>OX639994.1:84283078-86683078 GCA_951828415.1 Anomoia purmunda
TAAAATTATTATTTATTATTTTTTTTTATTATTTATTATTCGTTATTCATTTACAATAAGACTTAAAATACTAAAATGCAACCCGCGAAGCAACAATGCTTATCTGCAGGTTTATAATTATTTGACATTAACATTTATTCTTATATATCTATATGTGAAGATTAGTACAATTTTTTCGATTTAATTTCAATTTAAATTAATTTTGAATTCTAAATAATTTTAAATGATTTCATTACCATATTACATAACTTTAATTGTTAATTGTTTAGAAATTTATTACAATAAGCTTTTGATATGATTTTTAATTAAATATTTTCTTTTGGCTGTGTTTGGTAGATTCGTTAAATTTATTGGCAGTTCATTAAAAAGTGTTGGGAGCAAAACTGAAAGTGAATTTTTGGTGTAGTTGTTTAAAAACTTTGGCACTATTAGTCTATTCTCTAGACATCTTCGTGTTCCATGTTTATGAGCAATCGGTATCTTGAAAGTATTTTCATCGTAAAACTCATTTAGAACCGTTATTTTAAAAATCGACTTAACGTCAAGCACCTTCAATGCCCTATTTAGCTGAAGATTCGGAGTGTATATATTTCTTTTCTTTGCTAGTATTTTTAAAATATAATTTTGGCTTTGTTGTAGTTTCCTACAGTGTATCGAAGAAACCCCATCCCGTGATCCCATGTCTTAGATACGACTCTGTTAGTGCTAAATAGGCTTGATACAATACATCATAATTGCTACAATAACTCAGGTGTTTTAAAAAGTAAGATGTAGATCGAAGTTTATTTTGAAGATGAGATATGTGCGCATTCCCACTTAAAGTTTTCGTCAAGTATAATACCGAGATATTTGTACGTATTAACGATGTCTATTTCCTTGGTACAGTCACAGGGTGTCAGGTTTTTATGAAGGCAATCGTAATTATGAAATATAAGTTTTATTTTAGAGCGGTGAATATGCGGTGGTCTTATGTGCATTAATTTCGTCTTTGTTGCATTTATTGCTAGTCCATTATCGTGCGACCATTTGGTTATTAAATCTAATTTTCTTTGCATTATATTTATTGCGGTGTGGAGGTCTCTGTGTGGCACCACAATTGCTGTATCATCGGCGTAGCAAATACTTCACAGTTATTAAGTGCTTTAAGCATACTATTTGCATATATAATATACAAAAGTGGACCTAATTTAGACCCTTGAGGAACTCCGTAAAACATTGTTGTGTGATTACTATATTCATTTCGTATTTTAACTCTAAATTGCCTTAATTCTAGGTAGCTTGCAATTAGTGGTAGTAATTAGTAGTAGCATTAGTAAAAATAGTGGTAGAAATTAGTAGTAGACTAGTAAAAATAGTAGTAGGAATTAGTAAGAAAAGTAGTAGAAAATTAGTAAAAATTGGTGGTTGTAATTAGCTTGTAACTAGATTGTAATTAATAAAAATAGTGTTAGAAACTAGTAAAAATAGTGGTAGTAATTAATTGAGGTATTATTAAAAATTGTGGTAAAAATTAGTAAGAATAGTAGTAGAAGATAGTAATGGTATTAGTAAAAACAGTGGTAGAAATTAGTAAAATTAGTGATAGTTTTTAGTCGTAGCATTAGTTAAAAGTAGTGGTAGGATTTAGTAAGAATAGTGGTAGAAATTAGTTAAATTAGTGGTTGTAGTTAGTAGTGGCATTAATAAAAATTGTGGTAAAAATTAATAAGAATAATAGTAGAAATTAGTAGCAGTATTAGTGAAAATTGTGGTGAAAATTAGTTGTAGAAATGAGTAAAATTAGTGGTAGTTTGTAGTTGCAGCATTAGCAAAAATAGTAGTAAAAATTAGTATTACTAATGGAAGTAATTGGTAGTACCTTTAGACAAAGTAGTGGTAGAAATTTTTAGTACCGTTAGTGAAAACAGTGGTAGAAATTAGTGAAAAAGTGTTAGATCTTATTAATAGCAATAATAAAAATTGTGATAGAAATAAATACAAATAGTACAAAAAATAGTATTAGTAAAAATGGTGGTAGAAATTAGTAGTATCAGAAATCAAAATAATGGCAGAAATTGGTAGTAAAAAATTGTGGTAGAAATAAATAGTAGCATTAGTAACAATAATGGTTGGACTTAGTAAAGCGATTCTGACGCGATTTTCGTTATACGAACTAAAAAATCATTGCCGCTAAAGAAGTTTTACTTCAAAAAAGGTTTAATTTTTCTTTCCGAGCCAATTTTTGAGCCATTCATTTTTTTTATCAATACGCAGTATATTTATTTCTGTACTTTAAAAGTGATATTATTTAAAGTGATTCTGAACGAGTGCGGGTATTTGCGTTTGTCAAAATATTAGTTAATTTATTGTTATCATTATTATACTTTTGACAAAATATTTTTTTTTTAATTAACAATTTTAATTTTTAAGCTTGATATTTTTTTTAATGAAATATTTTTTGTTACGGTGATAAATATTTTAAGAGTATCTAACATATTTTCTTTTTTGTGTTGAATGCAAAACTTTTCCTCGATTTTTTATTATTACTGTATGGCTTCTAGATAAGTCAAACCACATTAGGTGGACTCGGAAAATTTCGCTAAATCACGGATTTTGAAAGTTAACAAATTAGAAATTGCATTTCAACACAGATTTCATATACCGTGTGAGCTCATAAAATTAATATATGTATATATAAAATATCGACTAAAAATTATCTGCGGCTAAAGAGAAAATACAAAGAAATGTAAATTATGTTACATATTTCACAAGTACTATTTGAAAATAATTTGATTTACAAGTAACCTCGTTGATAAAACTATTGATTATTCTCCTGTATCATTTCATGATTTCCTTGCGGCACCGAAGTCGGAAGCTTAGCGCATTGCACAAAAATTTTTCTGTTAGGCCACAAGATTTCAGTGATCAAGATATCGTGCTCTAAAATTCAACCTTTAATAACATTAACAAAAAAAAAATTTTTACGAAATATTTATATTACGGGATGAGCTTCTAGTCCCCTACCTAATGAAATGCAAATTTTCAAAATCTGTGATTTAGCAAAATTTTCAGGGTACATTTGACATGATTTGACTCAAATACCACAAGTTTATTGTTATTTTAATTTCTTACGTAGGTAAATTGCAAAACCCATGGGCTGTTGGGCTTCAAACACCACATTAAAGTTTCAAACTAAACAAGGTTTTTTAAAATGAAAAATTATCTTAAAATGCCATCTGAAACCGATTGACAAGCGATGACGGAATGCATTACAATGTACATCAGATTTTTAAAACGGTTTTGGGCGTACAACAATTTTATAGCGCTTACGATTTTAATGAAATTTAAAGTGACTAAAAATTATCATTTAAAATTTTTTTTTGCGTATAGTGTTGTATCGTTTGCAAAAAAAATTGGGGAAAGGCAGCGGTAAACTTTCGCCACCTTAAATTAGCTTGTTGTATTAAAATTGATAGGGCTGCTAAACTTCATATCCACAAAGTTGCTAAAAACTCTGTTTAAAAAGTTTGTAAGCTTAATGCAAATTTCTTGAATTCTGTAAAAAAAATCGCTTTCGATTTATATATATTTTTTTTTTTTGGTTTAGTACAAACTAAACTTTTTTAAAAATTACCTTAAAAGAATTTGACGTGTGAAGAGTGTTGAAAATATTAGAAAATATAACTGTACGGTATTCACTAACATTAACTGTACGTATGTATGTGTGTCCGAAAATTTGTGAAGTATTCCAATTACTTTCCTATACCCGGCCAGCACATAAAATTTCCATGGTCGCATATAGAAATGCCATTTGTACCTGTCAATGGCGAATATTAAGTTTCTCTTCGTTTGCAGTGAAGTGAATTTCTTCTTTTTTTTTTTTTACTACTTTCATATGAATAAAATCGGCAATTTCATTTTATTTCATAGCATATTCCTTAGCTATCATTTATAAATTAGAATAATAAAAACAAAGACATCACAGAAATAAAAAGCCGAAATAAATGATTGCCAAAGTGATCGCGCTAGCCAACCGCTCCAGACGCCTGACTGGCTGCCTGGCCGAGCGGTTGGTTGGTTAGTTGCCTGTCTAGCCCACTGGTTAACCGAAACCAAAATGCCAGCATTTCACTTTACCCACCAGCCAATTCACCAATTATTGCCATGTCATACACAGCCAATAACAAGTCCAACAACAACAACTACCTAAGCGACCGCCAATAAAATGCGAACGCGCAGTACTTGAATGCTAAATGCAGGTGCTGCTGCTCCAAAAACGCTTAAAAGCCAGCGCAAAGTTCGTCGGAGTCAGTGGATGGACGGATGAGCGTGCCGCCAGAGTTGCTGAGGCAATCCAGACAACCACTTTGACCGTTCCGTTACTCTATTGGAGATATTCAAAATAATCGAAATCGGTCTAATGAAGATGAAGATCACTGCTACTGTCAGCGTAATTGAAGTCATAATTGTGATCTATGGGTTTGCGGCCGCTACAGAGACTGCCAGCCGCTTGAGCTACGAATTGT
Source organism: Anomoia purmunda (assembly GCA_951828415.1). NCBI lineage: Eukaryota > Metazoa > Arthropoda > Insecta > Diptera > Tephritidae > Anomoia > Anomoia purmunda. Next base: position 84,287,584 of record OX639994.1, read on the forward strand.
AAATAGTTGGCCTGATGAAACTTCTTCCGCCTGCCACCGCTCGATGCAGTCACAAGCCACTCTCTTCTAATGGAGAAATCAGCTTGTCGAGTGTTTGTTTGTTTGTTTTGTGTGTGAGTGGATGGTTTTTTTTTTCTTTCTCAAGAAATATTTTTTTTCTTTTGTGTTTTTGGCTGAAATGGAGCATTTGCCGGCGGCGGTTAACATATTTACTTTAGATACAAAAACATATTGCTCATTTAGCCGCATATGTATCTTTGGCATCAATAAAATATGCAGCTCAACGAGTGATAGGCTCTCTACCTTTTTTTTTTTGGTGTCAGTTGCGGGTGAAGTTATAGCGTGGTGGTTTTTTTAAAGTGTACTTGATTCATTTCATTGGCATCAGGTTATTACTATTACAATGTATGTAGATATTTGCCTTTGATGAGTGTCTTATTTATGTTGTTATTATTGTTTTCATTCTTGCTATTTTTCTGAAAGTTGAAATGTCAAAAGTAAATAATGCCAATTTATGGCACACTTTTAATATTTTTTGATCAATTGTTGCAAACATTAAAATAATATTTTCTTCCGTTCCATGAAATTCCTTTAGGCAATGGAGTATTTCTTGCGCTATGACACGAGTGTTACAAAGAAAGTTTAGTGTGTTTTTACATAATTACACTCAGGGGAAAAAGATGTAAAAGCAAGCATAAAAACCTTAAATCAAGCATAAATTGTCATCAGTTCCTCTTAAGATGGAAAATTCTGCAATTGGAATACTTAGCATTATATCGGGTGTTTTTTTTACAGGTTTGTTTTTCGAATAGAGATAAAACTGGCATTTTGTGGTCAAATCTGGCAACTCTAATGTCATTTATGTTCAGTTTGGTTTGCCATTTCATCATGAACAGGTTGACAAAAGAACAACGCTTGCAAATCGTGCAAATTTATTTCGAAAATAATGGTTCAGTTCGCGAAGTTTACCGCGAGCTCCGTCAATTTTATGGTCGACATAATCGTCCATCAGAGCAATTAATTCGGTTAACCATGGATCGTTTTCGCACTACGTTTACTCTATGTGATAATACGCATCCGCAGAGACGTCGAACAGTGCGCACCGAAGAAACAATTGCCGCTGTAGAGCAAAGTGTTGAAGAGGAGCCGAATGAATCGATTCGCCACCGTGCACAGCAATTGGAGCTTTGTCCATCAACTTTATGGAAGATTTTGCGCAAAGATCTTGGCTTGCGACCTTACAAGATCCAGCTTGTGCAAGAATTAAACCCGCGAGACCATGCAATGCGTCGTGATTTTGGTGTATGGGCCGAAAATGAGATTGATCTCGATGCTGATTTTCATCGCAAAATTTTGTTCAGTGATGAGGCTCATTTTTGGTTGAATGGCTACGTCAACAAGCAAAATTGCCGCATTTGTGAAGAGAATCCACATGAGACCCTTGAAACGCCATTACATCCACAAAAACTGACTGTTTGGTGTGCTCTATGGGCTGGTGGAGTCATTGGGCCATACTTCTTCCGCAATAATGCTGGAGAGGCAGTTACCGTTAATGGAGACCGGTATAGAGCCATGATAACCGACTATTTTGTTCCCGAATTGGATGGCATGAATGTGGATGAGTTGTGGTTCCAACAAGACGGCGCTACATGCCACACAGCGCACGTCACAATCGATTTATTGAAGGAAACATTCGATGAGCGCATAATTTCGCGGAATGGACCTGTAAATTGGCCACCAAGATCGTGTGATTTGACACCATTGGATTATTTTCTTTGGGGATATGTGAAGTCGCTCGTCTACGCCAACAAACCAGAAACGTTAGGGGAATTGGAAGCCAACATTCGTGGCGTTATTGCCGACATACGGCCCCATATGCTCGAAAAAGTGGTTGAAAATTGGACCTGTAGAATTGGCTTTATTCGAGCCAGCCGCGGCGGCCACATGCCCGAAATCATATTTAAACATTAATGGCATACAATTATCCTTCCAATAAAGCCAAATTGATGGACCTTAAAACGATTTTCTTGTGTTTTATTTCAATTCGAAGTTCTATACCCCTAAAAAAAACACCCGATACTTGAAACACAATACCGACGAATGACGAATTTTCGCTCAGTAGAGCGCCGACGTCAGCAACGTTTGCCCATAAATTTCGCCCAGTAAAACATAATTACGACTACCTACAGCGAAAACAGCTAAAAATTTAAAAGCCGCAATTCAAATTTTGAATTTCAATTTGTAAAAGTGAGACTAATATTTTGTGCGGAATTTTTAAAAATTTCGATTTAAAACTCCTGACAATAGAAATATGGCAATCGCAACGAATGTTCGTGGGGCAAAAGTGGCTGTTCGCTTTGGTTGTGTGCATTCTCATATATGTAGTATGTTAGCATGTTCTATTTTTGACAGCGAACGTTCGCAACAAAAAATTCGTCGCTCGCCGGTATTGTGTTCTAAGCATTAGCCGTATTCGTTTCGCCATCTGTTATGGAGTGGCATATGGATGAATCATCTGGCATAAATTATCATCAAAACAGATTTTATTTTTTTTTTCAAAGCTTTGAGTGCCAAAAGTGCAAGTCATGATCGTCATTTATGTGAAGCTTAAAACTGGTCGAATGTCTGCAGAACTGAATGTAATGAATTCGACCAGTTTGTTCAAACACGAGCAGAGCTTAGGCATCACGCGCAGAGAAGTGGCGAATGGAAGGTACCTATTATTAGTTTAGAGTTATTTATGTTTGAATAAGCATTGATTTTTATTTATTTTAAAATAGTCATTCCTAAAATAAAATAATGCATTCTTAATTCAAGATTGTATACACCTTGATTTAAGATAGAACGTTCTTAGTTAAACATTGAACCTTTATACTCTTACATTCCCCACATTCAATTTCCATTTTCACCAGTACATCGATTAAAAATAAATAGTCATAGTTATTTTGTTAAAACTTTTTTTTATTTTTAATTATAGAAAGCGCCTGAAGGTGTAATCCGATTGAATAATATTTGAGAATCAATTCGTTCATTTTCCGCTCGTAAAACGAGACTTTCTTGCGCAGCGGCTATTGTAGATTTTTATTGCATCTATCGCCCTTTAAATCGTGTGTTTGGAGGAAGCACAGCATTTAAAAGCATCTTACTTTTAAGTACAGTAAAATACATCCAGAGACTATCATTAATGTAACTAAATCCTTAATCTTGGGCGTTATTAACTACGGTCTATCTATTTATGGACAGTGCACTAAAAGCACTAAATCACTTTTGGCTGCACCCTACCACACGGCGGTTCGACGAAGCCTTCGGGCATTTCCAACCACACCAATCCAAAATCTACTGGCCGAATCCGGTCTCCTATCAGTCGACGAGCGATTCAACCAAAGCACCCTCAGTCGAATACCTAAACTTTATTTTACAAATAATGCTATACTATATAAGGACGTAAAAAATGTTCTTGGAAAAAAACGTGTAATGAAGAGACCTTCTGCTATATTCAACGCTCTACATCATGGAAAAGAGATTCAAATCTTTTGTAGCCGACTCTCAGAAGGACTAACAACCTCCCACTCTGGCAACTACTTTCTACAATTTTTATCACCAAACTCCTTGACTGCCCTAAACAAAGCACAAATCCATTAATTTACGAAAAAAACTTTCTTCGACATCAGAGAGAAGTTAATCGGATGGTTGGAAACTCATATTCACAGACGGGTCAAAAATTTCAGAATCCACGTCTTTTGCAGTAGTCACAGAGGAAGGCAACATAATAAAAATGGGACTTTTATTCCCTTATAATTCTGTTTTCGCAGCCGAGTTGACTGCTATAAATATCGTTATTTGCACCGATAGCATGTCATCTATAAATTCGCTTCAAAACCTTCGCAACAAAGAGCCACTAGTCGAAAACACTAGAGATATGCTAATAAAACATCTCTCAAAAATAAAAGTTATGTGGATACCCGGTCACTGCGGTATAAAAGGGAACGAACACCCTGACACCGTTGCCAAAGAAGTTTACAAATCACCCTACATACACTTTGGATCTTTCATTAAAGCAGACATCATTCGACAAGTAAAATCCGACGTGAGAGTTAAGGGGTTACACCACTGTAGAATTTTTAAAAAATCGAAAAAATTTTTTTTTATCGTAAAAGGTCTTTTAGGATCTCAAAAATAATATACTAAAGTATGAATGGCGGAAAAAATGTCTAAATGTCTAAATTTCGTGTTCTACCATGTTGAGACCACAGACCATAGCTATACAGTACCGGAAACTTTAAACGCGTTTTTCTCAAATCCACTTTTTTCGAGCTGGCCGGAAACATAACTCATACAAATCTTTACCGATCGATTCAAAATTTTTACAGTACATTTGAAATCGTTATCTCCAGCGACGTACGTAGGGGTTTTTCGAAATTCAGCATATTTTTTTATTTATAAACAATTTTTTGATGATTTTTTGGTTCGAATTTGAAACTTTTTCTTTAAAGTGTAGCCATTTTACGAAAAATTAATTTATCAAAAAACCCCTACGTACATCTCTTGCTACTGTAATATCAAATTAAAAAATGTTTGGTTTTTTGTTCCAGATCAAAAATTGCGGGAGCTAGGTTTCCGGCCGTGGACCGATGCGAAAAAAACGCATTAGCGGGAAAATGCTGTAGAGCCGCCATTTTGTTTTTGAATTGCTCAACTTAATCGTTTTTCTGTACTTCAAGACTCATATTAAAAAACACTTTTTACAGAATTACAATTATTCAATTTTGATTGACCAAAAAAAAATCCCGAAATATGCCTTTTTTCGTGCTCTACATTGGTGTAACCCCTTAACGGGGAAAAACTGGCAAATGTATCATAATAGCTACAAGCGCCTTCAACAGCTGACCAGTTAAAAATTTTCACCAGTCTGAGAATGGGACACACGAAAATTACCCATGAACATCTACTGAACCCAGCCCAACCCGCTTTATGTGCAATGGGTTGAAAACATAGCCACTATTTGCAAATATATTTATCAATGCAAACCTTTACACCAAGTATGATACGGCTTGTAGACATAATCTAAATTTAGTCTTATTCTAAGGATATTTTATATTCATTATAAAATGTTTTAGTTATAAGTCAGGCCGATAGCCTATGTCATTTATAATTGCATTTCATATAAATAAATAAATAAAAAATAAATAAAAGCATCATTACAATGTAGTCTTGAGATTCTAGGAAAAGAAAATTTCACATGCCCTTGCTTTTTTTCATATATGTATGTACCGCGTTCCACAAAAATCTTTCTACATTGCATTGAAAATCTTATCACAAAGCTACAAACTTATTCGCAAATTTATAAAATTTTCCTGAGTTTAACACAAAGTTTATTTTTAAGAGTTCGTATACATTGCGAAAAAATCTCTGTACGATAACTTTAGTGGAGCACTGCATATGTTTTCAATTGTTTGGCAATCGAAAATAGTTCATAGTAATTTGGTATTTTATTTCTGAAGAAATCTCATTTTGGGTAAATGAGCAGATGTTTTCCAGGATATATCAGACTAAACTCGATATTTATCTTAAAATAAAACCATATCAGTAATGATAATGAGAAATCGATTAATTTATTTACCTTGAGACGTTTTTGCACATTTGCTGTTAAGCTCACTTTGATGGACAACGTGACAGTTTCAGCGTCGATTCCAAACTGAGTAGAAAGAAAATATTTTAAATAGTCCTTGAGTTTAATGCCTTCTTTTTCCTCTTCAAACGCAATTTTTCCCGGAACTCTGCCTTTAATCCAAGAGGAGGAATGTTTTCTTTTATATCATCGACGCGTAAATATCTGTGGCTTCTAAATATTTCCTGTGCCACTACACAACTAAAACATATAAGAAATAAACTTAAATTAAGAATGATCTGTAAAGTTCACTAATATTCTCGTAGTTTACCTTTTAAATACTGGTCAACATCCTCCAAGACGAATTTGTAAAGAAACAGCGTCATATTTTGGTCATCTTCTGTTATTATACTGTTTTGTCAGCCGCCACATTTTCTTGCCCAATTTGCACTAGCGTATAAAATTCACAAAATATTCTTTCATCCCGCATGGTTTGCTTGTGTTTTAAGCATGACAGTTTCAAATCAAGTAGCTCGGGAATATTTCGGAACTAGTTCTGCACAGCCTCGGGGCTTGTTCTGTACCACTTCGGAACAATTTTGGGAATAGGTAATTCATTACATCGGGACCATTTCAGCACTTCGGGACAGTTTCAATGATATTTCGTGACAATTACGAGACGATTTGAGGATTAGTTCAGGACTTCTTCAGGGCAATGTCAGGACAATTTCAGAACTACCTCAAGACTATTTTCCGGGAACATTTGGTTGCACAGTTGAGGATAGTTCAAAAATGTCAATCAGACAACTTAGGGGTCAGTTCAAAACTAATTCCGAATTGGGATCATAGTAGTAGTATGGGACCGACTAGAAACTAATTCCAGATTGCTTTGAAACTAGTTCAGCATTGGTTTCTTATTAAATGATACTCGTACACAAGTTATATGTAAAAGAAGCCGAATTGCGATTTCTGGTCACACAAGTAAACGGAATTAAAAAATAAATAGCGGCAGGACAATATGCGCCAAGTTTTCCTAAATCTTTTACAAATGTATATGACAAGAGCTTTGTGCATCTGTTGGGATGTAATTTGTTGACTCGAAAACTACTGAACCGATTAAGCTCGGTAATTTCACTGATAACTTTCTTTTTCGGAATTCAAGTTCTCTAAAGGAAAAGAAATATTCTGCTGTACAATTTTAATAGAAATCTGCCAAAATTCAGAAGTTCTAAGGCACAAAATTATTGAAAAATTGAAATAGCAAGGCCTTAAAGATGAAACTGTAAGAAAAATTAATACTCGATTGACGAATGTTAGATCTGACCTCCTCATCGCATCGCCTGGCTGGCCAATGGCTCATTTTATTATTGGGTTAGCACACAATATTTTTTTTTTTTGTATTTCGCTTCGAGTGAAATCGTTTTTCTTGCGATCATTAATTTTTATTTCACTAAACGTCTACTTATATTAAAACATATGTAGATATGCATATAAAAATCTCTACATACATATACTTGAATTTTGCGCGACTAATTTTACTTTTTTTGCTTTTGTCTTGCATGGCAGGTAACCTAATCTGGCGCCATGTTACACTTCAAAACGATTTCGCTACAATGCTGCTGCAAAGATGATAATAGAAACGACCGCAAAGAAAGTAAAATGGATTTGCAAAAATGCGGACTCTCGATAAGTAGAGACAGTGCGCAAATAGTGAAACTAAGGCAGAGGAATATACCCAATACCCGTAAACATGTGGCAAAAAAAATCAGAGGCAATGACTGCAAATCTCTTATGCAAAAGTCAAAACTAATGAGGAGACATTTGCGATTGATCAACGTTGACGCACAACGCACAATAGCAGCACCACAGGCAAAAGAAAGAGTTGATCAGGAGCTATGGGAAGACAAAATACAGGTACATACTTATATAAAAAGGTGATTTGTGATTAGTGAGGGAGAGGGTCAAAGTAAATGTGATCAGTAGAGTAAGAGCGTAGACAAAACTGGAACCCTATTAGACAAATAGCTAGGTAGTGAGACCTTCTAGCAGCTAGTAAATGTATAGATGCGCTACAACAACTGTTGCCTTATGGATTTTGCTATAAATTTTGCGGTTTGCAATGTTTTTCGGTTGACTGATTACATTTGACTACATAGCTATTGGTAATACTAAAGAATTGTAATAAAAGCTCGAATGATGACCTAAATTTTAACACGAATGGCATAAGGTAGCGCGAAATAAAATTTGGATTGAAAAAACTTGTTTCTTAATTTCTCTAGTAGTAACACCTCTTGAATGATGCGAGTGCCGATTAGAATAACAGTATATCGTTTAATTTAACTCATCAGCTTGCACTCCAGCTCTGTGAAAGCAATGTTCAACAAGCAGATATCTGCGAACAAGGGGTCCGTATTTCTCGCTCTTTAGGTACCTCCTCTGAAGAGGTCATTAGTTTTCAGCGAGACCGAAAAAATTGCTGGTTCGATGAGAAATGCCGCGTCGCCACGGAAAAGAAAGATGGCGCCTTTAGGGACACGCTGCGGTCGGGCGCAATGCGAACTGTCCGGGAGAGATATCGGGAGTTGAAGAAGAAAGCGAGGCGCACTTTCTGAGAAAAGAAGAGAGAGACCGAGTTGCGTGCGTCCGAGAAGCTTGCGATGCTATCCGATAGGAAAAACGCCCAAAAATCAATATCATCGGCCTCAACAGCCGCGCCGTTCCTTCTGCCTTTTCTAAACTGAATAAAGGAGCGAAACGTACGGGTCTGGAAGTGAACGAGGGCGAAACAAAGTACCTCCTGTCATCAAAGAAACAGTCAGCGCACTCGCGTCGCGACTCCCGCATCACTGTTGACATTTACAATTTTGGCAAAGTAGAGGACTTTGCTTATCTTGGGACCAGCATTAACACTTACAATAATGTCTGTCTGGAAATCCAAAGTGGAATCTCTTTTGCCAAAAGTGCTACTTTAGTCTGAGTAGACAATTGCGCACTAAAGTCCTCTCTCGACGAACGAAAACCACGCTCTATAAGTCTCTCATCATTCCCGTGCTATTGTATGGCGCTGAAGCATGGGCACTGTCAGCATCGTATGAGACGGCCCTTGGAGTGTTCCATAGAAAGATTCTCCGAAAGATGTTTGGACTTTTACGGCTTTGCGATGGGAATACCGCAGACGATGTAACGATGAGCTATGTGAGCTTTACCGCGACATACACATAGTACAGTGAATTAAAATACAGCGGCGGCGTTGGCTGGGACAAATGGACGAAAATGCTCCAGCCCTGAAAGTATTCAACGCAGTACCAGCTGGAAGTAGAAGAAGAGGACGGCCTCCTCTGCGTTGGAAAGACCAAGTGGAAAAGGGCTTGACGTCACTTTATATTTCCAATTGGCACTGGTTAGCAGGGAGAAGGAGTGACTGGCGCAATTTGTTGAGCTCTTCCAAAATCTCTTAAGCGGTTATAGCGCCAATTAAGTAAGTAAGTAAGTGAATAAGATTAATTTAAAGGTTTAACAAGGGACCTAACAGAGTAGATATAGGCTAACCTTTGATAGCACGCACTATGAGTATTTTTCTCAAGCACTTTTTATTCCACCAAATTTCTATGATCTATGGTATTTTTGCACTTATTGCGGTGATTAGCTTCTTTAGTAGTTGTGCGTTTCGCTTCACCAAACGATTTTTTCGGTTAGTCCACGTTCGCAGCTTTAGGCAGGTGATTATATATTAAGAGTGGCATTTTGGGCGTTGCGCGATAAACGAAGTAAGTATTTTTGGTTTCAGCTTTCTGCTTGAATACTTGCGTTTTAACTATATAACGGGTTCTTTTTACCACACCTATTCTTGTATTGTTGAATTATAAAAACAACTACCGAAAATTTGACTCAAAGGGTGAACTGCAGGCAATACAAATTCTACCTAATGTTTTAAGGGATTCTAGGATTCTAAGGTTTTGAACCGCCTATCCATCTAGAAAACGAGTCTAAAAACAAGTGCGAGAGAGTTATGTCCGAAGAGTAGAAACTGTTCTTCGAAAAATAAGTAAATTCAGGAAGTGACTGATTATTTGGACGCCAAATCGTCCCATCAAAAGATGTTAGTTTCGGAAAACACATAATCGGTACTAACTCCAACGTTTCAAGTTTATTTTATTTGGTGTGTATTAAAAAATATATTTTTCGTCATCCCTTGTCAAGTTTGGCTTGGCGACAAACCGGTTTCGGTCGAACGAAAAATGGCACTTGACAAGGAATGACGGAAAATCGTTGAAATATACATCAACTTTTCGCATGTCGGAAAAATAGAAGATCAAAAAGAAACAGCTTTATTGTTTCGTGTTCTGTCGTTGAAAGATTTAACCATTTATGTTGTTTTAATACTTAACGGCATATATTAAGCAAAGGTAAGTTTGAAAGTTGTTCGTCTGTGCCGTAGATTACAAAGAACTTCCATGGCGTTTCATTTCCTATGACAGGAATTTTCGTGCTACTTCAAGACATCAGAAAACAACTGAAACTAATCAGATTCTAATATCAGTCATCAAACGTGAAATTAGCTCTGGTATGGGGATATTGGACAAAATTTTCTGTTAGCGGAACGGTGGGACTGATGCAACTTTTGTGTAATATAATCTATTTGGTCCTATAAAAATCATTTGATTGTTCAATTAAAATTTGATATGCTACGCAGATTTTAAAAATGAGATTGTAGCTTTTGGCACCTTCGTTTTTCGTATTTCTGATTATATCAGAGAAGCACTATGTATTTTCAAGCAATATAGAGTTATTACATAAATGCTTAAAATGTTAGTTGTAATTTGTTGTATGTTATTTCTGTATAAATGGAAAGTGAATTAAAACTTCCATGTAAACTTTGAAAGTGTTTTTTTATAGGTACATACATACGTAAACTAAAAAAACTCCGTTAAATAATAAAAGGTTCTAGTCAGAAAAATATGAAAAGTTGTATGTGAAGTAATAAATAAATAGGACCAGTGGAAAATGTGTTGTATTACTTAATGCTGTTGGAAATACGATTGTCTGTAATCTAAGTACAATTGCATTTTTTGCCTCGCCAAACAAAATTGGGCGTTTCGATTTTTCACAACCCACTTGTTTCTCACCAACGGGTTTTTGACTCGCTGCTGATGTCAAATGAGAGTATCAACTTTTGGTAATCTGTGTGTGGAGGCATAATCAGAAAAAAAATTAACTTTTGTTATTATACGGATTCTTCAAGATGCAGAGAAGAGAAGGGATGACAAAAGCACTTCCGTTACTTCGCACTTGCCTAGTTTTTAAAAACTAAATTTTTCAGAGTTTTGAATGATTTTTACAAAAAATTAAACACAGAATAATAAATGTGAAGTGTCGAACTTTGTATTGTAGCTACTGCAGCGAAAATGGAAGCCCAACTGCAGTTATCACCTTCCTTTTCCTCTCGCTATTCCTGTGGTATAAACATCTGTGACGTGTACGCTGCCGGCGTTGTCGTAAACCGGTTTTCTATCATTCTTGCGGATTCTTTCTCGACGGCCCTAAAAACACAAGGATTCGTCCCAATCTTAAGTATAGTTATCTTTTGCTAAAGAAATTCCAGCCCCAAAACTTTTCGCTACCTGTCTATTTATATAAAAAGCATAACATTGATAAAAAAACCACAGTTCAGTCTTCTTTTTGTTTTCGCAGTAGATACCTGAAGAACAGTTCTTGCGTTGTATTAATTACATGTACAAATTCAATAATAGCCTCTTTATTTTCTTATTTGATCACTTTTCTGAAAGAAATAAAGAAGTTATTCTTCGCAGCTAGAACTGCTGTGGACCAGATAGGCAACTAACTGGTCATATTTCTACACTCGACCCGAACCCCTGCCATTTGTGACTTCACTCTGATCTAAACGCCAAAGTTTCTATGCCAACATTTTTTGTGTGCGTCACTGATGTCAAATATAGTTTGCATTTGCCTTCCATTGGACTAGTTAGTACCACTTTCTTTTGTGCAACAAAGCGCGAAAGAATGGACGCACACAGCTGAATGTAAAATGTGGACAAACAATAGTTCGCGCACAAATGCAATAATATACGTACGTGTGTATATTCCCGCGAAGGCTGATCCAAAAGTAATAATCAATATAAAATAAAATTTGTATTATTATTATTTTTTCAACATGATCTTCTGGTAATTCAATACATTTATGTAGCTGATTTATTTTCATTTCACAAATTTCTTTCGAAAATAAGTTTTCACCTTAGCACCAAAATACTTATAAAGCAGTCCTCACAACTTGGATATGTCATAAAATTAGCACCAACACATGTTCACAAATTTTGACTTTTTATTTTGCTGTGCTCAGTTTTACTTACATTTTATTTAATTTTAATAATTTTACTAATATAAGATATAGTTCATTCGACAAGAAACACCGGGGAAATCCATATTTTCAAACTTTGTTTAAATGAAGAAAAACTTTCAACAAACTTTACACAAGATTTAAAAATTATTAACTCGAATTTTGGGTACGTTTGAAATCGCTTCAGATACTCGTTGATTTATTGGTATTTTTTTGCTTATACTCTTCCGCTAATTCGTTCATATAATGATTACTCGGATTTGTTTATATAGGAATAACCGTGAATCACAATTAGTAAAAAAAGAGTTTGTTGCATTTGTTTCCCCATTTGAACAAAATTTTAAATTAGAATTTAACCGAAGTTTGTTGTGGTATAAAATATATTTTTATGGAAAAGTTATAAAAATTAATTAAAAATAAATATGAAGTTATAATATTCACTACCCAGCAAACCCGACCTAACGTATTCACCAAACACTTAAACAAATCTAGCACTTTACACTAATACTATAATAAACAATATTCATATTTCCATTATCTGCAAAAGAAAGTAAATGATACGGTTCAATGTATCTCGGATTTCCTCTCCCCCTCCACTTTGCAGCATATTTTTTGTGAGATTCGTCCCGATACCCAACATGAATTCACAAAAAGTTTTTGAATTACTTACGGATAGTATAAGTACTAGATGCTATATAACCTATTAGATTACATTTAGTGTTCTTATTTCATGCATATCGAAGAAGTCATGCGAATTTTGAGAGTTGTGGATATGTATATTTTCAGAATGAAAAGGAAATCCATTGAGCCATGTCTGCCTTTCCATGCAAACATCCGATAACTCGACCAAATGTTGACAGAAGCTATAATAGACAATTTGGTCAAACATGATATACAGGATTGGGTTCAAGAGTACACGGGTTTCGAAAACTTTGAAAAACGGGCGAGTGGTGGCACTTTCGAGCAAAACAAAAAAAAAAGAGAAGTCGCAAAAACTATGAAAAATAATCCACAAGATTGGGTTCGAGAAAGGACTACACTGGTATCAACAACCTTGGAAAACGGCGTGCACACTTCCAGACAGTAGACATAATTTCGAAAATTGTCGAAATCGGACAAAAACCGCGACAACCTCGATAAAATATGATATTTTACTAAATCTTCTAGAAAATTCGCTCATATTTGTTACGAAGAATTTAATTAGTGAAATAAATACGAATATAAATATCAACATTTGGAGTATAGGTATATCTCCGAAGCTTCTTCATAGAACTACAAAATTTTGTACACGGTTTGATTTTAACACGCTACGGATAATGTCTAAGAACGACCGAGCACGCATTTTTAGGAAAGAACCGGACATTTTCTAGGTATAATATTAATAAATAATATTAGTTTACAAATATTTAATAAATGAGTAGTGTAGTACTTTGTTAAAGTGTTTTTAGATCAATTTTGGGTCGCTGAACACGAAAATTAATCTCATTATTTTTCCGTTTATGGGTATCGTTTTAAAGGTACATTTAGCCTTTTTAAGTTGATTCATCTTTTGTGTAAATGGGAATAGTATTTTTTTAAGTTGCCGGCATTTAAATGGAACAAATAAAGACATTTTCGAACTTTTTCGAAAATTGTTAATTTTTGTACCTACACTCTTTTTTTGCGGATAAACTTTTAAAAAAATATAGTTAAAATGTTTTGTTGAAATTTATAACAAAAATGAAGAGTATAGGAGCGCCTAAGAGATATCATTTGATGTTATATCACATTTTATAGGGATTTGGGTCCCTAATTGTTCCACCACGTCTAGATTTTGATATACCGGGCGCTGCAAGTAAATTTGTACCAACATAAGTTGACTTTTTCTAAATGTTTCCAATGCTAGGTATTTTACGAATCGCAATTCTAAAGAGTGATCTGAATTTAGCATACAATTATGGGAATTCTGACTTCCAAAACGTTTAAATTTTTATAGATTTTGTAACTGCTATAGTCAGTTTTATGCCACAAAATGTCTAAAAAATCGATTAATTTTTTGCTATAGTTTCTGAACCAAAAACACGAGAAAAAGTGATACCATTATATTGTAGCCTGTGTAGTTAATAAAAATTTTCTAATGTCCGGTGTTTTTTTTTTTGACCGAAGTCGAACCGAGATCGAACGACATTTTGGCGGCTAGGCCGAAAACGAAGTTCGGTTGTTCTCTAATTATTACTAGTTATAGAGGTGAGACAAAAATTGCACACAACTTTCTATTATGGTCTTAGCACCGCCCATTTCAGAGCTAATAGGTAAGAACAGGGCCGGATTAACCTAATTTGCCGCCCTAGGCAAATTATTAAATGCCACTCTTTTCACTCTCAAAAATCTGTCAACCTTTTTGTTTTTGTGTTTTAGAGGGGTATATTTCCGCTTTCTTACTCCCGCCAAAAATTTTTGTGTTCTGTTTTTAGTTTAGTGGAAGCCAATTATTTGCATGCAATTACTGAGATTATAATAAAATTTATTTATTATTTAAATAAATAAAATTTCATAAAAAATTTACATATAAAATAAATCAATAACAAAATTTTAAGCAAAAATAAATTTTACTATATTTAAGTTAAAATTTAAAAAAATATAAATTATTTATTATATACTATATTATCAAATTTTTATAGTATTGATAAAAAATATATAATTATAAATAAAATAATTTTATAAAAGTAAATTCCTCCCCTTAAAAATTTTTTTCAGTTTTCTTAATGAAAATTTAAAAAATATGAATTAATAATTATTTTAATAATTATTAATTTAAGTTAAATACCCCTATTATTTAACTTTAAAATTAACATCTTGGATAAAATAGATATAAACAAATTTACTAAAAATAAAATTAATTTATACTACAATTCTAAAATAATTAAAGGTAAAATTAATTATTTACAAATTAACAAAAATAAATATTAGTTATAATATAATTATTAATTTATTAAATACTAAATATAAAATCCCCTATTACTTTAATTTAATTAAATTTAATAAATTAATTTTCAATTATATTTTAAATTTTTATTTTAATATACTTTTTCAAAAAGATGGAATAAATTTTATATTATTAAACTTTTATCACTATAAAAAAATTTTTTTATAAATTTTTAGATGAACTAAATAAAATTTAAATATTTAAATTTTATAAATAATTTTATTTTTATATATTAAATAAAAATAAAATATGATTTTTATATTAATTAAATATTAACTAATAAATATTTTAAATAAAAATAATTTTAAAAAATTAATTTCATTTTTATATATTAAATAAAAAAAATGGAATACTATTTCTATATTAATTAAATATTAATTAATAAATATTTTAAATAATATTGCTTGGCTCTAATGAAGAGTCGTCATGATGGGTGTCCTTACTCGCAAGAAACCTGCAAGAAAATAAGAAGAAAGCAAAACAAGAGATTGAAATTAAACTTTGTTTGAAATTTGCCGCCCCTAAAAATTTGCCGCCCTGGGCAGCTGCACCGGTTGCTCTTATGGTAAATCCACTTCTAGTAAGCGCATATATGTACATCAGAAATTCTTTATCAAGTGAATCAAACTTAGTGCTCATTTAATATTGGAAAGCATAGATCAGAATAAAAGCACGCCGAAAACCCACATAACGGTTATTTTCAAGTACTGTTTTTTATTAAACACATGCACCGGGTATTAAAGCTGGATATTAATCTTCTATACTCGTCAATATTTATGACCACTACATAAATAAATACCTGATTATCATTACTTTTGGATCACCCCTCATTTACATACATACATACATCTGTATATGTCTACATATTCATAGATTTATTTGTGTGGAAAAAATTTTTGCAAGTCCATTTGCGCCCGCTCAAATTAATTAAACCGCATTTCACCATTGATAGCAGCCAGTGGGACGGACATGGTAATAGTAAAATAAAAGTAAAAATAAAAATAAAAAATAAAAAATAAAAATAAAAAATAAAAATAAAAGGAAGACGGTGAAAAGCATTCCATTTCGTCTATAGCCATTTACGCCATTTCAATTTTAATTATTTCAAGTCATTTGCCTGCAACTATCACCTACTACAAATTTATATATCTACTTACAAATATAAACTGAAACTCACAGAGTGATTAGCTGCTCGCTTTTCCTTTTGGCTTAACGATCAATTGAGCTTCTTCAAGAAAGTGTTGCAAAAATTTTAAACGCATAGTAATTCACGCTTAATTTTAAATATCTAGTACGACTATATGTATAGTTTTTTTTTTTGATTTTTGTTTTTGTATGTGTGAACGCGGCAAGCAAATGCTGATTTATGATTTTGCAATTTTCATTGAAATTATTCGCAGCATCGCTTTTGTGTTCGCTTATTATTTTGCAATCACTTTGCAATGGGGATTTTCGACTTTTTGTATAGCTAATTTTTTTTCTATTGATAATTTTTTTTTTTTTAATATTTTACACAGTCAGGAATTTAGCATGTTTTTTATAATAAAACCAATTTTTTCTCACAATTCTGTGAATTTTATTCGCATTTGCAAATTTCTTTTGTATACTTTTTTCTCAGCTTCCCGATTTCTTTTATTCATTTTCATTTAAGTAAGTATGTGTTTTTTCTCCGTCTGGTTTGCCTTTGCTTTGTCGCTTGACGTCTGACCTATTCACCCACAATTGTATACAATGTGCTATCACTTCATTCCATTCGTTACCTTATTGTTATTGTTATTTTCTATTGGCCTGTTGTTGCTTTTCATCGATTTTGTTATTTTTACCCCTGCCGCTTTGCCACTCTGCCACTCTGCCACCATTCGGTTAGTGTGGCACTCTCTGCGCGTGCTTTGTTAGCCAGCAAGTGAATAAGGAAATACTTTGCCACAAATGGGCATTTGTCGACATTTCCTTAAATGCCAAGTGAAATTTGCCTGTATTGTACACAAGATGTAAGTAAGGCTTCAAAAGGTGCGCATGCGCATAGGCAACAGAAACAAACCATGGCCCAGCTGTCGTTGGGATGAACCGATACTCTGGACACACGCCTCATTTGGTTGCGATGCAAAAGGCGCATACGAGTATGTAGTGTGTGCTATGAAGATTTTCAATTGGCAGTGATTTTTTTCTCATTCATATGAAATTTAAAAATAAGTGGCTTACGAAAATTGATAAGTTTCGAGGGAGTGGAGGCTTTTGTTAAAATTTAATAAATGCTGTTCATTCACGGCGTTAAAGCGAACAGAATAGATACATAAATAATATAAGTCGTAATTTTGTTCAATACATTTTCTGATATGTATGCTAGCCCTTTACACATTGGTTCCAAAAAACTTAGACCTATAGAAAATGTCACACATTATATTTCTCCTGCAGAAAGCAAAATGGAGGTTTGGTGTGAGCCGAACACATTTAGGTAGTAGATTGGGCGAGCTGCGCTACAAGTAAACTACAATCCACCATCTCAGTACTGCACGATGCCGAGCAGGACCTCAAGTGATGTGATCATATCGATTAGTTCTTAATCCATTTGCCTTAAGGAATTCCAAAAGTTTGCCAGCTGCAAAACTGCAGTCCACTGATAAACTTTAAAGTGAAATGAACCGCTTTCGGTTTTCAAATATTAGTGGCTTCTTCTTCTCAATTGACGCAATTACCGCCTGGGCGATTTAACCCGATTTCAATAAAGCTCGCCAGTCGTTTCTCTTCTTTGCTAACTGGCGTCAGCTAGAGACACCAAGTAAAACCATGACCTTCTCTACCCGGTCCTTCCAACGCAAAGGAGGTCTTCATCTGCCACAACCAGTGAGTTTAATCTCTGGACAAAACCCTCCAGGTTCATCCCGTGCGGAAGCTGAAATGAAACCGTCTACCATTAGTAAAATACCAGCCTCCAGAATTCAAAACAACCAGACTCGACCACTTCTTTCGTTCAACTCTATTTTATCTATATCAATTTATTTTAGTGTTGCCAACAAGCTTTTCTTTCTAAAATACCCTTATTAGAACACGCAGGTTGCCATGTCTTCATATTTGGCACAACTAATTAAATTCTTATTTAATACTTAACACAGCGGGTGCCACGTCGAACACATTCAGAACTGGAGTAGTTTTTTCCATACGTACAACATAACCAAGCCAATAGCCGCTGAATCTTAATTCGCTGTACTATTTATAAGTCGCGGATAAACTCATACAGCTCATCATTCCATCGTCTGCGGTATTCGCCGTCGCAAAGACGTAAAGGTCCAAAAATCTTTCGGAGAATCTTTCCTTCGAACACTCCAAGGGCAATTTCATCTGATGTTAACAGCGGCCTAACAGATCGTAGTTTTCATTCGCCGTGATAAGACTTTACTGCTCATTTGCCTACTCATCCCGAAATAGCTCTTGTTGGCAAGAGAGATTCTTTGTTGGATATCCAGGCTGACTTTGTTGTTGGCGTTAATGCCGATTTCAAGATAAACAAATTCTTCTACTTCGTCAAAAAAAACTGTAAACAGTGACGCGGAAGACAAGATGCGAACCCGCTGACTGTTTATTTGATGGCAGGAGGTACTTCGTTTTGTCGTCGTTCACCTCCAGACCCATTCGCTTCGCTTCCTTATCCAGCTTGGAAAAAGTAAAACTAACGGCGCTGTTGTTGAGGCCAATGATGTAGATGTCTTACACAAGATGGTGCCTGTCCATTTTAATTCTGCAGCTTGTATTATATTTTCCAATATAACGTTAAAGAAGTCACTCAACATTCTGAAACTGAAACCTCGTTTGGTAGCAAACGGCTCGGACAGGTCGGACTGAGCTGATGGTATTGCCCACCGTCATTTTACATAGCTGTATTATTTTTACTGGGAAACTGAATTCAAACTTCGCGGCATATAGAAAACTTTTTCTCGTGCTATCGAAAGCTTATTCGAAGTCGGCAAATAGGTGGGGTATGCCAATCCTCTTCTCATAGACCCTATCCAATATTTGGCTTATTATGAATATCTGGTCGATGGTGGTCCAGGCCTAAAGCCACACTGATAAGGTCCAATTGGTTCGTTGCCGGTTGGCTTCAGACTTTCAGACAATACGCTCGAAGAACCTTGTATGAATTCTTAAAGAGACTGGTCCGGCGATAGTTGTACCTACTGGCAGATCACATATAAATTCCAATCGACGTGGAAATCCTGCGTATGCATTACACCCAAGGCACACACATTGATAGCCGCGAAAGCAGATTTAATATTACACACACAAAAGCTATAAATATAGTTGAGTGGTTTTTTGGTTTGCTGAAAACCCCGATTTGGATATCTACTTGACGCCCGTGCTGCATTCTGAACCGTGGACAGCGTCTCAAATAGTAAACGTTTCTACAGCGTTGCACAATATCTATTTGCGGTTCCGTGTGTCTGGTGAAGTTTCTGAAAATATAAAAATATCAGAAAATACAGAATACGGGTTCACTGATGACAATTAAAAAATCAATTCTGAATGCAATTCTTTAAATTGGTTATGAGGGGTCGCATTAATATTTTTTTTTTTTTACTGTTTCATCTATAAGCCTATATATTTTTTCTTCGACTTTAATAAAAGAAGTCAATACTTTTTTACTGTAAATAGTAACCCAATCGGGGTTTATTCAATTTTCTTATATATAAAAATCTCGTGTCACGGTGTTTGTGGTCAAGCTCCTCCGAAACAGTTCGATCGATTTTTATGAAATTTTGTAAGTATACTTGGTGGGTATGAAAATAATGGGAATTTAATAATTTTTATAAAAATAATTATATTATACACAAGGACATAAACTAATGAAACATTCGTGTCAAGCTAATCGGACAAGGTACACACCTATAATTGTTAGAGGGTTGGCACCTGTTATGTGGCACAAACCTGAATAAAAATTTGCATATGCAACGGGTAGTTAATAAATAAATAAAGGCATGTTAACGTCTGCCCGGGTTTTCTAGTTTGTATATAAAATTTAATATCACAACCAATAGCTACACTTTAAATATTGTATATTTGTATTCAGATGCTTAAAGTTTAACTTTAAATTTCATTTTTAAAATTTACAAAACATATTTTGATTTTCACTTAATTTGTTATCCATGTGTCCTGAAATAATGGGTACCTTCGCTTCGCCACTGCTCTGCTCGCGTTACCTGAGCTCTGCTCCCGATCAAACACATTTGTGTGTAAAAGCAACAACAACGACAGCTAGCTAGATTGAGCCATCGCGAGTACGGCGACACCTGATTCAACTGGTCGAACTATTTTCATTAAACTCTGCCAAGTTGTTTCACAGATATTAGACCAGTTTTAAGCTGCGCATAAACTGCGATCATGTCAACGCAACGCACGTGCTTGGGCTCTTGGAGCATATTCGTCATTTGTGAAAAAACTGTGTTGTTGCTTAGAAAATCCACATTAGTGGAAAAATGAGCGCAAACCTTAAATTAGTGGGATTGATTGAGTGTTTGAAAATAAAACGCGCTCATCTTTGTCGTCTGTGGTCAACATTACAATGTCAAATAACTTAGTGCTCCCAAGACATTCATGAAGTGCTTTCAAATCTTTGCCATTCTTTTTCAATGCAGGCAATCCATTTAATTTATGCCAGATACTTCATCGATTCACCACTCGCTAACGGTTGTCGAAACGAATACGGCTAATAATTTCGACGCTTTTGTTGTGCCTGCGTATTTCTTCCAGTTGGTATTTTTTGCACGTCATTCATTTTTGCTTGAAGCTCAAAGCCAAAGTCATCTCTTTTGTAGAGTTACAGAGCGTCGTGATCGCGATCATTGAAACGTAGATCCTTCGAATTCGCATGCAGTTTGTTTTAGTGGAAGGCCTACACTGACATTCTTAACGATTCCATAAGCGCTCGTTGGCAACGACGTTAAATTAATAAAGTCCTCCTCCAGGCCGTGGAAATTATGCTATCTACATATATCGCTCCCCGCCAGTTGCTAGCTGCTCTCTTTTGATATCCACAAGCTTTCGCCTAATGTACCACAGTATAAGCAGTAGAAAATGGATGTAATATTCGTAGTCATGAGATCTTTTAACATAATCATTAAAGGAACGGACTCAAATTGTAAAGAAAACATATCTCCCCATTCAACCCAAATCAGATTTGAACATTTTAGAATATAATTCGAATTCAATGCCGCTAGAAAACAAAAAATCGACCTGAAAGTTAGTTTCGGCTTAATTTGATAGACATCCTTTTAAAAATAATGGGGCGTATTCATAAACAAAATTATGTTGGTATGTACTTAAACTTAGTTGCAACTTTTAACATTGGCGCGTATTTATAGTCATATCAAATTGGTACTTGAAGCTAGTTGAAGATTTTTCGTCTTATAACAATGCGGAACAAAATTTTGCGGTCGGAGATTTTTAAATCAATTTAGGGTAATTTGGGGGCGCTGATTACGAAAATAATATCAGTTTTGGCGAATTGGCTCCAGTTTTTCAGATACACCTTTTAAATATTTCCCGAAAAATCCTAATTAAAAATACCAATATGGATTTAAATTATATTTTTATTGCGCGCCTGTATAAAATAATAAAAAAATAAAAAAATATACTCTTTTCATTAATTAATTTTAAAAAAATTCCAAAAAACTTTTTCTGTAGGACCTCCTATGATGTTGTTGCTCAGGACAATCCTGTATTAAGTTCCAGCAGTAGTCTGCCATCATGTGGTCGTCCCATCGACCTTGGTATCTTTCTTCCATTATTTTTATGTCCTGGTGGAACCGTTCACCTCGTTCCTCACTGTAATTGCCTTGGTTGTCCGGGAGTTTCTCCAAATGACAATGTAAATAATGTAATTTAATGCTCATTTTAGCTCCCAGTTTGCGAAAATTGAGAAGCACATCAGCAACTAGTTTTGTATAGTCTGGGGACTTATGATTTCCCAAAAAAATGTTTGACTACATTAACAAAGCATAGCCAGGCTTCAGATTCAATTTGTGACATATGGTTTAAAAATTCAGTGTGTTTTTAGAAGGGTACGAATTTGAGGACCAACGAAGACTCCTGCTTTTAATTTTTCCATACTAAGGACTGGAAATTTTTTGCACGCATATTCGAAACAGTCACCTGTCTTATCAAGGGCTATGATGAACTGTTTCATTAGCCCAAGCTTGATGTGAAGTGGTGGAAGAATGATTTTTTCTCGGCTTATCAGTTGGTCATGAACCCCATTTGCATTTCCTACCTCTATATTTTCTCTCACCGGCCAGTCCTTTCTAATCCAATGTTCATTTCTTGACTGTCCCATAAACATATAAAACAGAGGTATTTAGTATACCCACTTTGTTGGCCCATTTACAAGTTGCATTTACAAGTCACGCGGTCGATAACGTGCAGCGGCTGGCAGGGACTGTTAGAGTTTTCAGGAATTTAGGCGAAGTCGTCGAATTAATGTTTAGTTGTATTAACTCACTCGACTTAACCGGAACTGGGTCATATAATTTTTTTCCATTAATTTCTTAAGTTTCGTTTATCTCAAGAACTAGAGCCAATCCAAAAAAAAGTAAAAACACAGTTCGTAAGCCTGCTACTAATGTTAATAAAAACTATTAACAAAATCATGACCGCAGGTTTTTTTTTAATTTTTGTTCCGCAGTGTAATCCATTGGAAATTAGGTCAAAAAGCTACAACTTACTTTAAATATCAACGTAATTTTTAGTATGAATATTCCTCTATGCCATAAAGCTGTAACCTACTGTAAAGTCCACTATAATTACGCGCCAATAAATTTCTGTATGCAATTTCGCTTTCACCAAATAATCGATTTCAAAATGGTTACAATTTTTTTCATATTCAACTAGAGCAATAAATACTTAGTAAACTAGTATGTATTTTATTGCAATGATAGAAACAATGTGGTCCGAGTTAAATTTTAAACACTATATCGAACAATTACTTTAAATACAACTCTGCGCCATGATAATGCCGAGCCAGGAAAGTAAAAATTTAACGGAAATAAATAAAAGGATCCCTATAATCTGAAAAGTTTTTGAAAATAAAGAAATGTACATGATAAATATGAAATAATTTATGAAAAAAACTAAACGCTCTCATTGTGCCATTTGTTATACAGAATTACCAAGTGACGCGAATTTACCTCTATCTGCTTTAGCAACGAAAACTATCAGTGCTGCATTTGTATGTAAACATTTTTCTTAGTGGCGGCGCTCCGAGCAATCCGATAACCAATTATCTTTTTATCAAAAAAAATTTGAAAAAACGAACTTTTACGATAAATATTTGTGTCAAGGCGAATTTATAGAAGGTGATGGCATAAGAGCAGCTGATTTGATTTTTTTTATTCACCTACATGTATTTTGTTTTTGCTTTTGCGTATGAGCTTTCAAAAGCCGTAAAAGCAAAAACAAAATGTATTTAAATTTTGACAACTTTTACGCAAAAACAAAAACAAAATATATAGGAATTTTGTAGTTGTATTTATAACACCACCTTATATGGATTCGCCTTGATTTGTGTTGAATACTTTATATAAAACAGTCGACTACTTCTTAAGTAAAAATATGTGAATTATATTATAATATTTTTTATTTTGTTTAATTTGTTTTGTTAATTTTCCTTGATTCCAGGAGCAACCATGTGTGGTGAGAACGCCCTGTATGTTGAATTTCACGCCTGAAAGGATCAACCCCAGGCAAGGTTTCACCTCAGGTGTTCTACTGGTTATACCGTGTAATGTACGCCATTTAATCTAACCATAGAGATGCCACTCTACGAATTTGAATTTACATTCGTAACACTTCGGACTCAGCGATGCCTTCAGCGTAAAACCTACGATAATCGAGCAGCGAGAGATTCAGTGGTAGGGCTGATTGACTACACACTTGCATTGTTTTAAAGCATAATAAACTATATTGTTCTAAAATAAAACAGATTTTTCAGCCCACCTCAATGAAATTTTTTCCTTTCGTCAAGTGGATGGCTAAAACTTTAGTGACTTTTTACTCTGCGTTACTTCTCATTCTACTTTAAGTTTCAAATCTCTAACGCCCTCAGCATTTTAGTTGTAGTTTAAAGAAAAAAAAATCTACTCCTTTTTATACTTTCAAATTTTTGTTGCCAGACAAGACCGACACAAAACCGTTGCACTGGGAGAAGGCAAATCTCAACTCAACTTGGTTATGTTGCTAGTGCGCGCCATCATTGTTTATGAATAAACTTGTGCTTGAATTTTTTTTTGTTATAATTTGCCGCGGCAAGAGCGCGTCAATAGCAATGAATTATGTGTAACCTCTAACCATCTATCAAAATGCATAAAAAGATTAGCAACATTTTGCTCTACAAATAGTTTCAACACCGGGCACAACAAATGCCTACAAAACAAGCAAACAGCAAACCAACAGAAAGCAAAGCAAAGACAGCCATTCACTAAGAGTTATAAACAAAAAAATTAATAAAAAATAAAAACAAATCCGGCAACGCATACACCGCACTCATTCAAATAAATAACAATAAATTGCAGCGCCAATGTGAAGGCGAATCATCAACAATAATGGGCAACTTGTTGCCTCGCTTGTTCGCTGCCTTCGTTTGCATTGTGAATTATGAGAATTTCAACGCCAATTTTGTGATCCTTTCGCTTGGACGTGGCAACAAGGCAACTGCAGCGCGGAAAAGTGTAACAAGCAAATCGACAACAACACCAAAAAATGTTGGAAAGTATTTATTTGTTTTGTATGCTCGTTGCAGGCTACAGCTTTTGAACCAAAAAAAAAAAAAGGCGACTTCCACTTGCCACCTGCCCGCTCGAGCGTCTGTCTCTCTCGCTCTGAGCTCTATTTAACACCCGCGCGTCCTGCTATCGACCAACGAGGCTACGCCCACGCGTGAACCAGCCCACAAATCCACACACACACACACACACACACACACATTCGTCATTACAGCGACGTCGACAATATTCATAAATCTCAGTCGCGGTATGAAAAATATGCCCGACAACGCGATGCATAATTTCTCTAGTCTTGACTGTGCAAATTTCATTTCAATAATAATTTTTCATATGCAAAAACCACAAATTTATCGTTCGTATTGCATTTTTGCCTTCTTTATTTGGACATTGCCAATCTTTTAGTCGTAACAAGTTGCTCTTGCACTGCGTCTATTGTTATTATTATTATCGGCGTTTTTTTTTTTGTGTTTGCATCTCAGCACCATATATCAAAATGCGCTTGTACTTACCTACATATTGTACACACATACGTATACATTATTGTTCAGAATATGCGAGAAACCTTTTTGCAAATCCTCGCGATTTGAAAGTTTTGCGCCTTTTTAATTCTTACTTGATCGGTTTGCAACCCAGCACTTTCCGATTGAGTTTGACTTTAATTTTATTTGATTTGCAGCCGCAGCATTTCGTTTTTTATTTCTTCCACTTTTTGTTTACTTTACATTTAGTAGTATGTATTTATTTGGCAAACCCACTTGTAGCTTTGCTTGAAAAACAAATCATCGAATCCACTTCACTTCACACTGCCTGCGCCACAACGGAAAGCGTTCGCATCCGCCTAATGTGCGGTTCGTAAGGCGCTCTGCTTTCCCAAAAGAAATCATAACATTGCGTTGGGCTTTAAGTACGCACACATTTGTTTATAAAAAGTTGAGTGTCAAACGCAATCCTCTACGTTCCATCGATTGATTGCACTGTGTGTAATTTTGACGCAAAATGCGAATAAATTGTGTTCTCAAATTAATGAAGTAGTGATGTCGACATATTTTGGAGGATTATAACCTATAGAATCTCGTTTTTATCCGCCAATGTATACAGATTGATTCCTTTGGCATTAGGATGCTCTGTGTTTCTTTAGTAAATTGATGTTCGGCGCCATTGCAAACAAATCAATTACACTTCAGTCAGTAGAGTAAATCTAGTGTATCCGCCTTTATTTGAATTAAAATTATTATGGAGGAATTTTTGTAGTGGAATATCGGAAGCCTCTAAGCTCCGAAAGATACCCTCGAAATCACCAACAGCGCACAGCTATATTCGAAAGGAAGATGGGCCGCTGACTGGCTCTAGTTCTGAAACAGTAAAACTACTTCTACTACTACTACTATGTTAGTACTATGATCACTTCCCAGAGTGCGCTGATGATTCAGTGAATGCCCCAGAACAAGCAGAAGCTCTACCACAACATATCTTACTTACTTACCTAATTGGCGCTATAACCTCTTACGAGATTTGGGCCGAATTCAACAAATCGTCCCAGTCACTACTTCTTCCTGCTAACTGGCCCCAGTTGAAAATACCAAGCGACGTCAATTCCTTTTCCACTTGGTTCTTCAAACGCAAGGAGGGCGTCCTTCCACCTCTACCACCGCCAGCTGGTAACGCGTTAAATACTTTCAGAGCATTTTCGCCCATTCGCACGACATACCCCAGCTGTAGCTGTAGCTGTACTTTAATTCGCTGGACTAAGTCCATTTCGCGATAAAGTTCATACAGCTCATCGTTCCATCGTCTGCGGTATTCGCCGTCGCAAATACGAAAAGGCCCAAAAATCTTTCGTAGAATCTTTTTCTCGAAAACTCCAAGAGCCATCTCAACTGATGTTGACAGCGTCTACTCTTCTGCGCCACACAGTAGTACGGGCATGATGAGGGATTTATAGAGTGTGGTTTTCGTGGTTCGTCGAGCGAAGGCTTTACTGCGCAAATGCCTACTCAACCCAAACTAGCACTTATTGGCAAGATCTATTCTTCGTTGGATATCGAGGCTGACATTTTTGTTGTTTTAATGCTGGTCCCAAGATAAGCAAAGTCCTCTACTTTGTCAAAATTGCAAATGTCAACAGTGATGCGGGAGCGAAGTGTGCAAGTGTGCTGACTGTTTATTTGATAACGCGGTGCACTTTGTTTTGCCCTCGTGCACTTCCAGACCCATTTGATTTGCTACCTTATTGAGCTTTGAAAAGTCATAACTCTTTTCTTTCTTCAAATAATACGTCTCTCTTATTTTCTCAACTTCCGGTAGCACTCCCAAATAGCCCGCGTGCGCCCGTTCGTAGCGTGAAATCCAGTGGTTCTTTCAGGCTCGCTGGAATCCAAGAACTTCATCGGCGACGGTACACAGAGAACCAAAAATTGTCTGCCAAAAAAGTAATGCCGAAAACATTAAAACACCGAGACTAAAATTAGCTCCGGAATGTATTCAATTTGTGTTACAACATCCAGACACACACCACAAATTGTAGGAGAAGTCCGGCCCAAATCAGTTTAGTGGTTATAGCACTAATTAAGTAAGTAAGTAATTTAGTTCTTTAATTTAGTTCTCTGTTAGGTGTGAAAAACTGTAATGAAAATATTTAAGCTGTGTTTAAAAACGTTTTATCGAAAAAGTCGACACGAAAACATGTGGAAGGAGAAGCCCAAAAAAAGAAACGTTTTTCAAAAGAAGCAATCGATATGTTGCTTCGTCCTGAACTAACTAAGGGTGACACGAACTCCAGACAGTTTTTAAAAGGGGAAGAGGGCTTCGCTGAAGAAAGTTGGCACTCATCATAACTCTAAAATAGTTTTTATAAAAGTTAAGTTTTACAATTTAATTACACATTTATTATACTGTAGCTTTTACCTGCGGCTTCGTTCGCAAGACATTCAGCTTAACGTTATGGATTCGAATGTAACAGAAAAGAAATTAGATAACGTCACCGAAGGTAATATCGTTTTGTTTATGTTTATTTTGTTTTAAGTAAGTAGCAACCTTCCCCAAGGAAGTAGGATAGTCTGAATAATTCGAAATCAGGCGGAATAGCAATATTTACGGATTAGAGGGGAAAAAGTCGGAGTAAGTCTATTATTGACGCATGGAATAAGGCGGAATAAGAAAGTCGAAATAGTTATACCGGAAAATAATTTTTGAAGTTACTTTAACAAATACATACTTACGGGTAAGAAATCTAAAATGGGTTTTAGTTTTTAATTATCCTTTTTTTGACCTAATGACGCGTTCGTCTCGAACAAACAAGCCCAGCATGGCCCCAGTAAGTTAAATGATCAAAGGCGATGAGTTTTCTCCAGTATTTATTGACCTTGCGGGTGCCATGTTCAAAATTTCCACAAATACTACTTAAATTCTTTAAAATTATCCTGCAGAATTTGTGGTTCACGTACAATTCGCTAAAAATATTATTTAACACCATAATAACAAAAATAACTGGATTAGCCTTCTTAGCATTCTACGCACATATGTGCGATTTTCCGATGTTGCGATATTCTTAGGCCCCCACAAGTTCACTAACGAAACGCAACTCTGTCGACCAATTCGCTTATATCGGGGTGTGCAAGGGTTTCGCGACTTTTTCTTTTTTTATCATCGTCGATAGTACCTACGCAAAATCGAATCAAAATTATTTTTAATATTTGATCGGAAAAAAAAATTTTATGTAACAAACAAACTTGATCGAAAAAATAAAAGTCACAAAATACATGTCAACTAGGATGGCAAAAATCTAACACTAGCCACGATTTTTTATCGTAAAAATAAAAATATCAAAATATCGATCAAATTTGATCGAAGAAAAACAAAAATTTCAAAATAACAGTCAAATTTGACCGAAAAACTAAAAATCGCAAAATATCGGTCAAATATGACCGCAAAATTATAGCAACAACCTAATTTTTTATCGCCAATATCAAATTATCAATCAAATTTCATCTAAGGAAAACAAACATTTAAAAATAACAATGAAACTTTATCAAAAAAATAAAAATCACAAAATATCGATCTATTGTGATCGCGAAAATCCAACAATAACCTTGATTTTTTATCGTCAAAATAAAAATATTAAAATATGATTGAAGGAAAACAAAAATTTAAAAATAATAATCAAACTTGACAGAAAAAATAAAAGTCATAAAATATCAATCAAATGTGATCGCAAAAATCTTAGTTTTTTATCGTAAAAATAAAAATATCAAAATATGGGTCAAATTTAAAAAAAAAAAACAAAGTAACAAGCAAACTTGATCGAAAAAATAAAAATCGCAAAATATCGGTCAGATATGATCAGAATATTCCAAGAATAACCGTTATTTTTTATCGTAAAAATAAAAATATCAAAATATGGACAAAAATTGATCGAAGAAAAACAGAAATTTAAAAATAGCAATCAAATTCCACTGAAGAAATAAAAATCGCAAAACATCGGTCAACTATGATGGCAAAAATTGAACAATAACCTTCATTTTTTAATCGTAAAAATAAAAATACCAAAATATCGATCAAATTTGATAGAAGAAAAACAAAAATTTCAAAATATCGATCAAATGTGTTGGAAAAAATAAAAATCACCACAAAACAGTTATGCATTGATTAAAGCAAAATATCTTCTAAATAAAAATAAGATCTAATCTGCCAAATTGCGATTATTTTCGGTCCCTACTTGTTACACTGATACCGAAGAATAAGAAAATATTAATATTGATATATAATTTGTTATCAAATTTTCCAACTCGTTAAACGTAAGGCAAAACACTATACAGCGCTTCTTTCCACTCTCACAAACGCACCGTACGCGTCAACGCACGCTGGGTAGATCGACGATCCACGGCATGTGTTGCCAAAACAAATTTGCATTTGCAACATAATCGTTAAAATAATAATAAAAGACAACAGCGAAAGAATTATTATGCTTACAGCTTAAATAAAAAAGAATACAACTTCTAAACCAAGGCCTAAGCAAATCTCTACTGCGCCTCCGCTAACCACATCCCCTACGCTAGCAACTCGCGTGTGTGTTTCCTTCTAATACAGCAAAGCAAAGCGCCACGCCACAGTCCATATGTACTTTATTTAGTCAGTCCATATTTTGATGAACTCCACCAGTCAAAGTCAAGTAGTTGCGGTCTCTGCTCCACCACCACCACACAGTGATCAAATGTTGAAGCTCAGATTGAAGTTGAAGTTCGTCGTACATACATACATACATATGTACATACATATATTATATATTTATTTGCACACTCATTCAACATGATTCTACTCTTCTACACTCCACTTTACTGCACTCACTTATTGGCGGGATCTAACTCATCGTATAGCAATCGATTTTATGCAGCTTCATATCTGCCACATTTCCGTTGTGTGCCCCCCCGCCCCCTCCTCCGAACCCCCTCCAACTAACTGCCGCATATTTATGTTCTGGCTATGGAATTTTTCTATATGAAGCTTTTGAAACTTTGAAACTTTGCCATAGCTGATTTGCTTGCATTTGTGAGCCGAGCCGAGTTAAGCTGTACTGAGCTAAGCTGAGCAATTCATTCGCATTCACTCATAGATTTATTATATTTGTGTTGCCGTTGTGGCAGGTACATGTTTGGGGTGATTGTTCTTAAAATTGCTTTGCTAAAATAGGCGGCACGGCACATAAGCACACATCATGTATGTACGAGTACATATGGTTGGAAGGAAGCGGGAGTCTGCTGTTTGAACTCATGGACGCTCATGTCGATCGTTTGTTGCTACATTATTGATTTGGCTATGAAATATGCATTGAGTGGGTGATAAATTTTATTATGTTGATGATTTGATGAGGTCGTTTATATTCATCACTTTGGTTACCTTTTCTTTTTCTTTCTTTTTCTTCTCATTGATTTTTTGGCAATTGTTTGGCTTAGTGAGAAATACCGTAGTATCCAATTAGAATTGCTGATTTCGCGGAAGAAGTTAAGCCGGGATTTGTATGGATCACGTGCTAGTTTTGATTATACACTGGTACCAAATTTCTTTACGATCATTATTTATCTGTGTTTCAAATCATTTGATCGCACTTTTATTAACTTCGTTTCGCTTTATTTTAGGTAATTGATTTCTATGTCATGTCATTTAGTTTAATTCATTGATTTTTATTTCAATTCAACTCATTTCATTTTACTTGATTCCCTCTTATTCCAGTTTATTTCATTTCATGTCCTGCGTTTTCTTGCACTTAATTTCGTGATATTTACTTGAATTTACTTTTAAAAAAATTGATTCCAGCTTTACTTCATTTCGTCCTTTTTGATTATATTTATTTTCGGTTGATTTAATTTCGATGCATTTCATTTCATTTAATTTAATTTCACTTCTTTTCCAATGATTTTATTCCAATTTATTTTACAATTTTTTTACGCCATTTCATTGCATTTAATTTAATTTTATATCCTTCCAGTAGCCTTTTGTTCACATTGTTTTATTTCATTTCGTTTCACCTCAACTCTAAGAACGTATGTAGATCACAAGGAAGTTGCATCACTCCCACAGTCCCTCTCTAAGAAAATCTTGTTTAATTTCACCATACATGAACCGTACCAGAAATCTGCGTTCTTTGTCGTTACCTGGACCATTTTGGTCAATCTGTACACTAAAAAAACGAAGATTGTGGCATTTAATAAGTGTTAGGTTATTTTAGTGCATCAGAAACTAACTGGATCGAATGAGATTCTAGTATCAAAGAACATAGACTACTAAAAAGTTGAATACTTTCAGCGAATATGCCAACATAATATTTTAGCTTATTTCACCATACCAGAACAAATTTAACGTTCATTGATTGATTTTAGAATCTGATTGGATCCAATTGGTTTTCGGTGTGGGGAAGTAAGCTAACATTTCTTACCACATGATAATTTCACTCATCCAACTTCTTTATAATCTACGTTACTTGCAAATATCAATAAGAGAACGTAAATTATTGAGGTGAAATAACCTAAAATACTCTGTTAGCGGAACGGAAAAATAAATAAAGATTTCCTATTCCATTCCTATAACCTAACACCTGAAAAAGTTGGCATATTATAATCTATTTTTATTCAGGAAGGGTTAGTTTGTTTACGTAAAACTCTTGTTTGGTTATTTAGTCTACGTGCCATGATACTGTGATGATATTGTGAATACCCGAAACGATAACACGGGTACGCTTGCGTTAAAGCTCAAGCTGGATTTCCTTATCCCTCTCAACCATGATCGATTTCACAAGAATAGTTAGACATGGAAAGGGGTTAGGATACCCATTGTCTTGCGCTGGGAAGGACGCGCAACGAGTTTTTTGATAAATACTTTTTGGCTTATGTGCCCGACCTGAACTCAGCGAACATTCTCGGTCCTTTGCTATATAAGGCATACTGCACTCGATGGTTCCTTTGAGGAAACAAAAATAAATGGCATTCCCCACCACAACAGTCTTTTGTTTGGCAGCCTACCTTTGTATCCGTGACTTTGCAATGTGCTAGTAGAACTAAGCTAACCTTATATTACGTTCAGATATTTTCCCTTTCCAGTCTTTTCAAATATTCCCTTTCACGCGTGGTCATGGCACATGGTTTGGCAACTAGGTCATAGTCGATCTTCCCGAATTTCACCGAAATGAGATTGTCAGGACGTCCGCGTAGCGTATTATGTTTTAATTACACTCAAATAGATGAAATTTTTTATTTTACTAGCATATCATGGGATGGGTGGCAGGACAACGCTGCATGAATTAGGATGGAAATGCAGTCCTTGTATTCAAGGTTTGAACTACTCGCACTATAAGGATTGGGTAAAGGATAAGGGCCATAGAGGAATACGGCTGATTGTGCATGGAATGCATTCCCAACCAGTAAGAGTTGACAGGTCGCAGGTTAGACGATGAGAGCCCTCTTCACTCGCCATCCCAATCAAAGGTAGAATCTGATTCAGAGGAGTGAGAAATTAACCACAACAGATTACACCCCCCCCGCCGTATTCCACGCCACGCTTTCTTTTGAGAGCCGTATCCCATTTTATGACCATGTGGATAGAAAGAGATGTTTGCTCAAAGCCGAGATATTGAGGAGCTACATGGTTCGAATATTTTTCATTTGGAATCTTTATCTGATCCTCTGTAGGACTTTTGAAGTAAAACTTCTTTCGCAGTAGTGATGTTGTTATGGCGTCACGAAGTCACGCCAAGATATTTGTATGATAAAACACAAACATACATTTGAGGTATCGACATATCAATATGATTATCAATATGAACATATGTGTATGTAGCTTGGGACCATTTCGGCACTAGTTCAGGACGATTTGAGGACAAGTTTTGGATCATTTCGGCACTATTATCGGACTAAATATTTCTTTACCATTTCACGACCTTTCAGTAATTCCGCACTACTCCTATCTCAACTACTGCTGGTACTAGTTACTACCACAACTCCTAAATACTAGTACTACTACAACACCTACAATTTCTACTATTATTGCTAACTACCACTACTACCCCTTGTACTACTAACTACATCTACTTCAACTACTAAAATACTACTAATACTTTTACTATTACTACTAATACTATTATCACTACGACTACCACTGCTACTACTAATTACTATTGTTATTTGCACTAATGCCACTACTAATTACTACTAGTAGTTTTACTAATTTATACTACTATTTTGAACAGTGCTACTATTATTTATTACTACTATTTTTTTTTTTTTGCTACTTTTTTTTATACTAATTTCTACTACTATTTTTACTAACTCTACTACTAAGTACTACTACTATTTTTTCTAATTTTACTACTTTGTTTACTTATGCTACTACTACTTATTTGTACTAATATCTACTACTTTTTTCACTAATGATACTACTTATTACTACTAACATTTTAAATAATTTATACTACTATTTTTAGTAATGCCACTACTCATATCTACTACGTTTTTTTGCTAAATCCTCCTACTATTTTAGCTTACGCTACTACTAATTAATACTACTATTTTTATTAATGATATTATTATTTTTATTAACTTCTACTATTATTTTCACTCAAGCATTTCTATCTCTATATCTTTTTGTGTAATCAGCCTAAAAGTTTTACTTCTGGCTCGCACGTATTATTTTTGTTTTTTGTTTTTTATTAATCAATTTTCGAAAATTGTCTCCAACTCTAGAGAACATACAGTCGGTATGACACAACCGTTAGCCACCATTACCTATTGATTCACCACCATCAATGACTTACCGTACAATAACCGAAACAAATTAGTGCATTGATCTATACAAATTCACTCAATTAAAAAGAATTGTAATGTCCAATAAGAAAAGAACTTTTTTCACAAAGAAAAACATGAGAATTATTTAAGAAAATGTTTTTACAATATTGTACATATGTATACAAAACGACCGATCATCCAACGAAACTATCGAAATTTAACGAAGCGAAACAAACACGAATGCAAAGTGAAATGTGCGTATAAATCGTGAATTGATCATCGTTGCGGCAACATGGCCCTTCATAACATCATTGACATTTAAATGAATTCGAACGAAATGAGCCAAATCAAATTGCCGACAACAACAGGCGGTTGGTTAGTGGTACAATTCAAATGGTCTACGTACATAACTACATGGAGTTGAAGTCGGTGCGGATCAGCTGGATTGGATGGCCAATTGAAATAAATAAACAAGAAAAGAGTTATGAAAAAAAAACATTGAAAATAAATACAAATATAAAACCAAATTATTTGAAAGAGTTTTCAAGCGAACGCACTTTGCGGTCTTTCGTTACGCTTGTTCCAATTTCGGTGTTGGTTCGATTTTTAAAGAGTTTGCTACACAAGTGTGTGTGTGTTTTGGATTTTTAAGCTTTGGAATGTTCTTAATTGTTTGAGCGCGTTAAACGAGCCGCAGGGCCAACACCAACACCAGCTAACAACAATCACATTGAGTTAAAATTACTTGCATTGGTGTGCGAGTGTGTGTGTGTATAGTTGGAGAGTGGATTTGAGGGGCATTTGAAACTGAAGTTTACCTATACATGTGAACGGGTGAATGTATCCCAGTTAGCAATAAAGCGTATGATTTGCGAAAAGTAAATTCACTTCTCATATGACAGGGATGGCGAACGGATTATGGATAATAGCCACGCCTACATAAATGAATTTTTGAAAAAGTAAACTAAAATCGATATTTCGGAAATCATAATATTAATTTGCTCAAATTTGATATATGTATGTGCATTATAACTTTTTTTTTTTGGTGGCATCGCCCACCTTATAGCAAAGAGGCGCATCTCCGAAAATTCATAATTTCGAAAGTTGTCGAAATCGGACAAAAATTATGCTCACCTCTCAACGGTGATTTACAAAACTAAAAAAAAATCGATATTTTAGTAACCGTACCTGGAATTTGAGAAATTTTGATTTACAGGATTTTGTTTGAGAAATAAATACGTGAAATTGAAAACCGTAAGAATTGGGCGTGGCACCGCCCACTTTACAACAAATAAGTATATCCCTGAAACTACTCTATCAAACTCTACGAAACTTGGTAGGTCCAGAAGCTTAATTTGTAGAAATTTGATAAAACCACGCCTATCTTAAATATAACGGTAATTTAAAAAATTAAAAAATGGAATATTTCGAGAACTACAAAAGGTAATTTTCTCAAATTTGATATACGGGGTTGGGTTGTCGAAGGAAATACGTGAAATACGTGAATATATGCCCGAAACTACTTTAGACAAATCTATGACATACATTGCGTTTCATCTGAGTAATCATAATTTCGAAAATTAACGGAAATTTTTACAAATAAAAAATGCGATATTTCAGTAAATATAAATGGTACTTTACTTTTAAATTCGTGGGTTGCAAAATTTTGATAAAATCCGGAATCACCCAAGCTTAAACTCTTCATCACATATCTCAAACTTTTTTTTCCATTTTCCGATGGTTGTGCAAAGATTGTGCTAGCTGGGCAGCAAACTATTGTTTTATAAGTGTGTGCTTTTGCTTTTAAGGAATTTCTGAGGAATGCAAAAGCAGTGGCAGGTTCATTTGTAAAATGAATGGAAAAATAATGAAATTTCTTTATTATTATCTCAAATTTCTTTGTGCATTGTATTCTATGAACAATTGAAGTAAGCTTTGTATGTATGAAAGAAATCATATTGATACAAAATATTTTCTATAAAAGTAAGCCCACAAGAAATGCACTTTCTAGTGATAGTTTCGTGATTTCAGGGTGAAACTGAATATAAACTAATTAGAAGTGTATTTACATTATTTCTCAATAAAGTTTGTTCAGATTAGATTAACCTGGCTGGTTAAAAGTCACACAGAGGCCTTCTAGTTCTTAGTGATACCACATGAAATTCCAACTTTTAACGATTAATGCAGACATCAGTTTGGGTGTCCTCTAAGTTTCTCGATTTGACAGACCACCAAGCACTTCAATTTCATTCTTCACAATGCGGGACATGAGCATAAGATATGATCAAATATCGGTGATTCCCATCTTCCATCCACACGTCGCTAATTGGTTATGGTCTGTTGGCATACCGATGATGGTCTTTCGCGATAGTGCTAGCACGAAGCGATTATATCCGGCTTCACAATTCCTGCATACGATTTTTGCAATCTACAGGTTATTATCTCACACCTAGCTCTTGTCTGCTTCTACATTTCGTTTTCTAAATGCGACGCCATATTTCGCTCTTCTTCGAGGGAGGTTATGGACATCGCCAGTGTGCTGAGTCAAATAGTCTGGATCTAATAGTAGAATGCGCGGTAAATTAACAGAACATTATGTGGGGTTGCACGAAGTGCAACTCTCACGAAAACAAGCTATTGGACTTTATTCAACAGACCTACATTTGTCACAAGCAGAAGAGAAGAATTGATTCATCTGGCATTGGCTGACAAAGGTCTTCAAAGAGAAAACTTTCTGATAATCGATTCGTTCAGTTTCGGCGCTGACACTAATCTAGCCCCCAAAGTTCTTTATCTTTGAAAGGCGGATGGGCAGGAGCTTGGGTTACTTCTTAAAAAGAGAATACCAGACTTCCCTAAACTCAAAACTTTGCGTTTAATTGAAAAGGCAGCCGACAGGGTAACGAGTACTTTCATTGATTGTTTTGAGGAGATTTGTTCCCTGAGAAATAGTTGACAAGGCAAAGCGGTCGTATGGTGAGGCGCTTAACTTACCAATCTTCGTAAATGGTCTAAAAAAAATTTCTCAATACAAGGCTGTTCAATATACTTCAACAAAACCGAAAGGTCAGCCTAGACTTTCAAATGAGGGTCTTGATAAGGATATTTAGGTGTTGACTAGCTTTCAGTCATATCCCCATGCTTTAGATAAATATTAGTGTAGTTTCAATTTCCAAAAGAAGAAGGGAAATAAGATTACGAACTAGACAAAAGCTTCGGGCCAGCAAACCTGGAATCTTTTATTCGGAAGACCCACTAGCGCACGGTTGAAAAATATATCAGATCAAAGGTATTGGTGGGCAGTTCACTAAGCATTAATCAACATGCATACTACTGTGGAAAATCTTGTGAATCAGCTCTACATGACCTTGTAATAAAGACTGAAATTGGGCTGGAATAAGGGCAGTAAAAAAATGGGAGTTCTTTCTGATGTTGTGGGAGCATTCGGAAACGTTAGCTTTGATTATACGTGCTCAGCGATGAGAAGAAATGGGACGGATGAAATAATTATAACGTGGATCCACTTCTTGTTTTCTAGATGATTGTCGACTGTGGAGGAGAAATACGGTATTTGCACTATAGCAAAGATTGGAAGAGAATGCCAACAGGGTGGTGTACTCGCACAGCTATTGTGGTATTTGTCTCAACTTGGAGTACTTAGGAATATCAGTGTGATGGCAGAATTACTGGAAAAGTACATGTCCATGAGATTGCAGGTTCTGTGCTTCCGCGACGGTACCTTATATAGTACTATGCCAGTTTTATCAAAGATGATAATGGAGACGAAGCTGAAGCTGAAGCATTCGGAAAAGAAATGTATTTGCCTTTATGAATTCGACCACTTATGTATATAATGAGTTACGACAATACGAAACTTGAAAATTGTGGTTTTGAAAACTGAAATTCTGTCGACTTTGATGGGTCTCATAAGCTATTCGCTCCGAGGTTCGAACAGTGCAAACAACGTTACAATAGTCAACACGGTTACAATTGAGCACTTTGGTTACAAATTCGAAACGTCGGTGTTCTCAATTCTTGGTACCGTGACAAAAGTTAAAAAAAAAAGTTGTTACCAGCCAGTTAGGACGTAACAAGCTAATTAGGTTTTCTAAAAAAAAATATCTATAGGTTAGCAACTCTATTTGCAAGTGTTTTATCGAAAATTAAAAAAAAATTAATATCGGTTCAGTGCTTTTAGATCCGAATCGTTACAAACATTCTCCACATAATAAATTACATTTAATAGGTACTAGATATAGATATATATCTGTATATGAATATACATTTGAGTGCATCAAAAGATAGTCGATACTGTTTTCCCTAAGGAATTATAAAATTCATATAACCAAAGGAGGCCCTGAATGTGAAGTCTTATGGATAATGCAAATATAAATCATTTAGATCGCAACAGTAAGACTTCCACCACCAGCCGTCCTATAAACTAAAGAAAAAATTGTTATTAAAAGTTTCAAATCGAAGTCAATTAGAAAAAGAAGCAGGCTGTGTCAGAGACACGGCCATTAAGTTTAACGTAGAATACGCCATCCGATAAGACAGAAAACATAGTTATGTAACAATAAATGATAAATAATACAAGCAAATGAATTTCTTTATTTGATAGTTACTTTGGATGATATACATAAGCTTATGATAGGAAAAATAGGATAAAAATGTTTTTAAATTATCAATTAAATTTCTCGCTAAAACGAAGTCAATGGCTGTTATCAATAGTAAAGATAAATGATAAATAACATACGCGAATCAATTTTATTATTTTTTTTGCAGTGCTTGGCAGCATTTTCTCTTCTTTTACTCTACTTTAACTTGCCCGCCTAAAATTATGCAATACAAAGAAAGGGCTGCACGAGTACATTTAAATCGCCCAACAGCAAACACTCAACCAAACACCACACACATATTTGTGTGCATGTGTTTATACAATTTTCATTTGAGAAATTTAAATATTAGGAAGATATCAACCAACATGAAATGTATGTCAAACGAAAGCTAACATCTTCATTTGACTACAAAAAAAAAAAAAATAAATTAATCGAGCCGTTTCCTTATAATTAAAGAAATAGAGATTACAACAATAAAAACCTGACATTGGTGCCCATACCGTAAGGTAAGACGTATTCTACGCCAAAATATTTTCTCATTGAGCTTGCTAGCTGAATTTAGTGAGATGCGATCATTGTTGCAGGCGTTAACTTCATAACCATCGATTTTCAATTTAAACTAATCGATTTTTGAAATATTGAAATATTGTGCATATCTGAAACAAAGTTAACAATTTTATATTTAATGAATCTCTTATATTTATAATTTATACCTACCTCATGTTGCCCTCAAAAGTTCTTTAACTCCTAATCCTCGATTTTCTTGGATTATCCTTAATGAACTGAACATAGCATTGCAGCTATTCTTGCGATAGTCGATGAAGTTTTCTGCAAAAAGATATATTCAGTAAATACAGTTAAATGTATAAATGTCTGAATAAATATACTTACTTTTCTCTCTGTCACGGCTCCCTTGTTTTCCTTGATAAAATTCAATAGTTTCATTAATCAGCTGTCAACAGAGCTGCCAATAATTTTATTTTCACCACAAGGTGAACTTTTCTTTATTACACAGTAGCCAGAATGCCGAGTATTGGTTAGAAATTGTAACAAAATTTACGATAACAAATTATTGAAACCGGTCGTTGGAATAGGGCCGTTAGAGACGTTTTTCAAAAAGAAATCATTCTACAGTGGGATAGCTGCAATGATAACGAGAGCGATTTTCATGCAGTCAAATTTCGCAACTATCGGGTCTTGCAATAGGAACGCTACAAAAGTTTTTTTAAATAAAACCAAAACGGTTTGGGATATGAATTAAATTCTTTATTCCTGTGAAAGTACATTCGATGCCATTATGTATGGAACTCCATTTCTTTTGCGTGGGCACTACGGGCACGCTTGCAGAAGTCCAGACGCTGAACCCAAATTTTCGACGGTTTTCAAGCACAAATCGGCCGATACTGCTGCAATTTTACGTTCGATATTCGTACGAAGTTCATCAATCGTCGCTGGCTTATGAGCATAGACCATAGACTTGACGTAGCCCCACAGGAAATAGTCTAATGGTCTCAAATCGCACGACCGCGGCAACCAATTGACTGGTCCATTTCGTGAGATAACACGTTCACCAAACTTGGTTTTGAATAAATCGATTGTGACATTCGCTGCGTGGCTTGTGGCGCCGTCCTGTTGGAACCATATATTGTCCAAGTCCATATCATCCAATTCGGGCCAAAAAGATTCGGTTATTATTGAGCGGTAGCGATTCCCATTCACAGTAACGTGCCGATCTTGATCATCACGGAAGAAGTACGGCCTAATGACGCCGCCGGCCTATAAACCCCACCAAACCGTAATTTTTTCGGGATGCAATGTTGAGTCATGGAGTACGTGTGGATTGCTGCCTGTCCCATAACGCATATTTTGCTTATTGGCGAATCCATTCAGCCACAAATGACGAAGACCATAAATTGGACGTAGCGCTCTTAAAGTGGAGGCCACTGACTCCGAATTTCGGTAGTAAATTTTGATAACTGCGACTCGTTGTTGGATCGTATATCTCTCCATGATGAAATGGCAAACCTTACTGAAGAGAAATTTCAAAAGGGCGGGAAAAAATATGACGTCGTTTGCTGTCATATCGGCCTACTTTTGTAGCGTCCCTATTGCAAGACCCTTTAGATATCTAGACCTTTTTGAGTACTGCTATTTATATTTAATTAATCGAGCGCTTCGAGAAGGTTTACAATACTTCCTCCAAAAATGTGTGTACATATGTGTGTCTCCCAACAATATCAAATTAACCTTACGCAACTTTTTCAGAGCCCTTGCCCTTTTGAGGTATCTTGCAGATATGTCTGTGGAAAGAAAATAAATCAAATCAATAATTGGTGCAGGTTTTTAACCTTCGTTTTCTTTTATAACATTAGCCATATTTTATTTTCTTCGCCAGACATTTACGGCAATGTATAATAAAGTATTTAGTCTATACATACATAGTTAGGTACATATGTATATTTTTTTATACTTTAAATAATGTACGCTGTATTGAGGCAATATTTGCTTTCAATTGCCTACATTTTTTTCGCTCTAATAAATTTATAATTTCTGTGGCAGTTGGATGAGGCAAATTAAACACAATGAATAAGGTGTGAAATTTGCGATTTTGTGCACTGCACGAAGGAAACACAAACACATAGTGGCTACGAGTACCTTACGCTTTTGTTAAAATTGCCTTTTGTTAATGTTCCGGGTCATAGTAAAAAATATGAAGATATTTACCTACTAGCTGTCTTCAACTATACGCACATACATATATACAAACATATGTGGATGTGTGTGTGTGTACGTGCGAGCATTGATTGTGGTTAGAAAAAAAAAAATAGTTGAAGTCAGCAGCTCCGTGCGTAACTGCGGTTGTTGCTGATCGAAATAAATGAAGCTACTTGACTTTTATTCATTAACTGAAATTGATTTTGAAAAGAGAAACCAGGTATTGTTATACTACATACTTTGTATGCAATAAGCGGTTGATGATGCTGGATAGTAATTGTAAAAAAAAAATAAATAGCTATGCTTGTTTTGACTTTTTCATGTATCAGATATATAATTACACTGTACAACAGAGTAATTTTCTGAAAGAGGATCCAAGAATAAAATAATATTATAAGAAAAAAATTGTATCTCTTAACCCAAAAGTTTTGGCCAACAGCCGCTTGACCAAAACAAATTTTAAATTGTTTTCCTTTTGGTGTGACAAAAATATAAAATAAAAAAAAACTCTATTCGAGAAATTAAATTTTGGAAAAAGAAATCTAATTTTTTAATTTTTTTGAAACAAATTATTTTTTAAATGAGTTTGAAATTTTTTCCCCGCATTGAAATTAAAATCGCTGAAAACTATCGGAACAAATTTTCTTCGGTCAAAGAAAAAAATACGTGTCATTTTGACTCAGAAGCAAAGGGAAACATGACCCGAATTGTTGTCTGGAATTTAAAGGACTCCTTACTAAATTTTGATCCTTATAAAAAGCTAAACAATCCTTATCTAGACTTTGACCCGGCACTGTTCCTCCTTTTACCCTTTTTTAGCATTTTAATCGAATTTCCAAAAAAGTATTTAGTGCTAGCTAAAATATTTTTAACAACTTTATAATAACTTCAGAAATAATATGAAAAAATGGTGAAAGGAAAAAAATTTGCGGGTTAAAGTGTAGATAAGGAATGTTTAACTCTTTATAAAGTACAAAATTTTCCTAGACATCGAAGCTTTTGTTTATTGTACTTGTGGTGCAAATACCCATTGTAACCCCCTTTAAGTTTTAAGTGCAAATAAATAAAAACGCAGATGAGGTGGGCCATTAGTTTATTCAGCAAATATGATCTGTACATTGTCCTCTTTCAGAAAAATACCATGGTTGCCCTGTGCAAAAAAAAATCTAAATTTGTTGCACTGCGCTATCGAAAAGTAAATAACACTCGTAATATGATAATATAAGGAGATTGTACTTCTGGTGTTCGATATAGTGCTTACCATAACTATATGACATGTTGCTCACGGATTTTTATTAAATTTCTGTATCAACAATAATTGTTGAGCTTATGGCTTGTTTTTATTTCGAAATTTTTGGAAAAATGCAGGTAGAAATTATACCTGCTTTTTCGGAGATCATCATTTCCATGCAAATGCCCAGCCGATGATCCAAGTGAACATGTGAACTGTTGTTGCTCCTTCCACTTCCCTATATTAAAACACAATTTAAGTACAGCGCTAGATGTTATTTCGGAGATCACCACATCTTCTCATCTGATTTCTTTCTGGACTTGCCTGGCAAGTATGAGATTGCTGATTCGAGACTGGACAGAGTCTAGAAAGAAATCTGATCTTTGTGGTTTAAGAACCCACCACGGTTTGCAGCGCCTATTTTTCTAGTAGGATCGGCTTGCGATATATCCGAGATAAGTTTCCCATTTTAAACAGGTAACGTATTAAGGACTATAATTTCAGGGCATGCACCTGCATTGTCCAAACCTTTAATGGCGAAGGTGCCGATGCCCAGATAGTTGATGTCCTCGTGAGAGTAAGCGTTGAGATCACCGTCATCCAGGAAATGAAGTGCATTGGACAGGGTAAGAAAACTAGATGACCTTGCGATACTACAGTTGTATCATCAAAGCGAGACTTCTGCCTATGCCACGATGTAAGAAAAGGACGACGCGATCAAAGATCAATTTCAATGAGCACCTACAGCACTGCTCCCGTCACGATATGGACTTCGATGCCAGGGTGAGTAAGGAATGAAGCTATGGTCGTAATAATAATTGTAATAATTTGACGCTCATACCAAATAGCTTGGCGTTTAGCCGAACTTCTGTTATAATTTGTGAAGTGCGCCTGGATGTTGTACGGGTACCACAATTTTCTAAATGACATAAAAAGTAGAATTTGAAAATTGTAATTGTAAATAGTTTTCAAGATTCAAAACTAATATATTTTATTTATTTTGACTTACCTACAGATTATGATTATTCAACAATCACGTTAGGAAGCTATATCTTTGACTTAACATGTGTTCTTATTTTCCCTCATGTTATTTTCATAGGGCTTAGAGTACAGATATTTTCTAAGTACATACTGATATTATCGAAAGTATACTTGACTGTTTCTAAAGAACATTTATTATTTTATAATATTCTTTTGACTAATCTTAAATACGTTTGGCTCTTTCCAAAATCATAATCATGCTTTCTAAAGTACATATGATAATTGAAAATTTAATTTGACGTCTTCCAAAGAACATTTCATGAGATGATTTCGAATTGACGCGTTCTAAAGTCAAATAGATAATTTCGAAAAGGTGCAGTCGAAGCAGCAGAGTTAAAGCAGGGAAGTAGTAAGTCCGTCAATCAAGCAAATTTTGAGGATATGAGCTTATCGTTAAGGGGCTGTTTTGATTAGCACAACACGTTTAAAAGATATACAATATCATGCCCTTGAAATGGTCAAAGATTTGACAGTACGTGATCGCAAGTGATCGGAGGTCCATCGAAATATGTTCCGAAATTTTCGCAATTCATAAACGTGCATAACGTTTAATGATTTTACAAGCTATGTTGATTTTAGGAGCATAATTTGAATTTAGTCATTTAAATATAAGTTCTGTATAGGTAAATATAAGTATAGAGTGCACTTAAAAATTCTCTGGATTTAAGAAAAGCAGTTATCATTAGAAAATAAAATGGGAATAAATCGCCGTTAAATAAATATTTACTAATTTTGAAGAAAACGGATTTAATTTTATGTAGGTTTTAATTAATTTTGAACAAACCTAAAAACGCTCTCCAAATAAAGAAAATTGTTCCTCGGTACCTTTTTTTGAGTGTAGCAAGTTTTTGGCTGGTGCTGACAGTTGTAAATAATGTCGATTGTAACAGGTTACGTAAAACTATATTCACATTATAACATAAGTTATTTATTTTCACCCAAATTAATTCGCATAAACCAATTGCGATCATACGTGCCATTCTCAATTTATTTTGACAGCTCTGTAGCCACAGGGTTACTTAAAACGCTTATCAAAGGAAACAAATTTGCAATATTATATCTATTTTTAGTATTCATATTTAAATTTTATTGTGATATTTTTTAATTAAACTTCTCGAAGCAGTTAAAATCAAGGA
The DNA here is from genome assembly GCA_951828415.1 of Anomoia purmunda. NCBI lineage: Eukaryota > Metazoa > Arthropoda > Insecta > Diptera > Tephritidae > Anomoia > Anomoia purmunda. Next base: position 84,332,290 of record OX639994.1, read on the forward strand.
ATAGCTGATGGAAGTGGTAAAGGACATTTTCCGATTTTCATCGATACACTTTAGATACGACTTTTATTTTGGCTTTTCTCTGATTGATTTAGTTGATTGATTTTAATTTCCAGACAGATTTTACGTGGCGAAATTAATTAATTTCATCATATTTTGCTCTTAAATTAATAAGTCCTATTATTATGGTCAACGAAAGTTAATCCTCCTGAGTTAATTACAAATTCCAGATTGGCAATTTTACTCACAACGGTAATTCTGCAATCACCAACATAGAACAGTTCGGAATTAGAGATAGCAAAAAATATAAAACTATAAGAAGAGACGCAGGTTACTTTTGATTTTCTCGTTAATCAACAGGGTAGCCCCTTCTCTTTTCATTCAATCATTTACGCATTTAGTCGAATGAGTAGACGCTACTCTGTTGATCAACAAGTAAAGCAAAAGTGACGTGTCGTCTCTTCTTATAGTTCTGTGATCTTTGGAGATAAGTATAAGATAGTACGTTTTGTAAGCGTTGAGCTATTTTTGGATGCCCACCTTTCCATAAAAGTTAATTTTATGGCTTAAATAGTCGACACCTTCAAAACGGCCAGAATATACCAACAAATTTACGAGCTTTAGAAAACAGCATTAATGAATAGATTAAGGACTAATGGTCCAAGAATCGAACCCTGTGGTACACTAAAACAATGTGGCCTAAGCAGTGTGTCTCTTTAAGCTCGTTGGTTAGATAAATTTCAATAAGTTCCAAAAAACATTTCAAATTAGCGCCTTTCATTCGGACAGACAATTTTTGATTTTTTTAAATTTATTCATATGAAACAATTTTCTAAAGTGAGAACATTCTAACTTCAATTGCACATTCCTTCTGCCAATATTTCTCATGTTTCAAATAAATTTTTGGGTGTATTTTTCCTTCATGTCTTTCCGCAAAGTCACTCCTTAAACGATCTGCCAATTAAGCAAATCTAAATGCCATATTTACGCACCAGCTGCGCATACGCGTGCGTGTATGTTTTTCGAATTTTTCGCTTTAATCATACGCTCATTCATTCGAGTACTCATTCTCCATACTCAAAATCTATTCATTCACTCACCCACCCATTCAAATGATCGCCGCCTCCAGAGCCCCCCCGCTTAACTAAATATGTACGTACGATTCATTTGACAACGAAATTGCTGCGTCGGCTGACTGTTGCTCGCCCGCCCGCCTGCCTGCCTTCCTGCTTGCCAGTCGGTCCGTCAGTTTCTGAGTAGGTAAATACGATTTTCAAACAGTTAGAGAGCGTTCGGCCATTGGACGATTGGACGGACGGACCACTTAGCATTTTTCATAAATCCAAACGCATAAATAAATGAAATCTATGGCAGAAAAACTGGAAGTAAATTGATACCCTGGGGTATTGCGACGAGGCACATAATTTAGCAGCAACAACGACAACAACAACAGTAACAACAACAACAAATGCCAACCAAAGCCAAAAACAACAACAGTGGTAGTATTATTATGGACAACAACAACAACAAAAACAACAACACCCAATAGCGGCCAACAAAGTAATAGCATCAGCATTACAGTAGCTATGAAAAGCAATCGAACATTTAAGGGGAAAAAAAACAAACGAAAAACAAATAAAAATAACTGCAATAAACAAAACATTCGAAAATAAAGTTAAATAAAGTTTTGCTAGGCTGCGAGTATTGGCGCAGTGAGTAACATTTGTGTTGTCAAAATTATTCCATTAAGAGACGTACAATATTGCAAATAGTTGTTGTTGTTGTTGTTGGTTTTTGATTTTAACTGGTCAATTTAAATTGTTATGATCCATAAATGTCAACATGCTTAAAAGTACCATGTTGTTGTTTTTTGTTTTTCTTTTTTTGTTTGTTTTGTATTCCCAGTTTGTATGTCAATTACTGTTGTTGTTGTTGTTGTCTTTCCCAATTGCTATGCTGAGTATGCAATTTCCATATGATTGTGACCATATCTTTGTGAATTTCGCCGGTTGCAATAAAAACTGTCGCATGCGTCACTCAGCGAATAAGTCAAATTTTTTAAAACTTCTTGTTCAATTCCTAAAACATTTCTGTTTATCTAAGTACAGGGTTTTTTAATAGGAACGTTACAAAAGTTTTTTTAAATAAACCAAAAAAAAGAAAGCGGTTTGGGATATGAATTAAGTGATTTATTCCTGTGAAAGTACATTCAATGCCATTATGTATGGAACTCGATTTCTTTTGCTTGGGCACCACGGGCACGCTTGCAGAAGTCCAGACGCTGAACCCAATTTTCGACGGTTTTCAAGCATAAATCGGCCGATACTGCTGCAATTTCACGTTCGATATTCGTACGAAGTTCATCACTCGTCACTGGCTTATTGGCATAGACCACAGATCATAGACTTGACGAAGCCCCACAGGAAATAGTCTAACGGCGTCAAATCGCACGACCGAGGCGGCCAATTGACTGGGCCATTTCGTGTGATAACACCAAACCTTCACCAAACTTGGTTTTGAATAAATCGATTGTAAAATTCGCTGTGTGGCTTGTGGCGCCGTCCTGTTGGAACCACATATTGTCCAAGTCCATATCATCCAATTCGGTCCAAAAAATTTGGCTATCATTGAGCGGTAGCGATTCCCATTCACAGTAACGTGCCGGTCTTGTTCATCATGGAAGAAGTACGGCCCAATGACGCCGCCGGCCCATAAACCGCACCAAACCGTAATTTTTTCGGGATGCAATGTTGACTCATGGAGTACGTGTGGATTGCTGCCTGTCCAATAACGCATATTTTGCTTATTAACGAAGCCATTCAGTCAGAAATAACGACGACCATAAATTGGAAGTAGCGCTGTTAAAGTTGAGGCCATTTACTCCGAATTTCGGTAGTAAATTTTAATAATTTCGACTCGTTGACTCGGTGGATCGTATATCTCTCCATGATGAAATGGCAAACCTTACTGAAGAGAAATGTCAAATGGGCGGGAAAAAATATGGCGTCGTTTGCTGTCACAATCGTTCTACTTTTGTGCTTCCCAATTGCAAGACCATTTATATACTCGACCACCCACTGGGGTACTTTTGATCGTTGCTTACTCAGTAGTGCGATTCACTAACTTTAAACGATCCGACAATCGCAATTTTTGTCGACAATATTTGTCGTTTGCACAAACGATTGTGCGATTCACTAACTTATTCTTAACGACACTTAACAGCTGTCTCATTTTATTTATTCAAAGTACAAAAGAGTGGCATCTTGGTCAAACTAAATGCCAAGATGTGCGGAAAACACAAAAGGAATCACGGTGTAGTGACTGCAGAAGGCGACACCTTCACAGATACCGCAACTTTGGTTTCACCAAGTTTGACAATTCTCAACTTCAACTAGACAAAAGTTTTTTCACAAATTAGGGAAAAGAGGCACTTCTTTTTAGTATTACTTCTTTTTAGTATTTTGCAGATTTACTAATTAAATTTCTGCCAATAAATCCTTATTTTTAAACTTAAGAACAATTAAAACTTGTTATTCACTGAAATATAGGAGGTTGTTCAATTTCCTCTCTCCCGCATTCTAGTTTACTAAAGGCGAGATCTGTCAGTTTGCCGCGAGAAGGCGTAATCTTGTATTCTATCATTCTTGTAAATGAAAAAAAAACGAATGCGTGTTGCCAAATATAAATTTGACAGTTCTTATTGTATTTCATTAAAGTGAAATAAGATACTAGTTTATTTCAAACTGCAAACATTTATAATTCTTTTTATATATTGCGATGTTCCATTGTAGCAGAATTTCGGACAATCCTTTGAGTAATTTGGTAGAATAGACATCAACTCGACTCCAAGGAATATTTGGAATCCCCCGCAAATATGCTAAGGTTTTCGTTTTAAAAATTCGCGTTGTGCTCCAACCTTTTTAGGATTTACATATATGTATTTAAATTTTTGTTTAATTAGAATCATTTATCTATATATTAAAACTAAACTATAATTCTGTTTTTATACTTGGATCCTTGATAAATGCTTGCTTTTACCATTTGCATATTAACTGAATGGTATATATGGTGGTTGGCATACGGCTTCTCATGATTCTTTGGTGGGCAATCGACGGCCCCAATAGTGCATCCCACAAAGGGAGACGACGTTAAAGCAAACATTTCTTTAGCAGTTTGACGTTCCACTTGGGTTTTAAGAAACCTCACTTTCCGTAGAAACAATGAATCATTAATTGAATCGGTCGTTGATAGCAACCAGTTGCGAAGAATCTCAAAGCCGCTAGAACCTAGAAATATAAAAGTAAAATTTAAAATTGCATACGGGCTTGAAGATTAGACGAGCTGCCAGTTTCCGGGTCAATATTGCTGTCATTCTGGAGCCTCTTATTTGGTTTTAAAGCTGAGAAATTAGGTATTCAGCCAAGTCTGGAGTTAACTGATGATGCTTTTGAAATTCTATTGCATTCAAATGAAAAGGATTGTCCACATCTCGGAGCAAACGTCGATCTACTGTTGGAGCGCTTACTTCTTTCTCACCTCGTGATAAATTATAGCAAAATATTCAAAGGCCGTTATTCTATGTTCCTTTTTTAATTACAAGAGCACAAATCACCGAATTTTAAATTTATCTTTTATTAAAGTTGAAATCACGATTTTTTTCTCGATTGAGTTAACAACATCAAATTTGTTGTCGTTTAGTTTTCGTTAATCGACTAGCTAACAACAACAGCTGATTCGGCGAATGCGAAAATCGTTAAAAAATGTTTGCTGAATGCAGGGTCGTTAAAATATTCGTTAAGTTGAGTTAATCAATCGAATGTCTTTAAAACAAGTTAGTGGTACGATTCACAGGGCTGAGGAATGTGCACCAGTTTCGGCTGAAAAGTGTAGTACTGCCGTAACAATATAATAATACTAATTTAGCGCTTACGTCATATAACTTGATATTTGGCCGAACTTCGCCTAAAATTTGTGGCATGCGCCTTGTGAGCAGTGCCTGGTACTACCTTGAGTTTTGGAACGTTAGATCTGAGCTTCGCTGGGAAAATGGATATTATCTTTAGGTCATGTTCGGGTCATGTATTGTTGGCAGTTCTATATCCTGGCGCAGTTTTGTTGGGACTGGAATTGGCACCTCATTTGAGGTTATCACTGAACCTTTTGGCTTGCCTTGTTTCCAGGGAAACTGCAATGATCAGAGACTTAAATTTGAGCTACAATTTGGTTGTGATACTAAAATGGTAGACTTGCTATCTAAGAAAGTAACGATACAACAGCAAAAAAGCAAGAATATACTGGAACATTGAGTAAGACGGTAAAATTTTCTTTCCCCAAGGAGTTTTAAAACACCTTTGCCCGAAGTAAATTGCTCTGTTGGAAAGTGGTGTACCCTGAGCGCGATTTATTCGGTGCATTCCGGTTTAAAATACTGACCGGAGCAAAAAATTTCGAATACTCGTCGCCCTCGGCAGGCAATGCCAAACCTACGAGTGTGTTTGCAGCCACGAAAAAATGTCTCACACAAATCATTTACCAATCGGGGTTGGGGTAAAACTGTAGGCTTCTCAATTTGTGTTACAACATCAAGAGGGGCACCACAAATTTTAGGAGAACTTCGTCCAAAATTGCTTAAGCGATTAGAGCGCCAATTAAGTAAGTAAATAAGTAGTCAATCGTTTTAAGAATTTAGCTCAAAAGTTATTAATTATATGAAAGCGCAGGAGCACTAAAAAAAAATTGTTTAACCTTCATCCGCTCCTTTAAAAAAAACTCACTTACTTTCGACGCATACGGAATGTCCGAGAATTTTCTGAAGTTAAAGTGAAACTACATACTGAAATCGAAAACCCTGGTTCCGCGCAGAATCAACCCAATCCCCATTCCTTACGTCGGACTTGCTTACATAAACTCTTGGCCCATACTCTTCCACGCGGATATAAGCGAAGTTGCATCTATCTTCATTACATTTTTATTTTATTTTTCTGTTTAATTAGTAATTCACAAATAATTTCGCCACTCGCAAAAAACAATCAACTTAAAGTAATTCGTCCACTTTTCCTATGATAATATCTACGGCTGATTATCTCAGGTGGTAATTTTGACTCAGTTCAAGCCGAATGCTTTTCACACGTATGACAGTTGATTGAGGTTACAAATTTATGGGTATAATTTTTTCAGCCATAGGGAAATCAAACTGAATTCTCATAATCGAATATCGATCGTATTTCCACCCACTCCCAGCCAAATGTATACATATTAGAAGCCTGGGAAATCAAAGTAGAAAAATAGAAATGTGTAATAAATTAATACATTATTATAAACAATCAAATCAATTATCCTCCCACGAGAGATAACTGAAATACCAAATCTCACGCGCAAAAAAAAAAGCGACCGTAACATAATACCCAAGGATCAACAGCTAATGTTGTGTAATATTCATGAATTATGAATTAACATAATCAAATACGAAGCAGCAAAGCAAAAAAACCACAAAGCAGTGAATTATGCAATGTCTAAAGCAAACGAAAATCACCCTTAAATATCAACACAATGAAGAAGATCGACAGATCGATCGCCTCAAACAACTATCCTTGCCGCTGATGCTGCTGCGGGTAGAATGGTGCTGATCTCCGCTCACAAGGTGTGTTGCATACATCAACTTACAGTTAGGGGAGGATCACAGACAGCTTGTTGAGCGCTCCCACAGCAATTCAAATTAGATTATGATGATCAGCAACAACATTGGATATGTGTTGTACCGCTACACAAATAATAATCTCAACAATTAGAACAGTCGGCGAGGATTTCAACAGATATTATGCGAACTGATGCTCGGCGTTTGATATTCTTCGATGCATAGCAAAACGTACGCACTTCCGATCGACGCAAGCGATCCTATCGGGACGGGTGATGAGATCGGCAGATATTTGTTATTTTCATTGTGGCATTCAATTCATATTCAAATCACTTTTCCCCTAATACGATGATCGAGTTCACATGTGATCCGAAATTTATGAAGGTGTGTTCATAACATCCAGAGTGACAAGGTCTTTAGCAGTGTGTGAGGCTACGTAAGGAAACTGGAGTAGGAAGTGATGTCGCTTACATAATGAGAAGGTTAAAAGGAATAAAACGAAATGGAAGAAATGCAGCAACACCTGTGGGAAATTTCTGCTGCTTGATGTGTTTCACACACACACACACACTCACACACACACACACAGATCACCGATCAGCCACTGCTGACGACGCGGGAGCAACAATTGATGTGATCCTGTCAGCGCTAGACAGCGTGAACCAACGTGAGTTAGAAAATGAGTCAGATATAGTAAAGGAAAAAAAAGACAAAACAGTGAGTGAGAAGACATATGAAAGAAATCAAATGGGATTGTGAATTCGTATTTGTACATCCATTTATACAAACCGCGGCGGCGTACTCTCGTCCCAAGCGAACAGGTTCATTTGAGTATGGCGTGAGAACGGCAAAGGAATTGAAGAAAAAGCAAATACAACATATTTTGAAGGTGAATGTCCTTTGAAAAAATGTTTGAAAAAAGATCTATTAGAAAAAATCTTCGTATTCTTAGCAATGTAAAGCATTGCGTTCGCTGACAAAAAAAAATGCTGAGAATCTTGTAAAACGTGCGCGCAGTCGCATAGCGGTGCTCAGTTGTAGCTGGTCGCCACTTTTGGTATTTTACGTTCCACTTTTACGTGTCACTAATTCCACACTTCCGTATTTGTTGGAGTGCTGGTCACTTGCAAATTTACTTTTTATGCCCAGCGCAATGAGTACTAGGTTCAGGGTGCTGAGGGAAATGTGGAAAATTTTGATGATAGTTTGGAGCATAGAAGTCGAAACTACAGCAAATTTACATACGGAAGGAATTCAAAATTCATAGCTGAATTAGAAAATATATCAATAGACCTAATTGTTCTGAAACGGAGAACTGCTTTGAAATCCTTGTAGTAAACAATATTTGTGTTATCAGTTGAATTCTAGAGATTGCAAAACAATTATGAAAAATATTAAAGATATATTTTTATAAATTGTAATTTATTACGAAAAGATCTGGAAGTTCCGAACTGTATGTTTAGAACGTGAAACAAGAAATAGATCTGTAAAAAGTTGCGACCGCAAATAATTGTTGTTTTGATTTTTTCTGATAAAAAAATCACAGGGGATAATTCGTTCAAAACAAAACTCGAACATATCGATAGAATCCTTACGCCATATGCTATCCAAATCTGACCTGCTTTTGTGTTAAATCACTGCATAATAGTTTTTTCGATGAAATTTTGTCGATATTTCGATCATGAAACATAAATCAAATTATTGGTATTGGTGGTGGTTGAAATGAAATTTAGTCGAAGAGAAATTGATAGCAAAAGAACTTGAGAGCAGATTAAATTCGTTTAGAGCTCAGAATATGAGCATCAATAGAGTAAGTATTTCTAAAAAATTCCAAAAGAAAGATATGATTTGTTAGGCCTCTTTGCGGGATAGTAAATGTAATTAGTATTCAAGTATTAACTGATAGCTGATCGCACTCCGTATAGTATCAAAAACTAAAGTGTTTAGACGCTGCGTACATCTAGCCGTGTAAGGTGGAAATGGATCAAGAAAATGTAGAGAGCGTAGAGCATAAGGAACAAATGATTTTTGGACATGTTCAATCCTATTAGTATGACAGATATAATACGGTCTCCAAATGAAAATAGCGTATTCTAGCTGAGAGCGTAAAAAAGAAGTGAATCGTAATTTTAATGTGTACGGGTCAGTGAAATCTGATTGCTGAATCGACAGATAAATACAAGCATATAATATGATTTGGTGATGATATAATTTAAATGACTATGAAAGAGAAATTTGGAGTCAAAGATCACACCCAGATCAAAGATTTCGCTAAGAGTGGTTAACTGCGAACCATCTATTATGAAACAAGTCGGGGTAAAGGAACAAGATTCGGAAGAACAGATATGAAAATTCTTGTTTGTATTTAGTTTTTACCAATTTTTGAAACACCGAGTAACTACATTGTAAAGATCAGCTTGGATATTGATAGAATTTGAAGCATTTGCCACAGTACTGTAGTCAAATCGTCTGCATACAATAAAAATTTTGAATTGTTAAAGCAACTAGATATATCATTGATAAAAATTACGAAAAGTAGAGGGCCTACAATGCTCCCTTTAAGAACACCCGAAGACGCAACGAAGGGGTAGGAAGACGCATTGTCAACTAAAACTACACAATTTCGTGAAGTTACGACGACGATTAACACAAAACAACTGAAAACTTCACTGCTCGTTCAGCAAAAAGTTCAGTTGCCTAAAATCTTTACAACGCGTTAAGCTTAATTTTTTGTAGATTTTTTTTTGCTTCTTCGGTAAATTTTTCAGACAGTGATTGCCGAACTGAGTTTCATGACATTTTTCAATCTGAATATTTTACTGAATCTGTAGGCCCTACCTCAAATACTGCTTGGATTTTTATTGATATCCTAATTTTATTTATGTGCATTATATTGACCCCCCGCAAAATAGTTTGCTTCAACTTTTTGTAGAATATTTTAATATTTTAACGCTCGGTATAGTAAAAAGACAATTTTGTTAATGCATCGGCAGTTCCCCAGCATGCGGCAATCTACTTTTTTCAAACCACCCGGAGTCGAGAGGAATGGTATCGCAGTTATTTCGTAATTGCTTCTAGAATTTTTGAAATTCCTAAAAGTATGCAGCTTATATTACAAAACATCAAAATATTTACTAAACCTTTTAGCAAATTTGCTCAAATTTGGTACGCAAAATTTACTATTGGCAAATGGGTAGGAAAAGTTAACAGCAGAATAATTGTTTATATTTAAATAAATAAAAGTAATTGAAATGTTCTATAAATAATAATTATATTAATTGGATTTATTTCATGCAACAAGTACTATTTATTTGACATAAAAATATTCAATTAAATTCTTCTTTTGTAAAAGAATATGGTAGCTCCATTTCAAAAGCTAACACCAAAAGAGGAAGAAGAGAAACTACCTTTATTTATTGTATCGTGGTTAACTTTACAGTGGTCGCTGAATTCAGCAGAAATCAATAGTAACGAAAAATTACACTGAAGATGGCATAACGCGGAAACCGGTATGTCGTCAAACCAAACTTGACAAGAGATGACGGGAAATCGTTCCAATATATATCAGAAAATAAAATATTAATATATAGTTAGTTACCTGCAAATATTCAACATTTGTTTATTCTTCCCTTCATTCAAATTAACATTACAAGATAGCTTAGTAGTTCCTACTTTTGAGAAACCAATTACAGTTTTCTATAAAAGTCCACGTTAACAAATTACAGTATAATAATTAAAAAAGTGACGACCAATATTTCAGTTGCCCACTGCAAAATTCGGTTAAATAGCGCAGTTTAAAATTTGCACACCAACTCGAAAGAATTTCTCCTGAATTCTTAAACTTAGTTCAACTTAGTCAATTTAAGGTAGATACGGCGAGTTAAAAATGAGAATTTTTTAGTTCAAAACAAACATTTTTTTATCTCATATAGTATGTAAATATAATCCAAATTATACGCCGGTAATTTGCGGAAATAACCAAATATCACAACTTCGCAATTTGTAACGAAAATTTTTAAACTAAATTTTTGTCGACATACATACATATGTATGCATGTAAAGTGAGAGGTTACTTGACTGCCAAAAGTCGCGAAAAGCATTTGAGATTTAAATTAATTCCTAAGGCACTGATAAACTGGATGATACTTCCCACTCACTTTGTATTCAGAACATACATATATTAAACACTTTTGGAGGGCATTGAGCGTCATAAACGAGTCTGCCTCATCAATTACTTGAGTCCCACTATGTCAAGCCAATACTCACTTTGGAGAGCAATAAAAAATCTTAATCGTGCCGTACTGCATCAACCACCTATTCGAAATCCAAATGGAGGCTGGGCCAGACATAATGCAAAAAAACCGACTGCCTCGTGCCACACTTTTAAAATACCTTTTTAAATCCATTTGGCCAGCAGCAAACTACATTACCACAGGTACAAGAAACACAAAACTGCATAATCCCTAAAATGAGTACAAGTGAAATTCGATTAAAAATTCTGACTTCTCTAAAATATAAAAAATCACATGGTTTTGACTTGATTTCGGTAAAATTCTTAAGGGAGTTACCTGACGTATCCTATATATACGATAGAAACGTTTTCAATGCAATATCACGGCTAAAATATTTCCCTGTCATTTGGAAAGTTGATAAAATTATTGCTCTCGTTAAACCTGGAAAAAATCCCTCAGCGACAACCTCGTATTGACTCACAAATTTACTGCCAATGCTGTCAAATTCTAAACTTGACCCAATCTTGACCCAACAAAATGTAATTCTTACACATCATTTTGGATTCAAACGAAAACTCTCCACAATACATCAAGTTCATAGGGTAGTAAGGAAAATATCAAAAGACTTAAATGTAGGGCCTACCTCACAAACTTAAGTCATTTCTACCAATGGGCTATTACGATTTGCTAAAAAGCTACATTATTAATAGGAACTTTTTTGTCACATTCCAAGATGCCGACTCTGAAATGAGCAGCATGGGTGCTGGTGTTCCTCTAGGTAGTGTGCTTGATCCTCTGCTCTATCTTATATATACTTTAGATGAAGAAGAACGAAATAAAAAATAAGTTCCGGCAACGGCAATGGCTTTTAGGAAAACAGTCAAACTTATCTTTAAGCTACAAAATATTAATATACAAGACTGTTGAAGCTCTTGTCTGGACCTATGGTATTCAGATATGGGGCAGCGTATCCAAAACAAACGTTGCAAATATTCAGCGTGTTCAATCAAAAGTTATACGTAAAATAGTAGATGCTCCTTGGTACATCACAAATGAGAATTAAGAAAATCAGAGCGAAACATATTATAGACCTGAAAAGCCACTCCAACAATGAAGTACAATAAATACCCGTAGACGAGAAAGACGCCACAGAAGGCTCAAATGATCTGAATGGATGAATACTGAATTCAAAATAATTTGTGTGATGAATAAAAATTTACTGTTCATTTACAAATAGCTGAGCCAGCGTGCGCCGCTACGCTTAAATTTTTTTTAACAAGATAATTTTTCGCGTTATCTTTTAAGATACATAAATAACATAAATAGACTTGCCGTGACCCTCATTTTCATTTCGGTTGAAAATTTAAAAAAAGGTAACCAACAACAAAAAATAGACATCGCGATGCTATCGAAAATTGAAAATGTATTCAAAAGAAAATAATTCTAAACCATTTCAATTAAAAATTGTTTCTTTCTTTTCATTCAATATTTTGATAAAATATACCCAACATTAAAGCTCCAGTAAAATACATTGAGTAGTTTCGGATATTAGTCGGCTCAAACAGACAAACCAATAATGTTCCAATTTGGGAATGTAGATGGAAATGGGAATTCTTAGGTATAAGCGGTATTCGAGGTATAAAAACACACTCGCCTGTAGCACCATCCGTCAAAATTTCGGCTTCTGGGACGGAACGTTGAAGAGAAGTAACTTTAAGGCTCGTTTCGTTGCATACAATTTTGGTGAGCTTAAATTTCCCAAAAGAATATTTGGTACGCCGGGTACGAGTATCAGAGTGATTTTATGTAATGTGAGATCAAGTATGCTAAGGGTATTTAGAAACTCGACTGGATAATTGGTACAGCCACCAAATACTCAACTTATTCTCCCTCAATGCGACTAAGTATGACCGAGTTAATTCTTAAAAAAAAAAAACATCCCCATAATTTTTTAATTCATCCGAATAACTTTTAGAGTTCTATCAACAACCTATACTGATTTTCGATTACACTAGTTTGCAACAAAATCCTGTTTCAAAGAATTGTACCATAGTAATTTACGCCGATTTTTGCCATCCACCCTAAATTTTGTGTTATGATTTTTGCGGTATAATATTTGAAATTGATAGGTAGTATATAGACATTATATATATATATATATGTATATATACATATATAGACAATACAAACAAATGGGTTTCAGCGAGCAGTATCAAATATATATAGCTATATCAAATATTTTGGTAACTTTTGCACATAGAAAATATTTTATGTATTTAATTGAAGTATTTCATATTTAGTTAAGGTATTTTTCTAGAGCAGTGTCAATAACTATATGATAGAAATTGTAAAATCGTTCTTATAGAATGATTCGAACTTGTAAGAATTTCGCACGGTGAATTTACTCTGAAGGCACAATAAAATATAAAAACAGATGTGGTAAAAAAAACTGCTTTGTTTTTGGATTGGCTACTTAAATGATGATTTATCAGAATGCTCAAAAATGTGCAGAGGTTGGTTTGAAGCTCGTAAGCGCCATATCGGTTTAATCATAAAATATACATTTGATGTGAACATTTTTGTAATGTAAAATTTTCGTATTATGTACCGAATCCCATAGTCATACATTAAACACAAAAAAAAAATATGTACATGTATCGTTCAAAAAAAAAGATATTCAAAAGCAAATAATTCAAAAACATTTCTTTTAACTTGTTTTTGTGTTTTGCATTTAATATTTAAATAAAACGTTTCCTTTAATATTTTAATAAAATATACCCTGTGTTATGGCTGAGATTACTGGGCAGCCAATAGTTAAAGCCGCATGATGAAATCCGCTCGGTAGTTTCGGAAATTGTGGCGTTCAAACATGCAAACTGACGGACAAAAATTCTAAAAATTGTTCAGATGTATTCTATTACATTCCCTGGAACACATTTGGTATTTTTTTTAAGAAATTTTCAATGTACAGCCACGACTTTTCTACAGTTTTATAACAGTACAGATTTGAATAATAATTCACTCAAAAACACTCGTCCATGCTTTAAATTATGAAACGAATACTAAAGTGCGAGGGCAATGATGTTTTAAGATTGGAAATTTATCAGCTTTCATCTAAGTAATATCCCTCATAGTACTCTTACGTTGGGTATAACTGAATTTGTATCGAACTTGTCGCTACTTTAACTTCCCTAATTGTGGTTGTTCAGTGTTGATTGTTCACATTGTTTTTACTTGTCGCGCTAGTCTTCTCTTTTGGTACGCACTTTTTCCACGCTAATAGCCAACCAACCAACCACCCACACCAATTTTTATCACACCATGTACATCTGAGCGAGCCGCGTTGGCAAAAAAAAAATCCACTACAGTATTTGCCAAATGTAAAGAAAAGCGTGGAAATAACAAGGGGAATAAAAGAAAACGTGAATATTTTCTTTTTGCCTTGAAGACACTTTATTTTTTCTTCACACAAAACGTGCAAATAATAACACCATCTTTGTTAATGATCTACGCCATGTTTGTGCGCGCATTACGAGTAGTTAGTATGGCCATAGCATCACAACAACAAAAATAACTACTTACATACTACTGTTACTAAATGTAGTATACATAGTAGATAATGGGCCAACAACTTTAGCACGCTAATAGTAATGGTAATCGCTGTTGTTGTTATGCGTTGTTGACATCAATAGGAATAGCAATAGCAATAGCAATGGCAATGGCAATAGCAACAGTAACAGTAACAGTAAGAGCAATTGCAGCACCAGCGGCAACAGCGACAACAGCTGCCCATTTTGTGCACTCGCAACTAATTGGCGAAACAATTTTCTCAAACGCAGCAGCGATAGCTCCCAGCCGCCGCCGCTGCTTCTTTCACCCACTGCACTGCGCTGCAAGTGCGCGCATGCGCTATTGGCGGCATTGGCGGTGGCTCTCAGACATACATAACATAAGTACATACATACATGCGCTCGGTTGCGCTAGTCATTATGTGCACTTTCATGAACATATCGCAACGGACGTATGTGCATATGTATGTGTGCTTTGCAGATGATATCTATGTACGCTTTTATGGTAGCTTCAGTTTATTGGCCACTGTTAGCGCGTCTTACTGATGCGTCGCTTGTATCCAAAGCGTAAGCGTAGTTGGAGGCATTTCGTAGCGCTGGTGATGTTGTCTATGGTTTCGAGCTTTACTGCATTGCAATTTCTTGTTTTTCAGCTAAGGCTAAGATCATTGTACACTTTCATTGCTTTAACTGTTTGACATTGCACGCATGCGCTCACTTGCCGCAACAATTCATGGCTATGGAGCTTCCTCGTCGAGCTATGGCGTTGCGTTTGTCTGCCGTTGACTCGCAAATTAGCGAATTGTCATTGCGGCAAATAAAAGTTTTTAGGCGATTAAATGCGTGCGCAAACATCTTTTAACAAAATTGTTGAAATAAAATTGGACTGGCTGTTTCTATTGAATTTCAAGCAATTTTTTTCACAGTTGTTTTGATAGCGAAAGCTTTCAATCGTCCACTGCAAGAAATACCCATAATTAGGGGATAATGAAAAGTTTAGAAAAATAAATGGAATAAAAAGTTATCTACTTTGGAATGCCGTTGGTGCTACGTCGATGAAAGGTTACTCTAATACGGTAAGAATAAGACGGCGACGACTGAGTTTTTTTACACCATCTGAACAACAACCATCCAGCAAGAATTCATGGGCAATACTTAAGTACCATCTAGAGGACAGACATATATGTAGTACTTGAACGCCTTTTGGGAAAGCTCGTAATAGCGCGTCTTGATATTGTCTCTTTAAGTAGGTACAACGGAGAGATCGGTAGTTGTAAGAAAACTTCTTTTGGATTGGTTGATATTTACGATGTGAAGTAGATAATCGAAGATACTACTGTATATATTAATTTTGACTCGCTAAAGATTTGGAACATAAGCTTAAATTTAGGCAATACAAGTCTCTTCAGAGGTAACGGACATAATGTTAAAAATGTGCGCCTGCAGGCCGCAAGTTTGTGCTAAAAAACACTCGCGGTACCCTCCGTCTTATGGTCGACGAGAGTGTGCGACTCAGTTCTCGAACATTGTCTTCCCATCTGTCTCAACAACTCAACATTTCACGCACCAGCCTGATGGTAATTTAGCACAAAAGAACTCGCATTATTAGCTTAAAAGATCCAATTTACCCAGCAATTGAAGGCACGCGAGCAAGCGCATCGATATCGTTTCTTACTATAGACCTTAGAATAGCTCGAAAATGGACAACGATTTGGCTCGAACAATCATCTTTTCTGACACAGCCCTTTTTCATTTCAGTGGCTTGGTTTACAAGAAAAACTGCCACTTCTGGGGATCGGAAATCTCGTACGTGATCTTCGTGAAGCCAATGCATCCTCAGAGAGTCTCAATTTAGTGCGTATTTTGCGGCGTGGACATGCCACCCAAACTTTGCCACAGTCGACCATTTTGTTATGAGACATCTCGGCGATGTTAGTTGGCCACCTCGGAGCTGCGTCGTTAGTTAACAAGATCTTGGAAAACTCGGTTAATAGGACGTGCTACTGCAAATCCAGCCGAGGCTACCATATGAATGTAATCGTGTTGCATAAATAATAGGGATGTTTGATTTTTCGAATAAACGAATATATTTTAATGTAAATTTGGCCGTAACAACATATTATTTTTATTAATTTTTGTTAAAACCACTATACGGACCAGGGGCGACGAAAGATGTGGGTATGGTGGGTAGTACTGCCCACCTAAAATTTCCCATAGTGGGGAAAATTTAAAGCGCATGGAGTCATTTTCATTCTTGTTTATGCTGATTGCGATATTGATATTTGTGATCGAATCGAAATACTCAGCAAAGATCTTCATAAGTAGGAGCCGTAACTCTAAATGTTTGTCAATTTGGCTAAATAGTTAGTATAAGATAGAGTGAAGAATTCGAAACTGAAGAACCTGTTTTGCCACCCAAAATTTCCAAACGAGTACATGATAGCAATGCTAAAAATCAGATATTAACAACACCTGAAGATTATTTCCCTCTAGGATGCAGTTGATAAGTTAGATCTAGTAATCCTTTTGAATGATTTCATTTCTCGGAATTCTAAACTAATGACTGTATGTGCACTGTTGAAATGAAAAATTTGTATGTATTAAACTTATTATACGAATAACAATAAGTTCTTTTCTCGAAACCCGTTGACCATCTTAATTAATCCACGACCCATTTCCTTTACCTGGTATGCTCTTACCACCAGCAGAACTACCCACGCCGACTCAGGACTTTTCGCCACCCCTGATACGGACCATCCTATATATAAGAGGTATTAAATATTTATGTATAAGTAAAACGAATAAGTTTTTTGAGGAAACCCATGGCAAACTCATATAAGGTGGCCCTGAAAAAGTAGCTGAGTGAGTTCGCTTGCTGTACTGAATATCAAAACTGTTTGTTTGTTATAATTCTCACCGATTTTCACTGCTATTGTGCGTATAATATGTTAGTGTTAATTTTTGTTGTTGTACGCTCAACACCACCTGGTGTGAATTCGCTTTAAGGAAACTTTATGTTTGCTAAGATGGCTTTTCAAAATTAGCGGATTCACAAGAAAACGATGCAAGGTTGTTTTTTTTTTTAATTTTACAAATATTTAAATTTGGAATATTCACAATGGAAGACTTACACCCAAATTCATAAAAAATAAAAACAAAAAGCTTTTAGCTACTTTATAAATCGAAAATGACAGTTTATAAAGCTCTTTAAATCTATATTATTTTTTATGCAAAATTAAAAACTGAGAAATATAATTGTCATTGATCCAAGTTTCAATACAAATACCCGAAACTTAAAATCACAACCTAAAACTTTCAGATTTTTTTCAAGCATATTTATACGATCAAATATAAACCGATTAGAGTATAAAAGGCAGATCAGAACAAAATAATTCGTATATTTTAAGTTCTGCTCCGTAAAGTTCTTTTGGGACTGCCAGTCTCACATCTCGTTTGATTTAGGGTTAAGTGTTCATTTGAAGAGGTGATTGAAGGACTGAAGCTTGCTAGATATACCTATGTTGTATGAGGGGTTTATACTGGTGACCAATTATCAATTTCTAAGTATTTTATAAAGGCGAGCGTTGGCATATATGTTAGTAATGCAGATTGCAAACTCCGACTTCAAGTCATTCAAGACCACCGGATGGTCGATCAGGTCCTTGGGTCTTCCAATGTACTTTTGGACTTTGCAATGTGTACTTTTATTGTATCTGCGAAATTTGACCAGCATAAGTACTCCAACAAAATATAGTGTCTTTATCTACATGAGGAATCACATGGTTGTCCTGAAGGCAGCATTATTTGTATCTCTGTACTCACCGTTCTCTCAAACATGCCAAGGTCTGTTCTTCTCCCTGCTAACAATCGGCAATCAGAAATACCAAGAGAAACATAGTGCATTTCCACCTGGAGGCCTTCCTCTTTCTCTGCTTATATCAGCGGTAACCGCGTCGAATACTTTCAGGGCAACTCATCATTCCATCGTCTGCGGTATTCGCCGTCGCAAAGACGTAGAAGTCTAAAAATCTTTCGGAGGATCTCTTGATAGCGGTTAGGCTTTTCGACATACGATAGCACGGGCATGATGAGAGACTTCGTCGAGAGAGGACTTTACTGCTCGTTTAACTACTCAGTCTAAAAAAGCATTTGTCGGCAAGAGAAAATCTCCGTTAAATTCGATCCTGACATTGTTTTTGGTGGTAATGCTACATTCACTTGTGATTCTCAGCAGTCATGCTAGAGCCTAGACTCCAATGCACTGACGTTGCTGGCAGGAAGTACTTTTGGAGCTGTCGTAGCCGAACGTTTAGAGTTTTCGTGCTTTATTCGGTGTGTCCCAGGTTCAAAACAAAAATCAAAAATTATAGAAAAGTTTTTTTAATAGCGGTCAATGTCAAACTCCCGAGTGTATTTCTGCTATGAAAAACTTCTCACAAAAATCATATACTGTACGGAGTCTGTCCAAAACTGTAGGCCTCCAAATTATGTTATAACATCGAGACGCACACTCAAAACTTTTAGGAGAAGTTTGCCGTTTGATATCCGTCTTAGTCGAATAACGAGGCTTCCATCCTTGGAGGGTCGGGTTGATCAGCATGGAGAAGTGCACCCTTCATAGTTTAGGTGTACTCTGTATGTCGGTCACAAGACTGCCGTTTTAATTCTGAAGCGGAGGGTATGCTTGTAGTGCTTGTGGACGTGGGTGCTCTTCGAGGAGTTTACATCGACTCGGATCATAATTTTTTCTCTTAGCGTTCCGCTTCTAAAGAAGTCATTGGTTTTCAGCAAGCCCGAAAAAAACGACTGGCACGATGAGGAATGACACGCCACCATGGAAGAAAGATACTACACGAGCTATACGGGATAAATATGAGGTGTTGAAGAACGAAATAAGGAGTATCTTCCGAAAGAAAAAGAGAGGGACCGAGATGCCCAAGTGTGTGGAGCTTGAGTGCTTGCCGACAGTGAAAAACGTTCGAAAATTCTATTAGAACGCTAGCCGACTTGCAGAAGGTTTCATGACCGGGTTAATTTCCTGTAAGAATGAAAACGACTGCCAAGCTTTTATTCGTTAAGCTTTATAGCTCACATTCTTATCGAAATTAATATGTTAATTGGCATATGAGATCATCCGCCTAGGGATACATCAATCACGCAGCATCTCGTTTTGGATTTGACTCGGTGGTGTTCGGCAGCGAATTCTTCATTTCCACCTTGGCTACAACTTTCTATCGCTGACACGTCGTGATATTTTTCTTACCTGCACTTTGCTACTCTTTTGTATTATTAGTGGTGTCACAAAGAACTCTCTAAAGCGAAATAATCACTGCTTTGGTGGCAACTTCAGTGAAATCTATTTTTTTTTTCACATTTTGCAGAGTAAGCGTGAACCACAAGAAAAGACATCAACAGCAGATAAAGTGAAAAACTTAATGCGAATTAGAGCGCACAGGTCTACAGTAGACCTTAACACACACAACAGCAACATTTGTGTACAATAAGTAACTACTGTCAACAACAATGTGCCAAGTTCAATAATAACCTATCAAGCGCGATCAATAAAAGCGTACTTAGTATAGCAACAATTTTTTTTGTTGAGTATTTTCCACAATGTTGTCGCTAAGCCAAGTCGATTGACTGAGCTGCCAAAGCAGGCCAACTCATAAAAACGCATAGTTCGTTATTATATATTTGAAACATGCGCATGCGCGGACCTCCATATGGAGTTGCCTTTGGAGCAACGCAAGTGCGTGTAATAAACTGTAAGAGGATGAAAAAAAACGCAACTAGTAAGAGCTGGAAACAGTTGCACAGAGCTCTGACACTGCAAGCAGCAACCACTGGGAACTAACGGAGCAACAGCAGCAACAGCCGCATGAGCAGATGAACCACAAAACTTATTTGCCGCGGTGTTAGATTACAGAAATATTGCCCAGCTTAGGATGGCACGGCGCTCAACGGCACAGCTTGTGGCTACGACCGAATACGTGGTGGCTCTTTATCTCGGGCAAACCACAAAAGAAATGGCAGGAATAAGTGGGTACTTAAGGGGTGCCCACTCAGTGAAGCCAAAGTTAGCTAAATACGAGTAGCAAGTAAGTCTGGCGGAAAAGTGCGAAGAAAGTATCAAAGTAGCAAAGCATTTCTTTATGACTTTTCTTGCAGTGCCATAAGCTGAAGACTAAAGAAATGACTACAATCTGCCAGCGATCACAATAAGCACAAACAAAAGCGACAACAGAAACTAAGCTGTTTGTAAATGCGAGTAATTTTGAGCCATATTTTCCGACGCTCACTTATTAAAAATGTTTTGCGCCTTAATGCACACACACACACACATATTAACTCTATTTGGTTTTACTGCACGACTTTTTTATTGTATTTAGTTACAATGATTTTTTTTTTGCAGTAAAATTAGCGCGCGTGATGATGGTGTTTAGATTGTCATATTACGCAAAAATTGGTAGACAAAAACCTTAATTTAGTTCATACATACAATAATGGCTAAGAGGGGATACTAGAGCATCCTTAATTTGTGGTAGGGTTTTTCAATAGGAACGCCACAAAAGTTTTTTTAAATAAAACAAAAACGGTTTGGGATATGAATTAAATTCTTTATTCATGCATAAATCGGCCGATACTGCTGCAATTTCACGTTCGATATTCGTACGAAGTTCATCAATCGTCGCTGGCTTGTTGGCATAGACCATAGACTTGACGTAGCCCCACAGGAAATAGTCTAACGGTCTCAAATCGCACGACCGCGGCAACCAATTGACTTGGCCATTTCGTGAGATAACACGTTCACCAAACTTGGTTCTCAATAAATCGATTGTGGCATGCGCTGTGTGGCGGAATACTGATTTTCGTAAAGACAAAGATAATTTATTAAATTTTGAACCGCCATTTTGGAATCGCCATTTTGTTTTTTACAATTTTAATCATAAATTAGTGTTTTCCGACCCCGAGATAAGTAATTTACTAATTTTCAAATTTTTTCATTGGGAATTTTAATTTTGTCCAGCTTTTCGGGTGTTTCGGATCATTGTGCGTTGAGCGATTTTTTTTTTTGAAGCATTTATATGCATTTTCTGAAAGGATTTCTTATACATATATATAATCGGTGTTTTTTTACACGTTTGGTTTCCAATACGACAATATTTTTTCGGAGTTGGTCTTTTTGACAGCTGTTACTTAATTTATGTTACTGTCAATTATCAGTTTGCCATTTCACAATGAAAATAACGAACGACCATCAAACGCGCCTCACGTTCGGGGAATGTGCCCAAAACGTGATGGCTACCGATCCCGATTTTCACAAGAAAATTTTGTTTTGCGATAAAGCAGAATGGGTTCGTTAATAAACAACATTGTTGCAATCCGAGTGTTGATAATCCAGGCGCCTTTACATCCTCAAAAAGTCACTGTTTGGTTTGCTCTATGGGCAGAGGGAATTACTCGTATTGGTGCATATTTCTTCAAAAATCAAGCCGGCCATAATGTTACAGTCAATGGGGAACGCTAAAGAACCGAGACGATTGACGCATTGGAAAAGAATATTCGACGCGTTATTGCTGACGTACGGCACCAAATGCTGCAAAAAGTGGTCGAAAATTGGGTGCCTAGGCTCTAATTTCTTCGAGCCAGCCGCGACGGTCACTTGTCCAAAATAATTTCTTAGACATAATGGTAAACCCTACTCCTTATAATAAAGCTAAATTTTTGGTCATAGCATTAAATTGTATGCGTTTTGTTTCTTTTTGTTCAGATGCTTAAAACTTTAATACGACTGGTCCCAAATGGATACTTCCTTCAGCGGGTTTGTTGGTAATTGCTCAGCGAAGGCTTAGGAGAAATAAAATTCGATAAATTCTCAACAACAGGCACAAATATCGTTTTCCAGTTCAATGCAATTACAGTTTAACACGTGCCGTAAAATCACAGGTTCCCACCTGTTCAAACGTAACTTAAGTAGGACGTTAAATGACTTTTTTTTGTATTGGGTTGCCATCTGCTTTGAAACTGAAACTCTGCAAATTTATTACTTTCTACCCCGGGAAGGTTTTAGGCATGGCATTGTTTGCTTGGAAGAGCGTTGCTACCTGTTTGAAAAACCGTTCGTTTCGCTAGCACTTAGTTTATAGGTAAATTTTAAAGAGGGTTGCCACTTTTTAAAAAGTTAAATTTAATGAAATTATACACAGGCATATAAAATATCAAAATATGAGTTTCAAATGGGGCTTTTCGGCGAGGACGAGGTGCATACCTAAATTTTGAAATGTCAAATTTATACGAAATATTAAAATTTGTGTGCCAAAGGTTCGGCTCAGCATAAGGGTTCATAGCTAATTTTTATTGAGACTGCCACCTGTTAAAAAAGTCAATTTGATTAAAAATATACACAAGTTTTATGAAATAATAAAATATAGGTGTCAAACCTTTCGTTTCGCTGGGACAAAGTTTAAAGACATATTTTGAAGAGGGTTGCCATTTTTTGAAATCCAAATTTATTTAAATTATACACAAGTATATAAAATATTAAAATATGAGTTTCAAATGGTTTACTTCGGCGAGGAAAAGGTTCATACCAATTTTTTAAAGAGGGTTGCCACCTGTTTGAAAAGACAAATTAAACGAGATTATATACAAGTTATATGTGAGAGAAACCAAAAAGCGCTTTCTGCATGCATAGACAAAGGGCGATTAATAATTAAAATATAGGCGAGACAACGTCTATGGCGGTCGAGTGGCGCTATTTCAAATTGTACTTTTTGCTTGTACTACCTTTGTAGGTAAAATAACAGAAAACCCGTGAAAAGTACTACACACTCGGCTAAAGGGGCCGCCTTTACCATAACTTAAAAATCAATACAACATATTGCAAATAATTACATTTAATTGTACTGCGAAGTATGAAGTACAGAAACCCGAAAGAAGTACAGTTGGTCACATGATCTATAGATTTAGGCTCGCCATATCTTTCTTACGAAGTTTCACCCATTCTGCGCGTAGACTCTTGATTCACTCTATTTTTCATTTTTTTATAGTATATAAGAAAAAACAAAACAGTATTTTTAAATAAAATATTTTTGTAAAGATTAAAGTTAAATCTCAATATCAGTTAAATTTATATTTCAGTAAGCTGCAGAAATACGAGAAGAATAGACGAAATGAGTGAATCAAAGAAGACCGTCTTTTACTTTTTAGTTCAGTGCATATCATATTTATGTCACCACAACAGATTGACAAGTTTTAATTATTTATTTTAATTCTGTTTTTGTAAAAAATATTGTGAATTCTACAACAAAACCCATATAAAATGCTACTACCAATATTTTTACTAATATCAACAACTATTTTTATTAATGCTACTACGAAGCTTTACCAATATTTTAACTAATGCTACTACTTTTTACTTATTCCTACTACTATTTTTACTAATGCTACATTTAGTTACTACTTTTATTTTTACTATTTTTTATTATTTACTAATTCTCCACTGCTTTTACTAGATTCTACCACTATTTTTACAAATTTTTTTCACTATTTTACTAATTTCCATCACTATTTTTACTAACATCTACTAGTATTTTCATTACTGCTACTACTAATTTCTACCAAAATTTTAACTAATGCTACTTCTAATTGCTACCACTACTAATTTCTAGCACTATTTTCACTAATGCTACTACTATTTACTTATTTCTACTACTCTTTTTACTAAAGCTACTATTAATTACTACTCTTACTTTTACTAATTTTAACTACTATTTTTGCAATGGTACTACTACTTTCTACCTTTTTTTTTTACTAACTTCTACCACTATTTTTACCAATGCTACTACTAATTACTACTACTAATTTTACTAATTTTTACCACCATTTTTACTAATTTCTTCCACTGCTTTTACTAGATTCTACCCCTATTTTTAAAAGTTTCTTTCTCTATTTTACTAATTTCCCCCGTTTTTTACTAATCCTACTACAAATTTTTACTACTATTTTTAATAATGCTAATTCACTGGCTACTACTACTAATCACTGCTACCACTACAACTCACTACTACTACTTACTAAAAACGACTACTACAACTCCTATTCCCATATATAACTCTTTATCTCTGTGTAGAATCGCCACAGAAGTTTTTCTTCTAGCTTGTGCACTTATATCTTTTTTATAAAAAATATAAAATAAAATATAAAATTAAATTTAAAAAAACTTGTCAATATGTGTGAGGGTGTACGAGTAGTTATGATAATGGCATGAATTGTCTTTGCTTGTTTTTTGTTGTTGTTTTTTGCCGCAGTCACAATGGTTTAGTTTTAATTTTACTTAAATAAACATAAGTTATGCAAATTTTTCTGTATCCCGGTATATATGTACATATATTTTGTTATTGTTCTTGTTGTTCGTGCTACTTGCCATTACACCAACGCAGTGAAAAACTTTCCCAAAGCTCTTTGCATAGATCAGCTGATATGATATGATGAAAAAAAGCCAGTGCAAAACAAATGCAATCGCCAAACGACAGCTTCAGCCGCTATGCAAGTGAACTCGCTCATTCGCACACAATTCATGCCTCTTTCGTCACGAAAAAACTAACTACTTAAAGCACTAAAACTGCAATAACAAAAGGTAAAAGAAAAATAAAATGAACTAAAATATATTCAATAAAAAAGGGAAAAAGTCAAAATGCAAATAAAAAAATAAAAATGTGTCTCAAATTCGCCATAGACTCTCAAGAGGGCCCTCCTAAATAATAGGCACACAGCTATAGCTTACGTATTTTAAGTCGCTGCCAAATTACGAGCAAATCGCTTGTTTGCGCAAGCAGCCCGTAAGCGACAGCCAGCGATGCGTGCATTTTAATGGCGCCGTTCCGTGGCAGCGTCGTCGACCCATTTGAAGCGCCGCCTCCGCCGACTCCTTCACTCGCTTGCGGCTGTTGGTGCTGCTGTTATTGTTGGTGTTGTTGCTGGCTGCTGGCTGCTGGCTGCTTCTACTGATGTGTCGTCAACACGTGAATTTTGCATTATTTGCTTTGATTTTCTACCAGCTAACCTTTTTCGGTGCTGATGATCTAATTTGGCAACAATTGTCGTCGTGCCGCTCAGCGTTCCGCTCTCTCCACCCATAAAACGATTGGGCTGGTGGTGGTGCTGCTGATCTTCCCTATTGTGATTTTTTGATCTGCAACACATGTGCCGATCTTTTTCGATCTTTTTTCCTTTGCAATTTTTACGTTTACTCGTATTTTATGCTTTTTATTTAAATTTTTTGTTAATATTTTGGGAGACTGCGCCATACGATTCGATAATGAGTTTAGCGCACCCCTTTTATAAATATTTACGACTGTTTCGAGATATGTATGTATGTATGTACACAAATCACTAATTGGCATACATCTGTATGTATAGGCAAAGAGACATGTGCAAAGGGGGTTCCAAACAGCAATTTATTTTTTTAAATAATTTTATTCAACATTACAGTAGCTATTTTATTTTTGAAGTGTAAAAAAAAACAGAAGTAAAACTTCTTTGTGGTTGTAGAAATTAATAGTACAATTAGTAAAACAGTGGTAGAAATTAGTAAAATAGTTGAAGAAATTTATAAAAATAGTTGTAGAAATTAACAAAAGCAGTGGAAGAAATTTTTAAAAATAGTGGTAGAAATTAGAAGTACCATTGGAAAAATACAGGCCAAAAATAGTAAAATAGTGGAAGGAATTTGTAAAAATTGTGATAGAAAATATTAAAAAGGTGGAAAAAATTTGTAGAAATATTGGTAAAAATTAGTAAAAAAATAGTCGTAGAATTTATTAGTGCCATTAGTAAAAATAGTGGTAGAAGTAAGACAAAATTGTGGTAGAAATTAGAAGTACCATTAGAAAAACACTGGTAGAAATAAGTAAAATAGTGAAAGAAATTAGCAGAAATAGTGGTAGAAACTAGTAAAAATAGTGGAAGAAATTAGTAGAAATAGTGGTAGAAATTAGAATTACCATTGGAAAAATACAGGCCAAAAATAGTAAAATAGTGGAAGGAATTTGTAAAAATAGTGGTAGAAATTGTTAAAAAGGTGGAAGAAATTTGTAGAAATATTGGTAAAAATTAGTAAAAATAGTCGTAGAATTTATTAGTGCCATTAGTAAAAATAGTGGTAGAAGTAAGACAAAATTGTGTAGAAATTAGAAGTACCATTAGAAAAATACTGGTAGAAATAAGTAAAATAGTGAAAGAAATTAGCAAAAATAGTGGTATAAATAAGAAGTACCATTGGAAAAATACAGGCCAAAAGTAGTAAAATAGTGGAAGGAATTTGTAAAAATAGTGGTAGAAATTATTAAAAAGGTGGAAGCAATTTGTAGAAATATTGGTAGAAATTTGTAAAAATAGTCGTAGAATTTATTAGTGCCATTAGTAAAAATAGTGGTAGAATTAAGTCAAAATAGCGGTCGTCATAATTAGTAGCATTAGTAAAAATAGTGGTAGGAATTACTAAAAAATAGTGGAAGAAATTTTTAAAAATAGCGGTAGAAATTAGAAAAAGTTGTAGTATAAACCAGTAAAAGTAGGGGCAGTAATTACCAGTAGCATTAGTAAAAATAGTGCTAGAAGTTAGTAAGAGAAGTGGTAGATATGATTAAAAGTAGTGGGAGAAATTTGTAAATATACTTACTTAATTACTTAATTGGCGATATAACCGCTTAAGTTAAGATTGCGGTCGAACTTCTCCTACAATTTGTGGTGTGCGTATTGTTGTTGTAACACAAATTGAGGGACCTACAGTTTTACGCCGACTCCGAACGGCGAATGATTTTTTGTGAGAATTTTTTTTTCATGGCAGAAATTCACTCGGGGGTTTGCCATTACCTGCCGAGGGGCGAACGCTATTAGAAAAATTTTCTTTTCTATAAGTTGAATAATAAAAAACTGGATACTCAAAATCCCAATTACACCTTCAAAATCTGAAATTAGGGTCGAATCTCCGTTTTCCGCGGGTCACATAGTCTTTTAACCCATAAACTTAACATTTCTGTATCGATCATCAATTTCATATGTTTCTGAAAAGAGGATTTATAGAAGGTATATAATTTATAAAAAAAAAACGTTCATATTACCGCAAACTTTTTACTCCAATTTAATTTTAAAGTTGTTTTTCATATCACACTTTTATATATATGTTGTAAGATTTTACATGACCAATTTATCGGAGAAATTATTGTTTAAAGTTGAAGCTATCGTCGTAATGTCAATTGTAAAATTAAAAATATTTCGTGTATTTTTTGTGTTTCATTTACATAAAACGGCAAATTGGCAAATTTACTTTTTACTGTATATTTTTGCGGCATAGTTTTCATTTAATTAATGCTCCATTTATCAACATATAAAAATGGAAGTTCGAGAAGATCTATGGTCAAAAGACTCCCAAAAAACGGGGTCCCGATCCTAATTTCAAATGTTTAGCATCTATTTGGGATTTTGAGAATACATTTTTTTTATTACTCAATAAGGCCTAAGATATATGCCCGTATGTAGTTTGGGCTACTACTACAACTACTAATTACTAAAACTAATACAAAAACTATAAATTCTACTACTACTACTAACTACTCTTAATTACTACTACCAACACTCCGGCTACTACCATCACTATGATTACTACTGCTACTACTACTATTTTTGTTAATGCCACTACTAATTATTACCACTTTACTAATGTTACTACAGAATACTACTACGCTTTTGACTAATTTCTACTACTATTTTTACCAGTGCTACAATTAATTTCTAGTACTATTTTTAATAATGCTACGACTAATTACTACCATTATTTTTAATGATACTTTTAATTACTAGCTCTACTTTTACTTATTTCTACCACTAGTTTTACTAATTTCTACTACTAGTTTTACTAATGCTACTACTAATTACTACTTTAATTTTTACTAATTTTCACTACTATTTTTGCAATGGTACTACAAATTTTTACCACTTCTTTTACTAATTTCTACCACTATTTTTACCAATACTACTACTAATTACTACTACCAATTTTAGTAATTTTTACCACCATTTTTACTAATTTCTTCCACTACTTTTAGTACATTCTACCACTATTTTTACAAATTTCTTTCACTATTTTACTCATTTCCACCACTATTTTGACTAATGCTACTATTAATTTCTACTACTATTTTTAATAATGCTAATTTCACTGGCGGTACTACTAATCACTGCTACTACTACTACTAATTACTACGACTACTACTTACTGCCAGCGACTACTACCACCGCTACTCCCATATTTAACTCTCTGTCTCTTTGTAGAATCTTCACAGAAGTTCTACTTCTAGCTCGCGCACTTAGATGCACGCATGTTTTTTTTTAATTTTTTAGTAAATAACTCAGTTTGTGTCAATCATATTTGCATCATATTAGTAGTATCAACTTTTCTAGCATTAACGCTAAAGGGGTTGCGTATAAATTTTTGTTCGACTTTAATATCCGTGTTGTTGTTTTCTTGGAAATAATGATGGAATTTGTCAGGCAATATTTGCAGATGGCATTTGATGTTTTCTTGCATATTTCCCCTAAATTACTTTAGTGCGCATGGACCAGGGTTGGTCTGAGGATGATAAAGAAATTTTATATAATACATTTGGATCATTTTTTAATTTTTGTCTGCCTTAGTTTGCCTGTTTGGAACTCACTAATCTCCTATTACTGAAACTACTGAATGGATTTTAACTGGTGTCTAGAAAATAACCTCGGGCATAGCATAAGGTATATTTCAAGAAAATATTAAATGGGGTGAGACAACTTATCATAGCAATGGTTTAAAATTATTTTTGTTTAAATAAATTTCATCTGTTCAACGACGTCAACATGTATGGCGTTGTTTATTTATTTTTGTTGATTTTTTTAAGCGTTGCTATACTCTGGGTATAGCTAGTAGTATGTAAAATAAATTTTAGTTTATTTAGCAAAACTTGCAATAAACAGAAAATAGAAATATATCTTTACAACTTCTCGAAAATAAGTAGTACATTAAATGTTGATCTATATAAATATGTAGATCAAAACAGCAACACTGTTTACACTTAACATACCGCATATACATACTTATATTCCCGCTTATTGTATAGTTGACTTTCTTTTTCATTATTTGCTTATTTTTTGCATGTCTTTGATACTTATTTGTATTTCCTTCTTTTTTACTTTAAATATTTTATAAATTATTTCTCCATATTGAATATTACTTGATTAAATTTTCTCAAATCTCCATTTGCATGCTATTATAATATTTTGTATTTTGGCTGTTGCTCAATTTGCCTGTCAGTTATTTAAAGTCAAACAGCCGGTGTGCTTTTTGTTTTTTTTTTCACTCTTGTCTGATCTCAGCTTTGTCAAGCATCATCAACTCTATTCATTTGTTCAATACATTATTTACGTACGAGTGTGTGTGTGTGCGTGTATTATATGTCGTATTATAGTAGCAAATTTCCTTAATTTCGATTTCAGTGCCCAAGTGTACCGTACCGTAATTTCCAATATTTGCATGACAATATTCAATAATGCATTTACATACACACTTGGTTAATAATTTTTTATTTATTTATTATAAAATATTTGGGTGAGCCTGTATTCATAAAAATAAGAACATTATATGTAATTATTGCATACAAAAATGTTTGAATTTTTAGCACTGTGTTAGATTTGTGGGATAGAGATGAATAGATTCCTTTAAACATTCCCATTCCTGGTTAAAAATAGTTACCCGCTTCACAAATGCACCTTAAATAAATTAAATTAGACTTAAAATTATGTTTTTTTCTGTAGTACGATCCTTCCACCATAATCCCTAAGTTGTACGGCCAGACCTCATTAAAGGTGTTTAATTTTACTAACCGTTCGTTGTCCTTAAAATCGATATATGTTTTCCGACCTTGTGGATAGATTTCTACCCATATTGAGATTTTATATATTTTATAAGAAAAAACTTAAAGCATTTATTCCGATACCAAATTTTGCCAATGCCAGTTGGCAAATAAAATACTTTTGTTTTGTGCTTTTCTTGCCACTTTGGACCGATTCCGTTATTTCGCCTCTTACATCTGTGACACTTTACGAAATAATATGGGTAGAATTCTACCCTTAAGGTAGAAAAACATATAATTTTTCTCTACAAATCGCCTTGGTAAAAAGGAAAAACTCAAATATAATCGATTTTGTTTCTTGACAAAGTCATTGAATTTCAGTTCGATTGAAGCTACATATATCGATTGGGTATATTTTGTTTGGACGCCTTAAATATAGGGGTTCAATTCTACCAACGAGCGGTTAAATAAACACTAGGTAAAAAATTCCTCGCAAATGATGAAAACGCAATAATTCTGTAAATCAATGAAAATAAGTTACTACTACTAAAATCAATCGTTCTGACCATGTAGTAAGGCATTTTTGGCGACTGGACAAAAAATATTGTAATTATCTAAAGAAAAATAGACAAACAAAATTTTTGTTGTAGGATTATCAAACAATTGAAAGAAACAGCCAAAACAAATTTAGAAAGCAGATCCGAATATTATGTAAAAAAAAACGCTATGAAAGCCCCCAACAAATCACCCAACACAAAGGTCGCAGGTTGGAGTTTGCAAAGCAAAAAATGCATTGGACTTAAAATTAACAAAGGACTATTTTCTTCAGCAAAAAAAAATTATTTATATAATACAGATGGTCTGAGTTATTATTAACATAATCTGAGGTCAAATACCTTAATGAGGATGAGCAGAAACTTCGGCGGTGGGTCAGTTAAGATTTGGGAAAGCTAACTTTTTGCTTCATATCATCGCGAATAGATTCCAAAACGTATACCAATTTATTGGGGGCCCCTTCGATTTGAATTTTAGACATCCTGCTCTGAATCCGCAGGATAATGCATAACATAACAGCAGGATAATGCAGCTATACATCTTTCTCGATATTCAAAGGTCCTCTTTAGCTTAAGGCAACTACCTACTTTACACCGGCTGGCGAGAAGCCTGGACTTAAAGCCTATTGAGAATGTACGGGGAATCCTCTCTAACCTCTTCGGAGTTAATGTCCACATAAATTTTCATCGTCAAATATTTATATGCTAATTGTGCGTTATTTCTCTCAAATGTTATTGCAATAGAAAGATAATATATTGTTTCTTTTTTCTATTCCTTTCGTTTATCTGCTTACGTTTTTTGGCGCGTTTTTTTTCAAAAAATGCTAAATAAACAATGAATTTATTGGAAATAAAGAAAGGTAATTAAAACAGAAACAGAACTGCATACGAGAGAAGTGAAATAAAAAAAAAAAAAATACTGAAAACTATGAAAACAATCAGTCAGTATAGCATATTCTCATATGTTTGTTAAAAAGTGCAAATTACGCCATGCCCACGTTTTTACCCTTTGAGTGAATATAGGCACTTTGCAATCCTGTTTCTTCCAATCTTCCCCATCGATTTAATTTTCTAAGCAAAGTGTAGACATATCCAAAAAAAAACTCAAAAAACTCAACGAAGAAGAAATTGATAGCTTTTCAAATAAAAGCGATGCTGAATTTTCCGATGCGATGCTGAATTATCCGATAACGAATTAAAGGATAACTAGGAAGTAATTCTTCAGCATTTTTCGAATATTGTATTAGTGAGCAATGGAAATGTTGTAGAATTCGCTGCTGCCAAGTATGCAACGGTTAATATAGCCTTTCAGTCACGAAATTTGAAAAGGCTTACAAAAAAGGGTAAAGTTATGAATTTTAAATAGATTTATTTCCACAGTGCTAGGCTTTCTTAGTTTATCTTAGAATTTCAGTTTAGCCTGCTAATGCCGATTTGCCTATTTATGATGAAAATACTCCAGAATTTATTTTAAATGCCTTTTTCTTTAGATTATTAGGATTGTGTTTTTTGGAAAGACACCGTGTAAATTACAAATAGGCTTTCATTTGAAGAATTATAACCACCATTTCTATAATAGTTCAGCAGAAGAGGATGTCATATGGATGTCATATCGGCTGCTTGAGTTTTCCTCATTAACGATGATTTTGCTATTCTACAAATTTGACTATAGCGTGTTCGAGAAACTGATTTTGTTCACTTCGACGATTTCTACGATTTTCTGCAGAAAATGATAGCTGCGCGCCAGAGCGACTTTGGAAAATAATACCATTTCTTTAAACTATTTAAAAAAATTAAAAAAAAAATGCGCTTTCATTTTTTCAAAGCCAGTGATCGAAATGTGGGCATTAAAATACTACTACAAAATTCTTTCTTTTTTTTTTTTTGTTTTTTGATTATGTAAAATAAGCAATTGGAAACTTTTTGGTATATTTTTGGTTCGAGATAGAAAAGGCCGGGGAAGCATAAGCGTTCGGAGACCGAAATTAAATAAGGTCATTCTCCAAGTCTGGTTCAACTTATCAATGGATGCATTAAAGAAATGTTTAGAATTGCTTTCAAAATGAATGGAAGTATTACGAAATATTATAGTTAAGAAACAAAATTTTTGTTCCTCTTTCAAGTCACAGGTGTTTTTATTTTTAATAGTGCGCCCAAAATTCATTTAGCATTCCAGCGATATTTTTAATGTTTTAGAAATCCACAATAAAAAAGAATAATGACAAAAATGCGTATCTCCAATAAGAGTTTAATATTTTCATATCTAGTGGTTTTTCAAATTTTAGCTCAAGAAAGAATCATTCGTAATTTTTAATTGATTTCCGAAAAATAGGCTGCTGCAAATTTTTGCGCTTGGAACAAGGTATTCGAAGAAATGAGAATATTTAAATTAATTTTACACTTTCGAAAAAAGGAAAAAAGTCCACGTGCAAGTTAAGTTGTTTCCAATCAATACAAATAAAAAATAAAATAAATAATGACCTAAAAATATTTAATTACAATAAATTGTACAAGAATAATATGGTCAATATATTGCACAATTTATTGTACGCAGTAGTTAAAGTTCCAATTCAAATAGCGAGCGATTTATAATTCAATATTAAGTCAGATGTTAGACAGCGCCGAAATGAATATCCTTTTCCCTCCAAAAATAGTGATATCAGCGCTGAAATTGCTAATCAAAACCCATTCTATTTTTTTTAAATTAATTTATGAAAGAAGACATTTTTAAAAAACCCATGTTTCATGTTAACTTGTTTGCTACACAAACAACATCGCAAACTTTGGTCAGGCCACTAAAGAAAAAATTAAAATACTGTGCGGACTTTAAATTATTATCGGAAGCATGCAAGTACGCCGGATCTCAATATTTTGGGACCCATCACCCATCTATTGCCATTTTAAAAATATTTACTACGACATGACGGAGATTTCAGCAACTGCGCTCTGTCTTTCATTTCGTTCAAATTTTTGTAGCGATAAATTTATAAAACTACATTAATACATTAATCCGATTAAAAATCCCAACAAATTATACCCTTTAAAAGTAAATTCTAATGCGAAGTTTACCACAAAGGAAAGCCCAAAGCTCGGTGTATAAAAATTAAACTTATTTGTGGGAAATCTGGAGTTCCAAACGATTTCGAGCCTGAAAAAAAATAAGCAACTCAGATTGATCAAAAAGATTTATTTGTTTTTGGGTTTTCAACAGCAATTGTTGTGTATTTGAGTAAAAGATTAAATCAACCGAGACACAACTTATATTCATTTATATATATGTGTATGAGTAACTGTTATGCTTTTTAGCTAACAAAAATATATGAATTAACTAAATTGAAATTGAAATTTATTAACATTTTGTTTAACTTAATTTTCGGAACCATTACAAATTTACACATATGGTCATTGAAAAAGTGCGTGATATTTAGTTTCGAAAATAGTTAGATTTTCATAAAAAATTTATTTCAACAAAAATTCTGAAGTTTTAAAGTTTATACATTTGTTATTGAAATAATGTTGATTGCAAGATTTAAAAACTTATACAAATTTTGCAAGTTAACAAAAACGAAAAATCATTCAATTTTAGCTGAACGTTAAAATATCTAGATTGGTGTAAATAACCTAAAAATTAAATATCAAGTAATTCACAGTAAACTTAAAAATAACATAATTATATAACTAATATTCTATATATCGACCATTATTTTTCTGTACTGCATCTATTCTTCTGGTCATAGATGAGATGAGTAACCGACATTTTTGTACGAGTATATTGTACCATGCTTTTTAAAAATTTCCCCACAATTGAGTTTTGTTTTGCTACACTCATGCTTTGAAACTTCTCTCTTGAGTTGATTCCAAAGAGTCTCAATTGGATTCAGATCAGGGGATTGACTAGACCAATCAATAACACGGAGTTTTTTTCCCAGAACCAGTCCTTCAACGTTTTAGAAAAATGCTTGGGGTCGTTATATTGTTGAGACTTCCATACCAGAGGCATATGCTCTTTACCATAAGGCAATATGACTTCCTCCAGTATACTCCGATAAACACATCTGCTCGCGATGTTTTCGATACGATAAATTGGACCGCCTCCGTATCAAGAACAGCATCGCCATAGCATTATATTTCCGCAGTAGTGTTTAATCGTCTTCTTAGTAAACTTTATATGAAACTATTTACCTTGTGGTCTGAACACCGTTCTATTTGCGTCATTCGCGAACAAATTTATTTTTGTTTCAACGTTCCAGAGAATGTTACGCCATTTTCGATTACCTTCCAATTCCGTGCTAAGATGTATGGCAAAAGGCAAAGTTCTTCCTCCCTTTTTAAATTTGCATTTCTCATTAGAGGAACTTTGCGATCTTTTCCACCAGGAAGATTTGCATTCGCTTACCTCTTCCTAACGGCTCTACTGGATATAATGTTACCAATTTCTCCCGCAACTATCCTAGACGATACAAAAAGATTTTTCTTCACCATGGACAAAATGTAATTATCACTTGTTATAGACGTTTTTCTGCTAGCTCCGCGATGATCTAATAGTTTTGGCGTTTTTAAAGCATTTATCACGAAATTTTGTTAACGCCCTAATGTCAAGTTTTTCCTATCTTACACATATTTTGAACTAGCCTTCTCTCCCCTATACTGCAATGATCCGCACGTCCCATCTAACTCGAAATATTATTTATGTTTTGTTCTAGTAATGTAGCACAAAATTAAAACTTATCTTTCGATTAGAATATGTGAATAAAAATTTAATACTTTTAAAATTACGCTAGAGATAAGTACCTACTTTTATGACCACACTAAATTGCTACATGCCCAAATAAATTCCAATTTTTTTTATTTGTAATGAACTTATAGAAAATAACGCTATCATTTTGAAATTGTAAAAGCATCACCTACTTCTATTAACAATTATTTGGATTTCTTGAAGGTAAATAATCGAAATATTACTCAAAGCAATTATATTTGGGCTCACACCTATTTCAATGTCCATATATGTATGTTGCATCTATATATAGATATATATATAAAGATGAAATCGGTTTCTTTGTTGCACCTTGGCCGAAAAACCGAAAAATGGATAGGCTAGAGGCGAGTTATTAAACAAAATTTGTATTTATGGTTCAATTTCGATTACATTAAAAAGGTACTCGTATACTGCTAGTTCTAACATAAAGGCATATAAAAAACAACAACTAGTTGCATGTTAATCGGCAACCCTTGTACAAACTATGCAAGGCTATAAGTTATTCTCCGAACTTTTTTTCAAAATTTTTTTTTGTTTTCAAACAGCTATTGGAGTCGAAAGATGCCAGTTTCTGTTTTACAAAAAATTTGTTCACCCTGAAATAGAGAAATTGCCAGGAAAGGGTTAGGGGAAAGTTGATGTCTATCAAATAAATTTCTGTTCGCGAAAGAAATTATGGGGCCCAAGATTAGTAAGAAGTTTGCGTTGATCTTGATAGAGAAATATGATGCATAGTTTTAGAAAAAAAATAAACGAATCGAAGCGAGGGAAGTAAAATCAGCTATTTGGAAGGTCAGCACTTCGCCTCAGCAGTATTCAGGCGGACTCGAGTTCCTCAGAACCTAATAATACTGTGTTGAAGTTTTTGACGTTAAGGCTGGATTGAATAAAATAATTATGTAGTTATTCTAAATATTTTATTCGCCAATATTTCGAACTCGATTAAAGCTCGTCTGCAGCAACTCTTGCCTGTACCTGATCGACAGTTGTTTTATTCAACCAGGCCTTAAGCTCAAAAAACTAAAACGCAGCATTCATCTGAAAACGAAAAAATTATTTTCATCAAAACCAAATATGTAATAATATCATATCGCTGTCAACCAGTTAAAGAAAAACTCATTTGATTTTGTAAAAATATTTTCATGTATATTTTTAAAAAATATTTGCATATTCCGCTTTAACCCTTTTTCAATAAATAATTTGTTTTCGTTTGTTTTCACACTTAACTGTTACTATACAAAAATTGTCTTATAAAAATATTTATTGCTTACTGCGCTTAATAACTAATATTTTTCGGTATATTTTTGTGTATATACAATAAAAAGTTTGTAGATGATATTTTTTTAAAAATAGTTTTTAAAAAAATTTACGCTTATTTGATAAACTTTTTTCTAAGCAATGCTGGCCATTTGAGAAAATTTTTTTTATATTTATAACTAACGCTAGTTATTAATATTTTTTTTGTTTTTTGTTTTTATATATTTCATATTGTACAAAAACTATCAGCTAGTATGGTCTCTTAGTTTTTACAAAAAAAAAAGTACTTTCGAAATTAAGCTTAGCTATAAAATAGTTGTTGAGATAAAATTTGTGGTAAATGCAAGGCCTGTTTACAATAGTTTGTTGTTGTTGTTGTTGTTGTTGTTGTGTTAACTGTTAGTTATAAAATAGTTTTCATTTTGTTACAAGGTTAGCAATTTTTTTTTGTTTTTTTTTTTTGTTTCAGCTGACTAGAGGTATTGGATTTTTTTTGTGCTTAATTTTTCGGGTTACAACGCGCACACTGGGCTTGGGAGCTACATACACACATACGTACGGTTCGTACAAATATGTATTTTTTAAGGTACTCATTTTGAATGATTGATTGCTAAACGCGTGCTGGATTGAGTGATCAGGATTACATGTTGTTTTCTTTTTTGTTCTGGTCTGCTGCTGGTTGGTGGGTTTCGAACTAGGAACTAATTTTTGGTTGTACATGGCAAACTCGGCTTGGCCGCGCAGCGCTAACTTTGCACTCTACTGCACCTCACTCGCTCTAGTGCTCCACAAAGACTGGGTAACTGTGGCGCTCATGCGCGGACGCCACCGAGTCAGCCGTCACGGCGCTGGAACAACTGTTGGTGCTGCTATTATTGGCGCTTGCATTGCCACCAGGACAACCGCCCTCCGAGTGCTTCGTCAGCAGTGACATGCGCGAGAAGGTTTTCGAGCAATTGCCACAGGAGTACTTCTTGATGTCGGAGTGGGTCTGAAGATGCGCACGCAAATTCGAACGATCAGCGAAGGCGCGATGGCAATGCTGGCAACTGAAGGGCTTCTCGCCGGTGTGTGTGCGTATGTGGCCCTGTAGCAACCAAGGACGTGAGAATGCCTTGCCACAGATATTGCATTTGCAGGGCAGCGTATGGGTGCGTATGTGCATTTTGAGCGCGCCCAGTGAGACGTAGGTCTTGTCGCAGTCCTTGCAGCTGAACGACTTCTTCACCTGGTTGCCTTCGGCGGCGGGGCAGTGGAATTGTTGATGCTTGGTGAGACCGGAAAAAGTGGAGTAGGATTTCTGGCAGTCGGGACACTGATAGCGTGGCGGCGCAGATTTATCTTTTTTTGAAGAAGGCGTGCTGGGTGCAGAGCCACTTTGACTGTTGCAAGAATCACGCTTCTCACCAGTGTGGTGATCGCGACTGGTCAACGCCTTTTGCGGCGACTTCTGTAACGTGCTATGCTTTAGCGACAAATCCTCGGGCAGTGCAGAGCAATGCGGCTCCGGTGTAATTGAACGCATGGAATAGTATGAGGATT
This sequence comes from Anomoia purmunda, assembly GCA_951828415.1. Taxonomy (NCBI): domain Eukaryota; kingdom Metazoa; phylum Arthropoda; class Insecta; order Diptera; family Tephritidae; genus Anomoia; species Anomoia purmunda. Next base: position 84,370,715 of record OX639994.1, read on the forward strand.
CAGAGTAGGTTGGTGAGATCGGCGCGTGCGGATGGTGATGATAGCTAAGTGGCGGATAGGCAGCTGGCTGATGTGGTGCGTGCTGCGCATGGTAAGCGGCTGCGGCAGCTGGTAGCGGGTAGGGCATGAAACGATGTGTATGCTGTGTGGGGGATTGTGGCAAGTGACGTACGCCAATCGGTCGGTGAATGATCTCGGAACGTACAGGCGGCGATACTGAATTTGCACGTCCGTGCAGATAGTGCGGCGGTGGCGACAACGAACCCAACGAATCGGCGGAGGGCGAACTGGGTGAGAGCAAATCGCCGCGTAACGGCGAGATCTGTTGCGCCAAATGTGGATGATTTATGGTGCGGTAGAACTCAGCTGTGTAGGGTGACATATGGAAATTCCATGGCTGTAGGCCATACTTGGCATATGTTGGCTTCGGCACCACAACAGAGGCAGCAGCAACAGCCGCAGCAGCCGCCAGCGCAGCGGCTTGTGTGGTATTTGTGCTAGCATCATTTTGCTCTTCGATCTCAACACAATCAATGATTTCTTCCTCATCGTCATCGTCCATCAAATCCATCATGGAGGCATCATCGTCCGTATGATCGACATCAACACCCTCATCCTCGCAGCTATCGCTAATAACATTAATTAGCTCGTCGTCGTGGGTGCTGCCGGCTGCCGTGGCGGTGGTGTGTGAGCTGACAATGGGCGTGTAGATGTTTTGGGCTTGGTCTTGGTCGTAGGCGCGTTTCTTGAGACTTAAATTTTCAGGCTGATCTGTGTGATCGGCTTCGTTGTGTGTGGCGGCGGTGGACATTTTCACATCCACAACGTCCGTTGAGCTGTCTTCTTCGAATTGATAGTTGATCGGGCGTTTCTTCAAAGGACACTTGCTGTAGTTTTTCTCGCCCAACATATCTTCGACGGAATGCATTTTGATGGCTTACTTTTTAATTTTTTTGCTGTTCACTCTAACTGTGCACTTTTCAGTGTTTATTGATTTTCGTTTGGCTTTTTGTTTTTTTTTTTTTGTTTTTCAAAATTCAGTTTTGCGAATTTTTACGCTTCACGTATAATGTTCATTATCCCGAGGGAATTTATGTAAGCTATTTACTTTGCTTCAAACACTTTATCGCGCTTGCGTTTTAACACTTCCAACGAGCACTGAATTGACTCCTCGACTCGTTACGCAGCGATCGGTTTTCGAATGCCGATTGAACACGGTTTGAATATATTTGTTTTTGTTTTTCTTGTTCGGCTATTTTTTTTTTAGCAATTAACAAAACGTTACATGCGAGACGTTTAAGTGGAAAACAAACAAACTCTAGCAGCAGCAACGAAGAACTGTGCTGAGCCGGCTCGTATCCTCAGTTTTATACGCTGCGCGCTCAATCCACTCTCAATCTAACCTGCGCCGGCCAGTGGTGGTGGTGGTGGTGGCGGCTAAGGTGGCTGTAGCCGCTCTGCACTTTTCGAGCCAGGTTTCGTGCTCACTCGACCTGACCAGAGAGAGAGCGATGGGTATTCTGGTGGTGCACTCGCCAATTTGAGCAGCTAATGCTGAGCGTGCGAGTAACACTGGAGCGCAGTTACTATGAGTACTGAACCAAATCCGCACCACCAGCCGCCAGTGTTTGTGTAATACACCAGCGCCTTATTTACATCGCACCAACATCACCACTATTGGTACCAGCAGTCAGCAGTCAGCAGTCAACAGTTCACAGCCAGCAGCAACAACAATGAACAACGAATAGTCGCGCAACCACCAATCGTCAACGCTTCCAAAGCCGTTATGTGAAAACCTGTTTCCAGCGCGTCTCAAGCTATTCAAACGTTGGTTATGTTTACATGCAGGCATGCCTGATTGCTAGCTGGCCGGCTAGCCGACTCGCCTGGGTGGCTTTGGCCGCGTGCCGGATGGTCAGGCAACAACACAAATTCACAACCACAACGCTACATCTGGAATAAGCGAGTATTGCGCCAATCAGATTGTTAGACAATACACGAAAGTTAATATAATAACGTCGTTGCTGTTGTTGTTGCAGCGCGCGCATTTATATAAAGTATTTGAGTATATAATGAAAATCGTAACTGACTCTTCGCAACATAAAATACTCTTAGATTTCTACACAAAGCAGCTAATGCTCAACACCCAGTATAATGAGATGCATGTTTCGTCAGTGTGCTCTTCCGCTCACCAGCCACCCTGCATTAGCGCTTTACTAACGCGCCGCATATTGTCATTTAAATTTTTATGTTTTAGGTGTCCGCTCGAGCAGTGCTCGCATTTACCGCTCGTAGGCGCTCATTTTTGAGTTCAGGTAGCGTTGCAAGGATCTGGCACGAGCAGAGTAACTCGCGCATGCTAGGCTACTTGAGTTAGAGGCACCTCGTTAGTGTTGAGTTGGTTATTGGAGTAGTCTAAAAATAACTGCGCATAGCGGTAGGCAGGTGTTGCTCAATGTAGCTCTGTATTTGCTGGTCGTCGCTGGTTGTTGGCGATTAGTTGATGTGGGTGCGCATTTAGCGGATTTTTAATGAATGCATGTACAAACAAATATACATACATATGTAAATAAAATAAATATAATATATATGTGAAATTTTTTTTGGAAGTCGTAGGATTAATTTTTAATATTTTCCTTAACTTTAGAACCGAATATCGAAAAATTTTATTTTGCAAAAAATATTTTTTCTTATTAAAGTAGATATTAGAATTTCATGTATGGCAATAAAACTAAATTATTTTTATAACTATACCTTCTGATATCGACAACGTGAATAAAAAGTTTACTATTTAGTAAAGCCTTACAGATTCCGTACATATTTCTAAGCGCAATGTGTGGTAAATTTCATTATTTCCTCATTCGAGATTTCTGTTCAAATCCTATCCGTTTTCGTACTGGCATGTCAGAATATTGTTTAGCGTGAAATGTAGTATATGTATATGGTTTTTTCTTATGTCGAAATAAAGCGCAGAAGACATTTTTTCTTCAATTTGTAATAAACAAATATATAAACAATTGACTCAGATTCAATTTTTTTATTCCGAAAAAATTACACGTAATCGTTATTAAATGATGATTAAAATGGCGGTCGAAACATCTAAATCGGTTTGATAGATCGTTCGTAATTGATCTTTGAAAAAAAAATTACGAAAAACATTTATTAACAATATCTTAAACAAAAAATTTTTTTTTAGAAAATCCAACTGGGTTTTTGTTTGCATCAATAATGCCTACAGAAAAAATGAAAAAACGAGCAAAAATAATTTTTCATCGCATTCAGGTGATCCGTTTGAGAAATTCTGACCCAAATACAAAAAAATTTTCTTTTCTTGCCCGATTTTTTTTTTATATGAATATCAACAATAACATTTTGTGATTAAGGCCAGTTTTTATTTGAAAGTTATTAAAAAAGCAACAAAATTTAAAGCGGTATAAGTTATATTATTATTTCGGAGATCATCACATATGCTCATAAAATAGGAATATGGAAAAGGCAAGAACAGTGTGCACGGCTTAGCTTGGTGCAGGTAGTGGCGTGCTTGTATGTTTGCCGAAAGTCATGGGTTCGAATCCTGCGAAACTGCAAAAGCAAAAAGTTTGATGAGGAGATGTAGTGATCTCCGAAATATATATAGCTACATACATATAACCGAGTAATTTCCAAAATTAAAAATTAAAAAATTGGTTTGAGCTCAAAAAAGAAATTATATGATAATGACAAAATCGAAAAACGGTAAAGCATGAAAGCATTTATGAAAGATTACGATTAATATGTAAGAAAAATCATAACACCACAATCTTTTCGTAAAGTTTAGCGAAGAATGATATAAACTCACTCGCAGCTAAAATAATTTTCTTACCAAATATTTTTCCTTAATTTAATAAAATAAAGGTATTTCAATAAAACAAACCACAAAAATTTAAATTGAAATTTTTTTTAAATTTTACAAAAAATTTCAAAAAAAAAAGTCTTAATTTTTTTCTGATAATTTTTAGAAGCTTCTCGGGAGTTAACGACGTTAGTACAAACATACATATGTATGCATATAAATGTATACACTACATACATATATACATAATTATTGTTCACAGACAAAAATGTAGATAAACTACCATATGCCCTTTGGCCTTGTACTCGTATGATAATAATATACACAACATCAAAACAACATAACTTGTCTCAACATGATTACCACGGACTGCAACGGACAAACATTATAACAATAGAAATGTAGTATCACCAAAACAAACAATAATAGCCCAAATCACTACCTACTAGTAAACAGATAACGACCGACGCATCTCAATACTATAAGTAGCACTAAGATTCATGTAAACGAGTTAGTTTAAGAATAGTAATAAAGAGCACGCATTTTGGCACAGCAAAATATTATAATTTTTGAATTCATATCGAGTATCGATATTAACTGGGGGCTCAAGCCGGTCTAACTCTTGACTGCAGCCAAATTCCCTTGAAATACAGGGTAATAAAATAAAAATTCCACAGCTTTGAAGAAAAGCATAAAAACAATCTCTGAAAAAGCGAGATATAACAAATTTAACCAGTCGCGTAAAAGCAAACCTTGAAATAGCAGGCAGCCTAAACCGATCAAAAAAGTGAAAAGTGAAAAACGAAAACTGAAGATTCCTGACTTTAAACAGAATCGCTCACCCTGGACTCACGCACTAAACGCCAACGAAGTTTCAATTATCTGCGCCTAATACCACAGGACGATACAATGGCTCAGGACATCGCAACTCTACGAGCACAGGTAGAACTACTAACTCAAGCTCTACAAAATACACAACTAAAAGTGAATACACTGGAAGCACAACAACCTTCCCAGACAGTCACTACAGCAGACCAACACGTAGAATTTACACCGAACATTACAAATGGAAACCTCATAAATTTAAAAACCTTTGAAGCCATACCATGCTTCAGCGGAGACAAGAACCAGTACAGATCCTGGAGGAAAAGGGCATGGACATTCATGGAAAACATTAAAGAATTTTCCAACCACCCGAACTACTATACAGCGTTTACAATAATACACTCAAAAATTGTTGGGGAGGCAGCAAACATCTTAATCAATCACAACACCAAGCTGAATTTCTATTCAATAATCAACAGACTTGACTATACATACGCTGATCAACGACCGCTGTATGTACTACTCGAAGAAATGAAAAAGATCACACAAGGGAGAAGCACACTATCGGAGTTTCACAGCGAAATCAGCAAAGCACTGAATCTCGCACTCTCAAAGATAGAGATGTCAGGAGAACAAGGACCTGCATCCATGCTAGAATATGCAAATCAAGAAGCAGTCCGTACTTTCATCACAGGACTCAACAGCAGGTATACAAGCGGCACATTATACAGTCATCACCCAAAAGACTTGGAAACCGCATATGCAATCGCAAGCACGATTTACCACGACAGTTCAAACATGCAGTTCGACGCACAAATTACGCCACAAGGATACAACCAAAGACAGAATCCTCCACAACAGAGATATGATGATAGAAGGAGATATAATCCAAATGTGCAAGTACAATATAACCATCAACCACGCCAAGAACCGATGGAAGTGGACGACTCTCGTCAACACGTACGACCAACACAACACAACAATCAACTCCAGCTAAGGAACAACCTTCAGCAACCTCAACGGTACTATAACCCGTTCAGAGAAGACCAACAAGCAGCAAAACGCGGAAGAATTCCTTCTTCACGAAACCTCAACACCAACAAGGTACAAAGAATAAACCAGACGAGAGACGAAGAGCTACAATCACTCGCCGCACATACTGACGACATCTATGAGACAGGAAGTGTTTTTTTAGGAGAATAAACGGATTACCGTGTCTCCAAAGGCGTTGTCAAACGACAGGTACATCCGTTAATATTTTAATTGATACAGGTGCTACAAATAATTATATTAGTTCTAAGTGCAAATTAGGAAAATCTATACCCATAAAACCGGTTAAAGTTAAAACGCTTCATGGATACTCTTTGACCAAAGCTAAGAAAGTTATTACACTACTCAATCATAACTTAGTATTTTTTGAAACCGAAGCTTTAGAGGAGTTTGATATGCTTCTAGGTGAACACGGTCTTAGGGTATTGAAAGCAGAAATTAACATCTTTGAGTATAAACTCTTATACAAATATAAAAAGAAAGTAGTAAGCGAACAAAAAGTTAATTTCACAATTAATAACGACAAGTATAAAACTGAAATTGAAAATATCATGAGAATAAACGACGAAACTAATGAAATCCTTCCGTTTACGACTACAATACAAGCCACAATTAGGACAGAATCAGAAGATCCTATTTGGGTGAAACAGTATCCGTATCCGATAGCAGACAATGAATTCATAAACAAAGAAATAGATAAATTATTAGACAACCAAATTATTCAGCCTAGTAAAAGTCCTTACAATTCTCCAATCTGGACCGTCGCAAAAAAAGGTACCGATAACGAAGGGAAACCTAAAAGACGAATGGTAGTAGATTTTCAGAAGCTTAACGCTCAGACTATCACTGATAGATACCCTATCCCAGACGTTGCAATGACAATTCAAAATTTAGGTAAAGCAAAGGTTTTCACAACGATAGACTTAGAGTCAGGTTTTCATCAGATCTTGATAAAAAAATCAGACAGAGAAAAAACTGCATTCAGTGTGAATGGCGCAAAGTATGAATTCCTTAGGATGCCGTTCGGTTTAAAGAACGCACCTTCCATATTTCAGCGATGCGTAGACGATATCCTACGTCCATATATTGGCAAGTTCGCATATGTTTATATTGACGATGTACTCATATATTCGTCCTCACCCGAGGAACACATGGAACATATTCGTACAATAGTAAATGCCCTCCACAATGCCAATATGAAGATTTCAAACGAGAAATCGCATTTTTTCCAGGATTCAGTTGAATACCTTGGACACATAATAAAATATAATAAAATAACTGTGGATCCAAATAAAATTCAAACTATAAAGAATTATCCAACTCCAAAAAATTTAAAAGAATTACGATCATTTCTTGGCCTAGCGAGTTACTACAGGAAATTTATTCAGAACTTCGCTACAATAACGAAACCCCTGACAACATTTCTACGCGGAGACAATGGTGGTATAAGTAAAAATCAGAGCGCAAAGGTCTCAATTAATCTAGACGAACCAGCACTCGAGGCTTTAACAAAAATAAAAGACGCACTACAAGCACAAGTCGAATTATTCCAACCAGACTTCAACAAACCTTTTGAACTAACGACAGACGCAAGTAACTTTGCAATAGGAGCTGTACTCTCTCAGAACAGGAAACCTATTTCCTTTATATCTAGAACTCTTAGTCAGACTGAACAGAATTACAGCACGAATGAAAAGGAATTACTCGCTATCGTTTGGTCACTTCAAAAATTAAGAAATCACCTATACGATATAGCAGATCTAACGATTTATACAGACCATCAGTCACTCATCTTTTCAATTTCGGATAAAAATCCAAACACAAAACTAAAACGATGGAAAAATTTCATCGAAGAATACGGCGCAAAACTCGTTTACAAACCCGGACATCAGAACGTTGTCGCTGATGCACTTTCTCGCCAGCAAATAAACAACACGGTAAACTCTGATGACTCCCAACATTCAGCACAAAGCTCCCCAACACAAAAAGTCAAACGAGTAAAGCAACCACTAAACGCATTTAGAAATCAAATTATTGTAAGACAATCAGATCAGAATCCCATCGAAATATCCTCACAAAATATATTTTCTAACAGCCGACATACGATTTTTTTTAACACCAAAACTGAATTGCTAGACAGACTAAAAAATATAATTAGACCTAACGTAACTAATGCCCTGCAAATAGGCGAAGAAATATTATTTTACGTCGAGAATGACCTTATCGACACATTCCCAACCGTATCGATTGTACTAGCGCAGAAATTGGTTGACGACATCACCGAGACCGAACAACAAAAACAAATCATACAGGACACACACAGACGTGCTCACAGAAACTACAAAAATAACGCACAGGAAATTTCGCTCAAATATTACTGGCCGAACATACGTAACGCTTGTAAAAAGGAAGTACAGGACTGCGAAATTTGCCTCACAAACAAATATGAACGCCGACCAAATAAACAACCAATTGGTTCAGCACCAGTACCGAACAAAGTAGGCGAATACATACACTTAGACTTATTTTTTATAAGCAATAATATGTACATTAGTTCAACCGACAAGTACTCAAAATTTTGCTATTTGAGACAAATACCATCAAAGAAAGACACATACAAATACATCGACGAGATACTATCACAAATATACCCTAACGCAAAGTTTGTAATGACTGATAACGAGTCAACATTTACTGGCATATGTGCACAACAAATATACAAGCGACTACAAATAACGCATACCAAAACTCCAGCCTATCATTCAACAACAAACGGTCAAGTTGAACGAACGCATAGCACCATAATTGAACTCGCAAAAGTTTTGGCACACCAACACAGTTCGGCACCCGATGAACAGATATTTGAAGCAGTCCGACAGTACAACAAAACTATCCATTCGGTAACCAACGAGAAACCCGAGGACGTGTTTTTCAATCAAAGGGGGTATCCTGACATCAAAGAGCGTCTTCAACAAAACCAAGAGAGAGTTTTGCGATACCACAACCGCAATCGCAAACAACTGAACTACAAAGAAGGAGACGTAATATATTCAAAGACGCATAGACGGAACAAAAACGTAAAAAAATACGCCAGACATATAGTCAAAAAAGACAACGGCGAAACAGTAACGACAAATAAAAGAGTTATTATCCATAAGGACAATATTAGAGTAAAGGCATGTACGGAATAGTGTTTACCTTACTTTTCTCTATTGCACTTTGTGACAATATAATAGATTTAACTAATAGGAAATATGTCTTAGTGGAAACCGACCCTGTTTACATTTATCAGGATACAGCTTTTCTCTATCACATATCTAACCTTTCAAAAATACTAGCGCCATACGAAAGCATAATGAAATCATTATACAATCTAGAAAACCAACCTGAAACTCAAATTTTAGTGAACAAAATCGAAACTCTGAAAAATCAACTCATTCCCAATATTTATAGACCCAAAAGATCAATCAACCTTCTTGGCTCCGTGTTAAAGTTCATCACTGGTACACCAGACCACGATGACCTAGTAGAAATCAAAACTTCACTTAATATGCTAATAGAAAATAACAACAAGCAAAGGAAAATTAACTCACAGTTCGAAAGAATACTCGAAACCCTTGATCCCAAAACAATAACCGAAAACATTGTTATATCAGAAGTTTACAATGAACTTCAATCAATAACAAATACTATAAATTTTGCGAAAACTAATAATTTTTATTCTGGCACATTAAATTTGAAAGATGTGTACGATTTAATAAAGCACGAAAAACTAGATCTTCCAATAATTAATATATTAGAATATGCCGACATTCATATATGTTACCTACAAGAAGCAATTATAACAATATACAAATATCCTATCCTCGAAACTAAATGTAGCCTATTCAATGTTTATCCTTTAGCACATAAGCATGGTAAAATTAATTTAGACCCTAAGATCGCAAAATGTAACAAATATCAAAGAATATCCAAATGTAGAAAGTATATGAGTAACTTTATATGTAAGTCCGAACCCTCTGACAATTGTACTATAAAAATACTAGAGGACAAATCGGCCCAATGCGAAGCAACCCATGAAAATAATGCTCCACTCCGCATCCTAGAGAATGGATACATTTTCACAGATTACCAGCACACTTGGAACAACATGCATATATCAGGCCCTAAATTAATACACTTTAATGAATCTACAGCCATCGATGGTATCACATACTACAATCATCAACGACAACTCAGAAATATCATACACAATCAACATAGCGAACAACTTGAAGTACTCCGCATCCTTTCCTCAAACTCAATCTACAAATTCAGCAATATCCAAAAACTCTCAGCATTTTTGATACCTATTGAAGAAAACCCAGTACAATTTACGTTCTTTATCATAATGGGATTCCTTACCTTAGCAGTCATCACTTATGGCATGGTACATCTCTGCCGATGCTATGAAAAAAGAAGAATACTTCAGAGAAAAAGACAAATTGAAGACCTATACGAAATCGAACTGAACCGTCTTCAGCAGCAACTCATAGCAGCACCATAGCGGGGACGCTCCGTTTTAAGAGGGAGGAGAGTTAACGACGTTAGTACAAACATACATATGTATGCATATAAATGTATACACTACATACATATATACATAATTATTGTTCACAGACAAAAATGTAGATAAACTACCATATGCCCTTTGGCCTTGTACTCGTATGATAATAATATACACAACATCAAAACAACATAACTTGTCTCAACATGATTACCACGGACTGCAACGGACAAACATTATAACAATAGAAATGTAGTATCACCAAAACAAACAATAATAGCCCAAATCACTACCTACTAGTAAACAGATAACGACCGACGCATCTCAATACTATAAGTAGCACTAAGATTCATGTAAACGAGTTAGTTTAAGAATAGTAATAAAGAGCACGCATTTTGGCACAGCAAAATATTATAATTTTTGAATTCATATCGAGTATCGATATTAACTCGGGTAGGTTGTTTCATAGCCCATTTAATTTTATTATTATTTTTGATAATTTATTTTACTGACAGTGGTATTGCTTACTGAATTTGGCATTACACATATCCTCAGCCAACCAGCTCCCCTGTGTAGGAGTCAATTAAAAAAAAATCCAACATGTCAATTGACAGAAGGAGCAAAGCCCAAAAGAGAAAGCGAAACAATTAATTGTAACTGTAAATTAATAATAATTGCATAGGAAATAAAATTGAAGATATTGATCAGAAATTTTAGTTCGTACTTCTTGCCGACGAATCTGTCGGATGTCTGGCAAGAGGTCTGCCAAATTTGCTAGCTGGGTTCTTATTTATATAATTAGGAATCCGTTTGTATTTTTATAACGTAATAAAAGTCTAATATAAAAGCAAAAATTTCACTATTAAGAAATTTAATATACAGAATATGCAGGTACTTTTCCAAAAACACCACAAACTACAAATACAACTATTTAATTTTTTTTTTGGAAAAACGTATGTAAGTTAGTTGCTGAAATACTGAAATAAGAAATTTTTAAATGTATATAAAGTTTGTTGAAAAATTATGTTCACAACCAAGTTTACAGTTCATTATGGTCTCGATTTACATTTTTTGCCATACAATGTCTGTACTAGAGTTTTGTAGTGTGTTTATACGAGATTTTGATCTAGTTTCGCCTATTTTCTCTACTGTGTATATCTAGCTTAAGGCTCAATAAAGTTTACGACAATAATTTTGTGCTTATGTTTTTTTTCAGATTTTTTTTTCTTATAATTTTTAATATTTGCTTCAATATTTCCAGCTTTGAAGCTTGTGAAATAAATTGTGTTTTAAAATGTTAACCCACTTTCATTTTTGCAATAATTTTAAATCAGGCAAAAGATATACTTGTCTCGTACTAAATTCAAAAGCAATACGCAGCTATCCACATAACCTTTGGTTACCTAATAACTAGGTACTTATTTCGCAATTTGTACACCAATAATTATAAAACTCCAGAGCATGATTCACATGTTTTCAAGCCTGCTTTCCACTTATACTTTGAATTTTTTGCCATTTGAGTTGCTCACGGATTTTCTGTTAAGATGGCCTATTTCTTTTCTAAAATTCTGTCAACAAATGTTTTTACTTTTGAACAAATTAGAGATGTTTTTTTTGAATTTTAGTAAATTAATAAGGAATAAATTTTGTGTTAATAAGATAATAAAATTGAGCGCTTGATTACATAAATTTATATGATGACTCCATCAGTATGAAAAGTGAATGACAAAAATGCATTGTGAAATGGTTGAATTTATTGATACACGATTTGAATTAGATGTTTTATATAATAATGGATTATTTAAAATTGAAAAGGTCAATATTTATTCCACACTCATCGTAGATATACGTAGCTGAGTTTATGACTTGATTAATGAAGAATTGACGGGAAGTTAAGGTTAGCTCTAATTTTAATGCGTATAAATGGATTATCTTCAGGGATGTCTCTAAAAGCGTATCGTTCACGAAGATGCTTTTCCCTTTTGGGATTTTTGCAGAGCTGCAAATCCTTCAAATTAGCGTAATATTTGATTTTCATTGGGTTGACGACAAAATGATGGTACGAAATGACAATATGTTTCCGCTTCATAATCGAAATTTTGGCTGTTTTCATTCAACTGACAATATTTCACTTTAAATTTTAACTTAATGAAATGTCGCTTTAACAACTTTATAGTAATGGAGTCGGGGTCACAGTTCAGTCCAATAATTCGACTGTGAAAGGACTGTCAGCGGCCTAGGCAGCGCGGCATACCAGGGCGATAGTTTGGGTTACTTATAACAAAAATATTCACACAAACTACGTTCTGAACGAGCTAGAGAGAAAATGTAGCAGGAACGGAAATTCTATTAGAAACATATACAAAAATGTCAACAAAGGAAAAATCAATTCACTAAAACTGACTAAAACTGACTGGATCGTGGCCCTAACAGAAAGTTCACTTAATCGGCAGGTTAAGTGTTCCCAATTCAATTTTTCGACAAAAATGTGCGAAAATAATCCGAAAATTTGGATTCATTTACTTCAGCTAAAAGTAAAGGTAAAATAAAGAATTCTTAAAGTATAAATTTTTCCACAGGTGCACTTAAAAAAACACAAAAATTTTATGTAATAAAGAAAAGCAGCTATCAAAAGAAAGTAATAGTGGGAATGAGTTAATGTTGAAGAAATATTCACTGCTTTTAGAGATAACATATCTGATTTAATAAAGGATTTTATTCATTTTCATGTGGCCTTTACTCAATAGAAATTGTAGAAAAAATCTCCATTTTTTAAGCAGTTCAAAATGAAGAAAATTTTTCTTCGAACCGCAGATGTGCTTCTTTTTTTGGTAAGAACTGCAGAGTTTTTCCAAATTCTAGATTTGAGAAATATTGCTGAGTTAGGCCACAACCGTAGTGTTTGAATTTAGGGTAGTGAAGAGTTTAAGTAAATAATTTTACGAACTTAAATATTTTTTGCTCATCCGAGGTTTTATTTTGAGGGGTGATTATTTTGAGGGCACATTAAAATTTTGAAAGTATTCCCAGCAAAAATAAATAATTATTTTGGGCTCACCTGCTAAGTTTAATATTTTTTTATTGAATAATTTGTTCTCAATTTAATTTCAGACAATCTTTATAAATATTTGACTTTATCAAAATTAGCACACAGGCGTTTCCCATATCTGATGTTTGGTTATTAAAAATGAGTTTATCTTATTATTAGAGCTGATTTTATACAATAAAATTAAATTTGTTTGCTTATGGCGTAGTCTAAGTGTATTAACTATTTCAAACGGATGGCAATTCAAAATATCTAGTTTAGAAAGCACGGACCTACTGTTCCTTTGTGATTTATGCAGTAATTATGTACAAAATTAATTTCAACTGAGTTCAGAGCAAGGCATTTGTCAGATATTTATTTTAATACAAACTGCCACTACAAACAGCTAGTAAAGTTTTCATATTATTGACAATCAGCTGCCATTAGTAATCGTTTTGCCCAATCGGGTATCTTTCGATTGTTCTTAAATTAGCAGATGTAAAATATGCGTATTGTTATATGCAAATTGTTCATTTACTTGGTATTTATAAAATAATTGAGCCCTATACCTATTCCATAAATACAAAATAAATCAATAAATACTCCGCTTTAACTCAAATGCTTAGGTAGTTCAGTTAGTTAGTAAGTGTAATTAGTGATAAATTAATTTTCGAAATAGTTGTTTCAAAAAGAGATTAATATTCATATAAATGCGTATATGCACATATAAGTATTTAATTAGGAAATATTTATATATAATTATATATATTTTTCTCTCAATATAAATAAATGTGTATTACATTCATTAGTATTATTAATTATTACTATTTATTACTAAGCATATATTATATTAATTAATTAATTTTTGTATATACTTATTATATACTTTATTCATAAGTATATACTACTCTTATTTCTCTTCATATTTCTCTTATTCATTGTAAGAACATGTTCGAATTCCATTGTTCCTTAACAATACCCAACTGCTCTTTTATTTCAGTATACTCTCCTAACTCATCCTTCCAATAACTTACTCTTTGCTTAACATATCTCGAATTTGTTATCAAGCATTCTCTTTAAATGCAACTCTTCAGTCGCTCTTTATACCATACAGATTGTTATATAAATTGAGATACATATATACTTACGTTTTTTTAACCAGCGTTACCTTCATATTTACTAGTTTATTTGGCGCTGTACATTTGCTGATTGCTTGTGGATAATATTTACATAAGTTATGGGAAAAATAAAGCATCTGTAATGGAACAATCCTAGACATCGAAGACGAAAAATAAAAGATTTTGAGATATGTAATATATTTATGTATTAGAGGAAGTATTGAAGGCAAACAAAAATTTGGAAATAAGAACAGTCAGAACAGTCTCCACAGATAGTCGCTTAAAAGACCAGAAGAAAGCTATTAAAATCTCAGTTTATATGAAAATAAAAACCTTAGCTAAAAAACTGTTTTATCTTTGGAGCTAATATTTAACTTTATCAAATATTGGTACTTTTTAAAGCCCAATGGAGGAGTTTCACTAAAATAGTAGTTCACATTTTTTTTATTTTTTTTTAATAATTCCTAAACAATAATTTGCAACATCTTGTTTAAAGTGCAAATAGATAACACTGCGTAACAAAAATTTAAAAAAAACCTGCGGTCATGATTTTGTTAATAGTTTTTATTAACATTATTAGCAGGCTTACGAACTGTGTTTTTACTTTTTTTGGATTGGCTCCAGTTCTTGAGATAAACAAAACTTAAGAAATTAATGAAAAAAATTATATGACCCAGTTCCAGTTGTATTCATTTAATTATTCCTCAATAAGTTTTGTTATATAAATTATTAAAAAAAAAGTAGTTCGTTGGTTTAAATATATATATGTTTATGGGACAGTCGGGCAAGGAATGAACATTGGATTAGAAAGGACTGACCGGTGAGAGAAAATATGGAGGTAGGAACAACAAATGTGGTTCATGACCCACTGATAGGCCGAGAAAAAATCCTTCCACTACTTCACATCAAGCTTGGGCTAATGAAACAGTTCATCAAAGCCCTTGATAAGACAGGTGACTGTTTCGAACATGTGTGCAAAAAATTTCCAGTCCTTAGTATGGAAAAATTGAAAGCAGGAGTCTTCGATGGTCCTCAAATTCGTACCCTTCTAAAAGACACTGGCTCAGCTTTGTTAATGTAGTCAAACATTTTTGGGAAATCATAAATCACCAGACTATACAAAACTAGTTGCTGATATGCTTCTCAATTTTCGAAAACTAGGCGCTAAAATGAGCATTAAATTACATTATTTACATAGTCATTTGGACAAATTCCCGGACAACCTAGGCGATTACAGTGAGGAACAAGGTGAACGGTTCCACCAGGATATAAAAATAATGGAAGAAAGATACCAAGGTCGATGGGATGACCACATGATGGCAGACTACTGTTGGAACTTAATACGGGATTGTCCTGAGCAACGACATCATAGGAGATCCTACAGAAAAAGTTTTTTGTAATTTTTTTTAAATTAATTAATGAAAAGAATATATTTTTTTTTATTTTTTTATTATTTTTATACAGGCGCGCAATAAAAATATAATTTAAATTCATATTGGTATTTTTAACTAGGTTTTTTCGTGAAATATTTAAAAGTGTTTATCTGAAAAACTGGAGCCAATTCGACAAAACAGATATTATTTTCGTAATCAGCGCCCCCAAATTACCCTGAATCGACTTAAAAATCTCCGACCAAAATTTTGTTCCGCAGAGTAATTATACCTTTCTTCATGAATATGAAATGGTATTATAACTTTGGTCCGACGTTTGTTGGTATATATATTAAGAAGAAGACATAGACCCATACCCAAGCATACTAAAATTATCAGAATCATGAGCTGATTCGATGTAGTTATGTCCGTCTGTCCGTTTGAGATATCTAAATGAAACTTGGTAGGCAGACCAGAAAGGACATTGCATATTTACTATACAGCTGATTGTTCAGATATGAGGTTGGTTTTCCATTATAACTCCTACACCAAAGCAGCTAAGGATTTGAAATTTGGTACTCCTTGCACTTATAATTAAATATTCCATTAAATACCGCCAGATAGCCGACAAAGTTTATCAGTTCTTGGCGATATCAAAAATAACTTGGCAACTGCAATCGTATACCAGAATCTGTCGTTTTCATTACCAGTATTTAGAGAAATTTTGGCAGAAGATTTAAATGAGCTGTCGGATAAATTTGATTTAAGATTAGTGATTGTTGGAGATTTTAAAGTATGTCGCATTACGTCAGCTAATTTCTTTGGAACCCGATTAAGCCAATTTGGACTCCGATTGATTGGTTATTGACGAATTTTCCTACATACGAGTACAGTACAAGGGCGTTAACATATGAAACCTCCTATATTGATGATGACGGGATATTTTTTAGATCTAATGCATAATATCATCACATTTCTATATGTATCTCAATCTTTTATTTTTTTCTATTAAAACACAATTTATTTTGTACGAGAAAAATAAATTGTGTTTTACTACTTTTTTTTTACGCTAACAATGCAGTAGTTTAAATTACATTTTTACAAATTCATGAAATGCATGAGGGCTTCGGCAAGACCGAAAGTAGCACTTCTTTACTTGCTTTCTATTGCTATTGGTAAAAAAAAGTCACACATTTATTCACAAATTTTTTGCAATCTTGTTTCATTTACTTGTTTTTTTTCTTTTGTTTTAATTTAATATTTAAAGCATACCCTATGTTACGGTCTGGTCATCGGTTAAAGTCCCATGAAAATCTGTTCAATGGTTTCGGACTTTACTGCGTTCAGAAAAGCAAACGGATAGACAAAAATTCTAAAAATGCTCCAAATGGTAATTTTTTTTAACCCTTAACCACCTGAGCCCTATATCAGTTACGTAACCACCTGAGCAAGGTCACAGTGACCGCATCGGATACACTTGAATTTTCTTATGATTTTAAGGTTTTATTATAAGAATACATTAATAAAACTCTTTAATATATATTAAATTATTTATTTAACTGAAAAAGGAACAAAAACAAAACATATTTTTCTCATAAATGTGAACAATTGAATTGCTGGCACATTTTAACTAAAATTACATACTAGTTTACATATTGAGATCTATCCACATAGGAACAAAATGTTATATAAAATTCTGACTTTCTTTAAAGAATATAATAATATTCTAATGACATAAAAAAATAAAAGTTAAAAAAAAATCAAAACTTCGAGAAAATTACAGGGGGTAAATTCTTACAATTTTTCACGACAATTTTTGCACATTTTGTTAGAACATTCCACACAGATTGGATTTTTACATATAAAACACAAATGAAATGTTTTTCGTTTCTTCTTGGGATCACAAGTTGAACACGTTTTACGTGTTTCAAGATGATCAGCTTCAGAAACAGAAGGCAATTTTTCTTCTATTTTCAAGATCCGGCGAATTGAAGTTTTGATGTCACGAGGAGTGTGCTTGTTATTTTCTCGACGATTCATGTGTGGCATGGTCAGATCTTCTGCTAGCTGCTTCATAAATTTAAATCTACTTCTAGTTTTCTTGGCCTGATTTTGTACGCTCATGACATAAGTATTGGAAGCTGATACATATATCTAACAGACGATAAAAAATGCACAAAGGCCATCTTTGCGTTCGTCGCGCCGTGGTATAGTTCGCACACCTTTGATCCAATAAATCAACGCCAATTTTAGTTTCATTGTAGTATAATATTATTTGGGGCTTTTTTGTATTATCGTCTACGTTTGCTGTATGGTGCATGCTGGAAATTAACACCACAGGACGGTTTTTCCTCGGCACAAAAGATGCCAAAGTAATATTTTTAGTAAAACCGAAAAGCGAGGTTCCAATTTCTCGTCGCCGATTTGGTTTGAATTCTGGCGGAATTTCTGTTTTATTTTTTTTTAAAGTACCCACAAGAGATAACTTTTTATCTTTCAAAACATCGACTAGTTCAACTGAACAAAACCAATTATCAGCAGTGATGTTTCTATTCGACCCTTCAATTGGAGATATGAGTCGTAAAACTGCTTGAGTAGGTTTTGAAAATCGAGTTTGTTCTGATGTCAAATTGGTCCCGTCCGAGTCTTTACCTAAATATATGTAAGCATTGAGTAAATAACCATTTCGGGCATCTGTAAGGCACATAATTTTTAAGCTATATTTAGCGGGCTTCTTTGGCATAAACATCCTAAAACGACACCGACCTCGAAAAGCTACCAGCATCTCATCAATACAGGCACAGGTTCCGATGCTGTAAACCTTTTGGCAATTTTGAATGAAAGAGCTGAATAGCTCGGCGATTGGAGCAGAAATGTCAGTCTCCCGCCGTTGCGCTCTTGTTTCTGCATCATCGAAACGAATTGCTTTCATCAAAATCTCGAATCTAGTTTTACTTAGAATGCAACGATATATTTCTCTTCCTGAGCCATCAGAACTATACCACGACGTATAATGTTCCCGATTGTCTTTAAAAATAGCTGTATAGAATAAAAAACCAATAAATGCTTTTAACTCTATGAGATCAACATCATGAACACAGCCTTGGTTTTTATATCTTGGTCGTAACTGCCTTATTTTGTCGTTGGTATGTATCACTATATTTTCCAGCATCTCATCTGTAAATAAAATGCTCCAAAGGTCAAGAGGTGTTGTAGAATCATTGAGAACTTCATGATAGGCCGATTTAAGTCCTTGTCCTTGCGATACAATGTTATGCCGCTGAGTTCTAGTACGACTAGCAATTGGCACAGAAGACCACCGAAAACGATTTTTTCCAAAATAGTTCCGATTTCTAGTCTGGAGTTGTGACAAGGGTAACTCGGCTTCTGAAGAAAATTCCTCAAATATACCTCCCTCCGGCTGTCCATCGGCACTTTGCTCATCAGAAGACGACACTTGCAGGCAGTCATCAGATTCACAGTCATCTAAAACCACAGGAACTTCCAAATCCTCAGGGTCTATATCACTGTAACTCTCATCCAGGGTTTGCTCCACATCCGACAGTTCCTCCTCTAACCATCTCGTAATATTTTCGATGTTTACATCCATTTTTACTCCCCCACATTTCTCGCATCAATTTTGTGACACGCCTTGGCAATTTGATATTTTGCACCGTATTCTCTTTATCGGACGATTTGGAGTTTCACTATGGAAAGTATAAGCTAGGTTTTTAGTTTTGTTTTCTGTCTTTGAAACTATAACAATTTCAATTTTGTCATTTCCTTTTCAGTCGAAACTAGCTAAAGAAAACGCCTCTGTGCACAACATTAAAATCTTAAGTTTCTCAAAAAACATGAAAAATGGTCGAATTTTCATTTTCTTGTTGGTTTGCTATGTTTTGATGGATTCATTTGAAGCATTACGTAATGGCCCTGCCCATAGAAAATCCAAAGGCCTGTATTCGGAGTTTTAACATCTGCAAACATCATCCATGGTTCAATAATAAAAAGTTTTGTAAATAAGCTGCATTCCTGCAATCATCTGACGGCAAGACACTCAAATGTTTAAATACCCGAAGGTTATAAGTCAAAAACTTAATGCAGGTGCTCCTTTAATTGTTAAAAATTATAGTTTACATAAAGATCTCAATATACCAAATATTATAGAAGATCTATTAAAAACGAGCAAAAAATATAACACTACTCTAATACTTTAGCTGTTAATCTCTTGGGCCTCTGCAGCCAGCGCTTCTAGATATTTATTTGAAAACTATTTTTAAGTATTGTACAATTAATTGAAAAAAAACGAATACATTAGAAACACGCGTGCACCTAAGTGCGCGAGCCTGAAATAAAACGTCTGCGTAATAGCAGAAATAAGTAAAACCGGTCGTAGCGTTAGCAAAAATAGTGGTTGAAATTAGTAAATATATTGTTAGTAAATATATACCTGTTACGTACATAGGTAAAGTATGTACATTGATAACATTCGAATATTGTCGTAAAGACAGATTGCAAATAAAAGTATACAAAATAAAAACAAAATCACGAAAAAATCCTGACTAATCGGCTTTCCTTTTTCCAAAATTTGCATTTGGATCTCGTAAAATGTTAATGCAAGTTCCTAAAACACAACCAATAGAGAGTAGCAGCAGATTAGAATCATTTTAATGAAATCGAAATTTGCGGGTGCACATTGATTTTGGAAAAAATGTTTTCATACAGTGAAAATATCACTTTGAATAAAAACGTCAAATCTGATATTATATAAAACTTTTCAGCACTTTCATGGAGATGAAATGATATTATAACTTAAGTTCGATGTTTAAAATTTAAAAAGGAAGAACATACCACACTAAAATGACCAAACAATAAAATAATTAAAACAAAATAGAATTTGTTATAATCAACAACAACAACAACCACACATTCATGTAATAGCGGCAAACTGCCTGCCGTACTTGAAATTGTGTTTGTAATAAGTAGAAGAAGAAAAAGCAACAACAGTATACACAGCTTACTTCGCTCATCCCGTTTAGGCTTTGCCTTAATGAGTATAAGCTAGGGGATGTGAGTTCGATCCGTGCAAGCAGTTCGATGAGGAGATGTTGTGATCTCCGAATTAGCTATAACTTCTACCATAGTTATTTCTTCTACAATTCTTCCTATTAAAAACTGGCCTTAAGCTCATAAAAATTATTGTTTGATATAAATAAATAGGCCGAAAAATATTAATATCTGTACACCAAAATTAGCTGCGACTAACTGACTCGTTTTCGGCATGTCTGTCAATTTGGTAGGCAGATGTATGTAGTTTTATATTGCCTTAATCATTTGTCGGAACCCAGAAGATCGGACCGAAAATAGTTACTTATTGTAACCGTTTGTTCAGATATGAGGTTTTACGCAATAATTTCTACACCAAACAAGCTAAGAACATGAAATTTGGCTCTCACTAACCATGAGTAGAAAAAATCCGATGGAAATCAGCGGCGTGCTATAACATCCACAGGACCTTTTGAAAGACTTTAGCCTGACTGTTTGGTGTTACTAAACTTCAACTTTCAATTACCACCTGACACTATTATCTAAAGTATTGTTAGAATATTTGATAGGGAAAAAATAAAACATATTTTACATAATACACCGATGCCAAGCCATAGACATTATTTTTAGTTGCAATCTTAAATGTTAATAGGAACATTACAAAAAACCGAATTTGATGCAGACTTAATACTCGAAAATACTTAACAATAGCAATATTTCGCGTTTAACAATAGCGACTTATCTTGCACAGTCGACTCTTTCATGTTCTCGATATCGCCACAGAAGTCGCTGTAAGAGATTAATATCGTTGCTCGAATTCATCTCTCATACTCCCTCTACAATAAATGATACTCGGAACAATCTTATTATTTTCGACTTTTTAACGTCCCATTCAGTAGTTTGGTGAACCTTTTTCGAAGTTCCACCATGCGACCGCTTTGCCAGGCCTACAAATTCTCAGTGCACAAATCAACTCAAAACAATCAACTAAAGAATTCGTTACCCTATGGGTCGTTTCCTTAATTGATCTTCAACATTTGAGTTTAGGTAAGTCTCGTATTCTCGTTTTAAGTAGAAACACAAACTCTTGTCAGCCCTTTCGGCGATTTAAAATTTGTGTACTTGATTTGGGTCAAGGCTAATTCAAAATTCAATGACGTGACGATCATGAAGTTGCCTCTTCCAAGAGTCTTCGTCCTTTGATAAAAACCTGCATACGTTTGTTAGCTAAGGTCAGATCAACCAACTTCTACTGATCTGGTGGTGACAAAGGTAAGTATGTTGTCTATATTCTGTATTTTTTTAGCCCAAAGCAAAAAAAGTTTGACAGGTTGTTCCTACTACCCCACGAAGTGTTTGCCCACTATTTACTCAGCGTGCTGCAGGATGTCCATAATATCCATCGAAGGAGGGAAAAATATGGAGTAGGCTGAGATTACGACGATCTCGGCTCGACGCCCACCAATGTTACGAAATTTTTATTGCAATGATATATTGACACCAAAACTCTCTTTGTATTGCACATTCTATTGGTCGCCGAACGATAATCCCCCGCGGGCTTTCTACCTTCTAAATTGAAGAAAGTGATTAAATAACAGTTCGTGGATTGAAATTATTTGGGGATTTGCATGCCAATCATAGGCATACCTCTTGAAAGCAAAACTGCCAAATTATTTATTAATTGAGAACTGGAAGTCGACTAGTACCGCTCTAAAATGGGTTCCAGTTAAAAGTTCCTTCAACGTGTTCTTTTAGTTTTACTAAGTGGAAATAATGGCCTACAAACTCACAAGGTATAATCGCTGAAGTTTAACAATTGGCACACTTCACTAACCGCACTTTTATTTGTAAATCTATGGGATTTCTGCATTGCTCATTCGAGTTTGATGTTTGCCTTCAAAATTCTCCTCCATTTCATATGCTCTTGAAACAACAAATAACCTGAAATTTAAAATTCACTTCCTTATTTCCCGTTACAGTTGTTCCGTTTTCCAACGCTTGACAAACACACAAATCCAATGTTGCCTAGACCGCTCACGCATGCGACCTGCATCTAAGATTACACAACAAATATGACGTAGAAAACCAAGGAGCCAAAGAAAATAGAATCCACTATTGCAGCCGCTGCTAAGGAGTATTCAAATTTTACAGTTATCTATTTGTATGGATATTTGATTACAGTGCAGTAGATTTTATTACTTACGCTTCGTAATTCAATACCAGCCATGTCCTGTCGGCAGGATAACGCACTTTTCACTTTTCACTTTTAAGCTATTGCTCTTTGAGCGCACGTTTGTGTGTATATTTGTATTTATATGAGTGTGTGCGTGCGTGCGTGGAAAAACTCAGCTGGTGCACGTTGCTCTGCGCTGGGGGGGTTGTTGCCACTCGAGGGGATATCCTGTCTATCACCATTACGCTATACTATACTACACTTGTATGTGTGGCCGTAGCAACTGTAAATTTTTGATAATAAATAAATACTATGCGTAATACACCGGTCGTAACGTGCCGTGGCAGCTGTACCGTTGCTTGCACACCCGCCGATATTATTCCAATTCTTAAAAGTACTCGAAAATGCTATATTTATTGTTGGGTGTGTGTAAAGATTTTCTAGGTGGGGTCATTTAGGATTATTACCAGCTGTCACTGGCGATTTTGGGAAGCTGGTTTTTATCGCTTCATCTTTTTTGTGTTTGAATTTGATTTAAATGAAGTTCATTGGTCTCTGCAAAGGTGAAAATAAAGTAGGAAGCGCAAACCGGAAGATTTGGACAGCAAACGTTGGTTTAGCTGTGGAATAACGGAATATCGAAGGGGAACCAGTCATGTGAAGGATAGTTCTGCTCGTTTAAAAAATACCGCAGTCATTATTGGAGGTCGCACTGTTGCACGAAATATTAACCAAAATTGCGAAATATAAGGCCTAGAGAAGAAAACAAAAACTTCGAGGTATTTATTTGCAAAAATTTGCCTTAGTGAGTTACAAAGACTTAAATGAATGTCTACGCGCATTTGGAATGGAATTGAGGTAGGCCGGAAATACGAAATCGGTTTCCCAAGCACTCAGGCATGGATGAAGAATTTACCGCGAGTTGTTGTTATGCAGATGACCTGTATTGTAGGCGGGCATGAGGATGCCAACCGGTCAAGACCGAAATCAGCGTTAAACCGGGAAAATGAAATGGCAAGAAACACACAGAAATTCACCAACACCGCCTTTTAATCCAACCACCTTGGCGGAGACTTAAATCGATTTCACAAAGGATCTAAAATATCTAGTTGTAACTGTCAAAAGATGTTTCGTGAAAGATCGGGAATATCACGAAGATTAACATAATGGCAGCAGAGTTCGGCGATAAAGCCGATTTTAAAGTACGCGGCACTGATTTGGTGGCCTAAACCTAAGCACCGGCAATAATTTCGGTAAACTTCACCGTTAGGTTTGTGTGACCACCTCGGGAGCTATGTTTGTCTACCCAACGGATGCTCTTAGTGTCATTACTTGCATTCTGCACCCTCAATTTCCTTTGAGAAGGAGATCTGCTTGGGAACTCTGCGCCTACCCTATGTATGTGCATGGCTTGAAGAATGAAGATTTTCGCAATCATATGGGGAACTTAAACCGTTTAGTGATATCTAAAATGTTGAGATATTACGATATCAAAGCTATTGTTTAATAAGCCAGGCAGCTTGTAATTCCAGAAAGCAACTGCTGCATATCAATAATACCCTATGTATCCGAAAGAATCTAAGATTACAGATGGATTCAAGCTGGAGGATGGGAGTACTGTGCGCGCGCGATTGTCTTCGTAGGATGGCAAATTGCCTCAAAATACACATCATGTGGGATAGTCAGGCTACTTTAAATCAGCCAACGTCACTTTGTTGCGGGGCTTGGACGCAATGAAAGGGCTGACGGTCTCGAAAATCTAGGGGCTCAACGGCATGGCCCACATCCTTTCTGCGAAACAGCCAAGAACTAATAATAATATATGAGAAGTTTGCAACTCACTGGTGGAATGCAAAGGATAAAAAGTCTTTGAAGGACTTCTGAATCTCAATCGTGAGGGTTGCACCTCGCAAAGCGAGATCTTGAGATCTACAGATGAGCTGGCCTTTCAGGAACTCAGATATGCGAGCAAAAAGCAGGTTGATTCTTTATAGAATAGTTCCAAAGCATCCATAGATACTTGTAAACTGAAAATTGAATATATTACATTTCAGAAAATATTGCAGCTTCGTAGCTGAAGTCCATTACATTCCCGTCCGCGTACGCAATGACGGTATATATCGTAGGCCGAAGCTTAGACATTCATTCCCGCTCACCCATGAAAATGAATGCTTATTTATTTAAGACTTAACATCCACCAAATTGTAGGAGACTAAGAATCTCTACTGGAATACAATCTAAGTCATTTCTGTCACATTTATTTTTATTCATTATCATTTCCTCTATCTATCAAGAAGGCGCTCCCCAATAGAATGGCGTTATTCGTGCTTACCGTGACCTTTAAAGCCAAAGGAAGTTCACTACTAATGCATTGTATATATCTTCTTAAGACGCCTATTATCTCCTGGACAACTCTCACTTCATTACTGGTTGAAATCTCATCCTTTCATTCCAACTTTTTCCAACCTATACGAAGAACGTCATGCTGGATGTAAACCTTTATGTGGATAGCACATCCATCCCAACAAATCACCCCAAGACTTAAGGTGTAACATTTTATAGCCTGCTTTTCTTCTCACCGCACACTATCGCAATCGCCAATAAATTACAGAGACGCAACCAAATCCGGAAATCGCCAGCCGGCAGCACTTGGCACAAAATAAAAAATAAACATTGGCAACATACAAGATGTATGTAACTCCAAACAATTGAAACCTTGGCGCCTCACACGCCGTGCCAAACGGAACCAAAGTTACTTGGAATCGAAAATTTTGGCAGTTATGAGGCGAATATATTTTGCCGCTCTCATAGGGCTAGTGAAAAATTTGACGATAATAATAATAATAATTTGGCGCTTACACCATAGCTTCATGTTTGGCCGAACTAATCCCACAATTTGTGGCGTGATGTTGTCGGAGTTGGGCCGAACGGCAAATGTTTATTGTGAGAGGTTTTTTTCATGGCAGAAATAAACTCGGGGGGTTACAGCTATTAGAAAACACTTTTCAATGCTTTTGATGTTACTTGAGCTGCCCAGAATTTGAACTCCGGACCGACCGGATGAAGCGCACACAGGCTACACACTCAGCTACGGCCGCACCGATTCAAAGTTATAAAAGAATTTTATCTTTATCAAAGATATATTGAAGGGAGATTATATTAATAAATAATAATAGTGGTTTGAGACTTAGCCCAATTTTTATAGTTGAGGGCAGAAACTTTTGTACAAGTAGGTAATACTACGTATTTCACTTTCGTTGTCAAATTTTGAAAGTATAGTAAAAACTAATGAAAAATCTATTCTATTAAAAATAAAATCTGAACAGGTCACTTAAAAAAATAGCCTGAGAAAAATTTTCCTTAGTAGGGCGTCGTAATTTTTTCTTTAAAGTGCGATTTTTTTTTTTTGATGGAATAAATTTTTCTGCGAAATGAGTAAAACCTACATAAAATTAAGTCTGTTATCTCTATAAGTAGTCAATATTTTTTTTAGCGCCATTTCATTTCCATATTTCTTTTTTTTTTACCTCGAATTTTAATTTTTAGTGATGGATGGGTGAATTCATGTTAGATGTCGTTGAAAGCAAAATTAAAATATATTTAAAAAAAAAAACAAATTAGAGTGCATTGCCTCTTCGCCCTTCCAACACTCAGGATTTGCTATGGATTTAATTCTACTCATCGAATGTAATAGATATGTAAATGGTATCCGTGAGAAAGACCTACAGGACATTTTATCCACATTCTGGTCGCACGCCAATTTTTGCAGCTAATTGAATTATGCGGGACTTTTTTTCAAATTCCAAAATAAGTGTCAAAATATACTCTTAACGAAATGATATATGAGCTACACGAACTATCTCATTTTCACGCTCAAATAGACTGCGAGTTGAGGCATCCTTTTTTCGTTGGCATTGATGAAGCAGCTGGAGGCGAGGGCTTGTCAAACTGTAAAACAGATTTGAATTTGAGAAGATACTACTTAAAATTCATAAAAGCAAATATAAATACATTATTGGGAAAAGGCGCAAACACACATAGTATATAGTAGATATATACAAACATACAGTTAGGGAAGCATCCCAATTTCCAGCTACTCTTGTTTGGCTTCGGATGGAAGTACTGCTGATGTATCTTAGTATTTAGCAACGCTGTTACGCAAAATATGCCGAAAATATGTGCACTCATTACTATTTCTAGTAGTAGCACTTGATTACAAACACTCGCACACGAATATATTTGCTTAAAGTTTTTAGCACTGCGCCCCAGCCAACCGATTGCTAACAACGAAAAAGGATATTGCACCGCTTCACTGTCGGCTGCCTTTTCGACTAGTTGTCATGCGTTTATGCACTCAATCATCGGCTAACTTGCAGCAATTCATTCATTGTATGTATGTACATTCGTTGAGTGGCACGTTGCTGTTGTTGCTGCTATGGCTGCGTCTCGTACGTACAGCGGCAAGCGCGTGTCATGTGCGCATGCGCCGCCACTTAGTGCATTGCAGCATGGAAATGAAAATAGTAGAGAGGGTTGCCTACAATTTTAAAATGAGAAAATACAGGGGCAGTTTGATTATTATTATTTTTTTTTCGGGTATTCTACGTCAGCTGGTTGCGTGTTCTTGTCTGTTAGCGCTGTATTTGAATAGAGGTTTTTTTTTTTTTTCAAAACGAAAAAATATTTTAAAGGGGGTGATTAATGTGTGTTTTTTTTTTGTTGAAACCAATTTGCGCATACACTGTTGATGCATTCAATTGTTGATTTTTTTTTTGTTTTTTGTTGTTTGCAATTTTCTTCAAAAATAATCAATGATTGACGAGTTGTCATACCAATACACTGCAGCATTGTAAATGTATTTTAAGTATTTTCCGCGCACGTGACCCTGCTCGAATTGCATAACTCACAGTTACAGTTATAGATATGAAGTTGTATGTATTTCAGAAAATTCGATGGTTCTAACTATGGATGTTAAAAAATTTGTTAACACGCTTTGCAGTTTTGTTTTGCAATTTTTCTTCATTTACGACAACATTTGCTTGATTGGATAATTGCGATTTTTAATTTTTTTTTTCATTCTGTCAGCTCAATTGTTTTTAATTGAATGCTTTTCAAGATCAATTAAGAGTAAGGATATTATAGGAAAGTGTAATCAAAAACAGCAAAAGAGTTCAGTGTGTTTTTTATTTCATATACCAAACATTTTTGACACTGAAACCATTAATTAAACGCATTTAAAAAATGTCCCTTCAAATTTGGGCATACAGTTTTTAAATTGTGGGTATAAAATGGTATTATAAAAGAAGAAGATGAGGTAGGCCCATGCTCAGCCAAAATGAACAAGACGACACGCTATGGAAAATATAAAGATTTGCTGTTAAAAAAATGTGTAGCATTTTTGTTTTTTAATTTGTTAACTTACACGCAAATTGTGCAAAGCTTCATTTTTGGTTCCAGATTGGTGTTAAACGAATTTTGCTTAGAACTTTGTTTTGTAAATGTATTTCTTTCTAAGAAAAATTCACAGATTATTAAAAAATTACTTTTCTTTTTCACTTTTATTGTTTCACATGCAAAGTTTGAATAACGCTAATACAACTCTGTAATCCGTATTTATTGAGTGCTGCATTTCATCAGTTGGTTTTGTTTACAATTTTTCCGTCTACTTTTTCATCTTTAAAGAAAAGTCCATATTTGTTTTTTTTGATATTTATTTTAATTTACCAGCCACCAGCACATCCTTAACTTGTATTCCCCCGGGCCCGGAGTTCTCGAAGGGGCCCGTATTTTTCAAGAAATTGAGCGAATAGTTAGATTAGAATGCTGTTGATATTGGATTAATTCAAACATTTATTTGAAAGTTATGATTACCGATAAAGCGCGTCCTTTCGTACATGTACAACAAAAAAACCCTAACCTAAGCAAAAACTGGCAAAGTAATGTAATAAGAGTCGGCATAACAGCCGCCAACCGAGCCCACTACACTTTTCAGCGCGTTTTCTTAGCGTTAAGTTACATTCACACGTACACTATAGGAAATTTCCTCCCCACCATCGAATATCACTAGATGCTTCCCTAGTCGTTTAGAAATTACGACTTTGTTTGAAGTTTTTCGTGTTGCATGGATGTTGTTATGATATGCTCGGTGCTTCGAGAATGAAATTAATCCACCAGAGGCCAGAGCAATTTGGTGAACTTAGAGGAAGGCTATGCTTAAGGTGAGTTGAAATATTTAATTCACAAAAAAGTTTGCTTCACTTTCGGAGAATATTCGTGACTCAGAAGAAAAGGGTCGTTATAAGCAGCTGGAAATACGAGCCCTTTGCTAGTTAGCTGATAAATAAATAATGTAGAAAAATGTGTTTCAAAAAATGTTATAAAGAGGCGAATATTCCCGCTTTTATCGGAAAAGTGGCGATCGATACAAGATTGCGCGATGTCACCGACCGCAATTTTCCCGATAATAGCGGAAATTGTCGTCTTGTTGTGGATTTTTTTCCGCGAAACATTTCTACAATTTTTTCATTTGTCAAAAATTGTGTAACTCGGTCATATGAAAGACAATGCACTTATTTCCATATGCTTTAATTTTTCGAAATATTAAATAAATGGCGAATTTATTGCTGAGGACTGAAATGTAAGCAATCGCTTGATTTTCTTTGATGACATGCACGCGTGCAAAAATTATTCCGCTGATGTATCTAATAAGTTGTCCAATGAAGCTTTTCAACTAAAACACGTTTTCGATGCCAATTTTGAAACCCGTCTTACTCCATACAACTTGCTGAATGTCATCAATGCTCGAAAACTGGAAAAACTTTTCCCAAATATCTGCATCGCTTTGACAATATTTTGCACTTTACCCGTTATAGGTTGACGTGGTGAACGTTCGTTTAGTGCTTTAGCAAGGATCAAAAATTTTCATCGATCATGCTCGTTGCAGGGCAGGATTTCACGACTAGCTACACTATGCTTATAGGCAGAATTAGCCATAAAGTTGGATTTCCAGACTATTATCGACGCACTCGCTGCCGCCAAAGCTCGAAAAGCTCACTTCTAAGTTCCAAATAATTGAAAATTGGAGGATTTCAAACTGCATGTTCAAAAACTTAATCATGATAGTCAACAGACTTCGAAAGAACTGTTTTTTAATTAATCAGATCGATAAATAAATGTTTGAATAACTTATTAACTGTCAAGTTCTGCTATCCCTATATTCGTATATACCGATATAATCTGAATAAATATTTCTGACTAGAAGTCTGTATATATGAACTGATTAAAACATTATATTGATTTTCGAAATCGTATAAAAAAAAATTTGTTTCACCCAACATCAACTATAAAGCAAATTCAATACAGATGTGATGAACTGATGAGAGGAGAAATCGTCGCATTTGACTTATTCTTTAAAATCATTGAAGTAGTAAGTAGAATGATAGTTGATGAAATTGATGAAGTATTCGAAACTTTTATGTAGAAAGCGAGCCCCACCTTTTTACCCCTGGGCCTGGATTCCCTCTCGGCGGCCATGCTTATAATCACACGGCATTTGAACTTTTATTGAATACTGCCGTTTGCGCAAAACGTACATTTCGTGTTATAACGCAAGAACTTCGACTAGTCTTATTTCTGACCCACCTGGATATCCTCTAGAACCGGGTATCTCTCTGCCAGACATGGAGTAACTTGCACTGCCTTTCTCTTTGATCGGGCCAAAATAAAAATTTAGATTTCAACCGCAATATGTGACCAGGCGGGCCAAAAAGAGATGCAATCCCACGCACTGATTAACCATCACCAAAGGCACGTAACCGATAGCGAACTATTTGCAATTGCAAACGCTAACCATTTCTGCCATCGTTAAAGATTATAAACCCGTTCCGTTGGCATTCTGAAGTCTTCCGTAAACCAAAGCGAATACTTCCGAGATTATTTAGAAGGAAAAATTTAGTTTTTTTCACTTTCTCCTGATATTTTACAATTTTTTGTGGATCAGCTGATAGAGTTTAAGAAAATACAACATATTACTTGGCAGTGTGCTCACAGCGTTCTTATTTTCATACCACTCGATGTTATAATATACAACATAGCACGACCTTGTGAATTGCACAATTGTAGTAGAGGTATCAAATTTAATTTATGTGAGAACCCCTTTTTTTTTAATAGGGTTCCCTTGAAAAAAGCTAAGAGCTTAATAAAAATTACAGCTTCAAAATTTTATATATTTCACGTATAGAAAATTTGATATTGGTTATCAATTATTTTTTTTAAATATTACAATAATATGTTTATTTTTTAAATCATTTGTTACCAATTCAACTTACTAATTTGATAATTTTTCCGTTTTTCAATAAATTTATTCGTTTTTAAATATTAAATGTCATGAAAATATCTTTGAAATAAAAAAAAAAATTGGCATCATACTTAATTTTTGTTTTATTTCAATTTAATATTCTATCAGTCTAAAAAAAACACCCTTTAGCTATATGCGTAAATTCGAATATATGTTTCTTCGTACTTTTGTAGTTTATCCATAACACTGAACCACCTGAAAATTTGCATAGTCATTAGTTGCTACCCCGGTTTGGTTCTGTTTGAAGGTTACCACCTATTTGAAATTTATTAAAATATACACAAGTTATATGAATGTATTAATTTTTTTGGTAGTTGTCGCCTATTTGAAAAATCTAGTTTAATTAAATTATACGCAAGTTAATAGAATATTAAAATGTGGGTGTCAAGCGCTTTGCCTTGGCTAGGAAAAGGTTCTTACCTATATTTTGGAGAGGCAAGGCGTTGTGCACACGTTCTGTTGAGATCTTCGCCATGTCAGCTATCTCTCTCACTTTTACTCTTCGATCGTTCAAAACGATATCGTGTATTTTTTTCTATATTTTCTTCAGTGAGAGCGTCTTTTAGCCTTCCAGAACGTTCAGCCTCATCGGTGCTCTACCATCCACTTGCTTGTAGACCATTCTAATTAATGCTGAAGAGTCCGAGAAATGTTTATCAAGCTTCGTTTTTATTTCTGCAGACGTTTTCTTGCGTAAAAAATAATATTTGATAATAAGACGAAATTCACTTTTTTCCAATTTTCACAAAACTCAAAAAAAAACTAATTGAAGACAATTGACAAAATTCAGGATATTTTTTTAGGTGTTTTGTGTGTCGGGATTTCGTTCGAAATCCTCGAACACTGTCTAAACCCACTACACGTTTATGCGCTTAGCAACACTTTCCAAATTGACATCTGATGCTTTTAGTTCCCCACGAACTTTGTATGCAAACGATCCGACAACTTTCAGAAATCGGGGTGTTTTCAGATCGTAGCGATTCGAGACTTGAGCGACAATGAGATGCTGTTACCTCTATTTTATTTCTTGCGTTGGGGGTTGCCTTCCATTTAAGGTTAAAAAAATATAAAGAAAAATGTGAATGCATCCTTTATTTATTTCTAACTTATATTCACTACACCTTTTCTGTGACGCCACTTAGTGCTGATGCTATCAAATCAAGCGAGCAGCTGTAACCAATCACGGCGTTTCCATTTAAAACCCATGCAGTCCTGTGGTTCTAATCAAACATCACAGACGACAAACTCGCAAAAATTAGCAGAAGATATCAGCAATTGGTGGCGACAAATGAGCTGTTGTTATGAGTTTGAAGGATATAACTACCAAAACTATAAAAACAAAAGATGTGTTGTATGTTGGTTGCAAAACAAAAAAAAACCTTCTTGTAATATAGAAAACGAACACAAATCAGTTTGTAATTATCTCATCTTGATTTTCCAACAACATATTTACCACATTTTATGGCATGTGCTAAGCGGTGACGAAGTAGCGCCAGCAATTTAGTCGGCAGAGACTGCCTCAAAATATTTGGCAGGAATAGCAGAAAATTAATCTTATCATTTCTATTACGGTCGAAGCGCCACAGGAGCACAACATGCAACTCTCATTTGTTGTAGATAATTACGCTTGGAATGCCAAACACATCTACACCACCGCTGCATATCGACGAAGATAACCAAACCAGCAACACGCGTTGCAAGTGGTAACCGAAAAGAGAGAAAATAGATTTGGCAAGTTAATCAATTAATTAATTTGAGTACCTGTGCAATTTTCTTAGACACAGAAAAAAAACTGAAATTTTCAACAGCCGTCGTCGGACCACACACAACAACCGCAAGTGAGGGTTAACGCAAAAGGATCGCATGAAGGCAGAAAGGTAGAAGAGCAGGCAGTCGCCGCAGTTGCAGCAAGCAACCCAGCCATTACAGCGCATGGCTCTTACGGTCATCACAAAACATCAAATAGTATTTTATAGCCCACATATTTATTTGCCATTTGCCAATTTGGTTGTTGTGTTGTTGCAACCCGCTGTGCCAGCAACGCCTCGAAACAAGGCTAAGTGTGGCATTTTAGCAGCAAATCAGAATTTTTGTGTGGTCAATTTTATTAGTTTGTGCTCGCCAAGGAATTGATGATTTAAGTAAGTAAGAAATGAGTTACACTTTCACCAACTCTACCAGCCCCACAGCGCTGCCACACCACTTCCGGTTGAAGTTGAACTGAGCTGGACTGGAGAAAGTTTCGTTTGCGCCATTGAGTTAAATGAAAAATTGTGAAGTGGAAAAAGATTTGAAGACGAAGCTTAAATGGTCGTTTAAATTAAAAATTTTACACCTCAAAGTCATTTCAGAATTTTAGTGAATTTAAGAAACCACAAAACGAAATCTCATTAAATATCCGAAAGTCCTTTGCGAGCGAAGCAATAAAACGCAACATAAACACTGAAAGGAAAAGTAAAGCGCATGCATGAAAAAATATAACAAAAAAAAACACTACTTGAGGCCGCAAACAAGCAGCGTAGTGAAATCTCAAGTTTTGAAAAAGAAGGAAATTAGCAAACAAAAAAACCTAAAGTAGTAAAAATTACAGCGGTTTAAAATAAAGGAAGACAACTATAAAAAAATACAAAAATCGCAGTCAGTTGGTAAATAAACATACCGCCTTGAATGGTAAAACTGTACGACTATTTTTTAAATTTTAACTTCAATTTCAATTATGTATATCATATTGAAAAGGAAATGCTCTGACATAAGCAGTAAATAAACATAATCCTTGTTAGACGGACTCGTTAATTTGTAATTGTTTAGGTTATATTAAAAATATTCAACTACAAAAACTATTTTCAGCGTTTTATTTAATACTCCAAAACCATATTTATTGTTTAACTTTATTTTTGGATAATCAAAGCTTTTTGCTAAATTTTCAACTTTAAAAATAAAAGTAATTCTTTGAGTTTGTTTATTTGCTTAGTATGTTTGTGTATTATGTTTTGTTAAAAAACAAGAGCTTATTTTATTGAAAGGTGTAGCATGACTTGCGAGAAATCCAGAGCTAAATTTTTTAAATAAAGACATAAGTAACTCAGAGTTAAATCTGTAATTCCATAACTCAGCCATTATCTTAATATAAACGTCAAGTTTTTTTCTGCATTTCATTTGACATTTCTCAATTTCAGACTAACTCAATTTGAACATGGAAAGATACAATCGAGCAACGTGTTAAAGTTATTCAGGCTTATTATGAAAATGGGCGTTCAAATCAAAATGCATATCGTGCATTTTCGAAGAAAATCATCTTCAGTGATGAGGCACATTTTCACCTCAGTGGATTCGTCAATAAGCAGAATTGCCGCATTTGGGCGAATGATAATCCAAGAGTGATTGTCGAAAAACCAATGCACCCACAAAGAGTGACTGTTTGGTGTGGATTATGGGCTGGCGGTCAGGCAGTTACTGTGAATGGTGTTTGCTATCGTGAGATGATAACGAACTTTTTATGGCCCGAATTGGAACATATGTATGTGGTTGATATATGGTTCCAGAGGATGGTGCCACTTGCCACACAGCCAACGAAACAATGGCTCTTTTGCGCGACAAATTCAATGGCCGTGTAATCTCACGTGGTGGCGATGTCAATTGGCCACCAAGATCTTGTGATTTGACACCGTTGGACTTCTTTCTTTAGAGTTATTTGAAAGAAAAGGTGTACGTCGATAAGCCAGCAACAATTCAAGAGCTAAAGGATGAGATAATTCGGCACATTAACGGCATAGAACCTCAGTTATGCCTCAGAGTCATCAAAAATTTGGACCATCGGATGGAGGTGTGCCGCCGAGGTCGCGGCGGACATTTGGCCGATATTTTGATCCATACTTAATTAACCACACCGTATTATCATAATAGAAAGAAATTACAATAATTTCCAAAATAATTTGTGTTTTTTTTTCAAAATCAGCATCGGCCTTTAAAATTTAACCACCCTTTATAAAACAAATTCAACACAGATGTGATGAACTGATGAGAGAAAAAAACCTCGTATTTGACTTATTCTTTAAAATCATTGAACTAGTAGTAGAAAGATTGTTGATGAAATTGATGAAGTATTCGAAACTTTTATGTAGAAGGGGCCCCCACCTTTTTACCCCTGGGCCTGGATTTCCTGTCGGCGACCCTAGGTAGAGTACATATTATTATTAGGAAAAATGAAAGAAGAAGAAAAATATGTATTGAAAAATTAAGCAGCTATATATTATAGAAAAAGCCGTGCAGTAAATTCAAAAAAAAAATAAAAACTTGGAATTTAACAATTATGATTATTAGTCTTAAAAGCGGCCATTTGACCGCTCTGGTAGGTTTAGTGTTAAAAGCATTATTAGCATTTTTTTTTAAATAGTGGAGTTTTTAGTAGATTACTCACCAAGTACGTGTTGCGTATTTCAATTGTTTAATGTAGCACTTTGTGATAGATATATTGAAAAATCAGTAACAAATATACCCGCTGACAGCGCTAAAGTGAAACACGAAGTTCCTCAACAAAACTTGATATTGAATGTTCGTTATGTAAAATTAGTAGTATTAAGAGGTCGCCACTGTCTACGTTATTTTGCGCTGACGATGTAAGCAATTAGACATATAAAGTAACAGTTATGAAAATATTTCAAATAAATATGGGGGCAATTCGCTAAGGTTGTGTTACAGAAAGTTGTATGAAAATAAGAACCTTGTGAACAGCCCGCCTAAGGGTTAAGCTGTATTTCCTTACTGATGAAATACAAAATTTAATAAATATGAGTTACAGAGTTGCATTTATATTATTCAAACTTTTCCTAACAGTGCTGATATAACTGGTTTGAAACTATGGCACATCCTACGAATACCACCAAATAAGAATTCTCCAAATGTAGACTATCCGTATTCCGACAGCTCAGCATCAGTTTAATTGAAGAAAATGTTAAATACGAGTAAAAAAAGTTAAAACTCAGTAGAAAATGTAAAATTTTTATTGAGTTTTGCCCCAAATTTACAACTACAGTTTCAACTTAATTCTCAAACTCAAAATATTTCCACAACTCCAGCGGAACTCTCGATTACAATTTGCCTGCTCATCGGTCGCTGGTAACTATAAATTGGTAAACAAGTGTGTTGCTGTATTGCTGTTGTTATTGTTGTTGTTGTTGTTACATATAACTGTTGCTGCAGCGAGTTTGCTGTTGGTGGGTTGTCACTCGTAAAAATCGAAAATTAATTTTACACAATTCGTTTCCTTCAACTTGCCACTGCCAATAAACATGAACAACATGAACAACCGCAAAAAATGCAACAGCAGAAGCTGAAACCAGCAGCAACAACAACCACAACACCTATATATTTGTTCTTATTGCTTATTTACTACACACAATCACACTCGTACAAATCGTTTAAATGTCAAGACAGTTTCGAAACGCACCAGCCCAACTCCAACCCCGCCATTAATTTCTTGCGTCGATTTTTGGCCAACAGCGACAGCGTCATTTAACGGCATTACCGATGCCGCCACCATAACTGCCAACTTCGATTTCGATTTTGTTTTCGATTTTATTTTCGATTTCATTGCGTTGTGTTGGGCTGGTTGGCCCTGAATGTTTGTGTAACGCGACCAACTACAAGCTAGTATTTGTAAATTTTGCAAATTGAAAAAAAAGGAAAGAAATAACTTAAGCTTTTAACTCATTGACCTCCATTGAGGTCGCGAAAATTTAAATTAAAATACGAAGAAGTATTTTGTAGTGATTTGTAATAACAAAAGTCTTTTCAGTTTGTTTTTTTTCTACTCTCAAACTTCTCTGGTATTTTTTACAACAGCGAATAGTATGTATGTGTGTTAGTTGGAAATTTAGCTGTGTTGTGTCATTTTTTTTCATTCACCAGCTGGTTTTAGATCAAAATATTTTTGAATAAGAATTATAGCTGGAGCTGGAGCTGGAGCTGGAGGGTGGAAGTTATGAAATCATGCGGTCGAAGTGAGAAAATAGTTATTTTTAGAAGTAACCAACTTTCAGCGTATAGGGTAGAGTCATTTATTTATTTTTTTAATTTACTGTGTCAGAGATTATTGCAACTAAATTGGGTAAACTTATACCAAACAAACATCAAATGCATCCAATATTAATCAATTGATTACGAATAGCTAATGATTTAGCCATTCATACTACCAAAAAGGATACGGATATTTAAAAGGGTCATTAGGTGGTTTGAAATGTTGGAAATCCTTGTGAGAATTGTAAGCA
The DNA here is from genome assembly GCA_951828415.1 of Anomoia purmunda. Taxonomy (NCBI): domain Eukaryota; kingdom Metazoa; phylum Arthropoda; class Insecta; order Diptera; family Tephritidae; genus Anomoia; species Anomoia purmunda. The sequence continues at coordinate 84,408,322 of OX639994.1, forward strand.
ATGGGAACCTTTAAAATATATATGTAGAATGTTTAATTTTTCTTCATTTTTTATATTTTTTCATTATAACTACATATGCATTTTTCTTAGTATCAATTTGAAATTGATAATTATAAAATTAAAGGTAAATGGCTCGAGTACTGCGCCAAATACTTTAGAAAATATATATAAATACGAGTACTTATAGTATCCAAATACTGAGTCCAGAATTTTTGATATACAAATCGGGGTTTTGTGCTGGGAAGCTAAACATTATTTTCCATTTATTTAGTACGCAGCAGACATTGTCATCAATCACTAACGGCAATCGGAGGAAAAATATCGGAATTTGATGGAAAAAATTCAATATTTGAAGCATTTAAAAATATAAAAAAAATGTACTTGATGCAGAGTTGAGATTTTTTTGAATGTAAATTCATTCCCATATGCAGTAGGAAATGTGTTATTTATTTTCGTTAACATTTCCCTGCTAGTTGGAGAAATTTTTTATATCGCTATTGTTATATTCTTCCCTTTTTATCTGCTAGAGTGCGAGAACCCCTCATAAATATTGAATTCTGGCCCGATCATTTTTTGAATGAGTACTAAACTAATCGATTAACAAAATTGGCCGACTTGCCACATCACTGGTATTTTGTTTGTGAATAAGATAAGAGCTTGGAATTTGTTTCATTCATTTAAGTTTAAAAAAAAAATTATTCTGCTTAAGCGGGTTTTTGATACATTTTTGAAACCAATTTCCTTTATTAAAAACACATTTTTGAAAACAATTTCCTTTATTAAAAATACATTTTTTTATAGCCAAATCAACTAATTCGAAAAAAACGTAGCTTACGGTTAACGCATTCCTGTCAATTTACTTGGATCCATCAAAGATGTGTGTTGCTTGTGATTGTCATAATAGAAAACACGCCCTTTGCTATAGGACAATTTTAGTTACAACCCAGAACCGAATTGATAGTTTAGCCTTTTTTTATCCGCTCATAATGAACAATTCCCTTCCAAAACTACCAAAAACTCAACAAGAGTTTGCTTTCCGTAAACTCAGGTTTTGAAGATATTTGTTTTGGCTTATCGCTTGCGTTGCTTATTAATCCATTTTTCAACCCCTGTCAATCAAATTTCTTTGCGTTCGAAACAATTTTCCGAAATGCAACTACATATACATATAATCCTTGCAACTTTTTACTCGGCGCGCATAATGTGTAATGCCAACTCGATTTTTTCAGCCTTCGGGGTTTAAGTAGAGACCAACGATTAGTATCGTCAGTTCCGGTTGATCTTAGCCCATTGTATTGCGGAAGTGATTGAATATTAAATTTAAACATTCTCCGGTTCGTCTTTGATGACTTCGGGATATTACGATTAAGGCAAATAACCATTTTGCTTGAGATTTTGCCTATAAATATAAATATAAATAGTTACATCTAAGACTATTCCGAATTATTTCCAGTGAAATTGTGGAACACTGAATAGAACCGCAGTTTGCGAGAGGGTTGAGAGGGTTATGTCGTTTCTGACACAGTCATTTCTCGTCTCCATTTATTCCCTAAAATGACTTCAGTGTTTTTTCTAAAAGTTCTGTTATACTTTTGCTATTGAGCACGACGTTTTTCCAGAAATGCACTGGATCGCCTGTTGCTATAAAAATCCATAGAAAATTATATTTCTCTCAATGCATACAATAAGCGCTAATTACACAGATCAACATGGGGTTTGCCCTATATATTCGGATTCTATGTTCAATTCTATAAAAAAAAATGCAATTACGAACCAAAAATATTTGGTTTTGTAGAAGTTATAGCGATTTGAAAATTTTGCATATTTGCACCAGGCTAATGTAGGTCCTTTCGCGCCATTTCGGTCGATAGAGGGCGGCGGGTAGCTACCTGATGCAGCGATGCATCGAAAAAAGATCTACTTAAAGCACAACATACTCATCTTTAAAAAAAAAAACCAAAAAAATGTGGCTGAGAAACAGTAAAAAGGAGATAAAAGGTCCCAGATATACATGATTTTAGGTAGATTTGGCAATTCGTTAAGTACATATTAAGAAACTCATCGAAACTTTTACTGACGGATTGGCAGGCCTAGCAATAAAGCATGCCAGCTACCTGATAGCGTTTTTGTAAGTAAAATTTTTTTTAAGAAGCTGTAGATTCTTGGGTCACTCGTTGTGGGCGACACTATGTTTTTGCATATCACAGAGGAATGATGTCTTCGAGAAGTTGTTAACGAGCGGCTAATTCGTTTTGCTATATATGTGGCGAATGCATTAAAAGAAGACAAAAAAAGTTTGATTTAACTAAAAACACAAGGATTTGCGAGACCTACCTAGCCTACTTCGGTCTACCTGTTAAAAACCAGGACAAAAATGGGCTCCACATGTTTCATGTAACTCTTGCAGAAGCATTCTGGAGCGTAAGTTTATTTTCTCTTTTTTATTGTACTAACTGTTTCATATATATATACATATATCTATATATAATTGCATAATAACTGAAATTGTTTTGAAATGCTTTACGTTTTATTATAGTTTGGTACCAGGGTGAGAAAAGAGTCATGAAGTTCGCAGTGCCGAGGATTTGGAGGGAACCGAGTAATCATGACACTGATTGCTATTTTTGTGTAGTGAAACCACTGAAAGGGAAACGTTTAAGGAAAACAATATATCCGGAACTACCATCGACATCCGCTCCAGTACCACATTCGGAACAAAATCCTGTACCTGATCCACCTGTGTTGGAAAAGCAACTATTCCCTCAAGGCAGGTTTAAAACACCGAGTTCATCTGCATGCGTACATTCCGAATTTATTCCTCAAATTGAACCAGGAATATCACATCTCATCAACTCTGAAGATCTCAATGACTTAATAAGAGACTTAAATCTATCAAAAGACAAAGCAGAGTTATTAGCATCGCGGCTTAAACAACGAAATTTACTAACTTCTGATGTTCGAATATCTCGACAAAGAAAGCGTCATGAAGAATTTTCTTGTTTCTACATTAAGGAAGATGGACTCTGTTTTTGCTATGACGTGAAAGGTTTATTTGAAGCAATTGGTATTCCTTGTAATACAAATGAATGGCGCCTCTTTATCGACAGCTCAACAAAAAGTCTAAGAGCAGTTCTACTACACAATGGGAACAAATTTCCATCTATTCCACTGGCACATTCCATTCATCTCAAAGAAAATTATGACAGTATTAAAATGCTATTAACTGCAATCAAATATATACGGAATACAAGTGGGAAGTTATTGGAGATTTCAAGATGGTTTTTTTTTTACTGGAATGCAAGGTGGATATACCAAACACTCCTGTTATCTTTGCCTATGGGATAGCAGAAATGATGCCGCCCACTATCGCCAAAAACATTGGCCTGGACGTACTGAGTATGGAGTGGGAAGATTTAATATTAAACATGAAGCAATTGTCGATCTTAAAAACATATTGATTCGTTCGAACAAAACCAAATCAAAAACTTTTTTATGTTCATATTCTTATTTCTGGGTGCAAAAGCAATAAAAAAAATATACGCACGACCCATGTACAAAAATGTTGTTGACCAGTGTTATCAATCAACAAAATTTTGTCAGATTCAGGTCTAAACGTCCATCGGTATTAGTTCCGTTAGCTGCCACTGGAAAGAAAAAACAAATTAGAGAATCAAGTAATCGATTTTCGTTCTTTTCGGGTAGATTTTGATGAGCACCTTGTAAATGTCTGTTGTATTGTTGGCTTAATCCTACAAGTACCAGAAAATTTAGATAGATAGATAGATAAATATTATTATTGAGGTTTGCACTTCGACCTTTCGATCCATTGTGCCCTCCGTTCTTTATAGTACCTCATCTAACCCCAACGCTCTTAGGAAGTCTAAGATGATGGTTGGTGATAGCTAGCGTACAAGTTCCTGATCCGGGGTGTATGAGCCCAGATATCTCTTCCGTTTTCTTGAGACGGCTTCACAGTCCAGAAAATTTGCTCAACTTTAGAATTTTTCCGAGCTCAGTAACCTTCGTTCTCTGTCTTTTCTACTACAGTCTTCTTTGTGAATGGAACCAAAGAACATAGATTATCGTTCCTCTAACAGAAAATCTCCACCAATTTCAAGTTATTAGAACAAATTCACTTTTGCTTATTGATATTGGAATCTGATTATATTCAATTGGTTTCTGGTGTGATGAAATCGAACGAAAATTCTTGCTACGTTCTTTGGTACTAGTGGTTCGTCTTTCCCGAAGGGACATAATCTCAGGTATTATGTTTCGCGCTGTCAGATATTAGTGAATATCCAGTTGGTGGCTTGACGCGGGGCGGCTCAAATATGCATCATGTTGTCCTTTCAAGCGGACATAATGCCCATCAATATGACGGCCACTTGTTAAATGAATGGGGCTTTATCTCACCCTACAACTTATTTCATATTCGACACCCCGCCATATTTTGAACAATTTACGCTGCATCAGCTACCTTTTCTTGCATTATCAGCACCTCCTTTCCCCAATCAGAGTTTCAATTTCAATTTCAACTTGAAGTGTCAATGAGCACCAAATTTCAACACCTCACTAACAGTGTGGCCTGCTGCAAGCTGGTGCAATGCGAGGGAGAACAAAATGTTTGACACCCTTTCTTTTCATCGCTCAACGGTAGCAACACTTGCTCAGCTACTTGCACGAATATCACCGCTTTTTCATTTTTCATTTTTAGTTTTTATTTTTTGCATTTTTAACCTAAAGCACCAACATAATTTGTTGTATGTAAGTTAGGCCCATTCTTATGTTGCACATTGTATGGAAATCATCCAAAAATTGTTAAGTACGAGAGGATGAAGTAAAAACCGCAAACAATTTGTTGCTGACAACGTCAAACCGAGGGGTCACCACACAGAGTCAAACGCTTCTACTGAAGCCCAGTGTGTAAAATACCGAACATGCTGGTCACACATACATCCATACTTACTACTCGTATATAGTCGTACAAAGTATTGCAATTTAATCTGTAGATTGGCAATTTGGCGAATCTGCATTTCTTTAGCTGCAATTGTCTTTTGTGTAGGCAGTTTCTTTTCTTTTTTTTTTTTTGATTTCCTTCGATCGAAACATGAACCTGCCTACTGCCGCTGTCTGTCACTTGTTTGTCTTTGACCTTTTCGCTTATGTTAAGCGTTGTTGTTCCAAGGCTCAGGCGACAATTTCGTCGACAGTTGAGTTGTTTGCTGATTCTCTTGAAAGTAATGACGCGTGCTTGGTCATAAACAAATTTGGCGAAAGAGAAGGTGTCGGTAAGTTAATTTTTTGTGAATACTTAGTTTCGACGATTTGAGCAGTTAACTTTGTATACATGCCAGGCTCGGCTGACAAGTTCGCTGTCTAAGGTATTTAATGAATGAAAAGTGTGGTTTTATATTATTTATTTTTATCTCAAGTAAAATACACTTCTAATAGCGGGAATGCAATGCCTTGATGACAGTGAAAAAATATTCTTTGCGCTTTCCTGAAGTGACAGATCTCGTCATTAGTAAACAAAAATACGGGATAGAATAAAAACAAATAACTTCCAATTTTTCAATGAGAAAAGTGTTTTAATTGTGCTGAAGTGTAAAAATATGATTTATATTCAGAGATTTAATAAATAAATTTGCGAAATACCAAACAAAAATCGCTCTTTTCTCCTATTTCTAAAAAAAGCTTTGTCTATTTGCAGTTGAGAATTGTCAAATTCGATAAAAAAAAACAAAGTAACGTTACCACTAACGGCATCACCTTCTCCATTCAGTATACCGTGTATTTACATGTATTTTGCTTTTGCTTTTGCGTATGGGCTACCAAAAGCCGTAAAAGCAAAAACAAAATGTATGCAAATTTGTACAGCTCTTACGCAAAAGCTGAAACCAAATACATAGGGTATTTTGTATTTGTACGGTTATATAAGTATGAATTATATGAATTCGCCTTTTTTTAATTTGATAAAGGAAAGACACTAACGTCGATATTATGGGATTGTTGTTATTCCTGCTTATTTCACTGATTATGTCGAGGCATAAATATTTATTCCATTCGTTTCTCTGACGAGGAAAATTGACACTCGGAGTGTCAAAATATTAAAAATAATTATGACTTTTGATTTTGTGTGCTATACCTGCCAACGCAATTCATTCACTGAAACGGTGAACCAGCTTCATTGTCAAAAAAATATGACCCAAAAGCAAACAGCCCCTCATTGCTGATAAAGTTGCTGTTCGACTATTCTTCTTCGGTTTGCGGAACCCTAGATAAGAAAATTGTATTTGTTTACATACCCAAGGACATGAAAAGGGATACTTTTTTTTGAAAAATTTCGATTTCGTTCATGCAATTCCACCAACCTGTCAGCAAATGGTCACGAGCTGAAAACTTGAAAATCTTCGACTTGTCAAGCCATATGCCACTGTTAGTTGCTATATTAAGAGTTTAAAAATTAGAACCCTTGTTGAAAGCTCATTTCTCTATTCACGTAAGAAATTTATTAAAACTACGTATGAACGAATGTCTGACCAAAAGTATCGTCATTAATGCGATTTCTGTGTTTGTAGATTTTTAGTACACAAAGCTATGGTAATTAGATGGATATTGAAATACCAGGTTTAAACCGAAATGTCTGATATTACGCCTACCAAGCGATCCTTCTATTGAATGTACACAAGAAAAGCATGACCTGTCGGAGGCCCTCAACAGTTCCTCAGTACTTCGCTCTGGTTGTAACTACATTCCTCAATTCTAGTAGTTGAAGTGTGGTGTAGCACTGCTTAAGAAGCTTCTACGTAAACATTCATTTAGATAGTGCCCCAATGACCGTTTGGCTGCCTAACAAAAATTGTCCTTGAACCTTTTCAAAATTCAGACAGGGCATGGCGACATTACCTAAAAAATGGCTGGAAATGGTTTGCACCAGTCTCTCACCCCCAGGTATTTAATTGTAGGCAAGGTGTGGGAACTGGTTTGCCCAATGTCTGGTAATTTTAATCTAAAACTTCCTGCCATAGCATAGCTCCCTAGTTGTTGTGTCAGAAGTTCTACATATGTATTTCCATTCCATGTATCCTTCCGATAGCCTTTGATCGAGACTTGCATTCGAAGTTGCAGCCCGATTCAAATTTGGGGGGAAAGTCAGCTTAGCAGAGATTCCAACGTTATACTTGGATATGTTTTCGGAGAACCAGTGACCGAGAAATCGACCAACCTTCGCAGTTTGCTTAAGCGCAGTATGGTGGTTGTTTGGAGTTTTTTTTTCCACTGGAGCATAGGTTACAATGAGATGAGCGATTGTACTGTAAGGCCAGGCTATAACTTTTGAGTTCAAATCTCTTTTTCAACCAAAGCACAAATTGTCCGCCTAGTTTTACTTACAAATACAATTTTGCCAAAATATGATTTTCAGATGGGTTTACATCGAAAGCCAAATGGCCCATTAATTTATAATCACACTCAAATTCCCAATCATAACATCGGAGAGAGTGCAGAAGCCGCTGGTTTCCCTTTGATGCATGTAAATTGTGTGCGGTCCAATGAAATAAAGGAACACAATTTGTCCTTGATGTGTAGATTAAGAATCCTTTCAGCTGTTTCGGGTTATAAACGAATATCTACTACTATAATTTATTTTAGAAAGGCATATTGAGACCAAAAAAAAACAAAAAGAAAACAAATTGCAGTAGTTATTACATAAAATGTTAATAACACTAGTTTACAAATATTTGTTAAATTAGTGCGATCTCCTTTGGTTCAACGGTTACAGCAAAAAATATTTCCAAAATGTGTGAACAGTTTTTTCGATTTTTTAGCCATTTTTTTGGCATAAAATGGACTCTAACTGTTAGAAAACCAATAGGAATATTAGCGTTTTGGATATCAAACTTTGAATAATTTTATGTTAAATACAGAGTACTTCTAAGAATTGCGACTCGTAAAACAGTGTTGGGAGACATTGAGAAAAAGTCAATCTTTGCGGTGACAAAGCTATGCAAAAACTTCAACACCCTGCAATTTAGACGTGGTGCATAAATTTGTGTGCCATTCTTAGAATCAGCGGACCAAAGTCCATATAAAATGTTACATTACATCCAATGTTCATTATGTCTGTTGCACCGTGAAATGAAAGGTTTTGACAGATTTTCAACTAAAATTATGAATATCTCGAAAACGCTTCTTTGGGAAAATAAATAAATAAATAAAAAATAATTTTTAATTCGGTATTTTTTCTATATAAACTAGTGTAATCTAACAAGAGAAACACTTACCATATCATACGAAATTTTAAATCCTCATGTCGACTCATCAAATTAGAAAGTGTGCAAAATACGCCAAGAAAAAAAAAACCTTAGCTCATGTCCTTGACCAAAACAAATCCTCAGGCATAAAACATTCAACGCATTTTTTGCTTTAAAGAAATTATAACCTTTTTAGTGGTAACAAGTCTATAGGAAAGTGGCAAGCGGCAATCGGCTCATACATGTGGCATGCCACTTATAACACAGTGAGTCAAACTGTGTTGTTGATGATGGCGCAAGCGCATTAAAATAAATTATATAGCTAAGACACACTCGGCTGATTAGAAACTTTAAGGCGTGCATCAACGTTTGGCTTTTGGCTAAAAGGTCTTTGGGCCAATGGTGCTCACTACATTCACTACATTGGAATTGGAATTGAAATTGTTTACCAGAATGCATATGCTTGATATTCTGATGGGTATAATTGATGAGCTTTTAGTGCATGAAACAGGAAACATGAAAAAATAAACGGCTTTCTGATTTCACTTAATAACGGTCAGCTGGCTTATGCCAATAGCATGAGGAAAGTAAAAATTATGTAGGTTTGAAAGAAAAATAACCAAAAAAAAAAACAAAACACAAAACATATGAAACATACAGCAGTTACAAGTGGTATATACACGAAAAAGGTGTTAAACATAAAATAGTTGCGACGTCAAAATCATCAAACACCAAGAACCGTCCGTCAAGAAGTGTAGTAAATAAATCACATTCCGTGGCAGAAAGAGCTCATTTAGCGCGGAAAATGAAAGGGGTTTAGATCTGGTTGCGTGCATTTTTTTCTCTCTATCTCTCTCTCTCTATCTCTCCCTCTCTATCCACGTTATTTGCTCGTATTGCATGCAAGCGTGTATATTTAACGAAATGATTAATCATTTGGCAGGTGGCAATAGTGCACAAAAGGCGCGTTAAAACGGTACTTGAAGACCATTGAAAAAAAAAACATTTTTAAATTTGATTTACTCGTAGGCAGCTGAATGTGTCAATGGATTTTTTGTGGGCGTAAACTACTTGTTTTCCGTTTCGTTTGAAAGTGCTATAGAAAAGTTAATTAAATTTATAGAGTAAAGTTAAACAGGTTTAACTTCGAATTAAATATTTTTTTTTAATTTAACGAACAATGTGATTAATTTTACTTTGAATAAATTCGTTGATTTTAATTACTTGTTGAAGAAATTTTTTAAGACTTTAACTTCATGGAATAATAAATATGAATGTCGAGCTTCTGGTTTAATTTATCTTCTTCACACTATATTGTTCACACGACTTGAAAATACCAATAATCGCTGACTGTTTAAAAATTATAAAATTTACGAAATTGAAAATAACTTGGATTTGGCTTTGGAAATTTGTTTAAAAATTAAATCTGTAATAGCTTCTTTTAAATGGGGGAATGTAGTTTCCATTATGGTGTCTTCGTTTCTCGAAAAAATGTTGACACTTCTGTTGTGCTCAGCCATTTCACAGTGTTGCGTCCTCATTTCTGAAATTATAGCATTCTGATGAAGTAAATGTGCAACATATACTACCAATACAGCCATTTTTCAGGACGATAGGTTACCTCATTTAAATCTTACAAGATTAAACTATTACTATTTTTTGGATTTGTCTCAGACTTTTTGATTCACAGAGTCAATAGTTTTCAGTTTAACTTATAGCTTCTAAAAGCAATTAAAAGACACATTCTTCTTCTGTTCAATTTTTGGCCGGGGTAAGTAACATCAAAAACTGTAGAAAAGGTTTTCCTAAGGTTCTGCCCCTCAGAAGGCAATGGCAAACCTCCGAGTGTATTTTCTGGCATGAAAGAACTTCTGACTTCAACTTCCAAACTCATTTACCGTTGGGAGTTGGCGTAAAACTGCAGGCCCCTGAATTTTTGTTACAACATCAAGGCGCATACCACAAATTATAGGAAAATTCGGTCAAATATTAAGCTATTATGTAAGCGCCAAGTTATTGTTATTATTAGAAAAAGAGATTAACCTCAGGCTACTCACCAAGGTACAAAGATCTAGTATGATCTGCATAAGTGGGGCGCTCAAAACCACTACAACGCCATTTTAGACCTCCTTCCTTTAGATTTGGTCGGACAATAGATGCCAGCAATGACTGCTTTGCGACTAAGAGAGACAACCCAGTGCCACCCTGAAAGCCAAGGGCCCTCTTGTATTTTGAACAAGTTTTGCTCTATTTCAAGCAGCATGGGTCGGTGTGCTTTGACACCGGTTTCTGAAAGTAACTTTATTACATTTGGGACCCTGGTTACGGGGACATAGATGGAAACTGCATGGCAGATGAGGTACGACCAAGCAGATTCTTCAGGATAAAGAACTCCTAGGTATGCCGTTTGCCACTTGCAAACTGCTACTCAGAAATTGTACATATAAATAAGCTGACAATAAATGGAGAAAAAATACGACCTGTTGAACCTCAAGGCAGACGTGGCCTAAATGGGGCCGAAAACGGGACTTGATACAGTCGCGCAGCGTTCTCTCTCTAAGAAGGGAAAACATTTCTAACGTGATCGGGGCTCTAACAGGTCTGATAGGAAAACACGCTCAAAGGTTGGGAGTACCCACGCGAAGATGCTGTAGGAGCTACAAGAATGACAAGGAGGAGGAAACGATCTTGCATTTACTGTGTAAGTGTCCTGCACTGTGTAAAAGCAGAATGCGATATCTGGGATCACCGTTTTTGGATGAACTTAGTGAGGTTTCAAGCACCAAGATAAATTGCCTGTTGAGGTTCATCAGTGAGGCAAAATGGTTTGGTGAGGGTTAATTCCTTCTTCTTGGATGGTATAAAATTTGTCTTTGTGGTAACACAATGGGCCTCCTAATACTGGCCTAAGTGAGCCGCTGCAGGCGGCTGCCTCTCCAACCTAACCTAAAATTATCAGAATCCATTGAGGACTGTCCAATTTATGACCAAAACTTTAGTCCAACATCCCGCTTGATCATTTTGTTGAACACAACTTTGGATTTTGGAAGTGTATTTGAAATTCTGCAAGCGTCAAAATTAATTTATAGACCTATTCTACTACCTCTACTATATGACCTCATTTGCTTTGTGGCGCCGTGTTATCGCTTCTCTAGAAAAATTTCCTCCTAACAGCACTTCTTCGGAAAATGGGGCTGTGAAATCAAGTTATTGTTAAAATCTTTTTTGGGAAGAAGGAACAAATTACCGCTAAAGAAATATATATTTTTCATGGAAAAAAAACAGATTTCATTTTATGTAAAATTTTTTTTTTTTGAAGAAACATTTAGTAACTCGGGGGAAAATAACGCAATTAAAAAAAAAACAAATAAAGATAATTTTTCTTCGCCCATTTTGTTCAGTGTATATTTTCAAACGTTTTAAATCTATTGAAAGATACACGATCGCAAGAGCCTGATCTCACTAGCTTGAGAAAATCTTCTTTAAGTTCAGGTAATCGTCAATATTTAAAGAGCTAAAATCTGCGAAGTCCTGGAGTATACCTCGCAGTTAAGCGGAAACAGGCGGGCTACTCTGTGACGAGAATGAAAAATTGTTCGAATTTAGGTAAAATGTACCCTATAAAGCAACATTCACTTTCAAGTTTTTTGATTTTTTGCTGAATGGTATTCGATTTTTGTATCCAATTGCTTCGCCTATCGTATTATAGAGTGGGCCCCGAGAAATCTCAATATTTATGGAGGGTACCTAAACCTCTCATGATGATCCGCTAAATACCACAATAATTTAAAGGCTTCTTCTCCAGAAATAGTGTGGATGTATTTGTTTGCCTCCTTGCGAATATTCTTCTTCATCTTCGAATTAACACCTCCGCTAACCAACTGCAGTTGGCAGTTAAGTTTTAGAAACTCACAAACTCAACAAAGATAAATTAAGCGCAACTCTTTTAGAACATTTCCACAGCCAGGCTTTGCTTCAATTTTTATCCTGTTAAATACACATTTATATATACATATAGACTTACATTTCCATACAAGCGCCAAATCCTGTCGGCAGACACATCATAAACTTTCCAATCCGCACTTTATTAAGGCGCCTAATTTCATTTCGTTACTTTAACACCATCATTATATAATTTGAGTTCTGCTCAGGTACCTTGTTGCCGGTCGCGGCGAACTCTTTAACACAAAATGCGGCGATCACACTAAATTTATTGCATGCTGGTTTTGGGGCAAAGGCGTGGTTTTCGAAATATTGCACCTATGTATGTGTGTGTGTATGTATGTACAGATAGCATTGCATGGAACCCATTTAATTTGTTTGGCTATTATGCCGATAATGAACCATAATCGATGATGTGGCAAGTTTGGCTGCGAAGTGAAGGTGTTTAGTTAAGTGATGGCGAAGAAAGCGGTAAGTCTGTAATTTGGATTATTGCTATGTTAACAGGCTGCTGGTGGATTTCAAATATTTTTCAGCTGTTCAATTTGCAACAAATCTAGAACAATAGCAACAAGTACGTGTTTATTTGTTTTGATTTTTTTTAACTATTCAAATTAACTTTTGTTAATTTATTGGAATGAAAACGTTTGGTTGAGTGCAAGTAATAATAATAATTATAAGTGCAATACACGCTATAGGAAGCCATCCTGGGGGTCACATTACACTGCGACTTTGAATACCTATTTTTCTATTAGCGATTGGAGATGTGAAACTTTCCAGTAATACCTCCTTTCATTCGCAACTACAGTACTTAATTCACTCTGTATATTTTAGTTACTAAAATCACAGCAAATGTTAAAGTCTTGAGAAAATGTTTTGTATTTACATTGCAAATATCTCTTGAATCCAAAATTGCTTTTGCGCATGTTAGTACTTCAATTTTTTTTTTAATAACCAAACTACATCTTAATCGTTACAATTTTGTACTGCCAATTACACCAACTTTCTTACAGTATTATTAATAAAGCATATAAAACAGTGTTTCGCTTTTTGCCCACTATTCCCTAAGTTATGTGTGGGGCATTTCACACAAAATTCGCCACCAAACATTTTTTTTTGCTTTAAATATTTTTTTTTTTAAACAGGCGAAAATATTCGACACGTATTTTTTTCAAGTTTCACGCTCGTAAAGAACTACCACTTTTCAATTGCATGTGCTGCCGTATCTAAGGGAGAGATGAAGGGATTTTTTTTTCACTTTGAAATGAAGGATACTTAAATTAAGTTAAATTAATTATTTAACAAAATATCGTACTTGAACATGCTCTAGTTGAGCGAACGTGCCAAAAGTGGTTTGCATGATTTAAAAGTGGTGATTTTGGCTTGGAAGACGATGAACGTCCTGGGCAGCCAAACAAAAATGTTTGAAGATTAAGAACTGGAAGCATTACTAGATGAAGATTATTGCCAAACGCAGGAAGAGCTCGCAGAACCTTTGGGTGTCACTCAAGCAGCCATTTCAAAATGTTTAAAAGTAGCTGGTTATATTTAAAATCAAGGAAATTGGGTTCCACATTAACTCAAGCCGAGAGATGTCGAAAGGCGGTTTTGCTTGTCCAAAATGCTGCTGGAACGTCACAAAAGGAAGTCATTTTTGCTTCGGATTATTACTGGTGATGAAAAATGGATCCATTACGATAACTCCAAGCGCACAAAATCATATGTGAAATTCAGCCAACCGGCCAAATCAACGGCTAAGCCGAATATCCATGGCGCGAAAGTAATGCTTTGTATTTGGTGGGATCAGAAGGGTGTGCTGTATTATAAGCTACTAAAACCGGGTGGAGAACGCTACCGAACACAATTAGTCCATTTGAAGAGAGCAATAGCCGAAAAACGCCCGGAATATGCGACCAGACACGAGGCAATAATTTTCCACCATGATAAAACTCGGCCCCACGTTGCTATTCCGGTTAAGAACAATTTGAAAACCAGTGGATGGGAAGTTTTACCCCACCCGCCTTATAGCCCAGACCTTGCCCCTTCTGACTACCATTTGCTTCGATCGATGCAGAACGCCCTCACTGGAATATGGTTCACATTAGAGCAGGATATCTAAAATTGGCTTGATTCATTCTTGGCTGCCAAGCCGGCGCAGTTCTTTTGGGATGTGATCCACAAATTGCCAGAAAGATGGGATAACTTTGATCAGATTGGCAAAACTTTGAATAATACTACTGTACATGTTTTCCTTAAATAAGCTTTCAAATTTTGGAAAACCCCCGCATGAATTAAGTTATAGACCCAATTATTCAAACTAAACTTCCAGATCATTTTATAGCACAGCGAAGTACAATATTTCATAATATTGAAATGTTTGAGTATCTATGAGTATGAATATCTAAGCCTTCATAAATAATGTGTGTGTTTTGAGAAATGTTATGTGAGAAATTGAAATTGAAATGAAATAGTTATATAAATTCAAACAGAAAATTTACTTTATTGGAAAAATTATTGTAATGGTGCCTAGTGAATCTTTTGTGGATTCTCTTCACTTCAAATGCTAACAATTACCGTTTAACCGACATCGAAAAAGCAAAATAAATAAATTGACCTTCTTCGAAGATCTTTAAGATTTATAGTCTACAGTTTGACATATTCTAGCGTTGTAGTGCCAATTTAAAGGCTTAACCTACTAAGACGACCAATAAATATTTACAGTAAAGTTTGCCTTAAAGCATTACCAGAAGCTTGTCGTAATATTTTATATCTGTATATGTATGTGCATTTTGACTCCTTTTCCTCAAAAAAAAATTATATGAACTTAATCTGGTTGATGGTGAACATTTTTGTTGTACAACAAAATATAATCCCACTCTTTTATGATGAACTGATATTAAATGTATGTATAAGACAGTAAAAGCTACTGATTTTTTTTCATCGCACTCTCTACACAACCTTGTACAGCATTAATTGATTATTAAGCGCATCTCGGATTTCTCTACATTTTTATTTTCATCACAGCACAGTCGTAGACACAAACACCGCCCAAATGTGTTCCGATCGTCTCATAAACGCCTTAGTTTCATCACTCCTCCACTCCTCATTCTCCCCTTACCATATCCACCCGCTCCGCTAAGCTACCACTATTGCCAGGGCTTCTTCGACTCTTCGGTTTCATCCAGCTCACCAGCGGAAATGGTTATGGGCAGCTAGCTGCTAGCCGTTCCAACGAGCGGTGTATCCCTGTTATTAATTGTCATAAATCTTGATAAAGTAATAAGCTGTCATTAGCGTTGCCCTCAATAAATATACGTAAATGTGTAGTAAGCATATAAACGCCCGTGTTTTTGGTAATTAAATTGGTGGAAAGAGTTAATTCGGCTACAGCTGATTTTTTGGTATTTGTGTTTCTTTATTTTGTTTATTGAGAAATGAAAATGCTATTTATCTGTAAAGAAGTAAATAGTATTTGAACTCAGAGGCAGCTGATAACCTGCCATTAAAAGCTGATTTTTCGAAACTAATATAATCGCTAGATGCAATTACGCCATAATTGATAGGCAGTATGTAATTTTTAATAGAATTTTGGACGTAAATAATTGTAGATATATTCAAATTTGTTATGTATTTTTTTAGAAAATGAAAGAGCACTTGCGCTTAGTATTTTCATAATTTCACTTTCGGATCTAATTTTCAGCCGCAAATAGTTCTCAAACATAATTGCTTGACTAAATTACATTGGAAACAAATCCTGCTTAACGCCAACATTCTGCGCACTATGGCTAAACATATCACGTTTTGTGGTATCTCAAAGTTAACTACCAAACTTTTATTATTTTCTTACCTTCAGTGTAACCTCATAAATCCTAACACCAAGTACCCACTCCGGGTTTACCACCGTGATTATAGAATTTATTATATTTTAAGGCATCTGGAAAAATATTTCCGAAAAATATTACGATTTACTTCCCAGAGAGGAATGAATGTGAAAGTGTCACAGATGGTGCAAGAAAGGGCGGAAGAGTGGGCACCTGGATTTCCTCCATTGAGCTCCCACTAAACCTCAGCATTCGCTCATCGGACCACTGCAGCGTTTTTCGGACTCACAGCGTCGCCCCTTCAGAAATACCAATGCCAAGCTGCTGTTCAATCTCTAGAATGCCACGGATTACCCGCCAAAGTTACCTTGGAATGCAGAAGCGCTCTCAACTTACTCGCCCCGAAATGTTCCGTGACGATTGTAAGGTTCTCCGAGCCCAGAGGCTTTCCCGGCAACTGCATAGTCGACCAGCTGGCAAGGGAAGGGACCAAAATATCTATGAAAAAATCTGTTCAAGACGTGGGCATACTTCTCACCTCACCAGGCCGGCCATATAACCCTCCTGTCAGATCAACAGACCCATTTTGTCAAAGCATGACGTAGAGTGATAAAAAGTTTTCCTTTGCCTACACCGCTCCTCTCTCAGACTAATAGTCGAAATAGTAACTGGGGCTGCCTTTATGGTACACTTGTGAAAAGGATATCCAACCAATGTTTTTGTCGCAGCTTCTGGGATGAGGTGGGAGTGACCAGCAAGCAGTTCTACAACAAATACTTTTTTGATTTTTTAGCCGACGAATCAAACGCAATATAAAGAGCACTCCGTGATTCGCCTTTTAGGGCTTTTATTTGGCAGCCTGCGTGTGTATCCGTGGCTTAGCACGGTGGCAGCCGCTCTAACCTAAGCAAAGCTAACCTGAAGTGAGAAACAAATTTTTGACGCTATCTGTTCGGAAATATTGCCTATCCATATTTAAATGAGGGAATAAGAAAAATTTTCTGTTTTACTACAACTGGTTTTTGTTTCACTACGCATTTCAAATTGGTCCTGAACAAATTCATAACTTTTTATAAATGTGGCTTCGAGGAAAAATATCCCAATTTTATTTTCAGACTGAGTCATAGGTATGTGGAAGCCGCGAATCATTACAGCAAACCTTTGAGAGGCAAACAATCAAGTCCACCATCGTCGGTGTCACAAAAATAAATGAGTTTTAATTGGTGAAACCTAGAAAGGAAGTGAAATATCTGGGTAACTCTCAATAAACATTGAAATAGAGCTCACACCTTACAAGGGTTACCAATAAGACCACAAGTGCTTATTTTATCTTCCAATGGCTTTTCGGTAAAACATGGAGAATATCTCCTAAATTGGCACGGTACGGTGATAAAGCCGATCGTAACTTATGCAGAAATGGCCGGGTGGCCTTAGCGTCGGCAGTACTTTGGGTAAATTCCACCGTTTGGTGAGTGTGTGTGTGGCCATCACGGGCGTTAGGCGCACCTGCCCTGCGAATGCTCTGGGTGTCATTATAGGCATACCCTCATCTGAATTTCCATTGACACGGAAACTTGTTCGGGAGCTCTTCATGAACAGTTTCGCTTTATGCGGGCGTAACTTGTCCCGTTTCTTCCTTGCAATAAGCCCTTTAAATTTTTAGTTCCCGAATCGGAGTGCTGCGGAGCGATAATACCATATATCTCCGAAAAATTACATTGGGTGGATACAAGTTGAAGGCTGAGAGTAGATAGAATATTCGGACCATGATTTCAGGAAATACTGCCAATGGGAACTCACCGAACCATCTTAATGACCTTAGATGCATATAAAATAAGATCGAGGCTAGTGGAAGACTACAAAACTGCTCTAACCTATTTGTACACGCGCAATAAAGTAATGTTGTGGTGAAATATGGGAAATGCGGGCTGGCAGTCTTGCAAAACTTGGAGGCCAACGACGTCTGCATGGTCCGGAGCCTTTCTGTGGGACGTCCATGGGTAACCTCAGAACTAATAAGAATATTGGAGACAATGTGTAAAGGACAATCTATAAATAAATTTCTCTCGGAAGATATCTAAACGACTCCAAAATCTCAACCGGGAAATTCTAAAAACTATAACTGGCTACCAGATATGCCACTGCAAGTTAGGCTAATTGACGATCTAAAAGATCTTTTTAGATCGCAGCGCGAGTATACCAAATTTAGTAATAATATTTAATATAAATGCAAAGAAAAATGTAGGTACGCATGATAGATCTAAGTAGTCAACAAGTTTAGTCTAATCATTTCTATGAAGTTCTTCTGTTAGATTATCACCAAAGAATTTAGCAAATTCTTATTTTTTATATCCTCTATAAAATTTTACAGGCAGTACACAGTTTATTCTATTGCTGCGAAAAAGACGTCCAACACCTGTCGTTGCAAAACAATACATTGCGGTTTTTTTGTTTTGTTTTCTTTTTTTTGTGCCTCCAATTTCACATTTCGCTTGTGCCATATCAGATTTTACATTTTCTTTTGTATTACAATACTTTTTTCTTTTTCTTCTTTTGGGATTATACACGCACCCTGTGTCATTGATTTTGACCTGCTGCCATTTGTATTGGATTCATTTTCAGTATAATCTGTAAATTTGCAAGCCATGTGCGGATTCTCTTATTTCACTTTTTCATACTTTTTCCAATTACCTATCGTTTTCTGTACTGTATTGTTTTGTATGCATTCTGGTTTTGTTTTGATGGCAGGCAGGAGCGGTGGCGGCAGGTCGTAAAGCAACTGAGAGGATTAGAATTTTTTTTTTGTTTAATTTCGATGGCAACGAGAGTTGCTGTGGATGGGGATGTACATCGATGTATTTGCGTGCGGACAGGTGGCATGCAGCCGAATGTAGTTGTCAAAGTTATTTGCATTGCCAATCATTTTAGATCAGCCTTTTTTTTAACAGACTGTTTGACACGAGATGAAACTTCGGAAATAATTTTTATGTTTCTTCTTTTACATATTTGTATGCGAGTATATGTATTAAATAAAGTGTTTTCCAGTGAACATTTTGTTGTTGCAATGTTTAGAGGATATATATACAGCTACATGAATTTAAAGTTTCACACTTTAACACTTAACAAAATGTAAAAATACTCAACATACTTTAAACAAGGTCTTAAAATTCTTTAGCAGAATTTGTAGAAAATTTTTGATCATGGAATCTTATAGCCCAATGAACTTTAATGTAATCAGACATAACGTTAATTTCACTTTCACTCAGTTTTCTTCACTTCGTCAACTAGATAAAGGTAAAATATTTCATAGCCCACTTCAGTTATAACAATTCAATTGTAGATATTTTAGATATGAATATTCCCTGAGCCGATAATAACAATTTAATTAAACAGTTAATTGTTAAGTAATAGATTAATAATAAAATTTGTGAAACAATTATAACAAAAATTATCTTTCCTTTCTGGGCCGACGAGTAGGCGCGGCAGACGGAGAATGAAGATATTTTAACCAGTTATAAAGACATATTTTCTTGCTGCAAGAAATGTTGATTATGTTAATAATATATTTAATTTACTGAACGTTATCAACATAATAATAAAAATTCACCTCATGTTGAAGTAAAAATTCCAGCTACTGTCTTTCAACTCCCCATAGTTTTTCACAAAAATTTTTGATAAGACAAATGTCTTTTCTTGTATACGCTATGCAAATTTGAAGGATGTTTGTTCCAGAATACAAAAATCTTTCAAATTGTTTTTATAATTGTCTTTCGAAAGACTATAAACTATCTTTACTAAAATAGGCCCCTAAAATAATACACTAAGCTCATGCAACTTCGGCTCGATAGACAATTCACAGGATGTTCTTCTATTTCTTGGGGAATCGGCATTTAAAGGGATAATACATTGATTGGTAATTGGTATGGCTCTCTAATGCATGAACATTTGGAGAAGGTGAATAAATCTCTAACAAAAAATAAACGTCTCCTTATTTGTATCCTAAAATACAAAATGGATTTATCGAAAGCGGGGCAAAGAGAAAGTCGGCCAAGTATTACACAATTATTACCTGATTCGGCGCATATTTAATAGACTGTTCTAATTTTGCGTTAAGTTTTATTCGCAAAAAACTTTTGAAAATAAGCAATATAAGAAGGACTCTTGGAGTTGTTGGACTGCAAATTCGAAACATGCGAAGCTCTCTCTGAGCTGATGGAAAGCACTCTGCCAAAAGCACAGCATTCAACTGGCAGTCTGACGTGAGCGACCATTAGAAGCACATAGCCATATTATGAGAGACAACTCTTTGGCAACATTTGCACTTTGTCATTGTATAAAACTAAGCAGCTGAGCAGGTTTTATAGAAGTCGTATCGTTTTTCGTTATATTTAGCTTTTAATCCTCAGACATAGACAAATATTCCTAGCAAAACATGATCTTGCAAAGCATGTCACCAATACGGTGGTCGGTTAGGGTCTTGATTGATGATTTGAATGAATACAGGGCGCAATGGTCATCAATACGTCAAGAGTGTAAGGTTTTAGCTGGGAGTACAAGCATTGCAGATGCGTTCCCAGATAAAATACCCTAAAATAGGAAAAAAGAGTTCAACGAATCACATAGAGAAAAACATTCGTTCGATTCTAAAACACAATTCAAACATGAAATTTTATATGCCCTCCGGGACTACGTGATTGTTAATATGAAAAGCCGTTTCAAGACCGTAAATAATCTTGCAACCAAGCACAGTTTTTTGAGGAAGTATCAGGAATTGGCGGAAGGAGACCTTCCACGTTTTTATGGATTTAATGAAATCGTCCATCCAAAAGCTATTTAAGTAGCAAACTTGGGATTTGATTCATATCACCATTACTATTGCTGATTAAATTTCATTAGTTGAAGTTTGAAGTACTATTCCCTAACATTCGCATAACATTGAGAATATTTTGCAGTCAGTTTACCTTCTACCATGGATCAAAATCCCTTGACGAGTCTTGGAGCATTCGAGTCCTGGCTTTATAGTAGCATGAATTTCGAAAGGCTTTCCACGACACTTAATTCAATTTCTGATAAGATATTTAGATGAAGTTAAGTTTACAAATTCTAACCACCAAAGTAAACATTTGATCTAAGTATATCTCCAATAAAACTTATAATGTGAATTACAAAATTAAACTGATGTTATTTCATTGAATCGAATTTTTTTTTTGAATGGGGTACATGAACGCTGTATGTACCAGGGCCCCGTTTGGCTCTCGACGGACCACGCGTAGTGCTACGCAGCCAGCTTTTTTTTAACTCTCGGATAGTTGGGTTGCTGCAGAGCTCTCGGCATCTAAATTGCCGAAATCGCATGGCGTCTGAAATATATCCATTGAGTTTTAGAAGCGTGTTCTCAATTGAATAACTACTCAATTGATTCAGTGCTTCGATAGGACAATAATTTTGGTTTACTTCTATATTTATAATTAAGAGTCTGCCCCACATTCTCACTCTCCCTGTTCTTGTTAAAATCTCGCTCTCCTGCTATCAATTCTACTTCTTTCCTTTCCTTAGTTCCCTTCATTCTTCCTTATGCCAATACTTCAACTTGTTCGAAACTCACTAATACTCCTTCAAGCATTCCACCAACAGTTGGCATCATTTCGAGTTTCAGCAGATTTTTGTCGAAACAAAAGAGTTTCACATGAGCCAGGTGTCTTGATTTCTTGATTTTAAACAAAAGGCAGAACAACTCACACAAATACAAACATACTCGTAAAACTTAGCGAAACAATGGTGGAAAAATTCATTAAACCTGTAACAACAAACCAACGAAACTCAATGAAGGCTGCGGCGGGACAATAGGCTGCGTGCAAGGACAAAACACAATAAGCGCAGGCACAGGACAATGTCAATAGGATTTTGTATATATTATACAATACTAGTGAAATAGTAGTGGAAGGGAGGAAATGCGTGGAATGAGAGAGACAAGTGTTGAAAAAATTATTGCAGAAAGTGGCTCCGAAGAGGCTTGGAAATTTGTGCCTTTTCCATTGAAATAGTTTAGCTTGCTCAGAAGTTCTAAAAGTGAAACATTGAACATTATTGGACATAAATGTGTTTTCATTTTGTTATAATACACCACATAACTTCCGTCAAATCAAATCATCCTATGAACTCAAATTTGCCAGTCCTTCAAAATACCAACTCTTCTTTTTATTTCATTTCATTTCATTTCTTTTAGCGATAAAAAATTATTAGATGTAATATACTTTGCTTACGGTGGAGTTTACATGATCGTCGCAAATAATACTAGAAATTATGATAAAACCAAGATTTGTAACCTTAGGGACAAATTTAAGACTCTTTCCATCAATGCATAGGGG
Organism: Anomoia purmunda; assembly: GCA_951828415.1. Classification (NCBI taxonomy): domain Eukaryota; kingdom Metazoa; phylum Arthropoda; class Insecta; order Diptera; family Tephritidae; genus Anomoia; species Anomoia purmunda. The sequence goes on from OX639994.1 coordinate 84,430,705, forward strand.
CAGAATATCAGAGAAATCGATACGACTTTTAGATATGAGAAGGACATCCGACTTTTTACTATTAAGACAGAGGCCGCTGTGTAATAACGGTCCCAAGATAGAACCTTGCGGCACACCCATTAGCTGTGGTTTAAGACTAGATAATTGTCCACCATTTTTCACAAGCTGAGTCCTACCTACCAAATAGATTCTTATGAGACGCACTGCATAGTCCCCAAACCCAAAATAGTTTTTTTTAATTTTGGGCAAAGTATGTACAGTTATGGTTCACAGAGTCAAAAACCTTAGAAAAGTCAAGTAGGCATAATAACGTCAGTGGGTTTTTGTCAAAAGGTATTCTTATGTCATCCAAAATTTTAATAACGGCCGTGGAACAACTATGATTAACTCTAAAGCTAGACTGAGACGGTGAAAGTAAACTTAATTTGTTTAAATGACCATAAATGTGTTCAGCCATTAGAGATTCGAAGACTTTAGAGAGCGCAGGTAAAATGCTTATAGGACGAAAATCACAGGGAGTACATGCATCCTTACTTTTAGCAATCGATAGCACAGTTGCAACCTTCCACATTTCGGGGAAACATGTAGTGGTAATACTGTGATTGATCACATGGGTGAGAGTTGGCAAGATGTTTGGTAAAATTATTTTAACAACTTCCTTATAAATATTACAGTAATCTTTTATTTTTCTACTGATCACTCGTTTGTCGACATTCCTGGCTTGCGGTTTCGTTTTATTTCAAGGCCAATAAGATTTTAACAAATGTTGTTCAGTTAGTTTCAAAGTTAATGATGTTGTGCTCCCTTTATGATGATATTATAAACTTACACTTCTCTCAATACTTGCATGCATGTATCGGGTGTTTTTTTTTTTTTAGGCTGATAGAACTTTCGATAGGGATAGCTGTCACTTGACAGCTGGTAAACGACATTTCGTTTTGACATTTCTGTTTAGTAAGCATTGACAAATCATCATGGAAAGAATGACGCCGCAACATCGTTTACAAATTGTGGAAATTTAATTTAAAAATCAGTGTTCTGTTCGCCAAACTTATAGAGCACTTCGTGAATTTTATGGTCCACATAATCGAGCAACAGAGCAGCTTATTCGTCGAACTGTTGATAAATTTCGAACAACATTTACTCTACTCGATGAAAAACCAACAACAAGACAAAGAACTGTACGTATAGAAGAAATTATTGGTGCTGTAAGTGATAGTGTTGGAGAATATCAGAATTTTGGAAAATTTTGGGCAAAGAAAATTGGTCTGATCACATCCGACTCACCAAAGCTAGTCGTGGCGGACATATGCCAGAAATCGTTTTTAAATATTAAATGTAATGAAAATATCTCTCAAATAAAAAAAACTTGGCATCATACTTCATTGCTTATGTGTTTTATTTCAATTTAAAGTTCTATCAGTCTAAAAAAAACACCATTTACTTACATATACACGTAAAATGAAAGAAAACGGGCCACAAAAATTACTCGCAGTATTTGCACTCCTACGTTATCTGAGATGGTCTTCTTCTTATTTGGCACTACAACCGTTTTTTGATTTGGGCCGAAATCAAAAAACTTTGCTAATCACCTCTCTGCTTTGCGAAATTGCTACATTTAATCACTCCAACTGTAGATAGGTCCTTCTGCACTTGGTCCTTGCATTATGTTCGTGGACACCCTTACTTTCGTTTTTTACCCATAGGTGAAGAGTCGAAGAATCTTTTCAACCGGAGCATCATCGTCCATACGAACGAAATGTCCAAGCTACCGCAAAAGTTTAACTTTTACGCTTTTGACTATGTCCAGTCATTATAGAACTCGTACAGTTCATAATTTCATCTTCTTCGGTACCCGTCGCCCGCGCGTAAACGGTCATATGTCTTGCGTGAAATATTTAGTTCCCTCAAATGCTCTCAAAGCCTCAGCCTCTCATCTTTGTTCGACATCATCCACGTTTCTGTGCCATACCAAAGGACGAGCATGATGCGAGACATGTAGAGCAAAATTTTTGTTCGTCGAGAGAGGGCTCTGCTTTTCAATTGCCTATCGAGCTCGAAGCAGCACATGCTGGCAAGAGTTATACTTCACTTGATCGCTGTGAATATCTGGTCAATGGTGGACTTGCAAATTGAGCAAATTTCCGAGCAATATTTTTAAGGAAGTGTAAAAAATTTGGAAGCCAGTACCTGAATCAAAATAAACTTATTCTAAATAAAGTTACAAAATACACATTGAGAGCGTACTGTATACATATATTGAATGAATCTGAAAACGCGTTAACAATTTTTGAGTAAGTTTTACATTTCGGGGTGGATGCGGACCCATAAAACCCATAATTACTCCAGTCTTACAATTTATCTACGCGGTAGGGGTAAAATAAGAGTAAGGCTTGGCTTTACTAGAAACTTCTAATTATTGCTAATAATTCGGCAAATGTCATTTTGGGCGGTTCCAATATAAATTAATGGGAACATGAGATCCTCAAAAGTACCTTATTTTTTAAACATCTTTAGAGGAATTCGGGGACATGTATCAAAACTAAATCACTTGTTGTTTACAAATCGTCTCAAAAAGAGTTGATATTTTTTTTAAATTATCGAGATGGTAGTGGAATAAATATGCAAATCTACATTTGGCTGACATTACTTGAGCTTGAGCATACGAGTACCCTCGCTTGCTTTCTTCATCTAAGCGAATGTTATGAAATTTCGTTAACTTGTTACGAGCTGTCCGTTTTTTTTTTATTATACCAGTTTGGCGATACAAACATATTACAATCTAACACCATATACAGATGTATGAATGTATGAAATAAATGCAGTTGAAAGCAAGTAAAAATTTAAGCAAAAACTTTTAGTGATGACCTGTGGATGTGACCCTAAATAAAAAAGGCCTAAAACGGCAAAAAGTTAGAGGAATAAATATATTTTATATAGGGAAAAAATTAAAATGAAAATACGAAAAAAGTTTAAGCCAAGAAATATTGCAAAAGACTTTTCACAGTTCAGGCGCAACAGTTGACACTTGATGATAAGTGGGCTGGCTGCATACAAACAGACATATGGAGTGATAGCTATGAATGTAAATATGTATGTGCGAATGCAAGTGCATGAATGATTGAATGAATAGGTAGGTAACTATGCTAAGTGGGGCTGACTGATTTACCAAACGAGCGACTAACTGACACATAACGCTTCCCTGGCGCAAGCGCTCCAGTGTTGGAGCAGTTAGTTGGCTGGTGGTTAGCATTTTCTTTTTTTTTTTTGGCTGTCAGTGATTGAAATGAACTCGTACAGTTATTCACAAAAAAAATTTTATTTTTTCGAGTATTCATATTTTTTTTAATGTAATTTTTTCAAAAATTGTTTATAAAAATATAGTTTATTCTGTAAAGAAAATTATAAATCTAAGTTTCACAGTTTATACAAAATTCTCGACAATTCATTTTGTTGTTTTTGTGGATACTCAGACCCTGCAGAATCGCCTTAGTCACGGTCGATATCATCGAGCTCTTCTAGAAAGAGGTCCAAAAAACGCGCAGATTTAAGAGGGTAGAACCAATGGGAGAGGGGTGTTGGATGAGTCTGCTACAATATCGAGATCATAAGTGACGGAGAGCTCACGAGACAGCTGGAGCTCTACCTCAGCTATTGGTAGTGGTTTGACCCCAATCCGACGAGGATGGATTGCTTAAAATTACACTTTGTTACCGATAGCATTGAATTCGCATGGTGTAGGTGATGTTCAGTAGACCTGCCGGTCAATCGCCTTGTATGTTACCAAAACCCTTATTTGTCTTTGCCCCAAGTGTTACCGACTAGCGGTTTGAGTACTTTGTGTCGGTTCTTTACTTGATGGCTGATTGCGGTTGTTGGTGCTGAGAACGTCGTAAATAAAGTCGCCGGCAACTTGGAGAGAAAAGAGTTCGGTTCTGTTCAGTGAAGAAATGGGCCAGGTCGGAAATATACATAACTATTCATCTTTGATCACAGATCATCAATAACATTGCCGCCGAATGCCAGTAGCGAATAATCGGCGTTATATGTGGATATGGAAACTTCCTCGGGTGAATGCGAGAGCTTCTAGATATGATGGTTAAACAGTACCGGGAAGAGAACGTCCGCTTGTGGAACCCCTTTTTTAATGCAGTCTCGGTTTTGATGTCGTGTTTCTGAAATTTATCTATAAATGGTGACCGCACAGGTTTGGGGCTTCATCGGCTACTAGCGTTGCATGGCTTACTGCATCGAAAACCTTTGATAGGTCTAAATCAGAAGCGGTTCTTCCATAGAGATAGTTGCAGAGCTCTAATCATATTTATTGCTGGTGAAAGAAGGAAAATCGGCAAAAAGAATTTACCCTTATCGGCTGATTTCCCAGATTTCCGCAGTGGTATCATGATACCAGCCTTCTATATCTGAATATTCCCGCAGATATGTATGCTTCTCCCGCGAGGCCCACATTTTTTAGCATCTACATGATTACCTCATCGTGGTCATCCTTCCGCTATTCACCGAAGTAAGCAGCATAAACTGTCTTCGGATCCGATGAAGCGCGATGATCGATTGGAAATCTCAGTCGGTGATCGGTGAGATCACTGTATTGGATAAAGACCTTACTGTGGACTGCAACTTATCATTCTGCTTGTAAAGTGCAACCGACGTCCAAATCTCCGCAGTCAAACCCTTAATACTGTGATTTTGGAGACCGCCGCCGCTTCCGTCGGAAAGTTTGGACGAATATGGCGAATTCTTTCAGCAGGAATGAATCAGACAGTTCTAATCGCGGCCACCTTGCGGAACTGCCATTCGCCTACAGCAACGACTCTGTGCACGAGAAGGGCATCAAGGGCATGCTAGGTGTCTTCCGTGAATTCCAATCAGTTTTAAGTTGACGAAGGTACTGCGATTCGCATATACAAAGCCGGCAGGTATGTTAATCGAGATGACTATGAGTATGTGGTCTGATACCACCAAATGCATAGGTCGATACATTATGCTACTTATCAGACCTGCGCTAGCTATTATTAGGTCATGTAAGCTACAACAACTCTGCATAATCTTGGTGAGAGCGTCGTCGTCCATAGTGGAGAACGTCGAATCGCCTATCTGTTCAGCCAATTCGATTCTTCCACGATCTGCTGACAGGCTCGAATGCTATAGATTGTGACGCAAGAATGATAGAAAACCAGATTACGACAACGCCGGCAGCGTACACGACACATCGTTTGGGGCTACAGGAATAGCGAGATGAAAAGGAAGGTGCTAACTGCGCGCGAGCATTTTATTTGCATTGCAACTGCTAAAATGGAAAGCTCGATATTTCACATTTATTATTCTTTGTTCAACTTTTTGTAAAAATCACTCAAAACTCTGAAAAATCAACTTTTTAAGAGCCACCTGTGACGTCAATCCGTCAAACGAGGCACGTACGAAGTAACGGAAGTGTTTTTGTCGTCACCTTCTGTTGCGCTTTCCGTTGACAGTAGGTATACATTGAGCCGGTGTGCGAATTTTCCTGATTTTTCAAAAATACTTCCTGACGGTGATTCACATTTTTTTCCACATCATAATCAATTTTTTTCATCCGTAATGTGAAAGAAAAAATTTTAAAAATTTTTAAAAATTGTTAGTGTAAATTTCTGTTTTTGCACTTATAACACACCTGATATGAATTCGCCTTGGTGTAGTTACTATAACAGCCGATTTGATTTCTTTATTCAGCATTCAGAAGCCGTAAAAGCAAAAACAAAATGTACATATGTAAATTTCGACAACTCCTACGCAAAAGTGAAAACAAATATAATACCACCTTATATGAATTCTCCTGGAGGTGAAGTTATGAAAGCAGTGGATGTTTGTTTTCTGGTTCAATTATATCTGTATTCCTCCATTATCCATGGTAATCTAAAAAAGAAAGCTAATGGCATCCATTCTTCTATTATCTTTTATCCTGACATCCTAAACTGTAAAAATGCAAGTGAATGCGTTGTGAATTCGCCTTGGGTAATTTTCAGCGACGTTATTTCGATTTTACTGAAATTGTACGAGTACACCTGAAAGTGTTTATTATTTTGTAGGATTTTCGTGAGCTTTGAATAAATATTTAAACTTTGTACTTCAAGTACTATGTACAGTTTTATAAAAAAATTTTGAAAAAATTGCATCAAAAACTTTGTAAATATTAAACAAAAAATTACTGCACACTCATTTTTTGGAGTAACTGTACGTGTGTATAAGAAAAGCAATAAGCCGGCGTAGCTATAAAAACACATTTTTTATACACCACATATACCGTTTATGTGCCACCACATCGTTCCAGCGAAACCTGTCATCTAACCAGCTAGCAATTTTTTTCATGAGCCAGAATGAAGTCACATTTAATGTCAAATAACCGTCTGCTTACCGCCAGCCCAATGGGTTAGCATAAGTTCGACCTGCCAAAAAAGACACAAAAAAAACAAAGAAAAAATTAAAATAAAATCACAACATGCTTATTTTATTGTTGTTTTTGTTGTTGTTGTTGTTGTTGTTGTTTTTGTTGTTATATACTAGTGGCATTAAGCTCGTGCCACTCAGCGGCCGGTCACCGCGTGTGATTGCACAAACTGGCATAACTGTAGACGAACAACATACATACTTAGTTGGCTGGCTGGTTGGTTGGTTGGTTGGCCGTTTGCGCGCGGCATGTTGCAACTATGAACCTGGCTGGCGGGGCTATCTTGGTTGTTGCTGGGCTGAAGCGGTACAGGTTCATGCCACTCAACTTGCTGCTCCATAAAAACCTTTCTTGTATAATTTTCTACATACTTTAGCAGCGCATTTCCATACGGCTACATGCAATAAAAACAAAACAAAATATGAAGTACAAAAATTGGCAATATAAAATAAAAATAAATTTTGCCACACTTTTTAAGAAATTTTTTTACTATTGCTATTTTTGCGCTTTTTATTTTTGTTGCTTACGCTATGCACTAGGTATGCATGTTGTATATTCTGTCAAAACAGTTTCGGGAATGTACTATAGAAATCATGTACTAGTATTCCCTCAGCAGTATTTTTTTTAACACACCTTTTGGAGCTGTAATTCTGTTTGCACATTTCTTCAAGTCAAATTTTGAATCAGAGCTTGATTTAATAGAATTGATCTTTTTGAAAAAGCTTCTACAGTTAATTTTGGAACACTTTCTTTAACCGCAGAAGATGTTGAAAATGGCATCCGACTAATAAAATCGTCAACTCAAACGGATGTTGATGGTTTGGACCCTTACCTCCTAAAGAGCCTAGGATTCCACTCAAGTTTTTTGAAGTGGATGAAATCGTATCTCATTCGACGAAAATTGTTGTTGTAATGAACGGTGTATCCTCCCACTCCTTTACTGCATCACCTGGAGTTCCACAAGGAATTATTCTAAGTCCTCTTCTTTTTGTAATTTTCATAAATGACATATCTAGCTGTTTTAAGTTTGCTCAGTCCCTTTTGATGACCTAAAGATCTGTTCTACCGTATTTCGTCTCTTAGACTTTTTCCGCCTTCAAGGGGATCTTGATAAACTAAAATTAAACATCAACAAGTTCCATCATTTTACATTTTCAAAACCACGCACTCCTATCGTAACATCCCACCACACTGAACCACCAGTTGGGCAAACCCACTGAAATTATGGATCTAGTTATGATATTCGTTTATATGCTGGATTTGATCAGGAGTTTTAATTCATCATTTTTCTGGTCCGTATACACTAAAGTTGCTCTCCGCATCCCTGGTGTGCTCTAAGTTGAACAATGCTGTTGTAGCTTGGATACCTTATTTTGTCTACGAAATCAACAGAGTTGAACGACTTCAACAAAAAAATTTAGTTATGCTCTTCGTTCGCTGCATTTCGTCGGCCCTATTCTCCCCTATCAAAGTGTCTAAAGTCACTGAATTTTAGGTTGATTCTTCTCTCGCTTAACTTTGTCTACAAGTTAGTGTGTGGGGTGATATACTGTCCATATTTGGTTGGACGCATCGAATTCGCAGTGCCACAAAGATTGTTAAGAAATAATGCCTTTTTCTCCTTGGAGATGGTTAGAATTAATTACGCATCTAATGCTCCTATAAACAGGGCTCTAAAGGTATTCACCTTATTCTCAAGTTCTTCTGTTCTAGACTTCTCGTATTCGGAAATCCGTTCCAAATCTTTACTAAATTTTTAAATTGCTTAATTTGTACCTTTATATATACCTTTTTGTGATCTGTATAAAATGTAATTGCTTTCTGGATTATTAATACTAAATAAGTAAATAAAATTGGTTTGGATGTAGGAGGGTGCAAAGACAACAACAGTTCAAATGTCCCCTTGCATCACTGGCTGCGTACTTGCCTGGCAGATCTGAGGTTATGTTGCCTTTTTCCAATACTTTCCAAATAAAAAATGTGGCTTTAAACTCAAACACGTATTGTTGTTCTCAATAAATTAGGCAAACAAATTAATTAATGTTTACTGAAATTTTTATTTTCTATCATAACAATCCAATCAGTAAATTAATGAATTGAATTAAAACGTGAAAATACCTAAATATGGATTTTTTTTCATTAGCAGTAGATAAGTGAAAATTATTTGATATGAGAAAGATTATTTATTGTTTGAATCAGCATTTCAAGTTTTTTTTGGTGGAAATTTGTATATCACTCTTTCTGGCAACGCTACTCGTAGCATTAACATTCACTTCGAAAGTCCTATAGGTTTATCTACAGAAATGCCTGAAATTTTTCGATCAGCCAATAGCATTTGGGGTGAAAGTGAAATGGCATTTCTTGGCGATAGTGAGTTTGGCGCACAAACGAAGATGAAAGGACCAACTCCTCACATCCTCAATGCTGCAGCTTCAGATTAAAAACGCGATGCAATTAATGCCAGGGAAGAAATGAAGTTCTCTTTCCCAAAAATAAAAATAAAAATAAAATAAAAAATAAAAATAGAAATGAAAATTAAAATAAAAATTAAAATAAACATAAAAATAAAGACAAAATTATAAATAAAAATAGAAATAAAAATAGAAATAAAAATAAATATAAATATTTAAATAATAATAATAATTATTATCATTATTTGAAAGACGAGTGATAAATCACTCGCTTACATTATAAGAGGAGCACTAGCGTCTAGGGCCTTCGGCTGCATGTAAATAATTAAAGTTTAAATTGCTTTCAAAAATTGCAGGCTGTGAATTCATAGATTAAGTTTCCAAAATTTAATAAGAGAAAAATAAAATAAGTATTTTTTGTTTGGACTCAAGGCCAGTTGCTAATAAACTTTTACAAATAAAACAAAATTAAATTTTATTTTCATCGATATTTTGACTTCAGTTTGAAGTCATATTCAGGAACTATTGACTGCGCCTGTGTCGACCAATGACGAAAATAAAATTAAGACAAGAAAAACTTAATGGTGTTTGAATTATAAAAGTTTATTAACTACTGGCCTTGAGCTCAAACAAAAAAAATAGTCATACTTTTGGGAGCCGTAAAACAACTTCAATCAGGAAAAATACAATACAATAGTCAAAGTTGTATATCTTATTAAATGACTATAATTTTTGTAATTCATATTCGAATGCTTTCGATTAATCATTAACCGATTTCTCATGCAAGCCAACCTACATCCATAGACAATTCTTTCTCAAGCTAAAATTTAATTTGACGCACCGTTTTTCGTTTGTTATATGTAATGTTCTGTGTGAAGAGGTGAAGGATCAGCTTGTGTTTTTATTTTGAAAACTTTCTTATTTTCAGCAATTACCCGTTTTTATTTCGGAGACGTTTTATTTGGTTTCCGTAAAGCTGTGTCCGTGTCTTAAGGCACTCTCGTCGATCAGTACGAAATTTTTTTTACGCTTCGTATTTTTCTTTCAAATTTGCTTCTGATGCTATTTACCGATTGGGGCCCCCTTTGCCATGATTTGGTAGCCTCTTTTCCATAAAGTGCTAAATAAATATGCCCGGAAACAGCCGCCTATTGTCTTGTGTAATATTTTCGAAGTTATCGGAAAAATAAATACTTGAATTCATGATATCTATGGAAATCTCGAGAATTCCATTACATAGTCACTATTGCTGGCCGACAGTTCGAGTGGCCCACATTCCAAGTGCAAGCTCCCGTTGGATAGTCCCATTTCCAAAAAGCACCCCATTTTCAATGGAGTAAGTATGTGGCCTTGTGGCATCGATATTAGTACTGTTCTGTAGGTGAACAATAAATTGGGCAGGTTGGTTCCAACTCTTTTTCTTTTTGTAGAGCCATTCGCTCAAATGAAGAAGCGGCTAAGGCTGAGCCCAAATAATGGATGGTGTGATGGAACGATACTTATTTTCTCTGCCGTCGAATTAACTTAGACAAACCTTTAACTTACTCAAAAACTCGATAAGATGAAAGGCTTCTTGACGCTCTTAAAGTGGCTCGAGAAAACAAAGCTAACAAAAATATTCTGCAAATTCTATAAAAAGTTAGAAACGTAGTATTTGTGAAGTATGTAATTTAATGCTTAGTTTTAGAAAGTATTCCATTTTTCTTGGTTTATTGTTCAATTCAAATTTTTGCAATAAAATTATTTGTAATAAAACTGCAGCCTATGGAAATTTTTTTTGTCTACACAACTATTTCTTTTCTCCCATCTGGGTGATGTCACTGACTTCCCTATGCTCAAATTATACTAGAAAAAAATTTGTCAACAATTTTGGATCGCTATTTGAAAGTTGGCGGTTAAGGGGTTGACTATACAAAAGTATTCTCACAAGCGACATTTTAAAATTTATAATTCCGGGTACTTTTTTGACAGAATCTACTTATGTACATCTCTTATAAATTTATTTCGGTCTTTTAAAATTTTCCCTACCATTCCCTCCATTCCTGCTATCCTCTTACACTTGTGGCCTATCGTTGTCGCCCACTGTCATCGCGCTTGTGCAAAGACAAAGTGAAAAAGGCCCATCGTCGCCACAATTTTGCCAACCCCGATGCCTTCTGATAGAGTTGCTGGCAGAGTGCAGCAAGTGGTGGCTTCTACGCTGCGGGTTGTCTGCGTCCAGTGTGCCATTTTCATGTACCAAATTTACATATCATAATATTTTTGTCCGTATTTAATAGTGTGCGCCTAGAGTATTTGTGTCTACGATTTTCGGCTTACTCCAACTGCGCAACTGACCTTGATTTAAATTACAAAATTCTGCGAATTTCTCTATTAACATTTAAATTTAGTTAAAGCATGTAACGGAATAAGGCCACAGTTACTTACATATATGAAAATTGTTCAACTCTTTTTGGCACAGAGTTTTGTAAAGGTGGTTAACGGTTGTGGTTTGGCAATGTTGTTTAGAAATTGTTGGGAATAGGACAGGGTGACTTTTAGTTAAAATTGAAGAAGACCAAAAGAAGAGCACTGTACGTATGCAAACGAGAGCTGTTAAAATGCGAATTGTTGTAGTATATAAAATTATTTGGCAATCACTACTCGTCCAAGTAAAAATTAGCTGCCCTGGAGCGCTTCGCTACACTTTCTTTTCAAATTGCAAGAATGCAATTAAGTTTTTATATGTTTATGTATATATATTATATCGCGGCTCCAGTGACTACTGTTGATTCAAAATTTTCAAATAAACAATTAATATTTTTGCAACTAGCATGTATTTTGAAATTGAATGAATGAATGAAACCGGACTGTAAATACGGAAATAAAATATTTTAATATTTCATATAACTTGTGGAACCCTGTCCCATGCCTACAACATTCCTGGGGTAGAAAGTAATAACTGTGCGAAATTTCATATTTTAAACAGGTGGCAACCCTATAATAAAATTTGTGAAATTAAAGTTTCTGATATGCTATTCTAAGACAAGGTGCTCTTTCCAAGCTATCTACGATCGTACAAGCTCAAGATATATCCAAGTAAAGTGTTCAGTGAAAAAATAGAAGACGGAAAATGCGAATATTTAGTACATACTTATTTAGAAAATATTTCAACTCGATTTCATGGGTTATTCCTAGATAGTTTTTATTATTTATACACTATTAATTTTTCGCTCTATTAAAGTAAGCCCTCATAATTTTTATTGGTTGTATCTGTAGTAGTTTTTTTCCTCGTTAAATTCATAAACAGGCATTGTTCAAAAATTCGGGAAATACTGTGTGACTTGCGCAAAATATGATCTTAAGTAATATTTAAGGAAAAATATTTGAGATAAATATGTATAAATTTCGGACATATATTTTTCTTGAAACTTTTTAACCCATTACTGTTTTTTAAAATCGGGTATCTTTTGGCCCTTTTTTTTGACAAAAATAAAATGTTCGGATAAACTCTGAGTTAGCGGGTTAAAAGGTGTAAAGGGTTGAAAGGTATAGGCCCTATTTAAACTCTAAATCCTTTTATTTATATCAATCTTAAAGGTGTGGACCATTTTATAGGGTGGCTAAACAAAAAAGTGGCAGTTTTTCTACCGAAGTCATAAAACTGATTATATTTCGGAAAAATATTAGAATTTTTGGGAGCTGGATCGATTTAAAAATATATCCAAAAATGGAGTTTTTTATTAATAAAAAAAATTTTTAAAAGTTATTTGTTTTGAAAAAATCCCATAAAAATATAAGAGAGCAGCTTTCGAAAATAATAGAAACAAGGACTGGGTCAGACCATTTGCCCTACTAATCATGTTATGTCTCATAATTTTGAGACTTGAATGCAGTTTCAGTGAAATTAAGTTAGTAAGATTTTTTTTAGATAAACATTTGAATGGAATTTCAAAATACTAGTGCTCATATTCATAACTTAGGTAATGATTTCGCAAACGAAATTTTTCAACAAACTGTGCGCAGATGTTCGCTTCGAGTTATTTAGTTGTTCAGATGTTCTAATTTCACTTCCATACCTCCTGTCTTGCAGAGTCACCTGCTTCCCCTTACTCCCTACTGTCAACTCAAATTTGAAGCATATTAACTGTTGTTGTCTTATGTCAAAGAAGTTACAACTACTTACAAACATAAGTAGGAATGTCCTAAGCACTTTTGTTTTGTTATTTCAAGTTGAAAGGAATATTCTAAGTGCAACTATATGCACTACAAGTATAGAAAAGGAATATTTTGCAGACATTTAGTCGCCCAAAACGCTACGTGAGATGAAAATTGTTGGACCTGCAGCGCAGGCGTGAAATTTGTAAACAATGAAAAATGCATTTAAATGAACGAAAGAAAGTAGCCGAAGAAGTTAGAACAATTGAAGGTGGAACAATGCGGTAAAGGACACCGGCCAAATGACCTAAAAATCATCGTATTTAAATCTGTTGGACAGGTGTTGTTTGTTCTTTTCTAACAAAATTTAGTACGTGGAATTCCAAAAGAATATTTCTTTGAAACTTTTTTAGATTAAATTTAAACTAAGCGAACACCGAATTTTTGAATTTTTTTCCATTAAGAACACTGAAAAACTATGCACATTAGGATGCCTTAAGAAAAAAGGTTGCAATTTTTCGATCCGAAATACAAAATTTATTACGTTACCAAACATTCGCCAAAATATCTCGGAAAAAGTTTGCCAATTTGAAAATAACTCTAAAAATGGAGTTCTTTTTAAATGAATAATTGTTTTTACTAATTAAAAAAAAAAACAATACTAGGGATTATGAAAAATAGTCTAAGCTTAAAAGGTTTGCTAAAAAATATTGAAAAATTTATTCATGGAAGTAATTGGACGTAAATGGATTTATTTGCAAAGAAATAAGACGTGGGAGAAAATATTTCATAAGTCAAAATCGCTCAAGTTTGCGCTGAATTATTTCCGCTTTCTCTAAGCCAATTGGTTTGATGATTTTAAGCTGTTTGTTTTAATATTTATAAATATTTTTTCAGCAAAAAATTCATTTTTGCCAGCTCCCGTAAATCCTAATATTTTTCCGAAATTTGTTCGTTGATGTTTTTAACATATTTTTGTTATCGGGTTGGATGCACATATACAATGTACAAATACATATAGCTATCCAAAAAACTAACTTACTCCTAACAAAGACTATCTTATGCTACATTGAGTTTTATTTTGGGAATTTTATGTAAAAAAAACCAAATTTGAACGCCATTTTTTAAATTTTAGTTAGGTATTGCTTAAGAGATAATAGTTTTTTCTTAAGTTTTCTTTTTTAATTTTAAAATAATTGTTTTTTCTTGAGTTAAAAAAAAAAATCTTAAATAATAAAGTTTAAAAAGCAATTTTTTAATAAAAGTTATAACCTTTACGGCCCTTGGAAAAAATATTTTTTTTATCGTACTATGTGTATAAATGTTTGGCCCAATTTCATTTATATCAACAATATTTTTTGAGCTCAATGCCAGTTTTTTATTTGAAATCGAGCAACAGTCCGAGCGGTAAACATTATAGTGGTTATTACGAAGAACGTAACAAATTTGTAAACACAATTAAAAGATCATTTTGAACATGTTCTATTATATTACAATGGCATTCATAAAAAGGATTCCATATCAGGCAGAGACATTCTAGTTTAGAACTATCTAGGGTATTACAAGGATATGTGAGTTCAGTACTATTTCGCTTAAAATATTTCACGGAAATTTGATTCTTACGAACTGGGTCTTCCTCGAATACCTACTAATAAAATGAATTGAATGGTGCTGAGGGATTGTTTTCAGCTATTTTTCTGTCCTCTATTATCATTGATAATCATAGTTCGAAAGTCGTTTTTTTTTTAAATACCATAAAAGTGGTCAGCTAGAAGAAGGGAAGCGAAAAAGGATAAGACAGGAAAAGATGCACAAATCCTAGAGCAGACCGACCAAAAATGGTGCCGAAATAAAAACAAAGCTGCAGCAATCGCTTCCAAAGTATATTTGGATCCGAGCCGTTCAATGCCGGTTAAACGAGATGGGTATGCCGGCTAGGAAGCCTGACTTTTAATAGCAAAAATTAAAGAACGGCTGTTTAACCTGGCCAAAAGTAAAGTAAAATGTACTGAATCTAAATGGAGACGTGCCATATTTTCTGATGAGTCAACGATTTGCGGAAAATTGAGTTGTTTCGACTGTAAAGCATCCCCCCTATATCATGATAAGAAGATGCATTTGAAAATACAATCCGGAGTCTCTAATTATAAATGTCAAAAAGTACGCATCTAATGGGGTTGTACCCAGCTTGCAGTCCTTAACAGAAATCTAATTTTTCAGTAGGTTTTATCATGAACTTTTTACTCATTCAACCATTTATTATCATTTTAAACCATATTGTTTAACATTAGATTACAAAACTGAATAATGATTTGGGTATAGTATCACTAGAATGGCGCAAACACAGGCCGAAATCAATGGTGGAACAACGAAAAACCATATTTAAAAGATTTTAATGATTCTATGCTCAAGAGACTGCAGAATGTAAAATACGCACAGGATGGCGCCAAAACTAGTAAAATATTAAAAAAAAAAACAAATCGTTGAAAATTTTATCAAAAAAATTGGTTTTCCAATTTGTCAAATTTTTAATTTTTTAAAATGGCCATAAGCTGCAACAGAACAAACAATAGGCGCTATATTTTCAAACTTAACACAAAAGATAGATATAACACATTTTATTCAAATTTTCGCGGCCACTTATTAAAAGCAAATTAGCTAAAAAATTTCTATTTTGACAAATATGTTAAGCTTTTTGTAGTTATGAAGCTTAAAATTTTGAATTGTGATAAAAATGTGGGTGTAAATATTTATTACAAAAATCGCTCATTAACGATTATTTTGGAACTTTTACTTAATTGCTCATTTAATAACAGTTATTTTAAATTTTTATTTTAAAAGTCATATGTAAAAATCAAAAATAACAGTTATTCTTGATTTTCATCGTAAAATTCATAAACAACTGTTATTCATTATTTTTATTTTATAAATAAAAAAAAAAAACAGCTATTGAAGAATTTTATTTATAAAAGTCACTGACTTTAATTTTGCAGCTAAATTTTTCGGAGAAAGTAGTATGTATAATAAAAAGCTTTTGGCGTAGAATACGTCTTACCTTACGGTATTGGCACCAATGTCAGGTTTTTATTGTTGTAATCTCTATTTCTTTAATTATAAGGAAACGGCTCGATTAATTTTTTTTTTTTTTTTTTTTGTAGTCAAATGAAGATGTTAGCTTTCGTTTGACATACATTTCATGTTGGTTGATATCTTCCTAATATTTAAATTTCTCAAATGAAAATTGTATAAACACATGCACACAAATATGTGTGTGGTGTTTGGTTGAGTGTTTGCTGTTGGGCGATTTAAATGTACTCGTGCAGCCCTTTATTTGTATTGCATAATTTTAGGCGGGCAAGTTAAAGTAGAGTAAAAGAAGAGAAAATGCTGCCAAGCATTGCAAAAAAAAATAATAAAATTGATTCGCGTATGTTATTTATCATTTATCTTTACTATTGATAACAGCCATTGACTTCGTTTTTGCGAGAAATTTAATTGATAATTTAAAAACATTTTTATCCTATTTTTCCTATCATAAGCTTATGTATATCATCCAAAGTAACTATCAAATAAAGAAATTTATTTGCTTGTATTATTTATCATTTATTGTTACATAACTATGTTTTCTGTCTTATCGGATGGCGTATTCTACGTTAAACTTAATGGCCGTGTCTCTGACACAGCCTGCTTCTTTTTTTTTGGTTCCCCAACAATTTATTTTCTGCGAAAATTTAAAATTAGTTTTATAAGAATGACTTGAAAAATAAAAAACAGTGAACAACTAATACTGATGCCTTTTCTAAATAAAAGTCTGCTATAACAATTATTTTTGATTTATAAAGTAAAAATAGTAAAAACAACTATTATTTATGATTTTTCAAATAAAAATCAAGAAATAATTGTGGTTTTAGATGCATAAAATAAAAATCAAAAATATCTGTTAATTTTTTGAGTTTTGAATAAAAATTGCAAAAAAAAAATATTACTTTAAAATTTGATTCTCGGTGAAATAGGAAATCAATTGGTATATTACACTTGGTTGTAGAGCATTTATTTCATAGCGAATTTTTCAATGACAGTTTTCAGAAATAACTGTTATTTTTCGTGACTGATAAGATTTAATCCTTTAGGTTAAGGTTCGCAAAATTATTTCACATTTTCTCTAGCAATTTGCAACACAACTGTCACATTTTTAGACTACTACGTGTACAGGGCCGTTTTCTTTTGTAACCTAATTGCAAAAGGACACTGTGCAGGATAACGAATTGCATGTAAAGAAACAACACTAACTCGGAAAAATATGCGAGTTGAACCAACTCAGTAAAATGATAACCGAACTGAGATGTAGTGTTGTGAAATGAAAAAACTGCGCTATTTTGAATTAGCCGGAAAAAAATACATGGGAAATTTAAGTTTAATACCTAATTCGATTTTATTTGCATTGTATTTTTTATATATATAACGAGGTCAACCGAACATTTGCCTGCATACCTATTTTCCGTTCTTAAAGAGTACAAAATAAATCTCATGTTTCATGAAAGTGGCTAACAGAGTTACTTTTCCAACTAATGGAAATTTTATTCGGAGTGGAATGTGGTATTTAAATATTTCAAAAATTCAAAGAAAGAAGCGGAAGTTTTTTACCGTACTTTTTGGTAAGGCTTTCATTATTTTTTTCCCCCCACGTCCAAGTATTTACGAAGAAAATAGCAGCATTTGAAATTGCAGTCTATAAGTTGTGCCCCGAGTACACTCATACTATCAACACAAGCAGTCCTTTTTCCAGCCAGTCTGCCAAATGCGATTCCAATCGCTGATATTTATCTGTTTATTTTATAATATCTTTCACGAATTTTCACCTGCTTACGAATGGAATCCATTTAAGATAACCTTAGATTAGCATTGTCTGCTGTCCTATCTTGACCACAAATCTGTGCAAATATTTCCATGTCACACATGCCTTGAGCTACAATCTACCCACACGATACAAACATATGTATGTATTTATCTCTGGTTAAAAGTTCAAATATTTATGAATAACAAAGTGTTAGAATTGAGTAAAAATGTTTATAGAATCAAACATGTGCTGAGACAACAAAGTAAATAGCAAAAACAACAACAACAAAAAATATGGAACAAAAAGCAAATATTGTAATAAAGATATTAAGTAAAAATCATGTGTATATTTATATTGCCAGATAGAAGATGTTGCTGAGCAGTTCAGGTGCCGTGTCAGAAATGTCGCTCATGTTATCGCCAACAAAGGAAAAACCAACCTAGCACGTTTGTAAACAAATACACACAAACACACATATGTACATTCATATACTAATACACCTAATCGATTTTTGAAAATACTTATGTAGCTTCAGTGGACGTGGGTGATTTTTATTTGCTAAATAATTTGTTTAGGGATTTTGAAAACGTTTGTTGCTATCCTAATCACAAAATGTGTGTCATTATGTCGCCATTCGAAATCCCATATTTATTTGTATATTTACGTTTAATGTTTTTCTTGCGTCAATTGAGATAAAAAAAACCAGGTTTACACATTCCCACATCTAAATAGACCCAGATAAAGCTAAGAGGACTTAAGTAGCACAGCTATTTCACTCAGTTAGGTAAGATTGCAAAGTGTTATTTATTTACTGAGATATATGGACTAAAGTTTTAATTTATGCATTCTACTGCGATGAAAATGTAACAATGCTAGAGCTCTTCGATATTGGCGGGGAGTCTCTTGTTTCTTCCAATATTTTAGTTATTATTTATATAACCCTAAATCGGAGTCTTCTAAACTACGAATTTTTGTCCAACAAAGTAAAAGGGAACAAACACTAATGTACAAATTTTTATTATATTTATATAGTACTTTAAGGCCGCCGTAGGTGAGAATGGGTAGCGTGCTTCACTCCGAGTATCCATGGTTCGAGTCCCGGCCCGGTAAAGTAGTATCGAAAACTATAGAAAAGCTCATCTCAGCCTTTAGCAACAGGTTCCAGCAACATACGATAGACGGAAAGGATTTTCCAGTTTAATAGATGAACGTACACTCCGAGGTCCGAACATCGACTCGTATGATTAAGCCAAGATGCTCCTCGGTCCAACAAAGAATGTGCATTTAAATCATCAGAATGAGAGCTTGCCATTGGAAAGCTGGAATCGCAAGACGAAGAGTACTTCTCACGCTCAGCGACTCCGTCCCACAGTGCGGCAACATACGAAAGATTTTACGACCGAGACAAATTCCTAGAAGAATAAAAATAACGACCATGTAACTGATGTGCATACTACAAATGTGTGTTGAAAATCTCGACACTCTAATCAAAATAACATTATAAAAGTTTCGCATCACACCATCACGCTATCAACATCCTACAACAAATGTTCTTCTAATATTAAATTTATGCGAATGGAACTGATCCCGAAAGACGTCTCGATCTTATAATATGCATGCCACATGGCGATCTTGCAATATCGTTTCACGAACGACCTTCACACTGCTGTTGACGTAAACCACATCGTAAGTTATATAAAATCAACGCAGGAAAGAACTCACGGTTAATTCCATTTGTTTTACAATCATTGATTGTTCAATAATCAGGGTCAGGGAGTACGTTTGGCGTTCAAGATTTAAAATTTTATGCTGACATTGACATATTCAATTAGTCTTGCTGTTTTTAGTTTTAAATCTCGTAAATTGTTTACAATAACAATTTCTAAATTCCACTTTTGTGGCATTTGGAAAAACTTAGTACTCGTACAACATCAAGACGCATTTAACAAATTGTAGGCCAAGCCAGCCGGAAATTATTTATAACTATAGAAGAAAAGCACTCCTCTAATAGCAACCCCCGCTCGGCAGGCAGTGGCAAACCTCCGAGTATATTTTTACCACGAAAAAAGCTTCTCTCAAACATCATCCGCCGTTCGAAATCGGCGTAAAACTGTAGGTCCCTCACAAATTGTAGGAGAAGTTTGGCCAAACATCAATCTGTGATGTAAGCACCAAATTATTATTACTATTAAGATTTATACCAGATTTTTCAGAAGGCACGAACTGGGTAAAACTGCTGTGGGCTTATTTGTCTAAACGAAGGCAAAACCTGTTTTGGTTTCTCGCGTTCCTCGCATCCAACGAACAGTAGTATATAATTTATAAAAATCCGAAAGCAAATGCAGTATTCAAAATGGGGCGTGGTATTGCCTACATGCGTGAAGCTTGTGATTTGTTAGAAAATTTAAGGAACAAATTGGTGGAAGAGGTTTATGATCTGAGGGTGTTATCAAGGACTCAGTGGAATATATGGAACACCTTTACGCGTTGCTAATACATAAATAAAGGTCTGCAGTCAGAAACAGTACAAAGAAAATCTCTACTATAGTACTGGTAAAATAAGTAAAACAAACCTTAAAAGTAATGAAGTACTTTGTATTAATAAAAAAACAATCAGTTATCCCAGCTAACTACTCAAATAAAGTGCCAGTCAACATTGGTATTTAAATGATATAAAAATTACATTCAAGCACTGTAAGATAAAAATTTACGTTGATGATACGATTTTAACGATAAGTGACAGAAATTTAAAAAAATACGATAAATAAGACGCAGGAGAATTTTAAATTGAATGTAAAAAGACACAAGCGCAGTTAATTTTGGATTCGAGAGCTAAAACTTGAAAGATGATAAAATTGAGGAAATACTTTGATGGTATATATCGACAATAAACTAAAATTTGATGAAAATGTTGATAATGCAGTTAAAAAAAATTGCGAGAAAAATTGGTTTAATGAAGCGATCATATAAGTACCTGGGAAGGAGATATAAAACCCTTGCTTATAGATCTGTAGAGGAACCACATTTTATATATTGGCCAACGATATTATTTATAGTCAGCGACACAAATATCGATAAATTGCAGAAAATGCAAAACAGATCTACATGGTTTATTTTAAATATGTAAGTGTTACAATACACCCACCAGAGAGATGCTCTCTGCTATGAACTGGCTGAAGGTGAAACAGAAAGTTTTCTATTATGCTATGAAATTTTTGGTTAATAAATATCGGGTCTTGCAATAGGAACGCACAAAAGTTTTTTTTAAATAAAACAAGCACGGTTTGGGATATGAATTAAATTCTTTATTCTTGTGAAAGTTCATTCGATGCCATTAAGAATGGAACTCGATTTCTTTTGCATGGGCACCACGAGCACGCTTGCAGAAATCCAGACGCTGAACTCAATTTTCGACGGTTTTCAAGCATAAATCGGCCGATACTGCTGCAATTTCACGTTCGATATTCATAGACCATAGACCATAGACTTGACGTAGCCCCACAGGAAATAGTCTAACGGCGTCAAATCGCACGACCGAGGCGGCCAATTGACTGGACCATTTCGTGAGATAACACGTTCCCCAAACTTGGTTTTCAATAAATCGATTGTGACATTCGCTGCGTGACTTGCGGCGCCGTCCTGTTGGAACCACATATTGTCCAAGTCCATATCATCCAATTCGGGCCAAAAATATTCGGTTATCATTGAGCGGTAGCGATTCCCATTCACAGTAACGTGCCGGTCTTGATAATCACGGAAGAAGTACGGCCCAATGACGCCGCCGGCCCATAAACCGCACCAAACCGTAATTTTCTCGGGATGCAATGTTGACTCATGGAGTACGTGCGGATTTCTGCCTGTCCAATAACGCATATTTTGTTTATTGACGAAGCCATTCAGCCAGAAATGACGACGACCACAAATTGTACGTAGCGCTCTTAAGGTTGAGACCATTGACTCCGAATTTCGGTAGTAAATTTTAATAATTTCGACTCGTTTGTTGGATCGTATATCTTTCCATGATGAAATGGCGAACCTTACTGAAGAGAAATGTCAAAAGAGCGGGGAAAAATATGGCGTGGTTTGCTGTCACTATCCGACTTATTTTGTAGCGTCCCTATTGCAAGACCCTTTACTATTACAACTGCTACTTTTACAGCAGACATTCTAAGATTACTTAAGGTTTAATATAGTTTTCTTACAACAGAGTTAAAAATATCAATGAATGTTTGTTTAGTATTGAAAGTCATATTTTCATAAATTTTTTAAGATTATTAGTGTGAGAATGGGGTTTTTTTTAACAATGTTCCACATGTTTTTTTTTACAATAGCAGGAGCGTGAATTTTAGCGGGGGTAGCGATCGCGATTTTACCGAAAAACTCGTTCATTATGAAAACTTTGAGTGCCCCAAAATTGGACAAACGTTAAATTTATCACAAATTGCATAAAAAGGACCAATTTAAATTTTTGCTGAATTCATTTATCAGTTGAAAATCTGCCAATATTTTTTACTTTCACGGTGCAACAGTAGAATGGAAGTTTGATATGGATTTAGGGCCACTGATTCTGAAAATGACAGCCCACTGCTTCCATCACGTCTATATTTTTAGATACAGTGTGTTGGAGGACCTTTCAAACGGTAGGAGGTTTGCTATGTCGTGTTCTATGACCCAAAATTAACATAGAAACCACTTTTTAATAAAGTACATTTTTCGTGTAAACTAGTGATATTAGTCAATTTCATAAAATATTTCAGGAGGGGAAAAATGTTTCAGTTCAAAAATAAACTAACCCTAAAATTATTGTTAAAAAAATAAAATGGATTTTAAAAGCTTTGTAAGGTAACATTTTCATACGAGTTTCTGATGAATAAAGCAATTAAAGTACTTTTTTTTTATGAATTTGAGTGCAAGACATTAAATGCTGGGCATAAGCAATGAACCATTTCTCAGCTCGTGGTAGCAGTGAAAGTATCATCGGCCAACAAGTAGCTGCTGAAATTCTTCTTGGAATTAGCCAAGAACAGTGGCAATTAAGAAAAGGAAAATCGTCATCTTTTTCATAGAAACCTATCAATAAAATCAAAAACCCATTTGGCGCAGAACACTTAAATAATTCTGCATATCTCAATTGTTGTCCAACTAAAAATACATATTACTTTTTTTATATCTTTTTTTCTTACTTAGAAAATGATGTTAGTGTCCTGAACTTCAAGTTGATCTCAAGATTTTATGGATTTGAAAATGAAAAACTTAGGTGTTTACAGAAGGGTTGCTCTAATTGATTTCATTTAAATATCGTTGACGTGTTCAATTCTTACTTTTTTCGAAACTTCCTCTTCCACATTTGATTATATTAGGGTGAATTTTTTTAAAACTTTTTGTTAGTTATTGAACAAAATATTTAGCACAGTCAAAGGCTTACAACTTTTCTCCTCGCAAAGGATCAAACACTAAAGTTTTTGATAAATAAATCCTTATTTACACATAAGCTATACTATTTAACAATCAAAACCTAAATGGAAACATCACCAGCTATCATATATGAACCATGGCAGGCAGGGCGTTAAGAATACATCACTTTGTGTAGCTTCTGACCACCAGAAAAGTGAGCGGCTCTCCCTTTATAAGAGCACACCTGTATTTCAGACTAAAACGCAATATTTTCTTAGACCATTTGTCCAATATCCTGTAGCGTATTGTTCTAACTGCAATTGTTTTTAGCTTATTTCGCTACTTTCATTCTTCAATTCGAAAATCATATGCATTGTTTAAGAATTTCACGCCTTCTTGCAAATTCTAGCATTTTCAGCTCACACAGCGCCTGGGCGACTAAACGTCTGCGAATATTGCATATATGTGTATAAATTTATGTAAATGTGTGTGTGTCTTAGAAAATGCCACGCACCTCGAAATACCAAAACAGAAGCGCTTAGGAGTAGACATTTTACTTGAGTAGTTAGCTATTGTCACTTTGACATAAGATGAGAGTTAATATGCTGCGGATTTACATGGAAGGCAGTGGCCATTTGTTTGCCTAAGTAGTTTCTCGACTGCGCAAATTTATTGAATAGAAGCCATAGCATAGCACCTGTCTCACATGGGGCTTATTTCAGAACACATCTGTTCCATAGAGAGTTGTGTATTTGGAGTTGGTTTTATTGAAGTGGTAGAGAGATTACTTCGGTTTCAGGTACGACTTTTATGGAGCAAATGCACTTGCAATGTTGTAGAAGTTCCGCACAATTTAAATCAATTTTTTTTGGTTATATAACTAATTATATTTTCACAAAAATTTACAGGGAAATAATGATGTTAAAAACCATTTTAAATATTGTTGAAAAAAAATCACGATGTGGTCTGCTATTTCAGTCATTGCACAATTATTTTAATGAAGCGGAACTGGGAAGCAATGTAACATAATCTCAAACAAGTATATGCAGACAAGTATACGTAAAAAGCACATCTTAGGGTTATAAGTACTTAAAAAAATATTTAGATGTAACGAAAGCTGGTCTTCTTAAGGTAAAATGTTTGACCACGAAATATTTCACCAAATGGTAGCATGTTGCATTGAGCTTTTATCGGAAGAAGTTATGTAACACCAGGAGATTCGAAAATGACGACTTAGAGAAACAGAGAAAATATTATTTTTTTTTTTTAATATAAGCACCGTTTTTCAAAACAAGTACTTTACGTATGCCGTTTTATAGTCATTCAATTTTCACATCATAAAATGTAAGTCTAAAGTCGCTAAAACTTGGCGGCTTCGACCCAATATTTGCATCAGCTATAATCAACATCAAGCCGTGGTTTTTGTGTGGATGTAATCAAGAAAATTTTCTTCGAAAGCTGTAGATCTTCCTCCCGCTTTTCAAGAGCGCAAATACTCAAACTGTGGCACGCTAAGTCTTTCCAGGTCGGTGGAAATAGCGCTTCACAGAGTTGCTAAAGTTATAGAAGTGTTCTGATGAGCTCTAGGTCAATTTCAGCTTAACAAAATTCATTCACTGCAGAATCTTAGCGGCAAAGTAGCGCTTCTCTTAAACGGAGGGTAGGTAGGAAGGAGTACTCCGCAGGGTTGTGTTCTCTTGTCACTTCTCTGGATCGTCGTAATCAACGACTTTGTGCGACGGTTAAAACAAAAGAGGCTATCGGGTTATTGCCCATGCGTGGATAACTGCTGTTATCCTTAGAAAGACGGCGCGGGTTCCACGTATGTTTTCTGTTCGTTTTAGGTATTTGAGCTTCATTCTTTACAGAAAGCTTTGCTGGGTGCCAAATATTAAGGAGCATGTGAAAAGAGAGATGGTTGTGCTCAACGATATGTTAAATGTGGTTCTTGTGGGCATTACCAGTAAAAGTGCTTTCTGTTTCTGTGAGGAACTCTCCATTGGGCAAAAATTGATGCTTCCAGACAACTGTAATGCATTTCAGGAAATAAATATACTACTCGCCAGTTTATTACCTGCTGGAAGGGTCAAAGTTTATTTCGATAGTCTCGCGGGTCTTTTGGAAGGGGCACTCCGCTGGGATATGTTCTCTCTCCACTTTTATGAGTAGTGGCAGTGAGCTAACTGTTGCGACCCAGAAAAAACTGATAAATAGGTAGTTATTACATATGCCGATGTTGTTGCGGTAATAGTACAGTAAAAATTTCATTCAGCCCTTGCGATTTTATGGAAGTTGCTCTTATTTTACTAGTTGCTTCTGCCAAAAAGTGCGATATTGACACACTTCCAACTAAAATTCAAAGGAACTCCTTTACCAGACGGTAAAAATCTTCGACCCTTAACAATTTAAACGTATTGTCAAGTATCTTGGCATAATTCTAGACAGCAAGATGATCAGGAGTGACAGCAAAACGAAATGCATTAAAAAAACTACACCTGCGCTCTTCACCGGCAAAAAGACGATTAGTGTATTATGGGGTTTCTCACCTAGCATAGCTAAATAGATCTACATAGCCATAGTTTTTTCAATGTTGCTCTAGTTTATGGCCTGTCCTTAGTAAATCGACAGATTTTATATAATTTAACAGGTAACAAAGGGGTTACATAGCTATGCATAATAGAAGCTTTGCGCTCCTCTCCTAATGAAACTCCGAATGCTAGTCTACATCTACCTAAGCTTCACATCGTTACTCGAGAGATAGTTGTTACTGCTGACTTAACACTCAGCGAGGCAGACTCTTGCACTCATTGTACGTTCAGTCACCCGGAAATTTTAAGGACGATGGCACTTTTGTCGATACCTGCTCGTACTGACTACTGTATACCATAAAATACCTTCAGCAAAAACTATAAAATCACCATACCATATCTACATGACTGCAACATCAGGCCTCACCGCATACGTAATGCCATAAATAATTATGCTGATGGTTCCACACTCGATGGGTAGGTCGGAGAAATTGTTTTCTTCCTGGAGCTGGTACACGAACCAGACTTGCTGGTCACTGTTACGTGTCTCTCTTATAATTAAAAGAAGACGACCATATTTCTGATGTTAGATCGGAACGAAGTATTCATTCTCACGAGAACTCTAGGGGTCACTGTCTAATTGACAGTTCATTGGAATTAAGAATATTGAAAAATCGAAAAATAAACGCAACAGAATAAATACAGGTTAATTGCTGGCAATTGCTGGTGATTGCGAGGATGGCGTTGAATTCCATTAGTATACAAGAGAGCAGATAAAAAAATTTGACTGCTTATCAGAAAATATACATAATATTTGTTATCATAGTACAAAACCCTATCCTTTTGGATTCTGAAATAATCCAGGTTCACTGAAGTATTTTTCGCACGTTACTGCGGGTAAAATCAAACAAGTTGGGTTTTCGAACAGTGCGTGCGATGCGAGTACGCTAAAATAATGATTTGTTCACGGTTGAGCTTCGCAAAAACTTAAAGGAACAACGATTACATCAATCATCGCAATGGGCCTAAGTGTAGGGCGGGTCAATTTTCCTAGCAATTCCAACCCAAACTAACCCAAGCGACAACTCGCGATCCTCGTAGGTGTGTAGACCGGATATTATCTCATTACACAGAGCGAAAATACCAGCTAAAATCCATTATAAATAATCTATGATTTTTTTCCAACTGAATATGTCTTTTCAATAAAACTAAAAAGATGATCTTGTAAAATTGAGATGCAAACTTTTCAATGTAGAAGTAAGATAAAAACCTTTTCAATAAAATCTAATAGATAACCTTTTTCTATTAGAACGACCTCTTAATTTTAATAAGCCGAAGATCTTATCAATTTGCGTGGATTATTTTCTGGAAATAAATATCATCTAATTTAATCAACTGTTTATTATTTAATTACACTGCGTAACAAAAATTTAAAAAAAATCTGCGGTCATGATTTTGTTAATAGTTTTTGTTAACATTAGAGGCAGGCTTACGAACAGTGTTTTTACTTTTTTTGGATTGGCTCTAATTCTTGAGATAAACGAAACTTAAGAAATAAATGAAAAAATTATATGACCCAGTTCCAGTTGTATTAATTTAATTATTCCTCAATAAGTTTTGTTATATAAATTATTAAAACAAGTAGTTCGTTAGTTTAAATATTTTATTTCCCTTGCAAGAGAGCAAGGGCAGCCACTTCACATCAAGCTTGGGCTAATGAAACAGTTCATCAAAGCGGTTGATAAGACAGGTGACTGTTTCGAATATGTGTGCAAAAAATGTCCAGTCCTTAGTATGGAAAAATTAAAAGCAGGAGTCTTCGATGGTCCTCAAATTCGTACCCTTCTAAAAGACACTGAATTCTTAAACCATATGTCACAAATTGAATCTGAAGCCTGGCTAAGCTTTGTTAATGTAGTCAAAAATTCACCAGACTATACAAAACTAGTTGCTGATATGCTCCTCAATTTTCGCAAACTAGGCGCTAAAATGAGCATTAAATTACATTATTTACATAGTCATTTGGACAAATTCCCGGACAACCTAGGCGATTACAGTGAGGAACAAGGTGAACGGTTCCACCAGGACATAAAAATAATGGAAGAAAGATACCAAGTTCGATGGGACGACCACATGATGGCAGACTACTGCTGGAACTTAATATGGGATTGTCCTGAGCAACGACATCATAGGAGGTCCTACAGAAAAAGTTTTTTGTAATTTTTTTTAAATTAATTAATGAAAAGAATATATTTTTTAAATTTTTGTATTATTTTTATACAGGCGCGCAATAAAAATATAATTTAAATTCATATTGGTATTTTTAATTAGGTTTTTTCGTGAAATATTTAAAAGTTTTTATCTGAAAAACTAGAGCCAATTCGACAAAACTGATATTATTTTCGTAAGCAGCGCTCCCAAATTACCCTAAATCGACTTAAAATTCTCCGACCGCAAAATTTTGTTCCGCAGTGTAATCAATTCCTTAGTGCACCAAAGTTAGCTATTACTCGTATAGCTACAAATCAGTTGGGAAAGAAGTCTGGTGCATGTACCTTCTGAAATCTACTTCATTAAGCTGATCTAAATGGTAGAAAGGTTCGACAAAAGCCGTTGAGCAGCAAACGCAAACAGACCATCTGATTAAAATTTGCAAAAGAACATGAATATAAGGATTTTTCATTCTGGAAAAATGTTATGTTTACTAACGAAAGTATATTTAGTATTTTTGGCTCCGATGGAAAGCCATATGTTTGGAGGAAACCAAATGAAAATTAAAATGCAACTGCACAAACTGAGAGCAACTGTCAAATATGGTGGCGGATCGGTAATGGTTTGGGATTCATTTTCGGCTTCTGGAACAGGATCTTTACATTTTATTGAAGGACTAAAGAACCAGAATGACTATCTTAACATTTTAAAAGAAAACTTGACAAAAAGTTTTGAAAAATTGGATCTCGGTGATTATTGGTATTTCTACCAATACAATGATCCAAAGCATAAGGCCTATAAAATGCGTTCTTGCTTGCTTTATAAGTGCCACCATGTACTGGAAACGCCACTCCAAAGTCCTGATATTAATCCTATCGAATATTTATGGGACTATCTTAACACAAAAATTCGACAGCATTTCGTTTCAAGCAAAAATTACTTGAAATCTATCTTATTACAAGAATGGTAACAAATCGAACATAGGTTTTGCGAAAAATTGGTTAAATCAATGCCTAACCGACTCAAAATTTATTAAAAATAAAGGTCTTCATTCCAAATATTAGCTTTTAAAATATATTTCGATATTTCAAAAAACTTGTTATTACCCGGATTTGACTTGCGCATTGAATTTACTCTTATTTGACGTTTTACTACAATATTTTATAATACTGAATTAACTTATATGTTTTGTGTTTATATTTTGGAAATGCAAAAAATGAGTAATTGAAAAAATATTTTACCTTTGTTTTAATTGCTTTGGTTGAAATATTTTTAAGAAGGAACATTTTTTTCTACGGTATCCGACTTTGGCTTGGAGCTACTGCAGGTCATGATTGAAAGACATTGAATTGGCATAATATTTACAATTAAAGAATTTTAAACCCAAAATAAAACTGCTGGCTTGCCTCTATAAATCGGGACATTTGGTAAACTTATATTTAGATCAAAAGTCAATTTAATCAAATTTAATGAGCCAGCACCTCTTGTGAACACTTTGTGATCATCCTTGATATGTACCGTATTTTGATTAAAAAAAATTAATTTTATTACTTTGCTTTTAATACATTCAAATCCTATAAGCGGTTATAAATTTAGTATCTAAGTAGTTTCAAATTTACAAACAAGAAAATATCCGCTGCATAGGTACACCAAAAAAAAAACAGAGCTGCTTAAAAACTTATTTCCTATACAAAAGAAATATCATTTAAGAACTCCATTGATCCCAACATACAATGGTATATAAAATATAAATCTACTCAATGGACGGTTTAATACATTTCAACGATTTATGACTTTATTAAACAAGAGCATAAATGCCAATAAATGTATGTAGCAATTCGAAATAACAAGAAGAAGAAAAATAAAACACAGTCAACAATGAGGCCACATGGGCACTATAAAAATTGTTGGCACATTTGCCGGCATGTAGTTGGTAAATAATTCAAAGTGATGCGCATGCGCGCCACGCACAGCAGCCGCCCAAATGGCATTTACGTGTTGAACTAATAAAATTAAACACCTTAGGTGTGGAGAGTGGAGCTAGCAACGACAAGTCGATATGTACGAGTAGTTACATTCAACAAAGCAATACAACGAAAGAAATTAATCTTAAATAGACAAGGCAAGCACAATAAAATAGTCAAGGTAGTCAAGTCGGACGCTAGCAGAGCAGAAGCATCAACAACGGCTGCCTACATTGCAACTGTTTAGCTGCTACTTATTTACCACGGCATAGCGCATTTAACTTTACAACGCACTAAACAAAAACAAAAAAAAAACAAAAAGAAATTGTAATTTTTATTCTTCCAGTTAAAAGTAATTCATTCAAATTCGTACAGCGCAGAAGTGAGAAATCAACGGAATTACATATGTATGTACATATCTACACTACTCGCTTACAAAGCCATCGAGCATTTGCTGTATGTAGTTGTGCACGGGTATATTTTGTCAGGTGTCATAAAATGGGAATTTATTGCGCATGCGCAGCGACAACATACTCGTACTCGTACTCATACGCATCCCGTGCGTTTCAACCGTGAATTGCTACTACTCTCGGCCTCTATTATCTTTCATTAAGTTGCAAGTGTGTATGCCGGTGTTGTTGTTGTTGTCACATTTATGTCGTTGCTCCAGCTTGGTTTTTTCTGTCGAGCGTAATAAATCAGGCAATGCGTATAGCAAATGCCACCATGGTGACACTTTAAATGGAAGTTGCTGTTGAAATTGTAGAAATGAGTTGGTCCAAAGGAAAACCCGAATGCGCGTGCAAGTTGGAGCACAATTTATGCTGGAGGCGCACATGCGCGCACTTAATACATTTAATTACATCAAATATGTACTGTGGTGATAAAGTAAATGTGTAAAGGAATTAAAAGGCGCACTCATAAGAGCTGTACTGTGACAGATGTATTTGGCATAGTTACATGATTACCTCCTCGAATTGGTTTCCATTTTCCTGAAAAATTATAAGTACGTACGTAAGGTATGAATGATGCGTAAATTAATTTAAGCTCGAATTGTATCGTGCTATTTTTGTTCGGTGATTTTAGACCTTTCATCATGTAAAGAGTTAGGTTAGGTTAGATTTTGTGTCTGCAACGATTTTCACTTAGACATGTGAAGTATTTAGTTCATTGCGATACCACTAGTTGTTTCAAAAAATAGCAACGTATGATATAATATAGCGAAAATGTGTTCAAGAGAAGCGCTGCTTATGCGCATAAGAAAATTCCCGAAGCAGCTAACTTCTACACTCCTTCGAGCTCCTCGTGGGGCGTAAATGAAATGAGAGGGAAAATGCTTTAACTTTAGACAGCTACGACAATGCAGGTCAGTAGTAATATTAAGTCTAAACAGAGCTAAAAAGTTCACCTATTCTTAAAGAGATGGCTATCTAAAAAGGCTGATGGCCAAGGAGTGCGAGAGGAAACGAAATCGATGAAACTTTGGATATAAAAACTTCTTAATATTGCTTTGAATTTCTTACGAAATTTATTGAAAAGAAAAACGGCTGCAAACAAGGAGATAACTTTTTGTTTATTAATTTTATGAAATTTCGTTCAAAAATATGCTATTGTAAAAATAAATCTCCTCGTTTTTATGTTAAAAATTATATTAAGGAAATTAATAAGGATATCCTCTTATTTAATCTATTAATAAGCGAAACTTTTTGTTTTAAAAAGAGCCCTTTTTAATTCAAATTTTGCTCTTCACATTTTAATATACATACATACATATGTACTTTGTGAATAATCTACTTTATATTACTTTTAGTTAAATATTGTGAATATTGTTCTTTAGTTTTTATATTTTTAAAATGAAAACTTCCAGAAGTTTTTAATAAGTACAGTTTTTTGATATTTTGTATTTTCAAAATGAAAATTTCAATATCTTTCTTGTGTATTCACATTAAAGATGCCTGTTGTCAATAAGGGTCCTGTCTGAACTTATACTAAAATTCAAGATATGTCACGTGCCATACTATGAATAACTTGGCCATACCAATTGTTATATTATGCTTATTTTAATTGTTCTTATATTATAAGAAAATATGTAAAACCTGTAATAATAATATATAAATAATTAAACTTATCATAATTATAAGTAAAGCTTGTATAACACTGCGGAACAAAATTTTGCGGTTGGAGATTTTTAAGTCGATTTAGGGTAATTTGGGGGCGCTGATTACGAAAATAATATCAGTTTTGTCGAATTGGCTCTAGTTTTTCAGATAAAGACTTTTAAATATTTCACGAAAAAACCTAATTAAAAATACCAATATGGATTTAAATTATATTTTTATTGCGCGCCTGTATAAAAATAATAAAAAAATAAAAAAAATATATTCTTTTCATTAATTAATTTTAAAAAAATTACAAAAAACTTTTTCTGTAGGACCTCCTATGATGTCCAGCAGTAGTCTGCCATCATGTGGTCGTCCCATCGACCTTGGTATCTTTCTTCCATTATTTTTATGTCCTGGTGGTACCGTTCACCTTGTTCCTCGCTGTAATCGCCTAGGTTGTCCGGGAATTTGTCCAAATGACTATGTAAATAATGTAATTTAATACTCATTTTAGCTCCTAGTTTGCGAAAATTGAGGAGCATATCAGCAACTAGTTTTGTATAGTCTGGTGAATTTTTGACTACATTAACAAAGCTTAGCCAGGCTTCAGATTCAATTTGTGACATATGGTTTAAGAATTCAGTGTCTTTTAGAAGGGTACAAATTTGAGGACCACCGAAGACTCCTGCTTTCAATTTTTCCATACTAAGGGCTGGAAATTTTTTGCACACATATTCGAAACAGTCAACAGTCTTAGCAAGGGATTTGCTTTGGTCTGCCCTTGCTCTCTTGCAAGGGAAATAAAATATTTAAACTAACGAACTACTTGTTTTAATAATTTATATAACAAAACTTATTGAGGAATAATTAAATTAATACAACTGGAGCTGGGTCATATAATTTTTTTTCATTAATTTATTAAGTTTCGTTTATCTCAAGAACTGGATCGAATACAAAAAAAGTAAAAACACTGTTGGTAAGCTTGCCTGTAATGTTAATAAAAACTATTAACAAAATCATGACCGCAGATTTTTTTTTAATTTTTGTTACGCAGTATTATCTTTAACTTTTCGCAACAGATATCGCTTATCTGAATCGGTAAAAATCTTGTTGTGGGCAGCTTTAGGCTTGTTTTCCAATTGTTTGTTGGGTTTGAAGCGCTTAATTATATCGCGAACATTAGAATGACTTCTGTCGACAATTTTAGCAATTTCACGCACAGATTTTGCATCGTTGGAATGCTTAATAACCAACCCTCTCAATTCAAGACATTTTTAAATCACAAACCGTAATTCCAACTATGTATGTATTAAAAAAAACCATCCGGGGAATTTTCTTTAGTCTGTTAAACACTACAACTTGAAGTAGTTGGTTGCAATTCTTCAACAGACTTGCATTTATTTAGAGGATAGTTGCCACTGTCCGAGTGTGGCTTGTGCATTGAATTTACTTTTATTTGATATTTTACAAGAATATTTTATAATACTGGATTAATTTATATGTTTTGTGTTTCTCTTTGGAAGTGCAATAAATGAGTAATTGAAAAAATATTTTACCTTTGTTTTTAACTGCATTGGTTCAAATATTTTTAGGAAGTATAATTTTTTTCTACGATGTCCGACTTTGGCTTGGAGCCACTGTTTGTGCGCTTTTCTAATTTCTGCAGTCATTTATTTGGGCATACCCGAGATTTTTTTATATTAAAGCGAAAACAATTATTTCCTTATTGAAAAATGTGGCAGAATACCAAAATTTGTCACGCTGATAGTTTATGAGTGGGGTTTTAAATCTTTTGCGCAAAAATCAATAAGAATAATAGAATTAAAATTTTCTCATAGTTCTGTTTCATTATTGAAATTTTTTCAATTACTACTCAAGTTGTCTAAATAGATAGATATATAGACAGCTGCTAGGTCAAAGAAAAACGAAGGCACACTGCAACCTATAAGGTATTTTGTATCTCTACAGCATGGCGCTAACGCATAATTTCCAGTATGACTTCACCTGTCCTAATGCATGCTAGACTGTCCTTCATAGGTGAGTTCCTAATACTTTAAGGATCGACTAAGCACTCAATGAAGTACATGAACCTCTGTCCGAACATACACAAAGGATATGGATCCGATGTCTGCACAGCTTCAAGGCATAGTCAGAATTTTGTACCTGGCGATGCGACGTTTCCCATAGCCAACTGAAAGTATCTATGTATTAAACTCCTGGTCTTCCCACTCAGTACTTGATCTTTTGTATTATGATCAGCTAGGGCCAAAAAATGACTCAGGTCCCATTAAGGCTACCACAGCACAGCAACATTCAGCGATGCCAGAAGTTGAAGAATATCAAGTAACTAGGAGAAGCCCCTGATGGCTTGGCTTTCTGAAAAGATAGTTATGCGCCTTTCATATCCTTTTTGTGGTTTTGATTGACTGAGATTGCCACCACATCGGCCTGAAAGAGTGAGATGGAAAGCGTGGCATCAAGTCCATATATCCCTACACCAGTCCTCTCATGCATCGTTGACTGGCCGGTATACCAATATACAGATCTTGAGTCAAAGCGTCGGTATCCGCCGGTCGACAATTTTGACCTTGATTTCCTGCCGAAGCAGATCAAGGCTTGTTATAAAAAGGCCGCTGCCAAATGTACCATTCAAATTCAGAATATCCATTTCATATTCGGAAATTTTCACTTGAACTTAAATTGTAAGTTTCTGAATTTGAATTGCAATTTTCTAAATTTGAAATGGCAATTCTGAATTTGTAACTTTCAGAATTTATATCGTAATTTTCTGAACTTAAATTGGAAATTCTGAATTTGAATTGCAACTTTCTGAATTTGAAATGGAAATTCTGATATGGAGTTGTAACTTTCTGCATTTGAATCGGGACTTTCTGAATTTAAAATTGAATTTCTGAATTTAAATTGTAGCTTTCTGAACTTTAATTGAAAATTTTGAATTTTACTTGTAACTTTCTGAATTTGAAATGGAAATTCTGAACTTGAATTCTAACTTTCTGAATTTGCATACCAACTTTCTAAACTAAAACGGAAAATATTGTAGTGAACAAAATGTGGTTGAATAAATTTTGTACATTTACATAGCTGTATATTTTCCGTATTAATTCAAAATATTAAAAGAAAGTTAACTACAAATTTTGTTTTGTGTGCTCCTCTTATTAATTTTTAACAAGCGCTTTTTTCTTACGACGCTTTTTGAATTTTAGTCAGAACAGTTAATGCAAGTTTCTGCTTGAAAATGACTAGTCAAATCGGCGAAATATAAATGTGTTGTTAGTATATTTGTTTATACGCGAACGATTTTAATGTTGAACTTTTCCAGAAGTTGCTTTTCTAAATACTTAACGGCCCAATTCATCATTTTTGTTTACTTTGTTTATTTTGCTTTAAGAATATTTGCCGTTTTCTTTCAGCGGCAAAAGATTACAAAAAAATCATCCCGAACCACCTTGCCATTTACAATAAATGTAAAGGGTCTCACAATAGGGAAACTACAAAAGTAGACCGATAGTGACAGCAAACGACGCCATATTTTTCCCCGCTCTTTTGACATTTCTCTTCAGTGAGGTTTGCCATTTTATCATGGAGAGATATACGATCCAACAACGAGTCGAAATTATTGAAATTTACTACCGAAATTCGCAGTCAATGGCCTCAACTTTAAGAGCGCTACGCCCAATTTATGGTCGTTGTCATTTCTGGCTGAATGGCTTCGTCAATAAGCAAACTATGCGTTATTGGACAGGCAGCAATCCACGCGTACTCCATGTGTCAACATTGCATCCCGAAAAAATTACGGTTTGGTGCGGTTTATGGGCCGGCGGCGTCATTGGGCCGTACTTCTTCCGTGATTATCAAGACCGGCACGTTACTGTGAATGGGAATCGCTACCGCTCAATGATAACCGAATTTTTTGGATCGAATTGGATGATATGGACTTGGACAATATGTGGTTTCAACAGGACGGCGCCACAAGCCACACAGCGAATGGTACACTCGATTTATTGAAAACCAAGTTTGGTGAACGTTTTATCTCACGAAATGGCCCAGTCAATTGGCCGCCTCGGTCGTGCGATTTGACGCCGTTAAAACAACTTTTTTAGCGTTCCTATTGCAAGACCCGATACAAAAAACTTCTCAACAACCACACTTCCTCCATTGTTTTCTTTTATTTTGAGGACATAACAATTTTCTCTACATCCTCTTTGCCTTTAGCTAAGTGTAATGCCATTTTGGCCTGTTCGTGTGCTCCTGCTGTGCGCCGATGGGCATATTTCTTTATTTCCCAAATGCATTCATTCAGTCAGCCACAAATGCCAATTCCTAGAATTTACTTATTGTTTTCTTTTCTGTGTTGTATTGGCCGAGAGAGTTGCTAGCCGGGATTTAGTGTGCGCCAAGTTGTCTGGTTGTTGAACGGCGGGTGCTCACGGCACTCAAACATAACTAGGTCATATGGTATTGGGAATTCTTTCATTGCGCGAATGTTAAGTGCATGGCGGCGTGATAGAGGAATTAGTATTCAAAACGGTTTCACGAGTTTCACTTTGTCCTTTAAACACGCAGATTAATGGCAGCTACACAACATTAAACTGAAGGATTTGTTATGCTGTGCCTACTTGGCAGGGTAAAACACGTTCATTTGAGTTCAGTCACATAATATATCTGTTATATGAGTTTTGCAGGTAACTGATTTTAAAATGCATCACATGACATACAAGTTGGTTTGGCTTTGGATTCCTGTGTCATGAAAAATTAGATTCCTTTACAATTCGTAATTCTTGCACCTTAAAGCTATATGACGCCTCTTAGTGACAGTGAATAAAAGGTGTATAATGATTAGATCACTAAAACTTACAGCTCTGATCATACAACTGACTATAATGAGGATTTGCTTTAAGATCCTATATTTAAGAAGCTGAAATCTTGGAATTATGTAACGGTGATACAAATTTGTATGATTTAAATTATTTTGTTTTTATTCCAGAAAAGTATGAAGGCTTCTACATTACCAAATAAAACATTTCTTTTCTTGTTTTCAAATTTTTTTGTGAAAATTAATGCAACAAATTCGTATTTTATTATTTCTGCGCAGTCCGGAATACAACATATTTCCGGTTTGGATTGTTATTTATTTATTTAGTATGAATAATCCGGAAAGTAACTACATTTCATACAGATTACAAACGGATATATATTAAGAGTACAAACTAAGCAAATTATAAATTGAGTAAAGATTTGAAATAATTATAAATATATCAAAATCAGAATTTAAGTAATGAATTCACTGAGTAAAGATTTAAAACGTATTTCCGTGTACGAGAAGTGTAGAACAGAATAACTAGAGAATAAGGTGAATACCTTTAGAGCCCTGTTTATAGGAGCATTAGATGCATAATTAGTTCTAACCATATCCAAAGAGAAACAGGCATTATTTTTCAACAATCTTTGTGACACTGCGAAATCGATGCGTCCAAGCAAGTATGGACAGTCTGTCACACCACGATCTAACTTGTAGACTAAGGTAAGGGAGAGAAGAGTCAATCTCTCAATTTCAGTCACAGCCCAACGATTTTAGATTAATAAGCGCGCCAGGGAGGTGCAGGGCAGCTTTCGTGTGTGCAGATCAGAAAAATCTGTAATGGAACACCAGATAAAAGCCAGCAAAAAGCACGATTTAACTATCGCAAGTGCAATTTTAGTGGATTTGAAATGAATACCTTAAGTAAAATACCACACCCACGTCCGTAATTCCAGTAGGTTTACCAAACTGAGAAACATCAATGCGGTAAGATGTTACGATAGGGAAGCGTGATTTTGAAAAGGTGACTTGATGGAACTTGCTGTTTTTTTAATTTTCGTTTGTTTTTGCCTTACCAAGCGGCAACATTATAAAGATCCTTTTGAAGGCGGAGAAAGCCTCAGAGACGAAATTCGGTAGAGCAGATCTTTAGATCATCGGCATAGAAAAGAAACTGGGCAAACTTAAAACAGCTAGATATGTCATTTATGAAAATTACAAAAAGAAAACGACTTAGAATACTTCCCTGTGGAACTCCAGGTGATGTAGTAAAGGGGTGGGAGGATACACCGTTCAATACAACAACAATTTTCGGCGAATGAGATACGATTTCATTCACTTCAAAAAAGTTGAATGGAATCCTAGGCTCTTTAGGAGGTAAGGGGACCAACCATCAACATCGGTTTGAGTTGACGATTTATTAGTCGGATGCCATCTTCAGCATCTTCTATGGATAAAAAAAGTGTTCAACAATTAACTATAGAAGCCTTTTCGTAGATATTATTTCCATTTAAATCAAGATCTTGTTCAAAGTTAGACTTAAAAAAATATGCACACAGAATTGCAGCTTTAAAAAATGTGTGCGCTTGAATATCGTTAAAAAAAAAATACTGCTGAGGGAATACTTGAACATGATTGCTTCAATTTGACATACCTCCAGATAGCTTTGGGATTCGATTTTATGTCGGATTCAAAATTTGGAACAGAATTACGCTTTAATTCCTTACTTGAAGATGTGTGAAGAATTTAGATAATTAAAATTTTTGTATAGAACTTGTTTCTCACATTCTTCCGTTTTTTCAGTTCTTTGGTATTCCCAGCAATCTTATAATAGTGCTTTTCACTTATTGGTTTATTCTTACCACATGTTTCAGTCAGTATAGACTCGGCCTCCACGTCTACGGCATGATAAGTCACAGTCTCTGTAACAAAAACTCATGGAGGGGCTCTCGGAACAAATATAATTGAACTGGTAAGACTGTAAATTAAAGACCAGCGGCGGAACGTGATGCAAGCCAGGTGTGGATAGGGGCTATAGGCATTCCAATAAAGAAAAAATGTGGATTATCATTTATCAAAATAAGATCTAACGTTCAGGCAGACTATTCGTAAAATTGTTTATTTGCATAAGGTAACAACATAAAAGATTATCCATCCAGATAGGTTTTGGGATAAGTATTTATGGATTTCGGATGTAGTTTAGTGTTATTACTACTAGAAGACCACCCGATATTGCTTAGGTTGAAGTCTCCAATTATACATACATTTTTATTAGTAAAGGTTGGTTAAATTTTAAGGGCCGATGTTGAATGTGAACCACACCTAAACGTCAACCACGTAC
Source organism: Anomoia purmunda (assembly GCA_951828415.1). Lineage (NCBI taxonomy): Eukaryota > Metazoa > Arthropoda > Insecta > Diptera > Tephritidae > Anomoia > Anomoia purmunda. The sequence goes on from OX639994.1 coordinate 84,469,891, forward strand.
ACCCACAAAGAGTGACTGTTTGGTGAGGCTTATGAGCTAGCGGCATCATCGGGCCGTATTTTTTCCAAAATGAGGCCGGTCAGGCAGTTACTGTGAATGGTTTTCGCTATCGTGAGATGATAACGAACTTTTTAAGGCCCGAATTGGAACAAATGGATATGGACGATATGTGGTTCCAATTGTGCCACTTCCCACACAGCCAACGAAACCATGGCTCTTTTGCGCGACAAATTCAATGGCCGTGTTATCTCACGTGGTGGCGATGTCAATTGGCCCCCAAGATCATGTGATTTGACACCGTTGGACTACTTTCTTTGGTGTTATTTGAGAGAAAAGGTGTACGTCAATAAGCCAGCAACAATTCAAGAGCTAAAGGATGAGATAATTCGGTACATCAACGGCATAGAACCTCCATTATGCCTCAGCGTCATCGAAAATTTGGACCATCGGATGGAGGTGTGCCGCCGAGGTCGCGGCGGACATTTGGCCGATATTTTGTTCCATACATAATTGAACCACACCATATTATCATAATAAAAAGAAATTATAATAATTTCCAAAATAATTTGTGTTTTATTCAAAATCAAAATCTGCCCTTAAAATCTAACCACCCTTTAGATGCTAAATTCAAAATATTGTCTACATGTGCTTTGTAGATTATATCATTGCTAGAAAGTGGTATGAAGGTATGTAGGATACGCAAATTAAGGGTTAGAAGTACCATTCATTTAGTGAATAGTTCGCATGCATATAAGTTTAAAAAACTTCCTATGTTCTTAGGCAGTGTATGTTTTCATGCTATTTCCCTTAAGTCTAAGACTAAGCCAAGGCGAATTCATATAACATATTTTGTTTTTGTTTTTGCGTGTTAAGCTGACAAATTATACCACACATTTACATCGCAAGCCAATGAGAACAAATAGAATTTGAAAAGATTGCAATTTGACATTCGAGGTCAGCTATTCTAGTAGCACCAACTTATATAAATTCGCCTTGCACTGAGTTCAAAAAACTCAATCTAATCCAATTGAAGAATTTTTTATGACTCAGCTTTTTTTGAGCACAAGTTTGCTATTTTAACTGACTTCACGTTTTTCAACTGATTTGCCACTTTCTTTTAAATTGTTCTTTGTATTGCATGGAGGGTTTATGTATATAGGTAGTATTGACCGTATTAGAAGGTGAAATATCTTTCGCAGATCGCTCTTTGTCAACACTATTTGAGTGTAACGAAAAGTGGCGCCAGTGGCGTATTTAGAGAACCGCCAGGCTCTGGAAGCCTTAACACTTCGTCGGATGCAACTAATCTATGCAATATTTGTTTTCTTCATTCAAATTACACTGAAACGAATTGCCAAACATTTATTTCAAATCTCTTACATTTATATAGATGGAAACGCATGCTGGAAACTAATAATGCACGAAGATTATAAAACGAGTACAGATCACCAAACCAACTAAACCAATCTCAAAAGTTTGCACTTGGACTATGATCACTATGTTCTGTCAGTTAACATTTCTTACAAATTTCAGCTGTGATTCCTTCTCAAACTAACTAAAATACACCCGACTCATCAATCAATTTAATACCCTAAAGAGGTCAAATGTGGATTATATTTATGACTAAGCTATCCTCACGCTAAACAATAAGCAGTACAAGTAATCACAGACATAAATTCTGCGTCAGTATTTATATGACATTCAACATCAGCAAAGAAGCTTAACTTATTCACAAACTGAATACGCAATATAAATTATCGATCAAATTTTCATAGGCATCACCTAACACCTGGGTACATATAGCAATTGCGCCACATCACCGCACGCAACACGTCATATCAAACTGAAGTGAATCAATTTTATTTATAATAAAACTAAAATTCTGAATTTATTTGCAGACTGTATGCCGGTATGTACATATATAAAATGCATATGGTTATTTGTTTATTTCAAATTGAAATGAAGTCAGGCTTCAAAAATATAGCGCCCACAAAAAAGGAAAGATAAGAAATTAACTCAAATCGCTGACACTCCATTCGTATAGCACTTCAAACCCAAGGCGATACAACGAACACTTAAGCCGAATGTAAATAATTTCAAGGACAGGTGCTTACAAAAAGTTGGGCACTGAAAAGGCCTCAAGTGTCTCTATTAGTACGATAACTTACTGACAATATAGAAAATAAGGGGGCGGTAATCAGAATAAACTCATACCGGTGTTTCAATAAAAAATATGTACTGGTAATTTTGACAATCAAATTTACATATTTAAAGTGCATACATAAATGCCCTCCAAAATGAGGAGAGGGCAAAAGAAATTGTTTATTTATTTTAATGTCGTAATTTCTTCATCAAATTTCGATATTTTCTCCCGATTGAGTAAAAATCAAAATGAATAAACTTTTTCTTAAAATGAATTCTCTTTTCTCCAAAAGTAGTAAATATTTCCCTAGCACCAATTCATTCCCATTCTGCTTTCTTTGTTAGCTGTTTATCTTCAGTACAGACAACTTTTTTTTTGGGTGTGCTCATACGATTAACCCTTAGTCGGTAAAATTCCATTAGGCTATATGCACTTATAACTTTAACCTCTCTACAAACGAACGTGAAATAAATATTCACGAAAAAGAAAATAAAATAATTTAAAATGAAAGTATACAAATTTTATGAGATAGCACTAATATAAAGTAAAATAAAGTATACAAATTTCTGTACGTTTTTGGGAAACAAAAATATATTTAATGTTAGCTTGGAGATTAAGCGAATACAAATCTTTCCAAGAGATGCTGCTTTGGGCTCGGAAAGTAACAGACGAACCAAAATTTAGCTCTTGAAATCTTTCATAATTTCAGCTATGTGGCGCAGAAATGAGGAAAATGTCGAACAAATAGGAGAAGTATTAGGAAGCCTTCGAGGGAATTATTGTATACAAGATCTATATCCCTTTCCGCGAATGCGTTAAGTGCCGCAAAAGAATGACGACCTGATTTCTCTCTATCATGCCATGGTTAGACTTCATTATTATATGCCGGCCTTATTTTTAACGAAATGTGGGCCAAATATTCCAAATCGTTAGTTTGACATGCAATTGTCATTTTGATGTTACAACTAGTGCCATCTGGCGGCATTAATGAATTTCAGTTCGTCATTCAGTCATTCAGGAAGACGCGAATGCACTCTGAAATATTCCGCAGGAATAGTTTACCGAATGTCTTTAGGCTCAACCTTGCGAGAGCTGAGCAATCGCACTGACCGACTAACTCCCTTGAGCCCAGGTCCTGCTGAAGGGCAAGCCGATCCGTTTGGCATGCACTCCTATTTATTTGAAGGTATTTTTCGCTCATTCCTAAAAGAGCTCTGATTTTACGTAAATCATAGGATTCTGTACTGTTTCTCGTATATTTAACTTTCGCATAGTAAATTTTGGTAATTCTGCTCTTCATCTCCCTAAGCAAGGCACCCGTGTCCACAGTGCGGGATATACTTCTTGCAGTTTCGGGACAAACCTCGCCAGTTCATACCATGTCTCATTTTCATAAATGTCTCTAAGCCCCATGACTCATATTAGGGTAACTCGTATTGATCTGCAATCGAGGGCAGCTCTCTCCTGCACTCATTGAGATCTAACAGTGGTAGTAGAGCCGCTTGACTATCTGAACAGATATCCACCTGCGTTCTAGCGATTGCATTTTTCTTTATGTACCTTGTTCCCACCTTTATGGCAAATGTTTCGGTGTGAATATCGCTTGCATTTTCCGACTAGCGCCAAACTCACATTACATATTTGATCCCTCTGTAGTGGCAGTTAGGCCCTCCAATGGTTGGACGCTTCCCTAACGGGACTGCGGTTTGGGAATATCGTGCTGAGTTTGTAGTTAACTCAACTCTTTCCTACGATAAGGACAGTTGGCAGCGCTTTAATTTCAGGCTGCATAGCTTTGAGGATGGGTTTGTGCCCGGACGGCCTGTCTCTCCAGACCCCCAAGGCACGCAGTCTGATAAGCGGAAGAATTTTCGATAAAGATATTCATTGGTCATGAATCTAAGAAAAGGTTGAAAATATCCTATGGACGGAAAATCATTGCACCGGTTACGCCAACTGCTGCTGCCCTTTGAATGTTATGACAGCTCAGGAACTTCTTCCAGCATAGCCGTTAAGAGAGTTAGATCTCTTTCATTGATAAATATTGGTCGATTGGTAATCAATTATCGTCTAGTGTTTATGGGTCAACATCATGCAGGTGGAGAATTAAAGTAAAAATAAAAAAATCGACGACGTCCTTAATTTAGTTTGCCGAGCAGTGCAGGAAAGGACATATATCTGAGGTTATCGCCAAAACTATTGAATGATCACTGATGATTATTATGATAATTAACGTACAATATTTCAGGTGTAATCTTCCGAAAATATGGCAATCTCATATGTAAAATATAATTTTATTTAGGCAATTCACAAGGTCTCTCATTTGGTGCCATCGTTGTATTTGCTATAGTTTTAAACCTGGTTTATCAACTCAGTTTTTGGTTCACGTGATAAGTAATCAATATAAAAGAGTTTTAAAAAATAGCACATGCAATAGTAGCGTCATATAAGATATCTTGTAGATTGTTCAATTCTTATAATTAGAAGTCTAAGTTTACATGCGAATATCAAGCAATTGTTTGTTTCCCTTGAAATTATTCACATGTGTATGACGTTCCCGAAATGATGGTAGTGTTCTTCGTATATTTTATGGTCAATTAGTACAACTTTACTAACACAATTATTTTTTATTTATCAAAATGGTTATCAAAAATTAGTATTTTTAAGGTTTTATTTTAATAGCATCCTTTGTAAAATATCGTCTATTGCAATAAGAGAAACCCCGCGGCGAGGGCCTGCCAACTTTATTCGTTGTCCATTGATTATACTGCACATGTATTTCTATCTGAACACTTGTCTATTATCCCATTATGTTTGATCCATCGCCAACGGATATAAAACCAAACTGACGCAGGTAATACTGGAATTTTATAAACCAATTTATTTCAATACCCCCTATAATAGTGACCGTTCCCGAAATGACTACACCGCTAGTATTGTCCTAATATTTTTTGAGATTATTTTACAGTAGCCTCCGCTTGTTACTTTTATATTAAAAATAATATAAGATTTTTACCTTGTCACCTTTTACAACAGCGTTCCCGAAATGATGCTGAATTGATGTACTCTATACACATTTATAACTAAAACTAATGTAATTCTTTTATTATTATTCAGTGAAACAAATACACACCAAGCACTTAACAAAACACAATTCGGAAAGACAGCTGACGTGATGATTATTTATGGTTGCGTTCACGAAATGACAAATTTTTCTTCGGACAACTATTTACAACAAAAGGATGTAAAAACTTCCGTAATAATGGAGCTCAATCCAAAAAATCGTTCTTCTTTTGGAGCACAAGCAAATTATTAGCTTAATTTTTTTTCCTGAGTAAAATTGGAGCTCTAGAAGTATCAAAAAATTTAGTTGTTTAAAAAAATAGTAACCTATATAATGAAAAAAATTTTTTTCGCTGACCCCTGTAGCCATTATCCTGTTATTTCTGCAAATTTTTGTACGAGACCCATTTATTTCCTGCTACTTATCAACACCGTAGACTTTAGTGAGAGCCTGCTTAAAAATTCAAATGTTTATAACATGAGTAATAAATTTTCTTGGAGACGAATTTGACGAATAGGACCATAACAGCAATCCAAAATTGAAGAAATAGTCAACAAATGAAACATTTCGATTAAAAAGGTCAGGCTTGGGAAATTTTCACTTACAATGAAATGTTACGGAATACCTGACAAAAAAAGCATTACAGTTTGACAGACACGCGCAATTTAACTTTTCGACTTACGTCCGGGCGTTTTTAAAAAATATTATTCCGTGATAACTAAAAGACAACCAGTAGGTTTTGGCTTATGGAAACAGACTCAATTTTCTTTTAATTCTGCATATTAATGAAAGCTTAAAATTTAATACATATTTGCTTACACATCTAATTTACGATTATATACTTAAATGCTGACTAAGTGGTTCACATCATATTTGTAGCCAACATTCTGATTCTCGGAAATATTATGAACATAATGATTTTCTTTTGCACCTTTTGTATTGAATTTTGTAAAAGCAAAGGAAATGGTGTAATATTACTTTTTATTGATTTCCTGTTGTCTGGTTTATTTGGTTAAGAAATTCTGCAAACTTATCAGGTTCATTACCCGTTACTTGTTTTTTCATATATGTAACTACTCCCCCTTTTGGATTAGAATTCTCCTGAATTCTATTGTTTAATTTTATTTTTATGTATCTATGTTTGATTGCCAAGGTTGCAGTTGCTAGTATTACTAAAATTATGAGAAATATGTTACCCCCGTACATTACTTTATTCTGAAATTTCAAATAAGAAATACTTTTAAAATTTATTTTATTTTCTTCATCTATTTGATCTAATGTTATCTTTTCTGTAAAGTTTTTAAAATCTTCGTACTTCGTGTTCATAATATTTTCTTCGAATTTTTCAAATAAATTGGAAAAGTAATAATCATTGATTTTTATTGAACAATTATTGAATTTAATTACATAATTTCCACTTATAATAGTTTGATTATTATTACATGTATTGTTAATTAGTAAATTATATGCGTTTTTGACGACGATTGATTTTTCGTCTAATGCTATAATTTCTAATTCTTTAAATGATATTAGTTTACAGCTCTTTGTTATTATACAATGGGAGCTTGGCTTTAATTGTTTAAAATGTTTATTTTCTTCAAATCTCATTGTTTTATTTTCGTAAATAAAGATATTAGCTTCAATTTCTTTTTGATTTTTATTTGGTATTGGTACAATTTTTCTTATTTTAGCTTCTATAAAAGTTTTTGGTATTTTAATTCCAAGAATCAAATAAGTGTTATTAAAAGTTGCTGTTCCTAATTGCAGGTATTTTAATGTGTTAAAATCAATATTGTATTTTGTAATTTCATGATTTGTCAGAATACTTGGGTTAACAATCCCGTATTTTGCTGAAACTACATTATTTTGAATTTGCTCTATTTTACTTTTTAACAATTGAATTTTTGTCATTTGCTCTAAGTACATATGTTGTTGATATTCTTCATCTATCATTTTATTTATGACATTAAAGCCTTTTTCAATTTCTTTTCTATCATTTCTTACAATATTTTTCATTTGTTCTAATGCTAAATTAAAATACTCGTTTACATGTATCTGTTCGTTTATCGTCTCGTCTGTCTTTAGAAGATGGTTTTGAATTATTTGTCGATCGTTGTCGTCCATTGTACCAAACATCCATTTGGATACACTGCCTACCACATTTACTAAACCTCTTGCTTTTCTTTTTACTTTTGGTATCAGCGTCATTAACTTATTTCTCGCTTCTAATAACTCTGTATGTAATATGTCCTTGTTCGTTGTTTTTAATAGAACAATATTGTCCGTCATTTCGTTAATTAAACTTTCTATTTCTTCTATGTTTATTAAGTGTATTACTATATCTGTATCCTTGACTATTTTTTGTGTTCCCGTTTGAATGTCTATGAATCCTAGCTGGTCCGTTATTTCTGTAGATGTCATTAATCCCTTAGTTGTTGGTGTCCATGTCAATATCATTATTAGTATCAACTGGATTATCTGAAAATTTCAGTGGTTTTTTGATGTTAGAAAGGTGAATATCTTTCAAATTTCCCTTCTTATACCTAGGTTGTTCTTTATGTCTAACGGCTTTATAATTTTTTATGAATCCCTCTGTTCTTCTTTCTTCGTAATCTTCTCTTTTTTTGTTTAGTTTATTTATAACTTTATTTTTTGTTGCTACTAAATTATTTTTTACTACTTCTTGATCTACTTTATAATGTTGTGCTTCATTTGGTGTGCATTTAATTGTCGAATGAAATCTATCGTTATAGTTACGAATAGCCTTTTGTATGAGTTGTTTTACTGATAATTTATTTAACTTATACAGCATTCTAAATTTCTCTGCAATGGTATTGTGAAATCTTTCCACATCCGCATTTCCTGTGTGGCTATTGGGTTTGGTTAAGTGAATTTCTACATTTTCGTTACTTAAGAACTCTTTTATTCTTGTGGCTTTAAACTCATTGTCCGCTACAATTTTTCTGGGTTTTCCTAGTTTCGCGAAATGATCCTCAAGCTGCTCAATAATCGTTAAATGGTTTCTATCATTCAGTGGATAAGCTGCACCGAATTTAGAAAATGTATCTATGACTGTTAAAAAATGATGGCCTTTCATGACATATGTATCTATATGTACAATATCATTTATACCTGTAGGCGTCTCCGTAAAGTTTAGTTTTGGTTTAATAGGACTTCTGTCATACTTTATTTCCTGACATACTTCACACTGGTTAATGACAATTTGAATTAATTCCATTAATTTTGGGTAGTATATTTTATTTCGTATTTGGTTGTATGTTTCCTGAATACCTGAGTGAACGCTTTCTCTAACATGATATAAGGAAATTTGCTTGACTGCTTCGACTTCTGTCTCTATATCTTGCGCTCTCATTGTGCATTTAATAAATTCTATTTGATTATCATTTGAAAACATGTCAATAAGCTTTTGTTGTACTATGTTGTATTTACGTTCAGATATTTCCGAAAATATTCCTATTTTACCTTTTCCAATATATTTTCGAAATATTTCATTCATTCTATCAAAGTCATGCTCGGAAATAAAAATTATCCGTTTTCCATGTGACATTTTGAATTCTTCTATCTTATTATTCGTTAAAATAATCTGTGTCTTATATTTATTAACTATCTCTTCTTTAATTGAGAAATAATCACCTAAATCTTCTTCGGCTGAATGTATTGTTGCCATTGTTTCATCATCTTCTATATTATTAACTGAAAAATTTGAAACATTGAAATTCGCGTCCTCCATCTTCTCCGAAATAGTTTCCTCACTATGTTCTATTCTACTCAAAAAGTCGGCTACTTTATTTTCTTTACCCTTCAAATATTCGATATCAAATTGGTATTCTCCTAGTTTTAATAACCATCTCTGATGTCGAGGTGACATGTCCTTTCCTTTGTATTTGGAATGTAAAAATTTTATCGGTTGGTGATCAGTTAAAATTTTGAATCTTTTGCCATAAACGTACGGCCTAAAATAGTTAACACTCCACATTATTGCTAGAAATTCCTTATCGGTCGCTGAATAATTCCTTTCATGGTTGTTTAAAGTTCTTGAAGCGTAACACACTGGGTGTCCTTCTTGCGATAATATTGCTCCAATCGCATAATTGGATGCATCTGTCGTCAACGTGAATTGTTTTCCAAAATCAGGATAGCGCAAAATTGGGTGCGTACTTATTAACGTTTTTAATTTTTCAAAAGCTTCGACATACGTTGGATCCTTTCGATTAATTTTTACTCCTTTCTTCAAATATTTAGTGATTGGCTGTGCTACTTTTGCATAATCCTTTACGAATTTGCGGTAGTAGCCCGTAAGTCCTAAGAAACTTTTGATTTGCCTTTCTGTTCTTGGCAATTCTAAATTTTGGATAACTTTAATTTTGTTTGGATTCGGCTTCATGCCATCCTTTGTTAGGATATGTCCTAAAAATTCTGTTTCTTTCTTTAAGAAATTGCACTTATCTATTTGGATTTTTAAGTTTTTGCTTTCGAGGACTTTGAAAATATCTACTATTGCTTTGACATGTTCACTTAAGGAAGTGCTAAATATTAAGATATCATCTAGGTAAACTACACATGTTCGGTTTATATAGTCTCTAAGGATTTCATTCATTAGGCGCTGGAATGTGGCTGGCGCATTTTTTAAACCGAATGGCATCCTCATGAATTCATAAAGTCCATGTGGTGTTACAAATGCTGTTTTTTCACGATCTTCTTTCTTAACTAAAATTTGGTGATAACCTTTAGCCAAGTCTAAAGTGGTAAAATACTGGGCCCTTCCTAGTTTGTCTAAGATAGAATCAATATTTGGGAGTGGATACTTGTCATCTATTGTGACCTCGTTTAATTTTCTGTAGTCTATTACAATTCTATATTTTTTTTCGCCTGAATTATCTATCTTTTTGGGTACTACTATCAATGGGCTCGAATATCTTGAGTGGCTTTTCTGTATGATTCCCTGCTCTTCCATTTCTTTAATTTGTTTCCTAACCTCCATTTCATGTTGAGGTGGATATCTATACAATTTTGAATTTATTTGCTGTTGCGTTGTGGTTTTAATCTCATGTTGAATTTCGGTTGTATTGGTCAATTTATCACCTTCTTTAAACAATAACTTATTAAATCGTTTTAATAGTTTTGTAATTTCTTTATGTTCTTCGGAGTTGAGGTGATCTAATGCTAACCTTTCTAAATTCAGAACTGTAGTTTCCAAAGTACAGATTTGATTCAAATTATACGGACTATTTAGAAAATAACTTTCTCTTTGATTTAAAATTATCTTTCCTGTTTCCGTGTATATCTGAGCATTGAGAAAATTAAGCATATCTATACCAATTATAAAGTCGTATTTTCGTCCTATGAGTGGGGTAGATTTCCACCTTGCTCTAGCGTTACTCGGTAAATTAAATTCTTCCGGTGCACATGTGTGTACTTCGTAATTAATAGTGTCCTCGCTTGTAAGCGTACTAAATGTTAATGGGTTGTTAAGTTTAATTTTTGGAAAATCTTTTATTTCGCTATTGATCAGGCTTAAACTAGCTCCTGTATCAATAAGCGCTGCGTAACTTTTATCATTGATCCTTATTTTTATTTTGGGTAAGCATTCCAAGGCTCCTTCATAAAAAAAATACTATTATTTACTTCTTCCCTCTCAACATTATTATTTAAAGATCCTTCCTGGCTTTGCCTACCCGAGTATAAGCAATTTTGGCTATGCTGCGGATTAGGGTTTCCTGCCAATTGAGGTCTATTAGGATAAGTTTCGATGTTGTCAATTTCCATCGGTTCCCCTCGGTTTTGTCTAGGTTGATTCTGATAATATTGACCGGAATTTTGTCTAGGTTGATTCTGATAATATTGCGGTCTTTGAAAATTACCCGAATTTGTCGGTCTGTTATTGTTAAATCGTCCGTTATGATTCTGTCTATATCGTCCTGATGTATTATGTCTACCGTCGTTATAGTTTCCTTGATTGTTTGCATCTTGACCAACGGTTTGATTTTTTTCTCCAAAAGGTCTATTGTACCTCTGGCCTCTATCGAGATACCTACTATTCCATCTGTCCGTGGGATTGTCTCCTTTTGTTTTAAACTTCCTATATTCTGGTCTAATACTACTGTCCTCAAATCTTCTACTCGTCATAACTTTTAGTATATTATTCAAATTTGATTCATCATAGATTTTGTCTAATAGTACTCCCTGTGTCATTTCTTTTATAGTATTTACTAGCAAACTGTCCATGTTGCTTAAGTCAATGTAATGGTCACCCCATAATAAACCGTCAGTTCGTCCGATTTGTATTTGATATTTTGTACTTCTACCATTAATTCGCTCACTGAGCTTACCTTTAAATTGGCCACCTTACGGTATAATTGGTGAGGCTCCGCATCTGGTCGGTACCGTAGCTTCAATGTCTCCTTGATGAGTTGCCAGTTGTCCGGCTGTGGTAAGTTGATTAATATGGTCTTCGCTTCTCCTTGGATTGTCCTGTAGTAGATTGATCGTACTATTTCCTTTCGTAGCTCGCTGTCATTAATTGTGGACAGCAAGTATTCTGTACTGCTAAAGAATGAGTTCACCGTTACCTCTCCTGTTCCGGTGAATATTGGTAAGCTATTTACTGTTTTCAGTAGTGCATGCCTGCTACTGCTGTCTTCCGTCCTATTCCTTAATTCGATGTATGCATGTCTCATTTGCTCCAGTTGTTGTTCTCTTCTGGCCAGTTCTTCTACCAGGTTGACGGCGGGCATTTGAGTCTGTTCAGTCGCCATCCTTCTTTGGTCGTAAATAAGTTGCCTCTTTAAACGAATTGTGATATTTAGATTAATATCTTTGGTGTACCACTCCGTTCGTTTCTATATATGGTGATTTTAGCTCTATATTTTGTAAATCACTACACTTTATATTATTTCTGTTGTTAACTTTAAATGTTCACTGCACTTTTTTTTTTTTGTGGTGTCTACTTAAGTATTTTCAACAGTAAGTGTACTTTTTGTTTCGGTTATTTTTATTATATCCTGGAGGGTCTGGTCAACGTCCTAACATTGGCTACAGAATCACAGGATTGAATTTGGGAATTATTTTGTAAACGATTTTTCCGAACGCGGTTCGTATCACTGAATCTTTGATTTATTTTACAAAGATCCTACCGACTGCGCCATTTAACTTTTCGACTTACGTCCGGGCGTTTTTAAAAAATATTATTCCGTGATAACTAAAAGACAACCAGTAGGTTTTGGCTTATGGAAACAGACTCAATTTTCTTTTAATTCTGCATATTAATGAAAGCTTAAAATTTAATACATATTTGCTTACACATCTAATTTACGATTATATACTTAAATGCTGACTAAGTGGTTCACATCATATTTGTAGCCAACATTCTGATTCTCGGAAATATTATGAACATAATGATTTTCTTTTGCACCTTTTGTATTGAATTTTGTAAAAGCAAAGGAAATGGTGTAATATTACTTTTTATTGATTTCCTGTTGTCTGGTTTATTTGGTTAAGAAATTCTGCAAACTTATCAGGTTCATTACCCGTTACTTGTTTTTTCATATATGTAACTCGCATTATCTGTCATAAAAGCCCTACTGAAAAAACTACCTCTAAATGAAACACCCGATATTTATCATCAAAATATGCATATCAATAAACTTATCTACAGTTGCCAAACTTAGTTGCACCTTCTACATAGAGCCCGTTTTATTGTAACCGACTTGCAATAGCACACCACAACTCGCATAAAATTCACTTTACTTGCAAAAGCAACCCTGTTAACATCTTTCATGAAACATGAGTTTTATTTCGTGCTATTTAGCACGGAAAATAGCTGTGAGCCCAAATTTTTTTATTGATTTAGTTATGTATTTAAAAATACTATACAAATAAAAACGAATTAGGTCTTAAATTTATATTTCCCATATCGTTTCTTCCGGCTCATTCACAAAAGCGCAGGTTTTTCATTTCCCAACACTACATCTCAGGTCGGATATAATTTTACCGAGTTGGCTCAACCTGCTATTCGTTATCCTACCTAGTGTTCTTTTGCAACTAGGTTACAAAGAAGTGGACCCGTAGAACGCCGCATTACTATCTTAAGAACAAAATCTTATAATTTTCACACGGTTAGCGTGGCTGAGTAGTTGCGTGCTCGCCTAGCAACTCCGTGTACCATTGTTCAAAGCCAGGTAAAGTCTAGAAAGAAAGAAGTCTGATGAGGAGATGTGGTGATCTCCAAAATAGCAGTTATCACTTCTACCACTTTGAAAAATTGTTGTTTTCTCATATTATTCCCTAATACAAACCTGGCCTCATGCTCTATAAATCATACAGACGACTTATAATTTTTCTATCCGTAGAAAAAAAACAACCCTTTTACACATCCATTGGCATATCAACAAATTTTACATCCAAATTATTATTGCAGAGTTTTGAATTGATTTTAATTATTGGGCTACATTTGAAATTACCTGCATTCATGCGCAATACCTGTAAAATATAACAGAATATATATAAATATTTTACAAACATAAATATATATGTATGTAGATATGTATAATATGTCTGTGCACAACATCGAAATATGCCGAACATCTGCAGTTTGAAATACAACCGTCTAATCGATCAAGAACAGACAAAAAAAAAAAATGAAATGAATGCAAATAAAAAGCTCTTTAGAAGAAATAAAATAAAATAAATTTAAATAAACAACAAAGAACGTCTTCGATTGTTGAAAAAATATTTCCGCAGAAAACACCTTTTACTATATGCATACAGATAATATGCTTTATAATCAGCATATGTATATATGTAGTATTATTTACTTTGCATATGTATTTGTGCATTCCAATAAGCATATAAATTTATTGGTACAGTATGGCACAAGCCAACACAATTGTCTTCCTCCAACTTGTTATCTATCAACGACAGATCCGTTGGCACGTTCCCTTCCGTAGAGCGATCAGACCCCGATTTCCGTACAGTCACATGGATGATACCCTAACACACACACACACACACACAAAGCGTAAAGCATTGTGGTGCACAAGCCGCACTTAACTCACTCATTTAAAGTAAATACTTGCACATAGCTGAAGAGGGGAAGTAAGTAAGTTGCTATAGTGAAGAGTTTGGTGTAGTTGGGAGAAGTTGTGTCTAGATAAAGGAAAAGGTGTTCCACAACAGAATTTTATTAGCACAGCTGCCACTTTTTTTCCTTATGTTTTCCTTGTTGTTGTTGTATGTAACAAAGACTTTGGGGAAGAAAAGCCAGAAATATGCAAAGGCAGTTCGTTAATGAGCGCACCACCACCAACACAAGAACAACAAGAACAACAACAACAACAACTATAAGATCTATAACTCAAAGTTATAGGGCATGTAAATATTTCAACACCGCTAGCAATAGCAATAGCAACAACAACAACACGGTATAGCAACTTGAGCCTATCTTTGGTGAAATTTCAACAAGTAAGACAGCCGAGAAAATATAAGTACACACATACATACACACATCGAAGAGGAAGCGCCTGGTGATCTACTTATTTGCAGGTTGGTGGAATATATGAAGAATATTTATACTCTTAGATAGTATTGCTAGGGTAGTTTTCTACTAAAATATTTTGTTATTGTAATTGTTTTTTCCTTTTTTTTTGAAGGCAACTCTTTGTTGTCAAACAAATATTTAATATGTATGTATGTGTGCGAATGTAATTTTTGTTAGTTGAATTCCGAAATTGTTGTACATTACTGCCGCCGTGCCGTGTTGAATGATGACACTCTGGTGCCGCTTATGGTTGATGGTTGTTGATTGTTGATGACTCGTCGTCGTCAGCTTTAGCATTGGTGGTTGGTTGTAAGACATCTGCCACTTGCGGCTGGTATTGTACGGCCTAGAGGTGCCGCATGGCTTGTTAGGGTTGAGTCGCGAGTTGGCGGGGAGAGAGTGGGGGGCATGGATTCGTCAGATGACTGCAAAGGAATTTATTGTAAGTAGAAATACACCTTGTGCGCCGCCGCAGCAGGCGAATGGAGTCCTTTGGCCCGTTGAGTAAAGGAAGTTTGTGAAAACGAAATTAATTTATGTACATTTATATCAGTATTTATTATTCTATTCTTAGCCTCTATATAATTGCATATAATTTGTAGTCAAATATCAAATAGAAACAAGCAGTAACCCACTCAGACTTTACTGCAGAAAGTCGACAGATATCAAAAGCTGTCTTGCTTCTTTAAAAATTCATATCAATGCTTTCTTAAAACACATCTTAACAAATTCGAGAAGAAATCGGGGAGATTTCGGAATAACTTTTTGAAACATCATACAAACACGTCCAAAAAGCGAAAAAAAATTGTTTGATTGAAAGGTACTAGTGATCGATTCATATCTCAGTATACATTGGTTAAAATTTGTATAACAATAATTTGACCCTTTAGTATAGCTGGACATTTGGCAGAGCTTCTCCTACAATGGGTGGCGGGCGTGCAACTGTAATGTCCGAACCCAAAATAGAAAGCATGCCGCTGGCTGGCTGGTTGATATCCTCGTGAGAGTTAGGACTGACATAACCGTTGAATTTGAAGTGGGAGAAAGACTCTTTTCGCAAGTAATGTGGTTCACTCCGGAGGACGAGCGTCTCGATAGGGTTCGCATCAAATCGAAATTATTCAACATCTCGCAGCTTTGCCCTCACGCCCCGCCCGAAATAAATGCTATGTGATCAAAGATCACTTCTACGAGCGTCTCCGCCATCATCACGATGTCAAAATACCGTGCTCGTCGACTTCGATGCTAGGGTGGGTAAGAAGTCTATGGCCTAAATATCGGAAAGCTCAGTCTCTAAGACGAAACCTCCGCTGAGACTGGTCGCTTTTGCCGGGGCTCGAAACAAGATAGTCTGTAGAATAAGGTAACAGCATAGGAAGATCCAACTGTCTACGTGGCTGCCAAAAGATTAAAAAAACTCGAAATTAAATCGATCATATGGCGATAGACGGAAGGCATGCTCCCATGTAATATTTTCTTGTCGCAGCCAAAATGTGGACCACGCAACGATTGGGCATGACGGGGGCTGTATGGAAGCGATATTGGTAGATGAGAAAGGAAGAGCGACGTATTATTCGCTAAAAGAAGAGAATGAACGAAATACATGAGAGAGAAGAGCTTGCGAAGGTTGCCGACAGAAAATTTTACCCCCACAGCTACGGTGACTTAGAGAAAGTTTTTAGGCCGAGGTGAAGTCCTGTATGGATGAGAATGGCGACCTGGGAACAGACGTTCAAAGCACATTGAAATAGCCTAGAGAACTTTTCTCCACTTTGCTTAATGGAAGATAGAAGCTTCCAAGCCCCAAATTGCTGATGAAAGTTTTTACATCCCGTCACCCGACCTCTATGGACTTCAAGTAGCAAAAACTTTCCCGCAGGCCAACAAAGCCGCTGGCGCTGTTGAATAACCAGTTGAGCTATTCAAGCGGCGTATGGTCAGATGCCGTTTAAAATTTAAGTATATTCTGCGCATTCTACAAGAAGGGTAATCCAGCGCCAACTACCTTAACATTTCATATAAAGCCCTATAGTGCATATTCTGTAAAAGTCTGAAAGCAAGGGAAAGATCCGTGAGAAAGGGATCGACGCACACCATATCTTTGTCGACTTGAAATCAGCTTACGACAGCACGAGAAGAACCTATATGCCACGATGTCTGAATTTCGTATTCATGTAAAATTAATACAGGTTTGTAAGATGATGCTGAGCTCCACCACCAGCCCCGCTAGAACTAGGAAGGATCTCTCCAAACTATTTGATACTAAACGAGGTTTCAGACAGAGTGACACCTTAACGTGCGACTTCGTTAGCATTCCGTTTAGAAGGATAATTTGGGCTGCAGTACTAAACTGGTTAAAACATCTAATCATATTATATAATAGAGTGGAAATGCTGGTTTATGCTGATTTCATTGACATCGTCGGCTTCAACTACCGCACTGTTCGTTTAGATCTTTCCAAATTGGAACTGAATCAGGGCACAACGAAGTACCATCAGTTATTCAATTAACGGTCAGCGCATTTGCGTTTTGACCCCAACATCACTGTTGAAAGTTCCAATTCTGAAGAAGTAGAGTACTTTCTTTATCTTGTACCCAAAAAAAATTTACTGGCTTCAATTTCAGACAGCAAAGAGTGAGTTATAATGACGCGATGACGATAAACCACACCAAGCCTATGTTTTCTTTTTGTTGTTTCTCAGTCCAAATATGCCAATTTTGCTTCTTGACAAAGCCATTTAGTAAGAAATGAGACTCATCACTGAACTTTTCAAGTTCTTCAAAAGCCTAAATACTGTACTGACTGACAATTTGACAGATGTGCCCGTAATCTGTCATAAGACCCATACTGAAAAATAGTACCTCTCAATAAATCACCTAGGAAATATATTTAATGGTATTTCTTAATAAAGTTGACTCAAATGGAAAAATACACATCATATTCTAAACGAATTGCCTTTGTTATTTTTGAAACCACTCAGTTGCTCCAATCGCCAGAAGTGCCACTCTTCACGCCTGAGTACTTAAATATGTTCGTATGTATTAGTTGTTTTTGTCACTAATGTTGCACGACCTTTTTCTGTTTTTTTTTTCTTTTGGGAATGCGTGCCTACCCAAGCACATTACTAGCTACCGAATAGATGGCAATATCCTACGAACAACGAGCACATGTCCTTTATTACGTGCACTTTATTTTTAACTTCGCCGCCTGTTGCAAGTACTTCCATAATGGTATGGCACAAGTGCATACCAATGCAGGACCTTTTCTATGTAACGCATTCCACATGCATATCCAAATATACTTGCATATCCTAATAACGGAAAGTCGCATTATGAAATGATGGCGCATGGCAATATATATTTAAAAAAAATTTAAGTGAATTAATATCAATAGAGGGGGAAACAAATTTATCGTAAGAATTTTAATATTTGAATTACAACGGAAATTCTAATTTACAAAAGAAAAAAAAAAACTACATTAACAGCAACATTAAAGGCACGCGCGGCATGCAATTGAAGTCGCATTGAGGGAGTACAAGTATTATATTTTTTAACATATTCAGTTTGTTTATAAATAATAAATATAACAAATTTTCATATTCAATTTTCATATTCAATATGACGCTCAACCCATCTGCGTTGGCCTGCCATTAGAATCACGCGGGTCACATCAATTAAATGCCAATTACTGAGTGCCTGATTGAACGACGCCACTGCCGCCGACTCATAGCGCTCCAATACATTCGACAATTTTAACAAGCATTTAACCGTAATGAGCCGATAAGATCACGACGTGAGCGCTCAGTTTATTCTACTTCCACATTTCCACATTTCGTTAATTTATTCTAGTATTTTTTCGTTGTCGATAAAATCAATACTACTGCGCGGCTGCCTTTGAAGTCACGATTGGCACCGAGATTCAGCAGCGATAATGTTCGCACTCACATTGGACAAATCGTCCACTGCTCAGAGCCCACCACTACTCATTGTAGTTAAAATCCAGCGGCGACAGCGCTAATTTGTTTCCTGCGCATGCGCGCCGCCGTCTGCATTCAGTCACTGAACTCTTAGACTACCAAAATTCGAGGCATATTCTCTCTCGTACATCTCTTAGTAGTGCTCGAAAAAAAAAAATTATTTTCAATGCAAATGTTATACCGGAAATTCCTGCGAGTAATTCGTCAGCCACGCTTTTATAAGCCAACAAGAATACCTTTTTACAATGATTCGGTGCATCGGTTTTCCAAACACAACAATAATTCGAATGCGCATTGAAAAGAAGTGGAGGAGCATGAGGAAAAACAACATTGCACGCTTGACGCATTTAAATAAAATTCAAATTCTAAAGTGGAGCTCATTCATTCAAGAATTGAACAACAAATCCAGTCTTCGTAAATTTCTTACATCGCCTGCATTGGGAGCCAAAAAAATGCAAACGCGTAGGAAGCGCTTCGACAATTGTTAGTTACTCATTCACATACACACACACGCACACACACAGTAAAAATTTTACAAGCTGCACCGCTCTCTACTAGTACTCGTTTTCTACACAAAATTCATAAATTCAATAGCACCAGCGCCTTGCCATTGAAATGCCAAAAAAAAAAACAAAAACGTTGACCTCAAATACTACAGATGTGCTCGATTTTATATGCATTTAGAATACTTATGCGCTTGAGTGTGTGCGTGGGTGTGTGTGTGTGTGTCGTTTCGTATTTGTGTGGGTGTATTGCC
The DNA here is from genome assembly GCA_951828415.1 of Anomoia purmunda. Classification (NCBI taxonomy): domain Eukaryota; kingdom Metazoa; phylum Arthropoda; class Insecta; order Diptera; family Tephritidae; genus Anomoia; species Anomoia purmunda. Next base: position 84,489,388 of record OX639994.1, read on the forward strand.
GCCGGCAACGCCTGCAAACCGCCTTTGTGTCGAGCAAGTGTACGACTGTTCGTGTTGCTGCAATGAAAGAACCTCAACACAAAAACAAAAAGGAAACTACATAGTTCACGTTCAAAGGACACACCTGTTTTCATTCCACACGTCTGGTGTGCAGTGATTTTTCTTATGCTTTTGTATTGTCGAATTTATGTTCTGTTTTTTTTTTTTTTGGTTTTAATTTACTCACTCTGCTTGTGCCCAAGTTGTATTGCAATATCCTGGCAGGAAGTTCATTGAACTAATGCTGTAGGCAATTGAATTGAATTCAAGAGGCGAAAAAACACATGTTCTATACATATACATATTTCCAAATTTTGTTCGAAGTATGTGAATTTATTATGTTCACTTTGAATACAAATATGTAATGTGTAAAAATATCTATAATTTTGAAATTTGTAGGGTCAATACTAAAAATTATAAAATAAAATTATGCATATAGCACAAATAGCTGGAAAATTGTCAGACTTAGAGATCGCATTAAATGCATCCGCTTATTTGGGGCGAATAAAGACCAATGCAACTTAATGTTTTTTCTATAATTTTTCCTATTAAAAATGGCCTTGAGCTCATCAAAATTATCGTTTAATTTAACCCTAGAAGTGCTTCGTTCTTTTGGCCCTGTCTGCGGGCTTTGTTAGTCGAATCGACTAACATCGTTTTTGAATTTAAATAAAAAGTAAACAACCGCTGAAAAGAAAAATAAATTTGATGATTTTCAGTAGTTTTTATTTTTCAAACGCAGTAACAAAACATTAATTACATATTGTTTTTTCATATAACATAAAATAAATAAAAATTTATATGACTTCAGTTTTTGTACTCTTCTTGAGATCATATTACATAAAACTCTTATCTTCTAGTTATACATAAATTTTTCCAATGGAAATACAGTATTTACTTAACACATATGTTTTTCTTTCAGTATCATAAAAAAATTATTTAGTAAGAAATTTTTTTGCACATTCTGTGCATATTTCAAATTTGTGCTCGCCACAAATACTTTTTTCACAATTCTTACAGCACGACTTAGTCATTCGGTGCTTTTTATAATCACAAAAGCTGCAAATCCTCCTTTTTGAAGATTTTTCTGTATTTCTACTCTGCATTTTTTCTTGAGGTAGTATATTTTCGATATTTTTACGAAGTTTAATTGATATATTAGAGCTACAACTCAATCGTTGAGTCATTTGTGGCTGAACCAGATCGCTGTATAACTTCTTTAGGAAATTTCTCCGAGATAGTGGTTTCTTTTTCGTGTTCAACATGTTATGCGAGTAAATTATGTAGCTATTAATGAATGCCATATTTAGCATACCATAGAAGATACATAAAGGCCAACGATTGGTCTTGCGTAAACACGACATGACACTACACATTTGATCGAAAGTGTCCACGCCACCTTTAGTTTTATTGTAAAAATCGATCATAGACGGTTCGGTTTTACTGTGTTCGATCATAGATCGGCCCCTCTTGTTGCGAAACTCATTCGGGATTTCCCTTTTATTAGCACGCAGCGTACCGACAATAGTTAGCTTATATGGTTGTTGTGTAAGATCTTTTGCAAGCTTTACCGAAGTGAACCAGTTGTCCATCGTTAGGTTTCTGTTACTTCCATGAACCGGTTTGGTAAGTTCTTTGACAAAATACTCGGCGATTGGTAAATTTGTTGGGAATGTACATTCGAAACGACGAGTGACCGCGAAAAGCGAGCAATTGCTCATCTATTGTCAAATATAATCCTGGATTGTAGTTTTTGCGACAGTTATCAATAAAAAGATCCCATATATGTCTTATATGAGTAAATCTATCGCTCACGCGAGCAATTCTAGTCGTTTTGTCATCAAACCGTAATGATGTCAGTAGATTCTTGAACCGCCTCTGGCTCATAGTTGCTGAATGTCTCGTTCCAGAGCAGGAAGTATCGAACATTTCATCAGTCGCAAGGTGATTGTTTTTTATAGCAGCAGTCAATGTAAGTAAACCAATCAATGCGTATAACTCGGTGGCACTTGTTGCGTGGCTTACCGCTTCGTTTTTGTTTGCCAACTCAATATTTGTCCACTGGACAAATATGGCTAATTATATTATCAGATATAAACATTTTAAAACAATCAAGCGGCTCAATTATATTTTTTCAACAATGTGATGGTCCTCTTGCTGTATGAACAATGTTTTGGCCATACCGATAGCTTTTTGGTTTCACCGTTGACCACTTGTGACGATTTTTTCCGAACAAAGTAACTTTAGATGTATGACTAATGCCGCCCCTATTAAGCCTTTGTCGCAAAATATTTAAAGGTACGTCATCGTCCTCAGTATCTGTTTCCTCATAAGATGAGGAAAAAGCTTCCAAATCGTCATTGTTTTCAACTGTATGTGCGTCATCTTCGTCAGTTCCAGAGATACTGGTTTCTCCATCATCACTGTCTGAAGCTCGAAGAAAATCTTCAATTTGCTTGTCGTCAAGATAGCGTTTACAATTCATTTTTTAATTGCTTTCCTAAAATCGCTATTTATTTGTGGATACGTTGCGCTGCGAAATACGTAGAATTTCAAGATTACATCACTGAAACTATTCTTAAAACATAATCAAAAAGTCACAGTCGTTTCGACTACCAAGCATGCTGAAATAACTTACTAGCAGTCCGCCGAAAGTGTTGATCGTCTACACTCTGCTATAGATTTAAGCAGTAGAAGCGAAGTTATAGCGTTTTGCATCTTGCGTTTTGGATTGCCGAAGGAGTTTTCAACCGATTTCAATTTTTTTATTTTTTCAAATTGTTCGTAATTTATTTGCCGTGTCCCTGAACGATTTCATTTTTTCGTTTAAATTTGCATATCAATGTTACGAATTTTTCAATACATTTCATCAGATGAAAAAAGTAGCTTTTTTGAGAAAATCGTCCCCGTTTGCAGAACATTTTTTTTCTCATTTCAATGAATCGTTCAAGAACACCACAAGTGCCCATACTAACGAAATTTGTTTGGTTTTATGCTTTCAGTTGAGCTGATGGACTGGAATCGTAGTCACAGCAAGCCTCTTTGAATAAAACGTGTTTTGCGTAAAATGACATAACTTTGACAATTATTAATATTTTTTTATGTTCTTGAGCTTATTTTACAAATTAAACATTGTACTACGTAAGACGTATAACAAGTATTTAATAAAAATATGGCTACATATCTCACCATATATAACCTTTTAAGTTATGTCCTATAACCAATTTCGATTTAGGTTTATCGGGTCGCATTGTTGCTTTCACCATTCATGGGTTAAGCCACATCTGTTTGACATAATAAGAGTGCCGTCAATATTTGGCACATTGGACTCACCGTGATTATTTTGATTTCGTTTTCAGATGAAATTATCATTTCAGACTTAACCATTGTGTGATTTGGTTATCGCAGCAACCACAATCAACGAAACTGCCCGAATGTTTACCGGTTGCTTTTGCCGAGGGCGTACTGTATGTTAATCTAGGTTATAAGCTATTTGCATAAGTGCCGAATTTTTAACAAATCCGTTCAGCTGTTTCGGCTTGAAAAGAAAATTGAAAGCGGTGTTACACATTTAATGAAATCATCTCCGAAGTTCTCGGAGAAGTTTCCCGTCAAAAACCTAGCCATTTTCTTTTCCTTAGTTTTCCTCTAAACGTTGTGTCGTTCGAGGAACGTTTTAATTTAATCCGTTGCAAATAAATTTTTCCTAATGGGATTAGGGATAAATTTTGAATTAGAAGAAATTAGCAAAACCTAATGTCTAATCCGTGAAAGGGAGTAGTGTAATTTTATATTTTACAATTTTCAGTTGAAAGATTACGCTATGCGCTTCATTGGGCTCGTTTTTTTGTAACCTAACTGCAAAAGAACACTAGGTAGGATAACGAATTGCATGTAAAGCAACAACACTAACTAGGAAAAATATGCGGGTTGAGCCAACTCGGTAAAATGATATCCGACCTGAGATGTAGTGTTGGGAAGTGAAAAAACTGTGTTATTGTGAATTAGCCCCAAGAAAATACATGGGAAATTTACATTCAAGACCTAATTCGTTTTTATTCGCTTAGTATTTGTAAATACTTATATAACTACTTAAACCTAAAAATTGCCGACACAACTATTTTCCGTTCCTAAATAGCACTAAACATATCGCAACTTACATGAAAGAGGTCAACAGGGTTGCTTTTGCATTCAAAGGAACTTTTATCCAAGTTGGAGCGTTCTATTGAAACTCGGGACATGGCTGTTATATTCGAATTTATTAGGCGATATTAATTGGCAGACACTCTAATAATTGACTGTTAATTTAAACCCTTTTGAAACAAATTCTCAAATGCAAACACATTTATGTATTTCTCTATAAATTATGTAATTTCTTTATTCAGTTCAAACAGCTGAACACCGCAGCTTGAGCGTCAACTGTTCGAAAATTTGAATATTCAAAATACCAGCAGCATTTTCTATTTGCATATGCCACAAATACCCATACTGAGCTCTCTAAGCAACCGGCCAACCGAAAAAAACGAGAACTGGCCAACACTTGTTTCACTTCAGTGAGTGTATAAAAAATGCCAAACAAATAGCTAAGGTGCAGCCCACCTGCCTGCAACTGCCACAAGTAAGGGCATGCAACAAACGATGGTAATGCACACATGTCCTGCGGCAGGATATACAACATACAAATATTATGCAATATGTTCCTTACTCGAGTTGCAGGCAGACAAATATGAAATGTTTTGTTATTTTAGATGTTACGAGGAAAATTGTCCGTCCCTCTGACCGTAGAGTATTTGACTAGCTATTTTGTGAGTAATAATTATTCAAATTACAATCAACATAGAGGAGTGATGGAATGCACAACACAAAAGGTGACATTGCTGCGGGCGAACGTGTGTGGACGACGGGCAGCCGTGCGGACGCTGACATTTATTCTGTGTGTGTGTGTGTGTGTTTTTTTTTTCGCCGCACTGCAAGGAAGGAAAAACTTGACGTCGAATTTGTGTGCGGGTTTCAACTTTCAAATAACGACGAGATGCACGAGTTTGGCTAAATGTGCGTTCATGATCGGCGGCGCGCGACAGTCGCCTGCCAAACACACCGCCACTACCATCCAGCGCATTTCCTTGTCGGGCCACGTAGGGAGGATACTTCAAAGTCCAGCCGGAGCGTGCTGGCGGATCGTGCCAAGTCAACTACACATACAAAATACCAAATACAAAAACAAAAAAAACTTAGCTAAAGGTGGTGGTCACTCGCGCAACTCAGGGTGCAGTGGTGCATACAAAGCGGAATAGCGTAACTTCAGTCGTCATGCGGCGGCTTAGGGCTGAAAAATAATATCAACATACTGGGCTCGCACTTGTTCTTTTACGCTGCACCAATTTGCTGTTGTTGGTACGTGGTGTCGCCTGTCACTTGCTCAACTCATGCAAGTTGTTGTCTATTTCTGTTTTTTTTTTTAATTTTCACTGGAAGTGCCCCTTTTTTTTTGGCCAGCGGCAGGAAAAGCGCATTAGATATTCCATACGGGCGCTAGCGGTTTGCTCCCGAACAGGTACATTAAGCGTGCCACATTTTTTTAATGAGCCCGCATGCCACCGCTTGTGTCGCTACCCATTCGCATATTCCTAATAAATATGAGCAGCTTGCTTGTAGAGTGCAACAAGGCTCGGCAGACTTTCGCAGCACAAGTGTTGTTACCTACATTTGTTGCAAACTAAATATTAATTGTGCAATGTGCCTTTTTTTTACAAAAACAAAGTTACCTTCAATAAATATTAGCATTTCCTCCACTTTGTTGCAGCAATAAGCTAGTAGCAAGTGTGGTCTGCGTCTGTGTGTGAGTGCGCGAAAGGTGTCCGTGGTCAGCAGCAGCAAGTGGCGGCGGTGGCAAGGTGCAAGGATACGCTAGGTAAATTGAATGTTTCAGCAAATAGCGACGTGACTGTACTTGCGGCGGCGGAGTATTCTTTTTTTTCAATTCATCTTTTTTATTTTTATTTAATTCTTAATAATAGTAGCAAAGTTCATTTCAAGCATATCTTAAGCTACAAGCAACTGGCAATTTGTTCTAGGTGGTCTTTAATACTAGACATATATGCGGGTTTGAAAATAGTAAATTAGTAGATTACTTAGTCAAGGTGGATCTGGATATAGCAAAATTATAGCGAAAATAAATAATGCTAAAAAGAATAAATTATGTTAAAGAAACATGTCTAGAAAGGTGCAAAACTGTCAGCGGCTTTGCATATCTGTGGCGAATAGGAAGAATTATTTTAATTAACTTAAGCAAAATTGTGTTATTGTTCTGGCAATTTTGTTAGCAGAAATTACTCTAATGCAAATTTTGCACAATTTTGATTACTTTTAAGAGGTGCTTTTAAATCCCGTTCAATAAATATTAAATTTAAATGTATTTGTAAAAAAAGAAACATATCAATTCGCGCAATTTATGTTCCAAACATATTTGATTAAAAATAAAGCAACAGCCAATTTCTGAAATAGCTCTTTGAAACCATCTATGCATTTTTTTATGAATCTATCCGAAATTTCTAAAGAGAATATTTTAGGCTTTAAGATCATAGGAGATACACTGGCTGTACGAAAAACCGTGCTACTGGTATAGTGTAAAATTGTTTAGTCGAAACGGCAAGCGTCCAAGTTTTGTGTATGGTTCGTTATATTTCATGAAGAGTATTTGGTACATTGTTTGTATTCATATGTATGTGCAACGATCCCAAAACGAAACGGGAACACTCTCTCGTTTGTTTTTTGCACGTAAAGCTACAAAGGTTAGAGAATGATAAATAAAATATCAAACTTTTACATTTTCAACACATCCGAGTCAATAATTAATTATTATTCTTAGGGTCAAACCGCTGGAATAGTGTGAATACCCCTAATAATTACATGGTAATCAAAAAAATGATGAAAAATATGTTTATTATTGAATATTTTTCAAACTTGACCACAGTAAAACCTGCATCAAATAACACACCCAATTCAATAATAATTAATTCTTTATATAATTAGCTCTTATTATTGAGCCGAGTGTGTTATTTGATTCAGGTATTTAATATGTGCAAATTGAAAAATTTGCCGTATTCTTAAATTAATCTAAAAAGATGTTTCATAACCGTTATTAAATAATAAATATTTTTTATATCGCCGTTTGAAGTTATTTACTAACATTTATTTTTAATTTTCCTGCTAGCTGTTATGCAAGAGAAATTTTTATTCCTCAGTCAATAAAAGTAATTTACCACAGTTTACTTTTTATGTTGCCAATAAAAGCTGGTAAATTTTTATTTTGACGTTGTCTGAAACGAGTTATTTTCTATATTTATTTATCTTTATCTCTATCTTTATCTTTATCTTTATGTTTATCTTTATCTTTATCTTTATCTTTATCTTTATCTTTATCTTTATCTTTATCTTTATCTTTATCTTTATCTTTATCTTTATCTTTATCTTTATCTTTATCTTTATCTTTATCTTTACCTTTATCTTTATCTTTATTTTTATCTTTATCTTTATCTTTATCTTTATCTTTATCTTTATCTTTATCTTTATCTTTATCTTTATCTTTATCTTTATCTTTATCTTTATCTTTATCTTTATCTTTATCTTTATCTTTATCTTTATCTTTATCTTTATCTTTATCTTTATCTTTATCTTTATCTTTATCTTTATCTTTATCTTTATCTTTATCTTTATCTTTATCTTTATCTTTATCTTTATCTTTATCTTTATCTTTATCTTTATCTTTATCTTTATCTTTATCTTTATCTTTATCTTTATCTCTATCTTTATCTTTTTCTTTTTCTTTATCTTTATCTTTATCTTTATCTGTATCTTTATCTTTATCTTTATCTTTATCTTTATCTTTATCTTTATCTTTATCTTTATCTTTATCTTTATCTTTATCTTTATCTTTATCTTTATCTTTATCTTTGTCTTTATCTTTATCTTTATCTTTATCTTTATCTTTATCTTTATCTTTATCTTTATCTTTATCTTTATCTTTATCTTTATCTTTATCTTTATCTTAATCTTTATCTTTATCTTTATCTTTATCTTTATCTTTATCTTTATCTTCATCTTTATCTTTATCTTTATCTTTATCTTTATCTTTATCTTTATCTTTGTCGTTATCTTTATCTTTATCTTTATCTTTATCTTTATCTTTATCTTTATCTTCATCTTTATCTTTATCTTTATCTTTATCTTTATCTTTATCTTTATCTTTATCTTTGTCGTTATCTTTATCTTTATCTTTATCTTTATCTTGTCTTTATATTGAAATTTATATTTATCTTCATCTTACAAAGTAAATTGTAAAATAACATTTATTGATAACGGTAGAAATAATTATCCTATGTCACAATTGGTATGTGCTTATTTCATTTCTTCCCTCGTGGAAATCGTCAGCAAAAGCAGCCCATGAATTACGGCATTGCTGAAATATAAAACTCTTTCAATATTTTTGGAATGTTCGTCTTTATTAAAATAACAATTAACCTTCACCAAATTAAACCCACATAAACTTAATTATTGTTGTAAATGAAAAATTCACACTTTCAAATCCTTTAAAGCCTTTTCCTACAACTGCACAACACTCAAATTCTATATTTGATGTTTCTTCTGCATTTTAATCGCCATTGTCACAATACCTTTCTTACATATTTATACCGAATTGCTTATGCAACTTCGGCACATACTCATCCCAATGCGCTTGAAACAAATTGCCTGCTACCAATTCCATACTATATTTTTCAGCGAAGCCCATCGAAGAGAATTTTTCATGACCAGTCACATCAGTGTTGGTGAGCATTGGTTCATCGAATGCCTGCTTGCCTGGTTGCTTGTAAACCAGGAAAACATATCGTAGCAATCCACTCATCTTGGGAGCCATTGGTCCGACGTATGGATCAATTATCTCACCGTTGGCAATATCTGTGCCCGGTATATTCACTACCAGCCAATGGAGCCATTCGCGTAGTGCGGGATTCTCACGACTTGGTATATCCGGATTAACCATCACAACAGTATAGTACGAATCTGGTTCAGTAACCCATTCTAGCTTTGGCTCATCTTTGGTTTGAGTTGGTGTGAATTCTTTGCCTTTGCCGACATCCAACCCATTATTGTACGTAATCTGCAAATAAATAGGGTTGGCAATTTTATTCAAAATTATAAGAAATCAAATATCAAATCTTAAACAAGGATGCAAGGGTCGGATGCATGTCGAATTTCTGGCTCCATGGAACTCTGCTTCGGCAAGAACTTTGAAATCCAAAATCCTAACCGATATCTTGACTACAGGTGTATACATTAGTATTCTGACTGCTCAAAAGTGGATGAGGGGAAGAGAACAGGTGCAGGAATATATGGAGCTGAGACCAAGCTTTTCACCGCGACAGGCAAATGTCTTTAGTCCGAGATTGCCGACGAACTGCACAGAAAAGGAACGGACAACGCTTTAATTGAACTGGCGGTCTTAGCTAGTCATTTTCACGAGGACTAATTACCGAGTGAGTTTACTCGAAGCGGAGTAAGCACTGGAAAACTGTTGAAGGTCTCAGGCTGGGCAAGGATTTCGGCTAAGCTTTCAGTAAAAAAGGCGATACGATTGGTAGGTCTGATATTACACTTTTTGCCTGTTACCTAATCTGTCACAATCTATTAGGGTTTCCCATGTATCGGCTGGGTATGTCTACATGAATTTTTGAATTTTTAAAAAATATGTTTTTTTTTCTTTCATTTTTGTTTAAAATTGTAAAGTTGATTATTAAACGGATACTATAATATTAGGAGAAAGCGAAAGAAAATAATTTTTTTAATTAAAAAAAACTCAAATGACCAAAACAGCAAATAATTCCTTGGGATTCTTAGGATCTGTAATAACGGCAGTTTTTATACAAAAAAAAAATATTTGTATCACCAAGTATCCCGTTCAAGATGACAAGAATTAGACCTCCGTTATATTGGTATATTTCTAGTGAAAGACTAACTGAAATCAGCGTGCATCATAGCGGATGACAGTTCACTGCAACATCCGCAAACCGCATCTAGTCCGAATGTGTTGCATGGTCCCCATATGGATTAAGGGGGGAATACTGTGGCAACTTGGCCTTAACATAACCCCACAAAAAATAGTCTAGAGGCGTTAAATCGCACGACCCAGGCGGCCAATTGACACATCCCAAATGTGAAATAAACAGTTCACGAAACTCGCCTCTCAATAGGTCCATTGTTTCGCATGCTGTGTGGCATGTGGCATCGTCTTGTTGAAACTACATGTAATTCAAGTCAAGCACTTCCAGTTTGGGCAAAAAAAAAAGAAGTTTGTTATCATTGCATGGTAGGGCTCACCATTCACAGTAACGTTGCGATTCGCGTCATCTTTGAAAAAATACGGCCCAATGATGCCGCCAGTCCATAATCCACACCAAACAGTGACTTTTGATGGATGCACTGGTGGCAAGCTCTTCCAATGCTGCTGGCTAATCTTCACTCCAAAATTTAGTAGCAATAGTTCGAATAGACCCTCCGGAGGTCGATTAAACTGACCATAAAATGGAAGAAGCACGCGATGGACATTCTTATCAGAGTTCGCAAACTGAAGATGTTTGACAGTGACACAAGACATGATAGCTGTCGAAACCAGTCTTGCCAAAAAGAAAATAGCTAAAAAATCAGCCGTTATTGCGTAAATCTCTGCTGTCCATTTCTGAAGGTAGGTCAGTAACAGAAATTTAAAAACAAAAATTGGTACTACACTAACTTGAGATAAAATTGCAGTTCGAAACTTTTGACGCAGTTTACTTCTATTTTACACATAGATTATGGATTCTCAGTCGTGCCCCTAAATGTCATATGGGAACATTCCACCATATCGGATTTTAAGTTTGTCGCAGTTTGCACAATTTTTTAAAATTTTTTTGTTGAAACTAACTGACATATCGAAATGTTGACTTTAATCTCTACAAATATAAAAAAAGAAATTTTATGTATGTACTTTCGCGTAGGTCACGACTGGGAACGCGCTAAACATAGCGACATCGTATAAATGAAGTGACATAAAACTCATTTCCACACATCAGCGCTAAGCGGATTCATTTTCTTCACAAACACCGTGCCGAATATGTACTTTCAATGAAAAATTTCAACTTTTTTTTGTGTTTTGCCAACCAACCAACCTTCAGCAACTCCTTTGGCGGCTGATCGAGTATATCTGGCACTACTTCATTATCCCGAAAAATCTTCTCAATTTCATTATCTTCAGCTAGCACACAACTTGCCGCAAGGCAGGAAAGCAAAATTCTTTGTATTGCGAGCCACATTTTTAGAAATTTTTAAATGAATACTGATTTTTAAAATAGCGACGCGTGTTTATATATATATATGTTGTAAAAAATTTTACGACTCAGTGCGTTAATTCGAAAAATATTCCACACTATTGAGAAAATGTAATCACTTATAATTTTTTTTCGGATGATTTTGTCATTAGTCGCACGCAACTTGCAATCAATAGTTGAACAAATATTTAACTCTACAAAATTACGGTAATCATATGCATAAAAGAGAAATTATTTATCAGCATGTGTCAAATATATTGTTGTATGTAAAAACAGTAACCATCGTAGCCTAGCGCTAAAGAGCATAGGCTGCTAGTCCAGGACCCAAATTTGGTTTTATCTGCATGAATCGTCAAAATTATAGAAAAAGTTTTCCACGATGGCGATCACTTAGTCGATATGTAAATTTTTAGCACGAAAAAAATTACAAACACTTTCATTATCTGTGGTTGACACGCGACATAAGTTCGGCCTAAATCTGAGGCATGTGGCATACAATCACCGCCAGTGGGTACGTGTGTACTTTTCATTGTTAATGTAACAGTTTGCAGTTATTGTTATAGTTTGTTAAAGTGATTTCTCAAATTGCTTATGACAGTTTTTACAATTACATATAGTACAATCGCAATTGTGTTTCATCAAATAAATATAAAAGTCATTATAGAAATCGCGGGCTTGGAGTGCAAAAATATCTAGTCCAGTTTTTTTTTTATACCGAATGAAAAATTAATTACTCTACAATGATAGGAAAAAGTGCTTTGTGTAAAAGTTTAACAATAACTAAAAAACGAATAAATTTTTCAGACATCCCGCCTCTATATATTGTCGATAAGCGCCTTAAGCTCGTGTCTAAGGTGACTAATCTTGGGTTCGTTATTAATACCAGCCTAACGTGTGACGATCACGTGAACTCGATAATTGCCAAAGTGTACAATATTTTAAGAAACCTAAGAATGTCTGCAACTTTTACACCGGCCCCCGTTCGTAGAAAGCTTGCTTTACAATTAATAATGCCGATCATCTGCTACCCTGAACTTGTCTACAGTAAATTAAGTTCTCATTCTGCTCATAAAGTTGATGTGGCATTCAACCATGTTACACGTTACGTATTCGAGTTAGCAAAGTTCGATCATATATCTGGATGGAGATCGCGGTTGTTAGGCTGTGAAATTTCCGATTATTTGAAAGCAAGAAACTGTATTTTTGTGTGTCGACTTATTATGTATAAGGAACCGAGCTATCTTTATGACAAACTAATTTTCCCTAAGTCAGCTCTAATTAATGACTTGATTGTACCGACTTATAATTATCTGGCGTCTGCTCGGTTATTCTTTGTCAATGCCATACGTACATGGAACTCTGTTCCGGCGCACGTTCGCAGTAGTCTAAATAAAAGCAACTTTAAGAATGTTTTATATATGTACTTTCGTTAAAACAATAAAAACATATTGTATTATTATGAGTTTCGCTACCTAAGTTCCGTCTTTCTGGACAATGTGTGTATATGTCCATATCTTCGTTTATAAGTGTTCGGTATTTTAGTCTTTAAAACTTAGCTTTAACTACTATTTTATCATTATTTTTTTTTTATAATATGTGTTTCTAATTTTACTTTTTACATATGATGTGTTGTACTATAAAAGATCCTAGATCTTATTGTACTAATGATTTTTCTGGCAATAAATGAAATGAAATGAAATAACTGTGAGAAATTTTAAGTATTTTTACCCCTAAAAAATTACGAGAAAATTTTTACGTGAACGCAAAATTCGTTGACACTTGGAAGTTGCGGTGGAATACCAAACAAAAGCAAATAGCTATATTACGATCTTACGAGCCACTGCGATCCGATCATCAATAACCCCGGTTCGGTTCGGTGCAAATGGTGTGCAAATGTCATTATTTTTTAAGTGGTATCATATATGAGTCTAGCCGGGGAGCGAAAAACAATTCAAATTTAGACTTCAACCCTAACTACAGTTTCTGATAAGTAGGAGGATAGGTTAGGTTAGGTGGCAGTACCTGGCGGTACTCACATAGGCTCATGACCCTTTATGATACCACATTGCGGCTGGTAAGTGACCCTCGTTCATCGTCTAAGGAACCTCGCGAGGTACCTAATTTCGATCGACCTAAGGTCGTCAGACTCACAGAACTGCAGGACAGCGCCAGATTAAGTGATCTAATTTTCAACGTCAAAAAAACTTCTGCAGCAGGCACGCCAGTGGTCTCTAGACGTGGTGCATTTGCACGAATTAAGCAATGCCCGTTTAGGATTGCAGTCGTCATCTTAATGTCCTGTCTGCCCATGTTGACTAGAGATGTCGTTCTTTGGTCACTCATCGATGGTCAAAGTATACTTACAATTTGGAAAGTCGGTACAGCCCGCCAGCTTTCGTTTGCGATTCTAAAAAATTTCTTGTTGTTAATCAATAGTTTACTGGTCTTTTGAGGAATACCAAGTGAATCCCAGGATCACAGTCCGGCAGATTCGTGCCTTGACGAGCAAGCTCATCGGCTTCACAGTTACCCCGAATGTCACAATACCCCATGAACCTGCATGATATGTGGTGGAAATGTCTCAGCCATCTCGTTGTCGGTTACATTTTTCTGAGGAATTTAATAGCCGGCTGGTTGTAAGTGAAAATGTAGATGTCACCACCGGGAATCATATCACATTGTACCAGTGATGCGGTCTTTGAAATCGCCATAAGCTCCGCCTAAAATTCTCTGCAATAATTAGGTAGAAGGAAGCCCAACGTTGTGTCCAGTTGTTCTGTTAGTGAATTGTAACCGACATAAGGTGTGTGCATTTCTTAATTGAATTTTGTCTAATGGTAGTGTTGCATGCAATTTTCTTAGCAAATCGTTCTACCGGGAGGAAATAAAGTGCACTAAGTTGTAAATTTCATAGCCCCGGTTTTGAACAGGGAGGCTAACCGCTGAACTTTTTCTACTTTCTTAAAACTTACTTTTTGGCGAGAGCCTCCACTACACTACAGTACCATAAAAGAGCCTTGCGTTACCATTGGGCCCCAATTTAGCACCACCGCATGAAGCTCATGTACCAGGCCTAGATGTTTGACCAGGTTCCTCTATTTTTTTTTTTTTTTTTTTGAAAAACGCTCATTGAACCGAACCGAACCAAGTTTTAGAATGCTTTTTGGTTGCGTTATGGCAGATGAAAAAAAAACGGTTCGGTTCGAGCCCAAATAAAATGGCGATTCGATTCAAAACTGATATATTGTCCTGATAATAATGATTATGATTACCAAACGACAGGGATGATAAATTAACTTTTTGAAATTGTGCCAAATATCAGAAAAAAATATAAATATATCTAAATATAAATAAATACTAAAAAAAAGAATTACAAAAATTCTAATTAGACATGGAGAGATAAAAAATGTTTACCTCCAAATATTTAAACTTAACATACAAATAAAGAACCCGAAGAGAATTCGTTTACCTTAGTTCTCGAAGGTATGTACTTGATAAATATTCCAATTTAAAAACTTGCCCAATCCGCTTCCAAATATTTGGAGAAACTAATCCCAAAACACATCAACCCATTCTCTATTTTCCCGATATACGTGATATCCAAGAATGATAGAATAGGTGGGACGTAGAAATTCTGTCAAAATTTTCAAGAGAGTGATAGCGGTACCACAATCTGCGTCACTTTCTGTATTCCTTTCACCATGCGTGATATCTATTTTCTTCGACTTCGAAGTTCGAATGTTTTTATTATTAGGATTCTTTATTTTCCTTTTTTATGAATTTGTGGACTCAGTTTTTATAATTTCACCCTTGGATTTTTTGCAATCAGAAATAAAAGCAAAGGTTGTATGTATTGTTGTAAAACCAAATTGTGAGATCTGATCATCGAATTCAGTTTATGTTTTTCTTAAGTCGAAAACATTTTTAACCTTGACTTTCAGAACAAGGCCGTTTACCTAAAAGCATAACTAAATATAAAGAGTCATATTACATGGGAATTATTCCAAAAAAGTAGGTGTGGTGTCAAAATATATCTCGGCTTCAAATTGCCTCAAAAAAGGACAATTTTTGCAACTTTATCATCACTTTCAAACGATTATGATTGCAGTAATCCAAAAAAATCGATTACAATGCAATAATCATTCATTGAACTAACTTCGATTGCAGAAATTGTAATTTGAAAAAAAATTTAATTACAATTAATGTAAAGGAAATCAAAGTTCGTTCGATGGATTAATATATTTTATTTTAATTCTTGCTTTTTTGTTATAAGCATTACTTTATTAAATTCGATTTTTAATTTTTTTTTGTTTATTGATTATAATTCTTGCTTTTTTTCTATTTATATAAATATTTTTTACATTTTATTCTTCGGTGAAAAGTTGATGTTTGTTGGAATGATTTGCCGACATCCAGCGGAAACTCTGACTAGCGACAAACGTTGGAATGAAAAATGACACTTAAGATGGCACAAGGCCGAAACCGGTTAATCTCTGAACAAAGCTTGACAAGGGGTAACGGAAAATCGTGTCAATAAACATAAAACTACCTTCATACTATAGTTAGGCGAGCGTTTATCTTTTAAATTTTTCTAGAATTAGTTCTTTGGAGATTACTGAAAAAATTGTAATTAGAAAAGATGGATTCTTAAAATTATTGTATTGATTTTGCATTTTCACTCTCAGCAGACGATATGTTGTTTATGCATATACTTTTATTATTTTTTTTATTCGAATATCATTCCTATGCTATTTTCCCTTAATCGGTTTATGTATATAACGAAATTTACAACTTTTTAACATTTTATGTTACCTTAAACATAAAAATTTCTATATGCTAACTCCGCACCTGCATATCTTCCGTTTGCCCCTAATTTGTTCCGCACTGCAATTTTACTGTAGGTGTTTCTCATCCTATTATCGTTTCATTTTACAGATTTTTTTCTTATCCCCTCTTTCACAAGACCTTTTTGTCGTCACTGCGAATACCCTAAATACGAGTACATATTTGCTCAATACGAGTACACGCATAATTAAATTCTTGTTAAAAAATAGTAGTACTTGTTATGGCACAGCACATTCTAAGAAATTGTAATCAGCAAATTCTATTGCACTTCCTCGATTTTCCTGTGCTCTTTTTGTCACCTTTGTGTGCACACCCATAAATAATAGAAGAAAAAAAACAAAAAAAAAACAAAAAAAAACTTTGTACTCGTAGGTGGGAAAGGAAATCGTAGATAATACTACTTGTGCGCATTAAATATTTGCTAATGTATCGGTGTGCTTCCGGTGCACATTTTTTTTTCTTCTTCAAAAAGTGTACACTTATCGATTGAATTGATTGCCTGCTTTTCAATTGGTTTGCCTCATTGTATAGCGGCTTAAGTAACACTTTAGAGCGGTAGTATGAATTGCAAATTGATATTACTTCTTTTGCAACAAATGCTATGAAGGATAGTTGTTCCTGAGTCACTGAATTCCTAATTCGTGATACGAGTAGATACTCAGATAAAGGGCAAGTAACCAGAGGATTTTCAAAGAACTCAAAGCATACACGAGGGCAACAACTAAAGTGACTCTAAGCAAAATCTATGCCATAGAGCATTTTAAATTCTTCGTGCTAATTTCGTGGCACTCCAAAATCTATAGCAACTTACTATACTTATTTTAGATTTGAGTAAATGCCGCTCCTAGGAGGATACTATGGTGTCGTTCCAAATCAAAGTCTTCCAAGCTGCTCTAAAGTCTCGGCAAATGCCATTTCTTGAACTTTAATACAAGTTCAGCTAGGACCTTTATTGCACAACTGGCATCTTTAAAATGAATGCATAATAAAGACAACGAGAGAAAACCGAGAGCGTCACTAACGAGAAAAGGTATTAACTTTTTAAAACAATTATTGCTTTATTCATTGAAGACTTTTAGAACAATAAATAAGTAAATCAAAAATGTTCATTTTGAAAATACAAAACTTCAAAGAACAATATTTTTAATATTAAACTAAAAATAATAAATAGTAGACTAATGCCCAAGTAATATCTACATATTTATATTAAGATGTTAACAGCGAAATTGGAATTAAAAAGGATTATTTTAGGAATAAAAGGTTTTCCTTACTAAAAAATTCAACAAAATTCTAGTAAAAATAAAAGGATGTCCTTAATTAATTTATTTAAGATAATTTACCTTATATGATTTTTGACATAAAAACAAAGAGCCTTTTTCTTAAAAAACAAAAGGTTATCTCCTTGTTTTCATCCGTTCACCAGTTCAATAAATTTGAGAAGAAATTAAAAATAAAATTACGAAGCTTTTCTAGCAAAAATTTCTTCAATATTGTCCCCTCTCGCTCTCCTTGGTCACCAAACTCTTTTGGATACTTATCTTTTTATTTATAGGTGAACTTTTTAGCACTGTGCATGAAAATTGTCGAAAAGAACTCTGTTGCAAAATAAAATAAACTTAAATTCATGTGGCAACTGGGGCATTACGGTTTTCAAGGCAATGAACTGACTAACGAATCGGTGTTTCGAGCTTCCAATTGGATAGCAACCTATTATAGCGTCATGCCATGAATAAGAAGTACTACCGAGACCAGCAAAACAAGCAAGTTCCTCCTTAAAAAGTCGGGCAGGATGATGGAGAAATTCCTTCTTAGGCGGAGAAAGAAGGAGTTGCGAGCACTGGTGGAGTTGATTACAGGACACAATCCATGGGAGAGTCACATGGTAACTATAGTCCATATTTAGTCTTTTTAACTCCTTAAAATTTCGACAGCTATGTTTTAGTATTTAATAAAATTATTTACTTAATTTTTCAAATAGGTTTCAACCCACTTCAAAAATATCTTCGAAATTAAGCTTTCGTGCACCTATTTGGTTTTCCACTATTCTAGTAATATTTCATTCAACTTATAAATTAAGTTAAATAAACGCTTCGAAAGTGTTTTCTTTTAAACTACTTTCACTACTTTCGTTTCACATCAAACTTGTAATATTTCAATTAACACTAGTTTATATGTATATGTAATAAAACTTATCAACCGGCTGACTCAGTCGATCAAGAACAATATTAAGTTGTGACAACTGTAATTTACGAGTAATTCGATTGACCAAAATGTGCAAGGGGCAATTCCACACAAAAATACCACGGCACAATAGCCAACAATAGAATCTTTAGAGGTGCAGACCCACTCGTAATGCTTCCTCAGTTTCTGGGGTAACTTTAACTCGATAAAATAACTGAGTTCCGGGTGCGGGAAAAGTATAACAAATAGCGAGACCTAGCGAATATAAAGGGTGGTTAAATTTTAAGGGCCGATGTTGAATGTGAACCACACCTAAACGTCAAGTTTTTTTCTACATTTCATTTGACTCAATTTCAGACTAACTCAATTTGAACATGGAAATATACGCAATCGAGCAATGTGTTAAAGTTATTCAGGCTTATATTATGAAAATGGGCGTTCAAATTAAAATGCATATCGTGCATTTTCGAAGAAAATCATCTTCAGTGATCAGGCACATTTTCACCTCAGTGGATTCGTCAATAAGCATGGGCTGGCGGCATCATCGGGCCGTATTTTTTCCAAAATGAGGCCGGTCAGGCAGTTACTGTGAATGGTGTTCGCTATCGTGAGATGATAACGAATTTTTTATGGCCAGAATTGGAACATATGGATGTGGACGATATGTGGTTCCAACAGGATGGTGCCACTTGCCACACAGCCAACGAAACAATAGCTCTTTTGCGCGACAAATTCAATGGCCGTGTTATCTCACGTGGTGGCGATGCCAATTGGACTACTTTCTTTGGGGTTATTTGAAAGAAAAGGTGTACATCGATAAGCCAGCAACAATTCAAGAGTTAAAGGACGAGATAATTCGGCACATTAACGGCATAGAACCTCAATTATGCCTCAGCGTCATCGAAAATTTGGACCATCGGATGGAGGTGTGCCGCCGAGGTCGCAGCGGATATTTGGCCGATATTTTATGCCATACATAATTGAACCACACCATATTATCATAATAAAAAGAAATTACAATAATTTCGAAAATAATTTGTGTTTTATTCAAAATCAACATCGGCCCTTAAAATTTAACCACCCTTTACTACACGAAGTCCACCGAAGTGACAACGGAACAAGAATACTTATCGGCTTCGGTCGGAGCTTGCTCGGACCACGGATATGAACTCCATTTCGAGAACCGCAATTTCCACCACTTTTATATAAAATGCCTCGTCTGTAGCCTCTGTCTGGAGCTTTCAGCTTCACCATCTCAAAGCTTACGCATATCTTACGTATATATATACTGCTACACATATGCGCCATATGCTAGAATTGGTGATAATATAGGTTCCTAATGCAATTCTTTTAGCTTCTTTATTAGCATCAGTAGATATACTAAAAATTGCCACAAGCACAGGGAAATATGTATCAAGAAATTCCCACAAGCATTTTTCCCATTTCTACAACCTTTCCGTGTATTTATTACGGCAATCCCATACTGCGCTTTAAATTTGAGCAAGTTTTGGAAAATCACCGTTACATGAAAGGTGGGCGTGGATTTTATCCGGTTGCGAAAGTTTTCAGAAGTTTGTTCACTGGCATTAATTGCCATGGTTTAATTAATTCCGCTTGTGATTCTAAGAATTTAGACAAATCCTTGCCGGTATTCAGCAAGCAGTCTCTAGTCATTAATTTAGACTTTTCGGCGGTGAGATTGATTTTGAGACTATTCGGTATTCGGTAAACCGTCTCAAGCCTCTAGTCTCAAAATAAATTCACTAATTTGTCAGCTAGTCCTGAGTAGGCCGCAAAACAAAAAAATTGAGGAAAGTATTGCACAAACGCGAAAATGACTTAGCACTCGATCTGTTCCTTGGTCGTTCGCTAAATTTTGATTAAATCTGTATAAAAAATAACGCTCAACTTTCAATACACATAAAAAAAAAATCTATTTGTTTACATTTGCTTATAAATCTTATTCCGGTATTTTGATCGAATGCGTATATGGGTGAGGAGCTGCATTTATCGATTATTGATAGTTTTATTCATATTTTAAATAATCGGTGCACATAAAATGCAGTAGTAAGAATTTCGAACGGTTTATTTCAATGTTAATTTAACGATAACCATACTGTTTTAATTTTTGAAGATCAGTAATGTTGTTGACAAAGAATTGATTCAAATTCAAATTATATTTATTGAGACCAGGAAAAAAAAAGAAAAGCAATAATACAAATTATTTTCAAAAGAAGAAAATTATAACTTAAGACTATACATATTTGATCTTAAACAAAGGTTTTTGAAAAAAGATCTTAATCTAAAAGAAAAAAAGTTACAACAAACGCTTGCTCCCGGCAATTTTTTAAAGTATTCTGAGGGCTACGACTCAGTCTTAAAACTAACTGAAAACTATTGTAAAAAGAAATCTTACAAACTATACTAAATAAATAAAGCCTATGCTTATACTAGCCCCTGTGTGAACCAGGTGTTGATTTTACATAAAAGTTTGAGCAGAAGGCTTCTGGATGACTAACATCATTTATTATATTTGCCTTACTAATACCAAGTGGAGACAAATACTTGCTGTTGACCCAAGTATGGCCCAATTGCGACAAGATACCATCAGAAATCAATGGATTGTCACAATTCTGAACATGATCGACAAACCTTAATATTGCTCTTATTGCATATTTATTAAAAGCGAGTACTTTTGAATTTGAATAAATATAATTATTTGAGTATTTTTTTTTTAAGTTAATAAAGTTTTTATTTAAACAGAATCTACTAATTTTACGTTCAAATATTTAAATTTTTTCATCAAAGAAGGCGAAAAATTAAACCATATCGGCAAAGCGTACATGAAGACTGGACGGAGAGCGACTTTATGACTCAAAATTTTAATGCTTGTGTTTAAACTTGTATTTTTCATTATCATTGACAGTGCATAAAAACGGTTATTACACTTTTTTACCATGTCGTTAGCATGAAAATTTAATTTAAATGAGTTAGTGAATGTTTCTACAAGATATTTCATTTCATTCTGAAAACGAGAAAGATTAAGATTTAGAAACAGGTCTCTACTCTCCTTTACAACCCCTCTAGGTCCCTGATACAGATAGGTACACTTTTGGCCTCATTCACCCCCCATAACCCCCCAATATTTATAGAAATTATTAATTTTTTCCAGATGATTCTCTACGATTCGTGACGCCACGGTAGGGAATTTGTTATGAGTAGGGCAACCCAAAATATGCAAATGCATATCTCTCATATTTCATTTTATCATAACATAGCCTCAATACAAACACGAATTAGAAGGAAAGAAAAAGATTGGCATACATTTCATTGGGCATATTTTTGCATATTTTCCAATAAATGCATTTTTTATGCATATAATTTAATTTAATTTTAAAGCAACAAAAGAACTCATTCACAATCACCACGATTAAACATATGTTTTCATATGTGTCATTTTACGCGCAGAAACGTTTGTTTATTGCATTGGATTTTCGCGATCGTGTATCAAGTGAAAGACAAATATAAACGTAAGTACATATATAGTTGAAACTATCTGCAAATATTTTTTGAGAACGATATGAAAAATGCAATTGTTTTATTTCATAAATTAGAACATGGGTAAAATAAAACAGAAGCTATCATCAAAGCTTAGTTCATACGTGCAGCAATACCCAGTTTTCAAAACTGATGGCGTGCTTTATTGCAAATTGTGCAACAAATCAGTTTCGGCTGATAAACTTTTTAACGTGAAACAGCACTTGCAAGGCTTAACCCACAAAGCACTAGAAGGTAAACAAACAAAGGAGCTTCGAAATCAACAGTTGATTACCCAAAATCGAACATTGTCAAAAAACTGAACAATTCGCAAAAGACTTGTGCGATGCGTTTGTTTCAGCGGATATACCATTGTACAAAATAAGGAACGAAAAACTGAATGTGTTTCTGCAGAAATATCCCAAACTTCCTATACCATCTGAAAGCACACTATGCCGAAATATTGATGGTCTCTTCGAGCAGACAATGGACAACATAAGAGCTGAAATCCGAAATAAATACGTTTGGATCACAATTGATGAGACAACGGATAAGGAAGGACGCTGCATTGGTAACGTGATTATAGGCGTATTAGATAGTGAGGGACCATCAAAAAAAATGTTGTTAAATTCAGCAATCTTAGAAAAGGCTGATCATGTCTCGATTGCCAATCTATTTGATAATTCTATAAAGCTTTTAGGAACTGACTTTAACAAAGATAACATTTTGCTATTTCTATCTGATGCAGCGCCTTATATGAAAAAAGCGGCTAGTGTCATATCAGTGTTTTACCCACACTTGACATGTTTAGCGCATGCACTACATCGAGTGTGTGAAACAATTAGGGATTTATATCCTAATGTGGATAAGTGGGTGGCCACCGTTAAAAAAATATTTTTAAAAGCGCCTTCGCATATACCTCATTTTAAACAAATGGAACCAGACTTACCTTTTCCTCCAGAGCCTATCACCACACGCTGGGGCACTTGGTTGCAGGCGGTTGACTACTATGCGGAATATTATGAGAAAATTACAAGCATAGTCAACACACTCGATTGCGAAGAGGCACAAAGTATTAAAATTGCACAAAAACTTCTGTCTGATTCATCAATGCGAAAAGAAATAATTTTCATTCATTCTAATTTTAATTTTCTTGTTAATTCCATAAAAAAATTAGAATCCACTGATTTGCTTCTTTGTGAACAGATAAAAATAGTAACTAATGCCAAAGATCAAATTAATAAAGTTGATGTGCAAACAGTGCAGCAAAAATTAGAATATGTTTTGAAAAAAAACAAGAGTTTCGAAATAATAAAAAATATAGGAGAGCTCCTATCTTCTAATAGTGAGCAAAACTTGGATGAAATAATTAAAACGTATACAATAAAAGAAATGTTAGTATTTAAATATGCGCCGATCACATCTGTCGATGTAGAGCGTAGTTTTTCTATGTACAAAAGCTTATTTAGAGATAATAGACGGAGCTTTACTTTTTCTAATTTACAAAAACCAGTTTGTTATATATTGTAATTCCAACATGAAATATTTTTTTTTTTATTTTTCACTTATGTAAATGAATTGTGATTTTTATTTTATTTACGTTTAAGAACTTTATGGAACTGAAATGTGATTTTTATTTTTTTGAGTATAAGAAATAAATGTTTTATGAAAAATATTAATATACATATATTATTGAATGAATAAATGAACACAAAACAGAATATATTGTGCAATTCATTAGTATTTTGAGCGTAATTAATAACTTCGTCTTGTTTTTAATGCTTTAAAAAATTAAGACCATATTTTAAAATGAAAAAATAAAAAGTTTAAAGGGCATATTTCCGCATATTTTTACATTTAAAGGGAATATTTAAGCGCTTAAAAAGGATTTTTAAGAGCATATTTTGGGTTGCCCTAGTTATAAGCATAAACTAAAGAATCAAGGGCGTACAGAATACTTATTGAATTATTGTGACTATGTGGAAAATGATACATAAAAATTTTCTAAATCAAGAGAACACCACAATTTCAAACTCCAAGATCCGAGGAGAATCATTAATAAGCACAAAAAATTTTCTATCTGACAAAAAACTTGAAATAATTTTAATAATACCATTATCAAAACCAATCTGAACAAATTTAAAAAGAAGCCCTCTATGATAAACACGATCGAATGCTTTTTCGATATCTAATGATACTGCTACAGTACAAAGTTTATTTCTGAAATTTACCAATATATCATTGGAATATTTAAAAAGTGCATGTTGCGTGGAATGTGCTTTTTGGAAACCAAACTGATACGACGGAACAATCTTTTCCGAGTCCAAATCATAAATTTTGGACTGATAATACCCAGAAGGGAGTGTGTTAGTAAACATTTCAATTCCAAAAGCATTTTCACTAAACAAAGGACTTCCACACAAATTATGCACACATACCTTAACTTAATTTAGAAGATTGCACGTAGGTATCGAAAAATTTCAGATTAACACTAGGGGGGCTAAATGGTGAAATTCGGGCGCAAATCAGGTTGTGCCGTGCCGGTTTAGATGGTTTTGTTATATTTGCATATACTATGTGGGTATGTACTTTTGTGTGTGTGTTAAGAAAACAAAAATTCCTCCTCCAAGGCGGAATATAAAACCACAACAACAAATTGATATAGGCGTGTATACCCAGATATTATTTTGTTAAATTGTATGCGCATATGTTTTGGTATATTTGTATGTATCTATGTATGTATGTATGTGGATGTATGAGCGATTTCGCGAAAGGAAAATAACGACCACCCACGCATGCAAAATAGGCAGCAATAGGAGCAGAAGCAAAGTGGATGAGGTCCACTGGTGGCTTAGTGTCAAATTCGCATATCGATTCGCAGGAACTCGAAGTCAAGTTAAAAACAACAACCACAAGCGCGGCAATAGATAACTATTGGTTAGCACGTGTGTTGGCATACCCTGCAGGAAATGCAACAAATACAAAAGTAAATTTAAATTGTATTCAAAAATACTAGTGCTGACTATAAAACTAACTATTTTTGTATGGCGATGGCTAACAAATGTCACTTTTCGTTACCTTTACATGAGCTAGAGCAACCAGCAATGACCTTACTACTTTCAACCACAAAATAATCGAAAGCTACCTTTATATTACATATATATGTATATATATATATATATATATATATATATATATATACATATATATAAATGCATATATAAACCAAAATAATTGGTGGTTTTCACGCTATTTTTGTGTCTCATGCCGTATATTAAATACCTATGTATACCCATAAAATGTGAGACCTATTTCCATTTGTAAAAACAACATTTTATTTTGTTAAGCAAAAACTAATTTTTTCTATTAAATTCAAAACTCATTTAATTATCTCTTTTTTTAAAACCCAATATATAGGAGTACAAAATTATTATTCTGAAAATTGTTGTATAACAAAAACCATATAACTCAAAGTTTCGAACCAAGGCGAATTTATAGAAGGTGATGGCATAAGAGCAGCTGATTTGATTTTTTTTATTCACCTACATGTATTTTGTTTTTGCTTTCAAAAGCCGTAAAAGCAAAAACAAAATGTATTTAAATTTTGACAACTCTTACGCAGAAACAAAAACAAAATACATAGGAATTTTGTAGTTGTATTTTTAACACCACCTTGTATGGATGCGTCTTGTTTCGGACTTTGAAAAAAACCATAAAAATTCAATAAATTTAAAAAATGTCAATTTTCAATAGAATTCAATCGAATTTTCAATCTGAATTTTAAAAACTTTGCGGCAATGTAGTTTTGTAGTCAATCCAGCATCCGTGGAAGAAAGTGCAAATTTCAAATTGCTAACAATTTTCTTTGATATCTAATAATTATTATTGCAGGTGGTGTTGGACATTTCCTTCCCAACAACTTTCTAATTGTTAATTTAAAATAATAAAATAAATTAAAATAATTAATTTAATTTAAAAAAACACGTGCGCACTTATGTAAATGCGCGAGCCGGAAGTGAAACTTCTCTGTGGTAGTAGATATTAATAAAAGGAGTTGTAGTAATTAGTAGTAGCATTAACAGTGGTAGAAATTAGTAGTACAATTTTTTAAAAATTGTGGAAGAAATTAGCAAAACATATTGGAAAGAATTAGTAAAAATAGTGGTAGAGGTAAAAGCAGTGGAAGAAATTAGTAAAAATAATGTTCAGAATTAACAAAACTGGTGGTAGAAATTAGTATTACATTAAAATAGCGACACAAAATTTTAAAATAGTGGAAGGAATTAGTAAAAGATTGGTAGAAATTAGAAGTAGCATTAATGAAAGTAGTCGTAGAAATTAGTAGAAATAGTGGTAGTAATTAGTAGTAGCATTAGTAAAAATAGCGGGAGAAACTTGTAAGAATAGTGGTAGAAATTTGTAAAATTAATGGCAGTAATTAGTAGTAGCACTAGTAAAAATCGTGGTAGAAATTATTACTACCATTTGTAAAAATAATGGTAGAAAGGAGTGGAAAAGTGGTAGAAATTAGTCATTGGAATAAATTGGCAAAAATAGTGGTAAAAATTAGGAAAGGCAGTCAAAAGGTAGTAAAAAAATAGTGGTAGAAACGACTAAAGATAGTGGTAGAAAAAAGTAAAAATAGTGGTAGAAATTAGTAAAATAGTGGAAGGAATTAGTAAAAATAGTTCTAGAAACTAGTAAAAATAGCGGAAGGAATCAGAAAAAATTGCGGTAGAAATTAGTGGAAATAGTGGTAGAAATTAGTCAAGCGATTCCGACACGACTTTCTTTACGCGATGTAAAATATCACTGCCGCCAAAGAGGATTTACTTCAATAAAGTGTAATAATAATATTAATTAAAATGAAATAAAATCTATATAAATAAATTTCGAATGTAAAAGAAAATAAAACAGTGTGAGCTTAATAACAAGAAAGAAGCATACCCTACAAACCTTTTAATGGGAAATTTTCTTCATTCGCCGCATTCATCCGTACAAATTTCCTCTTTTTTTATCGTTTTGCAGATGTATCCAACAAAGGCTCTAAAAAATTGTAATTGCCGAGAGGTAAACACATTAGTTAATAATCATTAATGAAATAGAAAAGTCCTGGCAATCAGCGGTACGAGAGAAAAGTATATGTTGAGTGACGCGACATCGGTCACAAAGAAATTATTGCAGTGTCAAATCGGATTGAAAAACGTAAACATTGTGATAATAGACTACTTAAATCAAATGAGTAATTCCCAAAAAAACCTCTTAGATTCGGTTTTTAGTGATATCTTCATATAATCAATATATGTAAAGTGATGCTGTAAACGCTAAAATTTAAAATAAAGTCAATACAAGTTTAATTTTCTTCATGTGGTTTTTTTCTTGAATTTTCTCTTTTTTCAGCTAAATTATAAGCACTTTCTTTGTTTAGTGTCCTTATTTTTAGATACATACATTCGTGTGTGAAAGGATTTTATTATCACATTTGACATGTGCAAACAAAGTTTAACAAAGTTTGCTCCCAAATAGTTATCTGCAAAACGGGGTGAGGCCCTTTAAATTCGTTCTCTTCTGTTAGCTTCGACAAACCGCCGTTGTTCTGGTGGTCCACCCGAGTGTAGGATATTGATTGCTCTTCCTCCGCACTTATGTTCAGCATGTACTTTTAAGTTGGCGGTAGAAGTGTCCTGCCAGGTTTTCTAACCCGTCATGTTCCAACCCTTCGAGTTGCAACTCTTTGTTTCATTCGCCCGATTTGATGTTCTCAACAGTTTCTGGTAACTCCTTCAAAACGGAGGCTGTATAAAGAATTTATTCATTTACACTTGTCATCCCTTAGTTACAAATCATTATTTCGTTTCGTTTCTACATCGGGCGTATCGTCAAAAGTAGTTATTTCAAAGTTAGTTATTTTTAGCAAATGCAATTTTTTTACTGCAGGGCTCATATGCATCTATGTGTGTCTGTGTGTGGGTGTGTCCGTGTGTGCTCCATACAACCAAAATATTATCATATGGAAATTTCAGAGCAATTACGAATTCCGCTAAAACAACGATACTGCAGCCAATGAACTGTCAAGAGAAGAGGAGCCACCGCGAAAAATAAAAACGAAGTGCAAGGAAAATAGTTATAAATAAACAACAACAAACTGCAAAAGCATAAGTGGCTGTCTAATAGTGATGTGGCTGAATCTGTTGCAGTTGCTGTTACTGCGGTGGGCTTAGCGGATGCTGATGCCACACACAGCCGTTGCATAGAAGTGACCTTATGATGATTGAGCTGGTGATAGGCACCCACCGCTGTAGGGACAGGAGCTAAAGATGCTCGCATATGTGGCGGCAATTCGAGCCATTGTTGTTCTATTTTCCTAGCACAGCTAGTGCAATATTGCTGGTTGTTTGGCTATGCCCACCTTGCTTCATTGCAGCATCGCCTATTTGGAGTGCGCAGAGGCACACTTGTGGCGTTCAATCCATATGAATGAGAAAAGCGGTTGGTGGCACAAATTTTTGTATCAGCATTCGTATATGTAATGCGAGTAAGTGTTTGGCTAACTGACCGTTTGAGTGGTGGCATACGCGTCGTTCCGCTACATGTCAGCAATAGGTCAGCCAAAGTAAGCATACGTAAAGTTGCTGTATAATAGAAAATGCAAAAAAATAACTTCGCATCAACTTGTGCATCTATAGCCACTAGTCAGGTTGGCTACTATAACCGATCAACAATTTAACGCCTCCACCATTTTCGCTGCATTGCCACAATAGAAAATCACGTGCCACTTGAGATGAGCTGTTAAATTTTTCCATTGACTATTGCCAGCTTACAGTGCGGAGCACCTATTTGCCGGCAAATTTTGGGCTTTAAAGAAATCTCTTAATTTATATTGGTGCGTTCGAAGTCCTAGTAATACTTATACTACCTGTCAGAAACTTTTAAAGGTCCCGCACTAACGTGTACTCTTTTATTTTCTATTGCGATTCTTGAGTTAAATATTAGGGAGATTTTCTAAGTCTTGCAAAACCCTTGCATGGGAGACGGATTTTCAAGTCGTCCAATCCGAGCAATGGGAAAACAGCAAACTAAAAAATATATGGAAACAACGCTACTTCTGAGTCCATGTTTATTTTCTTAAAATAAAATATATATCACAGTAATTACCACTTTGTTCCAGATGTCTTTTATTATTCTTTAGCTAATATTTTGTTGGGAAAGGTAACATTTTATATATTTTCATATATTTTAATTATTTGATATAAATAATCGTTAGAAACTGTTCAGAAAATTTATAAAAATTCAACAAATTTAAAAAATGGTCATCCAACTTTTTAATCCATTTTTTTTTTTATTAAAGTATGCCGTTTTGTAGCCAATTTTCACGTGACTAAAATTATCAAAAATCAACAAGAGGTTTTAAATTTAATATTGAATGGGATACAAACGGCATACTTTAATTTGTTTTGAAAATCCGGATTAAAAAGTGGAAACAATTTTCAATTTTTTTTTTAAATTTTTGAATTTTTTATACATTTTTAGAAACATTGAAACTTTTTTTAAATTTAATATTGAATGGGATACAAACTGCATACTTTAATTTGTTTTGAAAATCCGGATTAAAAAGTGGAAAAAATTTTGAACATTTTTTTTTAAATTTTTAAATTTTTTTTATACATTTTTAGAAACATTGAAGCTTTTATATCATTTATATTATTATTGGATTATCTATACTTTTTTCAAAAATTATTAAAAAGGAATGAGTAAACTTAAGTGGCCAATTGTAATATTATGAATTGTTTTTCTTATGATATGCACAACATCGTAGCTTAGGATTTGGAAAAAAATATAATATTCTTATTTTGTCACTCATTTTTTCCCATTCTCAGTCACTAATTTCGAACCTTTTACCGTTTTTATTTTATCCCAAATGTTCTTTTAGCGTCATTTAAATCGATCCATCTTCAAGGGTTCTATGATCTTCATTTTGTCTACCATGCAGCCCCGTATGGAGTAATCTAATGAATTCAGATCCGTGGTAGAGGCCGGTCATTCATCTGACGAAATAAAATCCGTAAAACTGCTTCTGCACCTGCTCTGAACACTTCCAGCCTTGTGAGCTAGAACAGAAATTTGCTGGAAATAAAATAGCGTTTTTCCAAAAAAAAAGACAAAAACTCCTCCTCTAATAATTTGTGTTGATTTTGATGCTTTTATGAATAGACAGGAGAAGGGGCTTGCATTTTTCTGAAATCGCTCTCCATTCCATAGCGGACAAGAGGTTTTGGTACAGGTGAGAACCTTTTTTATGAGTGGGGATCAACCATGCTTGTGGCACACATAGGATCATTTTCCGGGCTGTGACCTCCCTGTTATTAAAACAGTTTTACATAAAAAAAAAACTTTACAGCTTGCGTACCAAAGAAGTAGAATATTTTTATATCTTTGCTCTCATTTCCGTTAGATTCGCTGCAAGACCATTAATTCGCTGTTTTTTTAAGCACTCATCTTCAAATGTTTTTTAATGATGTTACGTATGGTTTTTTGGCACAAACCCATGTCTCTAGTGATCTTTCTTGCCGAAATGGAACTATTTTGACGAATTCACTCGCGCAATTTCTTCACCATATATGGATTTCTAACCATAAGTTTTCGGCTGGACTTTTTTGCAATTTCGTAGCTCCCAGTTTTCTTGAATCATGCAATAGTACGATGCACAAACATTTAGTTAACTTTAAGGCATAGGTCGGCAAAGCTAACTCATGTGAGCAGTGCGCTCAGCACACGCATGCTTACGCTGTTCATATCAGTCGTTGGTCAGACAGCAACGAATCAACATAGGCAACGGCTTTGCTGAAATTTTTTGTATGCTACAGTGGATTGTGCTCGACTAAAATGTATGACAAGAAATATTTTATGATTTCAAATGCCTTTGGTAAAATGCATAATTTTAGAAGGCACTACAATTTTTTTCATAAAGATTTTGATAAATATAATGGTGCAGAGAGAGATGATGATTTTCACTGAAAGAAAACATAATTTTTTGCAAAAGTGTAAGGAACAGACTTCTCAAGTAGAAGGAGAAAAATTAGAGCAGAAAGATGAAAGAAAGGGACAAACTGCATTAAAAAAGGATCTGACAAACTTAATTAGTTAAAGCGTTGTTAGGAAGGGAAGATCTTTTTCGGACGGTGCATTTATTAAAAAATTTTTGTAAAAGTTTTGCAAAAACTTAATAGCCAACTAAACGTTTTTATTGAAAGTATCCCTCTTTCTCCCAGAACTATAAGTCGAAACGTTGATCATATAGGCATATCTATTGAGAAAGCCATAAAACAAAAAATAAGTAACTGCAAATTTTCTCAATATGTTGATGAAAGCACGGATATAAACGACTTATGCCAAATGGTCACTTGCATAAAATAAGAGGTGGGCATCATTCACTTACCCACCGAAAATTTAAAGAATTTTTCAAAAGCACGAAGGCTAAATTTTATGATCTTAAAATGTTCATGGAAGTTCGATGGTTGAGCCGAGGTGAACAGATTATTTTCTCTAAGGAATGAAGTACTACAGTTTTTAAAACTGGAGAAGTTGGCTGGAGCAAATTATTTAGTGCAGGCTTTAGAGGATAGCCAATTTATATTTGATTTAGCATTTCTTTCTGATATAAGCAATTATTTAAATGAAATTAATTTGAAGCTTCAAGGAAAGGAAAAAGTTTTCCTAGTTTATTTACTGCCACAAAAGTACAGATATTAATACATGCACTGATGATTAATATAAAGAATTTGGGTTTTCCGGTTACTTTAGGTATAGCCTACATTTTATTTTATTGTACATACTATATTAGTTTTTACAGCAGTTAAAAAAAATCGATTTTGTTATAAAATTTTTAAATTCGCTTCACTAGGAGTTTCACATGTCCACAATACGCACTATATGACATTGAAACCATTATTACGTACTTTAATTATTAAACAGAAGTTGTTTGCAACGAAAAAACAATTAAAATCATTATAGGCTTTCTTACGCAAAATTTTTGTGCCTTACACCACTGTAGCGCAATTGCTTTCGCGCTCACCAACACACCCTCATTATCAAAAATGCCGACCACTGCTTTAAGGACTTAACAATTTCACTGGGCTTTGCACCCTTCAAATGATTTTTTTTTTACCAGTTTCAATTTGGCGTTCATCTTCGTGAATTTGTTTACACTTAGCGATTATTTTAATTAGTGGGTTTTTAGTTCACAGTAATAGCATAAAAAACAAAAATATGTAACAGTTATTCGTCGCCACGGTGTACAGTGAAAGCTCCTATAAGCGGACACGAATGGCTATCTACTTTTCATTCGATTACAAGAGATGTCCGATTATAGGAATATAATAAAAAAAAATTATAATAAACTCCACCAAATCACCAAAATCAAAAAAGAAAGAGGCGTAGGGCTTTCCAAATCCAAAAATACAACATTTTTCGCTTATCAGAGCCTCACGTTCGCTTATAGGACATTGTTTATCAAGCGAGTAGGGCAAACAAAAATATGAGTGAAATCATAAAAAGAGAAAAACAAAAACTCAGTAGTAGAATTTGGTTCATAAATAGACACTTTTTGGTATCCGTGTTCATTCATCGCGTATGTGTGACCATTTGCTAAAGTGTTTAAAAGTGTTCGTACTCAAGAATAAGTCCCCTTATAAGAGAAATCCGCTTCTCAAGGTGTCCGTCTAAGGAAGCCTTCACTGTATATATAAACGAAGCCGTTTTCGGAACCATACAAAGATTTAAGTCTGTGAGCGGTGCTACCCTCGCATCCTCAACACTTTTGCATCGTTTTATTAGTGAAATCGTGATATTTAACTGAAGAATTAAAAAGCTATTACGAATCAATTCGAATAGCCCAATTTAGCCGAACCCTACTGTTTTTGACCGGCAGTACTATTTTTTTGAATGTTCGCCAATGTAGTAATTTTGCCAACGAGACACTCTTCGTTAATTTTTGAACAGATATGGATCGACGATCACGTCGTATTGACGTAGACATTGAGAGATAAATGAGCCTCTTTGCTAAAAAAAAAATTGTATGAAGAATATATGAATTGAAAAATTAGTTTGTCTTAAATTTATGGATATATCAAAATGTACCTAATTTCATTCCCTATAAGAAAGTAAATGAATTCACCAACGGAAGTTATTCTAAATTCATCATAATTCCAATTAATAGAATTTAATTTAATTATAATTTATTTATATTAAACAAAAATTTCTAAATTTTTGTAAAGTTAAAACTATTTTAAATATGCATATATCCATGGAATATACCGATTTCACTGACATTATTAATAAATTTGTATTTAATTTCGAAACAGTTGACAGCCTCTAGCAATTTGTTTGAGACTAAGTTTTCCTTACACTCTATCAGTTCAAATAGGTATTGTAACAGGTGTGTAATTTATATTATAAATTAAGTTGAATTTAGTTTTTTTAACACATATATATATCCATATATTTTTCGAATAAAGTTCGCTTTTCCTTTGACACCAGTATAGTAGACTTTCAGTTACTTTACTAATTAAATTTAATCAACATTTTTTTGAAATGTGGCAATAATCTTCAAAAATAGTTTCGTAAAAAATTTTTTAACACTATTACTGTTATATTACCGTAAGCTTAGAAATTTAATTATAGTAATATTTTTAACAGATGGCAG
The DNA here is from genome assembly GCA_951828415.1 of Anomoia purmunda. NCBI lineage: Eukaryota > Metazoa > Arthropoda > Insecta > Diptera > Tephritidae > Anomoia > Anomoia purmunda. The sequence goes on from OX639994.1 coordinate 84,523,051, forward strand.
CGCTCTTGCAACATATTTTCATGATTTAGTTTTCTTAAGCCTACTTCCTGTGAATAACATGCCATATTATTTTTTTTTAACTTAATTAAGGAAATTATCCTACTTTTTTCAAACTAGTAGCACCCCGCTCCAAAGGTATTTTAAAAACAAAGCTTTCTTAAACCTCCTTCGTTTACGGCCCATATTTTAATATTTTATTTAAATTTTTATAATTTAAAAATCGTTATTAACAGGTGACAACCCTCTTTTCAGATTATTATGCTACATTGCCCTTTCGGTTTGATGCTCTTATTTAACATTTATTTAATTGACTATACCTTTTTTCCTTAAATATATTAATGTGCCAAATTGTATACTCACTCAAACAGATTCACGTTTGTAATATTAGTACGATAAGCAACAAACTCAAAAGTTGCATAAATTTAAATTAGCTAAGAGTGTACTAATCTTGTCACAAGCCTAGCAGCTAAAGTCATCTTCGAGTATTTTTGATATATCGATTTCATATGCAATTTAATTAATTATAATAAAGTTATTATTTCTGCATGTGGTCTGAACAATTTAGTAATGATTTAATTACACAAATATTACATGTATTACTGATATTAGGTTTTGGAAAAATGTTATCGTCCTACCAATTCTTCATTCACCATCTAGTAACGTGTCTAAGTCGCCAAGTTTTAAATTTATTTCAATTTATCGACCTACAACAAAAATTCAACAAAGAAGAAAAATAATTAAAATTGAAGCGAATGGAAGAATAAATTACGAGAAGAAACGAAATATAGAGAAAACAACAAAAGTACCCCATTTGTTAACTATTTTGGGGTCATATAAACTTTTTCCATAGCTATGCGCTAAACGGGGTAAAAAACTAGCCTAAATCTATATTCGATTAGGTTAGGTAGAAATTGGAAAAATTTAGTTTACTGGTGCAAGGGCAAATTTCAGTTAACAAGTCCTTGAAGGGATATATAATAATAATCGTAGTAATAATTACTTCATACATCTGTTTGACCAAACCACTAAGAAACCTTTACTCAATGGAGAGAAAGAATAGTAATTCGAGGAAAAAACTAAATTAAAATAAGGAACATTTTTCTTAAGTTGTTTTATTTTTTCAGCGTAGAGCGTTTCAAAACTATAGCGATATTTCTAGCATGCAGTTCGGTAGGAAGCTTCAATGCTCGTTCAATTCTAGAATTCCTAGATAAAATTAAATTAAGTGTGATAAAATGCAAATTTCAGCTAGCCACAAATTACTGTTGATTTTTGAACTTTAAAAAAAGTAGAACAAATTGTTTAGCGAATTTCTTGTAGAAGAAACTAATTCCCTTGGGTACAGCGATACAGGGTTTTCATGTAAGCGTCCCATGTTTTTCATCGAATAAAAACATCGATGAATTTTTCAAGTCATCACCAGTTGATCCTGTCTCCTTCTCTACAACGTTGCTAAAGTTCAATTGTCGTTCACCACCAATGATCTGATTGAACTTTTCGAAACATTTTATTTAGCAAAAATAATGAATGGCTACAAAATTAATCGTTCAAAATTTAGTTTCCTTAAAGAAGCCCTAAACAAGTGCACTCATGTCATGTCACTTAATTTAGTTAAAAAAAAATTAAAGCCAGTATTAGCACAAAACGATAGTATATGTACTTAGAACTTACTTACTTACTTAATTGGCGCTATAACCGCTTAAGCGATTTTGGCTGAACTTCTTCTGCAATTTGTGGCGTGCATCTTGTTGTTGTAATACAAATTGAGGGGCCTACAGTTTAAAGCCGACTCCGTACGGCAAATGATTTTTGTGAGAAGTTTTTTTGTGGCAGAAATACACTCGGAGTTTTGCTATTGCCTGTCGAGGGGCGACCACTATTACAAAAAAACTTTTTCTATAATCTTTGATGTTACTTGGCCCGTGCAGGATTCAAACCCCAGACCCCACCGAATGAAGCGCGCACAGACTACACATTCGGCTACGGCGGCCGCCTATGTACTTAGAACAAATTGAGGAGATCTGCTCTTTTGATTTAACTTTTTTTTGTTTTTTTTTTTTAATAATTTTTGATTAATACATACATTGGCTACGTATATTTATGCTAAACTTTATTGTTTCACATATATGCACCTACTTATATTTACAATTCTACCGCATTTATTTTCTTTGCTTTCGCTATTGTTTTACGCTGATGGCAGGCACTTTGCCAACAAAGCTGTTTTCGTGGATTTGCTGCCACTGCTCAGCGTGAAAAACAAAAAAAAGAAACCTGTAAAAAAAGCTAACTAAAAGTCTGCAAAAAGCGAAACGTCAACTAGAAAACAGCTACTGCACTTTTGTGGAGATTTTATTTTGCTGCCCGATTTTTTTTTTTTTGTTATTGTGAGCACTACTATTGTTAAGCACCTTGCGCCTTCCCATCTTACCTTCTTCCTCGCAAATGGTTTTCTTTTCAATACTCGTATTAACATTTCACTGATTTTGTAGTTTCTGTAGCGGTTGTTAGGCCATGCCACTGTGGGTGTGGCAGGTAGCACACACAGGCGCAGAGGGCGCACTTGCTGCTCACTAGCCAGGCTTGTTTGTTTGCTTGCTTGCTTGCTTGCTTGGTACCTCGCCACCACCAGCTCATTGCACGATGATCAATCTTTGCGCTGCTGTTTAATGCAAACTGATGTTATATGTTAAATGATGATTTTCCGTGAAAAGTTTTTGCTACTTTTTTCCTTCATCCTCACTGCACAAACTACACACTGCTCCCTGTTCAGTTGGTGGTTAGAAATATGACGCAAAGCGTTGTACGAGTACTTTGTGGCTTGGCTTTGATTTTTTTTTTTTTTTTGACTTGTGGTTGTTATTGCACTCGCCCAACTACTACTGGCTTTCTTTGTGCCTGACGTGTTGCCTAGGTTTGCTCGCAAGGCACGTTCAACTGCTACTGGTATTGAATTTTGCTGTCCAGCACTTGAACATACACACACACACAGACATAGACATACATACGTTTACATTGAGATACGATGCTAAACACACCCAGAAGCAGGCATCACCGACTTTGATAGGTGGGCGTGAAGGTAGTAAATTTAACTTTGCGTTGATAAAAAAAAAAAAAACAAAAAACGTCAAACATTTTAATAGGATAATAAATCTTCATAGGAAATGCATAATAATTTGGATAAATTGTTAAGGAGCCCCGTAAAGAAGTTGAAGTGAAAACAGTGAAAAGTATGAAGAATTATGAAATGTATGAATGATTGGTATTAGAGTTGATGGCGAGTGATTGGCAAATGATGGCAAGCAGTTTAATGTAGGCGGACTTTATTTTGAAATGCGCATTTAATTTGAATTGCGATAATATCTTGCGAAGTTAATTAATTGTGATATTAAGCAAAAATATGCAATAATAATGGTTTTATGCATATATTGGTGTGGTACTAATTGTTATTTAATATTTGCGGTTATCTATATATGTATATTACATATTTTTGCATCAATTGGTATGAAAGGCCAAAAACCGTCAAGGGACCTTATATTGAAGGAAAAAAAATATCGTAAAATTACGAACATCAGCGTGCAATATATTATTTAGAACTATTATTTTTTCTAATTTAAATATAAATTTAATACATAATAAAAAAATTCTCAGTTTTGTACGCCTGTCATAATCATGAGTCCATGGTTAGCAATATTTCTGTTTTTTTCTTTCTGAGTTTTTTCTAACTGGCTTTAATGAGTGTCTCCAAGTTGACAGACTTCTCACAGGCATTTGATAAAGTTAGTCATTCTCATCTGGTTACCAAATTAGCATGCCTTTGGTTGCATTCCAGTTTTCGTCTTGAATTAAATAGTATCTTCTTCTTCGTAAATGTTTCTACATAAATATATGATAAATAAATAAATAAATAAAATTGTATGCAGTCGAACTCCTCTATAACGAACTCCTCTATAACGAAAACCTCTCTCTAACTAATTTTTTTTTTGAAACACTACGATTTTCACAACTTATTCATATATTTAGACCTCTCTATAGCAAATTCCTCTCTGTAACGATTTCTTTTGTTATACATAAATGGAATTTTCCATAGCAAATAACTCCTCTATAACGAATTTAGCGAAGAGCTAAAGTAGTTGTTATAATACACAAAAATATATTAGAGTTCCATTATTCTCCGAAACGCGTGCAGCATTACAAACTCTATTAACATTTGTTGAATCACGGAGCGATCTACCCGACATTATATTTAATAAAATTAATTCCTTAGAAGCATTTATTGATAAGGAAAAGGCTCAAACAGCTAAACAAACTACAGTCGACAATTTTTTCATACCTGAATAATCCCTATAATCTTTTTGACTTTTTATTAAGGTCTTCTTTTTAAAATGTAAGAAATAAAAACAAATAAAATGAATCAATGTTTCATTAAATAGGCCTTGAACATAAAAACATGAAATTTCGTATGACCTCTCTATAACGAACTTTTTCACCGGTCCCGACGACTTCGTTATAGATGATTTCGACTGTAAATACAACGTGATATTTTTTGTCTAGATATTTTTAAGACATGGTTACAGAAAACTAATCCCACTATTGTAGGAATGGGAAATCCAAGTTCATCATTAGTTTTGTAAAATTTGTTGAATTTTTGTAAATTTCGTAGCAAGGCGAATCCATATAAGGTGGTGTTATGATACAACTACAAAATTCCTATGTAATTTGTTTTCATTTCTGCGTAAGAGTTGTCACAATTTAAATACATTTTGTTTTCGCTTTTACGGCTTTTGAAAGCTCATACGCAAAAGCAAAAACAAAATACGTGTAGGTGAATAAAAAAAAAATCAAATCAGCTGCTCTTATGCCATCACCTTCTATAAATTCGCCTTGTTTCGTACAAAGCTTGAAAATTTTCTTTATATAGTTTCGATTTTTGAATGAGTTACAAGTTTATAAAAATTTAAAGAAAAAACGAATAACCAAAAGTGGCAAAATGTGTTACATATATTGAACTTTGTCCAATATGCTGTGTCCGACATTGTTTCTGATTTTCAATAAAAACAGATGAAGATCAGTAGAAATACACACTTGATACAAGCGCGTATTGACTTCCGACCGTCTACGTAAGTTTACACGAACGAGTATGATTTAATTTGATGAAAATATTAGTTACCTTTTGGTTTTAAGTTAACAATTTGTACTGAACTTCGAAACCCTTCACAACAAAAGACTTTAGATGCGAACTTTATAACGTCTGCACACATATTTTAAGGGGTGAACAGTTCCATAGAAACGAGAGTATGGATCACAGATTTTTCTTCAATTTTGTAGTTGTTTAGTACTTGGGGTGCTAAATAACTGTGTTACCAAATTTTTTAAAGTTTTTTTTTTTGAGTAAACGATAATATAAGAGTGGTAGAATTTGTATGGGAGGCGTCGATTTATTGGACAGTATATTGGGCCAAAACAAAATAAAATTACGATCCAAGAGGTAGAATATTCGGATATTTTATCATTTGCTGGATTTAATAATGTCGAACTCTTGGCTGTTGCATCGTCGAATAAAAAAATTTTATGGAGAAGAAGGAATGGTACAAAAATCGGCCACTTTCAGAATAGAGGTTGCTGAAACTTTATGTAAGTTCGGGACCAAACAAGGAGTACAAAAAAGAAAGAGCGCTCTACAAAGCCAAATAGAGGAAAAGAAGAAGAAAGGTCCTTGTCAGCATATTCCTCCCAAAGATGTTCGGCAAGATCAGCTAGGTCATTGGCCTGACTGGGCAGAAAAAAGAATAAGATGCAAGCTACCAAATTGCAAAGGATACACACAAACAATTTGTGAAAAATGTGGGGTGGGCTTATGTTATAACAAAAATAACAATTGCTTCAAACAATTGCACACTCAATGAATTTCCTGTTTTAAAGCGCATATCTGCAACATATTTGTTTTGTTTAATAACAAATAAAAAAATAAAAAAATTAAAATTTTCGTATTAGTTCTTCTCATTTTAAAGCATTTAAAGTCGTTTGAAAAAGGGTCAAAAACAAAAAAAGCTTGGGCTGTAAATGGTTAAATAGTGTTTTCATTCGTTACATATTTCTCTATACCACTGATTTTAAATATAATATTTTTTAATAATTTTTTTAAAACTCATGCAAGTTGGTTAATATTAGAAGTGTATTTTTGAAAAGCGATAAAATCAATTCTAAATTAGATTGCATCTGCTAATGAAATTTATTCTCTCCAAAATCAGTAACTATTTCTTTATCGCGAATTCATTCCAATTTTTTTTGTCTTATGATAGCTGTTTATCTTCAAATTTAGACAATTTTTTTTGCATAATTGAATCCGTTCAAGATGTTGGGAACTCACTTTCCTATTATGTTGTATTAATTAGTTATGTATGCAATTTGTTGTACCGAACACATCCTAATCTAGTAACAAATTCGTGACATAATTCGTTGGAAGATATTTCGCGAGACTTAAACTTGAATTTATATTTCAGATATATACTAGTTGACACCCATGACTTCGTCTGCGTTCCTTAACACGTTTCCATATAATTGTTAAATCTAAAAATGCACATTTGAGTCACAGTAAAGATAGGTCGAGTTAGTAAATAAGAGTAAATTTTATCTCGATTTTGACTGAGAGGAATTGTTTTTAATTGCATAAAGCTTATAACTTTTGGACTAAGTCGAATCATAAGTAAGCAGTTTAGGGAAATCCCAGCTACAAATGAATGGAATGGATTTGTATGCATATTTTTTACAAATATAGTGTAAGTATACCGTCTAAATACACCGTTCTAATCACACCAGCAGTAAATTTTTCTAATCCCATTATAGATTTTCTATTCCAGCGCCATCTAGCGAATCTACTCTTGGTAAGAGTACTTCTCGTCGCGCTTCAGAAAAGAACTGCTTTTGCACCATCTTCCTTCCCACTAAAATCATCAATATCATACCATAAATTTTCTTAACAAATATATTTTAGCGCCACCAATTTTCATAAACTATTTCACGTGGCACGTTACACGTTTCTAATTTTATGAAAGTCAAATTATAAATACAGATTTTTTGAACGACTCGTCCCTAGCGCCACCTGGCGCAATTATTTTCCATAAATGTATTTTGTATCACACCAGCATTATATCTTCTAATATCATCGACATCGGAACATAAATACTGATTTTCTGAATATCTCGACTTATGCGCCATCTAGCGGATTTAAATACAGCCAATGCCCGTGACAACAATTTAAGGTATATTCTGAACAAGTTTGGTTGAAATCCGTTCATCGGTTTTGGAGCCAAGCTGTAACGATGAAAACGGCTACTTTATATATATATGTATATATGTACATATAAATATATATAGAATAAAAGTTTCATGAATAACTCGACTCTAGCGCCACCTAGCGGATCCGTTTTCCAAAAAAATACTTCTCGTCGCTTCAGAGTCATACATTCCTAATTTCATCAAATTATATTGAAAGTTGCGTTTTGTTAAATATCTCCACCAATGCGCCACCTAGCGGATTACAGTTTACCCTATATAGTCCCTAGGTACTATACTGTCCAAATTTGGTTAAAATCTGTTTATTAGTTTTTGAACCAACTTGTCACAAAGAAAACGGCTATATTTTTATATATTTAGATTAGAAAACAATATTACTAGCTGTTGAAGTAGATGGAATCGTCGCAGATTTAAAGAACTCGTCGTAATTTTTAAACTAGTTGAATATTTTCCCATACAAAATGCACGACTTTAAAAGGAACCTTTATTATTTTCTCAAAAAACGTGTGAATTTAACAGTTTCCCAAACCAGCAATTATGCAGCCATACACAAACAAATATAATTTAGATAAAATGTTTACATTTCTGTGTACGAAACAACAAAAAAACAACAAAATTACACGAATTGCACTTGTTCTCGAGGATGCTATGGCTCAACGTAAAACGTGAAGTTGTATACAAAAGTAAAATGCACAATACATTTATGGATTTGTGTGCATGAAGATTCTCCACAATTCGCACGCTTCCCAGGCAGTCACCAAAGAGCAAAAAAAAAACAACAAAAACAAAAATGTATGCGAGCTGTATGTGAATGAACCAGTCAGAAGGACAGACAAGCAAATTGTTGCATGCGAAGCATGTGAAAATTATTGTAAAGCAAAATTCGTACGCACAAGTAAAGTAGAGAAATATTTAGCGTGTAAAATTTAAGAAAATGATATGGGTAGGTGTGCATGTGTATTTACTAGGTACGCATAAATGAAGCTTTGTTTTATTTTTCAGTTTTATTTTTCTCTGTAGACACAAACAGGACGATTATCCTGTCATTCACTTGTTGCGTGCGGTGAAACAAATAACAACAACAAAGAAGAGGAGATACTATAACATCTACTACGTTGGCATGTAGCATGAGAGCGTAGTGAAAAGGAGTGAAAACTCGAACGCAGCATGACTGAGTTAAATATCTTGTTTTGTTTTGCACAGGCATACTTATTTCGGCTTTTTCGAAGAAAGTTGTGCATGTTTGAGGATTTGTGTATATCAAAGGAAGACTACGAAATATGAATTGCTCCTCAATCGCATTAAATTGGTTCGCATTATAAAGGAAACAGGTACCAGACAGGTACTTTTATTTTTACGCTTAAACTTACACGCATACCTACTTACACAGCAGAAAGGAGAAATTTAACTTTATTAACTCTCCGACTACAGCCCCAGGCTTTTAGCTCAATGAACACGTGTTTCCACTTCTCCTAAAGAATCGCAGTTGACAGGATTTCTTTAAATGAGAGGTAATCTTACTTATATTAAAAATGTGAAAGTTTGAATGTGGGTAATACTCGTATGTTACCCTTTCAGGTCCAAACGGCTGAATGCAATTGTATAAAATTGGGTACACATATAGCTTATACTCTACATTAACATATAGACTAAAACTCTACATAAATAAATTAAATCACATATTTCTATATTAGGAATTAATAGATCTGCATAAGATGTGGTACGTTTACACTCCGTTATATGGGTTACTATATAATCAATTTCCGAAATGGAATTCCACCTGTTTAAAGGGTTAAACTAAACTAAAACGATGATTGGAATCAAATGTTTCAATATTGCGCCCGTTTTATTGCACCCGACTTGCAAAAGAACGCTCCAACTCAGCTAACATTTCCTTCAGTTACAAAAGCAACCCTGTTCGCAACTTTCTTGAAAGATCCGATTTGTTTTGAATTATTTAAGAATGGGAAAAAGTTGTGCAAACAAATTTTAGGTTGATCTATGCCAACAAATTAAAACGTATTAGATCTTAAATCTAAATTTCCCTTGTATTTTCTGAGGGCTAATTCACAATAGCGCAGTTTTTTCACTTCTCAACTCTACAACTCAGATCGGATATCAGTATACCGAACTGGCTGAACTCGCATATTTTTCCGAGTTTGTGTTGTTGCTTTACATGTAACTCGTTAACCTACCTACTGTTCGTTTGCAACTAGGTTACAAAGAAATGGGCCCATTGACAACAAACGGATGGAACTTAATAAAGCTTCATTCTCTGCTTCTTATTCAGATATATATTAAGTTAAATTAAAAAATAAATGACACTTTGCAATATTAATGCCAAACTTCAAGTTTTAGCAAAGCTTAATTTAAAAAAATTTTTTGGAAAAGGTTGTCACCTATTTAAAAAATAATATAAAATTATATTGTAAGTCTAATCAAATACTGAAATATGAGTCTCATAGGAAAGAGGTTTAAGAAAGCTTTATATTGAAAAATCCTTTGGAGAGGGTTACTTAAAGCAGTAAATAAAATGAAATTATTAAGGTAGAAAAGGTAGCGCGGCATCATTAAAAAAAGTTGAAAAAAGTTGAAAGAATATTGCCACATCTTTTATGCCATTAATTTATTTAGTATTGCTCTGGAATGAAAGCGTTTATACGAAAATATTTTTAAAGAGGGTGGCCACTCTTTAAAGGTCTTTTAATTTGTGCGGTAACAGAAATTTTAATATACGAAAGAAGTTTATGGAAGCTCTAATAGAGAACCATATTTGCAGAGGGTTGCCACCTATATGAAAAATATTTAAGTTCAACTAAACTTATGAAATACATGAAGCTTGGTAACACTGGCCCAAACTAATAATAAGTGAAATCAGGGACTCGCTCAAGTTCAATAAAGAATAATAAAATGTATATTATGAGAAACAATTTCAGTACATAATTAGTTTGGGTATGATATTTTTTACATGAAAAAAATTAAAAACCAAAACTAACAAGTAAGGAAGCGTCCAAGTTTAAATAACAAGTTTTATTGAGTCCTTAATAGGAGCCCAAAGTACTCAACCGATTTTGATGAAATTTTTACAACGGGCAGTTCTCTGGTTACATTAAATTACATACATTAAATTCATATAATAGTTTCTTAGAACAAATATGTGTTAAAGTAAAATTTCCGAATTGTAAATCAATATTTTTTATACTGTCATATATTCCGCCAGTAACTACTTAGTATTGAAATTTATCAAATGCACCTGAACAACGTTATGTATGTATTGGATAATCTGAAAAACATAGACGATCAAATTGTACTTTTAGGAGATTTTAACTTATGTAACATTTCGTGGTCATATTTTGATAATATCTGAATTCCAACCAATGTTAAATCAGAAATAGATATTTTAGTTTGCAATTCTTTATTTTCCATTGGCCTAAGTCAATTTAATAACAATCTTAATGACGATGGTCGAACGTTAGATTTAGTTTTCGCATTTAATGAGCTTAACATATCTTGTTCTGAATGCCTATCGCCCATATCTGTCAATAGTATTCATCATAAGGCTCTAATTATAAGCTTCAAGTTCTATAACTTTGCTTCTAATAACGTGGTTCTTCATAAAGTTGATGACTATGCCAAGGCCGATATTTCCAATATTAATGAAGTGTTCAATTCGGTTGATTTGTCCATTTTGAACTCTTTCAATTACCCATGTGATTCGTATGAACTATTCCGCAATAAGCTGCGTTATTGCATTTCCAACTTTGTTCCTTTAAAAAATTCAGTAGTACGAGATAAGCCTCCATGGTTCAATTCAAGACTATGCCATTTGAAAAATCTAAAGAATAAAGCACATAAAAAATTTAAGAAAACCAAGTGCGTTGCGGATAACCTATGCCTAATTAAATTGAAAAAGGATTATGACTGTCTCCATAGCTTCTTATATAATCAGTACATCTCCAATGTGGAACGGGATCTCAAGAGCAATCCAAAGAAATTTTGGGCGTATATTAATAATAAACGTAAAACGAATGGTCTCCTTAACACAAACAAATGCAATGTGGTTTCATACACCAAAACTGCTAGTCTCACTATGTTTGACTATTCCATTAATAATATTATTTTAAATCGCATTGATGAAGTGAAGGATCTTGGAGTAATTTTTGACACGAAACTAACTCCAAATAAGCACATTCATTATATTCTTTCTAAAGCACTTTCTATGCTGGGTTTCATTAGAAGAAACTCAATTGAATTCAAGGACCCTTGCACATTAAAGTCTCTCTATAACTCCTTAGTTAGAAGCCACCTTGATTATTGTTGTCTTGTATGGAGTCCCTATTACTTATCTCACATTAGTAGAATTGAAAGGGTTCAAAAAACTTTTATCAGAATGGCTCTATTTTAATTAAATTGGCCTAGCGATTTGCCGTCCTATGATGGAAGGCGGAAACTTCTTGGCTTACAATCTCTAGAAGATCGGAGAACTTACTTCGCGCTAATGTTTGTTTACAACTTAATAAATAAGAGAACTAATTGTGATGAATTATATGGTTTTTTGAATTTCTATACTTCATCACATGAATTAAGGCATAATCGTTTGCTTGTTGAAACCTCTCATAGAACTAATTATGGCTATAATGAACCAATTGCCCGATGTATACGTCTATGTAACAATTATGTTCATCATATAGATTTTAATACCACTTTTTCTAGATTTAAATTAAATTTATTTACTGTGTTAAATTAGAAATAGTCTGTAAGGTTAACCTGTAGACTGAAATAAATAAATAAATATATACAATAGAGTATGAAAAGTGGGCGGGGCCACGCCCCATGTAAGAGTAAATTTGAATTCGATGAATTATGTGAATCGAATTTTGTTATTTACGTACATACGTCTTATATATCAAACAAGGTATCATTTTGAAACCGCTAGGCAGTGCCACGCTATACACAATGAAAACGCCAAATTTGGTATAAAGACCTTATCTATCAGGCTATATGTATGGTACTTGTTTGGAAAAAAAACCGACTGACGCCCTCATTTAAGAGAAATCTCCTGTTCACCATATCTTTATATATAGATATTTCCGTAAGATCTAAGTATTTATATAGAATATTGTAAACAGAAAAGCATTATAATAAAATACCTGTTCATTATCTGCACAAAATAAGTTTTTGTTGGCGCATAAAAGCATAAGTATAATATCATTTTTAAACTCCAAATGACGTTTATTGCTTTAAAAAAAAACCACCCGAAATTTATAGTGTTTTAAATGGGTAAACCATTTTCCAAAATTTTTATTTTTTACGTTCTTTTCTCCCTAATGAAGTTCTTGGTACCAAATTTAATTCGAATATTTTGATTGGTTCCAAATTATACGAGAGGAGAACGTGGTTTTACTCTGATTTCCATAATTAAATAAGAGTCATATGGTGGGATACTTTTTTTTTAATTGATTTAGAAATTTAAAAAGCTAGCAGCTTAGGCTGCATACCTCAGTAAAAATTACAACATAGCAAATAAACACAAAATAAATTATAGCGCTTATTTATTTACTTACAAATGAATTTAATTTTGATATTTTCTTTTCTGATTAAAGGAAGTATAATTTTGTAAATATGCATAATATAATAAAAAGTATTAAACGTACGCAAACATTATACTAAATAGTAAATTAAAAACAAATTGTTCTTCCCGCAATTTTCCAAAAAAAACAAAAGATCTTCTGCAAGATGTTGGTTAAAATTTGTATACCAAAGTGGTAAAAAATACATCACTATTTCACTACCGAAAAAAAAACAATTTTTGGAATCAGATTCTGATAACAATTTCATTTTATTTGATTCAACTTGATTTTATTTCATTCGCATTTGACTTCGTTTCATTTTCATTTAGTTCTGTTCTTTTCTTTTGAATCTGGCTATGGCAATCCTCAGAATTCTTTTTTCTGGCTATTTTCGATTCTATTTATTAAAATAAGACTAGGGAGATTAAAAGGTTGCACGAAATTTGCTAGAGTTCGCTGCATGAATTCATAAAACTTCGAATATTTGATTTTTGCAAATTGCCGTTATATGAGTGCGCTTGGGGGTTTTGTCTGGTTTCTTCGATTTTTGAACCTCTGCTTATGGAGTTACAAAGTACGTACTAAATTTGGTACTGTTTGATGAAGTAGTTTCGGAGATAAATCTATTTAATCTAAAGTGGAAGGTGCCCGTTTTCTATAAAAAATTAGCCGAAGAATTATACTGAAATATCGCATTCTTTTGATTTTCACAAAACACCATTATCAGGGTGTGGGTATTTCCCGATTCCGTTCATTTATCTAATGCCTACCAAGTTTTGTTGAGATATGTTTTTTACTCCAGTTATCGGAAACACGGATTTCTCGATTTCTCTCTTCATTCTGAAAATATCGATTTACATAATGGGTGTCTTTATCTATAACGGTTGCGTTAGGCTATTACAAATAACTATATATTATGTGAATTTTTTATGCTAGTGCATTCGGCTATAAAAATCATAGTCAAAGTCCAGTGGACCCCGGCAAACGACCATCCATCGAAACGTGGATTGAACGGCGAATAAGGTAATGCTAAAACCAAAAATTTTTTACAAGATACACAAAAAACTAAAATAATATAATAATATCTCATAAGCCGAGTTAAATGTATATGGCATTTCTAAAAATAAACGTTTATTTTGGGAACCATCTAAAAAATTTCTTTACTAAGTTTACATATATTTAATACCAGTACTTTATATTTACAACAAAACTAATGTTTTAATAAAATGATGCTAACCGCAAAAATGGTAAATTTATGGTATGGTATCTTATCTGCTGAAAAAACTCTGCTGCTTTTTTGGCAGTGCGCGAAATATCGTTTATTGAGTAAGGGCGAACAAAACCTGTTGCTCATAAGCTAAAACATTTTTTGTATGTTACTACACCAATATATTCCGTAAATATTTTATTATAGAGACGCGGCACTGTACGTCGAGTTGACTCTATTTAGATCGCAAAATCCGCCAGTTTGAAAGATATATCACTGACATTTTTTACGCAGAGGTATTTTTATAATGTATTCATCATATCTCGGCAAGATCGAAAGACATATATTTATGAATCAATTGATTACTCAGATATGAGCTTTTGCATTAAAGCAGCTAAGAACAGCAAAACAATTTGATTGTTTGATAACTGTTTGTTCAGATATTTGGTTATTATCTCCACCATTTAGACTGCTAGTTGGTGAGCTCATTACTACGAAAATTATCAAAAAGGTGACTTATAAGTTATAACTACCATACCACTGATTATTCAGATATGTGGTTTTACTTTAAAGCTATTTATTTTATTGCATTTATATTTAGTTTAACCTCAGCGTACTTTGTTACGCCTAAAATATACAACATTTTATTTATTTATGTACTGCAACAATTTATTAAAAAAAAAAAACTGGTGGTCAACTTAAAACAACAAACATAACAATGTTAGGCTGCCTCACCAAATTATCAAATTTATTATGTTTTAAGACTTCTGCCAAAATATTTCAAAAAGTATGAAGATTAACGTAAGCCGGTTCGATTTGATTAGAATTCCGTTGAAAAATTTTTTAAGTATTTTTATGCATGTGTTTTTAGCTTAAACTATTTTGGACCTGAAGTGATGTTTGTGAAAAAATATTGAAAAAAATTACTTTTAATTTAAAAAAAATACTAAAATAAAAAAAAAAGTATTTTTTTCTTAAAAAAAACACTAAAATAGGAGTTAATTTTAAATATTCCTAGCTCATTTGTGAAATGTTTTGGTTAATGTCTTTTTTATAATGCCGATGAAAAAACAGTACCGATTTAAATTTTGTGTGATGCACCCTAATATGCATATTCCGAAAAAAATTAAAAAAAAGGAAACATGCCACTATATCCTTCATCGCAAATGTGTAATTGAAAACAAAAAAAAAAATTGATTATAACAATTTTATATAACTTCAGCGTTTTAAGTGGCAAATCGTTAGAAACAATTACACAGATCAACAATATGGGTTTTGCCCTATATATTCGGATTCTATGTTCAATTCTAAAAAAAAATGCAATTACGAATCAAAAATATTTGGTTTTGTAGAAGTTATAGCGATTTGAAAATTTTGCATATTTGCACCAGGGTAGCTACCTGATGCAGCGATGCATCGAAAAAATATCTACTTAAAGCACAACATACTCATCTTAAAAAAAAACCAAAAAAATGTGGCTGAGAAACAGTTAAAAGGAGATAAAAGGTCCTAGATACACATGATTTTAGGTAGATTTGGCAATTCGTTAAGTACATATTAAGAAACTCATCGAAACTTTTACTGACGGATTGGCAGGCCTAGCAATAAAGCATGCCAGCTACCTGATAGCGTTTTTGTAAGTAAAATTTTTTTTAAGAAGCTGTAGATTCTTGGGTCACTCGTTGTGGGCGACACTATGTTTTTGCATATCACAGAGGAATGATGTCTTCGAGAAGTTGTAAACGAGCGGCTAATTCGTTTGGCTATATATGTGGCGAATGTATTAACAGAAGACAAAAAAAGTTTGATTTAACTAAAAACACAAGGATTTGCGAGACCTACCTAGCCTACTTCGGTCTACCTGTTAAAAACCAGGACAAAAAATGGGCTCCACATGTTTCATGTAACTCTTGCAGAAGCATTCTGGAGCGTAAGTTTATTTTCTCTTTTTTATTGTACTAACTGTTTCATATATATATACATATATCTATATATAATTGCATAATAACTGAAATTGTTTTGAAATGCTTTACGTTTTATTATAGTTTGGTACCAGGGTGAGAAATGAGCCATGAAGTTCGCAGTGCCGAGGATTTGGAGGGAACCGAGTAATCATGACACTGATTGCCATTTTTGTGTAGTGAAACCACTGAAAGGGAAACGTTTAAGGAAAACAATATATCCGGAACTACCATCGACATCCGCTCCAGTACCACATTCGGAACAAAATCCTGTACCTGATCCACCTGTGTTGGAAAAGCAACTATTCCCTCAAGGCAGGTTTCAAACACCGAGTTCATCTGCATCCGTACATTCCGAATTTGTTCCTCAAATTGAACCAGGAATACCACATCTCATCAACTCTGAAGATCTCAATGACTTAATAAGAGACTTAAATCTATCAAAAGACAAAGCAGAGTTATTAGCCTCGCGGCTTAAATAACGAAATTTACTTACTTCTGATGTTCGAATATCTCGGCAAAGAAAGCGTCATGAAGAATTTTCTTGTTTCTACAGTAAGGAAGATGGACTCTGTTTTTGCTATGACGTGAAAGGTTTATTTGAAACAATTGGTGTTCCTTGTAATACAATTGAATGGCGCCTCTTTATCTACTACACAATGGGAACAAATTTCCATCTATTCCACTGGCACATTCCATACATCTCAAAGAAAATTATGACAGTATTAAAATGCTATTAACTGCAATCAAATATACGGAATACAAGTGGGAAGTTATTGGAGACTTCAAGATGGTTTGTTTTTTTACTGGAATGCAAGGTGGATATACCAAACACTCCTGTTATCTTTGCCGCCCACTATCGCCAAAAACATTGGCCTGAACGTACTGAGTATGTATGGAGTGGGAAGATTTAATATTAAACATGAAGCAATTGTCGATCCTGAAAACGTATTGATGCCGCCATTGCATATTATATTGGGCCTTATTAAACAATTTGTGAAGACTCTTAATATTGAGTCTAAAGCTTTCAAATATTTGCAGACTTTTTTTCCAAAGCTGTCAGAGGAGAAAATTAAAGCTGGAGTCTTTGTTGGCCCTCAAATAAAAAAAATTATGAACTGCGATATTTTCCCGGACCTACTTAGCAATGAAGAGAAACTAGCGTGGAACAGTTTTAAGGCAGTAGTTCATGGCTTGGATTCATGAAAATCATAGGGATGAAAATTATGATGAGCTGATAACTGGCATGATTACGAATTTTTCCGCCATCGGATGTAGAATGTCGCTAAAGATGCACATGTTACATTCACATCTGGATAAATTCAAAGATAATATGGGAGCTTATTCAGAAGAACACGGGGAGCGATTCCATCAAGATATAATGGAGTTTGAGAAACGCTACCAAGGCCAGTATACGGAAAGCATGATGGGGGACTATATTTGGACGTTAAAAAGAGAAAATGTTACCGAATATGGCAGGAAAAACAGGAAAAAGCATTTTTAAACATTTAAACTGTATTCTAAAACTAAATTTATAAGAATAAATCTTAAATTGATTTTTACTATACTAGAATAAATCAAACCTATGTTAAATTTTGATGAATTTTCATGTTTTTCGTTTTTCTCATTTTTTTCGAACAAACCCAAATCAAAAACTTTTTTATGTTCATATTCGTATTTCTGGGTGCAAAAGCAAAAAAAAAATATACTCACGACCCATGTACAAAAATGTTGTTGACCAGTGTTATTTGCATATATTATAAGTATAGATGAGAAAATGGAATAGCGCTATGTTTTAAAATTTAATAATTTTACGCAAAAACTAAAGCCAAATATTTTATTTTGATGAAAGGTTTGACTCGTTTTACTATAAAACTATGTTTATTATTCAAATCAATACATCATATATAAATTTAAAAATTTAATAAATTATTGTTGTTGGATAACTGACCAATATGCTATGCTTGATTTTGTCAGCCTCCCTCTATATTTGATAACAAAAGTACAACTTTTTGTCATAAATACCATGTCATGCCAATCGCTAAGTGCTAAAACTCTTAATTTTGTCACCCATTACACGCGATCCCATTCAAAAAACCAGTATTTACCAGCCATTTACAATAGGGTATTCTCGACAAATTGTATGAGCATAAATAGCATATTTGCATTACCCAAGGTATGCATGAAATCGAGAATTTACTTTGTTCATGCATGTGTCAAATACTTACTGACGCTTGGTTACAAATGTTATAAAATCTGAGGCAGGGTTACATATCCTGCTATCATATCTGGCGAACAAGCACACCGTGTTCGTAGTACTCGTAACATGAGTATGAACAAATTGCATAATATTTTAGCAAATGAAACAGCAGCAAAGTTATCCAATCAGACTATTTATGCTATATATGCCCCATGCTCTAGACAACTTGCAACGAATCGAGAATACTCCTAAACTGTACCATACAACACTTACCCTATATCCCTTTTTTTGATCACCGTAATATACACCAACAAAACAGTTAGGCACTTAGGCAACGCGGTGCAACAACAGCGTGTGAACCTGCACCAAAAACGTATCATCTTCCCCACAAATCATTTATTTATTATACTCATAGTTAGTATTTCACTTGGCATTTGTTTTGCTGCCGCTAACGCAGTGCTTCATTGTATTGTATTTTTTTTTTTTTTTTTTTTTTTTGTTCACTGACCGATTTCATTATCTGCTGACTGATTTTTTGGCAGTACATTTTTTCAGCAGCCGTTTCTTTTTTAATTTTTTGCAACACCACCAATTCTAAGAAATTGAGATGCCACACTCATTGTCAGCGTGCTGCTGTTGCTGCTGCTGTGGCCGGCTGACTTCTATGATTTCTTATTTCTTGGTTTTTTTAAATATTTTTTGAATTGTTCCAGTTATTTTTGGCTATGTTTTCGTTAGTTTTAATACAAATTTAGCTATTTTTAAATCCCTTTGCGGTGTAGTTTCTTAAATTATTAGCGGATTTTAGCCAACCTTACACAATTCATTTTTTTGTTTTTGGTTTTTTGATTCCGTTTTGTGTTATTTGTTGCTGTTGTTTGCGCATGCCGTGCTGTTTGACAATTTATTACTATTGCCAAATACCCAAAACTGTGATCTTTGCGGCGTTTTCATTTTCGTTTTAATTTCCAATCCCTTATTGTTGTCAATTTTTTTTTTCGCAATTACTTTAACATAGAAATATCGTATTTTACCTGCTATACAGTTTCTCACAATAAATGGCAAATTTCAAAAACATAAAAAAAAGAAGAAATCGCTTTGATTCGTCGATTTTATTGCTAATTTCAAATAAAACATTTTTACTATTGCCAAAAAAAATTGGATGGCTCCAAAAAAAAAAAATTTAGTTTATTTATTTTATCCGCCTGCACGCAAAATTATAATTCCCACGCAGCAAAAAAAAGATAATAATTTAAATAGAAATCGTGATTTTCTCACTCCACTTCGGTAAATCTGCATAAAAAATTTAGCTAAATTCATCTTCTTAATATTTGGTATGTATTTAGTTCGCTGAGAAAATACGCAAATACAAATAATTATAACTATGAATTAATACCGAGCGAATTATACTTAATTGAAAAAAATGAAGGGTGAAAGCGATCTGCGACAAGATACATGCTTTTTTACCTTATTCTTGTTTAGCATCACAAACGTTTGTCGATTTGGCTTGAAACCAAAAAACTTCTCCTTTGCGAAGTTTCGCCAGTTATTCACACACAGAATATAGTTCAATGTTATAAAAAGGCATTCGTTACCCTCTATATCTGCAAAAGAGAAATAGGCACGAAATAAGGCCTAAGTCGCGGGTTTGTCGGTGGATATTTACAGCGGTCGTCAGACCAATTCCCTTACATGGAGTGATTGCATGGTGGCCTGCATTATAAATAGATGCTAACCTCTGGCTGCTCACCAAGGTGCAAAGCCCTAATATGATCTGCATAAGCGGGACGCTCAGAACCACATCAAACGATGCTTTGAACGCTATCTTAGATTTCCTGCCATTGGATTTGGCGATGACTGCTCTGTAATTATGGAAGACATCCCAGTAGCATACCCAAACCCAGGGACACTCTTATGTATTAAGGAAGCTCCACTTCATTTCGAGCAGCACAGATCGTTGTGCTTCGAAATCGATTTCTGAACGTAGTTTTATAACGAAAATTGCTAGTAGGGAAGAGTGGAACCAAGAGTTTAACACTCCACCTGATAGTATTGTCATCCATGTATATAGATAGTTCGAAACTCGACAGTAAGGTGGGAGCAGGTGTGTTCTCGCAAAACCCTCCCTGCAAATCTCCTTTAGTTTACCAGACAACTGCATCGTTTTCCAGGCTCGGGTGTCAGCTATTATGGAAGCGGTGGAGAAGCTTGTAGCCAAAATTCTAGGAAGAGATTACTTCGATTATATCACTATGTAATCGAGGTTCCAAGTTCCTTTACGTTTAACACAAACATCGCGCTAGACTGCCGCCTATCTCTACATGAGACGACCAAGCAGAACAGACTTTACCTGATTCGGAAATTGCAAGACAAGGTACGACCAAGCAGATTCTTGAGGATAAAGAATGCATTGATATACCGTTTAACACTTGCAAATACTGCTCCTTAGAGAATATATATGTATGTACATATATGAACAAGCTGACGAAATATGAAGTCCAACTACGACTAGCCGAACCTCTAGGTAGACGTGGCCTAAATGGGACCGGAAACGGTCACGAAGTGTATACTCTCTAAAAAGCGATAATATCTCTAACTTGGTGGGGGCTCTAACCGGGCACTGCCTAACAGGGAAACATGCTGAAAGGCTGGGCGTTAATTTCCGAAGATGCTGCAGGAGCTGTAAGAATTAAGAAGAGAAGGAAACGATCTTACACCCACTGTGTAAGAGACCTACACTCTGCCAAAGCAGGCTGCAGTATCCAGGATCACCGTTTCTGGGCGATCGTGGTGAGGTTTCAAATACCGCAATTAATTGCCGGATGAAATTCATTAGCGAGGCAAAATGGTTTAGCAAGGGGAAATCTTTCGTCGGATGGTGTCAATGTTTGTGATAACACAATGAGCCTTCTATGTCGCCGTATGTAGAATCGACCTCTACTCACCTACCTACCTACCTATTCCCACCAAGTGTAGAATGGTCGCACATCAATATAATCTGCCATTCAAGAATTTACACAAGATTGTCCCGCCTTCCTTTCAACGTCATTTTAAACAGCCATATTAGTTTTGCCGGGGGCGACAAATTTAGACATGGTGTTGCAGAGGCAGGTTCTCTTCAAGTTATCAAAAGCGACTCTTAATGCGTCGTTCATCTAGGGTATTTCCCAGAGTTTGGCGCACAGCAAATATCTGGTAAATTATGGATATGCCAAGCCTGAAGCCGCACCGATAAAGTTCAGTGTGTTTGTTTATACGGTAACACAGTCCCCCAATATCGCTGAAAAAACCTTACCTCGTGGTTTAGTGGAGGGTCGAATATATCGTCTCTAAACTATTAGTCTGGGGTCTTCTTCATGCCTTTCGCTGAAGAAAGGCGCATGTCTTCCTAAACTGCGTCAATGTACTGATCCGAGTCGTTGGTAGCTCCCCGTATAGAACAAATATCAAGCACGCCTGAAGCATATATTTCGTATAACGCAACGTGATCTTCGTTCTTTAATCAGGTGACATCCGAGTGAATTTGTGGATGCTAATCTACCGGTGCCGGTTGTCACTCACTACCATGTTCTGCATCTCGACAAAGCCGAACAGCATCTCTCCGTTATTGGAGGTATTGTCATGAAAGTTGAGTCGATATTATTTGCAGTTTTCATTGAGCATGGAGACGGGTTCTAAGCCCAATGCACAGCCGACTGATGGTAGACCTTCAAAAAGTGATGCCCATTTATATAGAAAACACTTGCTCTAAGATAGATGCTGTTGCATTTAGTGCCTTAAATAAAGTAAGCCGGAGTGGCTCTACTAAAGTTCCCTCTCTTTCAGCTATGAATCAAGGCACAACACGGGTTTGTTATCTTGCATATGGATTGCTTGCGATACCCAGAGTGCACGAACGAGGGCTAATAGTAGGGATTGAAGGTACCCACACGGTCTGAAATATTGTCAGCAAAAGTAACATAGGAGTCACAAGATGTATAGACCAAGTTCCATTATAGGCCAGATATTCATTCACCTGCTTACGGGATCAAATGCATCTTTTTGTGTCAATGGTCGTTAAAGAAGGAGTCAGGGTATCCAGATCTCAAGTTTTGTAAATTGAAAGCCTGCCACTCCCTTCCCGTGGTCCTCAACCACCTTTTTCGTAAAGAATTAATATTATTTTAGTATTTACTATAATTGGGTAAGGGAAACAAATACAATTTACTACTTTAATGCTTAACGCAAGTTAATCAAAGCTTTGCCCACATTTAGGCTCCCAAGTGCAATGTATTAACTTATTGGTTATCGAATGAAAGAAGCTGGTACTTCATATTTTAGACAGTTATTTTAAATTAAGTTAAACAAAATCACAACTTGTATCAAAATATTTTCAGGTTGCATAAACATTTGTTTCTACGCTTAAGTTATGTAATGTTAAATATTCGTTATCTCCCAAAAAGAAAACTATTAAATTATAAAAATACTCAATTAAATTTTCTTGGAAGTTAATAAAGAAGCCCATCAGTTTGACAAGTGCATATTAGTAGGTTTGAATAATTCACCACTCCATTTAACACAATACAGTACACAAGATGTAAACACATTTTGAGTATAAAAACAAAAAAATTTAAGAAATAATAATAATAATAAAAATGAACTAAATCAAGAAAATTAATTAAACTGAGATAAGCAGTAATAGGATTAAACTTTCCCCCACGCAATGGAAGTGGAGTAAAATAAATCGATAAATGAAATGAAGTGTACGCACCTAACGGCAGTTTTCAAATTCGAATATTTTTACGTTGCATGTTTACACTCCTATTGTACAATGTAATGCAATATTCGTACAATAGATACCTGTTGGTTTAATAAATGAATGAATGGACAATTTCAATTCAATTAAAAATCAATTTTGAGTGCACAACAAAAGCACTGCTCTTAAAGTAAACCGGGTAAAAAGGCATGACTTTTGTGAATTTGTTAATGCCATTAGATATAGGAGTAGGTTATAAAGCTTTTTGAATTATTACTTTTCAAAAGCATTATTTTCATATTTATCTGCTACCAAGATACTATTTATGTAAATACTATAGTTTTCTATGATTGGATGGAAAATTTTACTCAAATGAGAATACGTTAACTAAGAAAGAACCACCTGAAAATGTTAAAACTCTTAGTGAATCGAGATTATGCGGAAAAATCAAAAAAGGATCAGTCCAGCGCTACAGCCGCTAAACTTAAACGTAGAATATGTGATATTGAAATGCAAATTGAAAATTAAAAAGAGAAACCTTACACACATAAAATATTTAATTTGTAGAAATCATAACGAATATAAAAAATGAGAAATAAAAAACTGCTAAACATATATTAGGTGTTGTACATGTTTCATATAGGGCGACATCTTTGAGTCAATATTTAAATATTGGATGGCACTTGTCATTCCCATGGTTAGTACCTTCGCTGAGTTTATATTTCCCAGCGCCATCTGGCATTAGATAAACGAAACAAAATAATCCAATTATTTACCAATATACTTATACCCCATGCTCGGCGGAATTAATGCATGGATTTTTGTCTCCTCTTATGACTTTATATTGGATATACATACATACATATAACATACGTACATAGCAACGATAACACAATAATATAAAATAAAAAAATTTCGAGTAAGAAGTTTTGTAGCATATTTAATTTTGCCATAAATGAAAATTTCAAGCGGCTAAAGGATTTGTTAATTTTTGACAATTTTTTTTTTGCTTATGGGGTTGCGACTTTTTCTTTCATATAAAACATAAACAAAAGAAAATTCTAAACACTGCCTGGTAAAAATATATCATACGAAAAAATGTAGCTGCATTCGCAAATTGTAGAGCTATGGATGAAAATCCGACTGGAAATGCGTACCATGCCGACGGACTTCAAGTAGACAATCGTAGATGTATACTCTTCAAAAAATGTCATCCAACGTAGACCTTTAACCAGCAAAGACACTAAATAGTAAAAATAGAAAAACTAAGGTATACTTATACATATCGGGCCTTGCATTAGGAACGCTACAAAAGTTTTTTTAAATAAAAAAAAACGGTTAGGGACATGAATTAAATTCTTTATTCCTGTGAAAGTACATTCGATGCCATTATGTATGGAACCCGATTTCTTTTGCATGGGCACCACGGGCAGGCTTGCAGAAGTCCAGACGCTGAACACAATTTTCGACGGTTTTCAAGCATAAATCGACCGATACTACTGCAATTTCACGTTCAATATTAGTACGAAGTTCGTCAATCGTCGCTGGCTTGTTGGCATAGACCATAGACTTGACGCAGCCCCACAGGCGTCAAATTGCACGACCGAGGCGGCCAATTGACTTGGCCATTTCGTAAGATAAAACGTTCACCAAACTTGGTTTTCAATAAATCGATTGTGACATTCGCTGTGTAGCTTGTGGCGCCGTCCTGTTGAAACCACATATTGTCCAAGTCCATATCATCTAATTCGGGCGAAAAATATTCGGTTACTATTGAGTGGTAGCGATTCCCATTCACAGTAACGTGCCGGTCTTGATCATCACGGAAGAAGTACGGCCCAATGACGCCGCCGGCCTATGAACCGCACCAAACCGTAATTTTTTCGGGATGCAATGCTGACTCATGGAGTACGTGTGGATTGCTGCCTGTCCAATAACGCATATTTTTTCTTATGGACGAAGCCATTCAGCCAGAAATGACGACGACCATAAATTGGACGTAGCGCTCTTAAAGTTGAGGCCATTGACTCCGAATTTCGGTAGTAAATTTTAATAATTTCGACTCGTTGTTGGATCGTATATCTTTCCATGATGAAATGGCAAACCTTACTGAAGAGAAAGGTCAAAAAAGCGGTGAAAAATATGGCGTCGTTTGCTGTCACTATCGGTCTACTTTTGTAGCGTTCCTATTGCAAGACCCTTTATTTCAATGCATACCCTCAGCAATATAGATCCAAAAAAACTCTCGCTCAAAAAAGGCCAAAACATTTAGTTTTAATCTATCAACCTTTGTTTTGCCAATATTTTGTTATGCCAAATCACAATGTTTTCAAATAACGATACAAAGGGAAAGGAAAACTTCAGCTTAGTTACAGTTGGGATATAATTGTCAGAGTTGCATGCTACTTTTAATCTTTGCTATGCAAAGTTAAATTTTTTCGCACAGTTTGTGGTTGCGAGCCCTAGAAGCACGTAGAAAAAATAGTTTTTTTCAGAAACCCTTTTGTGTTGACTTATCTAGAGTATTTGCTTTTTTAATATTAACTTATTTTTATAAAATAATAACTCTGATTTAGACTTTTGTCCCTACTCGACATACCGAAATATAAGACGTATTCCACGTCAAAAACATAATGAGCAAAACGAAGATTCACCAGCACTAGTCTAAATTTTTTAAACTATTTTTGAATAGTTTTGAACTCAATTTTTTGAATGTGTCAAACATTAAATGACACAAAAATTTTCGCTCGGCGGTTCTAATCAGGGACGCTCATATTTAGTGGGTTATCATTTCATAACGGATTGTAGTTTTGATTTGAAAGAAATTTTTTAAGCTATTTCTGAATAGTTTTGAAAGCGATTTGCGAAACAAAGAAATTCAATTTCAAAACAGAACGGACTTTTGATTTGAAAGAAATTGTTTAGGCTATTTCTGAGTAGTTTTGAAAGCGATTTGTGAAATAAAAAAAATTCAATTTCATAACAGATTTGGATTTTTCATTTGAAAGGAAATTTTTTGCAGCGATTTCAGAATAGTTTTGAAAGCGATTTGTGAAATAAAAAAAGTTCAATTTCAAAACAGATTGGAAAGAAATTTTTTAAGCTATTTCCGAATAGTTTTGAAAGCGATTTGTGAACTAAAAAAATTACAAATTTTAAAGATTCTGCACCTATCGCTTTCCTCAAGAAGAGATGAACAAGCAATCATTAAATGAAATGTGACACCAAATTACAAAACAAAAATATAATTTAAAAATTTTCCACCTGTGTTCCCCCAGCAAGCGACACAAAAAAATCAAAACAATAGCAACCTAATACACCAACAATCGGTAGCAAGCAACAGGTAGTAAGTATGTAGGTGTAGTGAGCCAACAACAATTACGTCGCATACCAACAAAGTAACTACCAAAATTTCGTAGGCTGGTCAGGTCAATTGTATTTTGATGCTTCTGCATTTCAGCTCAGTTCAACGCTCACCAATTTCCAACAACGCGAGCAATCATTCACAAGATAATCTACCACGGTTTTTGTGTTGTGTCCTTCTATGAATACATGGAGGAATTTTGTCTTTTGTTTTTTTTGTTTGTCTGCGTTGTTTTTTTTTTTGTTACCATTTCCGCCTAACAGGTTTATCAATTACCATGAAAGAAATACACATACACCTACACATACACGAATACCCAAAACAGAACAGAAGCAACAATCGAACAATGTGAAATTCCTATTAGCGAGAAGAAGAAGGTGAGTTGACGGTGATCGTACAGCGTGTAGTTAGTTATATGGCAAATAATTGCATGCAGCAAGTAACCTGTGGCAATAGCAGCAAGTGTAGTGCAATTTTTTCATTTTGCTTTTCCTTTTTCCTTTTTCTTGTTTTTGTTTTTTTGTTTGAATATTTTTTCACATGGCTGTCGAGTTGTTACAACATTCGGAATTTCATTTACTGATATGCATTTTCATTTTGGTTTTGTTTCTTTTATTGTTCTTCTTCTGCAACTCTGTGGGTGTTTTTGGTTGCTTAACACATAACCGTTGCACTGTGATTTATTCCATTGGTCGCTTTTTGTTCCTATTTTTCAATGGCTTTGTCGAATCCTATTTTTGTTCTAAATTCTTGAGAATTGTTGCAATTCTCATGTTGCGATCTGCAATGTGTGTGGCATGAGTTGGTGTTCGATTGAAAACTACATATCTTTCGTTTTAATTTGCGCTGAGTGCTTCTGAGAGTGCACTGGTCTGATTTCAATGGAACGAGTTTGCATCTTAAATTTATTGCATAGTATAAGGAATATTGAATGATAAGGTTGGTTGCCGCAGTAGGTGTTTTTTTCTTTAGTAGCACTGGTGAAATCGGGAGATTTGATTATGTGGTACATGGTCTGTAAGCAAAGGAATATATCGAGTAGAGAAATTCACAACGGAACCATTCAGAAGTTGCATTTAAACAACCTAGTGTTAAATAGCTGCATCTCAGTTTGACATATGGGATGCCAAAGAACTTTGCTGAACATCCTGATGCCCTCTCAGGTGGTTATATAAAAAATTTAAGGTTTTCACTTTCGGAAAGTCACAAAAATGATTTTCCAGGTTGTAGACAATGTGGGCTCATAGCTAAATCGTAGCGTACGCCGATGACATAGCAATCGTATCAATTGGTAAACATCTTCAAGTTCTGAGTGAGCTACTACAATATGCCCTCAGCCAAGTAAACATCTGGTCGAAAGAAAGCGGGCTTAGCGTTAGCCCCGCAAAGACTGAGATGGTGCTCTTCACGAACAAATATAAAATTCCTCCTTTAAAACCACCCCCATTAAATGGGGTTGAACTCACTCTCTCAACCGAGGTCACGTAACTTGGAGTTACGCAAGACAAGAAACTCGAATGGAAGCGTAGCATCGAAGACCGCTCCAGGAATGCCATCGCCGCCTTGTACGTTTTTGTTTTTGGGAAAAAATGGGGAATAAAACCATACATAGTGCATTGGATGTACACGGCAGTGATAAGACTTTCTCTCTTCTACGGGGTTAGCGTCTCGTGGCCAGCGCTAAGCAAACCCCTGTCAAAAGCCAAGATGAAGCGAGTACAGCGCACGGCCTCCATGCTGGTCACGGGAGCGCTACCCTTTACACCTACTAAATCTCTAGAAGTAATTTTAAATCTTCCACCGGTGGATCTTTATGGTACATTTCCGGCTGGTTGTAGAGCCACCTGGCTTAACGTGACCCAGCCATGAAAACAGCTAAAGTACGAGCATACAAAAGTCCTGGAAGCTCTTCCAAATACACTAAGGATGGAAGCTAGATTACACTACTTCTCCACTCTGCGTGAAGAATAAATTCTCCATAAGAATCCCAGAGAGGAATGAATGGGAAGATGTCACAGACCTAGACCCAGAGTCGACGGCTGTCTTTACAGATGGTTCCAAACTCAACGAAAGAATGGGCAGCAGGATTCACTCCAACGAATTAGCGCTGGAACTCAGCTGTCGCTTACCGGACCACTAGCTCTTACAGACAGACCTGTCACTATATCCTCTGACGGTGAAGCGGCTATTAAATCTCTTAATTCTCACAAAACAACGTCCAAAGTTTCCATAAAATGCAAATTCCCACAGTCTGCTCGCGTCTAAGCGTCCCCTGGGCATAGTGAAATTCCCAGCAATTACGCGGTAGACGAATTGGCAAGGAAAGGGACGGAATTACTTATGATAAATGCTGCTCTAGAAACGGGTTTGCCTCTTACCTCCTGCAAACTGAATAAAGACAAAAATCATCGAGGAGGTGAATACCAGATTGGCTATGAAACTCACTTATTGGATTACCAGACAAGTTCGGCCAAAGGTTGACGTAAGGCGATCCAAAGCACTGATTTACCTTGACCGACCTTCAGCTATATAAACTGCTTTAACTTGATGTAAACGTACATACATATACATATATATATAATGGGCCCGTTTTAATGTAACCTAGTTGCAAAAAAACACTAGGTAGGATAAGGAATAGCATGTAAAACAACAACACTAACTCGGAAAAATATCCGAGTTGAGCCAACTCGGCTATATGATATCCGACCTGAGATGTAGTGTTGTGAAGCAAAAAACCCGCCCTATTGTGAATGGGCTCTGGAAAAATACTTGGAAAATTTCAATCAACTGTCAAATCTTGTTTGTTTTATGGATACATAAACAAAACAAATAATAATGAAACAAGGGTAAGTAAAAATGCTTTTCGTATATTTCACACAAAATTATGAGTTAAAATATGTTTGGTATTTCATAATGCAAGAAAAAAGGCGCAAGAGATGGTCATGTGAGAAGACAATTTAGTATTTGAGATGCTACCTCGCCCGGAAAGCGAAGTTGGAGCACCCACAAAGAAAGAGGTTGGCCTACGCGAACGTGTTGGAAGACATGGTGTCAATGGCGATCACGGTAGGTTCAAGAAATAAGTTTATGTTTGAACAAATTATATTTATTAATCCACTTCCAGGACTTTGAAAGAACGCCGCTGTGATTGGACAACAACAGCAGAACTGCCGCCAGCCCGTGCTTTGCCCCCTATATGGAGGGGTTCATGTGGGTTGCAGACCGTTTGAAACGCTTTCGGTAAATGTGCTGTCTGGAAAAAATAGCTAACAGAAATTACTCTGTCTAGCAACAGCTTTTTAAAACGTAACAGTGAGTTTCAGTGAAAACCTTGTAGTGAATTTTTTGCAATGCTTTTGATGTAAATTCTTTGTGCTCGATTTTATAAAATCCGTGGAAAAATTTTGAATAGGGATCACCCACAAAAACAAAAATATTTATTTTAATCAACTTGCTAATTTAATTTTCCCATTCGATAAGGTTTTTCAAAATATATTGGTAGTTAAGTTTTCTTTTACTTGTTTCGTGTGGTATCAATAATTTAAGCATTTTTATTAACTTCTCCACAAAATTTGACTACCATTTTTAAACAGGTGGCAACTTCCTTTTCGAATTTTTTTTCATTTAAACTTCTTCGTTACAAACAATTTTGTAATATCTCAGTTAACTTATTAAATGAATTGAGTTGATATCTTTTAACAGGTGCCAACACTCTTCCAAAAATTTTCACTACTATTTCAAATCAGCTTGATTCTGCCAAGCTTCAATCAGATCTAAATAATGTTGCTGTTTGGTGTCTCAATAATCATCTACAGCTAAACTTAAAAAAGTGCTTCCATATCACATTTTCCAAATCTCGTTCCCCGATAGTCACTTCTTACCATATTTCTGGCTCATGCCTAAGCACTCGAAGTGAAATTTCCGATCTTGGAGTGGTTTTCGACTCCGAATTTCTTTTTAATAGCCATATAAACTATACTATAGCAAAGTCCTATTCTTTACTAGATTTTTTACGCCGTTTCAGCTCCGAATTTACTGATCCGCACACTCTGAAACTACTATTTACATCTCTCGTCCGCTCTAAACTAGAATTTGCTGTCTTTATTTGGAGACCATACCACAATTCCCATATCAAAAGGATTGAGCGTATACAAAAAACATTTATACGTTTTGCCCTCCGCTCAATTCAGTTTGTTGATCCGATTCCTTCGTATACTGCCAGATGTCAATTAATTGATCTTAAATCTCTAAATAGCCGAAGGACTATTCTTTCGCTTACTTTTGTATATGATATTTTACAAGGGGCGATCGATTCTCCATTTCTGCTTGAATGCATCTACTTCAATATCCCCACAAGAGACCTGCGCAATCATGAAATTTTTTTTCTAAATCGCGTTAGAACAGTATATGCTTCTAACTCACCTATATTTAGAGCATTAAAGCAATTTAATTTTCTGTCATACTCGTCTGATATTGATTTCTCTATGTCAAAACCGAGATTTAAATCGCTTTTAAATGAAATTGTTAAATAATTATATGTTGAATTTGTCTCTGTATAGTCTGTAAGAATATGTACATTTTCTAGATTATTATTGAATAAATAAATAAATAAATAAATAAAACACTTTCATGAATAAGCCTTCTTAATTCCTACTCGTTTGAATCCCAAATATCTTGTTTAGTTTACGTTTCTGAGCAGGTAGCAGTCCTCTTCAAAAATAGTTTTGAAATAAGCAAGTATGGTCTGCAATTCGCTTTCGATTAAATGAAGAAAAATTTTCGAAGTGAAAATTTTAAATCGGTGGCAACCCTCTGCCAAATTTTGCAATCGAAATTTGTTTAACTTTTTAATTTCATATAAAATTTAATTTCACGTATTATTTTAGTATAATTCCACTTTAAACAGGTGGCAACACTCCCTTAAAAATCTTTTGGAAAATAATCTTTCGCAATACTTCATTTCACTCATTAATTAAGTGAATCTATTGTAACGTTTTTCAGTAGGAAAGGCCAAGCTCAAAAGATAATCCGGGTAATTTTTTAAATACATTAAAAACACATCTTTAAATTAATTCAGTATGTTTATTGTGTATATTTTTCTTCATTTAGTTAATTGAATAATTGAATAACATTATTTGTTATTATTTATTGCTAATGAGGTTAAATATCGAGAAATATCGATACAAGGAATAATCGATATCATATCGAACATTCCTCTTTTCCAGCTGGCCCAGAAATTGGACTCTCGATGTAAGCCCAATAACATTCAGTGCTGGCCTCTCGCACCTCCCTCTAGCACCTTGGCTTTTAAAAATAATGCGGAATAATTAGAACTAACAAACAAACAACTTTTCTGAAATGGCAATATGGCGAGGCTTTTCAACAAAGTCACAACTGCTCTTCATTTGCAAAAACTCATTTGATCTCTCGAAGTGTCTATTCCATAAAATAGCGCACCTTATGCCGGTATTTTGTAAGCAGTCTCTAGTCAAATAACTGAGACTTTTCTGTTTTTGACTGATTTATTTTGAGACTATTCGGTATTCAATAAACCATCTCAAGCCACTAGTCTCAAAATAAAGTCACAAATTTGTCGGTTAGTTCTGAGCAGGTCACAAAACAAATAAAATGGGGAGTCAAACGCGTTTCTACTTATATAAAAAAAAACGATCCTATTAGGTGACATCAGCGTCGTGATGTTTCTAAAAATCGTATTTACTTTCAGAATAGCCATATACCGTCGAAAAATTTAAATTCTCAGCAATTTTGCACAAACAAGTAGTATTTATAGTAGGTATATTTCTCAATAATACAAAGGCAAAAAAATAAACTTTTTGTGGTCAAAGAAGCAGGTCGGGAAAGGCAAATTTTGTATACGTGTACCTAGTTATTTTCAAATCCATTTTCAATAGCTTACATTTTAATAACTCAAAACTTTCCAGACGTATCACATTTTTGCGCAAAAGCTAAATTTAATTATAAATTTTACACTGGCGCTAAATATCTTCTTTTCCGCAGTTGGCAAACAAATTTCAAGAAATTAATGAAATATCTATAGAAATAATTTTCGCCGGTCTCCAAAAGCCAAATCCAACTGAAACAATCGAAGACAATGCGACTTAAGCCATTTAAGAAACCCACCGCCGCCTCAAAGAAAACTTTGGCAACGCGATGACATGTAGCAATTAACCCCAGCGCAGTAGAGTAGCAATGTGAGTTAAAATCGTAAAGCAGCCGTCAAACAGCACTGAATGGACACTGAAGGAGGAGGCGGATCATCGTTTGCCGCAATGTTACCCCTGATTAAATCAAAAGCACTGAATACCAATGGACATGGTATAAATGAATGCCAAAAATGGCATGTAAAATGATGGTAAATGAAAAGATGAAGAAAAGGTCGGTGATGAAGACAATATAAAAATGCCAACAACAACAAAACACTGAAGAGTGAAAAAATTTAAATCACATGTTAGCCACACATGACAAACGGCCTATGCCGAGATATTAAACATTTTTATTAAACATCATTTAGGGGCTGTCGACCAACTTCTCCATCTGTCCAGTGATTGGAGAGTCCTGGTTTTAGCGCGGCGAAAGGCACGCGCTAGTGGCGTAGGTAAGGCTATTAAGGGGGGCGTTTTAGGGGAATTGGCAATTTGCACAAAGCCGTTGAATATATAAAAAGTTCCGTAAGAGTTATAGTTATTTTAAAAATATTTACTTAAGAGCAAGGTATGTAGTGTATTTTAATCCAAAAGGCACTGTTCAATATAAAAAAAAAACATATGTCTTTATTAAAATATCAAGGCTAACCGGGTATGACTGTATTACATCATTTTGAAATCTTAAACGACATTAATTGATTTGAATAAAAACAAATGGAAGTTAGTATGATTTTAACGTAACACACTTATTTTCCAAAATTTTGATTCTCTAATTATTTCTCCCCTTCATTAAATTTGAAAGAATTCGCGACATGATTTAGCTATATATTAAACATTTTGATTTGTTCAAAATTACCGTTTAGGCTGATTTCTGTAATTTTCAAAATTCTTCTTTCTGACTAGAAATGCAAAAATATAAGTAAAGCGGTAGGATTTGCCAAAAAAGTTTCGGAGATACACCAATTTGCTCTAAGGTGGGCGATCCATGGCTATTGTTAACATTTACGATTCCGTGTATTTCATAATCAATCTTGTCTATCAAATTTGAGCAAATTACATTTTAAAGTTGATGAATATCGAAGTTTTTTTTCGTTTTTATGAGAGGGGTGACATGGTTTTTGTACGATTTTTACAGTTTTCGTAATTTTGTTTATTGACTTGAAACGCATCGCGAAAGGGAGAGGTGCCACGCCCATTACCATTTTGTTATTTTGTGTATTCGCTTGTGGAAGCTCCTTCTTCATACTAATTACTTGAATACCGCGCTTTTTTTTTTTGATTTCTGAAAACTACCGTTACATGACAGTTAGGCGTGGCTTTCGTCCGATTTTAACCATTTTCACAATTTCGCTATGTGTACTAAATTTGGTAGAGTTTGGTCAAGTATGGTCACGCCCATTTTTCCAAAAAAGAGTTTACACGCGTAATCCCTTTGCGAACCCTATCCCATGTGTCATAATGCCTACGAGGAAATTAGCTGCAATAGCTTCGGAAATATCGAGGTCTTTTGATTTTGACGAAACACCGTTATGTGGGCGTGGTTATGGTCCGATTTCGACCATTCGGAATAACAAAGGACCTTGGGTGTATACCAAGTTTCGTTAACATAGCTCAATATTTACTCGAGTTATCCGAAGTTATTCTAAGAATTTTGGTGAACAAAATTATAATACCCTGGGCACCAGTTCGGATTCAAAGGTTTGAATAAAATAGCAAGTACATATTTAGGTTTTTTTGTGATATGAGAGGTGGCGGGGTTTTTCCCCTTGAAATCCATAACTTTCGAAAGTTTGATTACTTGCGCTCAGATAAAAAATTATGAAATACTACTGGTAGTAATATAAAAACTAATAATGAGAATTATAATGGTAAGAAAACTATATTAACAAAACTAAAAACAATTTGGTGCATCCAGCACTTTACTCGATGACTTGAAAGAAAATTAAGTAAGTGTACGGATATGGAAATTATCTTCAACTTATTTTATATGCAAATAGCGTTTCTATATAGAGTTTAAACACTATTAAAGAAAATATTTATGTCATTCCAATTAAGTTGGAGTTTATATTCATGGAGTTCATTATTCAATTTGACACCGTAGAGTTTAAAAGAATGCCATCAAAAAAGTATTTTTTGCCGGAAAATCCTTATTTATAGCCCGACTTAGAAACCTTTACAAAAAAATCATATTGAAAAATTGTACTGCATATATGTCAAGAGATTTACCAAAAATAAATACGTTAGATGGCTCTGTAGTCTAGATTTCCAGAGTTAGTGAAAATCTAATAAGCTTTGTGGAGTTAAAATGTTTGTTGTCCATATTCTATATAGCAACCTGAGAAAGCCTCTTAATTGGTAACAGAGCTCAGACGTTTAGTTAATGAAAGATCTCAAAAATCACTAACGCTTTCAGTATGAAACAGTATTCCAAAATTTGAATATTTTACTCTTTTAAGAACATCCAAATGTGTGAGAATATTTATTACAAAACCTTCGCAAGTTAAAGCATTAAGAAAGCAACCGAGTGGCTGCTTAGTAGTGAGACCTCTGTAAAGGAAATGAATATTTACTCTGATACCAAAGCGGCAATTAGAGCTGTTGGTTCATTAATAGTGCGATCGAAGGTGATTTTAGATTAATTGACTTCTCTTTTGAAAGCTTCGGATGGGGATCTGGGCACATCGATAGTGCAGGGATTTGCTAAGCGGATGAGCTAACCACTGAAGTTACACTTCAAAATGACTCCTTGAGCAAGGGGCTTTTCGGAGTAACTCTGGCTACGGTCGCGAGGTCGTTTCGGCCAAAATTAGACCAGAGAAGATCACGAGAGCTTCTATGGTTTTCCAAGCCACAGCTCTCACTTATTATGCGAGTGCTAAATGGGAATCCATGCAGTGCGTTTCAATATCAGTACTGACTCTTTTCTTGGGAGTTGGTTCTGGCTTTGGTGAGGCTTTCTGCTCAGTTACCTTGCCTTCGTGAGGCTAAAACTCAAGTATCTGGGATCGCATCTTATACACTCTCCGGACATATTGGAAGTAGAGATTTGCGAACTTCGTCGCGGCGCTTTCAAAATATAATTAAGAAGTTGCAGGTCTGTTTTTGTTATGTACTATGGTATTACAATGGGTCCCATGGGATCTAGATGAGCTCTGCGAAGCGGCCACTCTTAATATAACCTTCACAAGGTAAACTATTTGTAGTAAATGTATTTCTATAAAATTTAACTGTATAAGAAATAGGGGTTTTTAGTAACATTTATTTTTGAGAGATATTGCATAGGAAATAACATTAACTTTGGAGTCTTAATTGTGACTTCGATTCCTTATATTTAAATTAATCAAAGCTGCATTTTAGCTTTAAACATCTGTTGCAACTACATTTGGAATCGCGAATACAACTATCTGTACTGTAATAAAACTGTAGAAAGGTCTCCTCTGTACATTAAAAATTTACCGAAGGTGTTGAAGGGAATGTAATAGAATACACTTGGACCATTGTTAAAATTTTTGTCAGTCTGTTTGTCTGCTTGCCTGTTTGAGCGCAGTAACTACTGAACGGCTTTTCATGGGACTTTAACCGGTAACTAGAAAGTAATCTCAGCCATAACATGGCGTTTATTTTACCAGGAATATTTTAAGAAATATTTTATCCAAGTGAAAGTTCGGAATCATCTCTATTCCATTGAATAATTTTTTTTCAGCTTCAAGATATTTTCAAAATGGCAATAGTCATTAAAAATTTAATAGCTCTTTAGATGGAACTCGAGATGGCTTAACATTGAAACCAGTTTATCTTCAAACAAGAAAAATAAAACATCGTTACTCATTCATTTATTACGCTTGGTTTACATTAGCTCAAATTTGATAGCAAATCTTGTCAGTTGAGTGCAAACAGTCAAAATTTTGACATATTTCGATTTGACGGTAATATAAACGATAATATTAATATTCGAGCTCAAGGCCAGTATAAGGAAAAGTATATTGGAAAAACGACAACAACAGTCAGGAGTGGTAGAAATTATAGCTATTTCTGAGATCACCACATCTCCTCATCAGATTTCTTTCATGACTCCAACGGCACTCGAACCCACACCCTACGAATTGCTGGGCAAGTGCGTAGCCAATGGACCACAGTCGGCATGTAAGCTGCTGTTGCTTTTTCCCACTTTTCACTTTATAAAATGGCAACACGTTGGCATTTCGGGTCAAACTTAGTTGTCAAATATTTGACCTAATGAAAACCGAGCATTAGCATCTTTGATGTTCGCTAAGCAACACTACAAAAATGTTCTTTCAAATGAGAGCAGCGGCATTTTATTTTCTGCACATATGTAGGTGTCTTGCAACCCAGCAGTAATCAGATAATCAGCATAGTGTACCAGGGTTTTTCGCGTCATTAACTGAAAGATGTCATATCACCTCTTGACACGATCAAAGTGTAAATTAGCATTAATAGAACCGCAATGTTCAATTGGCTACCTGCATTGTACCTCTCTAAAATTTTTTTAGGCATAGACTACCGATAGCTGATTGCTAGAACCTTATCACGTTTTGTACTATCCCTATAAATCAATTTAAGATATGAGGTATACATATTTACCCCAATTATACGACAATTTTTTGCCCACACCACTGCTAAACTCTGCGGAGACGCTGTGCGTACCGCTGAAGAGTGCGGAGATGCTAAGGTGGTCACTTGATTATCAACATACATACACACACACACACACACTCACATACCAGTTAGTTTCTGCACACTTATTTAGTTAACCGCTTGGGGTCTACGTTGAAGACGATGCCATTGTCAGCGCTGCCATTTTTGATGTTGTTATTTTGCTTGCTTACTTTGTTGTTGTTAACGCATTCAGAAAAAATACGCCACGGCAATGATCGCAGCTTTTGTTGTAAATTAAACCATAAAAGGCAACAAACCGTCAAATTTTTGCTGTAAGGCACCGTCCACAACACCAAAAAAAAAACAGAAGAACAATAAAAAAGCAGCTTAGTGAAAAAAAATGACAGCGCGTTAACGGAAACAACAACAACATTAACAGCAATGGCAAACTCAACAATGGTCATCAAATTTAACCCCAGTTGAGCTGAGCTGAGCTGACTGAGCTGAGCGCAAAAAACGCTTTCATGGCATTTATGCGGCGCATAAAAATCAAAGCGACTTGCACAAACACAGCCAAACACTACACATCAGAAAAACTTGTAGTAAACGGCTTCGTTGTAAATAATAAAAACTTGAAGAATAGATATTGTATGGTAAGAAGCAAAGGGGGGAATGAGACAAAAATAAATAAATGAAAGATGTGAAATGACACGCAGCAGCGTAGCGCTCAGCAAGCGAGCAGCGGGCAATCCACCGCCAGCGTAAAATGACAAGCGTAATAAAAAGCGATATTCACAATAATTTTGAGTTGTCATGGCTGTCATGATGATCTTCTGATGTAAGTAAAACTCAAGTGCCCGCTGTGATCACTTCAATTGGCCAAGTGCGCCAAGTGGCT
Source organism: Anomoia purmunda (assembly GCA_951828415.1). Classification (NCBI taxonomy): domain Eukaryota; kingdom Metazoa; phylum Arthropoda; class Insecta; order Diptera; family Tephritidae; genus Anomoia; species Anomoia purmunda. The sequence goes on from OX639994.1 coordinate 84,561,060, forward strand.
CAAATGCGGCGTGTTGTATGGATGTTTGTATGTGTGCGTGTGTGTGTGCCGACAAGTGAAAAGAGCCAAACAAACAAACAAATATACGCTGTAGGTGAACATTGTCATATATTATTTACTAGTACTCGCGTATGCGCATGCGCTTGCGCTTGTCAGCGCTTTTAACAAGTGTATTGTACTTGCTCACCCGCTCGCTTTATATGGCAGCACACACACATTTTTTGTTGTTGTTGTTACTGTAAAAGTGTTTGTGTTGTTGTCATTGTCATTGTCAGCAATCCCATCAGCAATAGCATCAGCATCAGCCATCAGCCATCAGCGATCATTGTGGCATCGTTGTCATTGTACGAGACAGGGTGTCGTCTTATTTAGACAAAACAAGCCTTTGGCATTCGGCTTTCGGCGTTAAGCGAATAACTTCGCCATAAGCGGAGTAGCATCTCTTAGGCATTTGAAAATGTTCGCTGTTGCCAACTTGTCTGCGTCCGCACACCTCGCGTTCGTGTCATTATTACTTGTAATTACTTTGCCATTATTGAGCAGGTGAGTTTTGATTGAGTTGGTACTTAATGTGGTTAATGATGACGATGCACCACCACCAGTGATACCCGCAATAATGAGCGTTCATTTATTTCGATGGATTTGGCGTTCATTGAACTGATAGCTTACGAGCATTATAATTTTAGATTTTGAACGGGGCTTCACAGGGCTAGTGATCTTTTCCTACAATTTGTGGATAGTGTCTTGATTTTGCACCACAGAAGAATGAGACTACAGTTTTAGGCCTATACCATATTTCAAATGATTCCGTGAGTAATTTTTTTTGAAGTGAAACTTTTTTGCGTTCGTTGGGCTGTAATTCCAATATCGAATGAAACGAAAAAGCGACAGGAAAAGGGAGGAGATGGCGCGCGTGATGGGGCAATCGGACGGAAGGAGACATGGGAGAGAAACGAAAATGCGACAGATTCGGAGTAGGAAAAAACGAGAGATGGGTAGCATGCGTGGAGGGGCGGACAGAGGGTGGCAATGATTGTTCTCTACATCACTCCGAGGCAGAGAATTAATGATATAATAAAATTCATACATAGAGCATTATTGGCATATACTCCCTCTGGTGCAGCAGAATTAGGAGAAGATTTGCACACTATGCCAATGATTTTAAGCGGTGATTTTAATGTCAATTTTTCCATGGAAGAAGCTCAACCACTTGTATAATTTTTAGAAAGCAAATTTTATTTAAAAGTGAATAATAATCTCAAAGACTCAACAACCAGATCAGGCACGATGCAATTTTCTCAAGATATTTAAATAATTTACAATCACGAGTTTTCATTTCATATTTTTCATACCACAAACCAATTGTATCTTTTCTTGAACATGAAAGTATAAATGGAGGCGTAAACATCAACTATCTTTTTTCATTAACTTAACATCCTTATTCCAAAATTCTAGAATAATGAATAGTGGCTTCTGTTATCGGGGAAATATTTCTATCTCATAAAACTTGCTGGCTGGGGTGAGTATTTTCATTTCAAGTGCCCATCGGGATCCATGAAGTTTCACTTCTATCGCCTAGCTTTCTAGGTTGACATTTTTTTTTAATGCAGAAGTACTCACGTAAGTTTCCCATTTCTGTTGTAATTTGTTCCGGCCAATATTTGAACGGATTGGAGGGCACAATTTGGCCAATTTTTTCCTAAGAAAAATCAATTATTATTGCAAATATCTTTTTTTTTAATGTATTCTACTACTTGTCGAGCTTCCTCTTCTAGTAAATCTTTATTATTGATCTGATTTTGATGAAATTAGAAACGCACAATGGGAATGCGACGAGAAGGACTTTTACGAAAAATGGATCCGTTCGATGGCGCCGGCATAGAGAATACATATTTATGGTTCGATATTGATGATATTAGAAAAATGTGCTCAAGGTTCGATTGGAAATGCATTTACAGTCCGATGGCATTCAAAATTTACATATGTGTGTATGTATGTGGTATATCTCGGTATACCTATACTGTAGATTTCCAGAAAATCTACATATATTTCCGGTTTGACTTAGTTCAAATCTGATAAGATTTGTTACTTTAAAAATAATGCCTGTTAGTCATCGTCGAGGTATAGTACACCCTTAAGTTCCTTTAAAATTATGTAAAAGCTGCATTTTTAGCTATAAAAAAATCTTCAGGAAATATATGAAAACATAGTAAGTAAAGCAGACGAAGTCGGGGGTATCAACTATTAAATGTTATTATTGCGGTGGATATATTCTTTTCAGTTGAGCCAAAGTATTTTAAATGATTTATTTCAAAACACAAATACATAAAATTGTTGTACATTTTGAAGTGTAACAAACTACGCCGGGTAAATAAATAAAGTTCTAGAAATTATCGCAATTTTGACACAAAAATCCCCACGAAGTATGCTTTTAATTAATTACAAAACTTTTGTTTTGCATTGGAAACGACCCAGGCCAATACGCAGATGCACAGCACAAGTACGTAGTACATACTTTCGTTTCTAGCAAAATCCCATTCATTCGAAAATGTGAAAGAATTCATGCGATAAGCGAAAATAATTTAGGAACATAAAGACCCAAAGAGATTGCATTATTCAAATTATTTACTTATTTATTTTTAATCAGTTCTAAATCGTATTCGAAGCGCTGAACACTTTACGGCTAGTTTTGTGAATGAATTTTCAAAAGAACGTGGAAAGGTTGAATTTAACGCAAACGCAATTACTTCTACTACTTCTATTTATACTCTCACAACACTGGTGGCATTCTATGCTCGCTAGTTGCTCGCGGAATTCACACACGAGAACTGCCAGCAATTGAATACTAAGGCTAATATCACTTGCATTGAAGACGACGGCCACACCATTCTCCTTTTCAGCAATGAGGACTACCTCAAGATCTACGTCTCAGAAGACCATACCAGTGTGACTGTTTCTGGTTTAACCACAGCTGAGGGTGATTTGGAAATTAGCGCAAATTTGCCCGAATTGCAATTAGGGCGGCTAAATGATGTCACCATTGATGGCTGTATACCCTTTGAGGATATATTCCAGCGACTCGGTATCAGCACAGGCGCCACGGTAGCGTTGGTACGCAGCGTGACCAGCACACCACTCAAACGCAGCCACCTTGCTGGTCTGACTGCAGTCACCGACTTTACACTAAACGGCTTTCGTCAACTAGATGCTGATGTGCTTGCCGACATGGAGGGTATAGATATTATACATTTGACACGATTGGAGGATTCGTTGCCAGATGGTTTGCTAACGCCGATCAGCGCACACTTATCGCAACTTCATATGCGCGATTATGGCATGGAAATGCCACCAGCGCGACTTTTCGCGCCACTCCATCGCCTCGAGATGCTCGATTTAAGCTGCAATAAATTGAATAAAATTCCATGTGGTACATTCGCACAACTCGATAATCTCACTGAATTGGATTTGAGCAATAATCTACTCGAGCAACTGCCAGCCGATGCCTTCCATTCGCTGCGTAAACTCGTGCGGCTGTATTTGTCCAATAATCGCCTTAAGCATTTAGAGCTCGGCACTTTCGCTACGCTCAGCAATTTGCAGCATCTTGAAATGCACTTGAGCTTTCTGCGTCAATAGCCTGCTCCGCCTTTGACGGTCTCAGCATTAAGCGTTTACTATTTGCCACATAAAATGAATTTGGTGCGCATTAAGGCGTCGAATAATCAAATAAGAGAGCATGATTCCTTGGCGGAGCTATCGCTGGCGCACAATCCGTGGCAATGCGATTGTGAATCGGCGCTATGGTTGAATTTTATAAAACTGAACAGCAAGCAAGGTGCTGGATTTGACGGAGTTGCGTTGCGTTGATGGCAGGATAGTGGAGCAGGTGATTCAACTTCCGTCCAGCGAGATTTGTAAGCAAGTCCACAAGTGGTATTATATAGCGGCGATTGTTGTGGTTGTTGTTGGGTATATAGGCGTACTGCACGTGGAAATAAAGACAATCGGGAAAGCACGGGGGAAAATGAGTTGTGGTAGCTGGCAAAACGAAAAAAAAAAAACAGAAAAAGTAGCAACGTAGCCGATAGTTTTCAAAATTCGAAGTCATATATGAAGTGGGGCAAAACTTATATTTATTTGATTATTTAATAAAATGAAAATTAACTGTAAAAATTTTTTGAAAAAATATTAATCAAAGACTTTCTAGATAATTATTTATTTATTATTTTATGTGTTCTTATAACAATTGTAGTAATGTGCGCTTGTGTTCTTCTTGTCTACTTGTTTTGACTTTAATGTCATTCTGCAAATCACTAGGATGAAAAATGTCGGAATGGAAGTAAGTGACTTTTGAAGTTTTTTCAAATTTTCAATAGATAATGGAAACAATATTTTTCCTTGGGTATTTTCCAAATAGCTCACCTTAAATTAAACATTCATAGTTGTTCCAATTTTTCTTTCCTAAATATAAATCACTTACATAACGATCTTAAAACGACAAAAAATATAGACATCATTGAGATCGCGATAACATGAACTAACTAAACAAGACTAAACTAAATACAACCGTATGCGGGTTTGGACCGAGATCGAAAAACTTCGCCAATCGCCTTTCTCCTTTGAGACGTTAGGTCAATTAATCACTCCAAGTTTAGGCAGGTCCTTCTGCCTTAGTCCTTTGGTTGTGTTCGTGAACGCCCTTGCTTTACTATACCACGCGCATATATGTAGCTGTATTTTTGAAACTGTATTTTTGGAATACAAAGAATATGGAAAATTTCAGTTCTCGGTTTAAAGACAATGTACAAGAAAAATATGCCATTGGTTTGTACCAAGAAGGAGATGAATTTTTTTCGAAGTACATACTATTTTTTCAAGAAGAACTCAATTTGCCAGCCATGCGTTCACTTAAAATCCCAACAATTTTTTTTTTCGGAAAAATAGAAAATCACATAAAAACACATTGTTTTTATCAAAACCCAGTAGCATGTCTTTAGCTCAAACATTTTTAAGTATGGCTTTAATTTCTGTATGTTAAAAACTCAAGTTTCTAATGAACATGTAAAATAAAAATAAATCACCAATTTGGGAGGGGGAACGAAAAGTTTTGAAAAATTTATCCCATGACTTGTAAATGTCCTCCCTGCCAGAATGGCGATTTCAATAACAACTGATTATGCGTAGCACACGCCCAAAAAAAATCGTCCGTAATTTTTCCTCCGCCCGTAGTGAATACGTTTATTGTGAGTTTTGCTCGAAATCAATTCCACATTAAAACCACTGGTAATTATAACTCTGACTTTTACGATACTGTGGACTAAGCAATGAAGCGTTTACACATTTATTGGGCGTGCTAACCAATGCACTACTTGGAATTACCAAATCCAAAGCGGGAATTTAGTATTCCCCTAATAGTTAAACTTGGGCGTTTATTTTTTTATGTTTGCGGATGGTGGCTGTTAAAATGGTATTGGTAAATACTTTGAGCGTAGTCTAGCGCAAAGTCAGCGGCTCCCAAAACTCTGTCACATTCTCTATTCTCCCTCACAAATCGCCTGACAATGTCCGGCTTTTCCTATAGCCTACTTGAAATAATATCACTCTGGTTTTTATTTGTAGTTTTACTGCTAGAATAAAAGCAAATTGACTTGGCTTTTCCTCTAATTTTATAAATAAAACAAACAATTTGATATTAAATCACGGTGTGCTGAGTGCAGAGGGTGACGCCTTGAGGGGTAACACAATCGCTACCGTTTTGCTGAGTTTGACAATTCTCAACTTCAACTAGACAAAGCTTTTTTCACAAATTAGGAAAAAGAGACATTTTTTTAGTATTTTGCAGTTTTATTTATTAAAGCTCCGCCTATAAATCGATATTTTTACACTTAGAACAATCAAAATACGTTTTTTTACTGAAATATTGGAAGTTATTAAATTTTCTCTCTCCGGCATTCTTCTATTTACTAAAGGCGAGATCTGTCACTTCGCAGCGGGAAGGCGCAATCTGATACTAGATCTTTTTTGTTCGCCTGTCAAATTTAAGTGAAAAAATACAGTGAAAATTTCTACTCCTTTCGTATCATAAATTCCGTTGATGTGGTTTAAATAATATGACCATCAACTTTTGTCTCTTACATATATCAATCTACTCTATAGATTCTACAGCAGTTAAAATAACTCATCACAAAAAGTGTACTCACATATCCTTTACCTACACCGTTTAGCAAATGCTAAATGATAAAAAAAAGCATGCAAATGGCTACTTTCATCCTATCTTTCACATAGTAGTTATAACAATCATACTAACTATACCAACTATATATATGCGCATTGTGTGTGGCGTTAGGCATCACTGTTGCATGCCATTCTGTGATAATTTTTATTTTGTGGCAGCAACATGATCGACTTGGGCGCGTCTAACATTTCCACTAGGTCACATTCCGGAGCGAGTGAAAATTACGATTTTATCCATTTGAATGGTGAAAGAGAGCGTTAAAGATAGAAAGGTTTGAGTGGTGAATTGAATTTATGCAAAAATTTTAACATAAATTTGATAGTGAAATTAATTGGAGTTGGAAAGCAATTTATAATTAATTGCACAAGATTTACTACATATGTATGTACTATATGTGTCCATATGGAAAAGTAGCTTATGTCGAATGTGATAGTTTGGAGATAAAGGCAATTTTATTCAATTTTTATGTTAGCTTGTTTTATTAAAAAATATTTAGCTGAATGCATTGGTATTAGCTTAGGTTTTATTTTCGAAATTGAAATTTCCAATACACTTAGTAAGCATAAATTGTTTTATTCAAATAGTTATTTATTTTAAGCGACGGTCTGTCGAGCGCTACGCTCAGTTTAAGTTGTTTATTAAAATGATAACTATGAGGTTCGATTATATAAGTAACGATATGTGCACATAAGTTATTTTATATAATGCATTTTCTTTTTTTAAATTCTTAAGCTAAAAAGTAAACTCCAATAATTTCGCTAATAAATACAATTTTTGAAAAAGGACTTTATATTTGTGCGCCCTAGAATAAATAAAGAACACTGTCAATAAAATATCTCATTTGTTGTTTAAGCCGACTTAAGCTATTCTTCCATATGACCAAAAATATTTATATCAACAAATTCAATACCTCAATTGTTGCCTGCCAGTGACCTATGTTGAATGGATTTAGAAAGTATGCGAGTATTGCTAGATATTTTAGCTACAAATAATTTTCGATAATTGATAGACCTTGCATGACAACTTAAGTTTATCATGACATACTGATACTGATATATGTATAAACAAATATGTTATTGGGTTAATTTCATACAAAAATTATTATAGAGTGGGATATTCCTTTACTAATATTTGATGAGTATATTTATTTGAAATTAATTTGTTTCTTTTTCAATCATTTTGAAAATATTTTTATTTAATTAAACCTTTGTTCAGTGTTCCTTAACCAAACTTAACCAAATGATGCCTAGTGATATGCAATGTTTTTCGTTTGTCCAATCATCGCCTGAGATACATGGATTGAAGAAGTGCTGTCTTCGGCTCTACCGAATTTTACGGGGCGGGCGATCGAAAGAATTGTCGCAGCGTGTGCGTGATTGCAACGCGCACAAAGTGCAAATTTCATAACATACTTTTTTGCTATGAATTTTGAAGGTGAATTTGAGTTATTAGTGAAAAAAATTATGAATCATGTCATTCCAACGATAGTGATGATGAAAATGAAAGCAATGAGGTACGTTAAAATATCATTATACTTGCGCAAGCTTTTACTTTGTTTGTGAATAAGATAGACCAAATTATACGACGGTTGCCTTTTATATTTTGCGCCTTCGCAACACTACATGTGATTAGCTGCAATTAGATATTTTTATCGTAAAGTTTGGTATTTTTTGGCATAAACTTGCATATAACGTTTTCACTTAAGAGTTTTATTTGTGTTTATTTATAGAGAGTTTAAAAATTGATATTGCCTAAAAATGGAATTAACCCGTGAACATTTTCGTGCGATGATTTACTACGATTTTCGACGTGGATTATCGAGACAGGAGTGCATCAATCAACTTACTTCTACTTTTGGTGTTGAATCACCACACTTAGCCACTGTGAAACGAGGTGTCACAAAACGGTGGTTGTGCCAGAAACAGTCGATGCTGTGCGTCAATTGATAATACAAGATCGTCATGTGATATATCGCGAGATAGAGGCATCCTTGGCCATTAGTGGGGCCATTGCATGAACATTTGGTCGCTAAGAAGATTTGTTCTCGTTGGATACCGCATAATTTGACAATTGCCCAAAAAAGGACTCGTGTCGATTGGTGTAAAGAAATGTTGAAGAAATTTAGCCGCGGTGGATCAAAGCACGTCTATGCCATCGTAACAGGTGACGAATCTTGGATCTATGCATATGAGCCGGAAACAAAGCAGCAATCGACTGTATGGGTGTTCCAAGACGAGCCTAATCCAACAAAAGTTGTTCGCGCAAGAAACACCTCAAAGCAAATGGTCGCCTGTATTTTCGGAAAATCTGGTCATGTCGCAACTGTTCCACTAGATAAACTTAAAACGGTTAATTCTGAGTGGTACACAACCATTTGTTTGCCAAAAGTTTTTGGAGAATTAAGGAAAACCAACCGCCGAAGACAAATCATTCTTCACCAAGACAATGCGAGCTCTCACGTATAAATTCACACAAGAGAGTTTTTGAGGACCCAAAAGATCGAATTGGTGGGTCATCCGCCTTACAGCCTTGATTTGGCACCTTATGATTTCTTTTTATTCCCGAACATGAAAAAAAAATGCGAGGTCAACGTTTTTCAACGCCTGAAGGAGCTGTAGAAGCCTTCGAACAGCTCATTTTAGAGGTATCGTCTTCTGAGTGGCAAAAGTGCTTTGAAAATTGGTCCAAGCGAATGCAGAAGTGTATTGACTTGAATGGAGAACATTTTGCAAAACAGTAAAACTATTTTCCTTATTATTTGACTGTGTTTTCATTACTAGGCGCAAAATATAAAAGGCAACCCTCGTAATCACTATTATAATGCTTTCTTCGTAGCGGCAAATGGATGATTTTCTAGACCAGAGTAAAGAAGATCTGGATAATGGAAAGGAAATGCAACAACTCTACTGTATCAGTGAGTAGAAGAGGAAATATTCGGTGGTCCCCGATATAGCTCATGAATGGGAAAGTATTCGATATCAAAATTTTTATGAAAAACAATTGAAACCTGGAAATCGATTTTTCGCCACCTTAGGTACCTTTTCTCGCGGAACGTCACATATAAAGATACATGTAGAAATGAAAAGTAATAACGAATCAATCACAAATTGCTGTTTTATAGTAGGACAATTTTCTATCAATGCATGTAGTTCAAGTTTGCTCAGTCGCATTCCAAGAAATACAATAAATGTTAAAACTTCCAACCAAAACCTATTCTTGCTGATTTTCTCAGTAGACCTGTACTGCGATTCACTAATTGGTTTTAACGATATTCGCATTGTTAACTCAGCTTAACGAAAATTTTAACGATGTTGCTATTCAGCAGCCATTTTTTTACGAATTTCGCTATCACCGATTCAGCTGTTGTCGTTAGCTAGTCGTTTAACGAAAACTAAACGACAACAAATTTGATGTTGTTAACTCAATCGATAAAGGAAAAATTCTTTATTTCCACTTAAACAAAAGAAAAAATTAAAATTCGTTGATTTGTTTTCTTCAATTTAATAGGGGAACGTTAAATAATGTCGTTTGCGCTCCAACAGTGGATCGATAAATTTACTCCGGGATGTGGGCAATCCCTTCAATTTAAATGCAACAGAATTTCAGAAGCTGCATCGGTTAACTCCAAACTGAAGGCTGAATACCCAATTTCTCAGCTAGACAGGTTTTTAATAATCCAAGTGGAGCATTAAATTAAGGAAACGGGATTCCATTGCTTCCCAACTCTACATGGACAATAAATTTTCCATAAGAATCCCGGAATTGGAAGGTGCAATAGATGTAGACCCCGGGGCGAAGGTTATCTTTACAGATGGATCCAAACTTAACCAGAGAGTGTACTGCAGGATTCACTCCAGTGAATTTGCGCTGGACCTCTGCTTTCGCTTACCGGACTACTGCAGCTTTTTTCAGATATAACCATTACTATAATGGAAGCTGCTCGATGTCTGACAGTGTCCGCTCCTACAGGCGAACCTGTCACTGTCTACTCCGACAGCCAAGCCGCAATTGCCCGAAAATGCAGAAGTGCTCTCAATCTGCTCGCGTCTAAACGTTTCATGACTATTGCTTGGATCCCGGGGCACAGTGACGAATGAGTTGACTTAGAAAGAGATGGAACTATTTGCAAATTCTGCTCTAGCTGCGGGCATGCCTCTAACCTCCTGCAGGCACAGTTTAAGGACAAACTCACCGAAGAGGTTAATACCAGTTGGTTTATGGATCCCACCTATTGGATTTCCAGACAAGTTTGCCCGAAGGTTGACTTAAAGCGATCCAAATCGCTGATTTGTCTTGACCGCACTTTGCTCAGACTAATGGCTGGGGTAATAACAGGGCAATGCATTATGGGCGGGAAGAGGCTGGGATACCTAACCAACGATTTCTATCGAAGTTGCAGGGACGAAGAGTAAATGGTGAGCCTCGAAGACTATCTATGTTACTGCCCCGCTCTGGCTAAAACTTGAAACCGATTTTGCAATAGTTACTTTCAAGTCTGTTTGACCGTCCTGATTTCGGTCACTGATTTTCTGCGCCACGTAAGGCGCACTCGGTAGTTCACTTTCTAAGGAAAAGGCAGAGGGATATGCATGACTCCCCTCTGCGCTATCGCAACGGACTTTGTTGACCTATATGTGTGCCTTCGTGATTTTGCACGGATACAGCCGCTCTAACCTAACATAACTTAACCTATGTAGAGGAGTTACATTTCGTTCGGCGAGGGTTGTTAAAGTTAGTTGTTTTCTATAAAATCTACCTCTTTATAACTCTACAATCTCTTCTCTAACAATTAATTGATATCAAATTCAATATATTTTTGTGTATCAGCGATAGCTACTTTCTAAAAAACCATATTGCCATATTTGAAAGTTCATAGGTTGGTCAATTTCTTTGCGTCCAACAAATTTGCCGCCAACTATCATTAATTAATTTGTACAACATTTTATTGTTGCACAAACACAAATAATCGTAAAAATGCCATACCAGAAAAAATATGTTACACCATAGATGCAATACATACAAAAATTCATACATACATTACTCGTTCATCAAACATCTGCACTCACACGCATACACTCGCATAATATGTACTCGTATGCACATATTTAAAAGCATTTGAACTAATACGCCACAATAATTATGCATACAATTACCGTATTTTGTTTCTTTCCATTTTTTTTACTCCGTTTATGCTTATGCAACTTGGGGCATGCAACGAGCTTGGTCGTGGTGCCATGAACACCAAAACCATATCAAAAGCTAATAAATTCGCTGACCGACCGAGTAAAAGTTGCAGCTGCAGGTGCAGCAAGCACAATGCCTTGCAATAGCGAACTGCATCTTACAACAACAGCAACAACAAATAAGTATTTATAGCTTACCAGCAACTGTGCGACAATTGTGTGCACTGGCGTTTGCAACATGTTGCTACACTGCAGCTACATTTGTACTTACATTTATATATTGTAGTATGTATGGGCTGTGTGGGTGTGTGTATGTGTGTTTGGCTATTCATATTTACAAATGTCGAGCCATAAAATATGTTGCCATATTTGTGCTGTGCGGGGGTTGGCGGCAGCGCAATAGAGTTGTTTGTGTATTTAATGTGTGGCGCTTGGCGCTTGGCGCTTGGCGCTTGGCGGTGAGGGCAGCATTGCGCGAGGACATTGCAACGCAAATATGGACATTCTTTTTGTTGGCGCTGGCGCTGGCGCTGCCGATGTTGTTTGTTTGTTTGTGTTGCTGTTGTTGTTGTTGTTGTTGTTGTGGTTGTAGTAGGTGACACGGAACGTGAGAATAAACACAATGCGACGACCTAACGCTCGCATTTACAAATGTTTGCTGACGCATTCAAGCGCTACTAGCCGCAATTTTTGTTGTTTTATTTGTGGTTTCGGTTTGTTGTTTGCTACTGCGTGCTGCTGCCTGCCACCAATGCCGTTCGCCGTTTGTATAAGCAGCGCAAACAAACAAATGCACATATGTAAATGTAGATGTTACCTTGTGCCGGAAGTGCTTAGCCATAAATGTTGATGCTGCCATGCCAAGTGGCATAACCGCAATATGTTGCATACATTGAACGACTATCCTACACTCATACTCGTATAGCTATTTAGTTACTTCCAATTGCCATTGTAGGTGAGTGGATTCTTTTCTTCGCGCTTGCGTCCGTCCACATGCCATGGATGTCTAAATATGAAATGTATGTGCATATTTCTGGTCAATAGGCATTGTGATGCAACACAAATATAATATACTCGTAGTACAGTGCATATAATGTGTGGTCAGTTGCGGAAAATATGACGCGGTGAGCGTAGATAAATAATTTTGAAATTGACTTGTTCCTCTGTTTGATGCAGCAGCGCCAGCGTTGTGTAATTTGGACATTTTTAACACATAAGAGGCGAAATGCATTGAATATATTTTTTTTATTTAAATATCCAACGGTAGCGCGTATTTTAAAAAGTGGTTCAATTTTAAATTTTGTCAATTTTTTTTTTAAGTTAATACAGCAACTAATTGTGGCATATCACACGAAAAATAGGAAATTTCGACGGTTCCTAAAATGTATATTACGTCTGGCCATCATCGTTCCCCTTTCTCGACCAACCAAATGTAGAATGGGGTAAGAGGGAACCCAGATGAAGGATACTACCCCATCGAGGGGGCAGTAAAAATTCTTTTATTTTCCACTATATAGAGAGAGCTTTCGATCAGTATTGCACTGAGTAGAGGGAACCGTGGTACAAAGTAAAACAGTGCGCTCAATTCGTCGGCTATGACTGCTTTGTTGAATTTTCCGAACATTAATAACGGGTGGTTAAATTTTAAGGGCCGATGTTGATTTTGAATAAAACACAAATTATTTTGGAAATTTTTGTAATTTCCTTTTATTATGATAATATGGTGTGGTTCAAATATGTATTGAACAAAATATTGGTCCAAATTTTCGATGACGCTGAGGCATAATTGAGGTTCTATGCCGTTAATGTGCCGAATTATCTCATCCTTTAGCTCTTGAATTGTTGCTGGTTTATCGACGTACACCTTTTCTTTCAAATACCCCCAAAGAATGTAGTCCAACGGTGTCAAATCACATGATCTTGGTGGCCAATTGACATCGCCACCACGTGAGATAGCACGGCAATTGAATTTGTCGCGCAAAAGAGCCATTGTTTCGTTGGCTGTGTGGCAAGTGGCACCATCCTGTTGGAACCACATATCGTCCACATCCATATGTTCCAATTCGAGCCATAAAAAGTTCGTTATCATCTCACAATAGCGAACACCATTCACAGTAACTGCCTGACCGGCCTCATTTTGGAAAAAATACGGCCCGATGATGCCGCCAGCCCATAAACCGCACCAAACAGTCACTCTTTGTGGGTGCATTGGTTTTTCGACAATCACTCTTGGATTATCATTCGCCCAAATGCGGCAATTCTGCTTATTGACGAATCCACTGAGGTGAAAATGTGCCTCATCACAGAAGATGATTTTCTTCGAAAATGCACGATATGCATTTTGATTTGAACGCCCATTTTCATAATAAGCCTGAATAACTTTAACACGTTGCTCCATTGTGTATCTTTCCATATTCAAATTGAGTTAGTCTGAGATGGAGAAATGTCAAATGAAATGCAGAAAAAAGCTTGATGCTTACGTTTGGTTCACATTCAACATCGGCCCTTAAAATTTAACCACCCTTTATATCTGCGCAATTTGACGAAAGTGCCTCACTGGACTGGAACTTTTTTTGGATCTTTTGAAATATCAACGATAAATTAGTCCATTTTAATATACTGGTGAAATATTTGTATGATAAATATGTTCCTATACGAAATATTAAAATAACTAACAAAAGAAAACAATGGTTCACTAAACAATTTTAAGCCTTAATAAAAAGCGAAATATCGCCTATAAATACTGGAAACGCAACCCTACTAACAATCGCTGGAATATATATACAAGTCTTAGAAATAAAATAACCGCAAGTTTGCGTCAGACAAAAAAAGCGTATCTTGAATCTAAATTCAATGCCAACGTTACATCCAAGATTTTCTGGAAGAATATAAATTCATTGGAAATCTGCGCCTAGGAGTAGAAAATCTGTATGATTGATGCCAATTTGATGAACTCGTATTTTATGGGAGTAAATAGGCAAACAAATACTCCATCATTTACAATCAGTCAGAATATAATCCCCAAATCAGCTTATGAATTTACTTTAGATACAGCCACTGAAGATGAAGTTTTAAATTGAATATATTGACATATATAAAGTCCAATGTTATTGGTGTGGATGGTATTAACTTACGTTTTTTAAAACTGATTCTTCATCACGCACTTCCCTCATTTACACACATAATAAATTTTGCAATGACCTCCTCTACTTTTCCAAACCAATGGAAAGTGACAAATATGATTCAGATTTCGAAAAGTATCCTTTATGATTCCGCTTCAAACTATAGGCCAATCAGTATTTTACCGGCTTTAACAAAAGTTTTCGAAAAATGTATTTCCAATCAAATAAAATTGCATTTGCATGTACGATTTCTTCTGGTGTACCTCAAGGATCAATCCTGGGTTCTATATTATTTTCTGCTTTTGTGAATGACATTATCCATTGCTGTCAAAATGCCTCCATACACCTAAACGCTGACAATACTCAGATATACTATGCACGTCTAATTGGCCTTTGTGAAAACTTAGTGTTTAGACTAAATGATGTCCTAAGAAGAATATATGTCTGGGCCAAAACTAATGGCCTTTGTTTAAACGCATCCAAAAGGCAATCACTACCTGTATCGCATAAGTCTCTTGACCTGGCAAGCATATCGCTAAATTTAGCTGAACGAAACAGAGATTAAATTTAAATCAGTAGTCACTAGTCTTGGATTTAAAATAAATTCACGTCTGACTTGCACAGATCACGTTAATTATACCATATCAAAGATATATTATACAATGAGAAGCTTATGGTACGCTTGTTATTTTCTATCGATCGATACAAAACTTAAACTTGTAAAGACCCTTATTATCATAATTTGAAGTGGCATATAGTAATCTTGATTACGAATCTAAAAATAAATTAAATCTAGCACTAAACAATGCTGCTACATTCCTATATTTTAAAAGAAAGTATGATCACATTTCGCTATATACTAAAAACATTTTTGGTCTTAGTTTTGAAAATTACCGCAATGTTCGCAATATTTTATTTATATTTAAAATAATTAGATATCGCAAGCCTGGCTAACCTTTTCAGAAATTGAACTTTATTCAGTCATCTCGCACACATAACATTTTGTTGCTCCAATGTATAAAACATTAACTGCCTCCGGATTATTCTTTGTTAGTGTAGTCAGGTTATGGAATTCCTGACCAGTGTCAATTAAATCTATTAAATCTGCTAGATGCTTCAAAATGACAGTCAGAAACCTTTCCATCTCCTTCGCTTCGTCTCAGCTTTTCAAACTATCATTTTCTTTTCTCAATTTTGTATTTGTTCTTTAGCCTTAAATTTAGTATGTTACTTAGTTATTGTTTTATTTTGAGCTTAAATTTAACTAATTTAAGTTTAATTTTTGTAATTTAATTGTTTAATATGTATGTACACAGGAGCGGTTTTACACAGGGGCAACGTGGGCAGCTGCCCAGGGCGCCATTTTAATAGGGGCGCCAAATTTGAGAGACCGGAAAAATAATATTTTTTTTCCATTTATCCGAAAACAATTTTGAATATTTCAACATGAATGAAGAATGTATTAAATTTTTCACGGAGACAAAATGAATTAAATAAAGTGCATTTAATTTAAAAACATTAGTACGGTTCTTAGTTTGAATTTTTCGCTCCTCTATACAATGTACTGCGCATATGGCATATACGCAGTCTTGGACATATATATGCCTGGTCCTTTAACAATGGAGGACAATGGGGCCCCATTGTTAAAAAGACCAGGCATATATGTCCAAAACTGTACTTTCAATAGTGTATATAGGTGCGACTTCGGAACAACTTCAGTGATATCGGACCGAATTTGGACCGTTTTATTGTCGAAAATCATTTGTATCTGGCATTGTTGTTGTTTTGGAATGATTTTACGTAACCTCAAAAGTCGTTTCGAGTTGAAAACTCCAAAAGTGTCAGTGAATTTATGTTTTTGTGTGTTATAATTTCATTAAATTTGGTTTTATCCAGTTGAACATTGCCAGCAAATAAGAAAAATAAAAGAATGAGTGCAACTGGGCAGAAAGTTAAGCGGCGCAGCAAACAGAAAACGTGCAGCCGAGAAATTGCAGAAAGACAAAGATTTATTGTCGAAAATTCCTGAACTTGATTTTTTTTTTCAAACCCCTCGAAAAGAAAATGACTCCGTCGTTGATCCTATCGAAGAAGGTAAATAAAATGCATAAATCAATCGATCGACAGCTAGGTTAGGCCACCTACTGTCAGGAATTGTGAGTTCAATTTGAGTTCGAAACATTTTCACTACATTTTTTTTTTTTTTCAGATTCAATTGATGAAAAAAATTGTGATATCACGAAATCTGTGCCACCTAATAATGAAGATTCGGGATCAGAGCATTTTGTGCAACCTCATAATGAAGGTTCAATATCGAAGCATTTTGAAGGTTAGAAAACAGAAAACAATGTGAGATATGAGTGTTTTAATTGTATTTTCATTCATTTTTAGGTCATGGTCTTGAAAGTAGTGAAGTCACATCAGATCCTCCTACGGGTGACATACCTATTCACCCTATTGAAGTGGATCAATTGATTTTGAGTGATGATCCCACCGAAAGGAGAGTTGTTGATGCAATTCGTGATCATGTAGCAATACATGGATGCAAACAAAATTCTGAAGCTGATTTCAGTCTTTCCAAACGAATTTATCCTGATGGCAACGTGAGATACTTGTCGAAAAATCTCTTTTATCGAAATCTTCAAAATGGAGAAAGAAGCCTTCGCACATGGCTCATTTATTCTGCCAGCAAAGGAAGTGTCTTCTGTTTACTAAGCCTTTTATTCGATCCTGCTTGTTCTTTTAACTGCGAAATGGGATTTACTGATTGGAAACATTCTACGCAACGGGTAAAAGAGCATGAAAATTCTGGAAGCCACAAGAGCAACGTATTGAAACTGATACAAAGGAGTCATCAGGAATCAAGAATCGATTAAACGCTCGTTCTCCAATTAGATGAAGAAATAGATTACTGGAGAAAAGTTTTGAACCGAGTTGTTTCTGTGACGAAAGCCTTGGCATCCCGTGGACTTCCATTCAGGGGCAGCGACGAGAAACTAGGATCTCCAAATAATGGGAATTATTTTATAAATGTGTAGAATGTATCAGTAATAAAATGAAGGCAAGTCAGGGTTTTTCAGAAATATTAAGGGGCGGTTTGATTTGTTTGCTCAGGGCGCTTCTGAAGGTAAATCCGCCACTGTATGTACATCGAAAAGACTTCATGTCTTACTGTAATTCTGAAATAAATAAATATATCTTAAATATATCTTTATATTCAGACCGAAACAAACGCCAAAAAAAGTAATATAAACAAGTAAGTTTTTATTTCAAGTAAACCGTGATTGTTGTATGCAATAAAACCAGTGAATGTAATAATCTTCATTTTGAAAAAGTAAGTAACTTTTTTTCTTTAAATAAAAGCTAAAACAAATTGGTATGATTTTACGTACAGTTATATCCTTAACCTAGTATTGCTCTATTCGCTATATTGAAATATTATATTTAAAATATTTATTAAACAATTTCGGATTCAACGGAACCTTAAATACCCGATGCAGGTTTTTATTTCAAAGTTAATCTTATATATAAAAATTAATGTGATTCCTTTATAGGCGTCCTAATTACTCAACCGCTATTTATGAAATTTTTACAGTAGATGCGTATGATCTGCGGGCCGAACGTAAAGTATATATAAACTTGGAAAAGTGGGCGGTATCACGCCCCATGGAGGAGAAAATTTGAATTCGTCTTATATTCGCAAATATTCAGTGCAGATGAATGATATTTGGCTATAAACTGTGTGTCATTTTAGAAAAATGAGCGAAGCCACGCCCTATACAATAAAAAACCGATATTCCCTGTAACTCCACAACTATTTGATGTACATAGATGTACAATATTTACTACATAGATCCTATATATTAAACTATATTTTTTTTTATGAGGGAAAAGGCGGACTCATGCCCCCATTTAAGACGAAACTGCTATTCACAATATCTTTCCATCTATTTGGCGAATATATTTGATATTCGATTTATACATATTTTCTTAAGAGCAAGCTATGATGAGTTATGTTTTAAGTTCAAAATCACTGGTCATTACCAAAAAAAAATATGTATTTATAGGCGCATTAAAGCAAGCCGGATTTGTTAGTATAATAAAATTTTTAAATCTTAAACGACGTTTTTTTATTTAAATTAAAAAGGGAAATTAGTATGAATTTAATTATTTCTGTCCCCAATTAAATTCTTTATACCAAATTTGAAAGGATTCGCGCCATGATTTAGTAAAATTACCGTTATATGAGAGGTGAGCATGGTTTTAATATAAATTCTATCATTTTCGAAATTGTGATTTTTGACTATAAATGCAAAGTGAATGTAATGTGGTAGAATTTGGCAAAAAAATTTCGGAGGTATACCAATTTGCTTTAAGGTGGGCAATACCATCAATCTTGTCTATCAATTGTAATAAATATCCGAGCTTTTGCCGTTATATGCGAGGTGGGATATGGTTTTTGTACGATTTTTACAATTTTCGAAATTTTGCTTATGTATCGAGTTGAAATTCAATGTGTGCACCTAATTTGGTGGAGTTTGGGGTCATAGTTTTTGAGATATACATATGTACATACCTGTTTTTTCGAAATTGGATGATGACACGCCCATTGCAATTTTTTTTTTGTATTCCCTGTATTTGCTTCTGCAACCTCATTCTAAATATTAAATTTGAGCAAATTCTGTTTAATAGTTACTTGATTATTGTTTTTATTATTTTTGAAAATTACTGTTATATGAGAGGTAGACGTAATTTTGGTCCGATTTGTACAATTTTTGGAATTTCCTTTACTTACATAAAATGTGTTATGCCTGTCAAATTTGGTAGAATTTGGTAGCATGGTTTCGGAGATATACATATTTTCTTTAAAGTGGGCGGTACCACGTCCATTTCCAAACTTTTTTAGATCGGTGTACTTGCTAGCTGGTAGAGCCGCCTACTTCCCACTAAATTTGACCGAAGTACTTTTACTGGTGACTTAAATATCACGTTTTTTTTATTTTTTGAAAATCACCGTTGTATATTGTATGAGGTGGGCGTGGTTTTTGTCTGATTAAAAAATTTGGCATATGCAAAAGGTGTACCAAATTTGGTAGAGTCATTTCCCAAACCCAATCTTATGTGTCAAATTTGAGCAAATTATCTGCAATAGTTTCGGAAATATTGAGGCCTCTTTATATTCTCAAACCACCGTTATGTGGGCGTGGTAATGGTTCGATTTCACCAATTCGCAATACCAAATTATCTTAGATCCCGGGCAACGTGTATACCAAGTTTTGTTAAAATAGCTCAGTATTTACTCGAGTTATCCGACTAACGGACGGACGGACGGACCGACAGACAGACATGGCTTAATCAAATTCTCTATTGATTCTAAGAGTTTTGGTATATACTATGTGTGTACCTATATCTATGTCGGTTATTTGATGATGTTGCAAACAACCGTTAGGTGAACAAAGTTATATTACTCTGAGCACCGGTACGCTCGGGTATAAGAATAATGGTAGAAATAAGCAGTACCGTAAAAAAAATAGTGGTACAAGTTAGTGAAACTATTGGTAGAAACTAGTAAAAATAGTAGTACTATTTAGTAGTAGCATTAATAAAAATAGTGGTAAAAATTTGTAGATTACTACTACCACTATAGTTACTAGTATCATTAGTAAAAATAGTGGTAAAAATTAGTAAAAATAGTGGTAGAAAATTAGTGGTAATAATTAGTAATTGGTAGAAACTAGTAAAAATAGTAGTAGAAATTAGTAGTAGCATTATTAAAAATAGTGGTAAAATTAGTAGATCACCACTACCATTAATGTTGCTGGTATAATTAGTAAAAATAGTGGTAAAAATTAGTAAAAATAGTCGTAGAAGTTAATATTAGTGGTAATAATTAGTAAAAGTAGTGGCAGATATTAGTAAAAGCATTTGCAGAAATTAGTAAAAATAGTGGTAGAAATAAATAAAAAAAAGAGTAGAAGAAATTTGTAAAAATGGTGGAAGAAATTAGTAAAAACAGTGGTAGAAATTAGTAAAACGATTTTAAGGCGATTTTCGTTTGAGAAGGTTTACTTCGAAAATGATCGTGCCACCGTCCCTCATAGGTTGACTGAATTTGTGCGAAAGGTAATCCGACGGCGAAAGCGTTCATTGGAATAGTACGTAGTCTATATGAATGGAATATAGTACGATTCTGGAGCAGGGTGGAAGTTGGCCTGGTAGTGTTTTCGAGCACTAAGCTTAATCTGAGACTTAAATCTGGAACTACGCGGTGCTATAGCTCCCATAGCAATCTCTGTTCCGTTCTGGGGTACGGCACCTTCGGGAGTATCGTGATGGATGTGGTTTAAACACAAAATCTGGTAGCATTTTCCTTGTGCCAGTTCGACGATGAGTTGCATTGCAACCGGGTGCCAAACCCATTGATTTGATGCGCTGCGGTTTTGAGCTGGTACTTACGAAAAACACGCCGCATGCTATAAGTACTGTATAGAATTCGCCTTATTCCCATCCATTAAAAGGAAAATATTTTGAAAAAAATAAATGATTGAGTTAGAAAGCTCGATTGCATTGCAAACCAAAATAAGTAAAGAGCATTATTTTACTCGTGTATAAAAAAACAAATTTTTGTTTTCGTATAATATGTAGCGTTTGAATAAATACTTTGACGAAATCTCCAACCAAAAACTTTGATCGAAGAAATATTTACCGCTGCCTCTCACCATTTACCTCCTCTGAATTTCTAGTTGGAAATGTAACTTTTTCTGGTCACATAATCATTTATTGGCTGCAGATAAAGCTTCTGGAAACAAAGCAGACGTGCAGTTATCCCGAAGAGTTTAAAAAAACAACAACACCACAGCAAATCAGTGCAATGTCCACTTGTTACTCCAGTTACAAATTCACACGAATTATGATTAGAATCTCTTGAAGCGGAATAAAATAAAAATTCATTAAAACGAGAAGTAAAATGTTATAAAAAACCAAACAATTTGGAGAAGGTAAACGAAACGCTTGAAAGAAAAAAATAAAAAAGTAAACTGAAGATTAAATTAAACTAAACAATGAGCTGGAAGTTAAAAACAAACGGAGCAAACCATAAAAAGTTGATTTATCAGTGACAACAAATTTAGCTGTAAAGAGTCGGCGACGCATACAAGTGCGAAACGATAAACCGAGTGCATTCCCTGTCGGTAAAAACTAGATAGTCTAAAAAATTTACCAATTTAAAAAGTAGTTGAAAGTTAACTGTTAATTTTTAGTTAAGTTAATTTTTTTTATTTGAATTTTTATTGTGAAAGTAGTTTTTATAGTAGTTATAAAGCTTTTAAGTTTTTTTCTTTAGTTTTTATTAAAGTTAAGAAATTAAAAATCAGGACGCAAAAATTTAAAAAAAAATTTTAACAAAAATTTAAAAAAATCGTATTTTTGACCAGCTTTAACTCAGCATGTTTCTAACCAATCCCTACAACTTTTACGTCGGTAAAAACGTATTGATTGTCTTTCGTACGAGATATGCAATGATTGCACTTAACCGTTAAGCAATAAAAAAAATTCTTAATGAAGTGATAACACAAAAAACAAACACAAAATTAGCGTCATCTTAAAAAACAAAAACAAGGTAAAAATGTCTGTTTGAGCTCGGAAGGTACCTATAACTAAATTTCAGGAAATTTTTTGCCTTTAAAGCAGAGAAATCCAAACTCACAATACTTACTATACTATAAAGTAGCCGCGAAAAAAAACGAATGTGATATTTTTTTTTAAATTTCGTTTTTTTACAGTAAGGCTCCTAGAACATCTAGAAAATTGTGAAAAATATATCGCCAACGGTTTTTCGAGGTTAGGGCTCAAATATATAGATATGACAATTAACCGGAATAAAAAAAAGTATTAAAAAGTACAACGTCCACACGATGTAGCCTAATCACCATTCAATTTCAGGTAAGATGCGTCCTTCGCTCTCAACTTTGCTCGAGTTCCAATTATCATATTGGTAAAATAAAGGGATAGACCGCAAATAGTGCTGGTGTTTAAAAACTCGATATTTGGGTAATTGGGTTTTTGAATCTTGATATTTTAGGGGGACCCAATTCTTTTGGTGCGATACTTTGTGCCCAATAGCGAGACCCTTTTGAAAGTAGTTGGTAATTAGATTATTTTTAAAACAATTTCAAATATATTTTAATTTCGAATAAGGATAAGGGCATTTGATTGCTGCTAAAATAGGACTAAGTTTGATGTTCTTTCTGTCAAACATATTTGAAATTAGTTGAAATCGAATGCAGAGCCAAATAATTGACTGGCTCCTAGGAGATCGCCATATCAATAAAGTTCGTTGCTTACAAGGAAAAAGAAAGAATTTCAAACACTTGTAGTTGGTAAAATAGTACTTTTTGCTTTTAAAGTAATTCTATTTCCGACAGGGCATTTACCACTTCTAAGGTTGCGTGTGTGATATGATACGATATTCCTACTTATTTTTACAAGCGGGCACAGATTGAATTGTTAAAGACGCCATCATCACCACCACCACCACCACCACCACCACTATGATCGCAATGCTCACTATCAGCGGTCAGTTGTGATTGCATTGCGGTGGCTAAAAGGGCCGCTTATGGTGTTCGCAGATACAGACACACAAAATACTTAAATCAACGCGCACTCAACACTTGGCTAACACTGATTTTGATTTTTTTCTTTTTCGTTTGTTTGTTGGCATGATGTGTGACACGGTGGCAAGTGCTTTGGCGATAAATGAGAGTGCGAACGATGGCGGTGGCGCGACCACAAGCGACGCATTTAAATGAATGAAAAAGTTAATGAAACAAAAAAAAAAACTGCGTAACAAAAATGGAAAAACAAAACTTTGAAAATATAAAAATTTGTCGCTTCTCAAGTGGAAGGGAGGTGAAGAGCGCAAGATATGAGAAAGAAAAGCAGTTGTCTTTATTGGGCGACTACGACTGCACAAGTGAAATGTGGTGGCAAACGAGATGTTAACTTTGTTGGCGGTCATAAATCTGGAGTGTTGGACGCCGCTGGAACAATGTCGCAATGGCAACTGGTATTGAACAAAAGGTAAGCATGGCGAGGCTAACAGTTAAAAGCCATTACAATATTGGCCATTTGAACTTTTTTGTGTCATAAAATATTTTTCATTTTTTTTTTTTGCCTCACTTTTTATATTACTTGTTCAGTCATTTGCTCCACTTGTTATAGCAAAGTTCAAAACTGCTCTTGCCGTTGATGTTGATGTTGATGTTACTGCTTTCTGTGCTGCCAATTATGGTGTGGTATGAACAACGCCACTTACATTACAAGCAAAATTTGTACTTTGTTTCTTTTTACGTTAAATTCTTTGACGAAACTTAACATCTGAGTTTAACTTGATTGTTGTTTATTTTATTCAGCGATAATCACAACTATAACAAGTGACTGCTAGAGAGTGTGTCTCAGAAAAGTGTGCGACTCAATTTATAAAATAAAACTGGATGAGTGGAGTCCGTACGTGATGCAGAAGTGAAACTTCATAGGAAATTTTCCAGTGAGATAAAGGTTACAAATTCTTTGCATTCAATTTTTTGAAGAGCTTGTCACCCATTTCTTCACGGACCGATCGAAGCTAGCCGGAAGGTTAGGAGAAGGTGTATTCCGCAAGTAGCTTACTCTCAGACAGAAATTTAGGCTGCCGGACTACTGTAGTGTTTTTCATCAGGTGGAGGTAACCGCAGTCAAGGAGGCAGCCGATTAGCTACTCCCCAATGTGTAATCCTCTTTAAGCAGGCAAATTTGCTACTCTGATAGCCAGGCAATCAAGGCCTTAGGGCATTTAATGGTCAGGACAGCCGCCTATTATATTCTTCTATTGGACAGATGGGCTCTATGTCGGCTCAGCGAGCACTGGGTAAATACCACGACATGCAAAGTTGCAAAGACCCTTTGGCCGGTGTTGGACCGTATGCGTTCAAAGGAGTTTCAGTCTTGAACTAAGCTACAACTCTGGATCCTCGTAGGATCGATCCGATAGGTATTCATGCGATTAGGCTGAATATAATCTCTGACCCTTTTGTACCACAGCTGCCTGGAGGATGACGAGGTGAAATCATCTTTTCATTTTCTACTCAGTTGCCCTTCCTATGCCAGGTTGAGGTTTAAGTACCTAGGCTCATCCATCAATAACACCCCAGAAGAGTTTTTAGGAGTGAAAATCTGCAGCTAGCGGGACTTCATTTTGGATTCCGTTTTCAAAATCATTTTCGAAACTTAGCTTTACTTAACTTACTTCGTTTTTCAATAATTAAATTAACATATTAATTGATTCGTATTTAACTTTTGAAAAAGGTGGCAACACTTTGCCAAATATATTTTTCAAATAAGGATTTTCTAAACCTTTTGGCTTAACACCCACTTTGTAATATTTCATTAGTTTAAGGAACGGTCCAGCTCGGATAAAATTTCCTTTAGTTGCAAAAGCAACCCTGTGTGCATTTTTCGTGAATTATGCGATTTGTTTTGGATATTTGAGAACGGAAAATAAATGTGCTGGCAAATTCTTTACTACTTTTTTCATTTCACAACACTACACCTCAGGTCGGATATCATTTTACCGAATTAGCTCAACTCGCATATTTTTCCCAGTTAGTGTTGTTGCTTTAAATGCTACTTCTTATCCTACCTAGTGTTCGTTTGCCAGTCGTTTGCAAAGAAATGGGTATATTATTAAGGAAATTGAATTTATATTTTCAAACAAATGGAAACTCTCTTCAAAAATATTTTCGAACTTAAGGTTTCTTGAACCTGATTGATGTGACTTCAGAATTTCTACAGAAATCTGATTTGGCTGGAAACAGCTATATTTTATCTATATTTTAGATTATACATTGTGAAAGGAATTGCTTGTGTTCGATTGCTTGAATCACTGTAATCCAAGTATAAAGTGAGATTGGCCTTTTCTTGATAAGTCTTAATACATGATATAAAAGATTTCTAATGTTAATTAGTAATAAGAAAAAATAAGTACATACTACATCCAGAAATAAAACATTATTTACAAAAACAATAAATTATGTTTTTTTATGGTACTATTTTAAATTTTTATTCTATATCTCCTTTTGTACTGGTTCAGAACTGCATATTTTTGGAACTAGTTTCAAACTCTTTTCTTTTGCACTAGCTCACAAATATTAATTTTTGAACCATCTCAGAACTATCCCAGATAGAATGACTTAACAAAGTTCTTCCATGTTAAAAGATACAATTGAAAACATTGCGTTGAGATAGACAGCTCGCACTACTTCTACGCCGCCGAAATGATGGACCAAGACCGATAGCGGATATTTATTTGAACAGGCTAGAGATTACTCTTTTCTACTAACAAAACAAATACCCTGTCCATCCTAGCGTTAGAAATACTAACAGTTTTTTCAGTTTTCAACACCGCACATCAGCGCATACTTTCTTGCATTTATGCCGCGCAGGCTTGTCTCTTGTGTCATCGCTTTACTCATCTCCTCTGGGTCAAGCTTTTATGAGTGCGCTACCAGCAGATTAAATGAACGTTTAGTTCATCTCCCTTTGATGTTTGCTACCGTAAGCGACAATCTCTTTTCAATATGACTAAATACGTGCGCACATTTGGTTATACAACTTCGTGGTTGATGTTATTCTGGTGAATTCGTTCGGTGCTTTATGGGTTTTTACCTGCCGTTTGTTGCTATAATTATATTGCCCACAATTTTGTCAGCGACATTTATTTTGTATCTTCTTTAACCTAATTTTTCTACATTTTAGCTTCACTTTGAATTTGGCCCTTCGGGCTCTTGCTTTCCGGTTGGTATAACCGTAGTAATTATTAAAAAATACAAACATAAGTGTTGGGAACTTTTCTTAGAACTCACGTTAGGTGCATGTGAGTTGTGTACGCAATGGTCGTGAAGTTTTATTTAGGTGTAGCTGATGTTGTTCTGCTTATTGTACATATGTACATAAATTTTCGTACTTTCGTTGCCAGCCATTTCCTGACAACACGCGTTAACCTTTCAACACGCGCTCCAACGGGTTTTACAACAGGCCGTGCAACACAACGCTATTTCAAGTTGTCATAAAAGCAAGTGTAGTTGCTGTTTTTGACTTTTAGATATCTTCTAGTGTCGCAAACAAATTTGTATAGCAAAGCTTATATTATAATTAGCTTATATTAAGGTGTAAAAAATTGCACTGAAATTAAATTCTAAAACTGAAAACGTTTTTACAAAGTAAGTATTAGAATTTTTTTAATTGTCACGATGTTTGTTTTTGTTTTTCCATCACCAGACCCCATCTCTTCTGTAAGGTATGTTACAAAAATAATCAGAAATCGCTGTTCTACTTTCCTCGACATACATCAATAAATACCAGAGACTTAACTATTATATGTAAGTGAAAAAATTAAAAGTCAATCAATAATTACACTGCGGAACAAAAATTAAAAAAAAACCTGCGGTCATGATTTTGTTAATAGTTTTTATTAGCATTGGTAGCAGGCTTACGAACTGTGTTTTTACTTTTTTTGGATTGGCTCTAGTTTTTGAGATAAACGAAACTTAAGAAATTAATGAAAAAAATTATATGACCCAGTTCCAGTTGTATTAATTTAATTATTCCTCAATAAAGATGAAGATGGTGAATTTTTTATTGGGCCAACAAAGTGGGTATACTGAATACCCCTGTTTTATATGTTTATGGGACAGTCGTGCAAGAAATGAACATTGGATTAGAAAGGACTTGCCGGTGGGAGAAAATATGGAGGTAGGAACAACAAATGTGGTTCATGACCAACTGATAAGCCGAGAAAAAATCATTCCACCTAATGAAACAGTTCAACAAAGCCCTTGATAAGACAGGTGACTGTTTCGAAGTCTTCGATGGTCCTCAAATTCGTACCCTTCTAAAAGACACTGAATTGCTAAACCACATGTCACAAATTGAATCTGACGCCTGACTAAGCTTTGTTAATGTAGTCAAACATTTTTTTGGGAAATCATAAATCACCAGACTATATAAAACTAGTTGCTGGTATGTTTCTCAATTTTCGCAAACTAGGAGCTAAAATGAGCATTAAATTACATTATTTACATAGCCATTTGGAGAAATTCCCGGATAACCTAGGCGATTACAGTGAGGAACAAGGTAAACGGTTCCACCAGGACATAAAAATTATGGAAGAAAGATACCAAGTTCGATGGGACGACCACATGATGGAAGACTACTGCTGGAACTTAATACGGGATTGTCCTGAGCAACGACATCATAGGAGGTCCTGCAGAAAAAGTTTTTTATAATTTTTTTTAAAATTAATTAATGAAAATAATATATTTTTTTATTTTTGTATTATTTTTATACAGGCGCGCAATAAAAAGATAATTTAAATCCATATTGGTATTTTTAATTAGGGTTTTTGTAAAAATTTTAAAAGTCTTTATCTGAAAAACTGGAGCCACCTCGAAAAAACTGATATTATTTTCGTAATCAGCGCCCCCAAATTACCCTAAATCGACTTAAAAATCTCCGAAAGCAAAATTTTGTTCCGCAGTGTTATTATTGCATGATGAAAATTTTCGAAGTCATCGATAACCACTATTTTGAGACTGAAATTATAAGAGTATTTCCACATGAGCGAAAAAATGGTTTAAGTCTTTACATGACTTTTGTCTTTTTATTATAAAATCTTTTTCATAATAAATATGTGTGATAAAGCAATTTTTAAACCTTGAAATACGGGACTTTTTCGAGACTAATTCGGGCCTAGTTGGGAACTGTTTCGGTACCATTTCTGGAAAAGCATGGAATAAGTTTGGTGCTTTCGAGCTCCTTTCGGAAACAGTCCTGAAGTGTGGTCCTAAACTAGTCCCAAAATGATTCCTACAGAGATGGACTCAGTTACCTACTCAACCCAAAGTAACACTTGTCTGCTCGAGATACACCTCGATGGATTTCGGGGCACACATTATAGTCGGTGTTGAAGATGATTGCAAGCTAAACAAATAAACAAGGCATTTCCGTTTTACGAATTGTAAATCTAGTTCTTTCAAGCGTTGTGATTTTCGAAATTGTTCAGATTTTACAGACGTTTCATGCATAGGAATTTGGCAATCCCTCACGATAATTTTCAACCATGTTAGTTCTTCGCAATATTTACATTTTTCGAAGGTCTGTTCGATGAATCCACTAGTTAGTTTGGCGGAAATGCACAAGAAAATGGTTAGTAAAATAAATTAAATTAAAAAATTTTCGAATTTTCTTTACCGAATGTAAGATTTTATTTACTTTGAAAGATATACGGCATGTGGCAGAATTCGACTCGAAATTGCTTGTTTGTCGGATATAAAAACGGATGTGAAACCGATCATTTGATGTGGCAGAATTTTATCGGAATTGATCCGAAAGAAATACCAAATGCTCTTTAAATTCATGTTTCGTTAATTTATTTCGTATACGCTTAAGCTTAGTATACAGTTCATAAGAAATTTTAAAATTCCTTATAAAAAAAACTCAAGAAATTTTGAAGAAATTAACTTGTGTTAAATTTTAATTTGGTAGCACAGGTTTTGGGAAGAAACCTATGGTCTTATATTTAAACGGATGCCACTTAAAAAGCTTTTGGTTTGAGTGACAATTGTAACTTTGCCAGAAGACTGAAAAACCCGAAAAGCATTCCTTAACTAACGTTTTGACAAAACTCATTTGCTTATTATGAAAGGTTAAACAACTATAAAATATAGAATTCATTATTGTTGCGTTTTAAAATTTTTCTGTTTTAAAACAATATGGAAACATACATGTTTCTAATGTTTAAAAAAATTTGTGCTCGTTTACTTACTATTCGCCACTCTTCTTCTTCTATTGCTTTCTATTCACGGTGCATTATCAAACGTCAAAGTTACTTGCCTTCTACTATTTCACGCAGCAGAAACAACTAGATATTTTTCCTACGCATTTTCTGAGGTGGAGAGGTGGATATTAAGCGTTCATAAAAAGAAAAGCGAAGTAAATTGACAAGTTTTACCACCTGTGTATTTCTTTATTTAATTTGAATTATTATTTACAAAAACATAGTCTATTCTATAACAAAAAGATATAAGCCGAAGTTTCAATCTTTCGAGAAATTCTATAAATAAAATTCAACAAAGTCAAATCCAAAATTCTATCACAAATTTTAACATTTCAAGAAGAAGATTAAAGAAATAGGGTATGCAATTTTGTGGTAAATTAAATTTATCTATAACAAAGGGCAACCTTCAAATAACTAAATGTTCTTGGTGACTTTTGATAATTTTTTTATGCTTTCCCTGAGAAATAAATAATGTTAATTGAAACAAGAATTGGAGTTTGTAAAAATTGTGAATAAATTTTACGAGAAATATTAGCTACAGAACATAAAAAAGCACAAAGAAAAACAAAGGGGTACCGCACATCTGATAGTTTTATTGCCGATAAAAAAACCCAAAAACCGTGATACTGCGACACCTAAACCGATTAAAATACTTATGTTTAGGACGTGGAAATCAATAAGATTGGATTGTGCGATACCCATCAGATAACGTTGCCGGATTGGATTCCGATACCGAGAATCGCATAATACCAAACGGACCGGAGAGCTCTGTCCCAATTCGAATGGAGCTGTGGTATTTATTGATGTCATTTAAAAATTTGTATTTGTTTTGCACGGATACCAAATTCAGTCAAAAGCTGATTAAACTCAGGAAAGAAATGGTGTGTGCTTTTCTCTCGATGGTAGATCTAAAGCCAATCCGTGCATAGAATGATGAGTTTCTGATCCCCACTGTCTAGATGGTTGGAAAGGCCTAGTTTGAAGCCACGTTTTAAGCGGTCAGAAGGGACGAGCTTCCGAGCCACTGCCTATTGGAGGGATAAACTTGAACTTTTAATTTTGTTGGGTACGCGATTGTGTTTTCTCTGTGGCATTTGGTTGACGGAATGATAGAAACGTCCGAGTTACCAATCCATTTCCTGGCGTAGGGTGAAAAGACCGAGTCCCCACGCCCACAGTCTCAAGACAACGGCAACCTTTTCTATTGCCATTTGTTCGATTGGAAGAAAGTGGTCGAAACGTCTGATCCATTACCTGGCGTGGGGTAGAAAATCGCGTTTCCACTCATACACCCTCTGAGCGATAAGGTCGAGATGCCTATTTTCCAGGTCAATCCCTTCTATCTATCTGATAGGCAGTGTCTTGCATGCTCAATTAAAAGTCTCTTGAACTTTGTTAAGCTATCGCAACTTTTTATCGGAGACTGTAGTTCATTAAAGCATTTTAGCCCTTGTAAAACATATTTTTTTTGTCCATTTCAGTTCTATATGGTGTTAGTCGATTAATATTATTTTCCCTTGTATGAGTCGGTTTAATTTATATATCGAAGATTACCACTCAGAAAACCCGTAAGCCTTCCTTCTTTATGTTAAACACAAATTTCATATCATGATAAAAAAGTTACTGTTTCATACTCAAACACTTCATATCTGAGATCATCTCTTGTGTCGTGGCGCTTGTTCAAAATAAATCACATCATAATTTGTCGAACTGTGTGGCGCCCATTATGAAGAAGATCGTTTGGCAATATATAAAATGAGGATTTTTTATAGACCTTTACAACTACAGGCTGCGGAATCTGGGACCACCGTTTTTGGATGATCTTAGAGATGTTTCAAACACTGAGAATAATAGACTGATGAGATTCAACAGTGAGGCAAAGTGATTTAGCAAGGGCTAATATTTCGTCGAATTGTATCAATGTTAGTGGTAACGCAATGGAAATTCTATTTGTGGCCGCTTCTGCCTATCTGCCTATATACCAGTTTTTTATATCTTCTTCCCAAATATTGCATGATCTTTTCACAATACGAATTTTTTAGCAATTTTACAGTTATTAATGTTCTAAATGCTCGTCAAATTTTAATATGTTATCGATACGAATAACGAAGTAGTTGATGATTTTTACTTCTTCTATTTTTTCGTCTTTAATTTTTAGGTCATAGCTGAAAGAGTTCGCATTAACCGCTCTAGATAAAATCATGAACTGTGTCTTTTTCACGTTAAATTTTAGTTTATAAACCTCACCATTTATACAACGTACCAAAGCGTTCTAGCTTTTTAGTTATCCCACCGTATCCCATCGTGTTCGTAGCCGCATTATTGCCATTCGAACTTCGTCGAGGTCGAGTCTCAAGGTTCCATCTTCAACGATTGGGAGTTCGGGATCTCCATCTTCTCTGGCGACATTTTTGCATTTATCAATTCGGATAAATGTTCCCTCCAAAGTTTAGTGTACTTTAGATATTATTCCCCATGTTCCGATGGTATTCTCAAAAAAATTTGCCGAATTTGAGAGGAGTAACTAAGTTATATTATTTCTCTCGGCTTGTGTGCTTTTATATAGCCTCTAACAATGCACGATTGCCTGAGGAGCTCAGGTGGCCTCTAACGAAGCCTAATATGCCGGATACATTACAACAAAAATTATGTATTTTGGTCCAAATTACTTCGCATAAAGGAAGTGCGTTCACACTTGCCATTCCTACTTTGTATTGACAGGGTTAGTCTTTCGATCAAAGAAAAATATTTTAGAGATTATGTACACTTTTAAGGTTTGTAAATTTTATTGTGATAATATCCTTCTTTTAATTTACGTTCATGATCGTTAAGCTTCTAGAGACAGTAAAAATCAAGGAACAATTAAGTGAATATATTTCAAAATACGTCGCCAAAGTTAGTTATTGGAGAACACAATTTTTTTATGATAAAATACCTCTTAGTTTATTTATCGGGTTTTCAATGCGAAGTTATTTAGTTTCCTAGCAATTTGCTCATAAACTAAGAATGAGCCATAAGTCACGATTGTGTGTCCGGACTTTAAAATTTCTTTAATTTACGGGTTTTAAAATATCTTTAACACACTTGATTTTAATTTTGCCATTTAACCACAGCCACCACACGCTCGAAAAAATTAACCAATAAAATTATCAGAAAGTTTATAAATCATATTTATTATATTTGTGAAAATAACAACAACAAAAATGCTGCATTAAAGTCTATAAAACTTTAGCTTAAAATGGTTGGCGCTAGTGTTGGATTTGAAAGTTTGAAATTCGATTATTTCTTAACCACCGTTCTATTCGAAAAGCAAACGACAAAATCAAGTTGTGTTTGTGCTCACATTGACACTGCCCTTGACTATGAGCCACATTCACAAAAACATTTTTTTTCCATTTTATCTAGCAGCACCTTATCGCTGAACATTAACATCTATTCAGTGTCTAATACGCGCTGCCATAACAAATCGTAAAACGATTGACTCGCACGCATCTGAACGCACACGCTTACACCCAATGTAATGATTATAAGCCGCCGCCACTCAGACCTAACCACCGTCACATGTTCACCACAGTCCGTTGCCACTTAATAGCCGCAACTAAATCGATGCATCGACGCTATAATCATTTAATGAAGTGGTGACAATGCGATTTAGTCAATAATATGGAATAAAAGAAAAATTCACAATGTGGAGCTACTTGGCTACAACAATAGCAACACAAAAAAGTCACTTAATAATTCAGTTTTAGATAAATAATTCAAATATTTCAAATAAATAGTCACCAAATTGATTATAACTCAAAATCCTATTACAATCCACTTAGTTAGTTAGTTAGGCACATGCGGAGTGGTCCATTGTTATGCAAAACATTTGAACGTTTTGATCCAAAAATATGTGTTCTCGAATTGGTCATAGATTAAAAGTTGAATTATGTAAACATATTCTTAGGAGCATATGCAGCGCGTGTGTGGCATAGCTTGTGGCACAATGACATAAATGGACTTACTTCTATTTAGTTAGCTGACGCGTGGCTCCAAGCGTGGGTCACAATTGCTGGAAATCGTTTGGCTGACAGATAGCGATGATGACAAAATTTATGAGTAACTGCATTTGTTTAAATTGCATTGCCTTCTGGTATGTGCCGCCAAGTGTAACAAATCGATGGATCTATTGTGCTAAATAATCCGCATATATTTCCTTACTGATTTATTACGTTCTTTTGTGTGAAAAGAATTGTAGCGAAGTATATTACTTAAATGGGGGGAAAACAGGAAAAGCACAGACGAAATAGGCAAATTCAATTTAATTTATAATAATTTTAGTTAATGGTATTTGTAGTAAATGAAGAGGCAACACTTTAAGTCACTTTTCCTAGTAATCGTCTATGCTTTCCTTTTCAGCGAATCCATATAAGGTGGTGTTATAAGTACAAATACAAAATTCCCATGTATTTCGTTTTTGCTTTTGCGTAAGAGTTGTCAAAATTTACATACATTTTGTATAATTAATAGAGCTTGAGGCCAGGTTTGTATTAGGGAATAATATGAGGAAACAACAATTTTTCAAAGTGGTCGAAGTGATAGTGGCGAAGTCAAACTTAATAGCGGTATGGTTGGAGATAGGGATAGTGAGAAAACCAAACAATTTTCACACGGTTAGCGTGGCTGAGCGGTTGCGTGGCTCGCCTAGCAACTCCGTGTACCATGATTTAAAGCCAGGTAAAGTCTAAAAAGAAAGAAGTCTGATGAGGGGATGTGGTGATCTCTTAAATAGCAGCTATCACTTCTACCACTTTGAAAAATTGTTGTTTTCTCATATTGGTTTCTAATACAAGACTGGCTCTATAAATTACACTGCGGAACAAAATTTTGCGGTCGGAGATTTTTAAGTCGATTTAGGGTAATTTGGTGGCGCTGATTACGAAAATAATATCAGTTTTGTCGAAATGGCTCTAGTTTTTCAGATAAAGACTTTTATTTTAAAAACCCTAAATAAAAAATACCAATATGGATTTAAATTATATTTTTATTGCGCGCCTGTATAAAAATAATAAAAAAAATTAAAAAAATATATTCTGTTCATCAATTAATTTAAAAAAAAATTACAAAAAAACTTTTTCTGTCGTTGTCGTTGCTCAGGACAATCCCGTATTAAGTTCCAGCAGTAGTCTGCCATCATGTGGTCGTCCCATCGAGCTTGGTATCTTTCTTCCATTATTTTTATGTCCTGGTGGAACCGTTCACCTTGTTCCTCACTGTGATCGCCTAGGTCGTCCGGGAATTTGTCCAAACGACCATGTAAATAATGTAATTTAATACTCATTGCGAAAATTGAGAAGCATATCAGCAACTAGTTTTGTATAGTCTGGTGAATTTTGGACTACATTAACAAAGCTTAGCCAGGCTTCAGATTCAATTTGTGACATATGGTTTAAGAATTCAGTGTCTTTTAGAAGGGTACGAATTTGAGGACCAACGAAGACTCCTGCTTTTAATTTTTCCATACTAAGGACTGGAAATTTTTTGCACACATATTCGAAACAGTCACCTGTCTTATCAAGGGTTTTGATGAACTATTTCGTTACCCCAAGCTTGATGTGAAGTGGTGGAAGAATGATTTTTTCTCGGCTTATCGGTTGGTCATGAACCACATTTGCTGTTCCTACCTCCATATTTTCTCTCACCAGACAGTCCTTTCTAATCCAATGTTCATTTCTTGCACGACTGTCCCATAAACATATAAAACAGAGGTAATTAGTTTACCCACTTTGTTGGCCCAATAAAAAATTCACCATCTTCATCTTTATTGAGGAATAATTAAATTAAAACAACTGGAACTGTGTCATTTAATTTTTTTTCATTAATTTCCTAAGTTTCGTTTATCTCAAAAACTAGAGCCAATCCAAAAAAAGTAAGCCTGCTACTAATGTTAACAAAAACTATTAACAAAAACATGACCGCAGGTTTTTTTTTTAATTTTTGTTACGCAGAGTTATTCAGACGATTTATAAAAAATAAGGCCAAAAAATAATAATAATTACACGCATTTTGTTTTTACTTTTACGGCTTTTGAAAGCTCATACGCAAAAGCAAAAACAAAGTACATTTAGGTGAATGAAAAAAATCAAATCGGCTGCTATTGTAACTTCACCTTATATGAATTCGCCTTGGTACTGCCAATACAATGAATGTGGTAAAGTAAAAACAGGTAGATTTTCCCAAAGCGTATAAAACAAAGTGAAATCAATATATGACATATTTTCTTTCAATACGCTTATTTGACAGAAGTTTTTTCATTACACCAACCCGTAACAACTTCAGATTTATTTGTATTTCAAGTTTACACAATTTTATTTTATAACCAAACAAAATATATCGTGCAACGAAAAACGAAAAAATTTATTTCAAAACTAAAAATTTAGATAATAGTATAACTAATGACTCTGAAACAATTCCAGAAACGTGTGCCTAAGCACTACTGCCCACAATAATTGGGTAGATATATTTTGTGTGCCGACGGATGTGAGAAAGAAAGGAGAATAGATGAATGCCTTAGATATCCCACAACCGCATCACCTAAAATAACTTTTTGTTGACCTGCGATTTTTATTATTATTTCACTAGCTAAACCCAGCATGTGCCGGAAAATGGTTTCCATCATTTAATATATTGATAAAACATATCCTGTATTATGGCAGGCAAATCCATTCAGTAGTTTCGAACATTATTGAGTTCAAACAGGCAAACATACAAAAAATTGTCCAAATGTTTTCTATTACATTCCCTGCACCAACTTTTTTAAAGAAATTTTCAATGTGCGTACACGACTTTTATACAATTTTATTATGGTATAGAAGAAGAGGATAAACTAATAGCATAATTAAGAAATATTTTTGTTTGCCAAACCATTACATTCTCTATATGTCTAAGTCAGTCACCATGGGAGGCTACCATCATCATGAACTTTAATACCCTTCGAGTATTTCGTACCTACGTGCTAGCCATACATTTTTTTCTTGTTAGAAAAATATTCACAAAAAATGATATAGCGGTTTATTTTCCCGACCTACGCTTAATACCGACACCTTTCCTCCGTTACATATTACTTTTTTTATTTATTTGCGCTATGTTGTATTTCATGAATATCTGATTCCGGTTAACTAAATATTATACTTCTATCCGGATTTTTCGCTAAGTATTCGGATACCCGAATATTCGGATTATCGGATTATCGGTATAGTTGAAAAGTCCGGATGGATCAGTACATGAACAAAAGAGGGTTGATGCAAACAAATATATGAATAGTTTACGTTTTGGTTTTCAATTGACGTATTGATTCCACTTTGTTTTATACACTTTAGATTTTCCATGATTCAATAATGAAAGGTTTGATACATATACAGCTTTGTTCCTCACTCTGCACATGGTGGCTCCTTTAGCTAAAACAGTGTTACTTCTTTGAAAATTTTTGTTTAATCCTATCAAATATTTTTAACTAGAAATATTGAAAAAAAAAACCAAAAAAAGTTTTAATTCGCTGACATTTTTCCTGAAAACTATGACAATTTGAGTAAGTATTTTATAAAAATGTTAATATTTTATATAATGCAAATATGCGGTTTTATTTGCAATTCATTAGATAATTTATGCATCTAAACCGTGATTAGTATACATAGCGATCGTTTCCCTGCATCTTAGCTCGTTAAGCTCCGTGTCCTAGTTCATTTTTATCTAAACCCGTGTGCGAGTGTGAGTTAGCAAAAAGACTTTTGCTGTTCCCTATCTTTTTTATAGGACTTCTTTTCAAAGCACATTCCTCGTTGTGATCGTATCCCTACTCTTTTGCACCTGCACCCCTGTGCCACCGCTCCGTTGCCAAAGTGACTGGGCATTCCTAATTTCGAGAATTTAAATTAGTATTTAAAAAAAAAAATCAAGTATTCTAAATAAAAATTAATATATATCTTTAATTAGGACCTTAGAGTGTGTAGGCCATTAGAATAGATGATAATCATTTCTGCCCAAGTGAAATATTAGTGTAAATATTTGTTGTTTCTTAGTAGGTTGCTAATAACTTGTGTTATATACTTTTTGCATCATACAGTTTTTTGTACGTAATATAATAGAAAAAAGTACTTTACTTTGTTTGAAACCATCACCTTGTTTTTGTTATCATGTGGACGGCTAAAAACTCGACTTACGCCGTTTTGATTTACGTCGCGATTTTTCGGAGCCGACCAAATGTAGAATACTCAATTTTATTTACTTATAATAACAATATTTGTTAATTAAAATGAATGTTTGCATAGCGAAAGAGTTTCCAATCAGAAGAATGCATTAAATATTTCGTAGACTACGAAACATATGTATTTGGATTTTATGCAATTTAAATTCTACAACTAGTTACATATTTTGCGTACTTGTTAAAACAGTTTTTACAAATAGGGATTACATTCTTCCTCTTTTTCTACCCCCTTCGCAAATGCAACGTTTTGTGCGGGAGAGCTAGAAGCTGTCATTATGTATCAAAACTTTAATAATTGAATCATGGATAGTACCAAGGTGAATTCATATAAGGTGTAGTTACTATAGCAGCCGATTTGTTTTTTTTTTAAATTCACCTACTTGTACTTTGTTTTTGCTTTTACGTATGAGATTTCAAAAGCCGTAAAAGTAAAAACAAAATGCGTGTAATTATTATTATTTTTTGGCCTTATATTTATGAATCGTCTGTATAGTTTATAGAGCTTGAGGCCAGGTTTGTATTAGAAACCAATATGAGAAAACATCAATTTTTCAAAGTGGTAGAAGTGATACCGGCTATTTCGGAGATCACCACATCTCCTCATCAGACTCTACCTGGCTTTGAACCGTGGTACTCGGAGTTGCTAGGCGAGCACGCAACCGCTCAGCCACGCTAACCGTGTGAAAATTGTTTGTTTTTCTGGAGTCCAATTTTTATGCATTCTTGCCCACTCTAACCGCTTGATTCTCATTTTCTTTGACAGAAGGGGCTTCTTTGCTGGCCTCCTACCACACAGTCCGAACTCTGCAAGACGTCTCCGCGTCGTTCAAGATCTCTCCTTATTTCCACAGCACTTTTGAATCGCTCCTTAGGACCCATCCAATGTATAACGCTGTCAGTTCGACTGGTTGCCTTCCTTCTCAGACCTGTCCTTTTCTTTGTCTCCAAGCGGTCCTCCTGATTATTTTTTTTTTAATAAATTGAGCACCGAGGGATGACTACAGCCGATGCTTCTAGAAATTTCTTTATATGAAACTCCTTCTTCTGCCAAAGTGAAAATAACCACTTTTTCATCGCGAGTCAGTCGCTTGTATTTGGAGCTCATTTTGTATGCCTTCCGACTTAACGATTGATATATGTATGTTTGACACAACTTATTTTTTTTTTAATATTTTATATTTGTGTAAGTCAAAGATCACTTCGTTAAAACTTAACGGAAAAATTCCGTTACCGCAGCAAGTACCGTTACAATGAGTGATAGAACACGTGTTCGCTAGACATTTTTTAATGGTAAGTTACGCTTGGCCGCGAGTGTAGGTTTTTAAAGTTCGGGTAAATCGAGTCTTAAATACCTGGCGCACGTTTTCAATTCAAATAGAGAGAACTTGTTGTATGCAATATAAGTAGGTAATATAGTACTATTCATTTGGAAAATTTAGTTACATAAATTTTCTTATTTATTTAAACGCACTACGCCCATTTTCCAAAATTAAAATTTTTACCTATTTTTCTTCTTATTTCTCTCTCCGACATGATTTAGCAATGACGAACCACCGAATGTATTTCAGCCAGGAAAATAATTTCTCACGAATATTATCTACCATTCGAAGTTGATGTACAACTTTAGGTCCCGCAATTTGGCACCACATCAAGACCCATGACACAAATTGTAGGAAAAGTTCGGTCACATATCGAGCTTTTCGGGTGAAATTAATGGACTCTTTGCCATTTCCACTTCCTAGAAATCAATGAACAGTTTTGCAGATCATATTAAAATCAGATTTAAGTAAGAGTCTTCGATACCTTCAATATTTTAGAAGTCGACCTCTTTCTATGCGCATCTGTATGTTAAAAAAGAAAATAAATTACATATTTTTTCAAATTGTAGATTTGAGTCAATGTTTAAAAGCTTCACCCTATTTCTTCCAATACTCATCTCCTGCGGGGCAAATATTTTTTAAAGTTACGAATTCATTAAAAAGGGCATTTATGTCAGCAACAGAACATTTAACAAACCGATACGAATTTTTTAAACACATTTTTCATATTTGCATATAAGGTTCAATTGGCGCAGAAATCGAAGGCAAACGACCAACTGCTTCACAGTTGGAGTCTTAGAGCAGCACGAAATCGAGAACTTTTTTTATTCGGAAAATCATATTTTCTGGCGAAGCTCTTTTTCATCTCGGCGTCTAGGTTTACAAGTAAAACTGTTGATCGGAAAAAATGCACATGATAGTCGAGAAACCAATGCATTCTCAAAGAGTGACTGTTTATTTCAAAATGCTGGTGGAAACGCCATTTCGGTCTATGGTCTACGTTTTTTTGGGACTGGAAGCTTAAGACATGGAGTTGTATGGTGCGTCGTATCACAAAGTTCATGAGGCAACCAATCATTTGCGCGCCAAGTTCGCCCGGTGACAACAATTGCCACCTTGGTGCTGCGATATTTTTTTGGTGCCATGAAGGTCCAATCTTATGCAAACAAATCATTAACGATTCAGGCCCTTACGGCGAACAACAAGCAATTTATTTCTGAGACAGCGCTAGAAATCTTAACAAGATCTTAGAAAGCTGGAATTAAGGGAGGGGCCAGCCAAGGCAGCCTTACTAAGGAAATCGAGTTTCATAAATAACTGTTTGCTATTTTAAATAAACAAATAATACCTTTTGTTAATTTTTCTTGGAGTATTAGAAAGAAATCACTTTATACTCTTTAGTTATGAAATTTTTCTAAAATATTCGGATTTCGAATATTGGACAAAATCAGAATATTAGCAGTTAAAAGTCACAACTCAATATCAATTATCGGAGACGCGGAGTTGACAAAATTTCCGATACTTGTCTTACTTAAATGTGGCATGTAAAATTGCAACGTACAAACAAACGTAGGTACAATTTTACTTTTATAATATAAGAGGCTGTATGATGATTTCAATAAACAAGATTTTTGGAAGTTCTTATTCATTAAAATATTTATTTTACATGTTTCATTAAAAGAGAAGTTTATAAGAAATATCTAACTTGCAATGTAAATTTTATAGATATTGTTTTACGGCTTATTTTTCAGATTACTATTTTTTTTTTTGATTGAAGCAAAATATATACACTGGGCAATTTAGTTCATCCAAAATTTACGCACAGCTACAGTCAAACGCTTTTCAAAATTATTCCACCCGCTATCGACAATCTAGCATGCGATTGTGGCAACACAAATAATTTGACAGCAACAAAACTAGAGAGAGACAGAGAGAGCAAAGCGATCAGATCAACCTGCGTGCCAACAATGAATATTCATAAATTATTGTACTTCACGAATATTTGTAGATATTATTTTTTTACTCGCACATTACACAAACAATATTAGTCTACACAACGAACTATAATCAATAACATTTAACAGGCAACCTATTTAATGGTCCGAAAAGGGGGCAAAAATAACTGCAATAAAGAAACAACAATAAAAAGAAAAAACATACAACAGGAGCAGAGCCACCACCAGCAGCCGCCATCAAGAGAATCCAAAATGTGAGGCAAAAATAACAGCAATTGGAGCGAACAATAGCCACACTAATGGCAACAAACTGCCGCCGCCAGTGCG
Organism: Anomoia purmunda; assembly: GCA_951828415.1. Taxonomy (NCBI): domain Eukaryota; kingdom Metazoa; phylum Arthropoda; class Insecta; order Diptera; family Tephritidae; genus Anomoia; species Anomoia purmunda. Next base: position 84,602,315 of record OX639994.1, read on the forward strand.
GATTCTGGGTCATCAAAGTCACGAGACTGCCACAACAGCAACAACTATACAAACACAACAACAACAGCAGCAGCAGCAACAGAAGTAGCAAGCGAAAAGCAATAGCGTCACAGCGCAGAATGACAGAACTGCAAGTCTATGCCGCGAATTATTTGCTTTGTTGCAATACTTTTCCAACAATTTACTACAACAAAACAAAAAAGAAATATTTCTCAGTTTTGTTCTACTACTTAACAATCATTACACATTGTTGTTGCGATCAAATGCGATAATGTAATTGTTGCCAATTGGCATTGCCTATTCGCCTCGTACTCGTATTGTGAGTATGGGTATGGGTCTGGGCCTGCGAATAACTAGAAAGCAATTTGGCACTGGTACTTTAGCCAAAGCCAACGCCACCGCCACCGCCACCGCAACCAGAGCTGTAGTTGCAGCTGCCGCGGTATCGCAAAGTGAGCGAGGAGCACATTGAGTGAGTGAATATCAAAATTTCACCAAGTGTAAAAGAATATTTTGTGATCTGATTCTATTATACTTTTGCTGTATCTATCGGCTTTACATATTATGACAATAATATATGTAATAGTTTACTTATAATTTTCAGCGATTGTCCAAAGCTTCGAAACAATTAAATCATTTCGTATGGTTGCAATAGATAGCATAAATAGTATTTTTTTTAGACATTTTTTTTTCAAGTAAAGCTATCCGGTTTTTCATTCGTGAAAGTTAAGGATACAAAATATTTACCAACACGAAATGAAGACACAAAAGAATAATAAAATTACCACAAATACTACAAATTGTAGTCGAATTTCGGCCAAGCATCAAGCTACATACATATATGGTGCAAGCGTCAAATTAAATATTATTATTTTTATTATAAGGCCGTAAAATTGTCTGGGCTATTTACTTATCAATCACACAAGGCATACTGAGAAAATCATCAAGATTAAGTTTTGGTTGGAGACTTCAACACTTATAGCATTCCTTGGAATACGATTGAGCCAAATTTGACTACATTCAACGCTTGAAAATGTTCCTAGAAATGTTTCCTACTACAAAACTAAAACTGTGATTGAATAGTTTTGGACGAGTACCTCTGCAGTCAGTAAAACAAACACAGTGATTCCCTTTTTACTTGAAAGCCTTAAGTAGTGAAAATTTTCCGGACTCAACAATATGCAGTATCAGGGACATCCTTACCGCTAATCCTGGGAAAATTAAATGTCTGTGGGCACCTAGTCATGGCGGAATATTAAGTAATAGCCAATTCAGCTGCAAAGTGAAGTACCAGATAACTGCTAAAATAAAATATCAAAAACAAACATAAATAAATTAGCACATAACAAAATATATGGCATTTGAAAAGTGGGAACGTGCGGAATATCCCACCAATAGCAATAAATAGAAAGCATCAGATAGCATACACTCGCCTTAGACATACCGGAATTATGGAAAAAAAACCTGTTCGAAAGCACTTTACATTCTCACTATTCATTACATAATAGAAGACTGCTCAGCACTGTAGAACATCGAGAATTGACCAACACAAACAGAATGGATCCTCTAGTAAACGTAAAGCATGATAACTTAAAAAATTCATTAAATTTCTATGTAAAACGAGTATTAATTTTGAAGTGCGATAACTCCAGATTATAACTCAAACGAGTAAATAGTATAAAATGCTGATGGCTAAAGTAGCTAATGCAGACTTTAGGATTGTTAAGGTATAATTATAGAAAAGTTTTTTCTTATAACAGTCGCCCCTCGGCAGGCAATGGCAAACCTCCGAGTGTATTTGTGCCATGAAAAAACTTCTCACAAAAAAAAAACATTCGGCGTTCGCAGTCGGCGTAAAACTGTAGGTCTCTAACTTTGTGTTATAACACCAAGACGCCACCACAAATTGTAGGAGAAGTTTGGCCAAAAGTTAGGTCTAATTGTAGATATTATAAAGGGTGGTTAAATTTTAATGGCCGATGTTGAATGTGAACCACACCTAAACGTCAAGTTTTTTTCTGCATTTCATTTGAAATTTCTCCATCCCAGACTAACACAATTTGAACGTGGAAACATACACAATGGAGCAACGTGTTAAAGTTATTCAGGCTTATTATGAAAATGGGCGTTCAAATCAAAATGCATATCATGAAAATCATCTTCAGTGATGAGGCACATTTTCACCTCAGTGGATTCGTCAATAAGCTGAGTTGCCGCATTTGGGCGAATGATAATCCAAGAGTGATTGTCGAAAAGCCAATGCACCCACAAAGAGTGACTGTTTGGTGCGGTTTATGGGCTGGCGGCATCATCGGGTCGTATTTTTTCCAAAATGAGGCCGGTCAGGCAGTTACTGTGAATGGTGTTCGCTATCGTGAGATGATAACGAACTTTTCATGGCCCGAATTAGAATATAAGGATGTGGACGATATGTGGCTCCAACAGGATGGTGCCACTTGCCACACAGCCAACGAAACAATGGCTCTTTTGCGCGACAAATTCAATGGTCGTGTTATCTCACGTGGTGGCGATGTCAATTGGCCACAAAGATCATGTGATTTGACATAGTTGGACTACTTTCTTTGGGGTTATTTGAAAGAAAAGGTGTATGTCGATAAGCCAGCAATAATTCAAGAGCTAAAGGATGAGATAATTCGGCACATTAACGGCATAGAACCTCAATTATGCCTCAGCGTCATCGAAAATTTGGACCATCGGATGGAGGTGTGCCGCCGAGGTCGCGGCGGACATTTGGCCGATATTTTGTTTCATACATAATTGAACCACACCATGTTATCATAATAAAAAGAAATTACAATAATTTCCGAAATAATTTGTGTTTTATTCAAAATCAACATTGGCCCTCAAAATTTAACCACCCTTTATATTTCTTAAATTTTATTGTTTCACTCTAAAACAATCGTTTTTCTTGTATTTACAATTTTTCGATCATAAGAAACGCAAACAAATTTGCCAGAGGAGACAAAATATCGATAAAAAAAATTTAAATCCAAGAAAATTACTACTTTTTATCGAAAAAAAATTAATAAATACAATTCAAAATATATCGATCAAATATGATCGGAGAAACAAAAATAACGATCAAACTTGAAAGCAAAAATAAATATTTAAGGATAGCGATTATTTTTTATCGCCTTCACGTTCTAACGATTACATCATGATTTCTTTGTAATAAAAATTATGACCCTTATGGTACGTTCAGGCCCGAAGAAAGGGGGTGGGAGATCGGGGACAATCCCAATTCCTAATTAAAAAATTAAAAATCTACCTCAACTAAATTAATTAGAGTTCTTATTAATCGGAGTCCTGTTCAAATGAAAAAGCCGCAGATTTAACTAAATATATGAGCAAAACTTCTTTCTTCATTCGTTTCGCAGTCATTGGACTAGTTCAATGAGACCATTACAGATCTGTAAATCACCTGATTACGTATAATTTGAACCTGTTTCGGAAACTTTTATTTGAATGTTCATAATTAATACAGAAGTGGAATATTTAGTGGAAAAAAAATTGAATACGTTACCCAAACATGATTGAACAGTATTTAAATTGGTTTGAAGAATTTGTTTTCAGCAGTGGAGTAAAAAAAATTATATACAAATTTCATTGGGGTCCAGTGAGCTCCATAGGAGCTCTGGGAATCAAATACATATACAAACAATATGATGTTATTTTCTTGAATTGATATTAAATTTTTTGTGTTCTAGGACAAATGGTTTATATTATTCATAGTTATTTTACATAGTTGCTATTACGAGGTGATAGTAATTAACACTGATTGGAAGTAAATATTCGGAAATCAACAGTAGAATAAAAATTATAGTTGAATGAAATAATGAATAAAAAAAGCATTGAATAAGGTGACTTCCCGATTAAAAAATATATACATATTTCGACTGAGAAATCACCTTTTTCGATATTTTCATTGACGCCACTTAGTGAAACAAATAAACCACGAATATAAATATAATTTTTGCACTTTGACTAATCTGAAATTTCGCGCGTGAAAATGGATACCCATTATGTATGTATGTACAGTTATGCGAGCTCACCAGCGCTTCGTACAGTCTTACTTTGCGTTAGAACTACGCAGCCTGCGACGCACCGGAAGGAAAAGTGCCCTTAACCTCACATCTTTATTTTCCATCAACGGTTGCATTCGCATGCCAGTTTTTTTATTGCCAATGTACAAAGAATTATCTACTGTAGTGTCGAATGTGGATATTGGAGACAAGACAATAACAGTTCATAGCAGTAGCGCAGGAATCACGAACAGGTTGTCTGTAATCAGTGACATTAATACTCGGAAAATTTTTTCATTTGTATGGCTGTTTCCAAAAATGGAAGTAGAAGACGTGCAGGCTGCTCCGCTTAAGTTGGCTGAAAAATATTCTGCTGATGTGTCTAACGAAATATCAACGGAGATGAACCAGTTGAAAAATGTGTAGGGCCAGTTTTACTGACGGTTCTACAATTTGTATGTCTCCATTGGATTTGTTGAATGCCGTCACTTCGAAGAATTTGGATAAACTGTTCCCACATACCTGCATTGCTTTGCGAATAGTTTGCACGTTGCCAGTCTCAGTTGCTAGCGCCGAGCGATCATTCAGCGTTTTGTCGAGAATAAAGAACTAACATCGTTCTTGTTCAAGCCAAACTCGAGTGTCAGGACTGGCAACTTTATGTTTGGAATCTGAACTAGCGAGAAAATTGGACTTGGGAGAAATCATCGATGCTTTTGCCACAGCTAAAGCAAGAAAGATAAACATTTAAACGTCGTGCCAGTTCTTCTGTGATTATTTGTAAGGCAAAGTCGAATTATTAAAAATGAAATTTCAATAGTTAATATGTACCTATATCATATTCTTTCAGATCTGCATCAACGTTTCCTTTGGATGCTTGCCCCGATCTTCATCAAGTTGTCATATAGATACTTAGGCACGGCACATGTAACATAAACAAAAAATGTACATGTGGTAAAATGAAACTAAATGAAACGAATTATATCAATGAATCGATGGATCAGGGGGCCCACATTAAATATCCACTCCGGGCCCTGATTTTCTCTCTACGGCCCTGGGTACGTTCTATGGTAATTTATATTTATTTATTACTAATTATTATTATTTAATTTTTATAATATGTGTAACCCTCTTCAAGGTTACAAAAAAACTGTCTCGCTCAGAATTTTATGAGAAGACTCTTAAAATAAGTCCCAAAATAATAGTTATCGAAGACTTAAAAAACTGTTCTCACTCATAATTGGTTTCATTTGGATGGCTTTTTTAAAACTCAACCATAAAATAATTATTATTTTTGGTATCTAACTTAATCTCAAGTCTAAATTATGAGCTTAACTAGTTTGATATAATTTGTTGAACCAACATTGTTGCCTTTTAAGTCAAACACTAAGTTATGTACGAATATTTCAGATATTTCAACTTTTAGTTTGCGCAAATTAATTGAATTAAACATTAAAATAAGTTAAAAGGTAAACATTTAAGACCGTACCTAAAAAAAAAACAACAACAAAAAAATAAAAGCCAACAAAGCACTTACGACAATACCGCAGCGGTCGAACGGATCGAACAGCGAACGTACTTGTACTTAGGAACAATTTTCGAATGCTGAGTTCAAGGAGCTTTCGACTGCCAACAGATGCCGATCAAAGTAGCCAAATAACTTACATTTTCCAACAATTGCAATAGCCACTTACAATCGAATTGTAAAAAATATGCAAATTACATTCGAGCCATTGTTGTCGTCGGATTTGTTGTCGGTAACAAGTGCCACCAATTCGACAAATTAACTAAGCAGCAGCCAAACAAGACGCAAAAGTCAAAAGTCAAAAAGAAACAGTTGCAGCACTGAAGTACAAACAAAAAAAAAACAAAAAACAACAAAGACGAAACTCCAACAAAACTAGAAACTACATACAACATACATAGTATATTGATTGAGAAAATTCTGTACAGAAAAACAATTTCCCATGCGACAAAAATCACCCGAGAGACACCGACTGCGACGAGCTGGTGGCCGCCAGCGCTAAGGCTAAGGCGCACTCGCACATTTGCCGCTTACAGCAATTGCCATTGTGGCACTGTTGCAGCAACATGTCAAAATAAATCAATTGATTGATCTTGTTTTATTTATGTCCAATGCAATTTCGATCAAACGAGCAAAGCAGCAACCAGCGACCAGCAAAATGGCAAAGTGGAAAAGTGCCACAAATGAATGACACAGAGGACTGGCAAGAAACAGCGCCACGACCACGACGACAATGACGACAACAACGGATGCGCGTGCGCACTGCGACGCGCAACAAACAAATTGCGTTTAATTGAAAACTCAACAACATGGCAAAATGGCAGTGAACCGTTCGCCGCCACAAACGCAACTCTGCCTCACAGCAAGTGTGTATTGCCGCTTGTCGACTGCTTCGAAGGCGGAAAAAACTGTGTGGCAATGGCGATGGAATTCCGTCATGTCGCTGACACGCAGCGAACGCACGCAGCGTTGCATGCGGCATACCGGCGATTGGCAAGCGCAGCGACAGCGGTGAGTGCAAGTGCAATTCGTTCAATTTTTTTCACTCGATTTTGTTGACTGTTTTTTCCAGTCGCTGTTGATTGGCTATTTACTTGCTGTTGGGGGCCACTTACAAACACATACATACATCCACATTTCTACAAAAATTTTTTCATGCATACAGTTAAATGTAGTTGTATGCGTGTTGGTCTTTAGGCGCGCTGATTGCCAGTTTCACATTGTGGCGGCTCAACATGATGACCTTTTTTGGTAGCCATGTGAACTATTTGCCAATTTAAACATAATTGCCTGATTGCCCCGAGCTGTGGCACGTAATGTCACAAAATGAGCAAAGTGGCGTTGGTGGGGCATCGGCAACATTGGTGGAGCTGATAGTCAGCGGCTGTACTGCGTGGTGGATCGGGCGACAAAAGGGATTGGTGAATTTACTTGAAGAGAAGAGAGGGAAATGGCATATCTACACGAGTACTATAAATCCTCGATTTAAAAATTTTAAATCCGTTTTTAAATCTTTTCAAGATATGTGGCCTGTGTGAGACAAATCTTCCAATCGATTTGAAGCTAGCTTATATATTGGAACAAGTTTGGTTTGGAGACCAACCTGCTTCGGCGTTGTGCCATCTTCAGTGCAATTTTTCGTTAGAAACCCCGGTTCGTCGCCAAACCAACCTTGACAAGGAATGACGGAAATTTATTCCAGCATACAGCAACTTTTCACCCTTTCGGTAAAAATAGGAGATAAAAAAAAAACATTAGCAGATAGACTAGATCGGGCATATCGAACACAGGAAACATATAAGAAGGAATTATACACAATATGTATTATAGCTGAAAACAATGGGTAAACAAAAGAATCTGATGGATAAAATTAGAAAAAAACCGTAGAGCGCCCGGGCCCACTAAGAACAGGGCAATAACAGAGTTAGTGTTCAATGTTTTCCACCCTCTCCTCGTCACTACAGTTGCGGCGTGGTAGGCCTATTTCCATTTTGATTAGATTAACTGATCTCTCTTTGTCTATTCTAGGCCAGAGCTGACGTGCTATCCCACAAGAGGGTTCTTTCACTCATCTTACGTTTGCCAGCTCTATGACGTTGGCCTTCAACCAGACAGCGGTATACCCTCGTTATTAGAGGTATTCATGCTAGTTATGGATGGCCAGCTCTTGCCAGTTCATCCACTGCGCAGTTACCTGGTATATCGCTGCGGCAAGGGTGTTATGCTATGCACGTGCTGTATCTGGCTGCCAGCTCATTGAGCAGTTTTCTACACTCGATAACAGTCCTTGACGAAATTTCGCTGCAATCGAGCAATTAAATGAGTTTGAGCGAAAGATCCTGGGAACAAATCCTACTTAAAACTCTACCATCCCATTTTGAGCCGTCAGTGATTCCTCGATGGAATTCATGTGGGATTTGATACCCTACTTCTTACCTTGATTTCCAGGCATATAGGGCAGTTGTAGCCTTCTTGGATCTTTCTTCTGTATTGTGATTCTAGCTTAGCTTTCTGTCCAGAATAACAATCAGGTATTTAGCGCCATCTATCAGTGTGAGAGACACACCGTTCAACGACGGAAGGTCGAACTTTGGAACATATGCAGGTTCAATTCACCTATTGCTCAGAAATAGAATTATAACATCAACCAATGGTCCAGCAACACAATCTCGCTACGCAAGCAGTGATACTCCGCACGGGGAATCTTGGACTAAAGATAGAAGGATATGCATATGATGTAGTGGTGGAAGTGACAGGTCCCTTCTCTTCAACGATCAGTGAAATATTTAAGATAGTTCTGAGCCAGACAAAACTGATGCTGTTTACCAAGAAAATGGAAATAACACATTTCAGATTTCGTTCTCTAAACGAAACGGTTCACACATTGCCCTTCGAGGCGAAACACTTTGGCTTCATACTAACTAGATGCCAAGCTAAGCTGGAAGACAAATATCGAGAAGCGCATGTGGATACTAACCGATGATGGACTTGGTGGTCGGCACTGGTCAAGCAATAAAACATGAAGAAGTTAGGTAGCATCAAGCGCCCGGTTTACTCAGGTGTTACCGGAGTCATTATGTCGTGTCCCTCGGATGCGCTTAATGTGATTCTGAACCAACCGTCCATAGAACTCCATATTCGCTCAATTTCGGCGAGCTTTGCAATCAGACTCAGAGATTCGGGCTACTGGGGGTCAAAGCAATACGAGCATAGTGGAGCTCTTGAAATGCACTTAGAAACAGAGGAACAAAGTGACTATGGACCTCTAAGCTAAAGTTTCCTTCAAGACGAGTCTGGAGTAGAGAGAGAGCACCACGGCCATCCACACCGACGGTTTCAAAATAGGCTGCGGAGAGGTTTCGGGGTCACTTTCAAGGAAGCTAGATGTCTCTCTCTCTCTTTAAGTTTGCCTGACTTTCCTAGCATCTTCCAAAAGAATTAGCGCGTCAAAATGGCTAATTGGGTTCTCGGTTTTTTCTAGACAACGCTACAACCAACCAACCAAGGGCGTTCTTTGAAGCCTTATAACATCTGAGTTACGCAATATATTTTATTGAAATTCGGATCTATTTTAATTCAAGTATTCTCAATCCAACCTCATGCCTAGATGGCTTTTTTCTCCCTTCTCGCAACACTGTTTGCATCTCTTATGCATGCAAACGATACATCCATGTTTTTTTTGTCGATTTACTCCAAACCGTTTAATCCTAAATGATAGAATCTCCTTATTAATTTACTTTATTTGATTTTTAACATAAAACAAGGATATTTCTTGTTACAATTGCATATTTTTGAACAAACTTGCACAAAAATTAATAAACAAGAAAGCATTTCCTTGTATTCAGCCGCTTTCCTTTTCAATACATTTGAAAAAAAATTCAAAATAAAATTAAGAAGATTTTCTATCAAAAATTTCTTCTATCTGGCACCCCTCCCTCTCGGTGTCCGCCAAGCTTTTTTAGACGTCGATCTGTTTCATTATAGGAAAACTTTTTAGCTTTTTTATTAGATCTATAGACATTTTGAACATATCATAAAAATTTAGCTTACCAAAATATAAAGTCAGTTATCTTCCTCGAACATCACAACAATGGAGGCTGAAGTGCAAATGTATCCTAAATCATTCTTGGTTATTATACATGCTAGAAAGAGTACATACTAATATTGTTATACATATACGTTGGAGAGGATACACACCATTTAGAGAATGAATACGTATACGTGATTCTGTTAAAATTTGTAAGAGAGGGTTAGCAATGCAATAATCAACGCCATCTTCTATTTATTTTTCATCATGGTTATGACCCATGGTGTAATAAAGCAAGCTGAAATACGTTCACGTTCCTCTCACTCTAATCGCCATCTTGAACTCCCTGAGAAAATTCAGTTTGCCCAGGGGCGGACTGGGCCACCGGGCAATCGGGCAAATGCCCGGTAAGCCCCCCCCCCCCCTTTTGCCAGCAAAAATTTTTCCAAATACAAGGAAAAAACTTATAGAAGGCCTCACCCTTTAACATGATAATTGAAAGTAAAACTCTGATCAACACCTTATATTTTAACCGGAGAGATTGTTGATATGGCTACAGGTTTTATATATATGTATATTGAGTTATTGAATAGGAAGCAATTGGGGCCTAAGAATAGAGGCCCCCGAAAAGCTCTGAGATAACTCAAACTGAATATTCCGTCAAAATGTATATATTCTAGTATTTTTGAGTTCCGAACCTCTGAGGTCCTAAGATGTTTGGGGCCCTACTCTTGTGGAAACTTTTTCGAATTTTGATATGAGATTTCTGTCGTGACTGTTTCGTGGCCTTAAAGATAAAATTATATAGAGTTTTCGAACACTGATTTGTCTAGGCTTCAAACTCTTAGGGCCCCCACAGTACATTTAGATAATTGAAAATTTCACTCTGATGAAACTTTTAAGAATATAAACATGAGTTTCTAGTCATGACCACAGTTTTTAGGTATACACTTTCGAATATGTGACTCTTGGGGCCCCAATATGTAGGGCCCTCCTAGTACTCTTGAGTAGCGAAAGATCATTTTCAAAGCTCAAATACATCAAAAATCGTTTGAGGAATACCATGACACCAGACCACCTTGAAACTGCTATGCTCATGTCTGTGGAGTTCCCTGTTTTGAAAGAAATTCGTAACAACGATGTAATTGATTACCTGGCATATAAGTGTAATTTGTTGCAAAACCTTTTGCTAACTTGAGTAAGTCGAAAGTTGTTTTCAATGTACATTTAGTTAATCAGTGTCATCGTTACTAAACAAAACTTTTGTAACTATAAACTAACAACAAATACATATACCTTAAAAATGATTATTCAATAAACGCCTTTGTTTTTATTGTTCGTTGACAATTGAAATTAGAATTTATTAGAAATGGATTTTCATTCGTAAAAGAGAACAAGATTTTTAAATTTTTAAAGCGATTTTTGGAAAGCCAATTGCTACCGTCGTAAGTATTTTATCTACATATATCAGATATAGAAACTACAAATAAAATTATTCTTCAGATTTTTCGATGTGCTTTTGTTTTTCACTGCCTGCTTGTCGCCGGCACTTCCTTAATTATTGCCCAATCCGCTGCTGCATTCGTAAGAACTTTCGCAAAATTGAATTTTAACGAAACTTATTTTCGGGTTCAGCAGCCTAATTTTAGTATAAAAAAAAAACACTTTTAAAGAAGTACTTTTTTCATATAAACTGGAGTAATTACATTATTTATATTTTAAAATAAAAGTAAAAAGGGCATTGATAAACATTTTTGTAATAATTAACCTTTTCGCGAAATTGATGCCCATCACCCAACTTTAATGTCTTGCGGAACCGCCTTAGTGTTATTATTAATTTTTATTTTTAAATCCATTAATTACATGTCTTTGGAGTATTAAATTGTAACCAATTCTCTTTTTACGCCTTGCAGCAAGAATAAATTAACTTTCGGCTGATGCACAATACGTGACTGAAATTTTTAGTGAAAACTTCCTTGTTACAATTTCCTTTCTTTCACTTAACGTAAAGAATTTTTCGATGACCTTATATGCAATAATATAAATTGAAAATTGGACAAAATGTTTGCATAATTAAAATGTTCCCCAAAAATTTCTATGAATTTCTACAATTTTTCAAACTTCATTTGATGCCATATGGCATCAATTTCACTTAAAGGAACACAAAAATATGTAACGTTGGTTTGCTTTCATTTCAACTTTAGTTCAAGAGGAGCAGTAGCGTTTCTCATTATTATTTCAGCTGTTGATGGTGAGGGTTGCTTTTGCGATAATGGCAAACAGAATTAAAGATTCAGAAATCGAAAAAAATTCTACATAACTTTGATGAGTCTGACATCTCTAATTTAGAAGACTCAGAGGAACCTGATGTACTCGTATTATTAGATTTGTTTGATGCTTCTGAAGAGAATAAAACCTTTGTAGAAGAAGAGTTAACACACCAAGGGCCATATGAAATTAGTGTCGGAAATCTTGAAGTAGGTAGTTTTGAAGCTGCTCAGGCAAGTTTTGATGAACAAGATGCTGATTCGTCTTTTAAAACAAATTGATGTATGCCGTTGGAAAAAGGGGACATGGCATTCTCCGGAAGTCTGGTTTGCTGAAGTTTCTCCCAAAAAAATGCCTAAAACCCCTGTACAATATTTTTTGGAGTATTCCACTGATGATTTTATTGAAAAAGTGGTTGAAACAACAAACCAAGCTACTACACAATGGAAAATTTGTTAATTTAAAAAAGGAAAAGTTTTATAAGTTTTTTTTTTTTTTGGTTGCCCCCAATTAGAGATGTATTGGTCAAAAACTACTGAGGTTCCCACTTTTCGTGAAAGTATGACAAGAATCAGATTGCATTTTTTGCTTCGCAACCTTAAATTTTCTATTGATCTAATTTCTGATGATAAATTGCATAAAATTGGCCCCCTTTTAGATATGTTTTATAAAAAACTGTCTGCAATTCCAAAAGATGAAAATGTATGTGTCGATGAAATGATGGTTCTATTTAAAGGCAAAATTATTCTTAGAAAATACATGCCAAAAAAGCCCATAAAATGGGGAATAAAAATATTTTGACTTTGCAGCTCAAAAGGTATCATCTATGATTTGGAGATCTATCAGGGTAAAAATACCGTGGTGGTATTTTCCAAACTGGGCTTTTGTTCAGATATTGTTGTTCATTTATCAAAAACGATTCCAAAAAATAAAAACCTTAAAATGTATTTTGATAATTATTTCACAACTCTTAATTTGGTCAAAATTTTGAAGGAACACGGAATTTGGGCAACTGGCACTACTCGGGCTAACAGGATGGGCAAAGCTCCTCTTACTTCCGAAAAATACCTAAAAAAAAATGGGGCGTGGTAGTTATGACTATAGAATTAAAAAAAACAATAACATTTTCGTTTTAAAATGGCTTGATGGGGGAGTTGTTACACCTGCCTCAACAATTTATGTATGGAACAGAAATCATAAATAGAGTTTCTAGATTTTGCGCTGAACAAAAAAAGAAAATTGAAATTCAGCAGCCAAGAATCGTCGCAATCTACAATAAAAACATGGGCGGCGTGGTTAAGATGGACTTTCTTCTCTCACTTCAAAGAAATGAACTCTCAAAGTTTTCGATCATTTCATTGACCTTGCCGTTTGTAATGCTTGGTTAGAGTACAAAATAGATTGTGAAAGTAACCATATTGCACCAAAAAGAGTGTATAGACCTTTTGGCATTCCGTAATGACATTGCAGATGGACTTTTAGCGCGATCGGCTCAGCAAATGCATCATCGAAAGCGCGGGCGTCCCAAAACCACTCTTTCAGAAGATAATGGATGTAGTCCATCAATGTCGGCAACAAGCAATCCAACAACTTCCAGACATAGCTATGAAACAGCTCCATCTATTTCTCTCCGTTATGATGGATTTCAGCATTGGCCGGAGCCAGGCCCGTCGCGAGGACGGCGGGGGCCCCGGGGCGAACCTTCCGGGGCCCCTGTAATTTGAAGAGCAAAAAAAAAAAAACAAAAAAAAAGGTCATCTCCGAAATCAAAAAGAACAAGACCCAGACGCGTCTATAAATGTAGTACCACGCATTCCGTCAATCCGACACTGTATTATCGATTTCATCAGCCGTACTTCCTTGCCTTTGCTTCAATTCTATATTGTTTAATACGTCGGATACTTCTCTTTCACATTTCCTTTTTTCGTTCACATCCTTCCTCGCGCAATTATCAAGTTTGAAATTGCCTATCCCATGCAAATGTTTATTATCAACCAGACTATATCATTGCACGTCATGTTTATGTGGTGGAAAGAAAAAGATTTTTAGGACTGGTTCATACTAAATGCGGCAAATTATCGTTCAAGTATTAGAACTCTGTCGGCATTTGCCTGAAGTTGATAGAGAAAACTACAGAAAAAACTCTCGCACGCAGAGCTTAGACACAGTTGCCAAGACCCTCCCAGTCTCGATTACGTCATTACGACATTTAGCGCTGCTGCTCACACGGCTCGGCCGCCGAGCTGATGCAACTAGTTTTCAAATAGTTTGATTATTTGTCGATCGGAATAATAGTACAGAAATAATCAAATTAAAACTCTGCATTCGAAAAAAAATCAAACATGAAAAAAAAGGTTTCAATGATACACAACAAAATTTCTAATTGCCCTGATAGCTTTTACTTCACAATGTCAAATCATACACTTATCGCAAGCATGTGCGTTTATGAGTTCTCGCATGCACACTTACTTCCGCGCAAACTTTACATAAAATATAGCTGCTGCAGCAGTACATAAAATATAGTCAACATAATATATTCGATAACGAAATATTTCTTTTACGATATTTTGTACTACGGATCACAACACCTCTCATTAAATATCATTCTATATTCATATTATAAGAAATTATTCTTCGCTATTCAACATCTGTCTTATTCTATTATTGCAGATAAAAATATTACAGGAGGTCACGTATACATAACTACATTGCACAGCGTATATACAAGCGTCTATAGTCTTCTGCGTTTCCTTCCCTAAAACACTTTTTTCCTACATTTCATCGCAGCAAAATCATTTATTGCTTTTGTAAAATCTATTTTTCGCGCTCCTTCATTTTCGATAGACAGAGTAGCTAATCCGCTCAATCTTTCCTGTCCCATCGAACTCCGCAAGTAGTTCTTAATAAGTTTCAACTTTGAAAATGATCGTTCAGCTGAGGCGACTGTAGCAGGAATGGTGAGAAACATCATACAAGCAGTGTGTACGTCCGCAAAATTTGACATTAAAGAACTGTGTTCAATCATAAGGAAATCGGCCAACTGTTTTGTACTTTTCATTTCCATTATTTGATGGTTAAAAGCGGATTTTATCGATAGCAATTGTGCAGGCAATGATGGAGATATGTAATTTTGAAATTTTGTAACAAACTTTTCTGCTTCAGATTGAACTTCATGTTCATTGGAATTTGCAAGAAAATGTGGCTGTACGATTTTATATGTTCCGACAAGCGAAGCAGTTCCTTGAAATCTATGTTTTAACTGTGAGCGAATCGTATCATTCATTGGATAGAAAACAGAAACTTTAAATAGTTGCAAGTGCACTGGCGAACATCATTCGCGAAAAATTTTTGATGACCTTTACAAGAGTGTACAGGATATTCGAGATATTTGTGTTCAAAACATTTCACAACCTTAATAACTAAGTAACGGAAATATGCGAATAAGTATAAGTATCACAAGTTTTTTCTACAATATGTATTGCTTTATTTTAACTATATCTATATAATTATGAATTTTGTATTATTTTGAACTTTTCCAATATATGCACATACTACTTATATCCATGTTTTATGCATTTTTATTGATTTCGTTATAGTTTAAATTGTTTTTTAATTAAAAACTGATATGTGAACCAAACAAATAGTTTTTGAATAAATAAAAATATCTTGAAAGAACAAAAAAAATTGTTGAATGTTTTTTACCACTTAAGGAAATTGATGCCAAATGGCATCATGCTCAAAATCCTATTTGAAAGCAAAAAAATTTAAATTTGAAATAGCATGGGGGCAATAATTTTACTAAATCTGATTTTTGGAACTAAAAACCAAAAAGACGAAGCGAAAGGGTTAACTAAACAAGTTAGTAAAAAACTCATGAGTAAAGTAAATGTATTATTATTATTAAATATTTGTTTTATAAGTATCCCGCAAGATATAGCATATAGCTTATATTAATATAAAATTATAATAACAATTTGTCAAAATCTCAGTTTTTTTATTCCCCCAAAAGGCTTTTTTCCTCTCTCGATATTTGTAATCTAAGGGAGCTTTGAAATGAAAGCTGTCACTACGCGCATCACCTCCATTTATTGCATCATGGTTATGACCTACTATCGGAAGGTGCGTCACAAAAGTTAATGTATCATACCTAATACGAACCCAATTAAAATTTTGCAACTAATTATATCAATATAAAAATTGTCATTATTTTCAAACATTTACAAAAAAAAATTCTGTACACTTCATGCCATTGACAATTAATGGTTAGCAAAGTTAATGATATCATTTTATTGCAGAAAAATTGCACTCATTAATTCGGTTGGTAGAAAATTACACTCATTAATTCACATACATATTTTGAGCAGAATACCTGCACACGCAACACATTGTAAATGTATTTCATAAAAAAACTGCTGGAATATAAAAAATCATATTTCTAAGTCAAAAATTATACGCACCGGCTGTGTCTCTGAGGCGCCGCCACAGGCAACAACACTGTCACCGCAAACCGTCAGTGCCGTTAATTGATGTCAAACGTGATTTTCCGCAAATTAAAAGCGAAACCCCATTTTTGGCAGCTCATTAATTTTTATCAAATCAATTGCAATATGCGAGCGATGGCGGGCGGTATACGGTCGGTCGGTCGGTCGGTCGGTCGTGTCGTTATGCTTGATAATTGCCCGCGCGGTAGTTGACAACACCCGCCGGCGGCGCCGCCACAATCACTTGCGGCACACTGACAAAGTGAGCGCAACTGTTAAGTTAATAATTTTTTTGTGGTTTTTCATGCGGAAAGTCAATGGCGAAAAACCGAAAGGTTTTCCGATTTTTCCACGTGAACGCCTAGCCGTAGTAGTCAATAATTTGGCAGCGATTTAGTGGCGGTGTAGAGTGACTGCAGCCGCAACGGTAACGACGGTGAACTATTGATATTTATTTGTAAAATCTAGCGCCAGCTGTTGTGTTATAAACATATTGTGTTTTTGTTTTTGTTTTTTTCTGTTTTTTGCTTATCCAATTGTTGCAACCATGTGGCAGCTTTGAAATATGTACACTCGTAGATTTGTGCATATGTATTGTATGTATATCTTTGCGTTGATAGCGTAATTTATTGTCTGTGCATTTTGATTGAAGTGATTTGCTCGCAAAATTGACAACTCACTGAGTTTTTACACTGTCTGTATGTATGCATGTAGAGCGAATACATTGTGGCTGTGGCTGCTTTTGATTTGCTCTACCACCCGTTTGATCGCCAATCTCTGCTTTGACTGACTGACTAACTAACTAACTAACTGGCCGTGTGACTAACTGGCTGCCCGCAAATGTGGCATGAATCATCGCCATGACAGTTAGCGATTGCTGTCATGCCGCATAGACTTTTGAACTCGGGCAAAGTGCAGATAAAATTTTGACTACGAGTGAACGAGTGTATGGTTGGACCACATAGAAAAATCGAGTAACTCCAGAGAGGCTAAAATCGCTAGACAAGTAGAATAAAAAACCACCTTCTATAGGGAAAATAAATTTCGCTACTCCCATCTGACATTGTCGAAGTTCCTGAGAGCATGTCCTTCTTACTTTTTTTTTACTTTTTGACCTAAGAGACTTTAGATGGGATTCTCGGCTTAATCTTCCTCATTATACTGATCGTTTGAAGCTAATAAATCTTCCTACTCTCTCCAGCCGTAGAGAAATGCTAGGCATAATATTCATTACTAAACTACTCACAGGGTCTATCGCAAGCACATTTCTTATTGCCGAAGTTAAACTTAATGTTCCTTCTCGGATTTCAAGACACTTTAAACCTCTTTATTTAAAACAGTGTAAAACCAATTATGAATTAAATGAACCTTTCCGATGTCAAGATTTCAACTGTCTTTCCAGCACTTTTGATATTTCGGACTCACTTTTCACCATAAAAAGAGCTGTACTGTTCTTTTTCTATAGCTGAGCAGTTTTGGATCTCGACGCTTAACAAACTTTTTCCTTTTAACAACTCGGCACAAAAAAAAATAAAAAAAAAATAAAAAAAAGATCCGTACGTCATGCAGACTGTGCCCCTCGTGTCGGTAGGGCGGGGAAGAGGGTAACCGTTGGGCTTATTATTAAGAATAGGCGCAAGACCTAGTACAGCACTTTATATGTTTTTCGATTGACACATATCTGTATGTATAACAATTCGCTCAATAGTTGGGTTTACGATACAGGAACGACCTGGATTTACTATATCCGACCAAGGACTTCAGCAACATTCTCCAAAAGTTTCTATGGAATGCTTTGTGATGCTACAACAAAAACATGCATGTATATTAGGATGCATCATTTCCCATATAAAAAAGAAACTGGGGACTGTTTTTTCACCGGAATTAAAAACTCATTTTATTTTTAGAAATCAACTTAACTATTTCGTACAGATATTAAGATTTGCATGAGCAAAGGGCCGCATTTGAAACTACCTCCAAAAATGTAGTTTTTTTGTAAGTAAAAATATTTTTAACATATAAATGTTAGGTTTTGTTCTGATTATCTTTATATCAACAATAAATTTGTTTTTAGTGCAAGGTCATTTCGTTATTTGGAAAAGCAACAACAACCAAAACGGTAAAATTTATAGCTTGTATTTCGGAGATCACCACATCTTGTAATCACACTTCGTCTTACTACTCCACAGGACGTGAGTCCATAATGTTCACCGTCATGTAAGGCAAGTAACGCTACCACCTGAACCAAGTTAGCCATGTATACCGTTCCTATTTCCAAATACAATTCATATACGGCGGTCTGCGAAAGTCTAGTAAGTGGAAATCTGACTGATGAAGATACGCAATGATTTTCGAAGTAGCAGCTTTAACTTCTACCGTTTTGATTATTGTTGATCTTTCCAATAACTTCAAATTAAAAAAAATGGTCTTTAGCTAAACAAAACGCTGTTGTTGGTGTAAAGGTAAATATTTCTTTCTACAATATTTCTAAAAAATTGCCTCAGATCATAAAACAGTTTAAACTTAAAAGATCTACATAAAAAAAGTTGTTGAACAGTATCATAGTAATGATATTTTTGACGCTACTGGGAAGATGGTATTAAGAAAAACTTGAATAACTCAGCCAATAAGTACTTGACCCATTTAGACTTCTAAGGTATTAAAATATTGTCTCATCCATTTCAACTCCAACTCCATTCCGTAAATCTAATTATTATGATTTCGCTGAAAATTGTTTTTAAATATTTTTAATGAGACATTTTACGTTTCAACAGTTTATTCATTTCATTGGGTTATCGTAAAATAATTTTTTAAAAACGCTATTTATATACAAATTTTAGAGCGGTTTTCAATTAGGTTCAGCTGACGTAAGTCTTCATATTTTCCCAAAATATTTTTTGTCGAAATTTCACGCGGCCCTCTCGGCTTGCTTGCTTAACAAATACTTTTGGGAAACTATCGATTGTCTGCACATTCGATGGCGATAATGTCAATTCTTCAATACTATCAATATTATCGAAATATCATTTTATATTTATATATATAAATATATATACTGTATATATGTTTCATAAACAAAAGCTGTACTTCAACATAATAATAATAAGAATTCATATTGATGCTAATTTTTGTCAATAATGTAGAATACAACATTGCACCCGTCAGAGAGAATATGTGAGAGGAATTTTTGGGCGACGAACCATTGGTCCTACTACGATTGAGAAATGTCAAAATGGAAAACAAAAATGCCAAAATAACGAGTGATACAATGAGACCGATCCTGTGCTATATCAAAATGAACTTTATATGAAGGTATGCGCTTTTTTTTAGAATTTTCATGAAAGTAAGTAAAGTAGCCGAGTGTGTAGCGTGTGCGCGAGAACATCAAAAATTATAGAAAATATTTTTCTAATAGCGGTCGCCCCTCCGTGGGCAATGTCAAACCTCCGAGTGTATTTCTGCCATGTAAGAAATTTCTTACAAAAAAAATTTTCACACAAATCATTTACCGCCCGGAGTCGGCGTAAAACTAATGTTACAATATCAAGACGCACCTCACAGGTTTTAGGAGAAGTTCGGCCAAACATAAAGCTATGATGTAAGTGCCAAATTATTATTATTATTACTCACAGATATGTTAATACATTCAGTCCAAAAATTAAGCAAAGTTATCATAATACAATGAAACAGCAAGAAAACCAATATTTTTTGCCTAAGTTGGAAGTAGGATTTGAAAGTCAATTCAGTGATATAACTACGCTTTGTAATTCTAGAAAGAAATAAAACTTGCAATAATTTGCGGAGATTTCTACTGTTTAATGTTTTTTTAACACTCCTCACAAATTAATGAGCGCAGTTAGACTTGATTTGCAAATTGTATATCTGGCAAATGGACATCGCGCGTAGTTACCCAAAAAAAAAAATAAAACAGCAACTAAGTGCAAAGAGAGGCGTTAGAGAATCGTGCTGCCATATCATTGTTTACCTGTAATATAACAATAATTTTTCGAATGAATACAATTCATATGAAAATAGAAAAGCAAACTGCTAATCGTTTTCAAGTTTTGGAATACCTACATGCATATCCATGATAGATATTGACTTATCTTTAAAATCGTTAAGCTCTATTAGAATTCGGCAAATTGCAATATTAATATCATAATTGCTTTTACTAAATGGCGCATAAAAAATATCAGAATGACGTAAGGTTATTTCTACTTATAATTTCGGACAACAAAGTTTAGTGATCGAAACACACACTTAATGAATATATTTTGTATGCGTTCAATTCTATTTAGGTAGGCGACTTGAAAAGGATGCCAGATTAAAGTGGCATCTTCAACAACCAGCACTTATACCATTCATAAAATTATTATAAGAAGCGTACCAAGAATAATTCCTTGAGAGATTCCTGATAACGCAAGAAAATGACGAGACGTTGTGTTGTCGATCACAACCCTGCAGCCTCTACCGGACAAATATGACCTATCCATTTCAGGAAGGTGGGGCTTAAAGTACCTAGTTGTGTGAAACCCTATCGAAAGCCTTTGAAAAGTCTATGTAAATAGTGTCGACTTCGTCACCAGCTTCAAAATTTGAAAGACGGTCCACGGTGAAAATGGCTAGATTTGCATGTCAGATAGTCAGGCTTCTGGATGACTGCGAAATTCTTCTAAGTCATTTGTTCACGAGCATTTCTAAAAACAATTCAAGAGTTACACCGTAGAACTAAAAAATAAGTTGGAAGTTCTATCAGTTTTCAACCGACTGGTGTAAGAGAAAGGGTGAAATGTGATCTAAAAGGTTTATATCTAATCCTCGGATGATTTCTGAGCGTCCTCTAAATCTCAACCGGGATGCTGCTAGTGGCTAACACGCCATCTTTGTGAGAAGGGCTCAGCTGAAGAAATGGGCTGCAGGTTTTGTTGGTTAGCCGACGCAACGTCTGGACATATATTGTTATTTCTAGGACCCTTTAACCTTCAAAAAGGAGTTCATATCTATTGGGTTTTATGAACATGATATCGGAATGCAGCTATGAAGCTTTTACTAAAATTCATTCTTCCGCAATTTTTAAATTCTAACCAAAAATTAAGCCATAAATGCCAACAAACACCTTCACTCGCACGTAAATCCAAAGTTAACAAGACATCCAAAAACTAAATATTAAATTAACCGGATTAAGAGCAATTCGCTCAGTCCATGCCTGTCTTCTATCTCGGCTGGTAGAAAAGTTTATTCCCTTTGTCTTCTCATAGACAAAAAGGTTCATCGTTTTAACTTAACCACTGTCGGAATATTACAAAAATTTCAAAATAGAGCTTAATCAGATTGCCTTAAATTTTCAATACATCCTCCGTCTTAAATGCTTTCCAGAATTATGGAATGCTCCCGAAATAATTATGATTTTCGAACCGGGGAAGGATCCACATGTTGTTTCATCGTGCAAACCAATTGGGGAAAACCTCTCCGAGTCGTTCGAGACCAAATGAGGTTTTAGATAAAAAGAATCTCTTTAGTGTTATTTCTTTAATCTGGTGCTGCGAATCTGAATCGGAGCATCAACATATATACCAATAGTACGATGCTGCTGGCGTATGCAGATGACATTGACATCTTTGGCCTCAACAGCAAGGCCGTTAGCGCAGCATCGTCCAGTGGTGAACGAGGGTAAAATAAAGTACCTCCTTACAACAAACAAAGAGACTTCGCGTATTGGGACACACGGCACTGTTGGCAGTTATAACTATGAAGTAGTGAATGACTTTGTGTACTTAGGATCCAGAATAAAGCCCACCGATAATGTCAGGCTTTAGATCAAGCGAATAATATCTGTTGCCAACAGGTGCTACTTTGAGCTCGGTAAGCAATTGAAAGTCGAAACTTCACTCGGCGAATAAAAATTTCATAATGCCCGTCATTTTATATGAGACAGAGACGTGAAAGATGTTGAACAAAGATGAAAAGGTTTTGGGAGCTCTTGAGAGAATAATTCGGCACAAGATTTATAGCTCACGCGAGCGACGGGTACCGCCAGAAGAAGATGAAACGTTGGAATTGTATGAGCTCTATAATGGCACGGACATAGTCAAACGTGTAAACATCCAACGTTTATGGCGCTTGGACATGTCCTACATATGGATGATGATACTCCGGTGAAAGGATCCTTCGACTCGGCACCCATGGGTGAACAACGAATGCAAGGGCTACACGAACACAGTTTAGACTAGCAACTATGTTTACCATACTCTGCCAGTACAACAAAAAATTAATGGGAGATATTAGCCACATCAAACGTACCAAACGAAGAAATTGGCACTTATGGATGTGGCTTAGGATCAAATCTCACTGGGATCTCATAGTATATTGTAACATAGTGGCGAAAATCATAGAAAAAATCTTTCCCTTTTTCGTATTTGTTCATTATTGGCTGCAGTAAATGCAGTGCTGAAGGAACAAGACCAGTGACTAGTCCTTTTGTGAGACTATTTCAAATTTTATTACATGGTCTTTGTAAACATACAACACTAGATACCAGGCACGCTACTACGCTTGCTGTGCGCTAGCTTTACTTGCCAACCATTTACTTTTCCAATATTTTATAATTTATAATTAAATTGAAATGCTGCTGCCACCCACGCACCCATGCAGTGGTGATTTCTGCGCGATGCTAATGTTGCACGCTGTTTGTGCTGCTGCCGTTAGGACTTCAATATTGCAAGTTTTTGATTCAATATCCACTTCATGCAGTGGTATTTGCAATTGGACGCATTTAATTGCCACTTTTTCCAGTTTGCTCAGACACTTTGCACGGCTTCAATTGAAGTCACGATATTTTAGTATTCTCTGAATAAATATAGACAAAATACTACTGCATGTGTCGACGGAGAAAGTAGGCTCTATCATTAAAAAAAATAATTTTTTTTGATGATTTAAACAGCAATAGAGATGGTAGCAGCAAAGAAGGAAATAATTCTATTTATACATATTCTGTACGAAGGAATAACTTTGTGGACTTTGATAAATTAAAATTACTCTGCTGTAAAAGAAAACTGTGTTAAGAAGACCCAATTGGTACCACAAAAATTTTGCTAAACAATTTTGGATAAAGTATTCGTCGAATGGTTGGTTAGTTGCAGTGGCGAGAAACGATTCCAATTAACGCTACGATCCTGTATTTCATTACATGCAGTCCGTGAAGTTTGCGAGCTAAAGCCAATCCTCTAAATCCACGTTGTCCATCTACTTTAGTTCCGCAAACTTGGATTTGTTTTCGAAATCTCATTCTACTTTTGCAAAAACTTGGCCAGCCGCGGCAGAAAGTGTACATTGAGTACGTCTAGGATGAATCTCGATGATTTTGAATTTGAAATGGAAATTCTGCATTGAAAATGTGATTTTCTGAATTTGAAATGGAAATTCTGAACTTGCTGCACCATTTCCATTAACCAGTAAGGCACAGTGCCGCACTCCGGACTGTAACGGGATGCCTTCTGGAAGCACACCTTCACCGGGAGCCATGCATGCTTCCTACAACAGACCACGACACCTTCCTCAGGCAACAGTTCCTGATTGTGTGATATCTCCCAAGTCATCCAAATAGAAAATTCCAAGCAAGAAAATTCCATTCAAAAGACATCTCCAAGAACTTACTGACGAGATCCGGGCATACACCAGGCACGCACTGGAACCAACATCGCGTACACAAGCACTTAGCAATATTCACCGTGAGACAGTCTCCAACTTCACCAACTCTCGCTACGTGAAAATGTTATTGGATTCAAACCGCCACCAACAGCTACATACCTCGTGAGTCCCGCGCTACTCAGGCTCAATTGCGGCATGGGCATTATGGTAGACTTACATAACTCTTACTTATCTAGACTCAACACTGACATCCCCAATATATAAGTACGATACCAACCACCTATTCAAATGCTCCCCTGCAAAACTACTATCTAACACCCTTTTACTTATAGTCTTACCTCAGCTCGTTTCCTCGGCCTAACCTTAGACGAGTTTGAAGATAACGGACATGACTAAGCTTTTCAAGCTGGGTGTAGCTAGCTGATGCAACAACAACCACAACATTGCAGTAAGTCCCCTTTGTTTTGCAAAACGAACTATATTCATTGGGTTTGTGGTTTAAAATTTACGTATAACGAAAATGTTTCATAAATTTTGCTCAGATCAGCAAAGTATTCTTTTCAATGGTATTAAAATTTCACTTGAGAAAATGGAGAACAAATTTCACAGAATAATAGAGCATAATTATGATCACGCAAATAACCTCTGGACTCAGCTCGATAGCCAGACGAAATTTAGTTTATACGGACTACATAGCTCCGCGCTTTAATTCGGAGACAGGTTCCTGATAACAATCAGAGAAAATGTTTGACGTAAAGAGGTCAAACCTACCGGAAATGCTATTACGATATGTGCAGACTCCTCACAAATGCAGGACGGGTTGATGATTGAAATATACTGCTAGTTTCCACTAGAATGAAAGAAAACGACTTTATTATCAATGTCTACATAGATAGCCTAAGTAGTGATAAAGGGAGTCTGCTCATACTAGTTTACTTCTAGAACCATCCTAAGGAGCGCTGATGCACATCTATTGGGTAGAATTAATTTAGCAATAAAACTACATACAGAAACCTCTAAAAATGTATATGTATAATGTAGATAGGAAAGATGACAAATAACACTCGTTGATAAAAGGGAAAATTCACCATCAGGAAGACTGTAAAATTCATGAACAAACCAAACGAGAGAGTATGAGGTCAATCTCATGAGGAAACTAACAGCAGGACTATAAAAGGCTGAAGGTTGCCTATTCGCAGCAGATGCAGCCAAGATGGGGATAATTTCTAGCGACGAATACGTTAAATGCATGGAGGTAGAAGCAGGAGAGCGTTTGATATCCAGCGGTATCAAGAACGCGGCTTAGGAGCCTCCCGATTCTCCGAAGTTTGAGGACTTGTCAGCTCTTAACTCTCGAGCACTCGTCGAATTCGCAAAAAGCATTAACATCATTAATGATGTATACTATCGATTCGCATTTAGTTTCGTTAAAGGCCAACTGGTCCCTGTCAGGCCCCAAGCCGCCAACACCAACTCAACCTAAGCTATGATTCATGAATGGATGGCATACGAGTGTAGCAAAATTAACTCCACAATTTACAATTTTTTCAACTAGCTTTCAAAAAATTAGGGTGCATCAATTGCCATACAAGAAAATGTTATACTGTTTTCGCAATTATAATTGTATTTTAAGACATCAATTAAAATATTTTGCAAAAATATTAAGGTTATCGTGAGCTGTACCGATTTGAAATGACCTCCAAAAATATAGTTTTTTTAAGCTATAGTTTTTTAAAATACTAAAAACAATTACAACGTATCATAAGGTTTGGCTTGAAAGGTGTGCACACAAGTTTTTAAAATTGAAATATCAACGGCATCATAATACTGACAGTTTTGATGCTTTGACCCGTTTTGGAAGATGGGTTTCAGAAAAACTTGAATAACTCAACCAAAAGACAATATTTGTTTTTCTTTGCAAATTATTATGGCTTTGATAAACCATTTTTTAAATAATTTTATCCAGGCCTTCAGGTGGTTTCTTTGAGGAAATATTTATTTCAAACAAATCTTAAAAATCTTTAAATTTTCAAGATATTTGAGCGGAAGCCTTAAATAAATCTAATAAATTTTAAAATTCCGGTGCAAAAACCGCAACTTTTTTAGTGGACAACATTTAGTATGTATGTAGATAGATATATGTAGATAGATATATGTAGATATCTAGGTACATATAATTGTTTTCGTATCTTACCTGAATCCCCCCACACACATGCGCCAAACTTAATAAAGTAATTTACGCACTAATATCCCAGTCAAGTGCTGAAATCTACATAGACAACGCTAGAATTATGTGCATTGAGCAATTTGTGACTAAAAGCCTAACAAGCTGCCGCCGCTGATTGGTTGCTGTTGAGTTGCTGTTTTGTTGCATGTTAATGGAGGGGCCGCCGACTCCCGAACAAATTGTTGGTCTTTAACAAAAATAATGAATGCGTTTAATTTGTTGCAGGCACTTATCTTGTAAATAATTTTTCCTCATGCATTTATAATAAATAGGTAAATAAAACGTATGCGTACAATATTTTGGTAGGAAAATTTAAAAAAAAAAATCACAAATTGACAATCGCTGTCAACGTCAACGACGCCTAGGCTGTCTCTGAATTTGAGACTTGGACTGATGCCGTGGCAGTAGACTTGCCGGCGTGAGGTGTGTGAGTGATGGTAGGATATCGAGAAGTAAGGGGCGATTTGAGCAGCTGAGGCGGAGGCAGAGTCAACGCTCAGCAGGAGTTAAATTTTGGAAAATTTGCATTTTAATTGAAATGGCACGCACAGACATACACCTACATATATAGGTACATATCTGTGGTGCCGGGTATAAGCAAGATAACTCTATTTCACTCATTTTTCTCAAATATAGCAGTTAGACTTTCAAGCATATATTCGAAACTATACAACATCAAACCTATGTATGTCCTATATAATAGTAGATATTATTTACAGCCATTTCAAAATATACTTTTCGTAAATTAAATTAATGAAAATATAGTTTTAATAAAATAAACTAGTGAACAAATCTCAAATGAACCAAAAATAGAGTTATAATGTTTATGCCAAAACCCGACTGTAAGGTCGATTTGTATGTACATACGTATGTATGTATGTGAGTTAATTATGGTCGGTGAAAATTTGTGGCAGCGATACTGTTAGTCATCGTCAACGCAATGAATGATACCACTTTGTACAAAAATATTTTTTCGTATTTATTGTTTTTGTTTAGAAATTTTAAACAAATACTCATTTCTAACACGATACGCAAATAATAAATGAAAAATATTCGCGAGCAGAAGATCGACACTCACCACGTCTTTGTTGACTTTAAACCTGGCGAAACTAATCGGATATGTAAAATTTTCCCAAATTGCTGACTCACATCCCTTCACCCGACCTCGACGAAGCTCGGTGCCAGTCTTTCAAATATTTCAGACAAGGTTCTACATAGAGCTAAAAAGTTCACCTATAATTAAAGAAATCGACTTCTAAAAAAGCTTGAATCCAAAGAGAGCGAAAGAGTACAATATTGTAAAAATTTTTCCTAAAACATCTTCTTAATTTTATTTTGAATTTCTTTTAAAATCTATTGAAAAGTAAAACGGCTGAAAATATAGAGATAACTTCTTGTTTTTGTGCTAAAACTCATATAAAGTACTAAATTAATAAGGAGATGCTCTAATTTTTACCCGAACCTTATTGAATTTATTAATAAGGTAAAATTTTTGTTTTTAAAAGAGTCTTGTTTAATTCAAATTTGGCTTTTCACATATTTACATACATTTGCGAATTATCTATTTTAATTGTTTTTAGTCTAATATTATGAACATTGTTCTTTGGATTTTTGGATTTTTGTATTTTCAAAATGAATATTTTTGATTTACATATTTAATGTTCCATAAGTTTTCAATACATAAAGTAATAATTGTTTTCAAAAATAAATGTCTTGTGCATTTATATTAAAGATGACGGTTGTGCAATAAGGTTCCGATCTAAACTTGAATTAAAGTTAATGAAGTAGTAGGGGCAACTTATTATACTTATTACCTTATGTTATACTTATTTCAATTGTTCTTTTATTAAAAACAAATATCTAAAACTTGTAAAACTATATATAGACATTGAAACTTATTAAGTAAAACTTATATCATTAACTAAAAAAACTGTTTAAACAATTTAAGCGGCAATAATTTAAAATTGATACGATCATCGGCTTATTAAAATTAAGAGGAGATTGTAATAAAAATCATGATTTGACTCTTAATTATCTTGAAGAGGTTTTCATCTTAGATTTATTGGCTATCTACTAGATTTTATTGAAAAGGTTATTATCGTAATTCTACAGAACTCCTTCTTAATTACATTTAAAAATTTCAACTTAGTTTTACAGATAATCTTCTTGATCTTTTTGAAAAGACATATACCACCGTAGTAAAAACGGCTTCTTATTTGAAAACATCGTAGAGAAATCCTAAAATTTTGTTCTGATTTATAGAGCATTTTATGTGGTATTTTCGCCCTATGTAGCGAGCTTATTTTCCGAAAGACTGATGCGAACCGTCAACGAGCTGATTGGTCCACCTCTGGGTTTGCTTAGACCTGGCAAATCTACCATCGAAAAGGCACGCTAAATCTTAGAAAGTATACAAGATAAGAAAATCGACAAACACCATCTCTTCGTCGACTTCAAAACCTCTTTCTATAGCACGTGAAAAATTTGCCTATATGCCGTGATGTGTGAATTTGGTAGCCCTGCAAAACTAATACGGCAATATTAAAGGAAGTTGAGCAACACCACTAGCTCCATCGGAATTGCGAAGGAGAAAGAGGTTAAACGAAAAGATTTGGAGATGCACGAGGCCAAAACAAAGTATGGACTTGCCTCATGTTATTGAATAAACAATCACTATTGACAGTTAAAATTTGGAAAAGTGTAGGACCTTTTTTTATCTGGGAATCAGCATTAACTCCATTAATAATGTCAGCCTCATAGTCCAACGGACGTAATCCAACGGACTCTGGCCAACAAGTTGTACTTTGGACTGAGTAGGTAAATGAGACTCTCAACATCAAATGAGATCTCCCTTGGAGTATTCGAGAGAAAGATTATCCGAAAGAGCTTAACCGCGACGTAGACATTGTTCAGCGAGTTAAGATTCGGCGGCTAAGCTAGCTAGTTAGTATTGTAAAGATGGAGGAAAATGATCCTGCCTTGTAAGTATTCAACGCTGTACCCGCTGGTCATCACCAAGGAAATCCTATCCATTCGAAAAACCAGGTTGAGAAGAACTTTGTATCTTTATTTGGTGCTAGTTAACCGAAGCAAAATATGGTCGGACGAACGCGTTCCTGCTAATTGGATTTTAAGTGTACTCTGCCCAATCCACAAAAAGGACGATCCTGCAATTTGCGCCAACTATCGCGGGATCAGTCTTCTTACCACAGCATATAAGGTTATATCGAGCGTATTGTGTGAACGACTGAAGCCCACCGTGAGCGAACTGATTGGACCTTATCAGCGTGGCTTTAGACCTGGCAAATCTACCATCGATAAAATATTCACGATACGCCAAATCTTGGAAAAGACCCGAGAAACAAGAATAGACACACACCATCTTTTTGTCGACTTCAAATCCGCTTTCGGTAGCACAATAAGAAGTTGCCTATTTTCCGCAATGTCTGAATTTGGTAACCCAACAAAACTAATACGGCTATGTAAAATGACGTTGAGCAATACCACCAGCTCCCTCAGAATCGGGAAGGACCTCTCCGAGCCGTTTGAAACCAAACGAGGTTTCAGACAAGGTGACTGTTTTTCGTGCGATTTCTTTAACCTTATGTTAGAAAAGAGGAAAAGGACGGTCTCCTCTGCGTTGGACAGACCAAGTGGAAAAGGATTTGACGTCACTTGGTATTTCCAATTGGCGCCAGTTAGCAGGAAGAAGGAGTGACTGGCGCAATTTGCTAAGCTCGGCCAAAATCTCGTAAGAGATTATGGCGCCAATTAAGTAAGTAAGTAAGTAACCGAAGGAACGAATAGGTCACAAGGTCATTTTTGCTTACGTTTTAGAAGGAATCGCTGCTTTTGACTATCGCTATATTAAAAGTAATAATTTTGTCTGCATGCAAACATGGAATTTCCCACATTTAGAGTATATTCTTGCACTTTATTTATTACAATACATATACAATTCGTAGTAGAAAAAGCTATAATCGCTTGGAATTGAACGGCAATTTGGTAAAAATCATTGGAATACGCGGCTAAAACATATGTTCTCCTTTTTTCATTCTTACAGGAAATTGCACCCTTCCTGAAACCATCTGTAATTCGCCGTACTTTCTGCTAAAATAGTCGAGCGTTCTTCCTATCGGCTAGAATCTGAAGCTTCTCGCACAAGCGCATCTAGGCCTGGCTCTTCTTTTCTCTGAAGATACGCCTCGCTTCCATCCTCAGCTCCCGATATCTCTCCCACACAGTTCGCATTGTCGGCCGGCCTTCCTCATCGTACCAGTCCTTTTTTCCGGCTCGCAGAAAACCACTGACCATTGCGCACAGATATTAGTTTGTTGAATATTGCTCTCAGAGAGCTGAAGTGCAAGTCGAGTGGCGAAACAGTCGGCTATCTGTTGTGATTGCAGCATTTGGACGTCGAGCTTTTCTTGTGTCACTGAGCCCGCGCTTTTTGCTGCACAGAGGTCCGTACGAATCTTGGCTGCGACAAGACGATGATCGGAGTCGATGTTAGCTCCTCGAAAGATACGCAGGTCTAAGACACTGGAAGCATGCCTTCCGTCTACCACAACGTGATCAATATGATTACGTGTTTTTCAATGTAGTTTTATGTTGCAATATCATTGACACTTCCTATGATATCTTCATGCCGCCCCTGCCGGATGTAAGTGAAATGAAGAGCTTGGGAGTGGGGACACGAATTTTGATAAGATACGATACCATATCAACACTTTTGTCATTTGATAGCGATATTTTTTACTGGATACTTTTAAACTGATATTTTTAGGAATCAAGTACTGAACCCCTGTATCCTATCGAATTTGCGAAAAAAATTTATTGAGGACTTAAAAGTGTCAAAATTAGTCAAATAAAAAATATGCTCATCATCAAAGGGTACAATTTTTTCTAAATTAAACCTTCAAATTCGACATGTTAAGCTAGCGATCTAATTAGTGCTTATGCAAAACTTTCTAAATAGCAAACAGATAACGAAATTGAGTCCAATTTGCACTTTTAATTTAGTGTCGATAGTTTGGGTATCTAGTATTTTTAATTCGATACTTAAGTGGAAACGATTATTTTAGAGGGGCGCTTTGAATGAGAGCCACATCGATACTTTGTCCAAAAATTACGAAGTCTTATGGTATTCTTGCCTTTATTAGGCGTCACAGTTCGGATTTTACCAAACCTGAAAGGATGAAAGTTTTGTATGAATCTCGATGCATATCGATTAATTTAAAATAATGAAGTAATAGGAGAATGGTCTATTGTGGTCCTTCGTGTTCGGCTGTTTTTCCCGGTGCTCTCAGTTCTTCCATACTGCTTGAGAACATTTTCTTTAATACTCGTGCTAGAGGTCTTCGTTTCTTGAAGTTTTTCTACGTTGGTCTTCTTACGGCTCAGTATGCTCTGATTAGTAGAGCCTTAATTAAGTTCAATAGCATCTCTAGGCAACGATTATTATTTGATATTTAGTATATATCATATATATATTGATATCATCTCCAAGTAAAAATGTAGTTGATATAACAAAATTTTCCCACAAACCTCAACTAATTAGTAGCATTCCCAGGCGTCACTATACAAACGAGCGACAGCTATTCATCTGGAATGAATTCCATCTGGTAATGATTTAAAAATCAATAAGCATTTTCCTACCTCAAAAATCCCAATTATTCCAATTGGGCTACATTTTTCACAAAATTTACTCAACATGAATTGGGTTTTCCCATTGACTACTCGTGGAAAGTCCCTATGTTGACGCAATCGAAGGAAAAACAGAAAGTCTCACACATGCATTCCTACCTGTGTACATAAATAAATACTCGCACAAGTCATACATATGCCTAGAAATCCAAAATAAGACAGTATCGACTTTCATATTTGAAAATGAGCAGAAGCGGCAAAATGAATTATTGGCGTGCAGCAGCTAGCAAATCCAACTCAATCGAATTTGAGTTGACAATCCTGAGAAAGAAACTAATTGGAAATTTTTCCATCCATGCTGCAGCGTTTTACTTAAGGTGCACAGAGACACCTAGAGGATTTTAGGTAATAGAATGACAGAAAGCAGATGCACCAACCGCCTCCGCAAGTGTGTAGCATCACAAGTGTGTATGTATGTATGTATGTGTGTATGTGAGTATGACGTTGCAGGCAAAAAATGTGTTGCATGTGCATACCAGCAGTGGCACTCAATCATCGAAAAATACACATACAGTTAGCTACCGTAACTGCCTCCATTCGGGCGCCTTTGTTAATTTTCCCCCAAGTCAGCATCTTTTACTTTTTTTCACCCGACTAAGTAAATTTATTATTTTGGCTATACTATTTCTACAATTTGTGCCCGGCAATCATAATCGTAATGATTACACTGGTCTGTAACAAAATCCTCTTGCAAATTAATTTTACCCTAAATGTGAAGATTTGAATGCCCTAAATCTATTCCCGTTGGCTGATTTTTTCTATCACGCCTATGTAGATTTTGTGCCATGAATTTTTTTGCTTTTCTTTTTCAAAATATTTGAAATTGATAATTTTGCCTAAAGTATATATAGGGTACAAACCAAAGGCAATTAATATAAGATGGTGTTACTAGAACAGCTGATTTGATTTGTTTTTTCATCTTACGGCTTAAATGTTAAATTTAAATATTTATATTATGATTGTTCTCATTAGCTTTCGATATAGATATCATATTAATAATATTATATATTGTTATTAATTAAACGAAAGTTATTTATGAAATGTAAGGTATACTTTGTATCACAAATTTAAATTACTTTTATTTATTTGAATAGAAACAAGTAGCCATTTTTTTTCTTTTAGCGTACCACGCCTGTTTTCCAATAGTTTTATTTTTGCATATTTCTCTTTCTACACACCAGCGAAATTGCGAGAAATTGTGCTTACTGAGTTGAAATGAAAAGTGTGTATCAATTCTGTATATAAAATTTCAGCAAATTACTTTTTATAGTCACGGAAAAATCGCATTTTTTTCCAAACTGTGACCCTTATTATGAGTTACATTCGATCTTCGACTGTGGTCGAAAAAGCTGATCGAAAAAACACACATTCGATAAAGAATAGCGGGCATTGTGAATTTTGACAAATGTAGATCGTTCACAATAGTATATTTCTATCAGCTGTCATTGAAATTTAGTACAAGTTGTAAGCGAGTTGAGTAAATAAAAAAAATAAAAATATAACTGCGAGGGTTTCGCATTTTTTTAGAGCAGGAGGATGAGAGTTTACTGGAATCGGTAAGGAGTAGAAAAAGACTAAGAGATTCTTCAAACCCTTTATAAATAGAATCCAACGCGTAGGTATAATATTTCAAAGGGGAGTTAATATATGTATTGACAACATAAATACATGAATTATATTTACAGGTTTATAAGAAACTTTCGACTATTGCTGTTCACTATGGAAGCATTACGCCCGAGCCAAGTCAATTCTAGGCATTTTAAAATTAGCAACAGTGCTACGATTTTGTGCTCAGGAATGCAAATACCTAAGCTTAAATAAATACATATATTTCTTAAGGAATGATATACTAATTTCGTTAATACAAATTTATTTTCCTGTCGTTCTGACAGGTGATCGCAAACCATTTAGCTCCAACGAGCGTTCTTCCAATTTTTCCCATGCATGAACTAGGCAAAGCTTTTTTTCACAAATGAGGGCAAAGAGCCATTTTTTTATTATTATTATTATTTATTTATTAATTATAATTAAAATTATAGATTAATACATATTATAGCACTAGCTACCAAGGCTATCGGCTTAGTCAGTATGTGAAAATAAAATTATAATAAATGTGCAATATTTAAATTTTTTAAGAAGGTAAAAATAGTTTTTACATTAGTTTCTGTAGAGCATGAGAGAATATTTAAAGGATCGGTATCAGCAAAGAATTGGGCACGTACGGAAGATAGCGCAGGGCATCTAGATAAGATATGGCGGATGGTTAGGTCGGATGCGTTGCAGAATGTACATAACGGCTGGTTTGTGTTCTTTAAAAGGTATTCGTGAGTTAGAAGAGTGTGGCCTAGTCTGACGCGTATAAAGCATTTATTCATCCATGTTGTTGTGTTTATTGGCAGAATGATTCCATGGCCTTTAGGGTTTATTTCCTTATATTGGTGTTGATAGCTAAACCATTTGTTCTCGAAATGTAATTTTAACGCAATTGAGAAAATATTTTTGAGCGATTTTTTCCCAAACGGCATGTGCAGATGGAGGCATGATTTCAACGCCGAATTAGCAGCTCGGTCGGCGTGTTCATTACCTGGGATACCTGCGTGGCCAGGGATCCACATAAGTTTAACCTTGGGCGATAAATGTATTAGGAGTTGCTGAATGCGATATATTGGATCTTCTTGCATGTGTATTCGTTTGGCTGCATTGAAAACCGATAAGCTATCCGTGCATATAACAGTTCTGTTGCCCAGGGATTTAGCTAGAGTTAATGCTGAAAGTAGACCTTGCAGTTCTGCGTCGAATATGTTCGCATAGTAGGGGAGGAGGCCGCACGAAAGGGTGTCGCCATCGTTATTTGCTACCGCAAATGAAACTCCGTCATCTTGTTTTGAGCCGTCTGTATAAAGAAACTTCCACCCGCTATCCTTCAGTGGGTTGGCGATACTGTGAAACGAATTCTGGTAAACAGAGTTATTGGTTGTATCTTTACGTAGACGTGTTAGATCGCTTATAAAAGTATTCATATTTAGACACCAGGGTGGATGTTTTGTGGCGGGAATTTTAAAGATGTATCAATGTCCAGAGAGTCAGCGAGTTCTTTCACCTCGCATAGCGTAGATTTGCGAGAGAACATGGTTTTTCTATGTTTAAGGAGCTGTATGTCGTGGTGTAGAATGTGAGACGTGTTGCAGTGCAGCTTGTAGGCGATACGACCGTTTAAGAGTTGCAATCGCTCCTCGATTGGTAAGAAACCACCTTCGGCCAGTAGATTTTTTATTGGAGTTGATCTGAACGCTCTAAGGCTACACCTCACTGCGGCGTTGAGAAGCGGTTTGATTTTGTTGAGGGAGTCCTTGCTACATTTTCCGTATATTTGGAGCCCGTAATCGATTTTACTTTGTATGGTTAGTTGGGTGACATTGATTAAAGTGTTAGTGTGTACAAAACTTTTCTTTGAACTTAAATATTTTACAATGTTGAGCCTGGTAGCTAGTTCGGTTCTTAGTTTAGTACAATGTTGCTTAAAGCTATGTTTGTTGTCTAATGTAACTCCTAGTATGTTTAAAGAATCCACATTAGGAATAGTGCAGTTATTGTGTCTTATGGGTAGTTTGTTACATTTAAGTTTTCTACAAACATGCAGATGCTTGCATTTCTCAAAGGAAATGATACCACCTGAATGTTGCGCCCAACTTTCGATTGCAGTTAATGCATTATTGAACTCATTTTGAATGCTGGATGTGTTCTTGTTGTTAGATATTAAGAACAAGTCGTCAGCATATAAGCAATGCCTGATGTTATTTTGTTGACTAATCAGTCGACTAACATCTTCAAACGCTATTAAGAATAAAGTTACCGAAAGTGGTGATCCTTGCGGAAGTCCGTTTTGTAAGGGAAACGTAGGTGATAAGACGTCATTTACTTTGCAGCGAAATTTTCTATTTTTGAGGAAAGATTTTATAAAATTAAAGATTTTAGGC
Organism: Anomoia purmunda; assembly: GCA_951828415.1. NCBI lineage: Eukaryota > Metazoa > Arthropoda > Insecta > Diptera > Tephritidae > Anomoia > Anomoia purmunda. The sequence continues at coordinate 84,638,216 of OX639994.1, forward strand.
CCGAGTTTCCAGTCCTGCAAGTTTTTTAAAACGATGTGACAACCAATTTTGTCGAAAGCCTTAGTGAAGTCGACTGATAACACGGAGGTATGGTTTCTTGAGGAAAGGTTTTTGGAAACTTGGTGGTCAAGGTAAAGCTGGGCATCCATACAGCTCATTCCGGATCTAAACCCCACTTGGGATGCAGAAATTAAACGTTTTTTGTTTAGAAACCAAGTAAGTCTGGTTGAAATTATCTTTTCCATAACTTTACAGGGTATCAAAGATATTGGTCTGTAATTATCGATGATGCCAGGATCTTTGTTTGGCTTGGGTATTGGGATTATAATCGCAGTTTTAAAATTTTGAGGAATAGTGCTAGTGCTCAGAATAGCATTGTAAAGCTGAAGTATCCGTTTCTTGACTCCCACTGGGCTAAAGCGTAACATTTGATAGTTGATTTTGTCTAGTCCTGGGGTTGTTCCTTTAACAGTTTTAAGCGCTGTTTCTAGCTCGTTGAAATTAATGTCGTTTTCAATTTGCAGGGCCAAGTTGTCTGGGCGGTATGCGGGCTGCATTTGTGGGATGTTATTTGGAATGTTGTTGAGTTGAGGGAAAAAATTAGTTGTATCGGATTCTTTAGATATGTGTCTAGCAAATTCTGTTGAGATGGTAAACGGATCGGTAAGGACTACGTTGTTCGCTGTTACAGAGTGGGTAGTTTTCGGAGTATATATCCCTGTAAGGGTCTTTATACCCTTCCAGATGCTACTGACTGAAGAGTTTGGGTTTAGCTTCTTTGTGAATTCTTCGAAGCTCTTTCTCTTTGCCAATTTCTTTTCTTTGTTGAAAGCGGCGTTGCATTTTTTGTAAGCGACCAAGTTGTGACAGAGGGGCGACTTTTGATATTTTCTCCAGGCTGACACTTTGTTGTTGCGCAAAGTGTTGAGTTCTGGTGTCCACCATGGAACTTTTCTTTTCGTAGGACGTAAGGAAGTGAGAGGGATGGAAGAATTTGCTGCTTTACGTAAGGTTTTTTGAATACTGGCAGTTTCTTTGTTTAAGTTCTGTAGTTCTAACGGAGGGAAATGTTTTGAAAGCAGAATATTTTGGAATTTGTGCCAATCGGCTTTGGATGTATTGTATTTGACGGTTTTATTATGGGAAGGAGTATTTGGGCTTGACAGTGAGATAGTGCATATAATGGGGAAGTGATCGCTGTTGTGTAAGTCTTCTAGGGTGAACCATGTGGCAAGTGGAAGTAGCTGGGGTGAACAAATGGTAAGGTCTATGTGTGTAAACGTTTTGTGGGTTGAGAAATGAGTTGGGCTAAAAAATGTGGAACGCTTCACGATTTTGCGTGTCATCCTTGCGCAGGGGCCATGCTAATCTTCTCTGTATCGTTCCAATTTTAGTATATGTTCTGCCGAAGCAAGAACCATTTTTTTAGATTTTAAGCATTTATTTATAAAATATTTGTTTATAAATCATCTGTTTACACTTTAGCATAATTAAATACGTTTATTATTGAAATATATTGACAGTTAATCATTCTTCTTTTTCCCGTGTACTTGCCTACAAATTGCGATAACTGTCACTTCGCCACGGGAAGGCGCAATCTTATATTTTACCATTATTGATACCAGATGGCTAAATACCACGTACCTTAGCTCATATTCTTGCCATTCAATTTTCAACACACATACCTACATTCATATTTATCTCCCATAAGATTTTCTCATGCAACAATTCACAATTTATAGCCTCCAAAATTACTGAATTATATTTGTATGTTCCTCAATTTAAACAAAAGAATTATTGATCCCCCTATTAAAGATGTTTTAAAATCAAATAGGTAAGAATTATATCACTCCCTTCGCACGATTAAATGTGAAGTTACCATTAGTGCGGTCGCATGCATTCTAATGAAGTACATAAATGCTTTTTTTATTAGACAAATAAAACTTTATTACATATAATTCACTATTTACACAAAATTCATGTGCGAAGATGCGCCTATTCATTTCTTTCGCATTTGGCAATGCAACAAATCAGTAATATTGCATGTTGCAGCTAATTTGATGGCATTTCCGCATGTTGCAAATGCATTGGATGTGTAACTACAAAATAAAACTTTTATTTTTAGTAGTGTTGTTGCAGCACCAGCGGTTCATTTGAATTAAATATCAACAACAATAACAATAATTTGCGTAAATGTTTCGTAGGTACATGAAAAAAGTGCAACACTTTCTAGTTGTTTCTAGTTGCTGCGCGAGAATGCGGGAATTGAACGGTGTACAGTTGTAACCAAAAAAGCCAGTGCCTGCCGTGCATAGCAATGGAAACCCAGTGAACAAAACATCTGCAAAAGTATTCGGAAATTAAAAACAAAAAAACCGGTTAAAGTCTCCATTCGCTTAAAGTCTCTCGTCAGAGTAAATTTGTGGAACTCTCTTCTACCTAACTTGAGCAGCCAGAAAGTTAGTCAGTTAGTTTTCTTCATAGGCAATGATAAGGATTGCTAAGCCAATCCCTTTTATCCACTTATAGCCAAATATACTAAATTGGGCAGAACTATGTGCCGACTCAATATAGCCATGCCCTTCTATCTGTCGGTCTGGCTGTTTGAATGAGGATTTCTATAACATAATTTCGAAACTGACACGATCGGATCACATATAGCTCCCATACAACTCACTTTCACATTAAAAATCCTGCTTTAAATTAGCTGCTACGTCCTACAACCTCCTAAGCAATTTGGGCCGATCCCAACATAGCACGTTAGGTGCTCCTTTGCTTTGCTAACTGGAGCCCGCTAGAGACCCCAAATGAAGCCAAGTCCTTCCCCACCTGCGCTTTCCAACGGAAAGGAGGTCTTCCTCAGCTACACGTTGAACAATTTCAGGACTGCGACATTTTCTTCTATTCGTACAACATAACCTAGCCAGTGTAGGGTTTTAATTCGCTGTACTATGTCACTGTCGTTATAAAGCTCATACAACTCATACCACTTATCGTTCCATCGTCTGCGGTATTCGCCGTCACAAAGACGTAAATGCTCAAACACGTTTCGGAGAATCTTTCCCCCGAACACTTCATGGGTCATCTCATCCGGTATGGACAGTGTCCACGTTCTTACGTCCTAAAATAGCTTGCTTTGGACATTAACTAGTCAACGATTCGCCTTTCTTATTCTTACAGGAATTTATCGCGGCTTCAAAACATTCCGTACGCACGTCATCTTGCTACAACTTTTGCGCGTTTTTCGTATCCACAAGCTTCTCGAGCTCTCCACACTCACGTATTTCCGCCTCTTTGTTCTTTATACGAATAATATGAATCCTTTCTCAACTCTCACCTTCTCTGCTGCCGTTAAATATGTGTCGTGATATCTGGAGCGTTTTCAATTCTTCCCGATTTGACCGAAATGTGAGCCATTTTGTGCACAACATTTCAGGTAGTGTCTGATCCCGTTCTAGCTTTAATTTTCATAATTCTTGGATGAACATTTCTACTGTGACAACAATGGGTGAAAAGATTCCTAGTGGATCGAAAGATCTTGCCAGATCGAACGTGCAGTGCGTTTTGTGATTTTTTTACCTCTGCTATATTTACCTTGACTGATAGTTTATCTGCTTCCGGGAGCCAGGTGAGCCCTAAGGTTTTAATGGAGTCCGTCTTTGTGCTTTCGAAATCTAAATTCACTTCCTGATCTCCTTGTGGAATGTTCCGAAGCAGTTGTAGCTGATTTGCACACCATTTGCGTAAATTAAACCCATTTCCTTTCAAGATTTTCGTGAGTTGTTCCTGCATCTGTATGGCAGTTATTACACTATCTGCTCCCTCTAGGCCATCATCGACATAAAAATTCTCTTGGAAAAATTGCGAGGTCTACGGGTAGCGAGTAGTGTTTTCCATAGCAATTTATTTTAAACATTTAGTTGCAAGGTACGGAGCCACTCTTGTGTCATATGTAGCAGTATTTAATTGATAATATGTTATAGGTTTTGTGGTATCCGTTCGCCAAATGATGAGTTGAAATTTACGATCTTCTGGTGATATGTCGATACATTTTTCCGACATCTGTGGTGGAAACAAATCTTTGAAATCGAGACCTCAAAAGTATTAAAAATAGGTCGCCTTGCATTGTTGGTCCTGCATACATTAAGTCATTCAGCGAATGTCCTGTTGATGTCTTTGACGAAACGTCAAATACTACGCGAAGTTTGGCAATTGAACTCTCAGGCCCTAATTCGCAAGGATGTGGAATGAAGTAGTTTGGTGCCTCAATTGACTCTGCTGAAATTTTCGGCATATGTCCAGTTGTCTCGGACACCTCCATGAGTTTGATATATTCAGCTCTTAATTGTGGATTTTTCTCTAATCGACGCTGAAGCGACAGGAATCTATTAAAAGCAACTCCATGGGAGTCACCCGACGATTTTCCCAATTTGGAAAAAAATCTTCGTCATGATTTTATTTTTTAATTATTGTAGATTTTTTAGTTAAAATTTTTTTATTGCAAACTTTTATGAGTAACTTAAATATATTAAATTTGAAAAGTTCACTTTGTAATCCACCAACCCCTGACAGTGATTATTTGTCTTTTCTCTTTAGCCTTTGATATTTCGGGAATTCGAAAACCAATTAACTGGACGATTTGCGGCAATTTTTTGAATACGAAACGGAAAAGGAAAAGACACTGGTCGCAAAGCATATATTTCTTGCTGGCTGGGAAGTTACATTCAAACTTATTCGCTATAGCGACGACTTTAGACAAAAGCTCTTCACTTGATTGTGCCAAGTCCGTTGTTGGTGTCGAGCGTCGTTCCTATGCTGCCGGTGCCGTCAGGCTACCTACCTACCTGCCTTACTGTCTGCCTCTTGCCACTTTCTTCCTACTTGTCGCCACAGCTACCACATCGATGTTATAAATAAATTCTGGCATTAACTTGCCATATATTTTCATTATGGACGACACCGAAAGTCGTGTTTTATTTCGTCACAAGTGGATTTTCATAATAAAATGTGTCTAATTTCAAGCAACATGTTGCTGGCCAGCCTGCATTGCGCTGACGATGAAATTGCTGCCAGCCGCTTTAGCGACAATGGCAACAACAAAAAAGCGAGTACATGGCAATCATTTGAGTAGCAATGACAAAGACTCTGATTGCTGCCGCAACGGCGAAAATAACAGCGACAACAACGAAAACAACGAAAACAACAATAACGAAAGCATCACCACCACCAACAGACTGTCAACAACAACTCTTTTTTTGGCATGCGTTGGTGAAATTATTGTCATCAACTTTTTTTGTTGTTCTCCTTTTTCCACTTTTGAATTTGACACATTGTTGTTTTTAATTTTTTTTTTGCTGCTATTCTTTTTTTTTCTGATGGTGGCGGTCGCGCATGCCCCGTTTAGCAACAGCACCAGCACCAGCAGCAACATTAGCAGCAAGAGTGCGTGCAGCAGCAGCAGATGTTGGACAACAGGTCCACCTCAGCGCCGGCGAAATATTTACCGGGTTTGCTGCTATTGGGCGGTTGTACCGTTGTTTTTGTTTTTTTTTCTTTACTGTTGCTCCTCCGTCCGATCCCGGTTGTTGGTTGGCTGGTTGGTTGGTTGGTTGGTTGGTTGGCTGCCAGGTTTGTTGCTTCGCTAGCTGTCTGAGTGGTTAGATTTGGTTCCCGTGCTGGGTGTCAATGCTTCATTTCTCTTGTCATCTTAAGTTGATTGCAAATTACGAGCGTGTGTCAACTCAGCCATAGTCGGGCGCGGCGGATGTGGCACGCGTGTGTCTGTGTGTTGTGTTGTTAGTCACCCTGTTTGCCGCTACTGCAGCGTTGTCATTGTTGTAAGTATCATTTGCGCACGCTTATTATTATTGTTGTTGTCGTGTTTTCTTGTTATTATTGCGGGATTTTTGCACAATTGCCACTCAGCTGCCGGTGCAACATGGGCGACTACTGCGCCTGCGCATAATTTGCTGCAGTGTTGTTATTTTCGTTTTCTTCTCTTGTGTTTTTCTTTTTGCTGTTCTTTTGTTGTTGCTCAGCTGCCACTCTCGCAAAATTTACAACTTAACACGCCGGTGGAAATTTGTACATTTCGACATGGGGTTAAGCGTTCATTAGGCGCACACGCGGAAGGTTACTGGGTTGGGTTAAGTCGCCAACGGAGTGATGTATATACATACGAATACTAAACATGTGGCATCTCTAACACAAAATTTGTGCAGGCACATTAGGATTCGTTGTTTTATTTGAAATAAAATACAGCGAGCGCAGAAGCTGAATGTGTAGATTTTTTTTTTTTTTTGGCGGAGGTCGTCTACCACTGCTACTCTGCTTTAAAAAGGCTTCTCATACAAGTTTCTCCGACCCTGTGTAAAACAGGAAGTTTTTTCATTTCTGGTATTTACAGCAAAATGCAAGTATCAAACTATAAGTAGATTGAACGCACCAAATTATTATTGCAATCCTTACTATAACTATATTATTGCGGCTCATTGGCAAGTTTTCATTGTTTATTTGTTTCATATTTAATTACTAGCTTTTGCCCGCGGTTTCGCTCGCATGGCATTTGGATAAACGTTATGGATTCGAATGTAACGGAAAAGAAAATAAATAAATTTACCGAAGGTAATAACTTTTAATTCATTTTTAGCTTATGTTTTTATTTTTTTATTATCTAAAACAAAATCTGCCCCCTGCGGCATAATTTTCGAATACGGTTAGTTACTGAAACCCATGTCGTATATTTCTTTTAACTTAATAAGCTAATTGCATTTACTTTTTGAAGTAGGTGGCAACCCTCTGCAAGGCATTTTCAAATTACAGTTTCTTAATGCTCCTTTTTATAAGACCCATATTTTAAAAGTCGACTCAACGTATTATAATTTTAATTGACTTTTTAAACCCACTCCGAAAAGATTTTTAAAATTCAGTGTGCACATATTTTTTTGTAGCTTTGTAGCTTGACACTCATATTTTATAATATCAGTTAATTTAACTTTAAACAGATGGCAATCTTCTTACAAAACATTTTCGAAATGAATGACTTCATCCATTTGTTTAAATGAATTTATACTTTTGAATAGATGGCAACCCCTTAAAGCAATTGGTTCTATTGTAACAGATTTAACGGACTATACATAAATATGTGCCAAATCGTACGCTAATCTGTCCAGTCGTTATAGATGTGTGATTTACTTTATTAATTTAAATGACTATAAAATATATATTAACCCAGATTATAAGCAACATATGCGCCAAATTTCATACAAATCAATCGAACATACCCACATACAAACTCTCACATTATTATAAATATTTGATAGGATTTATTTTAAAAAAATTGCTTTAATTTTGGAAATGAGCCAACTCTTTTATAAACTGCTTTCAAAAAAGTTAGTACATATTTATACTTGAAATATCCTTGTTTGTATTTAATTTACTAACAGTGAGCAACCCCTATAAATTTGTTCGATTCTAAGTTTACCTAAACCTCCGTCGGTTCAAAATAGTATTGTAACGCTTCATTTATTTTCCAAATTTCGTCGAATTTAAATTTTTCTTCTTTACGAATATATTTCACCAAAAGAGTAATAGTAAAATTTCCGATACCTTAACAGTTAAATTGCATCAACTGCCTTTAAGGAATGCCAACCCTCTGTTTTCGTATAAACTCATTCGTTCCAGGGAATTTCTGTTATATTTCAGTAAGCTTGCACATAGCACTAAATTCATGTTTTTAAATATATTTTCATAATTAATTTTTTTTATGCCTACATTCTGTGAATCTCATTACATGATACTTCCTTAATCTTAATCATTTAAAATCTAATTTAATCATTTAATTTAATTTACTCTTTTCAGCAGGTGGCAACCCTCTCCAAGAGTGTTTTTAAGGTAAAGTGTTCTTAAAACTTTTTAGTTTGAGACCCATATTTCAATATTTGTTTTAACATATTATAAATTTAAGTAAATTATTAAACAGGTGGCAACCCTCCAACATTATTTTTGAAGCTATGGAAAATGTCGTTTATTTTTTAAGTTAACTTAATTTTCATTTAAACAGGTGGCAACCTTCTTTTAAATCATTTGAGAAGCAAACTTTTATTATGCCTCCATCGTTTGATACCCATATTGGAATATTTTACTTCATTCATATCGTTACGTTTTAAATAGGTGGAAACTCCCTATATAAACTCGATTTTGTGGTAATATAACCCAAATGTTATCGAAATCTATCCAGTCGTTATATAGCAATATATGCTTGAATTTGTTTATTTAATTGACTGCAACTTCTTTAGCAGCAACTCTCCATACAATCTAGTCTATGTTATGGCGTAGGGGGTAGGATATTTTAGTACTAAATTTTAAAATAAAATTTTTAATAGGTTACTCACTCACACATTTACCCAAAAACTTTCACATTTTTTAACATTGATCGAATGTTATTGCAAAATTAACAAAACGAATAACAATGCAAATTTTCACGTCTTTCCGTGGTGTGTTTCTTACGTTAGGCACAGACATAACGAAATAGCATTTCATTTTTATATATAAGATACTTAGTTATTATTTTAATAAAAATAAAGTTTATTAAACAATAAAACCATGTAAATCCCAAGTTTTAAACTTTGTGTAAATTTTAATAATATGCAACAGATTTTGCAACAAATTTTTGAACTTTGTAATGAGTTCTTTCAGAAAATTTCAACCTACAAGCATTTAATTTTAATAAGTAATAAGTTTAAACTGGCCAAAACGTGCCTTCGTTTTCGATAATTTTTTTTTTTTTTTTTGCTAAAGGTGTTAAGCTAAAATTCCACAACAGTTGTTCCAAGCTTTGCCGCATACACCGTATATGCCTTAAATGTTAAATTAGTGCAGTTGGAAGAGAGTATCTCCTCCTCAACGGAAGTCCGAAAATCCCAGATCGCCTAAAAGTAACAAAATTTTCAACATTTTCCAGGTGTTCCAGTCTCTAGTGAAAAACAATTGTTTCGTAGTTACTTCAATGAAGTAATATATAACTCTTCCAACGCTTTGTAGAAATTTTGCATACAACTCGACATATAATGAACAGAACAGAAATTTTTGATAATAAGTTAATGTGCCTTTTAAATAGGTCTACAATACAATAAACTATTTAAAAATGTTTTAAATAAGAAGATTTATTCTCATCGGATTCTCATTTTTTTAAATCGATGAATTAATAAAATATAATATTAATAATTTGGCGCTTAAAACGGGTGTTTTTTTAGACTGATACAACTTTCGATAGAGATAGCTGTCACTTCACAGCTGGTAAATGACATTTCCTTTTTACATTTACATTTTAACATTTCTGGTCAGTAAGCATTGACAAATCATCATGGAAAGAATGACGCCGCAACAAGCTTTACAAATTGTGGAAATTTACTTTAAAAATCAGTGTTCTATTCGCCAAACTTACATAGCACTTCGTGAATTTTTTGATCCAGATAATCAGCATCATAAGTATTAGAGCAGCTTATTCGTCGAACTGTTGATAAATTTCGAACAACATTCACTCTACTCGATGAAAAACCAACAACAAAACAAAAAACTGTACGTGCAGAACAAAATATTGGTGATTTTAGTGATAGTGTTGGAGAAGATCCGAATTTGTCTATTCGCCGCCGTCCTCAACATGTTGGACTTTGTCCATCCACAACATGGAAATTAAAAATTGGACTGATCGCATCCGATTCACCAAAGCTAGTCGCGGCGGACATATGCCAGAAATCGTTTTTATACATATATTAAATGGCATGAAATATCTTTCAAATAAAAATTTTGTATGTGTTTTATTTCAATTTAAAGTTCTATCAGTCTAAAAAAAACACCCTTTACCATACTTAGTCTTGCCATAAATTTTGCCGCAAAGTTTCCAACGCGTACAACGAGGACAAATTCGCAGAAAAAAGTGCAATGTCTCCTCATATATTTAATAAGTAATTCAGTGTTTGCTTTCGCTTATTAAGAATGAAGTGGGGAGCTACAGAAAGTCGTATTGCGGTGATTGTTTTACATAAGCGTGGAAGAAACGCAAGTGAAATTGATGAGCTTCTCAAAAAACTTAATATTTCGCGAGGTTCAAACCAATTCAGCTATAAAAACTGTTCGCGAACGCATTCGAAGAAATCCCCTGAGAAAAAAGAAAATTATGTCAAGGGAAATTGATATATCGACCCGATCAATGTCAAGACTTATTCGAGATGATCTGCACAGATGAAAGCCACTTCTGTGAAAACGGGGTTAAAACTGAGGCAAAAGTGTAGCAGCAGGATATTTTAGATGGCGTGGTAAAGTAGTTAAGCTATACTCTCTTTGATGGAGAGCATTAGATCTTCCAGCAATACTCTGCTCCAGCACCCAAAGCAAAAACCCCCCTGGTTTCATTGCTGCAGATGATTGACCGTCTGGAAGGCCAGATTTGAATAAATTGGACTACAATTTGTAGTCAAAGTTGGAGAACATGGCCTTCGAATACCCCACAGAAATTTGAAGAGTCTCGAAAAATCTTTGGTTCGAGACTCGCGTCGTCGATACCAATAGAAACTGTGCGTGCTACTTTGATCAATGACCGAATCCTCTGCGGGCTTGTGTGAAAGCCGAACGTGATCATTTCGAATAAAATTTTGTACATCGCTCACTTAATATATGCATTATTAAATTAAATTAAATTTACTAAAAAATTCGTTATAGTTGTAACAGAACTTTTGGCCGAACGTCTCTTACAATAAGTGATGTAGGTGTCTTGATATTGTAAAAGAAATTGAGCGACCTACAGTCCCAATGGCAAATGGTTTTTGTGAGAAGTTCATGGCAGAAATATACTAGGTGGTTTGCCATTGCCTGCCGAGGGGCGACCGCTATTAAAAAAAACTTTTTTTATGATTTTTGAAGTTACTTGCCCCGGGCAGGATTTGTACCCCGCACCCACCGAATGAGGCGCGAGCACGACTTGGCTAAAAATTATTCTCTACATTTTTGTGTACACTTATAGGTCTGTTCGACGAATGCTTTTAAAGTATAGAGTAATTCAGAAGAACAACTAAAAGAACTCAAAGCTAAACTTCTAAAAAAACGTTGCAACTCATCTTCATAAATATATTCGGTGAAGAAATTTCTATATATTTTGAAAATACTGACTTGCAGTTCTAGCTTTACGCTTTCTTCGATATAAAACAAATTTCGAACATTCGTTAGAGTAGAATTTGCGCAGCACGGTAGGCATGGCGAATTCTCATACGGTGGTATTACAATAACAACTCATTTAATTGTTTTTATTCGAATATGTCGTATTGAAATATTGAAATATCATTGTATACAACAAGAATGATAGAATACAAGATTGCGCCTTCCCGCGGTGAAATGGCAGATCTCGCCTTTAGTAAACAAGAACACGGGAGAGAGAAAATTGAACAACTTCCAATATTTCATTGAAAAACGAGTTCTAATTGTTCTAAAGTGTAAAAGTATGAATTTATAGGCAGACATTTAATAAATAAATTCGCAAAATACTAAAAAAAGTGTCTCTTTTTCTTAATTTGTGAAAAAAGCTTTGTCTAGTTGAAGTTGAGAATTGTCAAACCCGGCAAAACCAAAGTAGCGGTACTTCTATAGGCGTCACCTTCAGTATTCAGTACACCGTGGTATGCAATCTGTTTGCGTTGTCATGGAAATTGAATTTTCATACTTTCTGATAGAAATAGACAATTGAAAATCGGTGTACAAAAAAACCAAAACAAAATACATGCTAATTTTGTTTTTATTCTAGTAACTTCACCTTATATGAATTCGCCTTGACGGTAGAAAAAACAAATTTTCAGTGACTTTTTTAAACTTGAATTGAATTTGCTACAAAAATGCATATTCAAAAAGTTTCAAAAAATTCGTATATAAAATTTTTAAAATTAGGTCACAATTTGTTAAATTTTTTTTTAACTTTGTACAATGTTTTAAGTTTGGTTTACATGGCAAATGTTATATAATAAACTGCAGTTTCAAAAACCCTAGCCAACAGGGTTTAACGTAAGTAACATTGCCAATATTTAAAAAAAAATCACTGTATGCAGAGTTTTCCTGGATAGAATATATAAGTTTGAATTTTGATTTGTAATACCTTTTAAATAGTTTATTTTAATTTAATATATTAAATGTATATATATAGTGGATCATTTATATATGTACCTATATAAACAAAAGATAAGTAACCAAAAGCAATCGTTAGTAAATTTTTGAGAATTTCCTGTCAAATAAAAATATTTTAAAATTGTTAATTTAATTAACTTAGATTATTTTTTTATGAACTAAAATTTTTTATTACATATCTTTGGTTAATAAATGCTACTTTTGATAGAGCTTGAGCTACTTTTTCGTAATATACCGACAAACTTTCAAAATGACTTCACCAAACGTTTTAAAAATTTATCAAACATTACTTTTTGGTTCCACTGTATATAGTATATGTATGCTCATAAAATAATTGGTAAAGTATTCCCTAAAGCCATTTGCACTAATTTGACCCCTACGTCTAAATGCTTGTACGGAGCGTATTGACCCTCCGCAAGATCTTAATTCGTTCCTCCATTCTGCATTTCCCCATTCTCTGTCAATGTGATGGTCCAAACAGTATGACCGTAAGAAAGTCTTCTTCTTCTTCTTCCTAATTTGACAATTCCAAAATAGCAGGCCAGTCGCCAGTTTGCTTTCCAAACAGGCACCAGCTGGAGACCCACCTGCTATCCAAACATAGAGGAGGCCTTCCTCTTACTATCCCCGTACTGAATCTCCAAATTCTAATTGCAAGAAGTTAAATTTCAATTTTACTCCCTGAATGTAAAATTTTGTCTACGTGAAATTAATTTTATTTAAATAACAAAAACATGTAGTTAATTCTCGGCGTGAAATTTGATTTACAAATTACTTTTTTCAATGACAATTAACTCCCAATCATAACAACAGCTTCATGTATTTAAATTATTTACTTAATGTCATATACCTGTAATATTTTTTTTTCTCTCATCATCTTTATTTACAATATGTCGGTTGACAATAAGTAAATGGAGATAATATCTATTATTAACGTTAATGCTTTAAGTACAATTACTCCTTTAATTATGCTAAAGGTTTTATGGACTTGAAGTTACTTTAAAATGCACTTATGACCAATATGGAAACATCATGTTTAAACTAAAATAGTTTTGTAAATGGCTATGTATAAACTAACATAGTTTTTTAAATGGCTTAGGATCTAAACGGCAAGTCTAAGGGGTGTAGTCTTTGTAGTGTATGTGTGGGGATGGCAACTTAATCTGGTGATGTATCTTGTGCTGTATCTTTTTATTTCGTCCATAACATTGATTGTGCAGATGAGTATTCTTTACAAACCACGGGGCATTCGCTATAAGTCTGAGTGTTTTTGACTGAAATCTGTGGATTACATCCAATCTGGACTTACTTGCTGTGCCCCATAGTTGAATACCATAAGACCAAACTGGCTTCAGGATCGTTTTGTAAATAAGTATTTTATTTGTAAGACTAAGTTTAGATTGATGATGTGATGCGTTGACGCTTAGTAAGTCTTCAGTCTAGGTGCAACCCGAGGTACTTAGCACTATTGCATTTAGGAATTATGGTTTGGCTTGAGGCTGCGATCGGGGCATTCTTCTTTCCTCAAGGTGAAGGTAAAATGTGCTGATTGTAAAGCATTTACTGAGATGTTACATTTGCAAAGCCATAATTATAACTCATTTAACTGTTTTTGTACAGTTTCAGAAGCTTCATTAGCCGAGTAGGAGGAAGAAAGAATAGCAGTGTCGTCCGCGTAAGTAGCAACAGTTAAATTACTGTCCTCTACCCTGTGGAACTCCTGCCTTTACTTCGTATGTATCAGAAGTTTCATCTTGAATTTTGACATAGAAATGCCTGAAATTTAAATATGATTTGAGGAAAAGATAGAGTGGAGTGGGCAGTATCTTTTTCATTTTGAACAATAGTACTGGGTGTCATACTCTGTCAAACGCTTGCTTAATATCTAGAAAAACTGCACAACAGTATTTTTTTTCTTTTAATGCAAACTCAAAAACTTATTTCAAATCAACACAGTAAATGAGAATATATTAATTTAGTTTATAAGTAGTTCACAAATCATTACTTTTTGTTATAGTATATGTTGATACCCGCGACTTCGTCTGCGTTGGTTGCTCTAATTGTATGCGGAATTGTAGGGAAGATTTTTTAAAGCTCTAAAGTTAGTAGGATTTTTTCATATAATTTTCAATAGGATAGTTGACAAAATAGTTGCAATTGATTTAAGTGGCATGGTTTTTAACTGCACAAAGCCTATTAAATTTGAGCTACGTCGAACCATAAATATGGATTTTCTGGATATCTCGACTACAGAGCTAATTACCGGACTTTTATACAATTTTTTCATATACATTTATACATTATATAAACCTATGTATATTTTCAATGTCATCTATTTCGAACTATGTATGTACAAAAGCGGTTCTAATCGCGCCCACAGCATACTTTTCAAATATCATTAAGATCGGGTTATTTCTATTCTGGCGCCATCTAGCGGATCAATTTTTTTTTAAAGTACTTTTCGTCGCATCCATATTATACGTTTCTCATTTAATCAAAATCGGATCAAAAACAGAGATCAATAAACGACCATCAATATGGGGTTTCTGAATATCTTAATTCTAGCGCCACCTAGCGGATCAATCTTTCACAAAAAGTATTTACCGTCGCACCCCTATTATATGTTTCTAATATCATTAAATTGAATCATGAATAGTGTTTTTTATTGCACCATATTTCTTATACCGTCAACATCGGGCCATAAATACGGATTTTCTGATCTGAGGATATCATACCTAACGAATTAAAATATAGACTATGTCCTTACCACGAGCCTTAGGAATATACGGTTCAAATTTGGTTGGAAACCATCGGTTTTTGAGTCAAGTTGTAATAGAAAAAATGACTACAATTTTATAATTTATAGATGTTATTTTATGAAACTGGCATGTTTCCCCCGCCATGGTTACTATTGGATATCAAAAGGTTGTTTGTATCCCATACCTCCGGTAATGAAAAAATAAAAATTCTTTTAACAATTTTTTTTTCTTTTTTTCAAAAGAAAAGTGAGTTTATTACTAAGCTAAAAAAAGATTCGCAAATAGGAAAAAACTACTAAATAAACACCTTCGAAAAATTAAAACAACCGTGTGAACCGTAGCTGAGATGCAGTCGCATTGAGACCAATTGGTCTCCATATTTGGCCGAGGATGTGACCTGATCTGGGTAGCTTATTTTCGAATTTCGAAACTCTTCTAATAAATGTTGTGAAACCTGAATGTTTCTGCAAATAAGATTTGTCAAAATTTCAAGACTGCACACCTTCACTTCAATCTTGTAACGCTGTTCGCCATTCTTACAGATCAATGCACTGCAAAGAAAAGAGATATACATATGTACTGCATTCAAATAAACAAACAGGAAATAAATTCTCTTTAAGATCAGTGAAACGAAACAAAGTATCAAAGTTGTCTGCTGTCGAAAGGAAAAATCCCGCAATCCATATGATTTCAGTGCCAACGTACGCATGCACCTGAGGGCGCAATGAACTCGCCGGCTGGCGTAGAACCGTGCAGACAAGGAGACGACAGACAGCCAGGTCTGGTCAATAGCCGCCCACACTCAGTTTATACATCAATTTATTTATTTTTTGATCAAAGGCATTGAACGGTTGGAGGACACAAGTGTCTGTGGCGTGGGTTAGCAACCTGGACGGTAGCGGTAACAGAAAGAAAAAAATGCGCCGTTAGTAACGGAGGAAAATGCAGTGTGTTTAATATATGGCAAAAGTTAGAAAAGGATGATACTCAACTTTGCAAAGATATGTGAAGAAAACGACCAAAGCAAAATTGGAATCAAACAAATTAGGCTTGCAAATTTGCAACGTTCTGCTGCGATGAAGCTTCCAAGAAGTAAGTTCGCTGATGATGCTAACAAAAAAAAAAAAAGAAGATCTTGCAAGTGATTTGATTTTTCATGAACTTATTCAAATCTTGTTTTATTTTCTTAGTGATTTCATGGTCATTTGATTTGATATTCATAAATCACACGATCACGGAGCTTAGCATAATAAGCAAAACATAGAGATCCATTTAAACTTAATGCTTATACAATTAAAAGTGGTATTTCAAGATTTAATAAAATATGCAGGTATTCTTAGGAATTTCTGGATTCCATCCATCACCCATTGTATTAACCTAGCTAATTACCTTAAGTTTAGTTTGCAATAGGTCCACTTTTTGATGACGAAATATTATATAATTTTGCATTTCGGTCAAATCGAAAAATGGCGATGTTTTCATTGTTTTCATTAAAATGGCGTAATTTCTCACGGAAAATAATGAAAGCCAGTCATTCCCCACGACTTATACTAAGTTCAGACGTACATCTTAATCCAGTATTCGAATCTATTGTATATTATATAACATTACGCTCACTTTAATAACATCAAAGCAAACAACAGCTGGTTCCCTTTCGCCTGAAAAATATACCTGCATATACCCTTAAAAGCAAAACTAAATATTCCTTACAGAGTTGCATGAAAAGTTTTACTCGATTTACGTTCGATTAAGCGATTAATGTTCGAGATATTAGAAAATACAATTTTAGTGAGGTAAATAGAGTTAACTTAACACCATTATCTAGAAAATTAATTAATTAATTAATTAATTAAAGTGAATGTGTGAGCTTATTTTGGAATGTTTTAGAACTTTAAATTGAAAGAGAGTAGGGAGCTGCAAAGCACCCACTGTGCTCAACCGACCATACTTGGCGAAAAACTACACTCTGCGCGAGGTATCCCTGCTTTCGCTGAATGTGACGAATCAAAAGGGGATAACTCGATCAAATCTCTAAACCCGAGTCTTACTAAAAAAAGCACTACGTAAAATAGCAACCTATGGAGTGAAAAAAGTTATACTTTCCTTCATTTAGATGTAAACGCTCCAGATGGACTTGAAAGCTTCAAAGAGAAGAACATCTCTGCAGAACTACCGGACCATGAAATACCGCCAAACCGCTATAAGATATCTCGCAGGCGTTTCGGCAATCGTCGGAGCTCCATTCATCTCTGGTGAACTATCGGAGCATGAAGTCCCGTCAAAGTGCTATAGGATATCTCACCTGAGGTTGGATATGAATTTTTCGTCTTTCCAACACAGAACGAGTGACGCAGACAGGTTGGAGAGCAGAAGGTGCCTGCTGGAACTTCTCAAGCAGTGTTTGGAAAAGGCTATGATTTTCAAGAGCCCGGAGAGCTAGCACTGAAACAACTAGAACCAGCTCAGAGAGAGTCATCCCTGAAGAGGACTCAGTCAGTCAGTTCTATTGCGCGGGATAGAGACCCGAAGAAGAAGCTCATGGCAGAAACTGGCACTGTGACTACCAACCCAGCAGGGCGCGTTGATATTTCTACTGTCATGGCGATAAATCCTTGTCAAAACAGCGACAAAGGCCTCCTCGTAGAACTACACAGATATGCTCTGAGCATAATCCCTTAGGTTGACGCGGCTATTGCCAGATCTGCAGATAAACTAAGAGATATTTGGAGAAGGAGGAAAGAAACAAAATGACGCTATAAAGTTCATCTGTGGACGCAGCTACTGCGGATTGGCTGAGGGTAATTGATTGATGACAGTAGGTACTTCGTTTTCACCTCCAAATCCATTAGCTTTGGTTCTTCATACAGCTTGGAAAAAGGCAGAACTAACGGTGTGGTTGTTAATTCTGCATTTAGGAATATATTTTCGAATAAAGGGTTAAAGAAGTCACACGATAGGTAGTCAATCTATCCGAAATTTCGTTTGCTATTAAACGGTCTCAGAGGAGCTTATGGTTTTGCTCAGCGTCATTTTACATAGTCGGATTAGTTTTGCAGGGTTACCAAATTCAGATATCGTGGCATATAGAGAACTTCTTCTAAAATACTAATTCCGTGGTTATTTTGGATTGTGCTGGGCATACTTAAATTCCAATTGGTAGACAAGCATTGGTCTGACCATATTCTACAAATGAGCTGGAGCATTTCCCTTATCAGCTCTTCGCCACCATTCTTGAATATCTCTGCTTTAATTTTTTGGCATGCCATCTCAGCAGTTATGATTTTCGTGACTTTGAATGTATTCGTTCGTAGGTAAATATTTGGACTCAACGATGCCATTTTCGTAACAGCTTCGAAAATCAAGATACCATGGATTCAGCGAAAAAGCTGAATAATTTCTTTAATTTGAATTTGTAAAATATTGTGGATTATTTTGAAGGAAGGCAGAGGATTCAGTTAAAATTTTTGGCAAAAAAACGACAGCAAAAGTATATATTAAATACATTTTTTAAACATTTCAGTGCCAGACATTTTTTTAGGCTCTTTTTTTCACTTCATTGTTACTCATTTTACAACATTTGCATCGAACACAATTAGCATGAGTAGAAAATTAAGTATTGCATTCTGATGTCGTCCCTCATTTACAATTTTAAGACTCGTGCGCTGCATCACATGCTGCTGTTGCTACTGGCGCCCTGCATTGTTGTAGCTTAGCGGTCATTGCTGCTGGTGTGAAATCCTTGAATTTATCCGATACCATCGTTCATTGGCCTTTCGCACTTTCGCTCTGAATTCCTAAAAATTCATTGCAGTGGGAGTGCAATGGCACTAAAGGCGCTTCGAAACCTTCGTGCTGTTGCTAAGCAGTTACCCATCGAATGCCCCCCGCCCCACCACAAGGGTTAACACTCGACTTGGCACATGTTGGGGCATCGTAAAAACGCCGAGGCCAATGGTAGCGCTACACTTTCACCACCCCCTTCATTCTATGTAAATCAATTATGAAGAAGATTCCGACTTTGAACCGCGTGGTCGATCGTCATGCTCGTTCGCAGTAGGGCATTTAACTTTGCTGGAATGACGTGAATGCTCCCGGGTTTGGTTTGGATGATTACTACAATGACGGCGCATTTCTTTGCGCTGATGATGCGTACGTGCAACAAATGCCACAATTTTCAAAGGTAAATGCGATCACGGTAGATGATAGAATTATACGCATACATCCAAATATATTTACATACGCACACGCATATGTATGAGCCCCCAAGAATAATAATTTAGGCGATTGAAAAGCCTTAAGAAATAGTGAAGTGTGTGATCGACGCCATCAGCGAACTTTCTTAGAGAAATTTGGCTGCTTCGAAAAACAACAACAACAACATCAGCAACTACAACAGCTACATAGCTACAACACCAACGCATTGCTGGTGACATGTTCGGCTGATTGTTGGCATTGCTCCACTCATTGGTTTAGTTTGCTTTGGTTTGTCTACTTTGAGCTGAATGATTTGGATGAACAGAGCTCGCCTGCCTGCAGTAACAATGCACAGCTCATGCAGGCGTTTAGCTTAGACAGTGGTTTTTGTTGTTGTTGTTGTCGCATTGAATTGCAAAGTAAGTTGGCAAATCATTACTTAGCTGTGTGTGTGTGTGTGTGTGTGTGTGTGTGTATTTGTAACAGCGATGAGGTGGGCAGGCAAACGACAGCATCAGTCGCAATCGCAGTATATGTGGCTATAGATATTTGTACATTAGGGTGAATCACTAAAAACAAAAACGATTTGCACTGGATTTTTAAAATTTATTATGTTTTCAGAGTTCCTTCACAAATGGAGCTTTTTATAAAAAAAATAGATTTTTTCAAATATTAAAAAAAAACACCTTAACAATAAAACAGTTTAAAAAGTCTGCATAAAAATTCCGTTGACAGAATTTTTGAAATATTTATATGCGGACTTGTAACCTCAAACTCTTAAATGATCTGAGGCAGTGGCAGATCCAGAATTCCGAATCAGGGCGGCTACAGTAAAAAAATATTTAGAATTATAAACCATTAATTATATTTGACCTTTTCCATTTCAAATCAACCGGTCCGCGTAGGTCATATTTTTTTATTTTGACAAAACTTAAATATATTATTTAGATTTAGTGATTAGATACGCATTTTTGCTTTTGGCTGAAAAAAAAACTTTTTCCTCCATTTTTCGAAGTTATCGTTTTTGTTGTCAAAATCGATTTTTCTTGTGGCTCGCGGGCACTTTTTTTGCAACCCGCATAACTTTGCTAAAATTTTATAGATTAAAAAATATTTTTTTTCACATTAATGCTGAATTATCAGCAACTGCCAAAATGTCCTGATTTTTGTTTTGCATAACAATAAACAAAAAGTACACTTTTTTCAACAATTTTTTCTTCAAAAAGTGTATTTTTTTCGCTAAAAATTTTTGTCAATAAATAGATATGTATGTAGTTTGAACTGTATTCTGGTAATATGGCTATTGCGAAAGTTTTTTCTTGTGGGAGTTATGACCAAAAAAATAAAATGGCGTTTCTTTACATTTGGACGGCGTTCTTTTGAATATAGCGGTCATATGTACAGTGGGGTGCACAAATGATTACATGTTTGTACTCCTTATACTTCCAAGTGCATAAGATTAACAACAATAAAGCAATTCGCAATATTGTTTTCCAATTTGATATTTTATTCAATTCTGAACAAAATAAATAATAATACAATTCAAACAAGAACAAATTCTGAGAAATGAGTGAATAAAACAAAAACTACTTCTATGTACTCAATTTCGCCCATGCAAGCTCTCATTAATTAAGGTTAGTTTTACCGTTAGTTTTTCTTTTGTCAAGCTATGAAAATGTTCATATAAGAAAACTTTGAACGCGGCACATGTAAATTTAATAAAATACAGGAAGTTAGTACAACAATTCGAAACGTATCAAAAGTCATGAAGAAATTATCGCGAGGCATTGAGGACAGTGTTGTATGCATGACAAAAGCTGATTCTGCGACTCGAGTAATAGCTAAACAGTTGAGCATAAGCCAATCAGTGGTTATAAGAGTCCAGAAAAGGAGAGGTGTGGCCCCTAAAGAAGAAGTGAGAGGTCGTCGAAAACGATTGGAAGCGTGTAATTTGGTCAGATGAATCTAAATTTAATCGTTTTCAGTCCGACGGTAAGCAATATTGCTGGCGCCGTCCTGGAGAAACCATACAAAGGCACCATGTCAAAGAAACGGTGAAGCATGGTGGCGAATGTGTCATGGTACGAGTATGGGGCTGCTTCACATGGTGGCATGTTGGGTCATTGCAAAAAATTTACGGAATAAAGAGGAAGTAGGATTATTTACATATTCTACAGACCCATCTTCCCGATTTGGTTGACATAGCCGCCTATCCTGAAGAAGAAGTACTATTTCAACAAGATGGCGACTTCAAGCATACGTCCAAAATCGTGAAAGAATGGCTAGCTGGGCAAAATTTCAAAGTGATGCAGTGGCTTGCTCAAAATCTTGACCTCAATCCGATTGAAAACTTGTGGTCAATTGTGAAAAGACGGTTGGGACAATATCAAAGAGCCCCAGCCAATATAGACGAATTATGGCGGCGTTTACAGCATGAATGGCAAAATATTCCCGTTGAAGTAATTCAGAATTTAGTGGAAAGTATGCCGAAACGCATGAAAAATATCATACTTAATAAAATTGTATGGACTAAATATTAGTTTGTATTAAAAACGTACTCCAACTGTACAGTTGCTGAAAGGTGCAAAATGGAGTACAGCTTATTTCTCAGAACTTGTTCTTATTTAAATTGTATTATTATTTATTTATTTAAGATTTGAATAAAATATTAATTTGGAAACAAATTTTGCGAATTGCTTTATTGTTGTTAATCTTATGCGCTTGGAAGTATACGGAGTACAAACATGTACTCATTTGTGCACCTCACTGTATATAGCGATGCGTATTTCAATTCTCCCTCAAACTTAAATATATCAAAAAAATATTTCTGTGAAAAATCAAATTTCGTTTGACAGATAAATAACATAACCTATTTTCACCGTTATATTTACGATGTTCAGACTGTCATTCTTGTTGTTGTTTCTACACATTTGCAGTCCCTAGAACTATTTTTAGAATTTCAAATAATTTCAAATAGATCCAACTCACGTAAATGCTGATATTTTTAAGAAATATTTTAGTTGATGTCTCAAAAAAAAATGAATTTTATAATTCCAAAGGAATGAAATATTCTACCTTTTCTTATATGTGGGGTGATGCACCCTATTTCATATATACATGGTATATGTATATAGATACATACACACACACATACATACATATATATTTATGCAGATAGAAAGAGTGAAAGATTTTTATTGTTTATGCTAATCATTTTTTGAGATATTGGGAAGGTACCAAAGTGATTAGTGTTGTTGTTGTCGTTGTGGTTTGGAGTTTGAAATTTCTTATCTCAGCTTCGCATCAAACATACTCAACACAGTTCAGCTCAGCTGGCTGGTTGTCTGGCTGGCTGTTGGAAGGTAGGATGACTGGCAGACAAATCGCATTGGTTTTCAATTATGTTTTGACTCGACAATGATTGATTACTGTCACTTTCCATTTTCACTTTGATTTTTTTTTTCACAAATATTTTGGTTTCAGGCATTTTGACTATTCTACAATTTCAATTTCGGAGCTTCGAGTTCGAGTTCATTGAAAACAAACTAAATAAATAAATAAAAATCTACGCTTATGTAAACAACCCGAACCTACCTTTCTCGTAGTCATGGCGTGAATTAAAACTGATCTCAAAGGCTTCTTATATTTTAGTAATATAAACGGGCACATTATTTGATTCGGTCATGCTTAGGTTATGAAAAATTAGCACGGATTTATATTCTATATATGCAAAGGAATTTTTGCAAAATGCTATCTTTACTATGAGATTAAAACGTAGTATATATGTATATATATAGTTGATATTAACTCGATGGAGTGTCTGTAGAAGTTTGCTTCAGATTATGTTGCGCATGAAATCTAGCAGTTCCCAAGATATTTCTTCTGGCATTCTCTCTCTAGATATTATTCGGATTTTATTCGTGCCAACGATGCGTTGTGAAAATTAATAGAATGCAGTATGTTGATAACTGTAAACAAATAATGTGCTCAAATTTGACTGCAGGATTGCGCTAGGGAGGGGAATATGGGAATATGAAAAATGGGTGTGGCCTCGCCCATTTTATAGCAAATAGTCATATCTCCGAAACTACTTTAACAAGCGAGGAAAAAGCCGCTGAGTCTTCAGTGTGTACTATGTCACTGTCCATAAAAAGCTTATACAACTCAAACAACTCATCATACCATCTTCTCCGGTATTCGCCGTCGCAAAATCGTAAAGGTCCAAAAATCTTTCGTCCATGTGCCCATGTTTCGGGAAGGGTATTTTCCAATATTGGCGTACATATATTGTGGATATATGGTCGATGGTAGAGGCTGATCCCGCGGCGCATGCATTCGTCTGACCATATTCAGCTGGTAATTCTTCAGCGCTTGCGTCTTTGTTGTTTCGTAGCCGCGTTATTACTATTCGAACTTTATCGAGGTCGGCGATTTGGGGTTCGGGATCTTCATCTTCTCTTGCGACGCTTTTGCTCTCACTGCACCTTTTTATATCACAACTTCGCCAAATTTTCGTCCAATAAGTTGATATTCGCAGGAGTATTGTCTATAGATTACACTGCGTAACAAAAATTAAAAAAAAAACCTGCGGTCATGATTTTGTTAATAGTTTTTATTTAACATTAGTAGCAGGCTTACGAACTGTGTTTTTACTTCTTGAGATAAACGAAACTTAAGAAATTAATGAAAAAAAATTATATGACCCAGTTCCAATTGTACTAATTTAATTATTCTTCAATAAGTTTTGTTATATAAATTATAATTCATAATTATTAAAACAACTAGTTCGTTGGTTTAAATATTTTATTTCCCTTGCAAGAGAGCAAGGGCAGCCGGTTAAGTCGGGTGAGTTAATACAACTAAACATTAATTCGACGACTTCGCCTAAATACCTGAAAACTCTAACAGTCCCTGCCAGCCGCTGCACGTTTTCGACCGCGTGACTTGAAAATGCAATTGAATCGGAAGCCTGGCTAAGCTTTGTTAATGTAGTCAAAAATTTTTGGGCAATCATAAACCACCAGACTATACAAAACTTGTTGCTGATATGCTTTTCAATTTTCGCAAACTAGGAGCCAAAGAGGAGCATTAAATTACATTATTTACATAGTCATTTGGACAAATTCCCGGACAACCTAGGCGATTACAGCGAGGAACAAGGTGAACGGTTCCACCAGGACATAAAAATAATGGAAGAAAGATACCAAGGTCGTTGGGACGACCACATGATGGCAGACTACTGCTGGAACTTAATACGGGATTGTCCTGAGCAACGACATCATAGGAGGTACTACAGAAAAAGTTTTTTGTAATTTTTTTTTAAATTAATTAATGAAAAGAATATATTTTTTTTATTTTTGTATTATTTTTATACAGGCGCGCAATAAAAATATAATTTAAATCAATATTGGTATTTTTCATTAGGGTTTTTCGTGAAATATTTAAAAGTCTTTATCTGAAAAACTAGAGCCAATTCGACAAAACTGATATTTTTTTCGTAATCACCGCCCCCAAATTGCCCTAAATCGACTTAAAATTCTCCGACCGCAAAATTTTGTTGCGCAGTGTTATTTTTTATTTTATATACATACGTACATATTTATATAATGATTATTTTTTTAATTTTGTCGCTTTGTTTTCACATTTATGTAATTTAAATACACATTTAATATTTTGAATAATTTTTTTTTTTGCTTTTTAATAGTTTACGCTTCTTAATATTTTTATTCAGTGGTAATGCTGTTTAATCTGCTGTTGTCGCTGCTACTGTATAAAAATTTATGAAACTTGGCCACGTTCAGTGGCAGCGAAACGTCCGACCCCGGGTGGGTAGTACTGCTGGTGGAAAGAGAATACCAGGTGAAGAAAGTGCGACGTCGATCAATTAAGAAGGTTAATAGGGCTCGGGAAGAGAACTTATTGTTCTTCGTGGAGTAAGTTTATTGTTCATAAATAATACATGAAAATAATGATTTGGACATTTTTTCATTTCTACAGTGAAAATACAGCCATGGGTTTATAATTCCGAGAAATTAAATCATTTATAAGGATTTTTAGATCTAACTTAGCAACTGCATCCGAGGGTTTTATGAATTTTCGCTAATTCAGTGTCATATCTACTTGTGAGGGAGTAATATTCTTCGGAAACAATCTTCAGGGTTTGTAAATGTATGATTTTTAACATTGCTGTCATTTACTCATTTGGAAATTTTGCGTGGCAAAACAGGTTCTTCAATTTCGAATTCTTCAGTATACCTTATACTATTTGGCCAAATTTACTGAGAAACTTAAAGTCACGGGAAGCCTCTAGTTTATAACTTATATTTTCCTATACGAATCAACTACGCAAAGCTCCGACTTTTGAAGATCTTTGTTGAGTATTTCGATTCGATCAAGAATTTCAATCATCGCAATCAGCATAAACAAGAACGAAAATAACTCCATGCGCTCAACATTTTTTTTGTGCTCGAATTTCCATATGAGTAATTACCCACTATGGGATATTTCAGGTGGGTAGTACTACCCATCATACCCACGTCTTTCGCCGCCCCTAGCCACGTTCGTCAGTCCACATTGACGTGACGCTCTGTAGCCAGTGTGTACTTGCATTTTATTCTACTACAATTTTTTAATAAAGTGGCGTTGAGGAAAATTTCTGATGACAAATTTTGTAAAAAAAATAGTCATATACTAAGCCATATTCCGAAATTCAAAAAATTTGAAATCGACACTATTTAGAAAATTTTTATAAGTAAAATGCTTAAATTTTGGGGTTAAAAATATTTAAATATTGTATATATCATATATATATATATATATCACATATTACGTTACACGCTAGGGGGGACAGGGCGATTTTTGACGAAATGTGACATGAGATTTCCCTTTGCCTAATATATAACATATATCCATTATCATTGTATTTTATTCTACGATTAAAAAAAAAAATTTCTGAAAGCGTGACATCGGGGTGGTCTAAAATGTTCGAAAATCGCGTTATCGCTTACGATTTCAAATCGTGCGATTTTCAGAGCATGACCGTTACAGTAATGTGTATATAACATTTTTTTGATAAGATTAATCAACCTAAAATAAACCTAAAATCCAAAATGCATTCCTACTTTCATTTATAATAGCATGTTTGCAAAAATACATGTATGTATATGTGTGTGTGTGTGTGTGAGTGTGTGTGTATATATACAAGTATTTATCAAATGCGATTGAACTTTTAGTGGTACAATAAACGAAAGTGCACTTTAGAATTTAAATAGCCGCTGCTATTGCTGCTTTTAATATTCTGTTGTTGACGTTGCATTTCATTCAAATGCCTTCACTTGAACTGTCGAGCGAATAATAAGCGAATAACAGTTGCTCGTATACAACCACCCTGGGCAAAATAAATCGCGCTAATTCATTCTGATAATATAAGGCGTTAGGTTAGGCGTGAAAGCGTTTTCACCACAAACGCCATCGAGATTTCCCAATTGCAGCAGGCCATTGCCTTTTCGCCGAGTTACGAGTAACTCTCATAGATGCAAACCGGGGGACTTACTACTCACGATTTTGTTTTATTTTTTTTAATTTTTTTTTGTTTTTTTTTTCTTTTTTTTGCTACACATATGAGCATTAGATGCATATGTATGTGTGTACGGATGTTGATGTATTTGTTTTTGGGTGTGCCGTCAATTGTTAGTTTTTGCCTATAACTTTTGTTGTCTACAATACAAAGTTTGTACGAGTTTTGTTCGTGCTATATTGAATGTTTATAGTAGGTACTTGCATTCATTACGATGGCAACGAGTAGAGAGAGAGAGGCAGACGTACTGCTCACATGTTCGTCGGGATGTGCTAGCATCTACATATGTACATATGTATGTGAATTTATATGATTTCTGTTACTGTTGTTTGAACTATTGAGCCAATTTCAGTTTGCAGCTTCGTCTTGGGTGTACATGTGACTGAGCGAAAATTTTCCTAAGTGGGGAAATTGCAATGGCAACCATCGCAGCAGCAAAAGCAACAGCAATAGCTGTAACAAAACAGCAACAGCATGGCAAAATCGAAAATGTTAAAATTTATTTAATGTAGTTTGCCAAAATAATTTGCATACATTTCAGTTAAAGCAAATTTAGTTTTACGAACTGAATGCGGGGGATGCTTGCATGTAACAGTTGGTTTTGCAACTGGATTTAATATCTAGTGTTATGCGCGCTTTTACGCAGCATTTCAAAATAATTTACTTGAACGCAATCGCGACAATGAGGCAGTCAGTTTTTATGAATCAGCGTGTAATGAATTCATACGCGTACTGTTCAATGAATATAAATACATATATACATACATATATAAGAGGAATGTTTCAAAAATGCGGTCATAAATTTACGGCTGCCCTGATATGGAAATTTAAATTACTACACTGTGGAACAAAATTTTGCGGTCGGAGATTTTTAAGTCGATTTAGGGTAATTTGGGGGCGCTGATTACGAAAATAATATCAGTTTAGTCGAATTGGCTCAAGTTTTTCAGATAAAGACTTTTTAATATTTCACGAAAAAACCCAATTAAAAATACTAATATGGATTTAAATTATATTTTTATTGCGCGCCTGTATAAAAATAATGCAAAAATAAAAAAAATATATTCTTTTCATTAATTAATTTAAAAAAAATTACAAAAAACTTTTTCTGTAGTACCTCCTATGATGTCGTTGCTCAGGACAACCCCGTATTAAGTTCCAGCAGTAGTCTGCCATCATGTGGTCGTCCCAACGACCTTGGTATCTTTCTTCCATTATTTTTATGTCCTGGTGGAACCGTTCACCTTGTTCCTCACTGTAATCGCCTAGGTTGTCCGGGAATTTGTCCAAATGATTATGTAAATAATGTAATTTAATGCTCATTTTAGCTCCTAGTTTGCGAAAATTGAGAAGCATATCAGCAACTAGTTTTGTATAGTCTGGTGATTTATGATTTCCCAAAAAATTTTTGACTACATTAACAAAGCTTAGAGGCTTCAGATTCATTTTGTGACATATGGTTTAAGAATTCAGAGTATTTTAGAAGGGTACGAATATGAGGCCCACGAAAACTCCTGCTTTTAATTTTTCCACACTAAGGACTGGAAATTTTTTGCACACATATTCGACTGGAAATTTTTTGCACACATATTCGAAACAGTCACCTGTCTTATCAAGGGCTTTGTTGAACTGTTTCATTAGGTGGAATGATTTTTTCTCGGCTTATCGGTTGGTCATGAACCACATTTGCTGTCCCTACCTCCATATTTTCTCTCACCAGCCAGTCCTTTCTAATCCAATGTTCATTTCTTGCACGACTGTCCCATAAACATATAAAACAGGGGTATTTAGTATTCTTCTTTTAGTATTGATACTATGACCGATTGGAACCGAAGCAAGTTTATTTCCATTGTGTAGCAACACACATTTCAGACTTCTTTTTGGGCTATCTATAAAAATCATCCAATGTTCGGGATTATATTCGGAACTGGGTCAAATAATTTTTTTCATTAATTTCTTAAGTTTCGTTTATCTCAAGAACTAGAGCCAATCCAAAAAAAGTAAAAACACAGTTCGTGAGCCTGCTACTAAAGTTAATTGAAATTATTAACAAAATCATGACCGCAGGTGTTTTTTAAATTTTTGTTACGCAGTGCTATCAATGATGCATAAACTAATTTACTATCAATGATACATACTTGATTCTCATAATTTAGACTATCTCAGCTTTAAAACAACATTATGCCAAAAAAAAACACAGCACGAAAAAATTATTTCATGCGCTTATAGTTATTGTATATTTATAAATTATTTTTAAATTTACTTACCTATATATCTTATTAAAATCATTCAAAGTTTCCTAAAGGACAGACATATGTATGTTTGTATCTATTCTACTACAAAAATTCCTGCTGGTGTTCCACAAGGATCTGTTCTGGGTCCAATACTATTTAATATATATGTACATCTCCGATATGCCGATTCCACCTAACTGTCTAATTTCCTTATATGCAGATGATACCTCTATTTTTATTTGCAACTGCAGTCCTATCATAATAGACTCTACTTTAGTTAACGCTGTTCACGTTCTTAACGGTTACTTTCACAAATGGAAAATCAAATTAAACATTTCGGAAACAACGGCAATTTTTTTTTTCGTAAAAGACTTCCTTGTAAGCTTCCTTCTAGGTACTAATGTCCTTCTAAATTCGGTTAATATAAAATGAGTGCATACTGTCAAGTAACTAGGAGTCTATCTTGATACTAAACTTACTTTTCAAAAACACATGCAATGAAGTCTAGCTAAATTAAAATTTTGCGCAAGACTGCTCTACTCTTTAATTAACCGTAAATGCAGAATGTCGTTTTCCAACAAAATAATTCTTCTAAAAAACAGTATTTTTACCTATTGTTCTTTATGCTGCTCCTGTATGGTCTGACTGCGCTAAATGTCACATAAAAAAAATTCAAATTGCTCAAAATTAAATTCTAAAAATATTTCTAAATTTGGCTTTGCTTTTATCCCACAATTAAATTACACGATAAAGCACAAGTCAGTCCTGTTTCAGATACCATCATTAAATTCACAAATAATTTCCAAAATAAATTGACATATTCAGATAAAAAATTAATTAGAAAATTGTAGTTATTACGTTTAGCTTGTAAGTAGTTAGTAAGTAGTATGTATTTGTTTTATTATAATAAAAAAAGTTCCCCGGCTTTTGTTAACTTTTCTCGTGTTAAAAATTTATCTCATACACAAAATATTATAGTACATATCCCATATCTTTGTTGTAAAGAGAACTGTTTCTTCTCTAAAACTCTATAAAATAATGTAAATAATGTATTCGCAAAATTATATAATTACATATGAATAAACTTATTTGGAAAAAAACTTACTTAAAGACAAATTGCGAGTAGTTACCTCGCCTCATTTATTCACTTAAAGAAATAATGCAATTAGTGAGATCGCTTCAAAGCCGAATCACATATATATATGTATATATATATGTATATGTACAGGGCCGTAGGGAGGGTGGGACAGCCGGGGCACCGGAGGGGCCCCCGCGACCTACAAAAAAAAAAAAAAAAAAGGTCATCAAAAAATCCTTCGTCCGGCGCTTTTTGCTGAATTGGAACAGTATTATTAATAAGCACATATGCTCTAAGCGTCTGGGTCTGGTTCTTTTTGATTTCGGAGATGACCTTTTTTTTTTGTTTTTTTGCTCTTCAAATTACAGGGTCCCCCGGATGGTTCGCCCCGGGGCCCCCGCCGTCCTCGCGACGGGCCTGTATATGTACATACATATGTATGTAAATCTTATTTTTATATCTGAACTAGATTTTACCCGCGACTTTGCTCAGATGCCATTCGGTTTAACGTAATGAATTCGGGTGTAACTGACATGGAACTACATAAGTAATTTCACCAAAGATAATAACTTTAAATAATTTTTGGTTTTGGTTCTCATTTTTTTCTTTATCTAAATTCAATGAAGTAGGGGCACTTCATAATTGCCGATTACTGTTGGTTGCTGAAATTTTTTTTCATTGGCAACTATAGCACCTGCTATTCGGGCTTAATGCTACCCAATGTATTATCGCATGTTCTTAAGAGGTAACGGTACCGGTCCATGTTTTCCCGAATCCAAAATAGCGGTCCGACTACGTACCACGAAAAACATCCCCACATAATTCCTACCCCATGCGTGAATGGTTTTTTTTTTTGTGTACCTGGGATTCATTTCTGTATTGTTAGTGTTGAAAAGCTGAATTTCAATTTGATTCAGGTTATTTTTGAGCTTATTTTTTCCGACAGGGTGAAAAGTTGAAGTACAGTTACTGCCAATATAAAGAATCAAGCATTCCCTCCACGTATATTTGCCAAACCCCGTTTTTTAAAAACATTTTTCTATCAAATGAAAGCACGAATTTAGTTCCGTTTAATAATTTGGCATATTAGTAACTCAAACATGCATGACTTGTTATTTGATTAAAGAAAAAAAAACTATTTTAAAGTAGACAGTTGTGAAACTCAATTGACAAAAAAATAGAATCAGAGAACTTAAACTCGAAAATAATAAAATAAAACTCCATTAAAAAGTGTGACAGTTTTAGAACTTCGTAGCAAAACCTTTATTTGCACGAACTTCAGTGCATATTTTCGGCATAGATTCTACTAGGGTCTCATAGACCGACTTTGTTATGGAATATCAAGCTTTCTGGATTCTTTACCAAAGTTCTTCCTTATTCTTCGATTAAGCGGACCCATGATTTTCCATTACATTCTTCCACAAGTTCTCTATAGGGTTTGAATCCGGAGATTGCGAAGGCCACGTCATCACATTGATTCCACAACCATGTAACCACGTCTTTACAAGACTCAAAGTATGTTTCGGGTCATTATCCTGTTGAAGCTGCCAGATGAAAGGCATGCTCCATTCGACATAGGGTAGTAAACGTAGGGGTATAACGTCTTCTAATATTCTTAAGAGGTAACGGTACCGGTCCATGTTTTTCCGAATCAGAAATAGCGGTCCATGTTTCCGTACCACGAAAAATATCCCCATATAATTCCTCTCCCATGTTTGAACTATTTTTTTTTTGTACCTCGGATTCATTTCTGTATTTTTCGGTCTCCGAATCCAGACCTTACCATCATTGTGCACGATATTTAATTTAGATTCGTCGGACAATAAAATATTTCGCTACTTTTCGGAATTTTCTGGAGCGGACCAAGTTATGTGAGTTCTCGCAAACATTTGTTGTTGTTGTTGTCGCTGTATTTTTGTCAACATTGGAACTTTTCTTGTCAAAATCTGCCGAAAAGTTTCATTTCTACAAGACGCCGGGCAACAGTTCTTGAAGATATTTCCACGTTCATTTCCTTCTGGATATTTGGAACGATTTTCTATCATCCCTTGGCAAGTTTTGTTTGGAGACAACACGATTTCGGCGTTGTACCACCTTCAGTGTAATTTTTCGTTCTGTTCTAAACAGCAGAAGTTCAGTCAGATATAATAGGTCCACATGATATAAGTGTCAAATTATTAGTGTTATTAAGTTTTCTTAAAGCTCTGTCCGTTCAAACAGTATTGTAATGCTTAATTTTCCTTAAAAATTTAGAAGCAGTTTTTTTTTGGTTTCAATTGCAATGAAAGTGACAGCCTTCTTCACAAATGTTTCCCATTCGTTTCACAGCATTACTGTCGTAATCCGCTAAGCTTAGATATTTAAATTAGTTAATAATTTGAATAGGTGGCAATACTCTTTAAACACATTTTTTATCACTCAGTTTCCTTAAGCCTACCTTCTTTAAATTCAATGCCGTTTTATTTGTTTTAAATTATTAATTTAGTGTTATTAGCCTTTTTCAGCTGGTATAAACCTGCTACAAAAATATTTTTAAAATAAAGATTTCTAAAATCTCCTTCCTATATAACCTATGTACGTAACTTATAATTTTAGTTAGCTTTTAAACATATGGTAACCCTCGGAAAATATTTTCGAAATTAAGCTTATAACTTTTAGTTTATTCACTCAATTGTACTTAATTATCTCTGAGCATAGTGAACTGATATGCCACGGCATATGCAAATTCATACATCGCATTAGTTTGCAGCAGAAAAAGCGAAACCATGATTTATAATTGCAGTAAGATAAGTGCAGGGCCGCCGAGAGGAAATCCGGGCCCAGGGGTAAAAAGGTGGGGCCCACTTTCTACATAAAAGTTTCGAATACTTCATCAATTTCATCAACTATCTTTCTACTTACTAAGTCAAATACGACGTTTTTTGCTCCCATCAGCTCATCACATCTGTATTGAATTTGCTTTATAGTTGATGTTGGGTGAAACAATTTTTTTTTATACGATTTCGAAAATCAATAGGTTGTATTAATGAGTTCGTATATACATATCTTGCAAAAAAAACATTCCCCTTCAAGAACTCCGGGCCCGGGGGGAATTACCCCCGAACCCCCCCTCTCCACCCTTCTCGTCGAGCCTGGATAAGTGTACGTATTTACGGAATATTACTCGCGGTTAAAGTAATATTTTATCCCTGCAAAAGCAGCGGAACCCTAACATTGCTTTCTATTGATCTCGAGTTTTTTTGTTGTATTTTACGATTAATAGAATTAAAAAAAAATATCCGAAATCGTATCCCTTCGCATTTTCCCAAAAACCATATTTTGCTCCTAATTCCGTGAACGAGAGTTCTTATTCCCGTTTGCACAAAACAAGGTAATTGAATCCTAAGTATTTACATTATTTGCACAGATTTATGTAAAACATATAAAACAGCTCATTTAGCTAATTTAGCTGTTTTCTCCGAGGACTGAATTGTAGCATTTCAAACTGGGCTCCAGGTGGACACCATTTACACCGACTTCCCCAAGGCCTTTGGCCGCATGCTATTTTGTTAAAAAAGTTAGCTTGCATCGGAGAATTATTATTTCATTGTCTTTTGTTTTCGATTTAATCCGTGGTGCTGTTGATTGCCCTGTACTTCTTGAGAGGATTTCCTTTAAGGTTCCTGCTAGAGCTCTACGTATGTCAGATTTCTTCCATGTTAGTTTTTCTAGGGCTATGTTTGTACAATATGCTCCTATTACAAGGGCCTTAGCAGAATTTTATAGAACATCCAAATTTGATGAGATCGATTTTTGTTTTTCAAAAGATCGCCTTATTAATTCTTTAAATTACTTTTATAATTAGCTTATCGTTTGTAAATTTATTTTACTTTTTTTTGCTACATTGTTTCCTCTTAGCCTATAAGAATTGAACTGTATTCATTGGCTAATTTAATTAAATAAATAAATAAATGAATGATTTTTAAAAATTATAGTAAAAACATCAAAAATTCATTTGCCCTTGGTATTTATGGAGATTAGAAAAATGCAAAAAGTAAACTCGCTTTCTACATTTATTTTACTTTAAGAATCAGAAACAGTCGTAATTTAGTTAAAAGTGGGGCACGGAAATAGGCTATGAGAATATTTGCGAAACTTTTTATTTATTTATTTAAAAGAGAAGTAATTATAAATAATCAAATCACTTATCTAATAAAGCACTAGCTATCAGGACATTCGGCTTTAATTGAAAAAAAAAAAACAATATCTAGAATAACATATCTGGGATTGATATATAATAGGGGAAAGAAAATTTTGTATTTAACGGGTGCTTTTTTTTAGACTGATAGAACTTTCGATAGGGGTAGCTGTCACTTGACAGCTGGTAAATGACATATCGTTTTGACATTGACTGTTCAGTAAGCATTGACAAATCATCATGGAAAGAATGACGCCGCAACAACCTTTACAAATTGTGGAAATTTACTTTAAATATCAGAGTTCTGTTCGCCAAACTTATAGAGCACTTCGTGAATTTTATGGTCCACATAATCGAGCATCGGGGCTGCTTATTCGTCGAACTGTTGATAAATTTCGAACAACATTTACTCTACTCGATGAAAACCCAACAAGAGCACAAAGAACTGTACGTACAGAAGAAAATATTGGTGCTGTAAGTGATAGTGTTGGAGAATATCCGAATTTGTCTATTCGCCGCCGTGCTCAACAAGTTGGACTTTGTTCATCCACAACATGGAAAATGGTTCATGGTTCAAAATTGGACTGATTGCATCCGATTCACCAAAGCTAGTCGTGGCGGATATATGCCAGAAATCGTTTTTAAATAAATGTCATAAAAATATCTTTCAAATAAAAAAAAATTGGCATCATACTTCATTTTGTATGTGTTTTATTTCAATTTAAAGTTCTTTCAGTCTAAAAAAACACCCTTTACTAAGGAACTGGGTGTCATATGGTTGGTATAGTATAGTTTAATAAAAAAAAAGAAGCTGTATATATAAAAAAATCCAGAATCATATTTTTAGTTTACATAGGGAAACATATTTAGCAATTGGATTAATGTTACTGTCATCGGTGAGTTTGAGTTGTTCCGATGGTTTACCATTCCCAAATATCGTAGATCGAGTTTGCTGTAATTCCTGGCAGGTGTCAAGAATGTGAATTACATTAAAGTCAGTATAGGATGTCGCCTATCTTTTTTATTATAGGCGTATCATTTAATCCAGCGAACGTATATTAGACAGAGAAGGATTAAGTTAGAATGACGGTGTGAATTGTCAAAATCCATCAATATTTCCCATCCAACTCACCATTCCAATGGCCGAGAGGGGAAATGGTGAGAGTGGCGAGTTAACAGAGCTAAGCGAAGACAAAATTTGTTTAACAGACCATGATTTCTGATAAATTTCAATTGTTTTGGTTCGAATTTTAGATTTTGTAAATATATTAACAAATCGATATAAACATCTAAATATTTAATTTGACGTGAAATTTGGATTTACATACTTAAATATGTGCATGATAAGAGTGTGCCTGTTTTGTTTACAAACATATAATCGTTATCATATTTCATTCATTGTTATGTAACTATATACAGCATTTATTTCATCCCTGCGCCAGCCATGTCTGTTTTCAACAGCAGCGCAACTGTAGTACAGCAACAAAAAATTCATTCATAAACGAACGCGCATATTATTGAAAGTAAATTTCCGTTTATTAATAAACGCGAGCATTTCATCTCCCCACAAACACATGCGCCCCTCCATCACGCATCACATTTTTTGCGACGAAGACAAAAATCTAAAAATTATAAATTGAAGATTTTTTTTTTAATTTTGTTCCAAATGCTCACAATTACAGATGGGAATGTAGGTATTTATTTTGGCCCGTTCGGCACGCTTGTGCCCGTAAAATATTTCATGAAGAAATTCATCTGTTATTAATGTTGTTGTTGTAGCGGTTATCACGCCCCGTAAAGAGCGGATTCACCCGTGGTCGTTGTCGTCGAACTCAGGGGTAGATGAGTGGGTTTGAGGGGGCATGTGAATAGGTGATTGGTATTGTGGGGAGAATCAACACATGCCGGACATGTATTGGGTATGTCAGGGTGGATTCTGGATAGGAAGGAGTTGAGCCTACTACAGTATCCAGATCGTAATTGTGCCAGAGTGACGCGGGACTCACGAGGCAGCAGGGACTCCTCATCTGCTACAGGTGGTGGTTGGGCTCCGATAACTGCATTTGCCTGGCGAGAGTCAATGGTGGTAGTGACTGTCTCTCTGTGGATGTTGCTTAGGGCCCGCCGGTACGCCTCCGGATCCAGCGGTTGCGTTATGAGTGGCTGGATCGCGTCCTTTAGTTCTAAGAGATGCCTTCTGATGTGCCTGGGGGTAGCTCCACTGCAAGCAGATGCCTATTTGGGTGCCCCAAACGGTGACGCCCAGCAAGGAACTGCTTGCTGAGCATGAGGTTGTGCTCCTTAACGCGGAGAACATTGAACTCTAGGTGGAGATGTTTCTCAGGCGACATCAGCAGGCATCCTGTCACCGTGTGGAGTGCGGGGTTCTGGCAGGTCTGCAGCTTCATCCCTGTTGGTTCCTGGCGAACACACTGGCGCAGCATAGTTTATTACCGGCCGGTCAATCGCCTTGTATGTTGCCAACAACGTTTCTTTGTCTTTGCCCCAAGAGCTGCCGGCGAGCGACTTGACGACATTGTTAGCGCCACCAAACGCATAGTCCGGCCTAACCGTTACGCCTACTTGCATACATAGGTATATTACATATATGAAAGCCAAATATGTAGTCTACATTTTGGTCACATTTATGTCAGTGTTTACGTCTTATCACAAATGTAGCACAAGCAGCAGAATAATATATTTAGGAGTCGAAAATCTACTACCTTTTTACAAATTTTTCTACAATTGTCTAACTATAACTAATTGTATTTTGTGAGGCGCTTAATTAATCAAACTACTTTTGCTTCTTTCTGAACCAACAATCCAGGTCGATGACCTACACGAAAGAATTTCATCCCGAAATTGCAAATAAACCATACTATTGTTATTCTGAGAGGGTATAAAGTAGCAGAATTTTAGTTGTAAATTTAATTTTCTGTGGAGTATAACTTAACGTCGTCTTATGTATGTATGTATATACAATATCTATATGTAAGTATTTTCTTTCAGATCTTCCTCTATTCGATCTAGTATATCAATATTTGTATTATAGTCCACTTTTTTCTCCTAACTACCTCAAATACAAATTAGTTCAACTAAACCCTTATTAATGATGGCGGATTTCGACGCAGCTTTTTCGTGTGAATTTCGGGCAGAAGCAACTAAAGGGTGGTTAAATTTTAAGGGCTGATGTTGAATGTGAACCACACCTAAACATCAAGCTTTTTTCTGCATTTCAGATATTCCTCCATTTCAGACTAACTCAATTTGAACATGGAAAGATCCACAATGGAGCAACGTGTTATAGTTATTCAGGCTTATTATGAAAATGGGCGTTCAAATCAAAATGCATATCGAAGAAAATCATCTTCAGTGATGCGGCACATTTTCATCTCAGTGGATTCGTCAATAAGCAGAATTGCCGCATTTGGGCGAATGATAATCCAAGAGTGATTGTCGAAAAGCCAATGCACCCACAAAGAGTGACTGTTTGGTGCGGTTTATGGGCTGGCGGCATCATCGGGCCGTATTTTTTCCAAAATGAGGCCGGTCTGGCAGTTACTGTGAATGGTGTTCGCTATCGTGAGATGATAACGAACTTTTTATGGCCCGAATTGGAGCATATGGATGTGGACGATATGTGGTTCCAACAGGATGGTGCCACTTGCCACACAGCCAACGAAACAATGTCTCTTTTGCGCGACAAATTCAATGGCCGTGCTATCTCACGTGGTGGCGATGTCAATTGGCCACCAAGATCATGTGATTTGACACCGTAGGACTACTTTCGTTGGGGTTATTTGAAAGAAAAGGTGTACGTCGATATGCATTTGTCACCACCACTCTGTGAGAAATTTGGCGAACACTATTCACTGTAATATGGGGTTTTAACCAACATTTTGTAGTTAGCTGATACCTGAATGCAAATTTTGATAAAAGTAATGATGTTTTGTACGAAAGTACGAAGTTTGGAAACTTGGAAAATTCGAATCGATTTCTTTATGTAAAAAAATGTTAACATTTTCTAATTTTCATATTTAAAAAAATGCTTGGCCAAAATAACACGATATTGTGTGACAGCACGGAAATGCACACATTAGACTTAACTAGTTAGTTTTTTTGCTGTAGAGAAAACAAACCGTAGTCGCGATCTTTTATTTTTTTTTTCATTCGCAAATGAAATTCGCCACCCACTGCTTTAAAGAGATCAATCAAGCCTTGTATATCGAAGGTGAAAATGAGATTTTAAGGCCCACATGCGAGAAATCCTGAGTTAAATTTATAAATAGAGAAATAAGTAACTCAGAGTTATATTTTTAATTCCGTTATCCAGACATTGCCTTGCATCAAATCAGTCCAGTAACCCGAACTACGTACATTTCTTTTTGGCATTTTCTTTGAATTTCATGAATTTATTGAACTTTCAAATCAAAATAATTTTTGCAGGTTCTAGTACAACAACGAAATGCTTGGTATGCTTGGTATGCTTGGTATCTAATCTCGTGGAAGTGATCGCTTTGCTTTGTCAAAGCTCTGTTAAAGGAGTTGGAGCCAACATATTTGATAGCATCTTTTTCGTGTATTTCAAATTTAAATTTATTTTTTCTTTAGTTATCACAGAATGTCACAAACTTAAAAATTTAACCTTGACTAAATGCGATGTTAAATATTTATGTTTTTAACTCTGAGTTTATGTCTAATCTACTGCTGTGCAGGCAAATTTTTCAATTTAACCGGAAAAATCTCGCAAGTGGGACTAAACGTTTTGACAATTTTTTTATAATCTTCAGTTTCTGAGCGATTTTTTACAAATTGTGGTAATACTAGGAAGGCAACAACAATTTAACCGCTGTGATTTAATTTAACATTCAGAAGACGACCTTGCGCACAAAGGTCGTGACTTGGACACCCACTGTGTTTGGAGGAAAATAATCCTGGTGTAAAATTGTTAAGGGTTCTAACTTTGCCGCTTTATGGGGGTTCTCTACTCTTGCGGTTGCAAAAAATCGATTTTATTTTTTTTTTAATTTAATTTCAATCTATATCTATCCAAGAATACGCCACAGAGAGGATTTCGTGGACATCACATTCCTTTGCATGCTCTTGGGCTACGTAATGTACCCGTCTCCGACCGTTTTCGAGAATCTGAGCGTTGCGCGCCATCTTTAAACGCGTTTTACCGAAAGTAGGGTTATTTTTTTGGCTGCCGAGTAAGAATTTTCATAAAATTATTGATCCGATTTCAAAAATTTCTATATTGAATTAAGTACGATTTGCGAAAATTTCTTTTTTTCCATTTTTAGAGTCTCTAATATATCAAAAGATAACGTGAAAATTTAAAATTTTAATAAATTGTTGCATAAATTTTACTATTTACAAAATAAAAAAATTCTGTTTCGGGAAAACAGAGCCAACGTAACTGTGATTATAAGGAATGTATAATTTTTGATTACAGATTACCCAACTGGCCAGAATTTTATTTGAGCGGGACCCATGCAGTTTCAACATCAATTTAGTTAATGACGTTTCAAGGTCGACACTATTTTTTTTTTGGTATTCGATACAAGAATTTAGAAGTCAAAACATGTGCCTTTTAAATCAAATTTTTTTTTAATCGATTCAGTAGATCCTTCGGAATTTATTTCCAAAATAAACCGCTCGATTTCAGGCTTTCAGAGTAGAGGACCCCCTTAACTCTTGTTGTTTTTCCAATTTTGTAAATAATAGTTGTAAAAAAAATGTTATATGTTCCTATAGTGATTGTACAGTATTGTGTAAAATAAACTTAATTAACAAATTTGGTTTTGTGGCGTCACTGTTCACAACAGCCACAATTTGTGCGCTCCACTTCTTCATTGCAGTACATAATGGAGACATATCTATCAATTGCTGCAAAATCAAGTTAGTCGGAGATTTCACTTCAAGATCAACTGGGATATTCTACTTAAATAAGTCTCCCGCACAGGAAATGAAATTAGCTATTCATAAAATTCGCAACAATTTACAAGTTTTGCGTCCTTGTACTTTTTGAAATACATTTAAATAAATTCTCAGAAATTTATTTACTGGAAAATTTTTACTACGTAAGAGGAAGTAGAGATCTACATAAATTCTCGCCGTTCTTATTCAATCAATAAAATATATATAGAAATTTACAGTGATCAACAAAAAAATCCAAAACTATCGTAAATACCAACAACAACTGCTATACAACTCGCATTCCTCTACTCGGCTTGAGTAAGCCCCGCATGCGATTTTGAATTTTTACAAATTTAAAAAGCGACGCGCAAGCAATGAATTGGAATGAATAAATGTGTTGTTAATCAAAACGATCAACATTACAGATGAACAAGTTCAACGGAATAAAATGGATCGTAAAATGTTTACACAACAAACTAAACAAACGTAAGCGGGCGGATGGATGGGCGGCAGCACAGACAGTCGGGCAAAAAAGTTTCCTGTGAAACAAAAAAAAAAAAAAACAAACAAAACAAACAAATGATAGGTACTCGTACAGATTTGCAAAGAATTTGTTTTACAGTTCGAGGAAGTAAACGAGAGCATGGTGTGGAAGGTAACAGCAACAACTTAGATCATAAGCAAACAGACTATATATGTATTAACTTTATGTTTAAGCCAACATTTTATTTCACAGCAACAACATTATCAACATAATAATCTTAATGATCAACATTATGCTAGTCATGATCATCCAACGGAGCTCTTGTACGCTAACGACAAGATCGTTAATTTGATTCTGTCTCAGTGCAATTTCGTCGTCTTTGTCGTCCTCAACCTCAACCTCAACCTCAAGTCTCAAGCCTCATCTGTAGCTACACATTAACATTACGTACTTACAGCCAGATTCTCATCCTCATCCTCATCCTCATCGTCATCGTCAACTCATTGCTCATAAATGTTTATATGCCAAGTGAATAAGCTAAGCAGAATGCTGCTTACTTCCTATTGTTGTTCTTATATGTTGTTGTCATTGTTGTGCGGTATTCTTGTTATCGTTGCTGTGGGTTGAAGTTATTAGTTCGCTGCAATGCCAGTATTTTTTAGTTCGTAGTGCCAACGACGACTGATTTTAGCCCAACCCAAAGCACCAGAAATGGAGTTGCACTTGAAAAAAAACTCCATTTATATAGGGTGTTTTTATAGACCTGTGGGTAATACTTTTTTTAGAGTCGCTCTTTTTGACAGCCGTTAATTTATTTATACTCAGTCTGGTTTGCCATTTCATAGTGAACAGACTTACCAATATTACTGCGTCCAATATTCGGCAGACATAATCGCCCAGCAGAGTCGGTAATTCGAGCAATCATGGATCGGTTTGGCACCACGTTTACTCTAATGGATGATGCGCACCCTCAGAGACGCCGTACAGTGCGCACCGAAGACGCTATTGCTGCTCTAGAGCAGAGTATCGAAGAAGACCCGAATGAGTCCGTCCGCCATCGGGCGCAACAATTGGAGCTGTACCCATACACTTTATGAAATATATTGCGGAGGGATCTTGGCTAGCGGGCTTATAAAATCCAACTCGTACAAAAAATGTAGCCGAACGACCATCACCCGCATTGCACGTTCGGTGAAAACGAGATGGCCACCGATTCCGATTTTCAAAAGAAATTTTTTTCAGTGATGAAGCTCACGTTTGGTTGAATGGGTACGTCAATAATTTGGAGTGTTGATAAGTCTTAGGTCATTGTTGAGGCGCCGTTACATCGTCAAAAGCCACTGTTTGGTGTGTTCTGTGGGCAGAGGGAATCATTGGTTCACATTTCATAAAAAATCAAGACGGCAGTCCACGGAGAACGCTATAAAGCCATGATTAATGACTTTTTCGTGGATTACTTAGAGAATGTTGATGTGGACGACCTTTGGTTCCAACAATGAAGCAATAAATTTATTGAAGGAAACTTTTGGTGGGCGCAGTGTCTCGCGCCATGAGCCTGTGGCTTGGCCTCCAAGATCGTGCGATTTAACACAGCTGGACTGTTTTTTGTAGGATTACGCTTGTGGGATCTTCTTAAAAACCACATGTCTAGAAAAACACCCTTTTATATAGTGCACGCGTGTGCGTGTGTGTGGATCAAAAGACGATGCTAAGGCGAAGACCAAACGCCGCAATGATGCCGCACGAAAAAGATTTATGTATCGTTGGTGTCATTTGAAGTTAATGGGTTATTTGCCGATTTATACCAACCCTCCCCCAATGCCGCATTGAAAGCAATGACTTCAAAGTCAAGAGTATCTGTTCCACCTTCACTTACATACAATATCTATATGTAGTTTGTTGTTTGTTGCCGTTTCGCACTCATTTTGCATAGACTTGCCGCAATCCACGAGAGTTACCAGCCACAAGCCACCAACATCCACTTGCCGCCACAACTTTAGCAGCCTTAATTTATTATTGATCACTCTGACAG
Source organism: Anomoia purmunda (assembly GCA_951828415.1). NCBI lineage: Eukaryota > Metazoa > Arthropoda > Insecta > Diptera > Tephritidae > Anomoia > Anomoia purmunda. The sequence continues at coordinate 84,680,837 of OX639994.1, forward strand.
GCCAACGGCCAAGAACAGAAAATACTTTTTTTTCGTCTCTACCTTTTTCTCTACATCCATGCTCAGCATTTGCATTTCCTATGCACAGGTGGATTTTATTATACATAGCACTATTGTAGATATGTATGTAGATATGTTCGTAGAATATGCCGCAAGTATCAGTCTTCGCCCGCCTCCTACATCCTCCCACTACTTACTATGGCACCTTCGCAAGGCAGGATGTCGTGTCGTGGCAGCCAAACAAAATTTATGATCTCAAAGTAAAATTACCAACTTTGGTATGCATTGATGACTATTTGTGGCTATAAGATTTTAGTTTATTACTTGCCAATAAACAAATGAGATTTTCTCTGACTGCCCCTTTGTCGAACTAACTCTCTGTTAGCTGCCTTTTTTTCACTTGCCTGTCGGAAGATATGGCATTTAAGTGATTGTACATTTGGATATTTTTGTTTGTTTGTATAAATTTTATTGGACGAATTTGTAACTAAGACGAAGCCAGCAAAACTCCTAGATTATTGGAATATTTCACTGTGTTGCTCAAGCGGCCAGAAGAAATCTGAATGCAGTTTCGAATGGTTCGAAAAAAGGCGACACCGTAGGTATTTAGTGGGGTTTAAGCAGCGAGCTTTCACTACACCTGAGTCTACATCTACCTAATCACTGGAGCGTCGGACGTTCAGGTGAAATGAAAAGCAAAAACTGAAGCCGCTTTTTGGCTCTAGAACGCTATACTGACTTTGCGTCACGTCACGATTGATTCTCATTAAATAGTACCGCCCCTGAGGTAGGTATCGATGGGGGATCCCCTGATACTGCACTGCAGTTAAGCTGGCTAGAAAGTGGACGGAATTGCCTTTGGTAAATTGGTTCCAGAAGGTAGGCATCGCACAAGGTCAGCTTACATTGAAAATGCGATTGTCATGAGCCCAGAAATCTTGTCAAGGAGGTCTAGATTGCTAATAAATGTCGACCGCTGTTTCATCACTTCAGTGGTTAGAATTTATTTATTTATTTATTTACTTCAGTCAATGAATAAAAAATTTCTTATTGACTACGTCTAAAACTACTACTCAGCTTTGCAACTACTTCAATTAAGCTAGTTTGAGGCTATGGTTTTTAGAACTACTCCAGTTAGTTAATGATCAATATCACCCATTTGATTGATTTGATTAATTTCCCTGAGGGTGCGTCCAATAGCTGACCTTGCGGAATGTGCGTAAAAGAACACAGAATGCCTCAAATTGCTCAGAAAAATATTAAGCGTCATTTTCTGCCAAATTTCGGAGCTATCAACAACATTAGAAAGAACATTGAATATAAAAGAGTATGATAGAAATTTCCCCCTATCCACAAACAATTCCCGATTTAGAAGTAAGCAACGGGACTTATAGGAAGGCAGAGGATCCATAAAGTTTTAAGAAATCTTAGTGCAGATTTGATAAATGGCAATAAAAATTTTAAGGGATCAGAAAAATCAAAACTATTACGACGAACAAATGCGAGCATGGAGTAGGTGTTTGCAACAATGAAATTAATATGGACAGTAAATGTGAGTTTACAGTCAAAATACGCTCCTATATCGTAAACCTGATCTACCAATTTCAGATTAGTACCAGCAATCGAATAAGATGCACTTTAATTTTGCAGGTTTTTAGAAAAATTCATATAAAAACATTAATCAATATTTGAGGAAAGGTGATTACTTTCACACTAAGCGTATACTCTATCTAAATCAGATTGAAGCGATACATAATCCTCGTTGCCCTTTACAATCGAGTCAACTTCGAGATCAACAGCATACAAAATAAATTCCGATAATAAGAAGCAGAAGAAATCCTTGACAATGCTTTCGTGCTTTCGAACAATTTATCAACCGTTATCAATTTAGCAATCGGTCTATTATTCGACACATCGCTTTTGTTTCCATTTTTTAAAATTGGTATAATATGTACACTTTTCAATTCTCCTATAATATTTCGCGTAGAAAACGACAATTTAAAAATTAACATTAAAGGTTTAATAAGAACAGAACAGATCTTGAAGAGAGTGGGATATAGACCATCTACATCAATTTGATGGGATCATTTAAGATTTTAGATTATGAGTGGGCACTGTCTGGTTGGGTTACACGATACCAGTAGTACTTGTTTCAACGATATTCGCATTATTAACTCATTTTAACGGATATTTTAACGATATTCGCTATCACCGCATCAACTGTTTTCGTTAGCTAGTCGATTATCGAAAACCAAACGACAACTCAATCGAGAAAGGAAAAATTCGTGACTTGATTTGCATGCAATTGAAAAAGTTAAATTCGACTGTCATTTGAATGTTTGACATAAGTATGTATGGAGTATCACCAGGTGAGGAGGAAGGGATGAAATATAATTTTCATTTCATATTACTAGATTCAAGTTGCTTTGATATGCTGGTTACAATTAACGGCCCTAAAGTGAGCAATGGGCAGTATCCAACACAGTGGCGATCACACAAAGATTATTTGCAGGTTTAGGCGAATTTAATTAAAAGAAAGTAAATTACTCTCAAAATAGTACTACAGTTTTAAGATTTTGGTAGGGGTTTGAACCCCAAACCAAAACCCCATCCCCCCTTGGGTACGCCAATGATCAATCAGTTTAAGACGTAGAGTTCATCGTATTTATGTTTAGTTTATAATACGTAAGTAAGTTTCCCATGCGCCAGGTGGGCCTCAGGATGTAACTGGGGCTATCGATCGTGCTCATAATTTCAATCATGGAGGCTTATGAGAACCCACATGGCTACCGCAAATGGTAAGAGAAAATGTTGGTTTATCTAAGATTCAAGTAAAGAAGCGCAAAGATAATTTATTTTTAATTTATAGATATATGATCCAAATCAATAAATTTGAAAAGCCCTTGAATGCAACACGAGCCATATATGAGCGAATTTTGAAAACGGAAACCATGGCTTGTTTTTGATTGGTAAGTTTCTTTAATTAGTTGAAAATTGCTAAACAAAAATAATTTAATTTAAAACTAAATAAACCAAAAACTATTTGCAGGTGATTCCGAATATTCATTGGAGTCGCGGTTGATGATTTCTCTACCAAAGAAGAGTCCGAAATCCCGCTGCAATGAAGCATTTCAATATATAAAAATAATTATAGATATTTCTAGTTTGAAATAAACTAGTATAATTTGTTTTCATCAAATATAATAAAAACGCCCTTAAACGACGGCACGGATTCATTTGTATTTTTTTGCCACTCTTTAGTACTTTGAATGTGTTAGAGAATCGCACAATCGTTATTGCAAACGACAAATGTTGTCGATAAAAATTGCGATTGTCAGATCGTTTAAAGTACTAACCATTCACAAAATGACTGGCACTACAACATGGGTTTCCCATAAGTTGATTTTTGCCGCGAGTATGAAAAAGAAATGGTAAATATACGGCATCTTTGAATGATTAGCACACTAAGACTCCACCAGTGTTCTCTTGATGTGCTTTGTCAAGACCACACAATGGCAAAATTTTAGAAGAGAGAGGAGAGTGCATAAAAGCTCCACCCTATAAGGGGTCACAGTGGGTCATTAATTCTTTTCGCAAAAACTGTGAAGAATGGTTGCCTATCAACCTTATCTAACCTAACACCAATATCACTTGGTCTTCAAAGATTTGCAACCGGCTGGGGTAGCGGTAGGGGTAGGCCGATTTAAACAGGGTAAGATCGCCGAAATAACAGTCCTTGGCCGAGTGAAACCCGGGTCATTCCGGTACGTAGAACCGACTGTAATGGGAATGGTTGCAACCGGCTAAAATGAAAGCATTGCCAATTGCTTTGCCTCTGGGTATAATTTAGTAAGATGTGTTAGGAAAAGATTTTCGGTCATCCCGTGTCAAATTTGGTTTGCTTCGTTGTCGTACAAATCATCGTATAGCCTGTCGCAGGAGACAAACAAAGTCCAAAAAGTAGTAAGTTACGAATTTACTACATCCTCAACTTATTGTCACTGCATTAAATGTCCGAAATAGTTTCGATAAAAAACCGCTATCGATGTGAAATTTCTGTAAAATACTTTAGAACGTATAAAAGACCTAAGCTGCTGCTGAATTGTAAAAAAAAACAAAAAGAATTTACACACAAACGCATGGTAGAATTTTACTGTCACTAAAAAGTCGCAATTGTCGAGTATGCGTGAAACGAGGTGAATGCACTGTAACTGAGTATTGAGTCCAGCTTAAAGTTTCCAAAACATTTGCAATTCCATTTTGAAAACAATGACAAATAACTATGAGAAAAACTTATGAGACGCATTTAAATGCAACAAAAGAATGTGCATATGTATGTATGTATGTAGAGGTTTGAGTGCATATGTAACTACTTAGCAGTAAAGGTGCGTGAGTGTAACATAATGACGAACTATTTACGAACAGTCGTTTTAACGGTAAGGAAACACACAAAAGGATATTGAACTCTGGCAACCCAAAAACGAAAATTGTAACAAACCAAATTGCAACTCAATTGCAGGGCATTCAAAATGAAATGAAATGAACGGAAGAAATCTTAAAAATACACTATGTATGTATGTATGTTTGTATATAGTACGAGTATGATTGTTGTAGCAGCTACATGAGGCCATACACGTTGCATGCACCAAAAGTAATAGTAACAATAAAAAATAAAACAAATATCAGTGCAAAAAAGTCAGCCAGCATCTCTAGTTGATCACATTTGTGCGATAAAGTCGAGTACAACTTAAATATAGATACATATGTATGTCGATATGTATTTGGTTGTTTAACTATGGATGCTTACTTCCCAAACCCCATGCCCACCCTCAACGCTTATAGAATCAGTCAGTAACTGCCCAGCCAGCAAAAAAACTTATGTTTTGGAACGAGTGGTGGTTTAGATCATTTTGCACGCAGCCCCTACTCGTATTGTTAGATCGTTTTGAATCGGAAATTTCAAGGCTGAAATTAAATTACAAATAAAAATTATCTTCGCGCAAGACAACAACTGTGACATCCAGGACTGTGACTGTTTACCATTCTTCGACTGCTGGTTCGCCCCATGATACAAGAAAGAATTTCGAATTTTTATTTGATTAAAAAGCAGATTATTGACATTTCCTCAGACGTAAACTTATGGCAAAGCGTTGCCCCATCGGATAATTTTATAATTTACGTCGGATATTTATTTACAAAATGAAGGGGTTTAAGAAAATAGAAAATGAACAAGCTTTGTTTTAGAAATGAATTCAAATAATTTTCATAAAATTTGATAGGATAGCCGAAGATGTGAAAAGAAACAAGTTAAAGTTTATTTTTTTTATATTTTCAGATAAGTTCCGAAATTTTATTAGCTATAATTAACCCATATTTTGCAATGAGATGTTTTTTTAAATACAATATTTGTTTTTCAACATAAAAATTAACAAATTCTTTGAGGTAATAATAATAAAAACGGAAGTTTCTTTCATTCATATCGGGTTTGGCAACAGTAATGCTACAAAAGTTTTTTAAATAAAACAAAAACGGGTTGGGATATGAATTAAATTCATTATTCCTGTGAAAGTAAATTCGATGCCATTATGTATGGAACTCGTTTTCTTTTGCATGGGCACCACGGGCACGCTTGCACAAGTCCAGACGCTGAACCCAATTTTCGACGGTTTTCAAGCATAAATCGGCCCATACTGCTGCAATTTCACATTCGATATTCGTACGAAGTTCATCAATCGTCGCTGGCTTGTTGGCATAGGCCATAGGCTTGACATTCGCTGTGTGGCTTGTGGCGCCGTATTGTTGGAACCACATATTGTCCAAGCCCATATCATCCAATTCGGGCCAAAAATATTCGGTTATCATTGAGCGGTAGCGATTCCCATTCACAGTAACGTGCGCCGGTCTTGATCATCTCGGAAGAAGTACGGCCCAATGACGCCGGCGGCCCATAAACCCCACCAAACCGTAATTTTTTTGAGATGCAATGTTAGATCGTATATCTTTCCATGATGAAATGGCAAACCTTACTGAAGAGAAATGTCAAAAGAGCGGGAAAAAATATGGCTTCGTTTGCTGTCACTCTCAGTCTACTTTTGTAGCGTCCCTGTTGCGAGACCATTTATGTTATGCTGCAATTAAAGAAAAATTTCATGGCATTTCAAATTCTATTATTTATATAGTATATCTTATTACCTGATCGGAAAAAGTTTACGCTACAAAACCGGTTTAAAATTTTCCCATCTGATAGAATAAGCAGCTAATATTATTTTTTCCTGCTTTTATTTTTTAATTTTAAACAAAAGAAACAAAAACTAAACAAAGATTTTTTTTCAACCACAGATGGTAGCACGAAATATCCTAATCTGCTTGGTTGTCAGGTAGTTAATATGGCGTTCAAAAAATTACAATGTAATTACCTTCTTTAGTGTATCATGGTCCGCCCTGCGGCTGTTAAAAGCGCTCGCGAATTTTTCGAATTGAATAAATGTAAGTTGTTTTGAAATATTTACTATCAAAAAATTGTATAATAATAAATTCTCATAAATATGAAAATTGATTTTTTCCAAATTAATTACAAAAGCTAAATTACAATCTTTCCGCGATGGCTCTATCTAATTTCGTGCTGTTTTGGCGGCCAACAATTTTTTAAATAGAAAAATAAAAACTTTAACATTTTTTTTTTCAATAAAAAAGATATAAAATTGATTCGAATTTTCCAAGTTTAAAAAAATATCGCACATCGCAACCTCCAATTGTCATTACGTTCAAGTATCTTACTTACTTACTTAACTGGCGCTATAAATGTATCTAGTATCAGCTAACTAAAAATTTTCGTTAAAACCGATATGTCAGTAAATAGTGTTCGCAAAATTACTAAGAGAGTATTAAAAAATTTGTCAGCAAAATTGCTAAGAGAGCAGTAAAAAATTTGTCAGGATATAATCTTGCATTGTTAACTATATATAAATATATATTTGTAACTTCCGATTGTGAAAATTGCAATTATTTTTTACTTCAATTTATGTATTAAAACCGGTGTCATTCAAAACCTTAAATTAAAAATAGCACGGCAATATGCAATATTTTTTCTAAGATCTACCTCTGCTGGCACGGGATTAGAAACATTTGGACCTTTCTGTTTGGCTGTTTTTTGGATACACAAAATATAATTGATAAAGGTTTAAAAATACCTACAAATAATACATTTCACTTATACTCCATAGCCTATTTCCATGCCACACTTTTAGAATGTATTTTAAATAATTTTCATGTAGGTAAATAAACGTTGAAAGCGAATTTACTTTTTGCATTACTCTAATCTCAGTAACCAACAGAGGTGAATGGATGTTTTGACATTTTTTACTATAAATATTGTTTTTTTATGTTTTAAATAAATCTGTGCAAATAATGTAAGTACTTAGTGTTCAATTGCCTAGTTTGGTTTTCTGTAAAATGGTTATGATAAAACAACCACCCTTTTTATAATTTACAGCGGGCAAAAATTTCTAACAGAATACTTTTTTTTGGGAAAATAATTTTATTAAATAAATTTTATTATTATTATTAATTTAAAATACAACAAAATGCAACTCTGCACCAATAGAAAGCATTGCCTCCCCTGCTTCTTACTGGCCAAAATATTACTTTAAACGTGGGCTGTCTTAATAGTCCCTCATCTTACCTTAAATACACAAAGCACATAAATCACTGGAAGGTTTCGCTAAAGCGGTGAATAGCGAAAATTCAGACATTTTCGAGCAAATATATAAGTACTATATATGTGCGAGTTTTTAAGCTAAATGAAACAGTCAAATATATTTCAGTGGGCGACGAAGTGTACAACGATTTACATATAGGGCCTTTCCGTTCCAAATCGGACACAATTTGGCTTTTGCATCTCCAATCAATTGTTTTATTATTTTTTATGTTATATTACTGATTGAGAGAGACACCCCGACTTTCATTTACTTTAAAAATATAAACAGAGTTACCCAAATTTTTTGGTTTAATTCTTGATTTTCAAAACTTTTTTGGAATATAAAATTGAAGAAAAATGTAAACCCTTTCTATATAAATATATAAAACTTCAAATATTTTCATATAAAATATTGATTTTCAAAAACCGCAGCCTGATATATAGAAACTTTTCATCGTAGTCCGATAATGGAGTAACAATCGGATCTAGTTTTTTGAATAGAAGATCTTCGATCAAATGTCAATCTATTAACCAAAGAAAAAGTGGCATAATCTGATTGAAAACTATTATAAGAAGCTTATGCCAAAATCTTTTTCGGAATATCCATTATGCAGATAGCTCCAGTTACAGGATGTGGGTCCGAGGGGTTGGAGATAGCAACAGTCTGGCTATTCCTTTTTAGCAGCAATAAATAATTCTACGCATTTTGTGAAAACGTATCATGCAACAAAGGGCTGATACAGTGGGTTGATATCGACAAATAAATAGTTAAAATTTTAGAGATCTAACGATTCAATAAAAAGTAAAAATAACTTTGTTCACAATACCTCTTATAACATTACCATTTTTCATCCGATTATGGTTCAGCAAGGCGCGAAAATATATAGTCTATCGGTGCAAAAATCGGGCGTTATTTTATACTTGGTTAAGAAGTATTAACAAAAGCAAGGTGAATATCTAAAAATAAAAAATATTTGTATCAAATAAAATTTTTATTCGCAATAACTCTGTCGCATTAAAGTCGATTTTAATAATTTTGATTTTTGTGGAAACCTTCTTTAGTTCTTGACTAAAGCGGAATATATTAATATATAATGTATAATGTAATATAATAATATATATAATAATATATAAAGATCAGAAATGTTTAATTATCTGGAAACTTATTATACTTTCGTCGTATGCTATTCTGTTATTTGGATTCAGTGTAAAATTTTAAAGTTAACATTACTTTCAAAAATCGTTCAAGACATTTATGTGCAACGTCATAAACATTATAGCGGAATATAAACGAAAACCAGTAAAGGCGCGGCATACCAATAATGTCCACAATCTCTTTGCTTACTAAAAAATATTTACCCAAATCCGTAAGTTCCGCTTTATAATAACATTATGCTAACATTATTGCCTTTTTAGTATAAATAAAATTTACTCTTGGAAAGTGCAATGTTTAATTAACTTCTAATTCTCTGCTTGGAATTCTTCTCATCTATTGCAAATTTATTACATTATATCTCGAAACATTTTATATCATGTCGAAACTAAAACAGAACCATATCAAATCGAAGTCAATCCACAGCAGGTTTATAATTTGCATACGGCGCGGTGGTGTAATTACAAATACAAGAGCTCTATTTGTATTTGTTTTTGTCTTTGAGTGGAATGAATGACGGAGAAACTAAGAGAGGTAACCATATTCGAGGGGGTCGAAAATACAAAAAAAAAAAAAACAAACAAAAAACTGAAAGAAGAGCGAATTTCCAATTCGAACGTAAATAAAAAGTGAAAATGTAAACAAATCAAACTATTTTTCGTAAACAGATTGCTGGAATCAGGGTTGCACAGATGTGGATTAAATGTGGATTAAGTGCTGATCTTCACGGTGACTGATTTTTATGGCAGATTTATTCAGCTAACCTTCAAATACCACACTTCAAATGCTTCAGATACAGTAGAAGTCCGATAATCCGGCACGTTCGGGACCGGCTCGGTGCCGGACTACCGAAAATTCCGATCCATCGGGCGGTAATTATAAGAAAAAATTAGGTTAATAATTAAACTACAAATACAGTACGCTAATACATACAACAAAGTTTATTTTACATTTCATATAATGAAAACATGGTCACTGTACAGTTAGAACGAAACTTACTTTTTTATAAACAGTTTCAAAAGTTACGTTTATTGCGATGGGAAAGGGCACAAAACAACAACGCACAAAAAATGGCGAAGACGCTTCGTGATTGATTAACGGAGCGGCACTGCACCTAAATTTGTGGTGACAGGTGAAACTAGCCGGCCGCTAATTGTTTCCGAACAATACCGAGCGCTTCCGAACTACCCCGAAAACTTCCGAATAGATCTCGAGCGTTTTTATTTGCTTTAAAGACTCCGAAGGGATGCCGGACTATCGGGAATTCCGGACTGTTGGATTCCGGACGAATGGACTTCTACTGTATTGAGGAATCCCAAAGTAAAAGCTGCGATGAAGAACTCAAAGCCACTGACACTAAAATTGTGATGAGGGAGAACTATCGAAATCACTTCTACTTTATTGAATATACTTTGTGTTGAGTATAAAAGATTTATATATCACTGGAAATACATATATAAAAATTTGTTTGTAAAGAGTTACCACCTGTTAAGTTAAATCCATAAGTTAACTGAAATCGTATCAAGCTATACAAACATTTTTGAGTATTGTTGCCAACTGCTCAAAAAATTTGATACAATTCAATTAATAAGTTAACTGGAAAAAAACAATGTGGGCGTCGAAAAAAATTTAAAACCAATTATTTTTGAAGAGGGCTGCCACCTTATTTGAAAAATTAAATTAAATTATTATTTATTATATATTATGTAACTAAATTTTTCTAGTAGTAATATAAAATAAGTTAATATAAATAAAATAATTTTATAAAAGTAAATTTCTCCCTATACAATTTGTTTATATTTTTTTAAATAAAAATTAAGTAATGATTAACTACCATTTTAATAAGTTATTAATTTTAATAGTTAAAATAACCCCTATTATTCAAACTTAAAATTAATAATTTATATATTCAACTTGAAAAATTAATTAACATTTTTTTTAATTTAAGTTATTTATATTATATAATATATATATTTATATATCATCTTTATTTTCATAATACTGCAAAATATTAAATAATACAATAAATATTAATTAATATAATTATTTTTTGTTTATATTTATTAATTAAATACTAAAATAGTAAAATACCCCTATTATTTTAATTTAGTTAATTTAATAAATCAGTTCTATTCATATTTTTATATTAAAAATATTTTTTATTTTTTTATTTTATTTTTTTTTAATTTTATTTGAAATCTTTATTGTAAGTTACGCATGTTTGGTAAGGATAGCTATCCGTTTAAAATGTTAAATAAAAATTAATTAAAAAGTTAAATGAAATATAACACTTGTGTTATGAAGCGAAAGAGGTTTCGGAAAGCATTTTTCGGAAAATTGAGAAGATTGTCAGCTGTGTGAAAAATCAAATGCAAAAACATGATAACTATATTAGAAAATATGTTGTCATCCTTTTCCTGTCTGGAAGTTTACCTATGAAATTTCAGTTCTACCACGTTTAGGGATTCCACATCCGTTTTTTGTTCGGTGCTCACATATGATACTTGAATATTTTCTTTATATTTTCGAACGCCTTTTCGTATGTTTTGCTCGCTGGTTTCTTGCCCGTACGCATATATAGAGATGTAGATATGTAGATCGATATGCCAACAGTTAGTCAGATAGACAGACAAACACAGTTTGTCATTTGAAGTCAGCGTGGAACTAGTCAATCAATGAGCGATCGCTGATAACGAGCTGCATTCAATAACTATCAGTGGTGATGCAAATGTAGCCCGAGCTTGGTTGAAGTACAACAAAAAATAAAAATAAAAAACGACCCGAAAAGTAAGAGAATACCAAGATGAGCGGAAGGAGAACGAGGTGTGCCGAACGAAAATCTATAGACCGCTGCTGAATGATTCTCTGGCACTCCATGCGTACGCTGACCACACGCATGCGCACTATTGAACTACGCTCTAAATGTGTGTAACTCCTACTGCAATCCCTCGATCGCCGTGCATCATCGATGCTGGTGCGACGAAGAGGAAAGCAATACGCAAACTCAATGCTGCCGGCATTTCGCACGACGTAGCCCAGCCCAGCTACCGCTCGCAGCCGGCACGCATTTGCATTTTTGCCGTGTCAATGTTATCTAACAAATGAGCTAAATATTGTTGTTCTCGATTTTTTTTTGGTTTTTATCGCTGCATTGCATTTTAAACTAGTATTTTTTAAATGCTTCGAACATAAATTCAAAAAATACAAATTATTTATTTACTTGCGTTCAAATCAACGCTATGCCATTAATGCGCACAGTTCTAGGTTTTTTTCCCCCAACAATACAACTGGACAGCACGAGCAGTTGTTGTTTCCAATCATGTAAAGGTATAAGGAATTTATCTCCGTCACTCGCTTACTTCCTTGCGCCTAGCTCAAATTATGTAAGTGCATTTGCATAAAAGTGATTGATCTCGAGAATAACTTTATTGTTCTTCATTGAATGTGGAAAAAGTAAAAACGGCAACGTTGAACTCCGCCAAGGTACGGCAAAAGGTGATTGGCATATATATAGAAAAATTGGTGAGGGAAGAGCAGCAGGAGCGGAAGGTATAGTGTGCTCCAAAAAAATTAACTCAGTTCAGGGATTTGGAATATAAGAAATTGAAGAATGTTACCAATGTTTAGCAACATTTTTTTTCTATACAAGTAGGTACATAATAGGCATTTAAATTTTTCTGTATGCAGAGAAATTTTTTTGGATTGAAAAAATTTATAGTAAGTGAAAAAGAGTCTAAGTTCGGGTGCAACCGAACTTGCAATATCTAGCAGTATGCAATCAAAAAAGTGAATCTTATTTAAGAAAAATTAATGTGAGTGCTTTATAGATATCCAAAGTACTCAATGCACCCAACATAAGATATATATAAATTTGGAAAAGTGGGCGATACCACGCCCCATGGAAAAGAAAACTCGAATTCGTTTTGGATCCGCAAATATTCGGTGCTGATTAATCATATTTTTCTTATATATCAAACTATATATCAGTTTAGAAAAATGGGCGGGGCAAAATAAAATTGTCTAATTCCTTATAACTCCGCAACTATTTGATGAAGATGCAAATTATTTGGTATAAAGTTCCTACATATGAGGTTATATATTAATTATTGAGAAAAAAAACGGGCTCATGCCCCAATTTAAGACGAAATTTCTATTCGCCATATCTTTCCAGCCACTTGACGTATGTACATATATCATATTCGATTTATTTACACATTTCATTTAGATCATGGTATCGGGTTTGGTAATAGGAACGCACAACAGTTTTTTTAAATAAAACAAAAACGGTTTGGGATATGAATTAAATTCATTATTCCTGTGAAAGTACATTCGATGCCATTATGTATGGTACGCTTGCAGAAGTCCAGACGCTGAACCCAATTTTCGACGGTTTTCAAGCATAAATCGGCCGATACTCATGCAATTTCACGTTCGATATTCGTACGAAGTTCATCAATCGTCGCTGGCTTGTTGGCATAGACCATAGATTTGACGCAGCCCCACAGGAAATAGTCTAACGGCGTCAAATTGCACGACCGAGGCGGCCAATTGACTGGGCCATTTCGTGAGATAACACGTTCATCAAACTTGGTTTTCAATAAATCGATTGTGACATTCGCTGTGTGGCTTGTGGCGCCGTCCTGTTGGAACCACATATTGTCCAAGTCCATATCATCCAATTCGGGCTAAAAATATTCGGTTATCATTGAGCGGTAGCGATTCCCATTCACAGTAACGTGCCGGTCTTGATCATCACGGAAGAAGTACGGCCCAATGACGCCACCGGCCCATAAACCGCACCAAACCGTAATTTTTTCGGGATGCACAGTTTGACTCATGGAGTACGTGTGGATTGCTGCCTGTCCAATAACGCATATTTTGCTTATTGACGAAACCATTCAGCCAAAAATGAGCGTCATCGCTGAAGATGATTTTTCGATGCAAATCCGGATCATTTTCAAGTTGTTGCTCAGCCCGATTCATGAACATATGACGATTTTGGGTATCAAGCGGCTTCAGTTCTTGCGTCAATTTGGTCTTGTAAGGGTGCAGGCCAAGATCTTTTCGCAAAATTCGTCACAACGACGTCACAGAGATGCCCAACGCTTGAGAACGACGTGTGAGAGACTGATTTGGGTCTTCCTCAATTGATGCGCTAGCGGCAGCTATATTCTCGACACTACGGGCACTTCTTTATCTCTCTGGCATGGAAACATTTTGTACTGTGCCTGTGGATTCAAATTTGTCCACTAGACGATCAAGTGGACGATTAAAGGACGATTACGACGACCATAAATTGGACGTAGCGCTCTTAAAGTTGAGGCCATTGACTCCGAATTTCGGTAGCAAATTTTAAAAATTTCGACTCGTTGTTGGATCGTATATCTTTCCATGATGAAATGGCAAACCTTACTGAAGAGAAATGTCAAAAGAGCGGGGAAAAATATGGCGTCGTTTGCTGTCACTATCGATCTACTTTTGTAGCGTCCCTATTGCAAGACCCTATAGGAGTTCAACGTGTCACGCCCTTTTTTCAAAATCTTGATTTTTTTAAATTATTTCTTTGCATAACTAAATTATTTACACCAAATTTGAAAGAATTCACGAACTGATTTAGTAAAGTATTGCATATTTTGATTGTTTGTAAATTACCGTTATATGAGAAGTGAGCGTGGCTTTAATCTGATTTCTATAATTTTCGAAATTGTGTTTGCTGTTTAGAAAAGCAAAGTGTACGTAATGTGGTGAAATTTGACAAAAGAAGTTTCGGAGATATACCTCTTTGCTATATGGTGAGCGATACCAAGGGGATTCGCAACGAATATGATTCCATGTATTTCGTTCTCAAACACAATCTTGTCTATCACATTTGAGCTAAATGTCTAGTTAATAAATATCGGATATTTATTTTATATTTTGTGGTTTTGAACATATACTATGTACCTATTTGTATTGTAAATTGTATTCAGTAGTCAATAAAATATTGATTTGTTTGATTTTTGTAATTTACCATTATACATATGAGAGGTGGGCATGGTTTTGTGCAATTTTACAGTTCTTTAAATATTGCTTATTGACATGATGTGTAATATGTGTTCTCAATTTGGTGGAATTTTATGGCATACTTTTTAAGATATGCCTATTTGCTCTAAAGTGGGCGGTGATACGCCTATTTCCAAACTTTTATCTTTACTAATGCCACCTCATTCTGCATCTTAAATTTTAGCAAAATTTTCTTCAATGTTTACTTTAATTTAATGTTTTTTTTTTTTTATATGACATATGTACATTTTGAAGTGCCGTTTTTTATAATTTTCGAAATTTTGATTACTCACTTAAAATGAAGTATCGAAGTATATGTACCGAATTTTGTTATTATCCGATTTCGTCCACTTGCAATACCAAACGACCTTAGGGCCAAGGCAATGTGTTCCCAATTTGGGATATAGCTCAAAACTTACTCGACTTATCTGTTTCACGGACGGACGGGCAGACCGAAACATGGCTTAATCGAATTCGCTATTAATTTTGAAAATTTTGGTAACAACTGTTAGGTGAACAAAATTGTAATACTCTTAGTACTAGTGCGTTTGGGTCTAAAAATCAGAAGATGCATATTTAATCCTAAATCTTCTCGCTCTTAAAAACAAACTTTGCGTATGGAGTTCCTATGCATGGAAAAAGTAAAATTCCATAGGAAAAATTCCAATTACAATAAATTTTTTAATATACTGTTATGTGAAAAAAATGGGGCCGCAATACTCTGACCAGTTTTTGGTTATTCTTCAATTTTTTTGCTTTAAGTTTGTAATTTCTTTTTATAAAAGTCAAGCTCATTATACAACACAAACAATACATAAATTCACATTTCATAAATTTCATCAAATCTAAAAATATTTTTATTAGAATTTTTATAAATCATTTCGTCATAGTTATCATTTCCTTACATTAAATTTCTCAAACAGCTGACAATTTCTTTCATCAATATTTTCGAAACTAAACTTTCCTAAATCGCTTACGTTCCACACTAGCTTTGTAATATTTTATACAATTTATTAACTATTTTTTATTGAAACCTAACTGGGCAAGAGATAATGGGCAATAGTTTAGATATATATGCTTTGCTTAATTGAGCTTTTAAACGTGTGGCAACTCTCACAAGCAATTTACCGTATATTTACTTAACAAGTATTTTTCACTTGACATCCATATTCTTAGATTTTTTTTTAATTTTTAAGTTCGTTTAATTTTTCAAACAGGTGGCAACCTCAATCCGGAATAACCAATATTTAACACATAAATAGGTTATAATCCGGATTAACATGTAGGGCAGCTGTGAAAAAATCAATTCAATAAATATGCTAAATCAAGATTAGGACAAGATTTGTCATGTAAGTACATATATATATTAAAGGGAGTTGCCACCTATTTAAAATTTTAAATTCGATTCAAACAATTAGTGAAACCAAATAATGGAATATTGTAAAAGAGGTTTAATAAAGCGTAATTTCAAAAATATTTTGAAAAAAGGTTGCCACCTGTTTAAAGATATTATTAACTTGAACTAATGTATGAAATTAAATTTTACAATAAGAGTATTCCAAACTATGGGAAGAGGTTGCCATATGTTTAAAAAATTAGTTAAAATTACAACAAGTGAAAACAAATATTCAAATATGGGTTACAAAAAAAAAAGAAATTTAAAAGGCTTTAAATATATTCAAAGTACTTGTACTTTAAATTAAAGGAATTTAAGTGAAAGTAAATAAACTTATTCATGAAACTGTGTTTAAAGAGTGTTGCCACCTGATTAAAGTTATTAATTTAATCCGATATCTAAGCTTATTTAAATATAACAGCATTGATGTGAAACGAAAGCGTTTCGACGAAAAAACGCTTCTGGAGTTGAACTCGTAAAGTAACTGAAAATCTACAATACTCATCTCAAACGAAAAGAAATAATACAGCTTTACATTTAAATATCTATAACAACTAAATTCATCTAAATTTATAAGTTAGATAAAGCATTAAACTTAGCGAGATTTAGGAAAACTCATTCTCGAAAACACTTTGAGGGATTACCAAATGTTTGAAAATGAAGTACAAATAAAATCTAATTCCTAAAACCAGTATACATATGTATGTATCTATTTATTAACTACTTTGGCGAATTTTAAAAAATAAAATTGGAAAATTGCAATTACTTTTATTTTAAAAATACCAATTATCTTAGTGAACTCTAGAAATCCAACTTAACATGATTTATTTAAGTACAAAAGGCATGTTCACAAATTAACCAAGCAGCTATCTAGCTAGCCTGCGTTGCATTTGAAGATCATCGCGAAATTCCACAAAGTGACATAAAAAGAAACAACAACAACCCAATAGGTCCGATGGTTGGACCCAGGTCGTAGCAATGAATGCAAGTTGGATTGGTACAACATAAAATACTCAAACAACTAGTGAGCGGTAATAAATCATATGCTCAGGTTGCGCTCCCACCATGAGCAGCAGCAACAACAACAACAACCACAACAACAATGGTAATAAAAAATGATGAAAAGTAATAGAAAAAGTACAAAAATATTTATTTTTAATACTACTCAAAAACTGCGACTCAAGTTGGAAGCTGGTGCACAAAAGTCAGCTGCGACTATCTCCCGCACCATTAACTAGCCGATAGGAGCGCTTTTGTCGGCAACCTAGCTGCCACGGCGGCCAACTCCAAAGTTCCATAGCGCAACAAAATGGCCTTCACATTGTGCCATTAATGTTTGCGCTTAAACAAGCGACAACCATACACTACTCTCAACTCAACTCCTCCCTATCATCTTTCTTAGCTACACATTGCGGCAATAATTGCGCTGGGTTGCTGTCGGAAGGAGGGGGCGGAGGGCGTGCGGCAACCAACGTCATCTGCATGCCATGCCACACTGGCACATTTAGCGCAAATTTGCCGCTTTTGGCGCATTGCTTGGTCAATGCGGCCGGTGCGATGTGCCTTTTGGTGGTCAATAGAACTGTGCTGCCCCATTGCTGATACCTAGGAGTGCGGACGCAAGAAGTTGTGAAAAATGATCTATGCGGTTCATGTAATCGCGCAGTATACTTAGTGGACAAACTGAATAGTTGTTGTTGTGGCGGGTATGGAGAGTGAAGACATGCAAGTGTGTGTGAGTGAGTGCGTGTGTTTGTGCAGCAGTGCAGCGATGCACTTGCTGTTGGACCAAATAATGTGTCAGCGGTAATGGCCAATTGCTCCCAGCAAGCGGCAGACGACTAACTATGACTGGCGACTGACTAGACTACAATGAGCTGGCATGAAGGTGTTCCTTACGTGGAGACATTCAGATGCCCACCAAACAATTCGTTTCGATTTTTCACCGAAAGTATTTCGTATGAGAGGGTTGACGTGATACCGTGAAGAAATATCGGAACGATTTCATAAGACGTCTTTACTAAATCTTAAAGCAGTGTATTTACTAAATCGCGCCGAATTTGTCGTTACGAAATTGTTTCGCTTTAATCTTTGCGAAATCAATGAGAAATTTTCAAAGCGAAATCTTTTCGCACCTGTATACGTACATAAATTTACAGCATAAAATTAATTTCTTTTATTAATTCATACAGGACCAGGTAGGCACAGAGGGGGTGGTAAAAGAGGAAACTTGTTCTAGGCCCCGTGCGAGGCAATTCGTATACGGTTGCATTCCAATAGTTGCCGGTTTAAAATATAATTAACAACAACTCAATTCTATACGGCTGATATACGATACGGTATTGTTCGTATCTTAAGCAACAAAATTCAATATAGTACAGTTGTTATGTTTACTATTTTTTTTTTAATAATTTCTTTTAAACTCATTGTGTAACATAAACTATATAAATAAACACTTCAAGCATTTTTCGAAATTCACAAAAATTCATCGAGTTTCAAAAAATGTTCATAAAATTTTCAAACTTTTAAATTTTGAATAACTTTTTGGGTATGCAGTTTTGTAGCCCGTTTAATTTCATTTTAATAAAATTGAGGTTTCAAGTGGCTGAAAATTCTGGTTGATTTTTGATCGTTTTTTCACAGGTGGTATTCAGCATTTTTCTCCATACAAAAGTAAATTTGATTCATGCGCTATGTGGAGGAAAATGCCCAACACCCTCTCAAAAAAAAATTATCAAAAATCAACCTGAATAGTAAAATTGAAGTTCGCAAGGTAAATAACGCCAGTGCACGCGTAATCCGCTCATTGTGAAGCAGAGAACGCTAAAGTCGCAGCGTGCTAGAAAAGTTAACGGTGTGAACGGAGGGAAAAATCGTAGCTAAAATTACACTGCGTAACAAAAATTAAAAAAAAAAACCTGCGGTCATAATTTTGCTAATAGTTTTTATTACCGTTAGTAGCAGGCTTACGAACTGTGTTTTTACTTTTTTTTGATTGGCTCTAGTTCTTGAGATAAACGAAACTTAAGTAATTAATGAAAAAAATTATATGACCCAGTTCCGTGGACTACAGTGTCCGTGGACTTGAAGATGGTGAATTTTTTACTGGGCCAACAAAGTGGGAATACTAATTACCCCTGTTTTATATGTTTATGGGACAGTCGTTAAAGAAATGAACATTGGATTAGAAAGGACTGGCCGGTGAGAGAAAATATGGAGGTAGGAACAGCAAATGTGGTTCATGACCAACTGGCAGACTACGGCTGGAACTTAATACGAGATTGTCCTGAGCAACGACATCATAGGAGGTCCTACAGAAAAAGTTTTTTGTAATTTTTTTAAAATTAATTAATGAAGAGAATATATTTTTTTATTTTTGTATTATTTTTATAAAGGCGCGCAATAAAAATATAAGTTAAATCCATATTGGTATTCTTAATTGGGTTTTTTCGTGAAATATTTAAAAGTCTTTATCTGAAAAACTTGAGCCAATTCGACTAAACTGATATTATTTTCGTAATCAGCGCCCCCAAATTACCCTAAACCGACTTAAAAATCTCCGACCGCAAAATTTTGTTCCGCAGTGTTATTTTACACAGAGCGAAGTGCTACCTAAGATTCCCTACAAATCAGAATAAAATTGAGCGGATTTCTCCTAGATTTTTTTTCCAATTAGTAGAACTTCCTATTATGATTGGATATGTCTCTAAAAATTAAACAAGAAGATAATTTGTAAGACTAAGATGAAATTCCTCAATACAATTTTAATGTAGAATTGAAAATGAAAACTTTTTCAGTAAAATTTAATAGTTAACCTTTAAAACAAAGATGAGAACTTCTTCAATATAATTAGAATATTCTCTTAATTATTTTAATAATCTGATCATCGGATCGTCTCAATTTGTTGATTGATGGTATTAAAAATAGTAAAAGTAATAGCAGTAAAAATGAGAGGGTCTCCTTATTCATTTACAGTATATAATTTTTAACATAAAATCAAGGAACCCTCTTCTTACATTTACATATTTTTGGACAAAATTTCATAAAAATTTATAATCAAAGAGTTATCATTATTATTATTATTATCATTAAATTGTACGTTCAATTTTCACACAAAATAAATAAATTTTTCCATTTCAATGTCATACTACCCCTTTATGAGTGGTGGCGATGAATGAAAAGTCCCAGGAAATACTGGGTGAATTCCTAAATAAAAAAATAATGCCCAAACCTGTCTCTATATTTCTGCACCGATGGCGTTCGAAGATATGTAATTGTAAGTTCCAGTCAATATAGAGAATTTCTAAGAGTACGGTTTACTTCCTTGAAATGAAGAGTGTGTCCAAATATTCAAAAATATTGCTCAAAAATCTATTGTTGCGCTAATTTCTTATTCATTTAAGTTATGAATTGAAAACGGCACTGCTTAACGAGCGAATGAAGAGACGAAAACGAGATGGTGACGCATAGTATAGGGGCTTATATTGGAAAATTGGTGCTCGTCACAAGCTCTTCAATTTTCGAAATGATATAACGAGGGTGAGACGAATGAGCAGAGGGCCTTAGTCGGAAAAGGTCTACCTGACGTAATGCGCCTTTTACAATAAATAAGGCATGCCATGAAGTTCAAGAGTCACTCTGGCTTGGAGCTCCTGAATCTAAATGTTTTTTAAGGTTACGATAATATCTCGTCTCAAATTTTCACTTAGATTATTGTTCGTGTTGCCACCGTCTGTCGCGTCAGGAGAAAGAGCTTTTAGCAGGTGGCCCTTGTAAAAATTGATTGCGATTAACAATAGTTGAGGGGAGGTTGTATCGGGTCTTGCAATAGAAACGCACAAAAGTTTTTTTTTAAATAAAACAAAAACGGCTTAGGATATGAATTAAATTCTTTATTCCTGTGAAAGTACATTCGATGCCATTATGTATGGAACTCGATTTCTTTTGCATGGGCACTACGGGCAAGTTTGCAGAAGTCCAGACGCTGAACCCAATTTTCGACGGCTTTCAACCTTAAATCGGCCAATATTGCTGCAATTTCACGTTCGATATTCGTACGAGGTTCATCAATCGTCGCTGGCTTGTTGGGATAGACCATAGACACTACCGAGGCGGCCGATTGACTGGGCCATTTCGTGAGGTACGAGTAACACGTTCACCAAACTTGGTTTTCAATAAATCGATTGTGACATTCGCTGTGTGGCTTGTGGCGCCGTCCTGTTGGAACCACATATTGTCCAAGTCCTCATCATCCAATTCGGGCCAAAAATATTCGGTTATCATTGAGCGGCAGCGCTTCCCATTCACAGTAACGTGCCGGTCTTGATCACCACGGAAGAAGTACGGCCCAATGACGCCGCCGGCCCATAAACCCCACCAAACCGTAATTTTTTCGGGATGCAATGTTGACTCATGGAGTACGTGTGGATTGCAGCCTGTCCAATAATGCAGATTTTGCTTATTGGCGAGCCATTCAGCCAGAAATGACGACGACCATAAATTGGACGTAGCGCTCTTAAAGTTGAGGCCATTGACTCCGAATTTCGGTAGTAAATTTTAATAATTTTGACTCGTTATTGGATCGTATGTATATCTTTCCATGATGAAATGGAAAACCTTACTGAAGAGAAAAGTCAAAAGAACGGGAAAAAATATGGCGTCGTTTGCTGTCACTATCGGTCTACTTTTATAGCGTCCCTATTGAAAAACCCTTTATAATTTGAGTTGAATGTGAAAAGCAAAATCCATTAGATCCGAAACAATCCTTAATCCAGAACACACACAGTGTTATGCGATATTTCGTATAATGTGTATAAATATTAGAACTATCAAGAAGTATCAGTATTTTTTTATCCCGGTACCCGAACATCCTCTGTGCGTCACTGTACAGGACAATTTTTATTTATTACAATATGCGTTTACATTTAATTAAATTTAGCATACGAAAATTCATTCATTATTTGCGTTCGCTATTTTGATTGTTTAACTTTCCTGTCTTTGGTGTCATTAAATAATTTCTTCATTGTTTCATCAAATTTAGAATAGTTCGTTTGGTGTTTTGCTCCATACTAGAATCTAGTTGCGTAAAGTAAAGAACTAGATATCTGAAAGTTCTACCTTTGGAATAATTACATACCGTTAAGTAGTTTATTGCAGAGAACGGAAACAATCCGAACGTATCACTAGTCGAATAGTCGATTTTAAGCAAGAACTCTAATAATCTGCTACGTATAAAACGTGCATTCCTAACTCCTAAAAAGGAAATAAACATTTCTTTCATCGCCATTATGATGGTAAAATTGACCGGTAATACGTGTGCACAGAATACAAAAACGATGTGAATTTGTACCGGCAGCGACAGTTATATTTTGCATGTAAAGCAACAACACTGACCTTGCATTGTTGTGGTGAAAAAAAACTCCACTATTGTGAATGAGTACTAGGAAAATTGATGGGAAATTCTAATATAACACCTAATCCGTTATATTTATATAGTATTTTAAAATATATAACCAAATCAACCACGAATTTGCCATCACAACTACTTCCCGTTCTAAAATAGCACTAAACAAACCGGATTTTTATGAAACAGGGTTGCTTTTGCAACTTAGAGAACTTTTACTCGAGTTGGAGCGTTCTTTGGCTAGTCGGTTACAAAAAAACAAGCCTAATCCAGGAACGGAAAATGCATAAAGTCGCATTACATGGCATAGCTATAAATTTAATTATGAAAATTCAAATAAGCAATCCGCCCTTTTTATTGTTGTTCAACCCAAGCTTTTTACGCGGCTCTGGTCTCGTGGTATGCGTGTTGGGTTGACTTGAGGAACACTTTACCGTTTATTTTATAATTATCAAATACCACAAGTGAAAAGAAGCTAAATCCTTTTTGAACACAGTTGCCAAAAAAGTCCATCGGTGGCCACATACTGAACAATATTTTACGGACTGTCCTCGAAGAAAGGCTAATATGACTACGAGACTTGAAGATAGCCACAAAACTTGTGCCTACAATCGAAAATCCAGACGGCCGCTATCGCCGAGTACATAGCACGTGCGTACTTCCTTCGGTGGGTCCCGGGATCAAATCCTGGCCGGGACAGGCAACATGAAAAATTATAGCAAAGTTGTTCCTTATAGCGGTAGCACCTCGGCAGGCAATGGTAAACCTCCTCTGTCATGAAAGAACTTCACACAAAAATATTTTGACCTTCGGAGTCGCCGTAAAATTGTAGGACCCACAATTTGTTTTACAACATCAAGACACGCACTACAAATCGCTAGAGAAGTTTGGCCAAACATCAAGCTTTGGTGTAAATGATTATTATTATTATTAATCAAAAATCCATAATTTACTTTGTTAAGGGCGGGGATAGGGATAGGCTGAGATAGGGTCCAGAACTCCTCTTGAATTCTGGAAACGGGGATCAAAAGTTGGGAGCCGATCCTTTGAGACAATAATTACCTTTTTATTTCTCGCTTTGGGTGGTCGTAAAAACTCACTTTACGCGCAGTCCGATTTTAAGCGTTTAGTGCTGTAAATACCAAGAGAAATGCGTATTTGAACTAACTTGAGACGTCGCTGTAAAAGAAGTATGAAAATCGTTGTGCAAACGGCCATGTTCGTAAGAAACGTCAAAATCGCTGTTTCTTGAGCACGGGCTCGTTCACAATAAGCCGTGCTTTTAAAACTTTACGAGTGGCGCTCGGCGATAGTTGAGAGAAAATTATTGTCTGAAGGATCCGGCTCGAATGACCATGTTAAGGGTGGGGTGAGCTTAGGTCCAGAATTCCTCTTGCAAAAGTAAGGCCTTTTGCTAGTCGTCAGTCACATTTATAGCCCCACTTTTGGTGAACTACAACTAAAAGGACTCTTGCAAAGGCAGAGCAAGTAACGAGTCCTGTCAGCGATTAGCTTACAACGACATCTCGTTGTGGCACTTGTACCTTTGGAATAATTGCAGACCTAAACACACTTTAGAAAGTAAAAGAAAAACAGTAAATTTCAATTACATGCACAATTTCTCACTAAGATATTTTTATATATATTTTTTACAAAGAACGTCAAACTCATCACCCACCACTGTATATCTTCAGGCTATCATTACCGGTCTGTACCATTATCGTTGCAACAAATATATTTCTCTCTCTGGTTTAAAGCCTTTTGTAAGGGGTTTAAGTTGTGTGTAAAATTGTGGGAGATTTTGCTGGTTAACTCTGCTTTCGGACCGGCATAAATCTTGGAATATGGGATTCATTTTTAATTTAATTTTTACTGAAGACTTACAAATCATATTAATCTTTTCTAAGGTATGATTTCTGGTGCCACATATTTTTTGTTTTCGGTATTTTCCAGCCAATTTTCGAAGAGTACTAATAACTTTTTTCGATACTAGTGGCAGGGTATAGTTCTCGATATCCATTAGATAATATTTGCTAATTGTAGTATTACGTATTAATTCGAAAACAAAAACCAAATTGGCTTATTTTAGGTAGTTCATAGGACACTGAACACTGGCCGCTCCGCTTGCAACTCCTTCGAGACATAATTGAACTCTTCCAGCTCCGGTTTACTTCTAAAAATAAAACTGCCCCTGGCTTCTATGGCAAAATTTGACATACATGACCTAACAGTCATTTTTCACCTGTGCAGAATGCAACTTTGGGACGACCACAGTCGCCTACGATAACAACAAAATGCCCACATCCGCTACACCAATGCAAAACAGCAGAGTTGCTGTGACGAAAGCAACGCGGCATGGCGGCCACTGTGGCCTAGCCACTAAATATTATCGGCTAATGACCAACTTAGCCTATTCATCTAAAGCACCGCTGGATGCAACTCAGCACCAACAAAAGTCATGTTGGGAAGTCTGCAGCAGCCTACGGAGCACAGGGAGCTACGACTGCGACCGCACACGCACGCACAATCGGCGCGTCTATGCGTCAAAGTGCATACTGTGCAGGCGCATCGCATCGCATCGCATCGCGTCGCGTCGCGTCGTTTGAAGTAGAAATTGCAAAAGTTGTGTTTCGCAATGAAACATTTTATGTCTAACACATTTAATGTGGCACAACCAGGTTGAATATCTGAATGTGTGTCGACGCTAGCCACTGAAGATCATCGTTTACCAACTGGACTACTGAACTCGACGCAATGTTGCTTGTTTTCATTTCACTTCTTTTGCCAGCAATTACTGCCAACAGCGCTCGAAAATTGCTTATTTATGACAGCAAACAAACGGAGCATATGAATGTACATAGATTGTTGTTGCTGTTCTTTGCTGCTGTAGGCGTCGCTTGGCGCAAAAATGTAAGCACACAGCGAAATGAAGGATCGAGTAAAAGAAAAAAACAAGCTAATCTTCTACTTGGCACAGCAACAGCACGATCAGTGGCTTTTACTCCTTACCACCAAGCTTCTGTCATAGAATTAATGCATTTTTGCACTGCCCAACAAACAGCAACGATGGCAGGGCGGTGCACACAAATTTTTATTGCTGTTACAGCAGCGCTATTAGTGTGGTAATAATAATTAGTTTTATGACTTTGTAAAGCTGTAAAGTTAGCGGAAGCACAACGGGAGCAGCAGCGTTTAGCAAATGGATGGGCGCGGAGCCACTGCGCCAGCTTAGCTGCAAGCAAATAGAAGCGATTGTATGGGCATTCGAGTTGTAAGGTGATGCGCAAATGAGCGAGCATGCGCAAACTGCGTAGACCACTGACACCAGTAGGAGTATACAAATTGTGTGGGTATAAAGGACAACAATAGCAACACAAATGGCAGGGTCTAAGTTCGAGCCAAACCGATTTATTTGTAGTGTGATATGCTCATTTCTTAATTTTAAAATATGCACCCAATTTATCTTCCGTTATTTACATAGATGAGTCATACTGAAAAGATCAAAAGTTACGAAATGTATTACAATTAAACAATCGCTTAAAATTTCGTATTAGATGTGGTCGAGGTGTCATAGTACATTTTCAGGAGAAACGTTTTAAATCAGGGGCATTACAGTTCAACGTTCTGTCTGTTCGCAAAAAGGTTGCTCTCTAACAGTTACAGGCGTTATTAACTAAATTATTGTTAACAGACAAGATGCATCTTTTATTTCGCCGATAGCAGTTATATCTTAACGTTTATTTTTTTATTTATTTTATATATTTCGATGAACACAATTTTCTTACAGACCACTTACAAAATAAGGTAACTGACGGCTAAGATTATAAAAACTTAGAATATTGTGTTTAGAGCACTAGAAAATAAACTTTTTTAAGACGAGAAGGATAGAACTCGATATTAAATTGAATTCAATTAAGGTCCGAGAAAGGGGTGTATTACGCGAATATAATGTTTTACAATTATCCCCATACAAAGGTAAAAAACTACGAAGATTACGCATGTTGAAATTAACTCTTTCCAAAAGAAAAGAGCAGTCAATGTCACCGCAGATGATATTAAAAGCAAAAGAAAGCGAGAGTACTGATCTTCTTGTTCCTAAAGACTTGAGGTTTATCAAAAGCAAACGAGATTTATATGAGGGAATTGGCTTATCGAAACTCAACGACCGTAAAGCATATTTTAGAAAAAAATTTTGAACGCGTTCAACGCCTCCAGATGAAGCAAGCGTATTCCAAAGAGGAACGAACAAATGCCATATATAATAACTTAAGAATATATGGCTTGGAAAATTTTAAACTATTTCACCTAACAAACCCTTAAACCGAGTAAAACTTCGAAATAATATGACTAATATGTTTATAAAAAGAAAAATGACTCGAAAAAATTACGCCAAGATCTTTAATCTCGTCCAAACTTTTTAACAAAGAATGAGAAATGTTATAAGTCGCCGGAAATATATGAAGAATTTTTGAATACGTGACTTTAAAGCATTTTTTGACGTTTAAATGAAGGTAAGAATTAACGCACCATAGATACAAGCTGTCAATTTCAATTTACGACGCCGGTACAATATAAACGTTATGTTAGTTTGCGCTACGCAGTCCCGCAAGGCATCCCATAGACCGGGCGCGTTCACAGTGTTACCAGATGATGGCAAACTGTAGTAATCTCCTTAACCCCTTCGGTCAGCTGCTCTCAAGCCCTGCAGTTGTATCTAACCAAGCAATCTGAGTCGTAGCGCACTAAGCTCTGGGAACGCACAAATTGCATGTTCCATTACCAACTCTGCCGCTTTCATTACGGGGGTTCTCGCCTGAAAAACTATGGAATTGTACGGTAGCTTAAAGCTCATACACCTAGCTCTATTTTTATGCTACCCACGTACATTTATGCGCGGTGCTCTTTATCATCTTTACTACGTCTCGTCACCCATCCACCTCTATTTTAACTTCTAAAGACCTCTCGAAGCTTCGATACGAACAGTCTAATCGTCCGGTCATTGAGGACGCGATACTGATGTGATCATAAGGTCTCATCTCAAGCTGCTCTAAGGCATGCAGTCTTGTAGACTTATAGACGCATTGCAATCTTTTTAGATATGCCTTCATCTCTGTGACTGCCCACCAGACCAATACGCCTTAGAACAGTACCGGTGTAACAATAGCTTTAAACATCCAATGCTACAGTTTAAGGATAGAAAAAATAAACACTGGTGTATAGCATTTTTCGGCGGTATCGAAAAAATTACTTATCTAAAAATTGTTATAAAACAAGTTTTTCGATGGCAATGCAATGTTATGAGCTCAGACGCGGGAGTCAAGATATTCGAAAAACCCGCAAAATGTGAAAATTTATAAACTGAGTGGAGGAATGATATCTGTATCATATGATGATTAAGTGTATATGTGTGTTCACAGTGTTACCTTAGACAGAGAGCGGAGTTAAATCCACACCCAAATCTGGTAGAATTGTGCCTTCATATATCTGGAATAGAACAAACGCAGATTATGATTGTTTTTTTAATGATACATACATTTGTACTATATATATAAGTTTTATATAAAAAAATCTGTGTTTATTAATTATTTTCAGTTATTCATAAAAAATTAAACCGCCAGTAAAAATTCTCTTAAAAACTCTATGAAGATATAATTGAATAATTGGCCTCTGGCAGATGTATACCTCAGTTATTATTTTTGTTGCCAGTCTAATTGGTATCATACAGGGAATTCCACATACTCGAGATGTGTTTGGAATGCCGGGGTTGATTCCAAGTAAGTAGGAGTTAAGTTTCTTAGAGTATTCAGATTGTAGTTGGCCGAGAGTAACGCGACGCAGCTGGACCTCTTCTTCTGCTATGGGTGGCGATTTGACTCCGATGATAGCATTCACAGAGCGAGAGCCGCCGATGGTGGTGATTGTCTTTCAGTAAATGATGTTTAAGTTAAACAAAAGCGGAAGAGAATGTCACTTTGTGGAAACACTTTCTTAACAAACCGGTTGCTAGTAGAGTTGCGTGACTTTCACTGACAAAAGCGTTTCAAATATGCAATGATATTGGTTCACTAAACCCATGTGGTATATTACATACGGGAGCAATATGGCTTGAAATGTCTGTACCGCTGGTGAAAGCAGGGAGTTTGGTCGATGGGGCTCACCCGTATCGCCCGGTTGCCCTAGTTTCAATAGAGGCAGATTGAGGATTCCTGTCAGTTACGCTACTCTCCCGGGAAGACGTGAAGGATCGTGGTGTGCATTTAAACCATCTACCACAAAACGGGTTTCACCTCTGAGGAGCGAAAACCTGTGTCAGGGTAATATTCTGCTATGCAGAAAGTGATACGTTTACTATTTCAATATCGAAATCACCTACCCGGATAACTATGCTCAGATAATCAAGGGTAGACAGGCTCTTCCTCTGTCACCACCAGTGGGCACCACATTGAATACTTTCAAGGCTTTCAAGCCATCGTACCCGCTGAATTCTTATTCGCTAGACTATATCTATCTTGCGGTAAAGCTAGTACAGCTCATCGTTCCATCGTTAGGGTCCCAAAATCTTTCTCTGAGACACTCCAAATACCCTCTATCTGATTGTGACAGCGCCCACGCTTCTGCGCCACACAATAGCACGGGCATGATAAGAGACTTATAGAGCGTGGATTTTGTTCGTCGAGAGAACAGTTGTCTAATCAGCCTAAAGTAGCACTTGTGGGCGAGAGAGATTATCTGTAGGATTTCGCACCTGACATTATTATCGGTGTTGACGCTTGTTATAAATTAACAAAGTCTACCACTTTTTCGAAATGGTAATTAACAGCAGTAATGCGGGAGCCAAGACGCGAAAGCGCTGACTGTTTATTGAACAACAGGAGATACTTCGTTTTATTCTCGTTTACCTCCACTTCCTTATTCAGTTTGGAAAAGGCGAAAATAATGGCGTTGTTGTTGAGGCCGATTGAAGATAGTATGAAAAGATAGTATCTGATAGGTTTAATATTGCAACTCGAATTATCTTTCCAACATAATGTTAAGGAACTCACAGTCTGAGACCTCGTTTGGTATAAAACGGCTCGGAGAGCTTCTTCCCAATTCTGACTGAGCTGGTGGTGTTGGTCAGCGTCATTTTACATAGTGATATTAGTTTTGCAGGGATACCAAACTCAGACTTTGCGGCATTTAAACAATGTTTTCTCGTGCTGTCGAAAGCTGATTTAAGTCGACAAAGAGATGGCGTGTGTCGGCCCTCTTCTCACCGGTCTTTTCCAGTATTTGGAGTTACGTGAATATCTGTGATCGAAGGTAGATTTACCAGCTCTAAAGCCACACTGATAAGTTCAGCTTAAGTTCTGTAGCTGCGTTATTTCTATTTGAATTTCATCGAGTTCGGACTTCATCAGGATCTTCATCAATGTTAGTATCGGTAAAATCGTCGTGGACGGAGATGTGAGAGACAGGTGAAGCTGTGTGATGGAGTTGGGTGGCAGCGCCACTTATCACATATTTTTATACAAATATAAAGCTCGGTTATTTTTAATCGTTTCACTTGTAAACTATGCCAAATATCATTCACCATTCAGACTAATCTTCATTGGTAAAAAATACCATTGGCGCCTATGTAAATAAAATATTTTTTTTTCAATCCAATAGCTGATAACAGGATACGAATGCAAGCAGATTGTAACAGATGGAATTTAATATAAATGCATTTAATATTTCACCCGCTACGGCAATTGTAAAATTAATTTCTTGGTGACTTATGGCAGTAAAATGACATTAAATACATTTGTAAACAATGCTAGCCAAACCATTGCCAGTAATGGCACTGACAATGGCACTGCCAATACAAGGCACTGCTATTATTCATATCTGGTAGGTGCGCGCAGTAGCAACAATGTAATTTTAATGATATTTTATGGAATTGTTAATGCAAAGAGAATTATACCCGCAGGGTCAAAGGAAGACCGAAAAACATTTAACAAACTTTTCGATTTTGAGAGTGCACTGAAAAATTTAATCCTTACTAGGGTTTATGTGAAATAATTGTGCTTATTTTTTTTTTTTTGTGTTGACTATGCAAGGCAGGTTTTTTTTGTAGGTATATCATGGAAACTTGTTGCAGTAATTTTGCCAAAGGATGTACTACTCTTATAAAAAAAACTATATTTCCTCACAATTGCTTACTAAAGTCACAACAAATTTTCGCTGTGTACTTTACATTTACGACGATGATCTTTAGTGCAAGACTATTTAAAATATGGCAGCATGTCAGGGTAGCCGCCCTACGCCCATCAGTTACATATGTTGTTGCTGACCAAGATTTTATTGCCGCCTTCCCTGTACTTCATACCTACATACATAGCACATTCATTCAATTATATTGTACATACATATATGATATTTTTTTTTTTGCATTTAAGTTTACCCAGTTATAGAATGTTTATGCGTAAATTCAATTTTGAAGGTTCAATTGCCAACAACAACAGCATCAACAAAACGGAAAAGTAAGAGAAAAATTAAATAATGGAAAAGGCAGATGCACAATTGGCTTAAGCGGCGGAGAATAATCAGAGTAACTGCTTAAATACTACGCTGCACAGTGCCAAGTTCGAAACTTCGCAGCCAGGTTAAGGTTGTGGCATGTCTGTATGTATGTCGTTGCTTGATATCGTAAGCCAATTCTTCGGATTTGGCTCAGCTGAAATTGGAAGCATGTTGCTTCTGCCGCACATTTTTAGGCTTTCACTTGACCTGTGCTTGTCAACACATAAATTTGTTGCATTTGACATGTGTGTGGCACAGTGGTGGAATTTTATGTTTATTTTTTTTTTATTTTTTTGAAAAATGCCAACACAAATATGTACATACTCATATACATATGTATATATATATATATATCATATCGTATATATGTATGTAATGTATCAGCACTGTTGAGCGATCGAGCAAAAAGCGCTTAACTAAAAATGTATATACATATGTATGTGTGTCGGGCTTAAAGAATTTTATGTGAATAAATTTTGCTCATATATGAGGTATAGAAGTTCCAGCCCATCGAAATTAGTTTTGACGGAGATAGAAACACTTTAATATCAGGAAATTACTGAACTTTTCGCTGCCTGTTCACAACTTCACCTCGGAACTTTTGACTTTTTCTGAACTTTTCACTGTCTCACCCCACCCATAATACAATAAATTTCTTCTTCTTTGTCGCCATTGCTCTGATTTCACTAAACCAAGGTACATAAACTGTATTTTTAGAATTTCGTTTCGAAATGAAGCTACGATATTTTTTGACTGAATTAAAAAACCTGATTGTTTACTTAAAAAAAAAATTATTTCAAAAAATACTTTTAGCCCTCTTGCGAGAAAGCAGGTTATCTATTTAATTCAGAGTTTACGGGTTAAATTGATAAATTTGCTTGCGCAGCAGAATTTTAGACATCAACTCAAAGCAAGAAACATAAATATTTAGCCTAGCAATTACTCAAAGTTAAATTTTTAAGTTTCTAACATTCCAAGGCGAATTCATATAAGGTGTAGTTACTAAAGCAGCCGATTTGATTTTTTTATTCACTTGCATGTATTTTGTTTTTGCTTTTGCGTATGAGCTTTCAAAAGCCGCAAAGCCAAAAACAAAATGTATGTAAGTTTTGACAACTCATACGCAAAATCAAAAACCAAATACATGGAAAGTTTCAAGGTGTATCCATAGAAGGTGATAGCAAGATAAACAAAGCGAATCCGCTGTGTATTTTGTTTGTGTAACTTTGCGGGTGAAATGTCAAAATCTGAATTCGGTTAGTTTTGCTCATATATTTTGTTTGTGTAATTTTGCGAGTGAAATGTCAAAAACTGAATTCGCCCAGTTTGCTTATGTATTTTGTTTGTGTATACAAAACAACCTAGCGAATTCGGAGAGAAGAACAAGCATTCAGCTCATGGGATGCTATCACCTTATATGCATTCGCCTTGCAAATTTTGTAGTTGTGCTCAAGGCGAATCCAAAAAAAATTCGCCTTGGTTGTTCTTATAACACCACCTTGCTTCAATTCGCCTTGTGGCATTCTTTCATAAATAAATTAAAAATAAATTTTTCTGAAATAAACGAAAAATTTGAAGCAAATCGCTTTTTCTCGCCAACAATGGGGATGCCATCGAATGCGTAAGCTCCAACTTTTTTAACAAAGTTTTAACAAAGCGAACCGATTACTTCCATGAGAGTAGAGACCAAGCATACCAGGCATTTCGTCGTTGTACTAAATCCTAAATTATTTTGATTTTGAATTTCAATAAATTCATTAAATTAAATGAAAATGTCAAAAAGGAAATGTTCGCAGCCTAGGTTACTGAATTTATTTGATGCAAGAAAATGTCTGGATTACGAAATCGTGCACATATTACGCAACGCCATTTTTGATCATTTTAGAAATCCGCCCCCCGCCCCCCCCCCCCCCCTCTCATGTCAACTTTCAGAAAAATGGTTTTTATTAATCGTAGAATAAAATACAATGTTAATTGATATATGTTATATATTAGGCAAAGGGAAATCATCACACGTCACACTTCGTTACAACTCGGAAACCCCCCACGTTACGTAATATGCGCACGACCCCTTAACTCTTTGTTTATAAGTAAATTTAATTCTGAATTTCTCGCCAGTGGGCCTTATTGAGTTTTTACTAATCCTACTAATATTATAAATGTGAAAATTTGTGCGTGTGTAAAGGATTGTGGGAAATATAACTACTTTAAAAGTAATTTAAAAAGTATTTTTTACCATCCGCAAGAGGTTGAAACTCTTATTTTTTCTAGTAAGAAACTAACTTTATTAAAAATCCGCTGACCAGGAGCAAGTCAATTATCTGACTCTACATTTGATTTCGACTACTTTTAAATGTGTTTCACAGAAGATGAGTTTTTTTCCAAACGCAATAAAATATTTTTATTTCCAACTATTTAAAACTCCAATTTTTCAAATAATTTTAAAACCAGTCTAAATAATTAGCATTTATTTTTAAACCTGTCTGTTTTCAGTTATTTAAAAATATGTACAATCTATGCTTACTTTATAGTAAGTGTAACTATAAAATTTTTAATTTTTAAATTAAAAAAAAAAACATTTTAATTTCAATTCAGTATACCTACAAATTAAAAATAATTACACCAATTACGATTTCTTGTTCAATTACACAGCTTTTCCGCGAAAATTTTTCAAAAAATTAAGGTATAGGGAAGGTTGGTATATACCTTCTGAGCTCAAACTAATATGTTTTGAATTTTTTGTATGTAGGGTCTTTTTTTCTTTTTTTGATTGGTTAAAAACATGCTAAGTTATAGCTTGTCAAAATTAAATTTCTTTTAATTTTGGGTTTAAAGTTTTTTTCAGCTGTTTCGCAATTTGTTTTTTAATTTCTTAACTTTATGTTAAGGAAATAACTTTAAAATAAAATTGCTAAACCTTTGAAAAAAATTATTTTAAAATCAAAATTACAAAAAAAAAATAATAAAAAAATTATTTTAAAATCAAAATTACAAAAAAAAAATAATAACTCTGCGTGGATGAACAAATGTGCGCAACGGAAATGAAGTATCTTCCCTGGCAATACATGCCAGATAAACCAAACAAATGGGTAGTCAAACTCTGCGTCTTGTGTGATACTTCTGGTTTTTGCTACAACTTTGAGGTACAAGGTGGCGCAAAAGTAACCTTCCGATGTGTTTTTTTTTTTTTTTACATCAAGTCGAGAATATGATGTCATGTAAATGGCCGCCGCCACAGTTGATTGTCATTTGAGCCTTTTTTATGGCATTTTCCATCACTTTGGCCAAAACTTCCGGCGATAGGTCCTCACATTCTTGACGGATATTCTCTTTAAGAGCTGCCCCACAAAAAGAAGTCTGGAGCGGTCAAATCAGTCGATCTTGCTGGTCAGTGCAAATCGCCAAAGCGGGAGATTAGGCGCCCGGGAAATGCATCCTTCAGCATATCGGTTGTGGCACGTGCAGTGTGTGCCGTTGCACCGTCCTGTTGGAACCACATGTTTTCCAATCCCAATTCATCAAGTTGCGGCAAAAAAAACTCGTTGATCATTGCTCTGTAGCGCTCACCATTCATAGTAACCGTTTGGCCCGCGACGTCTTCGAAGAAAAAAGGTCCGATGACTCCCCCAGCGAACACAGCACACCACACAGTGACTTTGAGCGGGTGTAATGGCTCTTCGTGGGTTACACGCGGATTTTCAGTGCCCCAGAAGCGTAAATTTTGCTTATTTACGTACCCGCTAAGATGGAAATGGGCCTCATCACTCATGATTATTTTTGATGAAAAATCATCTTCCTCTTGGTGGTGATTAAGGATGGCTTGAGCGTATGTTAGACGCGATTGGCGGTCAGCAGCTAACAGCTAATGCACCGTCTGGACTTTGTACGGAAACATCTTCAAATCTTGTACCAAAATTCGCTGTAAAGACCGTCGACTGATACCCATTTGCGTGGCACGTCGTCTGGTCGATGTCGACGGCGCTTCCATGACATCGTCGGCTACAGCAGCAACATTCTCTGCAGAACGGCTACTCCGGGGTCTGCCATGCCTGGCAGCATCTCGTGTTGTGCCAGTCTCTTCGAGGCGAGCGGCTAAACGTCGCAGTGTTTCACCAGTAGGTGTTGGACGGCCAGGAAATCTGCGACGAAATTCACGTTGTGCCAAAGTCACCGACCGATTATTGGTCAAATAAATAGTCAGCAATATTCCGCGTTCCTGAGCAGTGTAGCGTAACATTGTTTATCAACGTGTATTTCGCATGTGTTTACTACACAAATGTCAAAACAGAACTGACATTAGGGGCCAATCCCAAAATTTATAGCATTTTCTAATAGGAGGATTACTTTTGCGCCACCTTGTATATTGCGAAGCAGGGGACAATGTGATACGACTTGGCTTACCAGATCTTGGAGCGCCAGTAAATGTGGTTGTTCGATTATAGCGTATAGTGCCAGACCATAAATCCCACATTACATATATGTATATTTCGATAATTATTACACTTCATTGCCATTCCTCGTATATCTCCTATCACGAAGAATTTATTCTTTAGGAACTATCCGTTCAAATCGGGTCCCAAATTGTAAGCTGCCTTCAGATAAGGACCTCAAAAAGTTCTCGCGTGGATACAGTACTGAATTTTGCGGATCAGCTGCCGATATTTCTTTATCCTTTTGGAAAGGCAATAAAGCAGTCAGGCTAGCATCGACTTACGTAGGCACGAAACCTTTCCAGAATGAAACAAGTGTAAAGAACAAGGATTCACGTTTTGTACGTTCTGAAAAAAAATTTCTTGACGTCGATTGTCCCAATGTAATAAATAAATATAACAGTCATATGGGCGGAGTCGATCAAATAGATGGACTTATTGGCCGATTCAAAATTCCTTTGAAGACTATTCGGTATACAAATCGCGTTTTTACACATTTGCTTGTCATGACCATGAGCGCAGGTTGCACACGTACTTTGTACATTGCAAAATCCTACGTTGGGGAAAACCCCAGGGTGCCCAAGCACTGCTGTTGAAAAAAATAATTCAGGAAAAAGGGCTTTTCTACTACCCTTAGACGTTCGCTACGATGGAATTGAATGTTTTTCTCAGTTTTTGCCGCGTACTGGTAAAAAGACATGTAAATTTTGCGCAAATGCAAATCTAAATCTTTATTTTCCTCAGCAAAATGATTGCTTTTGCAAGTTTCGTCACAAAATGTAATAAAAATAACATGGTTCTGTGTATGTATGTATGTGCATACTTATATATATATGTATTTTCCAATTTTTTATAGAAAAAAAAGTTAAGTGTCGACTTATATTATTTTACTTTTATTTCTAATGATATGTATCATTTTAATAAGAAATTTACACAACCCACTCTGTGGCTACTGACTCCACAAAAACCGGTTCTCTTACCTAATTTAATTTTTTTTTCGTTAATGATTTAATTCTGACCCAAAACTAACAATAAAATAATTTTTTTGTAAAACAGCAAAAATTGGGAACTAGAGGGTTAAG
This sequence comes from Anomoia purmunda, assembly GCA_951828415.1. NCBI lineage: Eukaryota > Metazoa > Arthropoda > Insecta > Diptera > Tephritidae > Anomoia > Anomoia purmunda. Next base: position 84,717,583 of record OX639994.1, read on the forward strand.
TTAAATGAAGTACCATGGCATCGGATACAAAGTAAGTAGGCTTAAAAACTGAATCATGGAAATGTGTTTAAAGAGTGTTGCCGCTTTTTTAAATATAAATCTAATGCAATTTCTAAGCTTACTGAAATATTACTGTATTGCTATGGAACGAAAACGTTTATACGAAAATATTTTTGACGAGCGTTGGCACATTTTAAATATCGTTGATTGATTCAAGCTAATTAGTAAGGTAACGAGAATTTTACTCATTTTATGTCAAACTGTTCGAGGAAGCTCTAGTCGAGAAATATCTTTGCAGACTGTTGCCACTAGTTAAAAAATTTACATTTCTCTAAATCTTTTAGATAAATAAAGCATTCTAATACTGGTTTTAACTGACAGAGGTTTTGGAAAAATTTATTTGTGAAAAAGTTTTGAAAGGTTGTCAACTGCTGGAAAATTATACACAAATTTATACACATAGTAAATAAATTAGAAAGCAGTTAATATAAGAGTTGCCACTTTTCCAAAATTAAAAAAAAAATTGCTTCGGTTAAATAAAGTGGAGTAAAATTAAATTGTTATGAGAAATAGTTTCAGTACATTTATTTATCAAGTCACATTTTTGAAAAGAATTCCTACCAATAAAATTGAAAAAAAAAAAATTAAAATAATTAATGAACATCATGGTAAGGGCTGCCGGCGGAGTTGGCAGTGACAAAATTATATTAACAATCAACCGATCGTAATTTTTGAAATTTTGATAAATTTTTTTGAAAATAAAAAATTAAAAACTTTTTTAGTTTTGGTTTTAAAAAGCTTGTACTACCTTTTTGGCGAATTATTGTTTATACAGAGTGTCACAAAAGGCGACGTCTAGCTGAAAAAATAGATTTCCGAAATATATGAAAAAAGCGACGTCTTTATTTTTAAAATTATGGCCGTTGAAAAAAACGAAAAAATCTACACCATGTAATGGTTTTTCAAAACCGTTATTAGAAATTTCTACTTTTTCTCGATTTTATTTTTGCTATGTATGTATGTAATTTTGAGTAATTTTTCTGTAAATTGTCAACTGCTCTAGCTTGGAAGATAATTCGACTTTTTGCCAAAAAAAAGTGGCATTTAATGAATCGCCCAATTTTAACTGACTGTAAGAAAAAAATGTGCTACACTAGCTTGGCAAGTAAGTTTGAAAATTGACGGATTTAAGAATGATTCCAAAATGGTACGACACTTGCTAGATCGTTTCATAAGTTATGGCCAATTTTGATTTTTGTAAAGAAACTCAGTTTTCGAAATTGTTTTCTTACCTATTTAAAACGGTTGTAGTGTAGCGAAGACTTTCCTTGAAGCCACATCTACTTAATTCTAGTTATAATGAGAAGAAGAGAGTAATTTTACGAAGAGTGAGCGAGGCAGAAAGTGACAGCCCATTTACTAATATGAGAGACGGATGGATACCATTCGACTAGTGCGAGCGAGACAAGAGGCCCTACAGTTCTACCGAAATTATAAAATGTGTAATGATTTAAGACTCCCACTGAAATATTTCGGAAAAATAGTAAAATATTACTTAACTTTTCCCCCATCCATTTCTAGACCACCCTAATGCTCACAGATCGCGCACATCTATCAAGTAAGAACGCCGCCCTTCGCATGCAATTCTGTGTACTTGCAATTCAAATTCAAAATTAATTTCTTTTTCATATGGTATAATATATTCTTTTTACTTCTGCTCATTTCACCAATAGCTTCCCTACCTGTTAAATGGAAATTCTTTTTGCTACACATACTACTCGTACAATTACTCCATATGCTTCCGTGATTTTAAAGCCTTACATTGTTGCTGGTTGTTCCTCAGTGCGCAACAACTGTAGCAGCTGCACCTTCATATATTGGATTATTGAATTTATTTATGCACCAGGACTGGGGTATTGTATCTGGTATCTTCGAACTACATTTCGGATTGACAGCACTCATAAATACCTTTGTAAATTGTTGTTGGCAATATGCAAAACAGCAACAAAAAAAAACAAAAAAAGTATAAAAACCGACAAAAATGGCAGTGCCATTCAGCGCGACCCAAACAGACGGCAACAGGGAAGTGTTGTAAAATACAAAATTGCTCCAGAAAGCTAAGTGAAATTTCATTCACTTGTTGTAGTTGCTGTATGCGATGTGGCGATGTGGCAATGGGGGCGCAGCCACAGCCGTAACCATTTACAACAACAAGTCGAAACCTAAGTAAAAAGGAGAGCAAATGAAATGGCACAGCAGCAGTAAAATGTGATTAAAAATTTTGACATTATATTATTTGCCACCTACGTTGTATTGCGTTGGCTGGCTTTGCATGGCATAGCATCGCTTTGTTGTAGTGGTGCAATACAGCAGCAAATCTGCCTTTCGGACCGATGCCGCATGCGGCACTAGCCGTATGGTACGCATGCAATTACGCGGAAAATGGAAGTGGATATGTATTTGATAAAATAAGCATAGATATTATAAGAAAAAATGCCCTACACGTGATCTGACTTTTTTTATAAGTTTTAATAGCTTGATGTGAAAAAAACACGCGTGTACCCAAGTGCGCGAACCTGAAGTAAACCTTATGTGCCGATTCTACAAAGAGATACAGAATTAAATATGGGAGAGTTGTTAGCTTTAGAAGAAGTGAAAATAGTAGTAGAAATTAGTACAGATACTAATGCTACTAGTACAAAAAAGTTGCGAAAAAGGAATAGAAACTAGTGAAAAAGTAGTATTAATTAGTACTAGCTTTTGTAAAAATAGAAGTGTTATTATTTAGAATAGTACTAGAAATTACTAAAAAAAAGGTAGCAGAAACCAGTAAAAAAGTAGTAGGAATTAGTAGTAGAACTATTGAAAGTAGAAGTAGAAACTAGTAGTAGCATTCGCAAAAATTGTAGAAGAAAATTGTTAAAATAGTAGTAGAAATTATTAAAAATAGTAGTAGATATTAGTGAAAACAGTAGTAAAAAAAAGTAAGCATAGTCGTAGTAATTGGTAGTAGTTTTGTTAAAAACAGTAGCAGTAATTAATGGTAGCAATATTAAAACTAGTAGTGGAAATAAGTAAAAACAGTAGTAAAAAATAATAGCATCATTTGTAAAAATATTCGGAGTAATTAGTAGTAGCACTAGTAAAAATAGTCGTACAAATAAATAGTAACGTCAACCAAAAAAGCAGAAGAAAGTAGTAAAAACAGTAGTAAAAGTAGGTAAAAATAGTAGTGGTAATTAGTGGTGGGATTAGTAAAAATAGTAGTAGAAATTAGTAGAAATAGTAGTAGTAGCATTAATATAAATAGTAGTAGAAGTACATAAAAATAGTAGCAGTAATTACCAGTAGCGTTAGTAAAAATAGTAGTAGAAAGTAGTACAAATTTTCGCAGAAATTAGTAGAAATAAGCAAAAATAGTAGTAAAAATTAGTAAAACAATAGTAGTATAAATCAGTAAAAATAGGAGTAGTAGCATTAATAAAAATTGTAGCAGAAATAAGTAAAAATAGTAGTACAAAGTAGTCAAAATTTTGGTAGAAATTAGTAGAATTAGTCGTAGAAAATTCAAAAAAAATAATAGTGGTAGTTAGTAGTAGCATTAGTAAAAAAAGTAGTAAAAATTTGTAAAAAAAAAGTAGTAGAAATAGTAGTAGTTTCATCAGGACGTAAGTAAAGACAGTAACAGCAATTAGTAGTAGCATTAGTAAAAATATTCGTAGATAGCAGCACAAATTTTCGTAGAAATCAGTAGAAATAGTAGTAGAAATTAGTAAAAATTTAGTAGTAATTTTAGTAGTAATTTTAGCAAAAATAGTAATAGAAATTTGCAAAAATAGTAGTCAGAGTAGTAAAAATAGTACAAGGTGGCGCAAAAGTAAACTTCCGATGTTTTTTGGCTGTAATTTAAAAAAAAAATAGAAAAACTTTGATTCTTCTTGTGGATTATTTTTATTTGGTCTTTTAGTTTTTTTAACATCAAGTCGAGAATATGATGTCATGTAAATGGCCGCTGCCACAGTTGATTGTCATTTCAGCCCTTTTTATGGCATTTTCCATCACTTTGGCCAAAACTTCCGGCGATAGGTCCTCACAATCTTGACGGATATTCTCTTTAAGAGCTGCCAGAGTCTGAGGCTTTTTGAAATAAACCCGCGAACTCAAAAAGCCCCACAAAAAGAAGTCTGGAGCGGTCAAATCAGGCGATCTTGCTGGCCAGTGCAAATCGCCAAAACGGGAGATTAGGCGCCCGGGAAATGCATCCTTCAGCATATCGGTTGTGGCACGTGCAGTGTGTGCCGTTGCACCGTCCTGTTGGAACCACATGTTTTCCAATCCCAATTCATCAAGTTGCGGCAAAAAGAACTCGTTGATCATTGCTCTGTAGCGCTCACCATTCACAGTAACCGTTTGGGCCGCGACGCACATAGGTTTCTGCTAGTGCATACTGCGGCTAAAAATATAAGGAGTTGTCGCAGGACAATGACATTTGGTACATCATTGTTTTGGATTCCAATCAAGAAAAAAATGAAAAAATCAAAATCACGCCCCCTATTTTACGCCCACCTCCCATATAAGGTGAAACTTAATTTTTGACCTACAGCACTGATTTTTGGTACATAGTTAGCATTTTTATGACATTATATATGTTGGTGTTAAATTTCAATAATATCCGCCCACTTTTACGCCCACCTCCCATACAACTAAATTCTCTTTTATCAAGTCTCTTTTAGCAACTTTTTAACATCTTCGTGACATTCTAATTTTTTTAATTTTATTTTAGTACGAAAAATGTTTATGTACGGATCCGAAGACATTAATAAGTGATGCATCACATCTTCGTTAGTGGATATGCGTCCAATTCTTCTGGAATGATACATCCTATAGTTCCTGTAATCCTTGTTGCGTGCTTCTTGTGCTTCCTCAGATAACATTCCTATGAAAAAACATTACAACTTGCATAAATTAAGATATAAAATTAAAAAAGGTTAACCAAAACTCACCTATTGGTAAAATAGCCTCTGAAATAATTTTGCTGCCATGAATTAAAACTTTGTGAACAGTTATGGGCATATAATACCAGCCATAAAGGTCAACATACAGTTTGGCGGTATCCAAACAATATCTATAGAATTTGTCTGTATCAATCGACTTCCTGCAATTGATTGTGGTCAATATAATTTTAAAGCGATGAACCAGTTCTTCGTTTACTCCACTACGTCTACATTGATACCCAGTATTTGTTTCAGATTGTCTTGAATAGCTGCTTTATTTGCTTCCATCTCTAGCTTTATGTCCTTTGTAATTCTCCACTTTCTAAAAGTAAGACGGTACGCAATGTGCAAAATGCACTCCATAAATTTTATACGAGCATGAAGTGGAGAAATACCGAATTTGAGACTTTCATCTGAAGTATTTCTTAATATCAAGGCATCAATGTCATTCATTTCTGTCGGTTTTGCTCCACAAATGAAACAAACCACCATAGATGAAGTTCCAGTGATACTACTCGCCACTTTCCCATCTATCATCGTTAACGACAAACTATGACCAACCGTAAACTTTTTATTATGCACCTCAACAACAGTATTTTGCAAGTTCCCTATTTCAGCATTGACTCTGTTCACTTCGGCATTTATCACATCAGCAGTTTCCTTTATAAATTCGAACTTCAGTGGCCGACAAAATCTTGTTGATGAAGGCTCAGTATTTTTCCACAACATCGTTGACATGTTGCTGCGCTCAGTGAGAGCCAACGGGACAAATGAAGTCAAAAACATAAATTTGTCTGACGTATTGGGATCTGTAAACTTTTGCTGGTATTCACTATGCCCTGAACTACCATCACAACCCCATTTTGAAACCATTTGCAGCTCGTTGGGGAATTCTACCACCTCATTTTGCAATTTTGATTTTAAAATTCTTGTCACTGTATGGTCCAGTATCTCCTGTAGACCTATTTGACCGCAACTTTCAGTCACTTGCACATTTTCAGGATAACATTTTTTTTTCATCCAAGACAACATAATAAGGCGGGAAAATATCACTACCAATTTCCTTAGCTGCGCAAAACCTCATATTGGTGCTTAGATAATGAAGCATCGAGAATCAACGCCAGGGCCTTTTCTGGAGTGAAAGCCTTATTCATATCTGCGCTACCATGTTTTTTTGCGGCATACAAAACCATTTCTTCCGAGGTGTTTTCATAAAATTCATGCAGTTTTGTTCTCTTTGTTCGCGGCTTACTGTTTTCGAAGGCAATAGTTGGCCGTCCGCGTTTAACCATGCTAGAACAGCTCGGTGCTTCTGTCTCGTTAGTAACTTCCACTACATAATCACTTGTAAGCCACTGTTCATTCATTTCAAGAAATCTTGTTCTCGTACGTCTTGCTCTTTGCCATCTCTCTTTAAATTTTGTCACAAAATTTTTTTTTTTAAATGTTTCAAATTTCGCAACATCCACTTGAGTCATGTTTCTATTATTAGTCGCAATAATTTCAACAACTATGTCAATATCACTATTGGTATCCATTAAAAGTTCACATATTCTTAAATAAGAAATTTTAAAACTTTCCATTGCAGCACTTGATATCACTTGACCTCTAATCACTTTCACTCTTCCCAAATTAATGTAATTTGATCAATATTGTTGTTCAACAATATTCAATATTACGGTAAAAATATCAACAAAATGTTAAGAAATCAGTGCCAAAAACAATTGCATTCAAAGGCAAACGTTTATAAAGTACGCTATATATTCCATACTTTTGGGCGGTAACTTGCCATTTTAGAGTATCTCATTGTTTTTTTCAAGGGGGGCAATTGGGGGCAGCTGAATTTTTTTTTATCGTTTAGCTGAGACTTCAGGCTTTAATTCGGTATATGTATGTCGCCAGCGGTAGACAGCGCTAAAAAGATGCACCACTTTGAATTTGAAGAACATTGAAATTTTGACGTCCAAATTATGTTGTTCCACAAAATTTTTTTGCATTATTTTTTTCAATGGATTTTGATGCACATTTTTTCTTTGATACATATTATAAATGAAAAAAAATAATAAAGTTGAATTTCAATAGTTGTTTTATTGTACCAATGATTTGACTTTTGAGTAAATTTTTTGCTAATTTTGATGTTCTCCACATTCACCAACTTTGGGCAGTTCTGGACAAAAAACTAATGCAGATATAATCCTAATACATTGGGAAAATAATGTATAGATAGTTGGTAACAAACTGTGAAATTTTCATTCAAATCAGACAACATGCCATTTTTGAATTTCAGCCACGGAAATCCCTATGTGCGACGTCTTCTAAGAAAAAAGGTCCGATTGCGTGGCACGTCGTCTGGTCGATGTCGACGGCGCTTCCATGACATCCTCGGCTACAGCAGCAATATTCTCTGCAGAACGGCTACTCGGGGTCTGCCACGTCTGGCAGCATCTCGTGTTGTGCCAGTCTCTTCGAGGCGAGCGGCTAAACGTCGCAGTGTTTCACCAGTAGGTGTTGGACGGCGAGGAAATCTGCGACGAAATTCACGTTGAGCCAAAGTCACCGACCGATTATTGGTCAAATAAATAGTCAGCAATATTCCGCGTTCTGGAGCAGTGTAGCGTAACATTGTTTATTAACGTGTATTTCGCATGTGTTTACTACACAAATGTCAAAACAGAACTGACATTAGGGGCCAATCGCAAAATTTATAGCATTTTCTGATAGGAGGATTACTTTAGCGCCACCTTGTAGTAACAATTTTCGTAGAAATTATTAGAAATAGTAGTAGAAATTTGTAAAAATAGTAGTAGTAATTAGTAGTAGCAACGAAGGTGGATAATTGGACTTTTCCTTGCCAACATTCCCAAAGTGCCTTATAAATAAAACAACATAGCCCGTTTTTAATGTCGGAGTTATATTTCCAAAAAAATTATAAATGCAAACCACATGCGTATAAGCAGTACGAACGGGCATTCTAAGATATATTTCATACGCAAAAAGCCACCTCTGATATCAATAATCTGCAATCATATCTGCTACCGCAACAATGTCGCTATGCCAGTCACATTCACATTCACTTTAGCTTTATCGGACAAGAAAACCAACGACGGAGTATCAAATGTACCAAAGTGACAAAGTATCGCAAGTATGGATAAGTGAGCGTTCATGGGTAGGCATTTAGATTGCGGCCTCCAGTGTCAAAATCAATATCATTTTGTATTAATTATATGATCATTATCATCATTACTTAAGAGGCCGGTTATGCGCGAGCGCGATGCCAACAAGGTGGTCTTTCCCGATTGGGTAACAAATTGAAGACCACGATTGAGGGATGATAGTTTCATTAAACCGACAAGTTAAATGTAAAGTGCGTTTTTACCTCCTTTTGTATTTTGCACTGGTCGCATAGATTGAATAAGGAAGGATTTCTATTTAATATTCAGAAATATGAAAGGAAGTTAACTGTAGTGAATTGAATTTAAGTTTGTTTACTTAGATCGGTTTGGAGCTAATCTGAAAGACTCCCACAGTCAAACTTTTAAGCGAATTTTCATAAATATGCATACAGTAATATTAATATTGCTGGCCACTTATGTTTTTTATTTAATTTTTAATAATTTTTTGTAAAAACATAGCTGATTTCATTACATAAACTATAATCATAAAAGTTTCAAACATTAAATTAACAAAATGGTCAGCCAAATTTTCAACTTTTTCATCCCATTTTTTTCAAATGGCAAGTATGCAGTTTTGTAGCCCATGAAATTTTAATATAACAAAAATCAAGTTTCAAGTAACTAAAACTTTGCATTGATTTCCGGTTTTTTTTTTGTGTTGACGGTGTCACGCATTTTCTCCCATACAAAATATTTACAGAGCGTTGGAATAAAATGCGTAACACCGACCGTAAAAAAAAATTATCAAAAATAAACAGAAATTTTCAGCTAATCGGAACTTGCACGTTATTGTACTAAAATTAAATGGGCTATAAAACTGTACACCACTTTTTTTTCTACAAATTCCGATTAAAAAGTTTGCAATTTGGATAAATCTTCGCAGAATTTTCGCAATTTTTGCGCAAAGTTAGAAATGTGACTCCATATAGTTTCAGTTAGGAAATGAAGTATTTAATAAACATTTAACAAACAGAAGCAAAATTGTCAAAACTTATCAAAATGTCGTGACCCTATTAAATTGGCCAATACAGTTTGGTGCATATAATGTATATATCCCCATAAAATAACACCCTGAAAATCTTTAAGATTGGACAAAACATACACCCTTCTTTTACAACCAGTATAATTTTCGGTTCACTGAACTTGCTAGAAATTAATCGCGTTTTTAGATATTCATCAGTTTTTTTTTTTGTTATAAAAAAGCAGTGATAAGTTCGTAGTTTCACCTCAATGCTATTTCTATACATATGGACATTATTTATGTATGTGGTTACATTAGAGAGGCCTTAACGTTGTATGGAAAATTGGAAATGCTTGAGTACAAGACTTTTCGCACAAATAATGTGAGCTTTGGGATAGAAATAAATACGAACTTATTTTAAAACCTATCCGCTGACACCAACTGTTTCCGGGTAATATATTTTCCATCCAAAAATAGTCGAAATTACATCAAGTTCTTCGAACTTGTTTTATGTTTTTCCAACTTTATGTTAGAAAATTGCTACATTATGTTTTATTCAAAATATACATAAAACTACCTAGGTGACTAGGTGATTTTGGTCCATTTCAACATAGCATAACTGGCGCCACCTGGTCGTGGTAGAGGATGCCCTCCTCTTCGTCTGCAACCCCCATGGGAGAACATGTATTCATTTTAGGGTTGGAGCATTTTCTTTCATTCGTCCAACATGACCAAGAAAGCATAGCTGCTGAATCTTAATTCACTGTACCATACCATAGTAAGGGCCATAAAGCTTTTCGTTTCATCCTCTGCGGTCTTTCTCTCGAGCACTCAATCCATCTCATTCCATGTTGGCAGCGTACATTCTTCTGCGTCATTTAATAACACGGTAATAATAGGAGAGGGTTTTACTACAGAATTACCCAAATCTGGCGGAGCTGATGCTGATACTGATTCACGTAGCCGTATTAATTTTGCAGGGATACCAAATTCAGACATCGCCCCATACAGGCAGGTTTTTCGTGCTATAGAAAGCATATGAAATCGATAAAGAGAAGGTGTACGTCGATTTCATTTTTTCGGGTATTTTCCAAGATTTAGCGTATCATGAATATTTGGTCCTTGGTCGATTTTCCAGATCCAAAGCTACACTGATTAGGTTCAATCACTTCGTGACGCTTGGCTTCAGTCTTTCGCACAATGCTCTGGTAGAGCCTTGTACGAAATATTAGGAGACTGCATCCGCGGAGGTTGGCGCATATAGCAGGCTCACCCTTCTTGTGGATTGGGCGGACCAAACTTAAATTTGAAAATTCACCCTATTAGCTTCCATTTCGTCCCTTTTCTATCCGGAACCACTTCGAAACTAAATTTGTATTTATTAAATACCCGCCTTCATATTATTACATGCCTTTGGTTTTCAAAAATCGGTCTACCATGGTCAATATAAAGTACATGCAGTGTGTAATGCTTTTATTTAAATTTTCATTCTCAGTTTGAATTTCCATATATGAGACACTATAGTACAAGTTTTATAATAAAATAGATATCAATAAATGGATTTGTTTCCATTAAAAAGACCAACAAAGTTGTGTTTTCAATCGGAAGCCGTAAAAATTGCAGATATTGTATGGCAGCGCCACCTAGCGTAAGGGTTAGGTAACAAATAACCTCAAAAAGCAATTTATCGTGTCCAGCAAGATACTTTAACTTTCCTGAAAAAATCAGGAAAAAGTAATTTGTTGACGGACTTTTACTCAAACCAACTTTAAATACGTATAACAAAAAACCCAGACCTATAGGATAAAACCTCTTATGGGAGAGGTACGCGGCCGCTAGTTATGCGTTTTATCAAATATGGAGGCATAAACCTCCATTTTCATACAATCATTTACACATTTGGCCGAGAAAGCAAATGTAACGTGTTGTCCATTCTTATAGTTGTATGTTCTCTGCGAATGCATACAAATACTGCAAATAAATAAATAAGTTTGCGAAACATTATGGATGAAGTTAAGATGCTTTAGTAGAAAATTACGCACAACCGAGTGACATGCGTTCTTAGCCCAGTAGTCGCTCCAAGCGCTAGTGGTGCAAACCTATCGATTACGCTATCGATACATCGACAGTTTTACTTGGTGGTCCATTATACATTTTTTTGCACCAGCGATACTATCGAGAAAAAATATATTTCGGAGAAAAATGTAAAAGAGTAATGAACGAATAGAAAATACTGCAAACATTATATAATTCAGCGTCCAGAGTACACTTGAGATATGGAAGGAACACTTCTCAACGCTTTGTTTCGAATTGCAACACTGGTGGTGCGTTTGATGAAGAAGAACCCAAACCAAAGAACTGAGGTGTTCAAAGCCGACGGCGAGGAGTTGGTATGACGCATGTCATCCACTTGTTGCGCCAATTATCGCGGGATAGCTTTCTTAGCATTGTCTTTAAGTTCCTTTCGGTACTACTAAGCGAAATACCAACATTATGAACCAACTGATTGGGCCGTATTAGTGCCATTTCAGACCTGCCAAATGCACCATTGACCCGATACTTGTAGTGCGTCAAATCCTGGAAAAGCCCCTATATAAAGAAATGGACACACAACACCTTTTTGTCGACTTTATAGCCGATTTTGATTGCACGGCTAGAAGCTGCCTCTATGACGTCATATCTACATTTGTGATCTTCCTAAACTGAATGCTGTGTAGAGTTGTGTTGACTTTTAGCTTCATCTAGATAGGGAAGGATATCTGAGAGCCGTTCGAGACCAAACGTGGTTTTAGATAGGGCGAAGAAGTCGCTGAAAAGGGTAAAACGTTCTAGCAATCCCAATTGCAGCATGACTATTTAAATCAAAACTACGAGGGTACTGGCGTATTATCGTCTATCTGACATCGTTGAATATGGGGAGAGGGCTAAACTAGGTAGCACCAATCTCGACCTGCTCCAGTCTGGCAGACAAGCGGCTATCAGGGCGCTCTCCAAGCAGATGTTTACGTCTAAGATAGTTAAAAAGTGTGATGATATCCTTCAACTGCTGGCATCGAGGAAGGCAGCTAAGATGTGTCTGAGTACATGATATTGAAGGGTTATCGCATCGGTCAGTCACACTCTCCTACGCTTTGAGATGCACTGACTGGATCTGTATGCTGCAACAGAATGGCGGCTATATCTTGAAGATGATGAGACATCGGAGCGTATCAATTGTACAGGTCCGACCTTGGCTGGGCAGATAAAGATTAAAGTACTGAAGTTCGTGCAAGGTCGGTCCCCAAAGAGTTGGGAATTCACCTCGCAATGGCTTTCTAATATTTATTAGGGAAGCTGAAGTCATCTTCGGTTAGGCGCGTACTTCGTTTAACTACCTATTGGGGTACACGTCACTGTTGGCAGTTCAAATTTTGAAGTAGTGAAGACATTTGTTTACTTATGATCGAGCTTAAATAGCACCAGTAATGACAATTTGTGTTACAACATCAAGACGCACACCATAAATTGTAGGAAAAGTTCGGCCAAAATCGCTTAAGCGGTTATAGCGCCAATTAAGAAAGTAAGTACGTAATGACAGTTTAGAGACTAGGCGAAGAATAAATCTTGCCAACAGCTCATACTTTGGGGCCGGTAAGCAATTGAAAAGTAGAGCTCCCTCGCGACGAGCAAAAATTTTTCGCTACAAATCCCTCGTAATTCTTGTCGAAGATGTCGACGAACAAAGATGAGAAGTTGTCGGGAACCTTCGAGAGAACTATTTAGTCAATGTTAGATATAAGGCATTACCCGCGAGGACGACATGTATCGAAGAAGATGGAATAACGAGCTTTATGAGCTCCCACGATACTCGGTTTTACGATATAGGGTCGACCTGGATTTATATCTTTCCCAGGACTGTCAGCATCATTCCCTATAAGTTATGGAGAATGTCTTATGCTGTGGCAACAACAACAGCTCTATGACGATAAGGATATAATCAAACAAATACAAATTGAACCATTGCGCTTGGAGATCTTAATAATGGGTAAGCAAGGTGCCCAGGAACACAATAGAGGGACTAAGGCAGAAAGACTTGGTGCGAGTAAGGCGATTGGAGAAGTATTTTTGCCCCAGCTCAGACCAACAAACGGGTATTAGTGCCAAACAAGACGAAGAAGAAATCCAGTATATGTATACCTGAGTCTATTCAGTATTTTTGAGTATAATCAAATAAATCATCTGTTGAACCAGATTAAAGAAATGTAACTTTTTTTATGTAATTTACCAAATTATCGAAAATATCGATAGTCGCTCCTATCGATAGTTTAGCAGCTCTACTAGACGCACCACCATGAACCGCCGTAATGCAGCCGAATTAACAAATTTATTGTGTCAGCCGAGCGATATCAGCGCTTATCGCAATTTTGTTGACATCTTTTGCGCTTTTCGCAGTCAACTTTGTTGCTATTGTTGCGCAAGTTGATGTTATATTTGTACGCAATATAAACAAACCACTACGAAAACTAAAAGCAAAAAAAAAGGTTGGAATTAAATAAAATTCGGTGCGTTCGCAGAAAAGACGTTTGCAATTATTTCCGAGTGGCAGCGCGCAGCGTAAACTCTGTATGTGTGTGTGTGTGTGTTTGCGGTGGACACAATTGCGCGTGTGTAGTGCGTCTGTGTGTTTTGCCTGCAATTTATGCAACACTGTCTGACATATTTTTCAGGAGTCCAATACATATGCTGCCACAGCCGCCGTCGCTGTCGCCGCTTTTTACGTTGCGATGTGTTGCCGAGCACCAATTGGCGAGCGTCTTATACCAGCAACATTGTACATTAATGTAACGTAGGTAACTTCATTCGCCATCGCCAACACCCGCACATCCTTTGCTCCAGTCGCATTTTTTGTTTTTTTTTTTTTTGTATTTAGCTTAGCTCTTAAAAAATCGCTACAGCCGATGTTGCTGCCACATATAAGAGGAGCTATATGCTATAGCTATGTATGTATGTATGTGCAGTGCATTGTGTGTCTCTTGCTGTTGATGTTACTGTTGTTGCCTCTGCTGCTGAAAGCCAAAAAGGTGAACTAATGTTTATGTGACATGTTGCTATGCGATTCTGCTTTGTATGTTGTTGTTGTGTGTGTGTGTGTTTTTTTTCAGCTATAGCGCACCTTATTTTCCGGCTAAGAGTCATCGTCGGTGTTGGCTGCTTGCCGTTGCTGCTTTTGCTGCTGGCGTCAAATGTGTACTCAATGTTGTATATTGTATGTTGTATGTTGCATGCGGCCAAGTGTTGTAAGTAAGCTGAGTGAGATATCAACTAAAGTTTACGATGTAGATTCGCAAATGTGGAACAACTTTATTGCTTGTAAAGTGTGTTGTAAAGGCGATGGTGACAACAACTTTGAAAAAGTAAAAAATACGAGAACAAAAAACAATGTGCAACTAAAAAAAATTGATAGGGGAAAAATCGCAAAAGGAATGTAGCATCTGAGCAAAAATAGCTACAACTAAATATTGACAAAGATAGGCAGCAAATGTTAAAAGAAGATATAAATAAATTCCAAAGCAGATTAATAAAATAAAAAACAGTGACTGCCAAATGGTAGTCTTATTGATTCTAGTAAGCATTGTATCTGATCCGGCAGATATGTCAGCTGATAAGATCACTCTCGTTTTAGTCCTTGAATCACAAGTAGAATTCGAAATGTTAATAATAAAGTCACATGCAGTAGTTATAGTAGTATCGTCCCTAAACCTTGTATGCCCTCGAAAAAATGTTCATGATTCAAAATTCCGGGTATAGCGGCCTAATTTATTTTCTCCAAATTTTAACAATTCATGTTTTTTTTAAAATAATATTGGATGAATGAGTTTGCTTTACTTTCCCAACGAAGCGTTTTCGAGTTATAGATAACAATCCTGTTTTCGAGGTCCTTTTGTAGTTATTCCTAAAAAAATTCCAGAATAGCAAATAAACCTTACCTTTTATGGGTATCGTTTTAAAGATATATTCAACTTCTTTACCTGAAATATCTTTTGAGTAAATCGGAATATTACTTTTTGAGTTACTGGCGTCTAAATGCAAAAAATTAGATAATTTTCGAACTTTTTCGAAAATATGGAATTTTTATTCACTCTTTGTAGTGAATAACCATTTTCAAATAAAACTTAAAATTTTTTTTGTAACCATTTTCAAAAAAAACTTAAAATTTTTTTTGTTGGAAATGAATTTCATTAGAACACTGCAGATCATAAGAGCGCTTAAATTGTGCTGAAAGTCTGAAAATCACTACAAATTAAATAAAAGCGGAAAATTTAAATTTTAGCTATATTAATTTTTTCAGTTGACAAATCTGACAAAAACTTTTAATTTTACAGTGCTACAGCCAGAATGTTTAATTGATGTAAATTAATTGAATAATTATTTCATCACGTCTAGATTTTGAGATACAGGGTGTTGAAATTTTTGCTCAATGTTTTCCAACAATGTTTTAAGAATCGTAATTATAAAAAAATCTTTTCTGTATCTACATAAAATTATACAAATTTTGGTATTCAAAACGTTTACCTTTTTATAGATTTTTTAACTGTAAGAGTCAGTTATATGCAAAGCAATTGTTTTCGTGTTCAGCGATTCCGTCTAAAAATCAGTTTTTAATTATGTACTTTTATCATGTAAACTAGTTCATTTGTTGAAAATAGCATACCAAGTGCGAATAATGCTAATACAAGACCGATTGAAAAAAATTTTACAGAAAAATTTGATTCAGCCAAAACTATAAAATTTTTGGAAAAAGCAGATAGCGCCACTATTTAACGCGCTGGCGATAGCTTCTCGCCTTCCGTCGGGTGTTGTTTGGCTACGACAGAGCGCCAGGCAATTTTCACCGAGCATGTGCTCCAAATTTTACATTTAAAACAAATAAATTATAAAATTATACGGTTACTTTTTATTATTTCAAATGCGTTGCAGTCAGGCTACTCTCTCAGAGTTCACTCGACCCATTGTGATGCCCATCCCGATCTTTCGGTAAATCCAAACAGCCCCTCCAGTGCGACTGCACCTAAGACGTCCAGATCTCCGACAAAATGGTCCGCCAGAAATTTGTAGCGCATTTCTCATAGCCGCAGAAGCCGTTATACGAAGCGCCAAACCTAGTAGCCATGCGGCCGATGGGCAGGGTATTCCGTTAGGATTCCTGCGAGAAGCTTGACATTCGGTTTGGAAAATCTCTGCAGTGGTAGCGCTAACCTGCATGTGTATAGATTCGTCTATCTGTTGTTGATAGCTGACCCATTTTCCGGGTTCCCCCGATCTTGTCTCGGTTCCTCTTCTGAATCTGGTCTGCTTTCTTATTTCTAGGGGCGACACGTGCCCCAAGGCCCAGTATAGTTTGAGAGTATGTTGCCGAAGAGATTGTAGAGTGCCAAATGCAAATCGTGTTAGTTGCTGTCAATTTAAGAGCCGTGCTCCCCGCCTGATTGTCTAGAGCAATAGCAAGCTTTGAATGAGCAAGGTCCATCATGCCCACCATTTTTACCGCTATGCCAAATGCAAAGATTTAAGGTACAGTAATATGGAAAGTTGCTGGGAGAAAGCTCTAGATCGTGTTCCTACATACTTTTTAGAGCCAACCGTGGAGATCTGAATCTCATTGGAGCTTAGTGCCGTGACAGATTCCCAATCACTTCGGTCGAGGAAGTGAACCTTAAAGTTTTCGTGGCTTAAGTTGAGCTCCGCTATAAAATAAGCACAGCTTTATTGTACCACCCCCACTTACTTTAAAATAGATAGCATGAACTATGTCCATTGACTGCAGCCGGTTCGACGCCTTAATTCTTAGAGCGCTCCTGGCTACCGAGCAACTGAAATATAACTAAATAAGAGCGTTGCGCTTGTCAGCTTGGGTCCTTCTAACTTGAACAAGTTGTATGTGTTAGAAGGAGACATATTCATTAGAGTAAAGCTCAACGTGTTATTTTAGGGATGACTGCATGGAGTAATCCTTTGAAAAGTAATTTAAAGATAGTCTGCATTTTTCTTGCATTATTCAAATGCGAGCAACCACAGTTTGACTTAACAAATAAAAAACAAAATCAATGCAAAAATTTTACCTCTAAAAAAGTGGCTGTCACACCTAAGGCGTATGCAATAAAATGGTGGTAATACCAGAGAGAGTGGATCGTAGGCGCTCAAAGGAGCTGAGTTCGCTTACCAAGCGACAACTCTCGACCCTCGTAGGTGTTTTGACTGTGCATTGTCCGTTGGGTATTCATGCGGTTAGGCTGAAGATAGTCCCCGGCCCTTTCTACCGCTACTGTATGGAGGAGGATGAGGTGGATCATCTTTTCATTTTCTGCTCAGCTGCCCTGCCTTTGCGAAGCTGAGGTTCAAGTACCTAGGCTCGTACTTCTTTAGGTCTTCAGAGGAGCCCTCTAGGGTGGGGATTGGTAATTTGCGTGACTTCATTCGGGATACAGGTGGTATCACAATGGACTCCTCTACTGTGTCTGAGTGAGTTCCTACTGCGGGAACTACCACAGTAACCTAACCTAACCAACAATGAATTCATTCACTAAGCTACCATGTATTTTAGTTTTGATTTGGTAATTGTCTAAAGCGAATTTGTTAGGCGAATTCAGAAAATTAAAAACAAACAAATAAACCGATCGAGTTAGCAAGGCTTTTTATGATATTTTTTTTTTCTGGAAATTTATATACATATAAATATAGTTTTCATACTCTAGCAAGACCAGTGTAAAGTAATGTTTTGAACATAAGAAAAAATTTATAAAAACTTAACAACTTTTATTAAAATGTTTAAATTTTTTAGAAGAGTTTTTAGAAGTTTCCAGTTTGATAGCTTATTTAATTTTAGTACAAAAAATTGCAGGCCAAAAAATGTTCACAAATCTAAACTTAAAACGACTAAAATATGCAAATTAAATAAGCTATAAACTGCAAATCGAAGAAATGTTTAAACATTTTGATGAAAATTTGTTGGGTTTTTATAAATTGCGTATAAAAATTGAAACATTAATAGCTTTAATTATAGAAAGAACTATATTTGCATATAAAATATATATATAATATTTATATAAAATTAACGAAAAAACAAAAAATATCGTGCTAACCTTTAATACTTTTATTGTAAAAATTTCATCACCATTCGACAGGTTTTGCTCGCCAGTGTAAACGATTTTTTATAACAAAATTTAAAGTTTTACTGTAAAAAATATTCAGCCTTATCGTAAATTGGGGACAAATACTCCCACAAATTTACAAGTGAAACAAAAACAATTTTTCCTCATTTTGTTTCTGTTTTGCTTTTAAATTTATGGGAACGATTTGTTCCCGTAAAGTTGGCGATAGGGTCGATTATCTTTGGCAATCCCTACACAAAGACAAGGCCACGGCTAATCCATATAAGGTGGTGTTGAGTAAGCAGCCGAGTGAATTCGCTTGCTGGATTGAATGTGAAAACTATGCGTTTGTTGTAATTCTCACCGATTCTCACTGTCATTGTGCGCACAATTTGTTAGTGCACGTTTTTGTCATACCACCACATTGGGCAAGTCAAATTTAATTGAAAAAAAATCAAATCATCTGTTCTCTTGACACCACCTTTTATAAATTCGCTCACCTTTGCAATGAAATAGACTGTTATAGTATTATTTGATTTCTTAATAAATAGCTTTGAGAATATGAGCAGCTAATGTAAGACGTTAGGAAAAAAATTGTCAGCCTAAAAAGCTAGGCGATAGTAGTGAAACTTTGTGGGTCTCGATGGGCACTTAAAATGAAAATACTCACCCTAGCCAGCAAGTTTTATGAGATAGAAATATTTCCCCGATAACTGAAGCCACTATTCATTATTCTGGAATTTTTAAGGGTGTTAGGTTAATGAAAAAAGATAGTTGATGTTTTCGCCTCCATCTATAAAAATCTATTCATTCACTTCCATACTTTCATGTTCAAGAAAAGATACATGTAGTTTGTGGTATGAAAAATATGAAATGAAAACTCGTGATTGTAAATTATTTAAATATCTTGAGAAAATTGCATCTATTGTCGTGCCTGATCTGGTTGTTGAGTCTTTGGGATTATTATTCATTTTTAAACTAAATTTACTTTCTAAAAATTGTACAAGTGGTTGAGCTTCTTCCAAGGCAAAACTGATATTAAAATCACCGCTTAAAATCATTGGCATAGCGTGCAAATCTTCTCCTTATTCTGATGCACCAGAGGGAGTATATGCCAATAATGCTCTATGTATGAATTTTATTATATCGTTAATTCTCTGGTTCGGAGTGATGTAGAGAACAATCATTGCTAGACTCTGTCCGCCCCTCCACGCATGTTACCCCTCTCTCGTTTTTTCCTATTCCGAATCTGTCGCGTTTTCGTTTCTCTCCAATGTCTCCTTCCGTCCGATTGCCCCACCACACGCGCCATCCCCTCCCTTTTCCTATCGCTTTTTCGTTTCATTCAATATTGGAATTACAGCCCAACGAGCGCAAAGAAGTCTCACTTCTAAAACCATCAGTATGGAAAATTGGCGAGTTTGCCGAACGCAAAGAAGTTTCACTTCAAAAAAAAACTTATATTCAAATTTTGAGAGAATGCCTTAACTTTCTAAGATTGACCTGAAATTTTAAATAACAAATTTGTTCATCAATATTCACTAAACTAGGGGATGCTAGCCAACAAAAACTAAATTTAAAATTATAACATATGGCCAATGGTCATCCTAATCTACACACAGAAAGTTTTGGATAGGGCTTGACAGCTGATGGGCACATAAATACATATTTACCATATGCATAATTTTCGGCATTTCCTGACAAATTATTATTTAGTTTAAAACATTATTTTTATTTTTATTTTTTTTGGTTAAGGCTTAAGGGACGAAAATGAAATATGGTGTAGTCTTAAAACTTATAAAACGTATTAATAATTACAAAACGCAACAGATAAGACAAAATTATAAAAAAAAAACAGCCTTTCATTGCACATACATATGTAGGTTATTTATTAAAAGAAAAAAATATTCCGCCCATACTTGGATGAAAAAATAAGCAATGGATGCAAAACAAATTAATCAACTTGCCAACTGTATTTGAGTTCAACAACGTTCAACACAGCCCGGCTGCCAGTTAAATTAGTGCGGTAGACGTAGAGTAATCGTGTGCTTAGCGCATGCGCGTGCGCTTTTATGCAACACGCTGTTGACAATGTAAATTTATTAGCAAACTAATACGACCAAATTAGCAAAAACAAAAAGCAAAAAAAGCACATAATATTTTTGCATGCACACAACTGCAATTGTGCATCAGGGGTATGTGTAATAAAGATGTAAAATAAATAAACTAAATGTGCAATGCAAATCAGTGTTTGCACACAAACCTCAGCGAGACACGCAGAGCCGACAACAACTTGCCACAGATTGTGTCTGTCTGTTGCACATACGCATGCATCTTGTTGCAACGCTGTCCACATTCGACTAATTATCGCAACAGCAGCCAACAAAAACTAACAACAAATAATAAGTTTTGCGTGTGCAGCAAGCTATACGGCTGTCGTCTGGTGGAGTTTTGGAGTTTTGGTGGATAGTGCGAGCGAAATAATCAGCGGGTGTTTTTTGAAATTGTCACCAAAAATCCCAGTTTTTTTTATAATTTTATAGCTGTTGTGTTGTATAGCTCAATACCTATGTTTTCTTCTTTTTTTTCAAACATTCAATTTCACGCCATTCGCTACTGTTTTAGATTAGTCAACCCAGTTGACATAACCTCACTTGCGTATCAATGATTTCTCGCACTGTTTCCTGGTTGTTCGTCGTACCGCTGAGATTATTTGTTTGCTCTACTTTCAATTGCTTGACATACTTTTTCTTAATTAAGTTATCGCTGTAAGCTGCAAAAGTGATAAACAGCAGGAAAGGTAGGTAGGTGTCTGCATATTATGGAGAAAATTGAAAGTTGTTTGATGGAAATTACTGACTTCGAGCAAGAAATTCATATAACAAATCAAATTCGACCATTTGAAAAGAAAATTAAATACTCCTTCAAGGTTTGCAATAGAAAGTAAAAACTGAAAAATAAAATTTTTTGTAAGCACCATTTGATGATTCGTCATGGTTCAAGTTTCGAAATTTCGATGCGAAAGTTGTACCACGGCACTGATCGACCAGTTACGGAAAACTATAATGCCATTTTGCAACTGGTGGTGCTAGGCCGGCATTCAAGCACTGGAAGAATTCGACTATACATACATACATCATCCCTGTGACAGTTTGGAACTTTTTAAAAGGAGTTGGCGGCAGAAAGAAATGAGATGAGGATCGGCAAAAGGTGATGTTATTTGTACGGTAGAAGTAGTATGATACAAAATTCCTCAACAGAATATGTCTTGCGTTCCTTCATGACAATGCCGGGCCCCACACATCTTTGAAAGCCCTTCAAAATTTTACTGCATTCGGCTGTGAAATTTTAATTCAGCCGCCATGTGGCCCAAACACTGCAAAATTTTCTTAATGGAAATAAATGACCGATTGAAGAGCCACCGAAAATAACTTGACGCAAGATTATCGACAAAATAATTATAGGCAATAATAGCACACACATTCATACGTTCTTGATTAAAATTGGGTAAATTCTAAAAAACTATTTACTTTGCACATATAAATAAAAAATAAGTATGAAAAAAAAAATTGGTTTTTATAGAAAAAAAAAATAAGAAAATATAAAGATAGTATACGTATATATAGAAATGTAACGATATTAAGCGCTAAAACTAAAAAAATATATATATTTATAGTGTAGGGAAAGGGATTGGTTTCCCTAAGGTGGGCTCAATATTATTTGTTGAGTGTTCGATCCTTTTAGCAAAATAAAACGAAGTTGGAATGGACAGTCGCTCAATATTAGCTGCCAACAGATCCACGAGTGTCTACTGTTGTCAAGTCTATGTTGAGGATTCGGTCCCTTTATTTTGTAAGTAAAACGAAGAGATTTTAAATAGCCGATGTGCTTTACTTGCTGATCGCTGATCGAATAACCTGATTTTCTTACAATACGATGCTTATATAGGCGACGAAATCAAGTACATAGACGAAATCAAGTACATACATAGATGAAATAGCAAAATAGGTTACAGTTATGTTTTAATAGTTTAAACATTGGTGGCGAAAATTATTAGAAGTGTTATAAAGTTGTCATAAAGCAAAGTCGCGGCAATAATAAAATTAATGTTTTAAAATAAGATACAAAATGAACATAAAGAAAAAACACAAGCAACATAAATAATATAAACAACATAAAGTTGATATTCACAATAATGTATAATGTATAATGTATATATGTATATATGTATGTATGTAAATAATCAGCGCCGTTACAGTCTCCCCCTCTGACGCGGAAATCGTCCCGATGAGGCAGTCAGCAATCAAGGTCGCTTCCTTGGGCGTAATATTCTACCGGATGCAGTGTTGTTACTGTGTTGTGTTTCATTTTCGTTATTTGTCGGAGCTATATTCCGTGGTATGACTACAGGATTTTCTCTTGGTCGTCCTCGTTTCCGATGTGGGTAATTTGGTTCTGCATCGTTGCCTTTGTATGGTGTTAAGTCTGTTGCGTGGTGTGTTGCTATTGGATTGTCAGCATTATTAAGCGACGCGATGACATAACATGATGCCCCTTTCGTTGCTACAATGCGATATGGACCATCCCGGCGTGTGGCAAATTTTGAGGTTACCCCTTCACTAGCATTACTTAACACATGTGTAGTTACTAGTACTTTGTCTCCAATATTAAAAGTTGGTTGTGGTCTTCTTTTTCTATCAACGTAGGTTTTATTTTTATCCTGCTGCTTTTCCTGCATTTCCATTGCCAATTTCAGGGTGTCAGCAAGTTTAAGCAAATGAGGCGTTATTTGTGGTACGAAGTTTTCTACTTCGACGATAGCTTTCAAGTCATGGTGGACTTCCATCGGGCTTCTTAGTTCTCGGCCAAACGTTAGGTATGCTGGCGAATGACCAGTGCTTTCATAGCAAACCTTATTGACGGCAAATAAGCATCCCATGCTGCATGATTTTTGTTCACATATATCGATAATTCGGTTTTTAAGTCTCTATTCTTTCTTTCTACTGGATTTGCTTCTGGGTGATAAACAGGCGTAAATGACTGGTCAATGCCTAGCAAAATGTTAGCTTTTGCATCACCGCTGATACGAATTGGCTTCAATTGTCGGCGTGTATACGTCTAGGAACGCCATACCTCAATATCACTTCGTTCAAAATAGTTTTCGCACATGTTTCTGCTGTGGCATCTCTCAACGCGAACAGCTCCACCCATCTGCTGCAAATATCTTCAACGACAAGGATCCATCTATTACTACTGTTTGTGCGTGGCAGCGGACCAAACAAATCAATGCCAACGATTTCAAACCTCTTATTGCTACAAACGGTTTGAAGCAGACCAGCAGGTTTTAAGTTTGTCGGTTTATATTTCTTGCATTCTATGCAAGATTTAACATAATTGGCAATCTCTGTGCTTTCCAATAATAATGTGGCGTGATACGACTAGTGGTGCGATCGATACCGTAATGGCCGGCGGTAGGGTCCTTGTGAAATTTATTCAAAATCGTAGCTCTCATAGATTTTGGTAACACCAACTGACCGTTCTCCGAATCTTCTTCCGAGCAAAAACGGTATAAGACGCCGTTCGTCATTATATATCCGCGGCTTGTATGCCTGGCGACATTTTCGTCGACTTTTTCAAATGGTTGGTGGTCAGTAAGCACTGTAACTTCTGCACCTTCGATATACCCACGAAACTTTTGCGTTGCCCAAACTACAGCCAGTGCCTCGCGCTCTGTGGTGGAGTAATTCCTCTCCGCTGGAAGTAGTAGACGACTGGCGTATTCAATAGGATGCTCCTCTTGCTTCTCCCCCTGCAGTAGCACAGCTCCGAGAGCATAGTTACTCGCATCTGTTTTTAGAATAAATGGCTTTGTTTCATTGACTTGTTGTAAGACTGGTGGAGACGATAAAAGTCTTTTAAGCTCATCAAAAGCTTGTTGTTGTTTTTTTGACCATTCCCAAGAAGAATTTTTCTTTGTTAACTTAGACAATGGCTTCGATACTTCAGCAAAGTTGGGTATAAAGCGTCTATACCATGAACAAGTTTGCAAAAAGGATACCAATTGCTTTAAGTTTTTTGGATTCGCACGTTTTATAATTACGTCCGTTTTTTCGCTATCGACCTTCAGGCCGTTTATTGTTAAAATATGGCCCAGGTATTTAACCTCTGAGCGGCAAAATACACATTTCCTTCTATTTAATTGAAAACCAAAATCGTGAAGTCTTCTGAATGTTAGTTGCAAATCTGTCACGTGTGACTCAAAATCCTTCGAGCATATAATTATATCGTCGAGATATGCCAGTATCAGAATTTGGGGTAAACCGGAGCGAAATTTATCTATCAGCCGCTGAAACGTGGCAGGGCCATTTTTCAACCCGAACGGCATGCGATTGAAGACAAATATGCCGAATGGCGTCGTAAAAGCAGTTTTTGGCTTATCTTTTTCGGACATCTTGATTTGCCAATATCCAGCTTTCAAGTCAATAGTGGACATAAATGGCGTGGCCTTCGCTGCGTGAAGTAAATCGTCCATTCTCGGTAAAGGGTATGTATCCGTTTCCGTAATTGCATTTAAACGGCGATAATCTACGCAAAATCTTAACCCTTCATCCTTTTTGGGAATTAAAACGACGGGAAATGACCACGGTGACTCGCTTTCGACAATTATACCATTTTCCAACATGTCATTCAATTCATTCTTCAGCTTAGTTTTCATAACGGGCGAAATACGATAGGGCGGACATGAAATCGGTGCATGGGCGCCAGTTTTAATGCAATGCTCAACATGCGCTATCGGTTTCGCGGAGTTTTCAAAAATACCTTTTTGTTCCCCCAGTAACTTTTCTAAAATAGTCTTTTGATCTTCATTGAGATGCTCTGCTTCATCACTACGTAGTTTAATTTCACAAGAATACAATTCCGTTGCGTAGCCTACTTTTCCTTCTGTTCTTTTGCTCTTTTTCATAGGAGGAAACAGATCGTTATTCACTGGGGTTTGATAACCCATTGGTAAACTATCTTTAAAAATTTCATTGACAACGTTAGGCGAGTAACATTCACTCTTCGAAGTTTCGCTATTAGTTCTCTCAAACCAGGACATAAAAGTAAAAATATCATTATATTTGGCATCATGATTTCGCACATTTGTTGCTGTTAGTGTCAGACAATCTTCAGCTTTTGTTCGTTGCATTTTAAACTCGAAAATCGAGTCGGGCCTGTCCTTAAAATGCCATGTTCGTTGAGCTAAGTCCATAACGATGCCAGCCTGCTCGAGAAAATCAATGCCTAGTAACGTTCGGTTATTTTGAGCAGTTGATAAGCATATCAAACGAATGCGCTTATAACGCTTTCCAATCAAAATATCAACTATTGCCGAGTAAACCTTGTCCCTGAGGGCAATGCCATCAGCTAACACAATTTCAGCAAATACTTCTTGAAACTCTACGCCTTTTTGCTTAAGCTTTTCAAAAAGCAAACTACTTGCAACACTCGTGCGCGCAGCAGTGTCTAAATATGCTTCGCCGTTTAATCCATTTATATTTATGTCTATGGTGGGTACATCCCTACCAATCAGAGTGGTTTGTATGGAGTTAAAATCGAGCGCTTTTGGGCTGTTTATCGGATTTTTCTTATTGCAATTTGGGCAATTTGATCGATAATAACCTGCAGCACCACGCCCATAACAATTGAGGGTGACTTCTTTTACCTTTGCCGCGTTTCTCTTTTCAACTTCTATCTTTTTGTAGCAATTTTCAGCCGTATGGTTTTTCTTCCTACAATAACTACAGCGGGCCGCGGACTTTTCAGGAGCTTCCGCGGGTTTAAAGTATTCGTCTTTATTCTCTACGATCAACATTTCAGCTTCTCTTGCTTTGTTCAGAAGCTCATGAAATGAATTTACGCTTCCGCGAGGGACTCGCTCGCGAATTTTAAGCAAAAGTTGAGAATAAATTATATTTAGCATTGTTGCCTCACTTAGTTCTTCCCTCAGTTGTGCAAACAACTGCCTTTTCTTGCATAGGAAAGCATCTACGGATTCAGTAAACCTTTGCTTTTCTTGATTAATTTCGGCAAATATACGCCAGTCCGGCCTAGGGGGAGAAAATGCTTTTCGAAGAAGTTCAATAGCATCATTAAACGATGTCGCCTCACTTTTAACACCCTGCCACCAGCTCGCTGCGTAACCATCGAGGAGCAATGGCAAACTGATCAAAGCTCGGTCATCAGTAACATTTTCCGCATCTTTGTAAACCAGTATGGTAGCAATAAAATCTTCGACTTGGCTAATGCTTTTTCCACCACTAAAACGCGCGCTACATTTGCTAAATGTTGATTTAGGTTCTTGGTTAACATGCAAATTTCCTAACAGCATACGAAATTGATTTTCAGTGAGTGTAACGTTTGAAGAAACATTCACATTACAATTCGGCATATGACTTGCAGAAGTGTTAGCATTAGCATTTGAATTCGAATTTTGCACAGCCCTGGCTGCATTATTTGTGCTAACATTTTGCCTTTCTTCCATATTTATGCCTTCGTTAAGCCTTGGACTTCTTCGCATCATATATCACAAGCCAACTAACAACAAAGGGGAATAAGTTCCGAATAACAACAACCACGATCAAGGGCAGCACAGCTAGCGCAAATCACCAAAGTGAACGACAACAACACAGTAACCGCTGACAGTGGAACACCTGAACTCGCTGTTCACAAATTCACCAACTGGTTGGACGACAAATGCGGGATTTTGTGTTTCGATGAAATTTCGTTGGGCGCCAATGTAGGGAAAGGGATTGGTTTCCCTAAGGTGGGCTCAATATTATTTGCCGACAGAGCCACGGATGTCTACTGTCGTCAAAATAATAATGAGTGTTCGATCCTTTTAGCAAAATAAAACGAAGTTGGAATGGACAGTCGCTCAATATTAGCTGCCAACAGATCCACGAGTGTCTACTGTTGTCAAGTCTATGTTGAGGATTCGGTCCCTTTATTTTGTAAGTAAAACGAAGAGATTTTAAATAGCCGATGTGCTTTATTTGCTGATCGCTGATCGAATAACCTGATTTTCTTACAATACGATGCTTATATAGGCGACGAAATCAAGTACATAGACGAAATCAAGTACATACATAGATGAAATAGCAAAATAGGTTACAGTTATGTTTTAATAGTTTAAACATTGGTGGCGAAAATTATTAGAAGTGTTATAAAGTTGTCATAAAGCAAAGTCGCGGCAATAATAAAATTAATGTTTTGAAATAAGATACAAAATGAACATAAAGAAAAAACACAAGCAACATAAATAATATAAACAACATAGAGTTGATATTCACAATAATGTATAATGTATAATGTATATATGTATATATGTATGTATATATGTAAATAATCAGCGCCGTTACAATAGTCATAATAGTATTGTAATGTCTACATGAAAAAAGTTCATCATTAACCGGCCGCCGATCG
The DNA here is from genome assembly GCA_951828415.1 of Anomoia purmunda. Classification (NCBI taxonomy): domain Eukaryota; kingdom Metazoa; phylum Arthropoda; class Insecta; order Diptera; family Tephritidae; genus Anomoia; species Anomoia purmunda. The sequence goes on from OX639994.1 coordinate 84,745,304, forward strand.
GTGGGTAACGGGTTCGAGTCCCGGACTGGGCAAGTAACATCAAGAATTATAGAAAAGTTTTTTCTAATATCGGTTGGATTTTATCCATTGCAGAAAAGCAGAGTAAAATTCCAAAAGTTCTAGTTTGTGTAATAGAATTTTATGTGAGACTTTGTTAAACGCCTTCTGTCTAAATGCAGTCGACTTGAAGTATTGCCGATGATGATGCGATGCACAGAAGTTTGCAAAGCCTCTTTTTATTGAAGGGGATATTTTTAAGAACTAGTTCCTTTAGTTTAGATATAAAGTTAAAAAAACACGAGAGAACATCAACATCTAGGTTCATCCAGTCAATATACGCTAGAATACAAATTGAACTTAACTTTTCAGTTCGTTCGTTTTCGAACTCAGCCATGCTGTCGATATGAAATAAAGCAGTCGGCAGCCTAACAACACTGAGAAAGTCGGAGAATTTGAACCCGAATTTTAGTGTGTTGACCTAAAGTGAATTTAATCGCAAATATACTTGCTGAAACAATAATGTCGAATTTGCCTCGCTCTTCTCTACTCATACGAGAATTAAATTAAATAAGTACAACTTCTTTTATAACAGACATTATTCTTCGTATTTTCCAAACATCAATTGATATTAGTTCTTCTATTTTTATTCCCAATCTTCCAACGAAGAACGAAAAGGTATGGAATTTCCGAAAGCATTTTTCAAACACCTGCTGTCAGTCAGAGCGCAAATGCGTTGCCTCACAAAGTGTTTACAATCACAGCTTCGTAACTATATAACGTATGTAGGTAAATACTTTACATATATTCACTTTTTAGTACAAAAGCGTTAAACAACAATTTGACGTTCTATTCATCAACGCATCATTTCATTATTTCTTCAAAATTGATGTGTTCACTCTTCTTGCCGCACCTCTACAATTAATAGGTCGTGGATTGGCATCGGCGGCAAGTGCAGTGCATTGAGCGACGTGCAGCACACCCGCTGATAGTACAAAATTACTTACAACGCTGGGTATGCAGATGCAATGTGTCGGAGAATGGTCGATCGAAAGCTTAATAAACAATATGCTATGTATATATGTGTATGTTGAGTAACGGTAATTTGAAAGAAAAAGTGAGGGAGGCTTAAGTCGGGTGGAGCTCAAATTATTATACCCAGCACATGCTTTGTCCTAAACGCTTTCCAGACATTTTATGGAAGTATTAGGTGGTGTTCAACAACCATCACTTTTTCGATGCATTGATGGAGAAAATATATAAGTTATCGTAAGGAACTTAATAGTTTTTGAATCGAATTTGCCATTTTTCATTTCCTTCTCCGATAAAAACCGATATAAAACTTTACTTACCAGTAATGCGATTCACTAACTTTAAACGATCCGACAATCGCAATTTTTGTCGAAAATATTTGTCGTTTGCACTAACGATTGTGCGATTCACTAACTTATTCTTAACGACACTTAGCAGCTGTTTCATGGTATTTATTCAAAGTAATAAAGAGTGGCGTCTGGGTCAAACTAAATGCCAAAATGGGCGCAAAACACAAAAAGGAATGGAAAAAAAGAAATGAATGCGTTTTGCCTAATATAAATATGGGCGCGCTTTTATTATATTAGTTTAAATGGAAATAAGGTACTAGTTTTTTTTCAAACTATAAATATTTATAATATATAATTGCAATATTCCATTGTAGCGGAATTTCTGGCTCTCCTCTGAGTGATTTGGGAGATGAGTCATTAACTCAACTCCAAGGTATATCCGGAATCACTTGCAAACATGCCATGGCGATCGTTTTCAAAAATCGCTACATTATTAATCGTGTTATGCTTCAAGGAATTTAGATTTTATACTTAAAATTTTTTAATTCGGATAATTTATTTATATATTAAAAATAAAATATATTTCTGTTTTATACTTGAATCCTTGATAAAAGTTTACTTTTACCGTCACCTCGTGAGAAATCATATGCCAAATATTCAAACGACATACTATGTAATGTTCCTTTCCTAATTTCAAGTAAACAAATAACCAAATTTCAAATTTAACTTTTATTTCAGTTGAAACCACGATTCTTTCCTTTTTCGATTGAGTTAACATCAAATTTGATGTAGTTTAGTTTTCGATATTCAACTAGCTAACGACAACAGCTGATTCGGTGGTAGCGAAAATCGATAAAAAAAGAATTCTTAATAGCAACATTGTTAAAATTTTCTTTAAGTTGAGTTAACCATGCGAATATCGTTCAAATAAATTAGTAAATCGCACTACAGAAGAAGAAAAAGAAGAGATATGGTTAACTTCAAAGCAGAATCTGCTTAAAATTCTACTTCTGGGGTCGTCTATTTTGATTTTAAAAATTTTAATGGTGACTTGGCTGCGCTAACTTCAGTAGATAGATAGTCTGAAAGGTGATGTAATGGTCGGGTAGAACGAAAGCTTTGGTTGCATGAAAGGCAATTCCTCGCTTCATACTCTGTCTACATCAACTAGGAAAATAGTAGCATTCGTTCCTTTCAGATGTCATAGTAATAGAGGAGCAGTGATACTTAACAGCTTAGATACTTCGGGGTTCACCAAAGGAGCGAAATTGGCAAGGAACGTATTAGTGGAGGTCTGGAGAATTATTTTCCTGAATGACAGAACGGTTCTGTGGTGGTGTAATGAACTCTTTATCCTATCAAGAAAACATTGCAGTTTTAAGATTTTGGAAAGATTTTAACCCTAAACTCACCCCTTCTCTTCCATGGATGCGCCCATGCTTTTAAATCATCGAGGGCTATCAATGATAGGAAAAAATTACTGGGGAAAGTTTATTTTTGAGAAGCCCTAAAACGTTAAATATTTACTAGGGTAACCACGAAAGTTTCCGGATGAACATTAAAAAATATCAATTTTTTTGTAAAAGCCGATTTATTGTTTTCTTAAATATTCGACTTTAAGATATTTACACTATAAAATTCTAAGAACCCAGTTGTCAAAGCATTTATTCCACTCTGAAGTGGGTACCGGAGAAAGATAGTTTCTGAATAACTCAGCGGCCTCTGGAAATGTTGAAAAACGCTCACCACACATCTTATGTTTAACAAATGGGAACAGAAAGAGATCAGTAGGTGATAAATTAGATACATATGGATATGGGCAATGAGTCCTTACTTGGTTATTGTTCTTCCTTCACGTAATCAGCTGTTCCATCTCCTGTGTGAGAGCTCTAAACGTGGACGATGCGACGCTTCCTGTTATTTTGCCTGATTTCGTAGATACCTCGGGCATTGACTCTTCTTCGATCCTAAAGAGCAACATTAGCAACTGACACAGTTTTGCTGAGAAAGAAAGCGATTATTTTGAACTGATCCGATCCGACCAAAACGCTTTAGTTTGATCAAGCTAATTTTTAGCAGCCAGATAGAGGTTTGTATTTTTGTTTCCGGCTCATACGCATTTGTCCAGGTTTTGTCACCTGTCATAATACTAAAAATATTTTAAGAACCACAGCTATTGAATTTTTTGTGCATTTCTTTGCGCCAATCAACACCAACCGTTTTTCTGAGCTCCGGCCAAATTAGACTGCAGACTTTCTTCATTACTCAAGCACATGATTTTTGCAAATGTGCAAATATGACTCTATCTCTCGGTATGCCACGTGCCGATTCATCTAGATGATTTCTCACACAGTATCGATGTGGGTTGCAACAACAGCAGTTGATGGGTGATCTTCACGGAATTCATCAGTGAGACGGACGCTGGATTACCTGTCAAAAAGACCAAAATAGCCACTTTACTAATACAGCGGTGGCAATACCGTTTCAGCTGAAATGGAATTGAATTGAAGTGGGCTAGAAATCCGAAACCGATTTTTCAAGCAGACAGGCACAATAGCCCAACGCACTTAAAGCCTGGGAGAAAGGATAAAGAGAATAAGGATATGGCGAATGGAGAGGCAAAAAGTAGGAACGGGGCTTAAATTTTCCCCACAAATCTTCTAGACTCTTTGATGAATATAAGAAGCCTAGCAAAAACAAGGCAGATACAGAGCAAATGGTCTGTATTATCTTCGTACACCAGAAGGCATTTTTCCACCACCCAGTCTAGTTTCTTCAGGAAGCACACGACGATTCTCATGCGTCTTGTTCATGAAATTCCTGATGCACCTAACTAGCCGTCCTTACACAGATGGTCCAATGGTATATTCAAAAGACCCTAAATTAGACAATTCATCTATAAGTCCGTTACCTCAAAAACCGCAATATCCCGGCATTCACACGAGCTCCATTTAAGCTAAGAATTAAATTTTATATTCAGAAATCGGGGGATTTTACATCAATTTGTCCGCAAAGGAAAACATGATTAAGCCTCAGTTTCAAAGTAGATGACTAATATATATTCATATGTAGGTAAGAATGTCTAACGAACCCAGCGGACGCCAATGCACAGGGTATAAAGGTTCGGTAAAAGAAAACCAACAACAATGTTCGAAGCAAATGAGAAAAATCTTTTTTAAGAAAATGGAAATGAAAATTTTAAAACAAATCAAATATAAATGTAATGCCCATTGTTGGTGCCCATTTGACAGCAATGAGTATTTGATTGATTAATCGTTTTTGACAGTGATTGCATTTAGGCAACAATGCATTCATTGAAGTTGGATGAGATCATGCACTGGGCGCACGCAAGCGCAGGTGGTGTGAGTTTTTTGAGTAAATGAAAGCCAGTCAGTCAATCAATGGAACATTCACGCTGGCCATCTAACCGCCAATCAGACACATTTGTATACACATATTTAGTTGAGTTCATATGAAGCTGATCACTTAGTCAGCTAGTCCATCAGTCGGCACAAGCGCATCAATTAAGTGTGATGCGTTTTCTACTACAGTTATTGCTGTTAAAGTTTAGTGGAAAAAATCGTAATTTGTTGAAAAACACAATTTTCGTTTTAAAACTTTACTTGGGTTACATTTTTGTGCAGTGGGTTCAAGCTAGCTCGCTCCTTAAGGCAAAGAAATTGTTTCTTCTTAAGAGCTTTTTTCATACTATATATTTACATGTATGCGTACAGTTGTGTTCGCGAAAATAGTAGGAAAATGTTTTGGTAATTTTAATAATATTTTTTGTATAAACTATGGTTAATTATATAACAAAAGGTTCCAAACTTTTTAGGAAACTTATAAAACTTCAACAAATTAATAAAAAAATAATCATTGAAATTTTCAACCAATTCGAGGTATGCAGTTGTGTAGCCCATTAAATATAAGTAAAACAAAATACAAGTTCTTCTTGATTTTTTATATCTTGTTTTCCTATATGGACAAAATTAAATAATTATAAATTTCGATGAACATTTTTTTTAATTTATCGAATTTTTCTACACAGTTTGAAACTTCCACTTACATACTTTTTGTCCCTTTTTAAATATATGAAGAATTTTATTTTATTGAATTTTAATTATTTTTTATAAGAATTTTGTTCATTTTATAACAAACAAAAACACTCATGCATATGGGTGCGCGAACCAGAAGTAAAGCTTCTGCGTAGAAATTAGTGATAGAAGTTAGTAGTAAGATTAGTAAAACTGTGACAGAAATTAGTAAAAAAAAGTGTTAGAAATGAGTATTTTTACTGCAGAAATGAGTAAAAGTAGTGGGAGAAATGAGTAAAAAATACTGGTAGAAATTAGTAAAAAATAGTGGAAGAAATTATTAAAAGTGGTGCGAGAAATGAGTTAAAATAGTGGTAGAAATTAGTAAAACTAGTTGTAGAAATGAGTAAAATTAGTGGTAGAATTGAGTATAATTAGTGGTAGAAATTATTAAAAAATAGTGTTATAAATTAGTAATTAGTGGTAGAAATTAGTAGTTAGTGGTAGAAATTAGTAGTAGGATTAGTAAAAGTAGTGGTAGAAATAACTCAAACTAATGGTTAAAATTAACAAAATTAGTGGTCGAAATGAGTTCAAATAGTGTTAGAAATTAGATAAAATAGTGGTAGATATTAGTAGTAGAATAAGTCAAAGTAGTGGTCGAAATGAGTAAAAATTGTGGTAAAAATTAGTGAAAATAGTGATAGAAATTAGTTGTCGGATTAGTAAAAGTAGTGGTAGAACTAAATAAAATTAGTGGTCGAAAAAAATACAAATAGTGTTAGAAATTAGTAAAAATAGTCGTAGCAATTAGTTGTAGGATTAGTAAAAGTAGTGGTAGAAATGAGTAAAAAAAGTGGTAAAAACTGTATAAATCGTGGTAGAAATTAGCTAAAATATTGGTAGGTATTAGTAGTAGAATAAGTAAAAGTAGTGGCCAAAATGAGAACAAATAGTGTTAGAAATTAGTAAAAATAGTGATAGAAATTAGTAGTAGGATTAGAAAAAGTAGTGGTAGAAATGAGTAAAAATAGTAGTAGAAATGAGTAAAAGTAGTGGCCGAAATTAGTAAAAATGGTGGTAGAAATTAATAAAAATAGTGGTTGAAATTAGTAGTAGGATTATTAAAAGTAGTGGTAAAAATTAGTAAAAATAGTAGTAGAAATGAGTAAAAGTAGTGGCCGAAAATAGTTAAAATAGTGGTAGAAATTAATAAAAATAGTGGTGGAAATTAGTAAAAATAGCAGTAGAAATGAGTAAAAGTAGTGGCCAAAAATAGTTAAAATAGTGGTAGAAATTAATAAAAATAGTGGTGGAAATTAGTAGTAGGATTAGTAAAAGTAGTAGTAGAAATGAGTAAAAGTAGTGGCCGAAATTAGTAAAAATGGTGGTAGAAATTAATAAAAATAGTGGTGGAAATAAGTAGTAGGATTAGTAAAAGTGGTGGTAGAAATTAGTAAAAATAGTAGTAGAAATGAGTAAAAGTAGTGGACGAAAATAGTTAAAATAGTGGTAGAAATTAATAAAAATAGTGGTGGAAATTAGTAGTAGGATTAGTAAAAGTAGTGGTAGAAATTAGTAAAAATAGTAGTAGAAATGAGTAAAAGTAGTGGCCGAAATTAGTTAAAATAGTGGCAGAAATTGGTAGTAGGATTAGTAAAAAAGTGTAATAGCATTAGTCAAAAAATTGGTAGAAATTAGTAAAAGTGGTGTAGAGTACATGAGTAGTACATGAGTAATAGTAAAAATAGTAGTAGATGTGAGTAAAAGTAGTGGCCGTAAAAATAGTGGTAGAAATTAGTAGTAGGATTAGTAAAAGTAGTGGTAGGAATTAGTAAATATAGTAGTAAATGTGAGTAAAAGTAGTAGCCGAAATGAGTAAAGATAGTAGTAGAAATTAGTAAAAATTGTGATAGAAATTAGTAAAAAATAGTGGTAGAAATTAGTAAACGTATTGGTAGAATTTAGTAGTAGGATTACTAAAAGTAGTGGTAGAAATTAGTAAAATAGTATTAAATGTGAGTAAAAGTAGTGGCTGAAGTGAGTAAAAATAGTGGTAAAAATTAGTAAAAATAGTGGTAGAATTTACTCATTTCTACCTAGTAGTGCTAAAAGTGAGTAAAACTAGTGGCAGAAATTAGCAAATATAGTGGTAGAAATTAAGAAAGCGATTCTGGCTCGACTTTCGTAACGCGATGTAAAAAATCACTGCCGCTAAAAAAGTTGTACTTTAAAACCAAGAAGCGGATGTTCCAAACTTTCTAAAAAAAATTATAAATTCGAAAAACTTAAAAAAAATTGTCTTTGAAATTTTCAATCATTTCGCTACTATTTTCGTGATCACAGCTGTTAATACATAAATAAATTTATATGTAGGTCGTTTCTCGTATTGTTTTCACAACTTCGCGCATCCAACTGCGCTTTGCCCGCAACTAAATAAGTATGTATTGTGTATAAATATATGTATACATATTAACCAATTCCCTTGGCTCTTGTTTATTTATTTACTGCATTTCCCTTCCCCTTACCACCGTAAAGCATTGTTGCTGGCACACGCCGCCGCGGGTGAAGAGAGTTTTCTACCAGACGCGCATGCGTGCCGTGTCCAACAAAAGGCGCCTACTCTTGTTGGCCCTTTTTACTCTGCGGATTTCTTTCTTCAACAACATTTTTCTTAATATTAATTAATACAAGCCCCAGAAAAGGTGTTAACACCGTTAGTGCCTTAAATGATGCACAAATAAATCGCTTTATAAATGTTGCTTTTGAAGCTCATTGGATTCATTGTGGACTCTTGTTTTTGTGAAAATTTGCCCTGCTGTAGGGCTTCGATTGTTTAACATTTGTTTGTGTATGTTGTTTTGTTTTTTTCTACATTTAATTCATATATATATATGTACAAATATATAGATGTGACTATGTGTAAATGGTTGTCTCTACGATTAACAAGCACTTGATAGATGCTATACACCCGAATGACAGTGTGGGAACAGCAATTGGTTGAGTGGGTGCTATCAGGTGCTCATTAGTAAGAGTTATTGTTTTTAAGTATTGATATGTAATTAATCACTAAAATTCTGGGTCAGCTTAGAGAAAGCAGTGAAAATAGTTTTTTTTAGCAAATATCTAACATAAATTTACATAACCAGACATTTCCAAGCCAACCGCGGTTCGCACACAGCACAGGGCACTCATGATGCCCAAATTGGATTGAAATGCAACGCTTACTGGCGCGGCTGCAACTTACCAGGTACGAAAAAAGGAGGGAACACCTCCTCTGTAGCTATACAGCTTTATGCAGAGCTAGCACAAGATTAGAGATAGAGCTGAACAACGTAGATCAAAGGATTCACTTAAGTTCTTAAACTCCATGGACTGGATCTAAATCATTTCGAGGGGTATATTCTCGTTTCTCTTTTTTTTTTTTACTTTTTTTCCATCTCCTCATATTTTTTCCATGTTCCATATTAAAACGGCGCTTTATGGTGTTTTCGGGAGTTTTTTGCTAATCATCGCCACCAACCATGCACTTGACACTTCCACTTTATTATTCTAGAACTCAATATGCTACAAAATGCACTTTTTTTAATTTGAAGTTAAAAAAACACGCGTGCACCTAAGTGCGCGAATCAGAAGTAAAACTTCTGTATAATTAAAAAAGGAGAAATAGTGCTAGAAATTATTAGTAGGATTAGTGAAAATAGTGGTAGAATTTAGTCAAAATGTAACAAAATAGTGGTAGAAATTAGTAGCAGCTGTACTAAAAATAGTGGTAGAAATTAGTAAAAATATTGGTAGAAATTAGTGGCAGCTTTACTGAATACAGTGGAAGAAATTAGGAAAACTAGTGATAGAAATTAGTAGTAGCATTAGTGAAAATAGTGGTAGAATTTATTGAAAATGTAACAAAATAGTGGTAGAAGTTAGTAGCAGCTGTACTAAAAATAGTGGTAGAAATTAGTAAAAATTGTGGTAGAAATTAGTAGTAGCATTAGTAAAAATAGTGGTAGAAATGAGTAGTAGGGTTAATAAAAAATAGTGGAAGAAATAAGTAAAAAAGGTGGTAGAAATTAATAAAATTAGTGGTAGAAACTAGTAAAAATAGTGGTAGAAACTTGTAAAAAATATTGGTAGAAAGTAGTAAAATAGCGGTAGAAATTAATAAAACTAGTGGTAGAAATTATAAAAATAGTGGTAAAAATTAGTAAAAAGAGTGGTAGAAATTAGTAAAACTAGTGGTAGAAATTAGTAAAACTAGTGGTAGAAATTAGTAAAAATTGTGGTAGAAATTAGTAAAAATAGTGGTAGAAATTAGTAAAACTAGTGGTAGAAATTAGTAAAACTAGTGGTAGAAATTAGTAAAAATAGTGGTAGAAATTAGTAAAAATAGTGGTAGAAATTAGTAAAAATAGTGGTAGAAATTAATTCTCCTTCCGTCCGACTGTCCCACCACGCGCGCAATCCCCTCCCTTTTCCTGTCGCTTTTTCGTTTCATTCGATATTGGAATTACAGCCCAACGAGCGCAAAGAAGTTTCACTTCAAAAATTGTTTTTGGTAAAACTTCAAACTTCAATTTAAATGGATTTTCTTCTGAAATGATGTTGTTAATTTGTATATTTTAATAAAAAAAAACCATGTATTAAAATGAGTTAAATAAAATAAATAGATAAAACTTGTCAGCATGCGGTGGAATTATAATTTTGCGAAAAGATGTATTTATTTTCCCAGCCAACCGCCGCAATTTGAAGCCTCCAACCCACCAACCCACCAACCAGGTATGCATTAAGTTTCATACAATCACAATAAATAATTTAGTTATTATAAACAAGCGTTTTGTGCACAAAATTAGCCAATTGATGATATCGCCCAAATTTTTGCAACCGACGCTAAACTTGAAAGTCGGCAGTCAACCGCCACGACCGCAAGCTGGTCAGTGGAACCACACAATTGCATGCGGCAATTCATGTCAATGACAACAATGACAATAGTCGTAAAAAAAACTTTTACCACTTTTATTTGGCATTTGACAACAATTTCGCTATTGTCGCTTGTCGGTCAGAGCGCCACCGCATTGGCAGTGCCAAGACGAAGCGTCTCGTGGCAGGCTGTGTTGTGACAAACAATGCAATCAAAATTGCATATGTGGCAAGGTGTATCTACAAAATGCAACTCTACTTGTCCACCCGTCCGCCCGTCGGCTCCATCGACAACGAGACAATATATGAACGACAACAAAATGCCAAAGGCAGTCTGTGGCCAGCAAAAAAACAAAAAAAAAATAATCAAAAAAATCAAAGCAATATGTCGCCATCGACATTGGCATTGGAAAATGTGCAGCCGGGCAGCTCAATGCAGGCGTTGGTAGTTTTGACGATCGGCCGGTGTAGCATTGTCAGAATGTCAAATGGATAAATGTCAATGTGGCGGCTGGCAACATGTGACTGTAGAGGTGTCTTTTTGAATTTTTTTCCCCATTGCAGCTTGTTGGCCACATCCTTGTCGCTCTCTTTTTTTTTTTTTGCCGCCTTCCATACCCGCCCGTCGGCACTTTCTCGCTATGTTTCTATATCGTTGCCATATTCACAACAGATTCACTTGTAAATTATATTATTACCCTGAATATGTACGACGTAAATATGATTGTAGGTATGTACCAATACTATGCACTTTTATTCGTTCGCTTTAGCGGATAAGCCAAGTTTTGAGATTTTTGGGCTAATGTCTTTTTTCCATTTTCGACGAAAAATATCGCGCAGGCGGCCGCTTGCCACTCAAGCCAAGTACCATCGTACGAATGAAGGCGGATCACTGTTGCTTGCATTGAGTCGAAATTGTCGTAAATTTCGATTGCCGGTGGCATTTGCTACTTCGAATACCTTGGGCTGTAGGCTGTGGTGGGCTGAGCGAAAGTTCATGGTTGCAAATATTGCCAGCATAAATGAGCAGGCACGTACAGATATTAGGCGATTTTCCTTGTTTGTTTTATTTTTGCATATACTATTTGTAAATGCTGCTTCATTATTTCACTAATATGGTTACAAATAGCTATTAAATTTTTATAGCTGAGATAGCATGCAGTGTTGTTAATTGAAATTAAAAGGATATGCATTTGTGTGGAATGTTTGAAAATTGTGCAGCAATTGTTAATGTTTGTGATATAAAATATATAGATGGTTTTGAACTTTAACCCCCTGGAGATACTGGGGTCCTCGAGCGACAAGTAAATTGCTTTCTATGGGCATTTTGGTTATGTCTCATTGATAAGTATTATTTTATCAGAGGCACTTTTCATAATTTATTTCTTTTGTTAGTCAAAAACACTGACTACTTAATGATTGTAACAAATTGTTAAAATTAATTCAATATTAATTAAAAACTAAGAATATAACAATGTTTGAATAAATTCATAAATGTTCCAAAGACTAAAAAGGACCATTCAACAAATAAGACAATTGGCTTTTAGAAATTGAAAATCAAACGAGATCCCATTAACTCACGAAGCGCGTGACCATTAAGTGCATTGCTCTCGGAATTGGTTTTAAATTTCCTAAGATAAAAGGTAAAAGCCGTGCAAGAACCATAAAACTAATGCGTTTGCAGTAGAGACCCACAATCAATGTCCCTTGAATTAAATTAAACACTAAACACAATCGACATTCTACGCTCAAGGGGACTTTAAATTGACTAAAAGCAGGCGGGAGTCATAAGACGAAATAGAGCTAGAAAATTTAAATACCTTAGTGCAAATTTTAAATACACCTTTTGCACCCATTCAATTCTCAAGATAGCGCATTGGTGATAAGGTCTCCAAATAAATGTAGCGTATTCCAACCAAGACCGAACAAACGCAGTAAACAGTAATTTAATTGTGTACGGTTCTGAAAAAATTGAGCTATTACGTCTCACGAAACCTAATAACGATAATGAAATTGTTGTGGCTCGAAAAAGAGAAAATGTGTGTCAAAAATTTAAGGTCAATATTAGATATATTATACGACGATTGTAGAGCATCACGAAATTTGGAGTAGGTTACTTGAAAACATTTCTTAATATTTAAAGAAATACCAGAATTAGAACACCAATTAGCAACTTTATTGAAATCAGCGTGAAGCCTAATTACATTCTCTGAGTTTTTTATTGTGGCAAAAATCCATCAGCATTTGAAGGATGATTAGAAAATGAAAAACACCTACAATGTAGGTCCTACATATATCATTTATGACCAAGCTAATAACAAGTGGGACCCAAAATACTTCCTTGAGGTACCCGAGAAGTAGCAGTGAAGGAATCATTGGATTCTCCCTCAACCGTAACAATAGAACATCTTTCAGTTAGCTATGATTGCAACCATGAAGAAAGACCGAGTGAAAGCCAAAATCTCCAATTTACATAAAATTAGATCGTCGAAATTCAGACTGATAGAAATAAAATATGGCAATATTTTCTTTTATATAAATAACAGCACATGGTAACTTTCTGCTGTCAAATGACAAATCATCTGACGTAACCCAGAAAGGGTCAAAGTGAGGTAATTATGTATATGCCTTGGAGATTATTTTGGCTAAAATAACATTCCATAAAGTGGTCTTCAGATGAACTTTTCGAAGCCCTTTGAAGGCTGTTCATACTGCCACAGCAGTTCCCGTACTACTTTTTATTTAAAAATTGATGCCCATACTATGGGTTGGTTTTGAATTTTCCTATCCAATGGAGCAAATTTTCCTTTACATAAATATTAAAAACTGAAGAAGTAAAATCCGCGCAAATTTCCACACTCATACCTTGTACTTTCATCACCAACCCTAAACTATACAATAAAAACTCTGAGAAGGGAGGTAAACTCCCCCTATGCTAGAATCCCAAATTTCCATAGTTTCGAATTCGTAGCTCCGCTCTGCAAAATATAAAAACAGTAGGCGATAATCCGTCCGTAAGCTCCACCGCGTTGTCAACCAACCCAACCAAAATATTTCAATATGATATTTGAAACCAAGCTTATTATAAATGTATATTTTTTTTTTAATAAATCAAATTATTGCATTCTGAAGCTCTTTCACTTTCAGTCTTCGTTTATTTGCTGGAATTACTTTAATTTTAATTTTAATTTTTCAGCTTATAATGGTTCTATTAGATTTTCGATCTTGATCTTGAACTTGACTGCAAGATTTGCAGAAATATAATGCTCCTTAGATTTCGAAGTTCAAAATATGTTTTACAGCTCTAAAGCGCTCAATCGCTTACTATACGCATATGAGTGATCCACAAGGTGTCATAAATCATAAAGCTATGAAACTTTACATTTCAGAAGTTATGTTTTTGGATTGCATCGAAACAAATAATTAAAACTAATTAGTTTTGAATTTTTTTAAATTCTATGACCTTATGACTTATGACATATTATGACACCTTGTGAATTACCCAATAGATTACATTGAAGAACTGAGTTAAAGCTTAGAAACAAAATATCTACGTTAAAATCGTTTGTACATAATTGTTTTGGGGGTCTTCTGAAAATATATCTTCTCACAGATATCGATCTTATTTTAATAGTTATTTAAAATTAGTATTACAAAGTTGCTAAACGCAAAGTTGTAGGTCAGCGGATTTTTGTAATTTTACATGAAAATCTGTACGCCAATAACAAGTGAAGAGCATTATTTTTCACACCATTTGTATGCTCTCAGTTTTAGTGAAGTAAGTCACGTGAATTCTAAAATGATCAAAATAAAACCTCACTATAAGAATTTAGTAAAAATAATATTTCTGGTAATCCCAACTAAGAGAAACAGTAGCTGCAATAACTGATGGTGATGACAACGCTGAGCACCGAACACCGAACACCGAACACCAGCACGGTAGATTGCCTCACCAAACTAAAGGGTCTTGCAATAGCAAAGCACAAAAGTTTTTTTAAATAAAACAAAAACGGTTTGGGATATGAATAAAATTCTTTATTCCTGTGAAAGTTCATTCGATGCCATTATGTATGGCACTGGATTTCTTTTGCATGGACACCACGGGCATGCTTGCAGAAGTCCAGACGCTGAACTCAATTTTCGACGGTTCTCAAACATAAATCGGCCATTGACTCCGAATTTCGGTAGTAAATTTTAATAATTCGACTCGTTGTTGGATCGTATATCTTTCCATGATGAAATGTCTAACCTTACTGAACAGAAATGTCAAAAGAGCAGGAAAAAATATGGCGTCGTTTGCTGTCACCATCGGTCTATTTTTGTAGCGTCCCTATTGCAAGACCCTTTATGTACTACCTACCGACTAAACGAAAGACTTAGGATGCGAACTTGTGTCAACACCATGAACCTGAAATCTCAAATGGAGCAGCAGCAGGCAATAGACCAACAACAATAACAATTAAGCAGCAACAACAAAAATGGCATTATTTAAAGCAGCTAAAACAACAGCAACAGCAACAGCAACAGCAACAGCAACAACTTATGCTCTACGTATTCTAATTAGATTGTCAACAACACGAAAACAACCTCATTTCCAACAAATGTGTCTCCACATTAGCAAACACCGACAACAAAAACAACATGCAAGTAAGACGCAACAGCAGCAATGGCAGCAACAACAACAGAATGCCACAAATAGAAAACAAAACGTTGCAAGCGACATAGCAGCAGTGGCAGCGGCAGTTAAATCTGCATAAATGTTTTGTTAAGTTCATTAACATGGTTCAGGTTAATTACCCGGCTTTTTCGGTTGCATGAGAGGCACTACATTTCAGGGAAATAAGCCATTAGCCATTAAGCAAAAGCGGCACACAAAAAAATCAAGTGGACAAAAAGGCAGCAGCAAAAATGGTGGGCGCACACAAAGCGAGTGGGGGTATGAGATGTGAGTGCATGCAACATATGGCAAGTAGATCAGTTGCATAGCGCACTACTACTTAGTGGTGGGCATCGCATAAAGTCTGATAAGCCGGCAGTTATAGTGCCAGTGGCGGCGCAAGCAACTACTAGGAGCTATGCTGGGGCTACTCAGGGCTGCGAGAAGGGCGACAGCAAGCAGCAAGCAGTCAGCATCAGCGGCACGATCATCATCGGTCGGCATGAGCAAATGAGTAAAATCTTGGGGCACAAGCCGTAGCATACATTTGTAGCATTTAGTTGGTATGGCTATGTGGCTGCTGCAGTAACAATGGGTGCCACATGTGGCACCAGCAGCAGCAGCAGCATTGGCACTAAACGCTAGCCCCCAATGCCGGATGGTCATTAAAACAAAAGCAGGTAACAATAAAAGCGCTACACACTCGCATATGCAGCGCGCTTTAGAGTCTTTTATTTAAGGATGTTGTCTTTTAAACGAGGCACGCGTGAATAACTAATTTCAACGGAAGCTAGAACAATACCTAGATTGTAGCATAGCAACTTGCTATTTGACAATGAACTAGGAGCACCCATACACACAGATACTTCCCGGATAACACGAAAAGTTGTATAGGAGTTTTAAAATTGGTTACTTGCGCACAAAATTGAAGAACATGTTAGATTCATTTTGCTCTATAAAATGGTCTATAAAACTTTTCTAAGAAGAAAAGGGCACCACAGGGTGGAGCTTCCTAGGGCATAATGCTGCTCAATTTTTTGTAAGGACCTAGACTTAAATTTCTGCAAATTTCACACTCGCCGCAAAATTTTTAGCAAAAACGTAGTAGACTTTGATAAGATTGTTTTTAAATTAGTGTCGAGCTCCATTTTTAAAACTTAGTTAGTTTCTGAAGTCAAGGCATTAACCAACAAAAAAATAATATGAACGAAAAGATCCGCTGAAAAATGTTGTATATTTGGACGAACAACTCCAATATTAGTTACAAAATGTTGGCGAAGCTCGATGGATCATCTAATGAAACTGCATGAAGGACGACTTTGCGCATTAAGGAAGGTGGGTCACTAAAAGAGAAGCCAAGAAGTGGCCGCTCAAACGGATTAGCAGATCCCCAGTTAGAGGAGAGAATAATACCCATGATTAGGACGAACCGCTACATGTCGTCAAGATATGTATGTCGCCAAAAAAGCTAAAACCCCACATATGCAAAACACTCGATTATAAAGAAAGTCCCAAGCCGAAGCGAAAAAAAACTAAGAAAGCATTTCCCAGGCCCTTAATTTGTATGAGACACAACTGGCAAATAAAAAAATTTTACAACGAAACTTATTTGAAAATGGTCTTGAAGACATCGCCGGGTAACCAATTTGACTGTTTGCAGTCTTAGTTGAAGACATTTCTGAATCGGAAAACCCATACAGATAGAAAAGTTTGGCAAAAATGTTTTACTTTTCCAAGACATATGTGAGTGTGGGCATAAATCCAGGAGTGTCTTCGAAAACGTCCTCTGTCCTTTCTACATCACCAAAACGGTTTAACAACATTTTTACTCGTTTTAGCTCCAGCACATTACGCTAATGTCACCCAAAAATGGTTCAAAGGTAACAGCATACATTACGTAAGCAAAGTCTTTAATATTTTTAATCTGGCAGTGTTGCGACATATTGAGCGATATTGGGATGAGATAAAAGTCAGACTTTTGAAAATTGGGAAACCTGTCAAAACAATTACAGAAATAAAAAAAATATGACGGACAGCATCGGTAAAAGTGGGCAATGCCGTTGTACAAACTTGATGACGCGCCTTTGAAGAAAATATCTCGCGTTCGGACAGCAAGGAATAAATTTAAATAATTTCTTGTCCCACCATCACTACAAATATGTACTTTTATATTAAAATAAAAACAAGCCAATTGTATGCACTTAATGGGCGATTTTTTTTTTATTTGCAGAGATTTTTGTACTACACACACAGCTATTGGTCAAAAGATTCACTGTGTAATGGTATTTTTGCACAATGATCTTCTTCTTCTTTCTTATATATAAAAAGGTGATGTGTTGCAATTGGTATTTAGTTTAAAGACTCGGAAACTACTAAACCTATTGAGCTCAATATAGAATCTGTTTGCGAATTTAATTTAAGAAAATTTATTTGTAGAGTGTTGCGGGATACGCGGGGTCAGCTAGTATTTTATAAAAATATAAATTTGAGGGATAACTATCTCTTTGCAAAGAGAAATATTTCTGAACAGAAAACTTTTTTGCTCTGGCTGAAATATATTAAATTGAAATGTCACTTGAACAATAATTTAAGGACTTCGGCAAAATCTTTTCTAAACGTGCCGCTAAAATATATGCGTCTAAGGAGTTCTTAATATTTATTAAAGAATTTGGAAAATTGAATTTTTAGGACGATTCTTCTTTCGCTTTTTTCAAAAATTCTCGAGCGATCAGTGTCTTACTGTCGTCTACTTTTTTCAGTATTATTTAACTTTTCATCGTGGAAAGCCGCACATCCCAAAAAACTATCCAAACAATTCAGTTGTATTACGAAAAGCAGCGTGATTATAAAACCAAAAATTATAAATTTTTCGCCTTTCTTATGTCGTTCAATTTACGTGGAGAGCTTAATCACGCAAATGCTCCACGAATTCCAAAACAATTAAATCGAAAATCTTCTATTCTAAAAGTAGTATAAGTGAAGAATAACTCAGACTAACTCAATTTGAACATGGAAAGATACACAATCGAGCAACGTGCTAAAGTTATTCAGGCTTATTATGAAAATGGGCATTCAAAAAGAAGAAAATCATCTCCAGCGATGAGGCACATTTTCACCTCAGTGGATTCGTCAATAAGCAGAATTACCGCATTTGGGCGAATGATAATCCAAGAGTGACTTTCGAAAAACCAATACACCCACAAAGAGTGAGTGTTTGGTGTGGCTTATGGGCTGGCGGCATCATCGGGCCGAATTTTATCCAAAATGAGGCCGGTCAGGCAGTTACTGTGAATGGTGTTCGCTATCGTGAGATGATAACGAACTTTTTATGACCCGAATTGGAACATAAATGGATGTGGACGATATGTGGTTCCAACAGGATGGTGCCACTTGCCAGACAGCCAACGAAACAATGGCTCTTTAGCGCGACAAATTCAATGGCCGAGTTATCTCACGTGGTGGCGATGTCAATTGGCCACCAAGATCATGTGCTTTGACACCGTTAGACTACTTTCTTTGGGGTTATTTGAAAGAAAAGGTGTACGTCGATAAGCCAGCAACAATTCAAGAGCTAAAGGATGAGATGATTCGGCACATTAACGGCATAAAACCTCAATTATGCCTCAGCGTCATCGAAAATTTGGACCATCGGATGGAGGTGTGCCGCCGAGGTCGCGGCGGACATTTGGCCGATATTTTGTTCCATACATAATTGAACCACACCATATTATCATAATAAAAAGAAATTACAATAATTTCCAAAATAATTTGTGTTTTATTCAAAATCAACATCGGCCCTTAAAATTTAACCAGTTAACAGTTAGTGTCATAATGTAATATTTAAAATAAAGTTTGCCAGCTAGTTTACGTCTTTACATGTGAAATTTTTTTATTATCATTTTGGTGTTTAACCCATCAGAGGTTCAGATACTACGCACTTTTACTATTAGAATAATTTCCCTACAACTGCCAAGTCTCCGTACAAAAAACGAATGTCTTTTCTCTCCAGCCAACTTTATATGATTATCTGCGTCCAGAGCAGTAACGTTGTAAAAAATAATATATCGTATACGTTCAGAGTATCCGATGTTTGATATAAGGAAAGGGTACATGTATTTATTTAGAAACTTCGAATTTTTGGGTGTCGAAAAGATTTACTACCTACATATTTGGAACGATATTTACGTTTATTAAGCGAGAAAATAAATATTTCTGAACTGAAATAATTATGTCTTCCCTTCTCGCAAACATTGGTGAGTGAAATATTTTATGAAATAAAATTTTAATGCAAAAACAAAGTCCTCTCTCATTATCTATTAAAGTGTGGAACGAGGAGGAGCAATTTAGCTACACAGAAAAAATATTGAGATATATAACTTCAAAAACAAAATATTTTTCTTATCTAGCGAAATCCAAAATGCTCCAAATAATAAGCGGACATGATCTTTATAGAGACGAACTCTTTTTCGGAAAGAGAATAAGTATTAGCTCTTAAAATATAGTTTATAGCGGTGTACAATTGTGATTATTTCTGAGTAATTGTTCAACAGAAACAAAAATATTGTTTAATCGCTCTAGATGAAGATAATTTATAGAGATCCAAAAGGTTAGATGTGCAAAGGATTTTCACTAATCTTGAAACCGCAGAGAAACCCGTACAAAGGAAGAGGCTTATAAAAATATTTCTATTTTCATAGCCTTATAAACCCCTTTTCGAATAGATGCCCCTTTCCTCGGAGCCTTATAAAATTTTTAAAGAGAACACTGCCTAAGGCTAGAGGCTTATAAAATCTTTATAAAACCATACGTGTTTCAAGTTTAAAGTTTTTTGTTATCCGGGCTATGCGGCCATGCTGCTCCATCGGCAACATTTATCACCCACCATCAGAGGCGGCTGGACTAAAGTGGCGCGCAGAGCGGGGCAAAAGCAGCAGCCAAGTAGAAGAAGTAGAAAAAAAAATGGTTGGGGCAAAAAGGAGATCCATTTCCATGCCTGCCAAATAGCCAAATCGGTAGTGAATCAGGCAAGCAGGCGCGCAGTCGACCTGGTTGCACCACAACCCAAATACATATGCTTCACAAAGTACATAGCAACAACAACAACAACAACAACAAAAACAACAGCAACCAAGCAAAGGCCAAAAGATTTGGTCAGGCGTAGCAGCGAAGTTAATCGGTGACACGTCGCGTATAAATGAATACCGAACGAATATAGTACACATACACACACACACACACACATACAAACTGTCAGTATATTGGAACAATTCGTGCGCGGCACACAAAACACCTGATAATGGAATGGCCAACCCATCGCAACCCATTCGTACCGTCGCTGTAGCCATGACAAAAATCAGCCTTCGCCTATTTTCTTCTTTTTTTTTGTTTTTTGTTATTTACTATCCCAAGTGCGACTAAAGAGAGTCATGGTTTCGCTTTGAAAACAATAAAAATTAAACCAAACAAATACTAACATACTTAGTGCTGCACTTATTGCACCCATTCGCATTTGCAGCTGAAGGCTGATTGGCGTCTGTGTGCGCTCCTCCCAAATGAGCTGTAACGAATTGCTGCGAAATGAGATGGTTTCAAGGAAGTCACACAGGTAAAGCTAAACATCAGACACAAAATCAGACAAAACTTTTGCGCATTGCACACGGCAGCTTGACAGTGTGACCGCGACACGCAAACCATCTTGCCGCACACTGATTTACGATTTATTTATGTGCAACAACAATGAGCGCATATTAGCCTCTGAAAGCCGCCGTTAACGAGATGTGACTAAATAGTACGCGAACGTAAATATGTTCGAAATGTTTGGTAAGAAATGGGCAAAAAAATTAAAAAAAAAAAAAAACACAAATTCTGCAGATGAAGAATTGCGCTTAGCTGAGTCATCTATCAAGTCGAGCAGCAGATATGTTTCCGAATTAAACCAGTCAAGGCCATACTCTGCAATAATTAAGTTTGGCAACGCCTGCATGTTTCTTATACCGATTTGTGTTTCGCTCTAGCGGGGTAGAATATAAAGAGTCTATAACTTTTACTAATAAAATTTGAAGTTCCGTCAGAGTGCGTGAATAATAAATGCGTTTTTTTTTAAGTTGTCTAGCTGAATTTTTAACAAAACTGTCGGCTGGATGTAACGTTAAAAGCGGTTATCATGTTTTGAGCAGGTAGGTCATACGGAAACGATTACTAATACTAATTTTATAGGAAAAGCGTTAGACAAATCACGGCGAAAAAATTTAGCTACAATTTAAGTTGTAAATATCGCAGTTTCGAGACTTTACTAGCGCATAGATTCCTGAGTGCAAATCATCAAAACCAATTAAAATACAATAACAACAATATACAACAATAATAATAATAACAATGAAGTAAAATCATACCTGTTAAGTCATGAGTACTACTCGTACTAAGTAGCAATTTAAGGACTTTGGCTTTCCAGAGAAGTACTCAATATTTTTCATGTACATTAAATTTGTATCAATTACTACTCGAGTACAATTACTTGTAATTGGAAAATATTTGGAAATGCCATCAAGTGCTGAAAGTACTCGAAAGTACTCGAAAATACTCGCTAAAAGAATTGCAATCCTTTTCCAAGTACTTTCAATTACTTTGAAGTACTTTGAAGTACTTGGAAAAGGATTGCAATTCTTTTAGCGAGTATTTTCGAGCACTTTCAGTACTTGATGGGATTTCCAAATATTTTCCAATTACAAGTACTTGTACTCGAGTCCTAATTTCAATTCAGCTAAAAAACAATTACGTATTCATTCTAAGTACTTTAAAAAGTATTTGTATTGAGTCTAATTGTACTTGAAATTTAACAGGTCTGAGTAAAATAGTAGAACAAGTAAATGAGAGTCCAAATCCACTTTTGCTGCCACAATTATTCACGTAACAGAATTTTGATAATTTGGCGAGTGATGCGAGTTTACCGCTTGAAGTAACGGAATTTAGTTGCTAGTGATTGTCGTTTTATCGTAAACACTAGAAAACAGGAATGTCCGAGGATTGTTTCAAAGTGGAAAGGAATAGTGATGTTGATATTTTGTTTGTTCATATCGGTCACCTGCATATTCCAAGTGAATGGAGGCTCTTTATTGATGGTTCATCGGGTATACAGAAATGAAGTTTCGAGCATGTACATATTGGTGTCAACCTAACAACAATGGGGGTTTGAGTCCGTAGTCAGCTTCGGAGTTAGTAAACTGTTATAAAATTTCAAGAAAAACGGTTTACAATTTAGTTACAAAGAAGGAGAAGGATAATTGCTTGGACAATTTAAGGAGGACTGGGCGGAAACCGGTGACGACTCAAAGAGAATGTCGAAAATTAATACGGACAGTCATGCAAAATTCCACAATAAGTCCCGTTAGGGTTGCAGCAGCATCGAATCAACTTATTGGGGAAAAATTCAGTGACGCTACACTTTGGCGGAGACTAAAAGAAATTAATATAAACACTTACGTTGTACGTAAAGCGGTCGAAATTTCGGATATAAACAAAGCAAGATGCCTCCCATTTGCTTTAGAGTACATCCAAAAGCCTGTACAGTTTTGGTACAGCGTATTACTACGTGAGAAGAAGAAAGATGCAGTTCAGCCGCTAAACAGATTCGGAGGTGACACGGTGATGTTTTGGGGATGTTTGTCTTACTACGGCTTTGGAGATTTGGTACCAATTGATAGCACTTTAAATCAGTTCAGATATACCACAATTTTAAACGACCCTGCATTTGAATCGGGCAACCGGCTTTTTCCAACTGTCGACTGGTTTTTAAAATACGACAACACTCAATGTCATAAAGGTAAAGGGGTTTTCAATAGGGACGCTACAAAAGTAGACCGATAGTGACAGCAAACGACGCCATATTTTTTCCCGCTCTTTCGACATTTCTCTTCAGTAAGTTTTGCCATTTCATCATGGAAAGGTATGCGATCCAACAACAAGTCGAAATTATTAAAATTTACTACCGAAATTCGGAGTCAATGGCCTCAACTTTAAGAGCGCTACGTCCAATTTATGGTCGTCGTCAATAAGCAAAATATGCTTTATTGGACAGGCAGCAATCCACACGTACTCCATGAGTCAAACTTTGCATCCCGAAAAAATTACGGCGGCGTCATTGGGCCGTACTTCTTCCGTGATGATCAAGACCGGCACGTTACTGTGAATTTGAATCGTTACCGCTCAATGATAACCGAATTTTTTTGGCCCGAATTGGATGATATGGACTTGGACAATATGTGGTTCTAACAGGACGGCGCCACAAGCCACACAGCGAATGTCGCAATCGATTTATTGAAAACCAAGTTTGGTGAACGTGTTATCTCACGAAATGGTTCGTCAATTGGCCGTCTTTGGTCGTGCGATTTGATGCCGTTAGGCTACTTCCTGTGGGGATACGTCAAGTATATGGTCTATGGTCTATGCCAACAAGCCAGCGACGATTGATGAACTTCGTACGAATATCGAACGTGAAATTGCAGCAGTATCGGCCGATTTAAGATTGAAAACCGTCGAAAATTGGGTTCAGCGTCTGGACTGGTGCCCACGCAAACGAAATCGAGTTCCATACATAATGGCATCGAATGTACTTTCACAGGAATAAAGAATTTAATTCATATCCCAAACCGTTTTTGTTTTATTTAAATATTGTGAAGCGTTCCTATTGCAAGACCCGATATTATCTATGTATATTGTATCTATCGTCTGAGTTATGTAACGAATCAACTGTACAAATTTTACTATCCATTTGCAATGAGACGACTAAGAAGTTTCAATTCAATAACTGTTACTCCGTCATTAACAATTGGTGCATTCGATCCGACACTTCTCTGCTCGCCATCTCTGAACTCTGCTTGCGTCCGTACAACCTTATGTGTACAAGCAACAACAACGATAGCTAGCTCCATTCGGCGATCGCAAGTACGGCGAGACCTCATTAAAAGAGTCGAAATCATTACATTCAATGCTGCAGATATTAGACAAGTTTTAAGCTGCACATAAACGAGCAATAATTTTGTTGACAAAAAATTTAAAACGCATATTGTGTGCTATCAATGAACACACATGCATTGAGGTTGATATCTCTAGTACTTATCAGCAGTCGCAAGAAAGTAGAAAAGGTGGTGCTTAAAGTTGGCGATATCGCCATAGAATCCAAACCGCATGTGAAGTACCTAGGGGTATTGGTGGATCACCGACTTAACTTCCGGGACCACTTGGAGTACGCTAGCAAAAAAGCTGCGATTGCAACGGTTGCCCTGTCCAGAATAATGGCAAACATCGGCGGACCAAGGCAGCAGGCCAGACAACTTCTTGCTGGGGTAGTGAAGTCTATCCTCCTTTACGGCGCGGCAGTCTGGCATGACGCATTTAAATATATCTCATACACACGAAGTGCAAACTCCACATACCGCTTGTGTGCTCTCAGAGTGTGTTCTGCGTTCAGAACGGTATCGGAAGACGCGGCGCTCATCATAGCTGGACTCTTCCCATTGAACCTGGAAGTCCAGCAGCAGATATGCGAAGCGCGAAACATTACGCGCAACCATCGTCAAAGCAATCCCAATTTGCAACGAAAAACGCTTGAGCATCGCAGCATAGCCCAGTGGCAGGCACGTTGGGACACGACAACAAAAGGACGGTGGACGTACCGGCTTATTCCCAAAGTTGAAATATGGCTCCGGAGAAAGCATGGAGAAGTGGACTTCTACCTGACGCAAATACTTAGTGGGCACGGTTGCTTTAAAGCTTATCTACACCGTTTTGGGCATGAGGATTCCCCATATTGTGAGCATTGCGAATCTAAAGTAATCGAAGATGCGGAACATGTGTTCTTCGTATGCCACCGCTTCAGAAATTTAAAGAAGAGAGTGGAAGCAAGACACAGCTGTGTCATTACGCCAGAAAGCCTAGTGGCACTGATGCTGAAGAGCACCGAGGCGTGGAACGATGTGCAGCGTATGGCTGCCGAAGTGATGCAACAGCTAAGAAATAGCGAACAGGCAAGGCGCAGACTTCAGAGGCAGGCTAGACTTTAAGCATCCTGCTCGGTAAGTAATTCAGAGGGTGGGCTAGAAAATACCAACAGTGGGTGGTGCCAAGCGGGTGCAGCTTTTGACGAACTGTACCAGGACAGAAACAGACGATAGAGCTTAGTGCTCAAAACCGCCTCCCGACGAAATACCTGACGGTAGTACCGGGGGGATATATATACGGTACAGGACACACAAGGAGTTTTAGTTTGGGTTAAAGTCCTACTCTACGGGGATCAGGCTTTCGATGCGTTCTCCTTGTATACAAAAAAAAAAAAAAAAAATATCTCTAGCTAAACATACCATCAGCTGATTATGCCTAGTGCATTTCTCCACAGTTTGTGATGTAGTTTTTTAGACCGTTGCTTACTGAATACCGAAATCATCTCAAGTAACAAAAAATGCCTGTAATTGAAAGTCTCAAATTTAGTGAATTGAGATGAGACTGTGTTACAGAATTAGTTGCTAGTGATTCTCGTTTTACTGCATCTGGCTCACTCGAAAACCCGATGATTGTTTCAAACACGAATAGTGTTGTTCATATTTAGTTTGATCGTAGCGGACGCCTTCATATTCGAAGTAAATGGAAGGTATTCATTGATGGTTCCACAATCAGCCTTAAAGCCGTATTGTTGCATATTAGCTGTGAATGCCCATACGTTTCATATGAATTTGGCTAAAAATTGTACAAGTTTTGGTCCAATTCGATAACTAAAGTAGTCGCATTACACTCCGGCAGTAAAAGGGATTTTTCAAGCATCAATACTTTATTTACAATTGGAAAGACTGTGCCAAACATTTGCATTACACCGATCATCAATGAGAGCCTAGAGTAAGGTTTCTTATTGGATCCGATAGCATCGACCATAACCGCATCAAAAATCATTTTGCCCCACTACACATTAAGCTCGGTTTGATTCGAAATTCTCACGAAGGTGATTTTTTTAAATAGTTGAGAATCATTTTTTCGAAGCTGAGCGCGGCGAAAATTTATGACTATAAATTTTACATTAAATGCTTTATTTATCACTAGCTAAGCTACGCTTTAAAAAAAATCTACTACAAAATATAAACACCGGCATTCATTGATGGCGATGATAACTTAAACTTTTATTTTATCTATCCACCAATTTATTGAGTCCAATTGAAAAAAGAACTTGGAAAGCCACTGTGGGTGTCATCCAGATTATTCCATACTTACCAAACTTTACCAAGGATGGAACGAAAGTCCACGCTATGACCTGTTTGCAATTAAATTGTTATTATTAGCCTCATATTTTAGAACTAGTTTAATCTTATTGAACTGGAGGCCAGTTTTTTATCAAGGAATATTATGAGAAAGTTTTCACTTTCGAACACATTATTTGCATTGACATGAATTATGCAAATTATTAGTTTCCAAAGGTCGGAGGAGGTATTTTCCCATTCCCAGTGTTGGAGCTATATGTGAAAAGTGGAGCACTTATAATTTCTTGATTACATGGCGATTAAAGTAAAATCGTGATATTTTTTTTCTTTAGCTTGCAGTGTAAACAGAAGCACTGAAGCTTTTTCTAGGCGCAACTTAGTTCCCCTTTGCAGGATGTCTTGTTGTGGTGCCGTGCGAATTTTGTTGCTGGGCATTCGAATTCACCTGATAAAACTAAGCTTTGGTAAATCTACCTTTGGTTTGAAGCTTTTTAAACGGCAGTTGAAAAATAATGTATTTATCAGAAACCGCATCGTTAGAACTTTTATTAAAAAAAATCACTTTTCAATCGTTGTTTGTTGAGTTTTGCTATTTGCTTTATTTTGTAGGGAATTTTCACATAAATTAAGATTTATTTTCTAGACGATAATAAAACTCCAGAAATAACGATTATTTTCTGAGCAAAATATAAAACTCAAAAACTGAAAATAAATGCCGCTGCATGTAGCTCTTGTAACAGAGAGTTATTGTTCTACTCCTCATACACGTTGCATGCTACTTTGGGCATAATTTTTTGAGTTGGGATTTGGAAAATAATCGCTATTTGCGGTCCCTGGTATTTATTGTGGCTGGTAGCTTTGAGTGAGATATCATAATGTCATCAAAAGTCAAATGACTAATTAACATGGCGAGCAAAATCACTGAGCAAAACTACCTTCTATATTTATATCAAGCTAATACCTATAAATCTATGTAGACAAGTTTATGACACACACTCATATCAAATAATAAGCCTTATAACTCTGGAGAAATCTAAATCAATGTAGCATAAAATAACATAAAGATTGTGAAAGAAAAAGTAAGTGCAGTGAAAATGCGTACAATCGCAAACAAAGAGAGAAAGCCGTTTGAGCAAATGATAAATATAAAAATGTTTTGCATGTATGTATGTGTGCATGTACATATGTATGTAGTATTCTATAGCAAGTGCATACGCATGCTCGGGTGTATGCGTGCGGGGGCCGTCGCCAATTTGAATGACGGAATTAGAATAATAAAATCACTACTACGCATATAAATTTATTAGATGACCCAGTTATTCACGTGCCACACATTTGCAATATGCGATTCCTTAAGCATCTACATATATTTATTTATTGCATGCACCTTCATACGGCCATAAGATAGTGCTTGTGTGTGTGTGTGACGGTAAGTTTAACTCAAGCTCTTGCTATTGCGTGCCATATTGCGCGGGTCTGCTTCTGATTTGGAATGTAAATTGACATTGGCAGATTGAACGTCAACGTCAAAAGCCAGGCATGCATGTACAAATGAATAGTTGCCGCACAAGTGTGGCAAGTTGCGTCTGACTAAAGCGTCAACTCCACCCAAGCAAGCTAACTACTAAACCACCAAGCCACCAAGCCACCAAAGCAACCAACCGGCGCTGCGCAGCTTAGCAAACCGACACCCAAATGCCTAACAAGTGAAATAGGAAAGACTTTCTAAATGGAATGCAGCGATTGCATGCCACTTACTGTATGTGGCATATGGCATATGGCATATGGCGTATAGCATGTTGCATGCCACAGCCATGTTGTGTGCATTAGTAAAAAATTAAACAAATGCAATAATTTGAAGTGAAAATACGAAAAATCGATTGGTTTAGCGTTACCTTTCACAATATCACCAGCCAGAATCATGAGAGCTATGTGTGTGTGTGTGGGTGTGTGTGTGGTGCAGAAGTAGGAGGCATGTCCAACCAAATACAAATACAAATATGTGCTTCATGTAATAAAAATAAATTTGACAAAAGCGAGCGATCAATTTGAATGATTTGCTGCGGCCAAATGCTACTGAGTGCTCTCGGTTAGACCAGAGGGTGGACAATGCGGTCGGTCGGTCACTGGCGACGACAGCGGGCGGTCCGCTTGCATAAATTAACTCCACAAGTAAGGCACACTTTACAGTACTACATTTGCCATTAACGCCAACACTGCTGGTTCTGCTGGCCCTGCCGTAAGCGTTGTGCGGTGAAGTGTAAAAACAACAGCGAGGAAGCGCCTACAGCGTACTGTGGTTCAATTTGCTCTATTTCATATCATTTCTTTATTATTCATTTCATTTTCATTTCTTTATTAAGTATATGATTACAAAAATCTTACATACTAGATTTACAGAACTTCCTTAATGCTGAATTCTCACTGACTAAACACCATAACTTTGTTAGGTTAGCTTAGCGCGGCTGCAACCATGCCCATCCGGGGTTGCACACGGTGGCTGACAAAGCCCGTTGTGATAACGCTGGCGGGAACCACACATTTTCTTCTTCCTTCCCTTAGAAGGTAAACCACACGTAGGACAGAAGATCGGGAATGCTAGCCGAGCTCAGGTCGGCCAAATAGTGTTGAAAATACCCATTTAGGAATTGGTTTCGAGTCTTGGACAGGACGGAACAGTGGCAGAGATAGTGTTCGATGATCTCCACTTCCTTTTCGTGCCTGCAGCTTCGGCAGAAATCGTAAATTATGCATCCCAATCGCTTCCCGTGTGTGACCATGGGGTTATTACCCCAACCAATAGTCTGAGACAAGGTCGGTCAAGACGAATCAGCGCTTTGGATCGCTTTACGTCAACCTTTAGCCAAATTTGTCTGGTAATCCGACAGGTGGTTCTTTGGCCCACCAAATACGGAGAAGTGTTCTCTGCTAAAACAGCAGTATCGTCAGAAGAAGTGTCAGGGGTGAGTCCTTGTACTATAGGCTGATCGTATGTATAGGGTAGATATAATATGGAGCCCATGGCACTATCTTGTTGGACTTCAGCTAAGTTCTCATGAAGTTCAGTCAGTTATTCGCCTTGTTTAACGAAAAAGGAGCGCTTTCCCAAATAGGATTTGATAAAAATATAGAAGTTGATCGGTAGGCTAATTGATACCCGTCTGAGGTGTTGTTTAAGTAATTGGCTTGTAATAAGATCATAGCCAGGGGCCTTTTTTGGATTAAGCACTTCAATCGCTGCTTTTACTTCCGATTTTGAGAACTTTAGTATGGAAGTCTCCATTTGGTAGGGATAACTCAAAGTAAGTTGCTGTATTGGGTGGGGGTTCTATATTATGTGGAGTGAATACTGGTTTTAGAGATCCGCAAAGACTTCTGCTTTTTCCCCACTTGTTGTTCTCGGTTCTTATGGCTGATTGTGATATGAGCGGCCTCTTAAGCTTGCTCGTAGCTTTCCAAATAGAGTAGTCAGTTCCCATAATTAACGAAAGTAAAAACCGAGTAAAATAAAACTCATAATTCCAAAATTTCTTTGAATGTAGAAAGATCACAATTAGAGGCCGAATAACGATTTTGGTAATATATTTTTGAATCTCGACTGAATAAATTGTTTCAATTATTTTGAACGGAAATATTATCTGAAAAGTTTTAAGTCATCATAAAGAAAACCGTAATGCGGTAATTGTTTTACATAAGTGTGGAAAACCCGCAAGTGAAATTTATGAGCTTCTCTAAAAACTTAATATTTCGAGAAAGTCTGTTTACCGCACTATTGATCGCTTTTCCCAAACGTCTACAGTTGATGACAGAAGGAGAAGTGGTCATCCTCGGGTGGTTCGTCAATTAAGCCATAAAAATTGTTCGCGCACGCATTCTCAGAAATCCTCTTAGAAAACAGAAAACCATATCAAGGGAAATAGATATATCGACCAGATCAATGTCAAGACTTATTCGAAATGATCTCCACATGAAAGCCTACCGCCAGTCAACTGGTTATCGCCAAATTTTTACACAACGCACTTGAGACAAATTAGGCTCAACAGATGCAAGCGACTTCTTCAGTGGCACGGGGTCAACAGCCATGAAAGTACCCTTCTGTGAAAAAGGGGTTAAAACTGGGGCAAAAGTGTACCGGCAGGATATTTTAGAAGGCGTGGTAAAGCAGCTAAGCTATATTCTCTTCGACGAAAAGCATTGGATCTTCCAGCAATATTCTGCTCCAGCACACAAAGCAAAAACCACCCTGGTTTCATAGCTGCAGATAATTGGCCGTCTGGAAGGCCTGATTTGAATCCATTGGACTACAGTTTGTCATAGTTGGAGCACATGGCCTGTCGAATACCCCCCAGAAATTTGGAGAGCATCAAAAAATCGTTGGTTCAGCGTCGTCAATACCAATGGAAACTGTGCGTGCTGCTATGGATCTATGGCCGAATCGTTTGAGCTTTTGTAAAAGCAAAAAAAAAAACATTACTACATACAACTAATTTTATTAAAAAGTGTATGACAGTTTAATTTTTATAACGGCCTGAACTTGGAACAGAACTTATGGCAGGACTAAGTATAATGCAAAAGTGTTAAAAAAAAAAACCTATTTAGCTTAGTTGCACAAACTTTTTACATAAAGCTAATCAGAGTCTAAAAAACTGTCAGAACTTTTATGGTGGTCATCCTTATTCAGCGGCAGAACTTCAAGCAACGAAGGAACTTCTGTGTTAAAACTTTATGTTTACTCAAACGATATCAATAAGCTGTAAATCCAAAACTTTCCGTATTGAAATTTTGAGAGTCATGTTCAAAATGGAAAATAAATGCAATGGGGCCGCAGCTAGGTGCAGAATTTGTTTGTGGATTATTTAAGTGCATAGATGAATTGAAAGAATGAGTATAGTAAGTGCCAGGGACGGGCATTTTTTATTATTTGTATTTAATTGGCGCTATAACCACTTAAGCGATTTTGGCCGAACTTCTCCTACAATTGTGTTGTAACACAAATTGAGGGGCCTACTGCTTTACGCCGATTCCGAACGGCGAAATGTTCTTAGTGCGAGGTTTTTTCATGGCAGAAGAAATACACTCCGTGGTTTGCCATTGCCTGCCGAGAAGCGACCGCTATTAAAAAAAAACTTTTTCTATAAGTTTTCATGTTACTTGCCCCGGCCAGAATTTGAACCAGGGACCCGCGCTACACAATCGGCTACGGCGGCCGCCTTTAGGATGAATTATTATTCAAATATGAACGAGAAATGTATTCATAGATTTTCTATTCTTAAATTAAGAATAGATTTTTATTCACCACTCAAATAATTTTGTGTATCGAATATATTTTCATTCATCATTCAAATAATCTATATGTATATATAAAAGAAAATCGTGTTAGTTAAACTATTTATAACTCAAGAACGGTGAAACCTATTTGGCTGAGTATTTATGAGGAGATAGCTTAGAACCATGAGATGGACATAGGATACTTTTTAGATAAAGATAGAGATATTGCGAAAAATCGTATTTATGAATCGATTTGATTCAAATGTGAAACGGAGATTTATTAATGGAAAGCAAATATGTTGGCCAACTTGGTTCGTAAACGAATCTAATTAGTTCATATTCTATTTGCTTTTTTTTAATGTATTGTAGTTGAGGAAAAATTTGAATCCCGTGTTATTGTACTGCATCGCCATAACGAGTACTTTCAGCGTGTGCCCGAAACGCACCGTACTTTTAAGAAGGCAATAGTCTGCTTATTTTAAAGGACTTTAATTGATTTTTTTTTTTTCAAATCAGAATTAAACTGCCCTAGCTTTGCAATTTGGATCACGGTGCAGCGTGCGCGCGTGTACATCGCGACAATTTCACTTTAATTAATACCTGACTGCCAGTCAGTAGCGGCAGTAGCAACAGGAAGAATGAGCCCCGAAAGCATTTCATGTTACACTTTACTGACTACCTCTCCGACACCTCCTCCACCTCGCCGGATAATTGTCACCTGGGGAATGAGTGGCGGCGCCCACCAGCGCCAACATCAACGCCATCGCCATCGCCATCATCATTACCATCAACCAACCACCACCAGTGCAACCATTAGCATCCGCATCTGCATTTGCAGCAACTTAGCGTACATGCAACACGTTAGCTAGTGTCGCCGTAAAGTCCATTTGTCCAGCGAATGTCCCATTTTGTGCACAGCAATGCGCCACATCGTCACTCAGCCGCCACTCAAGCGCCAAAGCGGAATATCTCAGTGTCACTGTTGGCTGGCAGACTCTCTGTCAGTCAACCGGCCATTCGGGCAGTCACATTGGCTTTTTGTGTCTGTATTATTAGCGATTTTTCGGTTTGTTTTCTTTTTTCCCCCATTTGATTCATTTTTTGCGGCCTGTCGACTTGCAGCTTCTGTTGCAGCTCCTGTGGGGGGGAAATTTCCACATTGTAACTGCTGTTGGCGCTGTAATTGCTGTTGACAACTGGTGTTGACATGTTGCTATGCACGCTTCGAGATATTACTGATCTAAGCCTCGCGCGCAGCCACCTCCTGAGGCAGACATTCCGTTTAGCTGATCGGCCGGTGGTTGTCTGTTCTTTTGGTATTTCGATTATTTCGGGTATTTTGTCTGATTGTTTTACCACACATTTACGCTTACCGTAGATATTTGCACTTATTGTGTGTATAAGTGTGAATTAATGTCAAATACACTTTATCGATATAAGATTGAAATGTGCTTGCTGCCCGTTGTGCACCTGGTCTAGTAGGTTCATTGTCGCGTCTTATAATAACGTAGCCTTAAAAAAGTTGAGTACAAAAAAAAAAAATATAGTTTCAATAATCAATTTGTAGTTCACTGCCATTCAACGAACATTAATTTATTTATAAGGTCAGACTTAAACCTTTTGCTTTCCTCAATCTAAAGGTAAATCTTAAGAGATATGTGATTGAATTGAAGGTGCAGAAAATTAAAATTAAAAGAAAATAATTTGTGTTTTGCCGGCTCGAGGTCAAGGGGGTTTTTGGTGTTAGTAAAAAGAAGTGATTTACTTTTCTCCAATATATTTCGGTTACACTGCGTTAATCGTCTTCAG
Organism: Anomoia purmunda; assembly: GCA_951828415.1. Lineage (NCBI taxonomy): Eukaryota > Metazoa > Arthropoda > Insecta > Diptera > Tephritidae > Anomoia > Anomoia purmunda. Next base: position 84,778,548 of record OX639994.1, read on the forward strand.
GGCAAATGATTTACCAGTACAAAGCTCCACATCGGACTGTGCGAACGAGTCTGGCTTTTCCAAGGCGGATAAAGAAGCGACCGCCGTAGGTGAGTGTGTAGCGTGTGAGCGCTTCATTCGGTGGGTCCCAGATTCGAATCACGGACGGGGCAAGTAACATCAAGAATTATAGAAAAGTTTTTTTTCTAATAGCGGTCACCCTTCGGCAGGCAATGGGAAACCTCCGCTTGCATTTCTGCCATGAAAAAAAATTTCTCACACAAAAAAAAATTCCCGTCGGGGTCGGCGTCTAACTATAGGTTCCTCAATTTGTGTTACAACATCAAGACGCACACCACAAATTGTAGGAGAAGTCTAAATCGTTTAAGCGGTTATAGCGCCAATTAAGTTGGTAAGTTGGTAAGTTGTAATAAAGAGCAAGGCGAATGGACCTGGGGTTGAACGAAAGTAAAACGAAGTACCTCCTATCATCGAATAAACACTCAACTCATTAGCGCTGTCTTGGAAACAGCATTAATACCAACAATAATGGCAGTCTCGAAATCCAACAACTACGCAGAAGCGTGGACGCTGCCAACAGCAGATGAGTTGGCCCTTGGAGTGTTCCAGAGAAAGATTCTAGGAAAGATTTATGGGCCACTACGTCTTTTCGACGGCGAAGATCGCAGACGATGGAATGATGAGCTGTATGAGCTTTACTGTAACATAGACATAGTTTCATTTGTCAACTTAACCCATCCAAATACACCCATGGCTTTATTAACGATCAATGATATATGATAGTTAAACTTTTATTTCAAAAAGCACACCGAAACATTTACAGCATTTATACAAAATGCCCATACTGGTTTTACTCGCTAAAACGCCATGTGCTTACATTTAGAAGAATTTGAAACTAGTACATTTGATCTAGACCTTCTTCGAAATTGGTCTGAAGAAAACCCAAATGAACCTTTTCTGAAGGCTTGTACGTAAAACTAAGTTTTACATCATCTGCGTACGTAAGAGTGCGGGAATGTGAGATAATCTGATGCAAGGACCCAAATTACTATCTTGAGGCACCCCAGAAGTGATATTAATTTCATTGGAAATATGTAATATATATGTTGTTGTTGTAACAGCATAAAACATTCCCCATAAAATTTTAGGGAATACTGCTGAAGTGACTGACAGTCCTTGGCCGGAAATAAATCCGGGTCGTTTCGGTATCGTAGAACCGACTATCGTGGGAACGATGAGTAGGGGAGTCAAATGCTTTGCTGTAACCTCTTTAAACCGCATTCCTCTATTTTATTATTTGGAAATCTATTGAATGCTAAACAAGTAAAATCGAGCAAGTTGGTAGTTGATCTTCGACGTACAAAACTGCGCCTGTGTTGAAGTTGGCAGATAATAATTTGACAAAAGTTTAAGGAATTACTGATAGCTTAGTTATACCCCTAATGTTCTCAACATTTGATCTGCTATCCTCTTTATGCATGTACAGGTTCAATAAAATCAGTGCTTGAAGACTACGAAGAAGAATAATATAAATATCAACCACAAAATTGAGCACGCAATTAGAATGGACTAACTTATACCCATTGGTTGGAGGAAGAACAACAATTCAAAGAAACAAATAGTTGGTATATACGAGTATTGAAGCGTCTTTCCACGGCCCTTCAAATTTTCTTCGGAGACTAACGGTTAAACCTAAAAGCGAGAGCCAGAAGATATGCTTCTTTGTCAACTTCATAAAAAGATAGAGATATAAATATGGGAGTAGTTTTGGTGGTAGCCAATAGTAGCAAGTATTAGTAGTGACAGTTGTGGTGGTACATATTAACCCATCAATGAGTGAGAAAGTCCCTGGGTACTTTTTCATTTTCAAACTTAAATTACTCCTATTTCGCCCAGCGCAAGGTACCCCAAAAGTTATCGTGTGTTCCAAGGGAACTTTATGGAGAATCTTTTAAAAAAAAGTTTAAAGCGATACGACCAATAGTTTCATTTTGATTCAGGTTTAATAATTGTAGTAATAAGTAGTAGCATTAGTTAAAACAGTAGAAAAAATTTGTCAAAATAGTAGTAGCATTAGTAAAAATAGTAGTAGATATTTGTAAAAACTATAGTATTAGGCAGTGGTAGCATTAATAAAATTAGTGGTGGAAATTAGTAAAATAGTACTAGTTAAAGTAGGAGTAGTAGCAGTTTAATTAGAAAAAATAGAAGTGGTAATTAGTAGCAGCAATAGTGATAGAAATTAGTAAAAATAATAGTAGAAACTAGTATTTAATCCCTCGATGAGTGAGAAAGTCCCTGGGTACTTTTTCATTTTCAAACATAAATTACTCCTATTTCGCCCAGAACAAGGTACCCCAAAAGTTATCGTGTATTCCAAGGGAACTTTATGGAGAATCGTTTAAAAAAAAGTTTAAAGCGATACGACCAATAGTTTCGTTTTAATTCAGGTGTAATAATGGTAAAAAAAAAATTGTCAAAATAGTAGTATTAAGTAGTAGTAGCATTAGTAAAAGTATTAGTAGATATTGGTAAAAATTCTAGCATTAATAAAAATAGTAGTAGAAGTTAATAAAAAAAAGTCGTAGTAATTAGTAGTAGGACTAGTAAAAATAGTAGAAGAAGTTAGTAAAATAGTACTAGTAAAAATAGTAGTAGCAGTTTAATTAGTAAAAATAGAAGTGGTAATTAGTAGCAGCAATAGTGGTAGAAATAAGTAAATATTGTGCTAGAAATTAGTAAACTAGTAATAGTAATTAGTAGTAGGACTAGTAAAAATAGTAGTAATATTAAAAAATAGCAGTAGCATTAGTGAAAAAGAAGTAAAAATTTGCAAAAATATTAGTAACAATTATTAAAAATAGAGGTAGTAAAAAGTAGTAGCATAAAAATAGTGTTGGAAATTAGTAAAAAATAGTTGTAGAATAGAAGTAATAAAATAGTAGTAGTAATTAGTAGTAGCATTACAAATAGCAGTGGTAGTTAGCAGTAGTAGTAGAAGTTGTCATTTATGAGGTTTTCTTTTCACGAAATAATATTGCCTTAATATTTTAACTCAACTTGTACGAAGACACAGTATTAAATTGGTGAGTTTAGAGAACGTTGTTTTATTAAATTTTCACAAGTTTGTTATTTCATAATATTAGGGTCGCTTTCTTAAATTGTTTCAATAAAATGACTTTACTTATTGCTAAGATGTTGTTTTTCTCTTTAACGCAACCTTTCTTTGTTTTCATTTCGCATCTATATGCGAAAAGAAGACTTACTAATTCTGAAACAGCGGCATCAAAAATCTACCCCATTTGTCAATTGCTTCGAGAATGGTAAAGGAGGTGGCATAGAATGTTATCTTTATTTGTAAATAAATCGAAAAATTAGCTGATCTAAGTTCAAATTTTAAAGGACACATCAACTGCCTAGAAAAATATATTAGCCGGGCATGGTTAATTTTAGAGTTAATTGATAAATTCAAAAAACGGTACTTTGTCCTGTTAAACATAACGTGATTAATATTTCTTTTTGTCTATGTACCGGGGCGTATGAGTGATCTGCTCCCGGGGTCTCATGTCGTAAATATAAGTCATAGTCGTTTGTACATCTGCAAAAGCATTTGCCGTTGGAAGTTGGAGTTATGTAAATTGTAGAACCCACAATTTGTGTTACAATGTCAAGACGCACAATTTGTAGAATAAGTGATCTAAGTGCCGAATTGTTATATTGCTATTATAATTCACTGTCAGTTGCGTCAATAACACTGTAATACAAAACTGAGGTTTATGTTACCGTATTTGATGAAACTAAAAACAAATGCAAGATCTATTTCTTTTTTTTTTTGTTATGCGCATTTAAAGTTGGTGGTTTTAAGGATTTTTTTCGGAAACTATTCTGGCAAGTTATGGTGTCTTAGAGTTAGTCTTAAAATTTTTTTTATTGAAAAATCGTGTTTTATTATTTTAAGGCAGAGAAACCTATTTTGTTATGTCTATTTGTAAACTGTAAAACTTAGCCTATGGCACTCGGAATTCGCACTAAGATTACGATGATAGCTATGACCAAGTAAATTTATATATGTTGACAAAAGGAAAAGATTTCAGTTTTTAAATCCGTTTCAATTTTCATAATTTTTGTTGCAATTTTTTGCTACTTCATACCACATTTTTTTAAGTATTATTTTTTTGAATTTGAAAAAAAATTGTTTCATAGAATAATGCAAATTTCTCTAGCAATACTAATTAGATGATCTTTCAAACATCGCGTAGCACTAGTTTCACAATGAATCAGATATCAAAAATGAAATATTCAGCCTTAAATATACTAAAAATCCTATGTTTCCATATGCCAAAAAATTATCTCGACTGAAGAAAAGCTGCCAAGAGAAGAAAGAATAAATGAGAATGAATTGGCGTTACAGAAGTACTTAGTTTTTTAAAGAAGACGGATTTCATTTTACATAGAATTTTTATCATTTTTAAGGAACCTTTACTCAATCGGGATGAAATATCCCCTTTCTAAGAAAAAGTGGCGTCAAATATGGAACATTTTTCTTAGGTTCTTTTGTTTTTTCAGTGAATTAAAACCCAAAAAGAGTGATAATTGTACAATTGTGGCGCACCTAGTGCAAGTTGTATGTAGATCAAAATAAACTTTAGAAATTCAACCCTTAGCCAATAGCTGCAAGTTTCCATAACTTTCTATAAGAATTCCACAAAAAATACTATATGATTGAATTTTACGCAACAAGTTTTGCTTAAAAATTACCAACTTTCAATACGTTTAATAAAGAAAACTATATCAATAAGTTTACAATCCTTTTGGAGTTTCTCAAATTTCATGTGGTAATTTCCAAAAAATAAAAAATAAATCTTAAATTCAGTATTTATAAAAGCTAATTTACTCAAAGTTGGCATATGGTATCGGATGGGGGAGGGAGAGGAGTAGTTGAAAAAAATGAGAGAAATACTCGTGGTACTTGCCACTTTAAATCAAATCGGTATAGTTTCGAAACTATTTTATCAAACTCTTCAAAATTTGGAGCGCATTATAAATTTTAACTAAATAATCACAATTTCCAATATCAATGAAATCGGATAAAAAGAAACCTCACCCACTTTTCATTTAACGATAATTTATAAAAATCAGACAAATGCGATATTTCTGTAACTGTATCAGGTAATACGAGTATGCTGAAATTATGTACACAAAATTGTGTTGGGGAAAAAAATAAAAAAATGTTTGAAGCAGGCACGACACCAACGAATTTAGAGCAAATAGGTTTGTCTCTGAAAATAACCTAATTTCAAATTTCGTACACCATTTACCAAGGCGAATTTATAAAGCTTCTAGCATCCCAAGGGCTGAATGCTTGTTCTTCTTTCCCAATTCGCTGGGGTTTTTGTTCGTACACACAAAATAAATACATGAGCGAAACTGGGCGAATTCAGCTTTTGACATTTCACTCGCAAAATTACACAAACAAAATACATGAGCAAAACTAACCGAATTCAGATTTTGACATTTCACCCGCAAAATCATACAAAAAAAATACACGACGGATTCGCCTTGGTTATCATTTACATTTGAACTCAATAAGCACAGTTGCGAAACCTGTGGAAACGCACACCTCTCATATTACAACAAATCAAAATATTTGATATTGCACAATTTTTGGAAGAAAAATTTAATTAGGGACAGAAATACGTTAAAATACCAAATATTCAAATAGGCGTGGTACGTTAAAGGCATACGAGTTTATTTTTGTTTTTATTTAAATAAATTAAAATTGTTTTAGTTTTCAAAACATAAGTGTTTTATATTAACTGGTTTATAGCACACAGCACGTATTATTTATTTGAACTAAAAAAAATCCGTCGGATATGTAAAGCTCGGTTTCGCCGGAAATTAGATTATTCTCTACTTTTAAAATTTACAAGAACACAATATTGGTCAAATTATAAATTTACACCTATTCTTTTTTTTAATACAGTAAATCACTACAACTGCATACATAAAATAATTTCTCTACACTTTTGCATTCGTAGCCCTGATCATCCAAGCAGCAATAAAATTCTGCGCATTTGAGTGACACAATGATGCCGAGGTCAAGAGTGCAAGCCAAAAACAAAAACCAACAACACACACACACAGACACACGAAAACAGTAAAAAACAGAAATAAGTCAATGAATGCAAGTAGGAATTGAGCTTGAAACAGATCTTCGGATCACACACGTGACTATGCCATAAAAAGGGTTTGCAAAGCGCGCACCTTAGCTTTCGCGTGCGCTTCATTCATATTATATGTTTCTTCTTCTTGTTTTGTATTTTTTATACCTTTCATGAGAATGAAATGGTATATTAAGTTTGGTCCGATGTTTGTAAGTGCCAGAAGGAGAAGAGATAGACCCATCAAAAAGTATACCTAAATGATCAGGACGATGAGCTGAGTCGATTTAGCCATGTCCGTCTGTCTGTCCGTCTGTCCGTCTGTCCGTCTGTCCGTCTGTCCGTCTGTTTGAACGCAAACTAGTCCCTCAATTTTAGAGCTATTTTGATGAAATTTGGTGAGCAGGTGTCGTTGTACAAATGATTAAACATTTGTCGGAATCGGCCAGATCGGGTGACTATAACATATAATACAACCGATTATTCAGATATTGAATTTTGCACCATAACTCCTCCATTTAAACAGCTAAAGGCTTGCAATTTTGCAGAAATATCAGCCATTATTAGCTACGTATCAGTATTGAAAATCATGAAGATCGGAGAAATATAACATATAGCTCCCATACAACCGATTGTTCAGATATTGCATTTTGCACCATAACTCCTCCATTTAAACAGCTAACGGCTTGAAATTTTGCACAAACATCAACCATTATTAGCTATATATTAGTATTCATCAAGATCGGAGTTCACAGTGTAAATCGGCAAGATAAATTCAGGACAAATATTTATTGCGAAAAGTAATAAGCTCAGCGCAATATCACATGAATCATAGCGTTAAACGTTTGGGAACTATTTACGGATCTGATAACTGTTTTCAAAGACCGACATATGTAGGTCTTACATATTAATACTTAATTATTTGTATTTTTTAAATGTTGAATATCAAGCGTCGATACGATATTAAAAATATTCAAAAACCATTCCCTTCTTAAAACATAGTTCTTTTTAATTACATAAAGAAAAGCATTAAATAATTTATAACAATGCCTTTACTAGAATTATTTTTATTGATTTGAAGGAAATTTTCGCTTTTAACTATAGGTAATACGAAATTGTAATACAATAACACGTTTTTTACTATTCTTCCATTCATGAAAGGTATGAAGCCTTCGGCATAGCCGAAGACAGCGCTGTTTTTACTTGTTTTTGTGTGTTTTTGGTTTGGCTGATGCTCGCATTGTTTTCACATTCATTTGTCCGTTTTGTCGTCGTTTACGTTTGCCGGTCAAGATCACGTGCATGTGCCGCTGGGGCTGGTGATGGTGCTGGCGTTGGCAGCGTGAGCGTGAGAGCGCATTGCCATTCGCAATCGATTCATGTGTTACCAAAAATGGAATGTGTTTTTGTATAAGGAGTTGCTGGCTTAGATGCTTGCATTTATTTTTTAAATTTCTTTTAAAAAGAAGTAATGTATTTATCAAGAACTTTTTTGTTATGTTCATAAATATATTTGTATAAGGTACAAATTTACTTAAAATCAAATGAATAGAATAAAAAAATATTGACAGTTGAGTTTTAACAAATTGAACCAAATTTCCTTGAGATTTATAAAATTTGTTTGTTAATTATTATAGCGTGATAAAAATTGCATATAACAATTATTATTTTGAAACTAAAGTTGTAAAAGTTTTTTTGATTATAATTATGAGAGAAATATTGAAAGTCATCATTAACTATTACTTAGAAACTTTTATTCTACTAGCAAATACCCGGCATACTTTGTTACTTGCACCTCAAAAAGTACAACGTATTCAACTTTACGTATTGGTGTGCTGAAACAATTTATTTAAAACAACTAGGGTTTAGCATAACATAATATACATGCATATAGACATTATGGTGCCTCACATAACAAACTTTCGAAATTATGAAATTTAATATAGCCTACGGCTTCCGCCAAAATAACAGGGGCGAATCCAGCAGGGGGAAATGGGCCCATTTCTCCCCCCAAGAGCTCGAAGTCTTCTATACCATAAAAATATTGTATTTGAGATAAATCGAATTCAGAAATTTGCTTTGGAATCATTCAGGAATAAGTCATATAAAAGCAAATTGTAATTTTAGTTGCTTTATAAAATATTTTCTTCATAACGTGTATTGATAATTTGAACCAATAAAAATTATGAATTTTGTCTCTTCGATCAACAATGTTTTATATTTCTGTCAGTCATTTTATAAATTAGGTATAAATTTTTCTGCTAATCGATTGAACTTTACACCGACTATCATTCCGAATAACACATACTCCAGATTTGAGGTATAAAATTATTTCCGCCCCAAAGAATCGTTTCTGGATCCCCCCTGAAAATAACGGGTGTGTTTTTAGACATGTGGTTTTCAATAAGACAATACTTTTTCCGGAGTTGGTCTTTTTGACAACTTTTACTTGATTTATACTCAGTTTGCGTCCAATATTCGTTCGACACAATCGCTCAGCAGAGTCGATAATTCGAGCAACCGTGAATCGGTTTGGTACCATGTTTACTCTAGTGGATAATGCGAAATCTCAGAGACGCCAACAGTACGCACCGAAGACGCTATTGCTGCTGTGGAGCAAAGTATCGAAGAAGACCCGAATGAGTACATCCGTCATCGTGCGCAATAATTGGAGCTGTGCCCACTCACTTTATGGAAGATTTTGCGGAAGCATCTTGGTTTGCGGGCTTACATAATTCAACTCGTGCAAGAATTGAAGCCGACCGACCATCAAGCACGTCGCATGTTCGGTGAATGGGCACAAACGAGATTCCGATTTTCACAAGCAAATTTTGTTCAGCGATGAAGCTCACTTTTGGTTGAATGGCTAAGCTAATAAATAAAATTGTCGCCTTTGGAGTGTTGATAGTCCACAAGCTATTGTTCAGACGCCGTTACATCCTCGAATAGTTACTGTTTGGTGTGGTCTATGGGCAGAGGGAATCATTGGACCATATTTCTTCAAAAATCAAGATGGCCAAAATGTTACAGTCCGCGGGGAACGCTATAGAGCCATGATTGATGAATTTTTCGTGCCTGAATTAGAAGATGTTGATGGGGTAGACCTTTGGTTCGACGACGAGACGGCGCTACATTTCATACAACCAATTAAACAATAAATTTATTGAATGACACTTTTGGTGAGCGGATTATCTCGCGTCGTGGGCCTGTGGCGTGCCCAATATTTTATCGTGCGAAGTAACACTGCTGGACTATTTTTGTGCAAGGTTATGTGAACTCGCTAGTCTACGCAGATAAGCCCGAGACGATTGACGCCTTGGAAGAGAATATTTGGCACGTTATTGCTGACATACTCGTATGACTCCAACTGCTGCAAAAAGTGGTAGAAAATTGGGCCTCTCGGCTGGAATTTATTCGAGCAAGCCCCAACGATCACTTGCCCGAAATCATCTTGTATTTACATATAATAACGCTAAATTCTTGGTCATAATAAGAAATAATATATGCATTTTCTTTATTTTTGATGTCTAAAAAACACCCTTTACAAAATTTGGCACACCAATAGCCTACCCCTTACGCTATAAAATAGGATAAATAAGTTAAACCACGTATTGCTATATAACGACTAGATAAATCTGGATAAGATTTGGCACATCTGTATTCCATTATATAGGTTATCAAAAGAGTATACCTTTACGAAAAGTTGCCACCTGTTTATATGCTAATTATGGAAAATGAGTGCTCAACTAAAAGTGTTAAGAAAACTTAATTTCAAAAATATTTTAGATAGGGCTGCCACCTGTTAAGAAAATTAATTTAAATTATAATAAGTTAAGTCAAATAAGGAAATTTGAGTATTAAGCGATAGAGTTTGAAAAAAGCTTTATTTTGAAAATAATTTTTGAGAGAGTTGCCACCTTTTTAAAAAAGCAAATTATATTTAATCATTAATTTGTAGGATTGAAAGAAAGTAGGCTAAAAAAACTTAGATATGAAAATAAATTTAAGAAGTGTTGCCGTGTGTTTAAAAACAGTAATTAAATTATATTTGTAAGCTTACTGAGATATTGCAGTATTACCCTGAAACGAGTGAGTTTATATGCAGATATATTGGATTAGCGTTGCCACCTTTGAAATATCGTTGATTCAAGTAAATGGGCAACGTAACGGAAATTCTTCTAATTCTGTTTACAGAATTTAAATTGAACTACATTAAAAAGATAAATGAAGCTTTACAATTCTGTTTTGAACTGACAGAGGTTTAGGAGCACTTATTCTCGAAATAATTGTGAGTGGTTGCGAACGGTTTTAAAACTACATAAAAATAAGGATATTTAAAAATAAGGATGTTCACAAAAGAGTGGCCTCGTTTAGAAATTAAAGAATTTTTGGTTAAGATTCGTCCACTAATATTATAAATCTGAAAGTTTATGAGTCACTGAGTGTGTGAGTATGTTCGACGAATTTGTGTAAGATTTGGCACATATTTGGCTTAGAAGCTGGGTTAATATATAGGATGTGTTTTAAAAATAACTGTTAAAAAGTTTATAGTCAATTAAATAAATGAAGTAAATCACATATCGATGACGACTGGTCAGATTACGGCAATATTTGGCACATCCCTTATATAGTTCGTTATATTTGTTACAATAGAACCAATTTTTTCAAAGAGTTGCCACTTATTGAAAAGATGAAATTCACTTAGGTAAAAGAATGAAGCCGAATATGGCAAAATGGGTATTGTTCGAAAGTTTGAATGAAGGTTGCCTTTTGTTTAAAGGTCACTTTAGTTATATTAAATAATATTGGAACACTAAATATCAGAAATCTTTTTGGGGTTTAAAACTCAATTGAAATTATAATAAGTTAAACCAAATATAATCTGAGTCTTATACGAGGGAGTTTCAAGAAATCTTTATATTTAAAATACCTTGGCTGGGATTGTCATCTACTTAAAAAAGCAAATAAAATTAGCTTATTAAATTAAAGAAAAAATACAGCATGGGATTCAATGGAAGTAGGCTTACGAAAATTTAATCATGAAAATGCGACTTCTAAATATAGCCATAGTTTTATTACGTTGTGCATTTCGAGCAATAAATTAGGTTTCACTATACCCGAATGGCATGACATACTGCGCAGTGGCCAATGAGAAAAAAGTTTCAGCAACTAACCGCAATCAAAAATTATAAAGAAGGCGTAGGTTTTTAAAAACCAAGACTGAAAATTGATTAAAAGTTATTACCTTTGGTGAAATTATTGTTAATGGAAAGTTTTCTGTTACATTCGAATTCACAGCGTTAAGTCGGCTGCCATGCGAGGTGATCGTTTTGAAAAAATAATTAAAGAAACTAATTTTATTTATAAAATGTCCAAAAATTAAAGTAAGTTCAAATCGGTCCAGCTCACCTACATCTTAATATTATTACGAAATATTTTGGTTGTTGTCTTAAAATATAAATAATTTTTTTTTTATTTCTATGAAAAAACATACCGATTTTTATTGTATGGGTAATGAATGAGGCTGGGAATTTCATTTGGATTTTTCAACTATTCCGATAAACCGAATATCCGCAGAGCTAAATGAAGAAAATAGATATTTGGATATGAATATGTTATTTGGATATCAGAAATTAAATAAATCTAACATAGGGCAAATAAATATGTACATTGGTAAAAAAGAAAGCAAAGGTTTCGATACTAAGCTCCGGCAGGGAAAATAAGTCACGTTATTATTTATTGCGAAGATTAGTAAATTTGCGGCATGAAAATATTAATAATGCAACAGTACGGCATGAAAATATTAAGTACCCAGAATTCTATAAGTATCTCTCGTTCACTAGCTAGCTATATGTGCGCTTATTGAATAGTCATGGGATAGCGTACATAGTGGTGTTCCGATACCCCTTTTGTACTCGTTGCCTGTGGTCATAAACGTTATCGACAAAAATACTCGTTGCTACCCATAGTATCGCTGGAAAGTCCTCAAAAGTACTAGGTACATAGATCAAAATTCTAGTTATATGATCGTTTACAATAAAAAATACACAACTTTTGTTTATTTAAATAAACCAAATACTTAAGGGTATACTGATCATTAAAAAGCAAGTAATTGCATTAGGTAGGCGTCCACACAACCATATAAAAAATACAAGTTTAAAAATTTTTCGAAATTGAAAATATTTCAAAAGTTATACATATTTATTTTTATCGAAACTATTTGGATTTGATTTATTTTCTCGCGATTGGAAATAAACGTTTTCTGAATTTTTTAACACTTAAAAATAAGGATGTTTTCTTGCGTATTTTATTTTTTCATAAAATATTTTTTTTTTAATTTATTAAAACTTTTGTATATATGTATTGTTGACATCTTTCATCAATCGTTTTAAGATTTTTTTTTCAAATATTATTGTACGTTCTATTAAAAATAGTTTGCATTTTTGTGTTTTCATTGTCAAAAAATATCTAATCCACTATATTGTTTTTTCGCTCATTTCAAATAAAAAAAAGTTTTTCCTTAATAATTATGAGTAAGAAGTTTTTTTTTTGTTATTCATTTATTTTGAAATCGATATCATAACGTCCTATCGCATAATAAAATCCTGAAAAAATGTTTAGCCTATAAATCTGGGTTTCATTGTTAAACGTCTTGAAAGTTATTGATTAGTAAAGCACTCTGTAGATAGGAAAAATTAAGTACATAAAATTATATCAAACAATTTGTATTTGTTGTGGTAGCTTATAGTTTTTCTGTCGAGAATTTCATTGTTGATGCTTTTTAAAGATTTATCGTAAATGGTGGTGCTATCGTAAAATGTTTTGTATTGTTTATGGTTTTTAATTGAAAAAATACTTGTTTTTTAATCTTCCTTTCCATCTTCCTTCCCATAATTATTATAAAAAGTTTTTTTAAACCTCAAAATAGTAGTTATTGATGACTTAAAACCTTTGTATTTTGCTATAATAATTCTTGATTAACTTTCACTCTTTTCTCTTATTTCGTAGTTGTGCCTCTGTTCTAAATAAAATTTCGTAGAAAAAACTCAAAATTTTAGTTATCTATTCTCGTAAATGCCATTTCTTCGCACTCATTGCCATAACGCCCACTTTTATGTTTCTAATAGTAAACAATTTCACATGCTGCCTAGCTTTCTTTCGTATGTTACGCCGGCGAACATGAAACGCCCACCACTCTGTGATATTGGCAGCCAGCTCCAGTCAGGTGCTGTTTCGCTAATTTGTGGTAGCCTTTACGATTGCAATGCATACATATTTACATACATGTGCAACACTAACGAATTCCAAACAACTAACCAACTTGGCATTTCTAATTTTTTTTTTGATTAATTTAAATTGATGTTAAGCAATTTGCTGTTAACTAAAAGACAGCATAGCTATGAATCAATTAATTGTTGCTTGTAAGCAATTGGTTCGCATTGAATTGCTGTTAAGATAATTAAACAAATGTGGCTGAATTTTTGTTGCTTTTGATTGATTGTCGTTTTTGCATTGGCAAAAAAATATTGAAAGACAAATTTTTTGAAAATGAAAGTGGCACACATGTTGATTAACGCAGCCGCGGATGTTCAAATTTAGCGCCCAATTCAACAGGTTACTTTGCAGCTTTAAAGTCGTAAAATTTCCTCTTCAATTTAAATTTGGGTGACGAAATATTGAAATTTTGGGAAACGCTTCCAAATTGACGAAGCAATCAAAATCTTTCGCTCTTTTGTTTCTCGAATACAAAAAAGGATTCCTTAGCAACACTACAATAAATGAGGAATCGAACATTTTGAATGAGAGGACGTGTTGATGGCTTTCTTTAAATCAAATAACTGCGAAATATGAAACTAATTCGAAATAATAACTTTTTCTAAAGCCGAAGAATTTCGGCTAACAGTAAGAATCAGTGATCTAAAAAATGATTGGTTTTTCCTTCCAAATTTAATATTTTGTTTCTTTAATGCACTAAGTTTTTGATGGTCTGCAGAAACGCACTGATTGAGGATTTTGGTACATCAAAATAACAGCAATAAAAGCAGTAGCTTATGGTACAAAGAAAGATTCATCAAAGCTTAGTGGTATGTATTAGTTTCTTCACTTGGCACAACGCTAGGACGATTGTTTTATTGGCAGATTAGATGTTAAATATTAAGTTGGTTCGTTGGCTCCATTTTCTTGTAGATATAGAAATGGCATGAACTAATAAATCAGTGTTGTCTTTTTGTTCTAATGCACAGCTTTCATCATGTTCGCCATTTAGCCGTCCGATAATATTCAGTTAACAAAATAGATTTCGCGTTTTAAGCAAATAATTTCATTTTCATTGAATCTTGGCATGTTCCACAAATTACACACTTTATTGTTTATTCAGACATAGCTACAGCCGATCATATATCTCATGCGAAGTTTAAAAAAGTAATCAGTTTCTCAATTCGTCGCGAATTGTCGCAAAAAATGTAAATATGACAAAAAATATTTATATATTTAACTTGCTATCTTTACCGCATAGCTCTACCGCTACGGAAAAAAAATCTTCGACTTTAGCTATAATAAAATCCAAGCTAAGGAATCGCTTAGGAATGTCTTCCTTAAATAATAAAATGCATTGCAAATTGCTGTTACGGTTCAAAGTTATTTGCGTTTGTATTGTAGTAAAAATTTCATAAGATGTTGGTGAATTAAAAAAATGGAATCATAGGAGAGAAATGAAATTCCCACCGGCCGGGAGTTCTTTGTGAATAGTTATGTTCCAAATAATTGAAGGTTGGAGGATTTTAAACTGCATGTTCAAAAACTTAATCATGATAGTCAACAGACTTTGAAAGAACTGTTTTCTAATTAATCAAATCGATAAATAAATGTTTGAATAAGATGTTTCTGTCTTCTTATTAACAGTCAAGTCCTGCTATCCCTATATTCGTATATACCGATATAATCTGAATAAATATTTCTGACCAAAAGTCTACACATATGAACTGATTAATACATTTTGTTGATTTTCGAAATCGTATAAAAAAAAATTTTTTTCCCCCAACATCAACTATAAAGCAAATGCAGTACAGATGTGATGAACTGATGAGAGCAAAAAACGTCTTTTTTGACTTATTCTTTAAAAACATTGAAGTAGTAAGTAGAAGGATAGTTGATGAAATTGCTGAAGTATTCGAAACTTTTTTGTAGAAAGGGGGCCCCACCTTTTTACGCCTGGGCCCGAATTTCCTCTCGGCGGACCTGCTTCTATCCGTCCGCCCATGCATCGGATAACTCGAGCAAGTTGCTCTCGACCCAAAGTAGCTTGTTATTGAAAATGCACGAAATCGGCCACGAAAATGTTTTCTATAAAAATAGATATGGTCCTGCCCACTTTATAGCAAATATGTGCATCTCCGAAACTACCTTACCATAGCCCACCAAATTTGATCCACGGTTTATATTTACATTCTATAAGTATAAGCATAATTTCTAAATTTATAGAAACATGGCAAAAACTACGTTCACCCCTCAAAAAAAATGTAATATACAAAACTAAAAAAAGGTGCGACATGTCATTAACTTGAAAAATTTAAATTTTGAAAAATGGACGTGGTAGTAATTGCATTTTGTTTATAAATCATTTTAGTTTTCAAAATGGAGTGTAGTATGTATTTTAGCTGGGTTTATTGCATATTATTTGAAAAAAAAAAACACGAGTGCTCCTAAGTGCGTGGGCCGGTAGTAAAACTTCTTTGCCGATTCTAAAAGAGATATTGAGTTAAATATGGGAGAGATTTTTACAACACATAGTTTCTGTTTTTTTAGTTTTAGCATGAGTGAAAATAGTAGAAGAAATTTGTAAAAAATAATAGTAGTATTATTAAAAATAGTAGTAGTATTTTAGAGTATCAAATACTATAAATTAGTAAAAACAGTAGTAGAATGAGTAAAAAAACGTAGTAGCATTAGTAAAAATTGTGGTAGAAACTAGTAAAAATAGTATTATTGCCATTAATTAAAAATAGTAGCAAGAATTAGTAACCACACTTATAGGAGCTAGTAAAAATAGTATTAGTAATTAATAGGAGCTTAAAAAAATAATAGTCGAAATAAATGGGCTAATAGTAGTAATTAGTAGTAGCATTATTGGAAAGAGTAGTGGATTTAGTAGTAGTAGTAATTACTAGTAGCATTAATAAAAAAAGTAGAAGAAATTAGTAAACACTGTTACAGAACCTAGTAAAAATAGTAGTTGTAATTAGTTGTAGTATTAAAATAATTGTGGTCGAAATAATTGGACTTGTAGTAGTAATTACGAGTATTAGTAGTATTAGTAAAAATAGTAGTAGTAATTAACAGTCGCATTAGTAAAAAATAGTAGTAGAAGTTAGTTAAAATAGTAGTAGCAATTAGTAGTAGCATTAAGAAAAATAGTGGTCAATTATTGGACTAGTAGCAGTAAATACTAATAGCATTAATAAATATAGTAGTATAAATAAATATAGTAGTATAAACTAGTAGCAGTAAATACTACTCGCATTAATAAATATAGTAGTATAAATTAGTAAAATAAGTAATAGAAAATAGTAGTAGTAATTAGTAGTAGTTTAAGTAAAAATAGTAGTAGCATAAGTAAAAATAGTAGCAGTAATTATAAAAAAATAATAGTAGTAATTAGTAGTAGCATAAGTAAAAATAGTAGTAGAAATTAATAAAAATAGTAGTAGTAATCACAAAAAAATATTAATATTAATTATTAGTAGCATAAGTAAAAACAGTGGTGGTAATTTGTAATGGCCTTAGTACAAATAGTTGTAGTAATTAATAGTAGTAGGAGTAGTAGTCGTAGTAATAGTAGTAGTAAATAGTACTAGTAGTATTTATGTAGTAGTTGCAAACCAGTCCCAAACTACTGAAAGGACCTGACATAGTCCCGAAATATCTAATCGAAAAATAGTGCACGGTCCAGAACTTGTTCTGAAATGGTACTGAACTAGCGCCGAAATACATATATATAAATAGTTAAACACAAGGAGTAGTCAAATATGTGCCATCCGTATGGCAATAGTGATAATATTTTTTTTTACCATATTTCCGTGTCTTTTTGGGTGGGTTTCTGCAGTTTCCTGAAAACTGATAGAGATAATTAGAATACGAATATGACAACATATACAGGAGGCAATTGCACAAAAACAAGAATCATAAACGATTGCTCAGTAAGAGCCATACATATTCTGGGTGCCTTATCCAGATGACATAGTCATATTTTATTTAAAATTATCACATATTTGATTATATTAATCACTAAAATTTAAAACTTTCTTTATTTTATTTTACTTTAAAATATTTTGCAATTAACAAACTATAGATGGGCTAGCGCATCATCGACGGCTAACAATGTATTTATATTGTTAAATATCACAGAAAATAAAACCAAAAAGTGCAAAGCAATTTAATTTTCATCACAAAACATATAGTTTTATGTTATGTAGGTAATGATTTCCAAATTTGCTAGCTTATAAGATCGGCAAATAAAATGCGTTTTAAATTGAAAATACTATAATTTTGTTTCTCAACAAAGCGACTTTTTTTTCAAAAACATTTCAAGTTGATATAACCAAAACTTTGTGGTGTATATTGCCCTTTAACTTTTCTATGAACTCCCCGTTCATTTTAATTTACCTACCATATATTCTCAAACGCAACAGTTGCCCTTAACAACCCAACTCAGCGCTGTTGCAGTTGCTGTGCAAATTTGTTGAGATTTTCGGCAGTGGGTGGTCTTCAACATCTTTGTTTATGCAGCTACCTGGCAGGTTGTGTCAGAGTTGTTTCTCACCAATATACAAATATACACAATTCAATATTTCGATTACTTTACTGTTACCTACGTACTTAGCTTTTTTTATTTTTTTCATTTTTTTTGTTTTTTTTTTGTTTTTGAGTGTTTAAAAGTTTCCGCTTGTTTGCATTATTCAACTTTACCAACAAGAACTGCAAATAAACATAGTTACAATTTTCGATAAATTAAAAAGTGCCCAGTTGTACGCTGCATGCAACAGCCGTGTCATTACGGTTGCAAGTGGTCCGTTGCAGTAGTCAAGAAAAAAACTTTCAAAGAAAAATAAAATCAAAATAAAACACCACCCACCGCTGAGTGTGACTGGCTGACTGGCTAGTTGGTTGGCAGCTAGTCGCCTTTGCCTTAGTTCGGTGCGGAATTGCAGTGCCACCAGGATGACGCAATGGGGTGCCACAGCCACAATAAATAATCGCTGAAAACTAAATCATGGCAAAGTCTGCAAAATGTAAAAAAAAAATCACACACACACACAAACAAAGCCAACTAATATATCTAACATGTCTATGAAGGCATTAGAATATCGAGACTTGTTGTTTTGCCAGTAAGCGCCAGGATCAAGTGGCGCACCGGCGCACTTTGGGTGTGGTCGCCGGTGGCTGTCGCTGGCCTGCAACCCCACTCCTGCTACTCCACTTTTTGTGCTGTGGCATAATTTTCTACTTCCCTGCAATTGACATTTGTATCTAGACAGCAACCAAAACAACAACAACAACAACAACAACAACAAGAACAACAGCAGCAGCAACAGCGGCACACGTGCGCATTGCCAACGCACGCAGCAACATGTTGCAAAAGGCTAGCTAAGCTCCACTGCGGCTTTCTGTTTTTGTTTCTGGTTCAGCAAAGTGCGAAATCAATACCACACAAAAGCAAAATAGACAAAACAGAGAACAGCTGCTCGATCGGTGAGTCATACAACCGTCACATTAGCGCTCGCAGTACCAGGAAATCTGTATGAATAAATATCACTATCTATTTATCCAGCTCAACATACAGCATGTAACTGTGCAACATTATTGCTTTCTGGCATCCGAAATGTTGTCAACATCTTATTTGAAAAATTGTGACATGATTGATATTCCATGTCAAGACACCAATACCGAGTGCCGCAGACACAGTCATCACTCTAAGACTTTCTAAAATATTTCACTCAAAATAATCGTCACATTCCAGGGCTATACGCAAGTGTAGACACGCACACCAACATGCACAGCCACTCACACAAAATACTTAAGATTTTTTTCTTCATCTTAAAGTGAGTTCTATACACTATTCTCTATATCACATACACATACATACAAACATAAATATAAGTTCATTTTCCATCCGCATGATCCATCAGCATCCATTCTCATCGCCTGACTGCGGCTGATGTCCAGCTAACTGACTGGCGCACTAATAGCCGCTTGCTGCTTACCGCTGGCCATCTGTCTGAGCCTTAGCCTCAGCCGTAGCGTCGCTTGGTTGCTGCCACGTTGTCTCGTCGGCCGGCCTTTGCAGTAGCTGCCAACATTTATAGGCTTCACTTTTGTTGCGTCGTTTTTCTTGCTGCTACTTCTCATGTTGACCCAATATCGGCGCTGCTTCAAAGGCGTCCAACAGTCACACTCAAAGTCACATATAGCAGTGCACCCAAGTAGAGTGTCGTTTGTAGGTTGATGGAACGCTGAGCTTTATATCACGCAGCGCTACCTAGCAGGAAATGATAATGTGGGGAAAGCTGCGTTTGCTAATTCTTCTAATGCTTCTATACTTATATTTTTTATAATTTTCTTTTCATCCGATATCCTGGGTAAAATGTTTTAGGTAAGTCACCCGGGCACTTTTAATTGGAGACGTAATATAGTGGGTCAAAAATTCTTTTGGCTTTGGATCAGCAGCTGCATCGAGCAGCCATGGTTGGATGGCGGGCGGAAGAGTTACGAAACGCAACAGCAGCCAATGCGAATTCAGTGCCATGGCGTCATTCAGCGGAGCACAACGTACATTCTGTCTACACGATTAATGATTAGTTAGTTGGCAGTAGCGTTGCTTTGCGACCTAAGCCCCAATTAGCACTTGAAGCGAAAGCTGGGGTTTCAGCTGCGAAGACTCGTAATTTTTAAAGCTTGTGGATTTCTGGATGAATCTACTGATGTTATTCAATTCACAGCTGGAGAATACTAGTATCTGTTCTCTCTTGATTGCCAAGGCTGGACACTTACAAAGATAGATAGAGCGTTCTATGGCATGCCCGTTTAGTTTGCATGTTCCCTAATCGACCAGTGTCCCACGATTGTGTCTGTGTACATCTTTTCTGGCCTACTTAGCAGCTCTACCATAAGTGGGACGGATTTCCTTCGCAGCTTTACAAGTTATTAATTTTATCCATCTTGCTTCTTCCCTTCCTGAGAACTGTAAGTGCAGTTTTTTCTTGATTGCTTACGCCCTTCTCGTTAACGTATATGTTCCTTCGGCCGCCAAGCTTAACGCTCGCTTACAGTCCCTAACCACCTTAGAGTTTGTTACTAATGTTGACGTTTTACTCTCAAAACAACAACGCACTCATGCCACAGATGGTGGTGGTACCATCCTTGGTTTCTCCAAAATTAATAATATCTTAAATAAAATGAAATCAGCGCCATTTGATTTTGTTAAGTTCTCTTTGAAGTTTGAACGAACCCAAATGCGGGAAAGTATCCTCTGCTAAAATGATGAGTTTTTGTATTATGGGCAGATCATATGCGTACAGTAGGTATAGTATGGGGTATAGTATGGAGTCTCCTCTTCACCTTCTTTAACAAAAAAAAAGGCGCTTTTTCCGCTAGGATTTGATAAATATGTTAAATTGATTGGTGACCTGATTTTTATTTTATGGAATAGACCATCATGCCGAACACGACCAACTACTTATGATATATCGAGGAAAGCACCTATACAGTATTTTTGAAGTAAAACTTCTTTAGCGGCAGCGGTTTTTTACATCGCGTATCGCAAATCACGTCAGAATAGCAAAACGCAAGTCACCTCCGAATCACATCACGAAATCACGACATGACGTATGTATTATTTGTACTGAGGTAGTGACATTTCAATGTGAATGTATGTATGGACTATGTATGGACATCAGTATATAGAGGTTGCGATATGCAAATAAAAAGCATGTGGGTTGACTGAAGTCCAATCAGAAAAGAGAAGGGAAAAATTAAATTTTTATTTCTCTTAACGAGAACGATTACAATGCAAAAAGAATAATGAATGAAAACAAAGCAAAATGTCAAAACCAATAGTGCGCATGGTTGCACTAAGGAAGACAAAGTTTCAGAGTTCAAGGTGTTGCCACAAGTATCTTCACTCATATATAGCTTGGAGCATTTCGATGTGAGGACAATTTCTGGACCGTTCCGGCACTATTTTGGACTTGATATTTCCGAACCATTTCAAGACCTTCCAGTAGTTCGAGACTGGTTCAACCCTTCAACTACTACGAGTTACTACCTCTACAAGTCCTAATTACTAGTACAAGTTACTACAACTCCTACAACTTCTACTACTACTTCTAATAATTAATACTACTACCAGCACTACTACTAATTATTACTTCGTCTAGTTACTGCCAATACCACTACGACTACTACTAGTAAATTTTTGCTAATGCTACTAATTATTACCACTATTGTTTTAGATATTGCTACTACTGCTACTACTACTCTTTTTACTAATTTCTACTACTATTTTTACTAATGCTACTACTAATTTCTATTTTGACTAAAGGTACTACTTATTACTACTAATATTTTGAATATGTTCTACTACTATTTTTACTAATTTCTAATACTATTTTCACTCATGCTAATACTAAAAAAGGCTAAAAAAGATGTTTTATAAAACTCTTCCCTACATTTAATTGTATATCTATTTGTAGAATCGGCACCGAAGTTTTGCTTTTACTTCTAGCTTAGGTGCGGGCATATTTTTTTACTCAAATGTGGAATATATTTTCTCAAGAATGATTCTAATGTGGCTTTTCCTAAAACCAAATGGAATGGTTGGTATATATGAAGCCAGTTGCCAAAAGTGCATTCAATAGGTATGTAAATTAAAAATGTGATGCCCGCCTGGGCTAAGTGATTTAGTAATTGGCTAGTACCTGTTTTGGTTTTTAGCTTTTCAACCGCTGTTTTCACTTCTGAGTTAGAGAACTTTAGTATAGGTATATCTATTTGGTGGTAGCGATACTTGGTGGGGATCTACATATATTATGTGGGGGAATACTCTTTTAGATTATGGATTAGAAGATGACTGCATTTTCTGAATCACGCTGTGTCCGCTTATTGTTCTCAGTTCTTCTGGCGGCGGCCTCCTGAAGCTCGCTTGTTGCTTTCCAGGGAGAGTAGTCAGTTGCTGCAGTCGCATTAATACTCGGGTATCGTTGGGATGGAGCGTTCCGTTCGTTGTTTAAGGTTTCTTTAATTTTATTAATGGTAGTTTTTCTGTTTTGCAGACAAAAGTTTCCTGCTTGGATGCCCATATATATTGCAAATACATACTTATACGATTTTTTGTTTTCAACACACTTAGATGGCAATTGGTGGAGCACCCGCTCAAAACGCTGAAGTAAATTGAATATGTTGGTACTTCCAAATACTTGTAACTATAAAAGCAAGTAACATTACAATAAAATCACGTTGTAGGGGTCACCGTTAGATACTAAGCGTAGTACGGCAACAGAAAATGGATGGATAGATGGATGGATGGGCAGATATAGGCATGGATGGATGAAAGCGTTAACTTTAGTTTGCTTTTCATGGAATTTGCAATTCGGCTATTAAATTAAAACAACAGTAACCATATAAGAACAACAACAACAACAACAACAACAACTAATAGATGCATAAATCAATTGATGCACCACACTTTGAGCAGTGAGCAGCATATCCACACACACTCACACAGATGCAGATATGTTCGAGTGCATACCTCTACTACCAATTTTGGTATGCAAAAAAGTGGAGTAAAAGTGCAATAAAGTGTAATTGAAATTTATTGTGATGTAGTGTTATTAAATGTTTTATTATTGTTTTTGTTGTTGATGTTGATTTGATGTTGCTATGTTACCGAAGATTATTGTTTGTTGTAAGTAAGCGCTGCTGCTGTGCTGCTGCTGCCTTTTGTGTGGTGTTTTGTGTTTTTTTTTTTGTTGCTACTTTTTCTTACCACAAGTACGCATGTTTATTTGTTCTACTTACTTTGCATCGCCAAATACGGGGCATTCATTGCATTTCTTTACTTGTTTTCTTTTCACCACTTGTTTCTGTTTTATTTTTATTTGCTAAAACAAATTTCTTTTTCACTGCTAAAAAAAAAAAATTGTGGCGTAGTTGCCATGGAGAAAATTCCTGGGTGGGTGGCGTGTGCGGCCGCAAACTGCAGAGTAGATTTTCATTTTAATTTTTTTTTCTAACTGATTTTTTGATTTCACTTATCGCCAATTTGGTGGGAAATATCTGATAGGAATAGATTTGATTTGATAAAGACAGTGATTACGAGGCAGCATATTTGGTAATTTGGAAAACGTGGGAGTTTTAGTGAGCAGCCAAGTAAGTATTTAGATATTTAAAAATAAAAATAAATGTTATTTTAAGTGTTTTCTATAAAAAGACTAGCTTAAAATTATACTGTAAATGAGAACGTACGAAAAAATCTTCTTATATTGATTTCAAAATTTTTTTTTGAAATTGCAATATTTTCTCTCGATTCATTTTTATACAAAACAAAAAAAACCTACAGAAGCTGATATCTGTTTTCTCCAAAACTAGTAAATATTTTTTAGTCACCAATTCCATCCTACTTTTCTTTCTTTTGATAACAATTTTTCTCTAATCCATATACTTTTTTAATGAACCAACATTTCTAAAAAGAACTGAAAATAGGAATATCCCATTCGGATTTCTGACTTCCGTTTCCATAGCAAATAACCAGAAAAGTCAAAGTAAAAAGATCGTTTTTGAAACCTAGATAATCTTCCATAATCTTCCTTTTACTTTGTGCATTTTTTTTTGTCCTAACTCGACTTCAGTTCATCACAATCGCATTGATTATACTTCCGATATTCTCGAGATGTAGGGTTACTTTCCGATGGAATAAAAGAGAAAGTTATTTAAGGATTATTTCATTCAAATATAATTCACTGTCACTGTATAACTAACGAAACTTCATAAAACAAAATGTGTAGGACAAATGCTCGTAAACTTAAATGATATTGGTATCACCAAAGCTGTATGAGGAAACTTAAATCTTTTTTTTTTTGCATAAGTTTGTCGCCTATATCTAGGTATGAATATAAATTAAATGCTAATTATTTATTTAAAATTCAAATTTATTACACAATTTTCATTCACTTGATGTTGATTAATCATCTGTTTGGTATTTGATTGTCAAAATTTTTTATTTCGCCATAGTGAGTGAGAGAAAATGTGAGAACCTGCTAGTGAAACTGTTGTATCGAATACGCAAAATTTGTTATTCAGCACAAACTTAAATTAACATATAGGAGAAAATTCTAAAATGGAACTTTTTTTGGGGTACAAATTTTTAGGATTAGGTACTCGAATTTCAATTTAAAATATAAAGTAAAACAAAACTGGAAATTTCAGCAATTTATATTTTTAAATTGCAGGCAAATACAGAATGAATGAAAGCTTTGCATTTTATTAGTACAATTAGTTTTTACTATTGTATTATAAAAACTGGGTTATTTTCCGTATGTACAAATTTAAAAGTTAGATGTAAAAAAACATTTTCAAAGGAAAACATACGTCGATTTTATAAACGATTCTTGGAAAAGGGCAATGTTCATTTTTTTCTAGTTTAATCAGTATTGATGTTGAATGATGATTACAAAAGAATGTTGGGGTATTGAAAAACAATACAATTGATAAAGTTATTTGAACCATTAAAGACATAATTTCTGAATTTTGAAAATCTTAATATAAAAAACTTATATTTGAATGAATGTACTGAAATAATTATTTTATTTATTCACAGTCGCACTTATTGAAAAGAAAAAAAAGCTATTAAAAGGGAACTTTGCTTAACGGAATTTTCACTGCAATACCTTCTTAAAAAGTAGTTGTTCTTGCGGCGTTGTAAATTTAATTTTTGTCACTAATAGTTAGGTCAAATATAAACAAATTATGTGAAACAATTCTAAAATGAAGAAAAAACTTAATTTGAAAGTAAACATCTTTTATAGAGCTGCAATTGAGTATTTAAAAAATTCAAACCGAGCTGGAAAACTTACTAAAAACTTTGAATTTCTGTAAAGACAAATTTGGCATCGAGGATGACCATTTGCTATTTGATCAAATAAGAAGAATTAATAATGTCTTGAATGGCAATATATTTAAAGAGAAATCTGATGAAGAGGTTGATAAAAATTAATTCATATTTTAACTTCTTTCACCAACAGAATATATCATTTAAAAAATTTTACCGGCCAAAAACGTTCATGTTAAATGAGAATTTTAAATGTTAGATACAAGACGAATGAACATAGATCTATAAGAATGCACAACACGTTGCTTTTGCTTTTCTAGTTGATCAACAGAGTAGGCGCTACCCATGGTGGAAAGAATACAAAAGGTGGCGCAAATTGTGGTACCGCTAACCCGCACTTGAAAATTTTGACAGAATTTCTACTTCTCTACCGGTAAATCTGATATGACGTCTCATCCAAGTTTCTCTCCGATCAATCAGCGCAATCTTGTATTCCATCAGTCTGGGGAAAAGCAGAAGAAACGTTCTTTGACGAGACTCGATGTAAAAACTTTAGCGGCAATGATAATTGGCAAAGAAGAAGAAAGCTCTATGTTCTTCGTAATTGGTAAACGTAGTATTAGTTTAGATTGTACATATGTCGGTTTATAACCTTTTCAAAGATAATGTTAGTTTGTTGAAAAAAATCTTTTATCTCATGCCCCTATTTTATTCTCCATTGTTTGGTAGTCAAAATTAAAAACAAACTCTGTGTATTGAGCTATGTAGTGAAATAGTCTCATGCCATAAAAATGGATAGTCCAGTTTTGTTTTTATTTGTGTGAAACAATGCTCATTTTTCGATACCTTCCGAGTTACAGTGTTTGTGGTCGAACACCTCCGAAACAGCTCGACCGATTTGTATAAAATTTTTCAGTATATTTGATAGGTAAGAAAATAGTTAGTATATTTTATGCTTAGAAAATGGTTGCCACCTATTAAAAAAGTGAAATTTAGTTAATAAGTTATATGAAATTAAAATATATGTAGATATGTGCTAAATGGTTCGTCTCGGAGAGAAGGTTCATAGCTAACTTTTATGAGGGTTGTCACCTGTTTGAAAATCCGAATTTAATTCAATTATGTGCAATAAATAACCAAATATGGGTTTCAAACGGTTCGTACATATATTTTGGAGGGGATGTTACACATTTGAAACATCAAATTTTATAACAATATACACTGAATGGTTTGCTTCGACGAGCAAAAGATTTAAAGCGAGCTATATTTTGAAAAGAGTTGTCACCTGCTTGGAAAGTAGATTTAATTAAATTATACCCGAATTATATAAAATTTTGAAATATGTTATGTTTAAAAAGTCGAACTGAATCCAAGTAAACACAAATTATATAAAATATGAAACTATGGGTGGCAAACTGTTCGATTCGCTGAGGAGAGAGCTGGTAGAATATATTGAAGGTTGCCACCTGCTTGAAAACTTGAATTTAATAAATTAAACAAATATGGGTGTCAAACGGTTCATTTTGTTGAGCAGAAGGTTTGTAGCTATCTAGATTTTAAAGAAGGCTACCACTTGCGTGAAAAGTCGAATTAAATTGAATTATACACAAGTTATTAGAGATATTTATGTAGTAAAATATGGGTATAAAACCGTTTGTTTCGCTAGGAAAACGTTTAAAGAGAAATATTTTGAAAAGCGTAGCCACTTTCTTAAAACTAAAATTTAGTTAAATTATACATTGAGGCTATAAATATTAAAATTATAGTGTCAAACAGTTCGTCTCGGCAAAGGCAAGGTGCATAATTATATTTGTGAGAGGGTTGCCACATATTATGATTAGATAAGCAAATGGCAATTAAGAAATAAATGAAGTCAGGACAACGTCTCACAATTTTTTCTAGTTTATGTATTGAAATAAATGAAAAAATTTCATGATTTTGCAGTGCGAAGAATTCGTCCCGCTAGAATGTCTTATCCAACGGACTCACATTTGTACTTATCTTGTTAAATTAAAATCGGAATTCAGGCTCTCCACCTTCATCTTCCACAATCGACGCAATCTTACCTCGTACATATATTTTATGTACATCTGTGCACACATGCGCCTTTCTAACCCGCTAACTTGCAAAACTCCAATTTTGCATTTGCATTACATCCCAAAACTCACCATCAATCCATCAAAGCAGTCAGCCTCACCTGCCGCGCGTAATTTGAAGCGCCGTCTAGTGGTGCGTCAGCCAGTCGACGACCGCAAACGACAGACGGCAGACGGTAGACGGCAGTCTACGCTGTGTTGAGACAGTTGCACAGGTTGTTTGATTAGCTTGAAGCTTAACTATTTCTTCTGGCTTTGTTTTTTTTTTTGGTTATTTTGTGATCGTTTTTGAAGTTGCTTGTTACTTGTAGACGAGAATATAAAATCGTGATTTGTGGTTTAAATGATTTAATCTAATTCTTCATTTCATTTGAAAAAATTTGTTTGAGGTGATTTGTATAATTTCGTGGTTGCACTTGATGCTAGTGATTACTTGCGCCACCGCAATGCTCTGCACTCCCCTCTTCCCCCGGCTCCAGCTACATACATACCCATTTAACTAAAAAATTTACAAATAACGTCTGATTGTGCTTGTCTGCTCAATTTAATAGCAACAAAAATGTTGCGGTGAAAAAGATGTATAGTATGTATGTATGTATGTATGTACATTGTAGATCGAGAGGAGTTGGGAAACGTTGTGAAGTGAGCTGGTTGTCAGTGTTGCACGTTAATTAGCTCAGACGTTTCAGGTGTAGCAATAGCTGCAGGTTGTGTTGGGTTTGGTTTATTATTATTTTGGTTGATTCGTTGGTTGTTTTGTTGTTTGGAAAGGCGGCAACACCGCCGCACCGCGAATGTTGTCTTATTGGCTAGTCAGTTGTAGATTTGTAAAAGATTTCAAAACATTTTAAAATGCATATGGCTTAATTGTAAGCAACATTTTATCGACATGATTAGAAAAGAGCGTAGCATGAAAATCATGACGCTCATCACGAGTAAGATGTAATAGAAAAGAAAATATATAACAAACCAAAAATTGTAAAATTGTAAATAGAAATTCATGACTTTCTTTAAGGCGTATCGTTTGATTGTTTGACACACATAGTTACATACATAGTTAATCAAAATTATTTGGGTGTGATTTTTTAGCAGTTATTGGAATTTGACTTTCTTTTCTTTATTTTTAATTGTTACGAGAAATGAAGTGGTAAGTAATTATTGTTCGCAATGAAGTGAAATTGTATGCAATTTGAAATGAAAGTAATTGGAAGATGAGGTTGGTAGATTATGAAGGCAGCCATAAAAACCATATTAAAATCAACCAGATCAGTTAATAATACTTAGTTTTTCACGGACACTATGTGTGAATAGGTTCTGCAAAGACAAACAAACAACAATGAAACAAACAACGAAAGAGGATTCACCTGTAAATATAACTTCACGGTCCAAATTCTCCCTTGTCCATACTAATCGTTATTGAATACGCACTTCAGTTAAAACGAGATTTTTGCAGTGTAATCCAATCTCTAATGACAAATTATTTCAATATATGTCTCATTGTGCAAATGGAAACGTCTATATTTTTTGACGAAAGCTTTTAGTTCACTTGGCTTAGGCTAAGAACATGAACTGAGTTAAATTTTGTTTTTGTAATTCATAAGTTAATCATCCTCTGAGCATACTAAACTATGAATAATAAAAGTTAATAATGTAGGTAAAGAAAATAAATAAAATACCATTACATAGCACACTATATGTTCAACGATGAATGGTATTTAATCACAGATTGGGAGAGATTACAATAAAGTTGATTTGATTTCAGCGACAAAAGTCTTCTTTTGCGTACTTCCCAGGAATAAAAGTTCTGCCAAATATTTACCCATCAATAGTTCATTATCTTTCGAGGACCTGTTTTCTTTGACCGAAGGTGATACTTCCAAAATTCGAAGTTTTGGCTAG
The DNA here is from genome assembly GCA_951828415.1 of Anomoia purmunda. Lineage (NCBI taxonomy): Eukaryota > Metazoa > Arthropoda > Insecta > Diptera > Tephritidae > Anomoia > Anomoia purmunda. The sequence continues at coordinate 84,807,803 of OX639994.1, forward strand.
TTCTTTAAACTAGAGTAATTTCCCTATTTGACATCTACTTTTCCTCAGGCCAGATGCGAAGATGGCGCTTACATTTTTTAGTCTGCCCAACGTTGAATATTTTTGCGCTTTCTAAGAATTGTTTTTTTTTTTATCATCTACCAAAAACTATTCTTTTTTCTTTTCTTCAATAATAGATCCAGTCTTCGTCCATATCTTTTGCATTGTCCGCTACTGTTTTTAGCGCGAATATTAATAGAGTTGCTTAATGGCTTTTAAAACGCGTTGTTAGGTCTGTACCGAACATACATCCGCTTCATACTTCCACTCGAACAGTTGGGCCATGCATAATTTGCGAATTCTGGATGAAGAGAAGAAATTTACGAGAAATGTCGAAGTCATCCGCAACATTGATTTGTATTTTGACTCTAGTCAAGTTATGTTCATCAATCCGTCTTAGCAAGGAATTAATGTGGCTCAGTGACAAAGCGACAATGCTCATTTTTGTATAGTGCGGAATATCAATACTTTGGTTGCTATTAAAATATCTTAAAACAAAAATGGCTGTAAACGAAGTCACCTTTTCAGAAAACTACCGACCTAGTCTATAAAGTAGATCCCAGCTTGACAGACAAAATACTGAAGACGAGTTTATTTTTAATGTCATATAAATTTCGCCATAGGTGTTCCAGACTGACGTTATGTGTTCCATCTAAACCTTAAGAGCATAAGTTGGTTCGGATTTAACTAAATCCCCCGCTTTTAACTCCTTCCATTATCTTTGGATAAAGTCTTATTGGGTCACTTTAAAATAAGTTTAATTTGCATTATTAATTTCTGTATCTAATAAGAAAATTTTATAGTAATTCGAGTGATCAAGTGCATTTAACAAAATTGAACGATCCCTCTTATAATAAGACTTCAATTTTCCTCTGCAAACGTTGTGCTTCTCTCTATAACCGTAACTCTTTTGTAAGTGCATAGAAATGAGAAATACTATATACACGTATGCATATACAGGGTGTCCCAATGTGGAGTCGAAAACTTCTCTTAAACATTGATTGATGGCGCAGGCAGGTGGAATTATTTCACTTTGAAATTTACCAAACATTATATTGCTATGTCGTATTTGCAAGTTGCATTCCACAACAGAATTACATTCAATGGGAAAAGTTTTTTTTTTAATTTTTTGTATCCTGTGAATGGTCAACTTCAAATAACTCGACGAAACATCATTGAACTCTCAATTCCAAATTACACTAGTCTTCTTCTTCTTCTTAATTAGCGCTAGGTGATTTTCGGGCTGGCTGGAATGCAATAAACTCTTCTCTGGGATTCATTCTGATTTCGTAGTACATTCAACAGAACGGCAACTTCTTAATTATACTATTAAAGCGTCGCGAGCTTAAATGAAGTTACGAAGAGTGAATATGGTGTCACCTCATATAACTGAGCCTTAGTCCCGTGAAAGCAGGGCAACTGAGCAGGTTGTGCTGAGGTAATTCCATCTCCTCATCTTCTAAGAAGTTTCGGCAGAAAGGGTCAGTGCTGATATGGAGGCACACCGTACGGATTCCCATTACACTGCGCGACCTTACATGTTCAAGACTATCAGACAAGAATCCCATACAGAAATATTGGTTATACTACCTTTTCATATAACATTTCAATAGCTCAAGGCAAACGGACCCAGGCGATGTTCCCCTTACAAAAGTCTCAGGCTACCACTGCCTTCTTCAATCTTTCCTCAATATTTAGGTTCCAGGAAAGTTTTCTATCTATTCTCTCTATCTGTTAAAGTCAGATACTTAATCCTATCCGAAAGTGCGAGCTGAGCGCCACCCAACGAGGGCAGGTGAACGTTAGGAATATTGTACTTTCTGTTAAATAAAATGAGCTCGATTTTCCAGGGCATACAGTTAGTCTACAGTTTCGATACCAAAATCATCCGAATATGCAAAACTTGTCAGCCTACCCGCTCTAGTTGCAACAGTGGGTCATTGACCATAACAACTCAAAGTATCCTCGACAAAACCAATCAGTTTCAGTCCCTTAGCAGAAGTTTCGTTGTGGAGACAGAATTTTCCAGCAGTGTGACCATAGAGATCTTCGTTACCCACCCTGGCATGGAAGCCGCCAAGCACGGTTTTAATATCATGACGGAGGTGTCGCTCGTTCTAGATGCTTTATAAATTGATATTTGACCACGTCGTCTATATCTTCCATCGAGGCGTGGGCACAAATGAGCGAGATGATCAAAAATCTTGCTTTGACACGAATCGTGGCGGGACACTTGTCCATCGTAGTGAGCGATAGTATTTGGTGACGAAGTCGCTCCTCAACCACAACGAACTTGCGCTCCTTTACATGGCATCTATCATAGTCCTTAATACGTTGCCACGGCTGTCACCAAAAATACATATTTCATCCGTGGCTTGTCGAAATTTTCCTTTGGAGATATCTTTTAAGTGGCCGGTCCCAAGTCCAGCGCACGTTTTTCGTAAGAACAAAATTGTATAGCAAGCCGAAATCAAAGATTTTACCCAACTCAACTAAACTCTTCTTGCATCCCCAAAAGTAATTTGCGCAGTTCTGGGGCACCCGGTAGCCCCTTATAACAGGCCTGTAAATCAATTTTCCACATTACCTGCGCATACACAGCTTTGCACCGTCGACACAACTAATATGATGCTTTCAAATGCACAACCACACGTACATACTTAAAATACATACTCGCATCTAAACATTTCACATAGATTTATCAAATCGTTACGCGTCATCACGCTTTTTCAATATTCCCACTCAAAATCAACGCGGTGAAATGAGAAATCATCAGCTCAGTATTTTGCTGGAGCAACATCAAATCAATTGCAACAAAGAGGCAGCACCACCAATCCAGCTACCAGCAGGCAGCAGTAGCGATGCCATCATCATCATTGCCACTGCCGGCCGACCGGCCGGCTCCTGTTCACACTGCAACAGGAAGCTGTTAAACGTTTTCGATATTAAATTTCAAAGATGCCATTGCATAAATCATCATCACCTCGGCGTTAGCAAACCAGCATTGCCAGCAACAAAGCAACACAATCGTTGCTGGTATTTGTAGCTACTATGAACGGCGGGTAGATGGCAAACGGCAAACGGCCGGCCTACTATTCTCTAGTTGTCTAGTTGTTGCGAACATTTGCGCGCCGATGCGCCACTGCCGCCACTGTTGATTTGCCGTAGTAGCATGCATCATAGTGTAACGGTAGCCGCCAATCGTGCTGCTGCTGCTGCTGCTACTTGCAATGCACAAATCTTTCGCTACAGTGGTGGTGAGCGGCGTTGGCAAGTTGCAAGTTGCAAGTTGCACGATTTTACCATTGCCCCATATTGGTGCGGCGCGCACACAAGTGTCGATAGCAGCGTCAACATTCACTGTTTGTTTTTGCTGATTTGCGAAACAAAGTGGATTTTATTTTCGCCTATTCGCTATGCTGTGATCAGAAATAAATGTTTTATTATTATTATTATTTTTTTCGTATTTTTTTTTTGTTCGAATACATAAGCATTGTATTCAATTTCCGCAATTTATTGCCGCTTCAATGCAAGTCGTCGTTGCTGCAGTTTTTTTCTTTTTTGGGTTTTTTTTTGCCTGTTTTGCAAAAAGTTGCATATTGAAAAAAATCAATTAAGTGAAATTAATAAAAGCGATTAACTTGTGATTGTTTAAAAATTTTTCACTGTCATCTGTCAGCTTTAAATATTCATATTGTTGGCGCGGTTTGCCAGCCTCGCCTCCGATTGTGGACATCGATATGCAGACACTTACTACATTTGTATCTCCCTACAAGTAGTTACAATGTATGCATCAGATTGGCCTAAAAACGCGGCACACTTGCCAATGCACCGCTCCAGCGTTTCAGCATTTTTTCGGGCGCACCTGAGCAGCCTTCACGTAATCTCCACAAATTATTAATAATAATTTAATTATGACAAGCGGCGGCGGCCCGTTGCTGGCGAATTGTAAATTAATACACGAAAGAGTTGCGTGCAAATAAATAAATTGCCAAAATAAGAGAAAACAGTGAAACTATGGAGATCAGTTGAAAAAGGTTATGAAAAAAATCGAAAGCATCAATTCATACATGCAAAGGGTTCGAGGACCAAACAACAGCCAAATTACGGTGGTTCATTTCATATCAATTCACTTCCACTTTTAGCGTAAAAATCTAAGGTTTCGATGACGATAAATTTTTGCATTGCCATTAACATCGAAGCGATCATTAATCCCCTGGAAAATTGCTAGTCCCTACTGCCGCTCTAATTCCAAGATGGATTATTTAGAGTATTGAATTCATTGTGAAAATACGAATTTATTCAAGCAAAAATAATTTTACATTTATATTTAACTAGTTGATACCCGCGACTTCGCCTGTGTTACTTTCTACGTTTCCACATACATACGTAGAGACGACCTGTTTTAAGCTAAAAATGCAGCTTCGATGAATTTTAAATCAATGTCCTGTAGGCACAGTAAAGACGAAGTTAATAGCAATTTTTTTTTACATAAATTTCACTAGGATATCTGCGGACTCGAGGATCAACTTTATATCGATTATGACTAAGAGCCATTGCTTTTAATTGCACAAATCTACTTCAAAAATATGGAGTTTCTGGAAATCTCGACTACAGGCATCTAAAAGAATATTTTTTCCATATTTTATACTATGTATGTTTTCAATGCCTTCTAAGTTGGCATACTATCCTGATATCAACAACAACATCTAACCAAAAATACGGATTTGCTATGCTTCCGCCATCTAGCGGGAAGTGCTTCTCGTCGCACCACCATTATTCGTTTTTAATTTCTTCAAAATAGCATCAAATACGGAGAATGGCCCATTCATTTTTCATAAAAGTATTTTTTGTTGCATCAGCACCATACCTTTCTAATATCATCAATGTCTAACCATGAAGATAGGTTTTCTAAATTACTCGATTCTTACGCCATCTATCGGACTCACGTTTGTTTTGCTGCACCTCCATTATACGTTTCCTTTTCATCAAAATTTAATTAGCTTTCATAAAAGTATGTTTTATTGTGACCGTCGTGGCCGAGTGTTCTGCATTTGGACGCTTCATTCAGTAGGCCCAGAGTTCAACCTCCTCCACAGTTTGAGTGTACTCTGGATATCGGTCATCAAGTCGCCGTTTTCATTCTTAAAGGAAATTGCCCCGGGCGTGAGTCGCCGTACCTTCTGATAAAATTTCCGAGCATTTTTCCTATCGGCTAGCATCTCAAGCTTCTCGCACTCGTGCATCTAGGTCTCTCTCTTCTTTTTTCGGAATTCAGCGGCGGTACGTAATGATCAAAAAATGTGGTCCCATTGCGCGCAGATATCTGCTTGTTGAAAATTGCTCTTAGAGAGCTGTAGTGCAAGTCGAGTGGCGAAGCGGTCGGTTATCTGTTGTGATTGCAGCTTTTGGACGTCGGGCTTTCCTCGTCTCACTAGGCGCGCGAGTCGATGTTAGCTTCTCGAATAGTGCGCACGTCGAAGACACTGGAAGCACGCCTTCCGTCCACCACAACATGATCAATTTGATTTCGTGTTTTTCCATCAGGAGATAGCCATGTAGCTTGATGTATCTTTTTATGCTACTTTCCACCTTGGCATTAAAATCGCCTAACACGAGTTTTATATCGTGACGGGGTATCGTTTGTACGCGCTCTCAAGGCGCTCATAGAAGTTATCTTTGTTCACACCGTCCTCCTCTCGTAGGAGCGTGGGCGCAAATCAGCGAGATGTTAAAGAATCCAGCTTTGATGGTTGCTTAAATGCCGCGATGTCTGATTTTTGTATCCCTGCTAAATTAATTTGGATATGTAGAATGTCGTTGGGCAACACACCTACTTTGATAACTCACTTTTCGCCCCTTCGGATAGATTTTTAACACCACTACATTCTATCTTAAAACACTGTTCATTGCATCATTGCCAAAATTCAGATCGGTTGAAGCGATAGCACAAAATCGTTGAAGCTACTGGTCAGCAGTGCCAAAGCTTGTGTTGGGATTTTATTACACATTCACGCTTATGCTTGGCCAATACTTTCGAGCATAAAATACGTATGTTATTATTGCTTATAACTTCGGCGTTTGCGTGCATTTAAACGAACATGTTGTTTCGTTTTTGTTTTTGTATTTGTTTTTTTTTTTCGTTGGTTTTGAGTGGATCGTAAGCGCCGATAAAATTTAATTCAATATTAATTTGCCGAATATTCTCGCTCGAATGTCAGTAAATACAATTTACCAATTTATACGCAATGATAAGACACTTTATGGCATATACAGTGACTCAAATAACTGAGCACGCGGTGACCACCTTTTTGCAATATTTACAATGATTTTCACGTCAAGTCTTGTTTTTTTTTTTTTTGTAAAACTTTAGTTTATAATATAACAAATATGATATAAATTAAAACTTCAAACTTTTTACTCAATTTATAAAAACTGAAAAAAATTACATAAAAGTTTCAAGCTTTTCAATTTGAATTTTTGCAAAACTCTGTGGTTCAGTCAGCCTAATATTATGCAATTCCGGCTAACAATTGGCCTAAATTTTGGTTCCACGCACTTTCTAAACAAAGTCCTGATGATTTCTATTTTTTTTAGTGGCGGTATTTCACAACCTCTGCCATATAAACAGCATATGTGAAATGGAAAAAGGTTTCCAGTTTTTTAGTAACAATAATTTAAATTGGCTACAAAATTTCATACCAAAAGCTTTCTCAAAAATTCGGATTGAAAAGTTGAAAGTGAAAGTTGTAAACAGTAACTCAAAATCTCGCAATCCAATCCTCATGAATCTTCGTAGGATTTTTGCAACACATTATTTTATTTTTAGTTTTATAACAATTAATGTAATGAAATACATGGGTAAAAAAGCATATGATAAGTTATAGATCATTGAAGACAAAAACTCTATTATTGCAGTCGGGTTCCCAATGTGGTAAAATCCGTTAAGTGGATTGTCACCCTTTTGGAATACAATTACCAAATTCTGCATTTTAATTCCACAACTCGAGCCAATTGGCGGATTTAATAAATTCTAGTATTTTACGCTGAAAAAGGTAACTGCACTCAGAAATATTTTGCAGGAATAGTTTACCGAGTGTCTTTAGCCTTGCACAGCTGTGAGATAACCTATTGAAGGGAAAGGCGATCCTATCCACATGCACTCCTAAAGACCAGTGCCCTGTTCAAACTGCCGTGAGTTTTTAGGTATTTTCATTCCTCATTCCTAAAAGAGCCCTGTCTTTAGGTGGGTCATTCGAATAGTAAATTTCTGCAATTCTACTATTGAACTCCTTAAGCAGGGCTCCCTTATCCACCCGCGTTCTCGGGGTTGCATTCTGCCTTACCGTAGTACCTAAATTGCGGCTTCAACCGTTGCATTTTCTAACGACCACTAGAAGCAGCGCGCGTCGCACCGAAATAAACGAGACGTTTTCTCATTCTCTCGAGGTTCATTGTTGGCGTTTTCCTTTATTTGCTTTTTCTGCTTTCTTATTTTTGTTTCCTTCTTTGTCACTTCTTACCTAACACGCAGTCATAATTGAACAAACCATTTACTCGGCGCTAGCGCCGCGTTATAATGAAATGCTCAGTACAAATGGTCAGCAATCTCTTATTCTGTGCTGACTAAACTGAAATTAGGAGAGTAACTTGGCTATGACGTCACACCAGATTTATCAGTGGAGCGAAATGAGAAGAATATTATCAGGTGTGTCGTAGAATCTGATCTTCTCGGTGTCGGATTTGAAATCGCCAACTTTTTACGTTAGGTGTCACGAATCCGATTTGATCGGTTTTTTTGTTCGAAATTTTTTTTTATTGGCTTTAGTTGTCGCCGAATCCGAGTTTTTCAGTTTTTTTTTTTATCGGAAGTAAATCGGCTTTTGCATATTTGTGCTTTTTTATATCGTGTAGCAGGTATTTCTCATAAAAGATTGGTATATTTTGTACAAAATGTTATTCTTGTTTCAATATTAACATTATTCATTTATAGGAGAAAACATACAAAATTTATCAAAAAATAAAAACAATTTTTAGCTACTTGAAATTTGCTCCTTATTATAGCTAAATTGAATGAGCTACAAAACTGCATACCCGAAAATTTTCTTAAAAATTTGATGATATTTTTTTTAATTTGTTTGATTTTTATACATTTTCTCGAAAGTTTGAAACTTTGATCCACATGGTTTTTGTTCATGATTCAATTATTAAAGGTTTGATCAGAAAACAGTTTTCTCGCTCCCCTTCATAAAGTCGGCCCCCTCGACCATTCGATGTGTTGCTAAAAATTCGTAGAACAAAGATTTATATATTCTCTTTGAATAAAATATTAAAACTTCATCTAATATGCTGTTCATGAGAGGTTTTGCTTAGGTAACATGAAAACAACATTTGTTAAGGGAGTGTCAAAAATCGAATGTCACTAGTGCGCAAACCTTTAATAATTGAATCATGGATTTTGTTAAAGTATAAACTATTTTTGTAATAAATAAGTCAAATTAAATAAAGATAGACAAAATTGCCAAAACTTGTCAATAGATTTTGCTGTTATTTTTATCGACATAGTTATAAAAATATATACATTCTGAGATGTGATAAAAAATCTGGATTTTCCTCGTAAGCCATAATATATTAACTTATTTTATTCTCTTATTGTTATTTTATAACAGTGGAAAAATATAAAAATTCACAATCGTTTGCAAATAAGTGTCAATTTTAGCACATCAGTAGAACAGCTTATTCGAATGTCGGTTTTGCTAATGTTCGAAAATGCAAATTACGATAGAATTTCGCGACACCAAACGAAACCGATATCAAGGGTTGGATTACGTGTTCAGTGAACGAGCTACTCGTCACGTAAAAGCGAATATTTGGAAAAACACGAAAAGTGAACGTATCCCGTATCTCGTAATTCGGTATTATGAGTTAGGCAAACGTAACTCATTTAGCGTAAACGTCAAAAATTTTCATACGATTACACTGGCGCTATTCGCATTCCAAAAATTTCGACTTGTTGCTGTGATATTACTAGTAGAAATTTAATTGGATAAAAAGTGACAAAATAAATGAAAAATATGTAAATGGTGTTTTTTTTAGACTGATAGAACTTTAAATTGAAATAAAACACATTAAGAATGAAGTATGATGCCAATTTTTTTTATTTTTTTTATTTGAAAGACATTTTCATGACAATTAATATTTAGAGAACGATTTCTGGCATATGTCCGCCACGACTGGCTTTGATGAATCGGATGCGAACAGTCCAATTTTCTTTGCGCAAAATTTTCCATGTTGTGAATGGACAAAGTTCAACTTGTTGAGCACGGCGGCGAATAGACAAATTCGGATCTTCTCCAACACTATTTTCATTTCATTTCATTTATTGATCACTTACAGCACCAATATTTTCTTCTGTACGTACAGTTCTTTGTCTTGTTGTTGGTTTTTCATCGATTATGTGAGCCATGAAATTCACGAAGTGTTCTATAAGTTTGGCGAACAGAACACTGTTTTTTAACGTAAATTTCCACAATTTTTGAACGTTGTTGCGGCGTCATTCTTTCCATGATGATTTGTCAATGCTTACTGAACAGAAATGTTAAAACGAAATGTCGGTTACCAGCTGTCAAGTGACAGCTATCCCTATCGAAATTTCTATCAGTCTAGAAAAAACACCCGTTACATACATATTTTTCTTAAGAAAAATCGTTTTTTATATTCTAAGCCAGTTCAAGAAACTTAATCAGCAGCAGAAAAGCACCATACGCGATTTCATGAAGGAGCATTCTAATTTGGCAAAACTGCTTTAAGACTTTATAATTTTTTGTGTACAAACATTGAAATGACATTTTGTTCTCAGAATTTCTATGAATAACAGTTAGTTTAGAATCTAGTGCACGCTGTGCTAAAATTCGATACGGCAATAAACGTATATCGTAATACCAAGATTATCGTACATACAATCAGTACCGCAAATTATTTCTTTCGTTTCACTGAACACGTAATTCGACCATAGTTTACATTTTCGACAAAAACCAATTCCAAGTTGGATTCTTCGACAAGCCCATGTAATACAAAAAATAGCCAAATGATCAATTGTTTGAGGAACTGTATATATGTACATATGCATGTTTATTTGTATGATTGTTTTTGGCAGTCTGCTACAAGGGCCTCACATTTCATTTGTATATATGTATGTATGTATGTACATATTGCTAGTTGGTTGTTTGTCTCACTCACAGCTGTTATTCTTGTAAATTATGTGCACTTTCACCAGCCAGCGCATAATCATAAAAATTCCATGGATATCTTGTAGCCTCGGCACGGTTAACCCATTGGCCCATTGATTGCATATAAAAACCATATACACTCACATACTTACATACATACATACATACACATGTACATACATATGTCTGTTTGTGATACTCGGTAGTTAAAGGCTTAAAAGTCGGCCAAGTTGCATCTCATTCTCTTCGGTTGCATCAAACATTCGCTTACTTTTTGCATAAAATATTCACACATCTTTATGCGCGTGCGTAAATGCAAACAGCAAACATATGTACATACCGCTGTCATATCCTTTTGCCTGTCCACTATATCAACGTAATGATCAAATTAATTGGTTGTGGGTGAAGAGATCATCATTGTCAACGTTCGCAATGTGTCATATATCATGGCAAAATAAGAATAAAAAAAAATTGAAATTTTAAAAAAGTAAATGTCGAATAAACTGAACACAAAATATGTACCAAAATTGCAACTTACCTTCGATAGCGCTTACCGAGCACTAAGCCGCTTTCTGTAGGTATATCTGCGCTTTGATTTAATTTTGAATTCTTTGTTTTTTTTTTTTTTTGATTTTGTCTTTGGAAGTTTTGTTAATATCACGCAAGTGTTTGAAGTTGTTTACGCTTATTTTTTATTTTTTTTTTTTACATAAATGAAAGTGCAACAACGACAACAGTAACAGCATGTTGCATCAGTTTCACTGAAGGTGCAACCTTCGTTGTGTTAGCCACGCTGTTGCCTTTAGGTCTTTTTCCTCCCTGTTTTTTTTTTGGCTTTTTTTTGGCGATCACCCGCTGTGTGGGCGCTTTAAGGCATCCACGTATGCACCAACATACTCACTCACTCACTCACTCACTCACTTACTTACATGACATATGCGCGTGTCTGTGCTTCCTGTATGCCAAATTTCTTTTATTCCTCCTTTGTTTGTTTTTTTTTTTTAGTGTTTGGTAAATGCGAATCGCATGTTTTTTTCGCATATTTATGAAACATAATTGCAAGTTAAAGCGGCGATTTAAATTAATTACATTGTATATTGTACGCATGTAAACAGTTTTGTTAATTACAACATTAAAATGCATATTTTAACATCATTCGCATTTTTCAACATCCAGTTGAATGTGTCATGCCATAATTTTGGAGGCGGCAACAAGCTGTGAAAGTTTCCATTGATAAAGTGGATGTAGGAATTTTCGAAATTTTCTGCGACATATTTTAGATGCATGTATTGGGAAATATTTGGGTGATTCACAAGGTGTTATATTGTGTCATAAATCATAGCGCCATAAAATTTAAATTTCAAAAGTTATGTTTTTGGATTGCATTGAAAAAAAAAGATTAAAACTAAGCAATTGAATTGCTGATTGGTTGCATGCTCGCCTAGCAACTCCGTGTACCATGGTTCAAAACCAGGTAAAGCCTAGAAAGAAAGAAGTGTGGTGAGGAGATGTGATGATCTCCGAAATAGCAGCTATCACTTCTACCACATTGAAAAATTTTTGTTTTCTCATATTATTTTCGAATACAAACCTGGCCTCAAGCAATTTTATATTTTTCAAATTTTATGACTTTATGACTTATGCCACTTTATGACAGCTTGCGAATCACCAGCCAATTGATTTTAAATTCTATGAAGTGGCAATCATGTCATGTCAGTAAATAATAGCTAACTTTTGTAATATGTATTCCTAAAATATGTTTTTTACAGGAGCGAAAAATAACAGTTATTAATGAAAACATTACTGGAAAAATTCACTCTTTAGGAAATATTTTACAACCAAGTTCTCTTTTCACTGATAATCCAACTTGGCAATAAATTAAATTTTTTTGCAATTCCTATGCAAAATTTAAAATAACGAATTACTTTTGATTTTCATTTAAATAACTTTCAATTTTTAAAGCCAAGAGCAAATAGCATTATCTGCGCCAATTTTTTATCATGCTAAATCGGTACACAATTGCAAACTTGCTACAATCACTTCGTGAGCGTTCCCGTATAAGCCGCATATTGTGCAATCCTTTTTATATGTTTATTTTAAAATAATAATATTATAAATATAAAATTGTCATTAAAAAAGAAAAATAAAACAAAAACTAAAAGCATACCCAAGAAACGCCCTATGCTCCAATAGGACAAACAGGAGCCGATGATGATACCCAAGAAACGAAGGTGTCGGTCCAATGGTGTATGCGTATAAATCAGCGCGCCTTCAGCAAACTTGTGAAACTAATCTCGTAATACATTAAAATACCAACTAATCATTCTCAAACCAACTCAAGAACAGTAGAATGAAGTCTCTTCGAATTTTCATCCTCAGATTTGTACGGTCATGGGAAAAATTAACGAAAATCAAGGGAAATTTATAAACACTTCATTTTTTTTTAAATTACATGGTGTACAAAATAGCATATCTATTACTGAATAAAAAGTTTAAAATTTTAAAGAAGAATTGTTAGTTTTTTTTTCTTCATTTAGTACATCTTAGATTTATAAGCATTTTATTGTATAGCTAGCTGATATCCCCGACTTCGTCTACTTTTTATATACTTGCACAGATTTTTAAAGTAGCTTTAATGAATTATAAAACAATGAATGGGTCTATAACTTAATTCGTGCGCCATCTCTTAGCAAACCGCATGAATTAAGTTATAGACCCAATATTATTGTCACTGATATCAAAAATATCTGCAGCTAAACTAAAAGCAATTGTTATCACACCTACAGCGCACCTTTCTAGAAACATCACAATCTAACCATAAATACGGATTTTTTGAATACGGCTCTAATGTCACCTAGCGGATCCATTTTTCGTAAAAGTATTTCTTGTCGCAGCCCCTCCATAATCGGATCATTTATACCGATATTCTTAATAATTCGCCTCTAGCGCCACCTAGCGCATTAATTTTTCATAAAAGTTTTTCTCGTACATTTCCAATATACATTTACAATATCAGCAATATAGGACCGTAAATACGTACATATTCACCGCGAAAAACATTGCAAATACGGTAAAAAACTAAAACTAAATGGTACTTTGGCCACCTAAATTCTAACTCTATCCTTGACGATTTAATATGCAAATGAGTTTTTTAGAATGAAACCACTAAGATTTTTTTTAACCCTTTTGCTGAAATTGTAACACATTTCTTTTTTTCTAAAGCAAAAAAAAATCGACAAATTTTAGTAGCTAGTTACCAAAGTTGTAATCGTTGATATTGATTTTCAGAATTATCGACGCAGATTGCCAAATTCGATTGGCGCACAAGTGGCCAATAAAAATCGGCGCATTTTTCACAATTTTACACCTCATTGTCGTTCAAAATGGCGCAACATAGTTGACTTTAATCGAACATCGTTAGCAGAATTCCTGCGCAGATTGCCGAAGCTTGAAAAATTGTGTGCGTTCACACTATCGGTACATTGCGCATTGCGCCGAAAATCGGTACATTGTGCCGATAGCGGGACTTTGGCTGAAGTGAAACTTTTTAAAGGCATTTGCAGAAGTCATAGTAAATGAGACTACAAACGCCTTACAATCTGATAGGCTTCCGAAATTAAGATCCGAAAGGAATTTCCACGTTGATGTTTTTCGGATTTTATTTTGTAAACCTGAAAACAACGTACCTGTCTTTGAACGTTTTTGGGGCCTTTGGCCAGAAGTATTTATACAAACATAAATATAAACGTAAATATGTATATATGTATGCATGTTTTTAATATGTTTTTCAATATTTTACTAAAATATTAAAACTCCATCTAAGAAAGCATTTTAATTATATCACAAAGGAAGGTCCATTAAACCACGGATAATCAAAAATATTCAAACATGAATCCAAAAAACCTTGATGTTCACTGAAAACTCAACAAAGGTCGTTTATTTTTGGATTAATTTCTTAGACTTTATATAGCATGCCCGCATAAAAGGAAAAATCAAATCAAATTCAGGGTTCCGAAAAGAATTCATTTATGAATAATAAGCACCGATATATGAAGTTTCAGAGCAAAGGAAAAATATAGAAATGACGTGAAAAATCGGAGAAAAGTCAGTGAGAAAGCTTATTCGTAGCTCGGAAATATTTTGTCGAATCAGCCTTGCAAAAATAATGAATTTTTTTAAAATTACAAATTTTGTAACCAATATCTCAATGGAAGTTGGCAGGAATATTCTACACAAATTTGTATAGAGGGCAAAATGAGTTCAGATAGAAAATCAATATACATATATATGTAAATATTAAAGATATATATAAGACAGCGCAACAATTGTTACACTTGCAAAATAGGGGAAACTGAGAGAGCAAAATGGCAATTATTTTGGAGGAGAAGTTGTAAATTCTTGGTAAAAATTTTATATTTGCAACAACTTGCCAGTAAGAAAAATAGCTGATCCCAAGAACTTGTGAACATAATAAGCATAAAGAATTTTATTTCTTGAACTATTGCAATAAAAAAAACAGGAAAACAAATTTATAAAGCAATAGTTTAGTAGGCATATATGCAAGGCGACTTCATATAAGGGGGTGTTATAAGTACAACTGTAAAATTCCCATGTTCCCAATTCCCGATTCAAAATTTTGATGCTGGATAACTTTTACTGGATTTTACATGAACACTCCATATGTATATAAATTGAAATTTGTATACAGGTTATCCCAGAGCTGTGAAGTTTATTTTCAATCACAAAATGATAGTTGAATTCAGGCTAGAAGTTGATCTTCAAAGGGTGCCAGCTGTTAGAAAAAATTATAATTCTATAATTTTTGATGTTACTTGCCCAGGCCAGGATATGAACCTGGGACCCACCGAATGAAGCGCGCACATGCTACACACTCGACTACGGCGGCCGCCTGAAGAGAACTACCGACTTAAAATATTTAACTACTTCCCAAAAAGCAGCAGTTTTTGAATAGTCTGTGTATTCACCAGTTACTTTATTGAGAAGAAAATATTGTAAAACCTGAGAAGAAAATAGTTTATTGGACAATGAAATCATTGTTTCGAGGATCCAATGCAAAAGATCTTGCTGAAACCCCCCTTTCGGCTAATGATGGCCTGGAACCATTTGTTCGACAAATTTAATTACATGACTACAAAGGTAGTAAGGTAAATTCAACCATTTCTAAAAATACGCCAATAAGTTCCAACTCTTTATTTTGTAGAAATCTGTGATAATTTCAATGAAACTACTAAAAGTCTATAGCGCATCTTCTGTGTGTCAAATTGGTGTTTCAAAATGTAGTTTGACATTGCTGAGTGCTTTTTTAAACACTAAAGAGGTTACTTCCAGTGCCGAATCGGTTGCAACTGCTAAAATACAGCTTTGACAGAATTATTTAATAACAATTCCAAAGATATGTAGATAATTTTTTTGCAAGAAATGTGTTATAAAAGATAGCCGATTTATACTGATGATTTGTATAAGTAAAAATCACTGACCGAATTTTTTTTTGATGACTTTTATAAATGAAAGGCTTCAACAACTGTTATCATAAGACATATCATAACACAACGCCAATTTTTGACGTAAAATATAGCTTTAAAATTTATATATTTATCATATAATTTGTGAAAAGTTTTACGCTAACTCCCAACGGTAATGGTTTTTATTCAAAGCCTTTATTAGATTAAAACCTTATAGATGACAATGGAATTTTAAATATAAAAAATATGTTTTTTTTCCAAACCGCTAATTTTGCAATATAATTTTTTCATTCCTATTATACCAATACTTTGGTACCTTGATGCATATGGTATATGAAACTCTAATCGGCAAAAAAAACAAACGTTCTTCCATTTTATTCATGTCACTTCTATATACTCTCAACATAAGCTTTTATACGTCGATATTTGACAGATCAGCCAAAAAATTAAAGCACGCTGACATTTGGAATTATAGCACCATCTATTTAAATTAAACTTATCGAATCAACCTCTTATCTTCAAACAACTTTAGTGCGTTCAACGGCTTTTGTGGATAAAGTTTTACTCTTTATGTTCTTGCGCACATGAAGAAACCTTCTATTTTTAGTTATAAAAACAGTTAATTCAAGAAAAATACAAAACATGTACGATAAACTAATTCGATTCAGTTATCACATCACCAGTCAAAGCGATGCTCTCAATTTCAATCAAGGCATCCATAGGCAAACGGGCCACTTGAATGCAGACGCGTGCGGGAAAATCTTTGTGGAATACTGTAAAAAAAAAAGCAAAAACGAAAGCAAAGTTATTACTTCTGAAAATATTTTTTTTTTTTTGAGTGAAATAGAGCGCAAAATATAGCGAGCAGTGGCGAGAGTGTAAACAAACTGTGATAAGCTACTCTACTGATAATTATAATCTTTTCTTCACTTCGGTCATTCAAGTCAACTGAATGGCAATTATCTGTCACTTACCGATTACTAAATTATTTTGATAAAGTAAACAAAACAAATTTAACAGATACCCCACTAACCTTTCTTGTAGACCTCATTCACTGCACCAAAATCATTCAGATCTTTCACATATATTGTATTCTTGATCACTTTGTCAATACCAGAACCGGCAGCCTCCAAAGTGGCAACCAAATTTTTCAAGGCCGCCTCTGTTTGCTCGGTAATACCGCCTGGCACCAGTTGTAAGGTTTTTTTATCCGATCCCACACAGCCCGATACATAGACGGTACGATCAGCAACAACAGCTTGACTGCAAAATAAAAGAATAAAAAAATATTGTAAATGTTAATTTATCCTAGGCCTCGCTTGGTGTTATTTTATGTCTCGTACCTATACGGCGCTAGTGGTCTGGTAGCGTTTTTGGTGCTAATCAATTTTCTCACAATTCTAGACATCTTCCTTTGCGATTTCAGACTTGAAGTTCTGCTCTTGTCAAATGAGCTGGACTGACTAAATTAGTAGCTCGCATAAGCATTCAGTAAATGTTGATAACGGTCGTAATTATTTGATATCATATCATATTTCTCATTGCACCTCTATGATACCAAGAATAGAGTAGTAGTAGAGTACTGAATTGAGCATCACGGGTATGCACTTGGTTTTATGAATGCACCATTTTTTTTTAATTACTATTGTTTGTTTATTTATTATTTATTTTGTTTATATTTATATTGGTATTGTTTATGTAGTCAATATAGCCCTTATCGGTTTTCGGATAAAAGCGTCAGCCAAATAAAACTGTGGACAGGAATTTTGATACGATACAATATGGCATCGATACTTTTGCCGATAATTTTAGTCAATACTTAAACCCTAGTATCGTAACGATTTTGCGAAGAAAAATTTTTCCAACAGAAAACTTCAGAAACTTGGCGGCCGCCTTAGCCGAGAGTGTAGCGTGTGCGCGCTGTATTTGGTGGGTCCTAGATTCAAATCCTGGCCTGGGCAAGTAACATCAAAAATTATAGAAAAGTTTTTTCTGATAGCGGTCGCCCCTCGGCAGGCAATGGCAATCCTCCGAGTGTATTTATGCCATAAAAAAACTTCTCACAAAAAAACATTCGCCGTTCGGAGTCGACGTAAACCTGTAGGTCCCTCAATTCATGTTACAACATCAAGACACACACCACAAATTGTAGGAGAAATTCGGTCAAAATCGCTTAAGCGATTATAGCGCCAACTAAGTAATTAAGTAAACTTCAGATCCAGCATGGCACACTTTGTAAAGGACAAGAAATTGTGATTGAATTTAATTTTGGTTTAATATCGATATTTTGGGTATCGTGTATATTTAATTCGATAATTATGGGTACCGTTTTTTTAAAATATTAAAAGTATCAAATGAGTACCAAATCGATACTTTCAGCCCGATTTACGTGCCCCCAAATGTGATTAAAAGGATATATTTAAATAGTGGCGAGTAGTTATTGTCCGTTGCCAAGATTGCCTACTTATTCCTCTTATTTTGTTTTACAGCTTTTTTCGACTTATGCGGAGAGCAACAATCTTTCTATGTTGTCTATCTGATGAAGTTATTCCTCTATCCGGAGTATGGATATGACTCCAGGGGCACTGGATCGCAAGATTTTTGAATTGGGGTATATACGAAGCTTTTTATAGTAGACCGATAGTGACAGCAAACGACGTTATATTTTTCCCCGCTCTTTTGACATTTCTCTTCAGCAAGGTTTGCCATTTCATCATGGAAAGATGTAGAATCCAACAACGAGTCGAAATTATTAAAATTTACTACCGAAATTCGGAGCCAATGACCTCAACTTTAAGAGCGCTGCGTCCAATTTATGGTCGTCGTCATATGCGTTATTGGACTGGCAGCAATCCACAATCAACATTGCATCCCGAAAAAATTAGGGTTTGGTGCGGCTTATGGGCCGGCGGCGTCATTGGGCCGTACTTCTTCCGTGGTGATCAAGACCGGCATGTTAATGCGAATGGGATTCGCTACCACTCAATGATAACCGAATATTTTTGGCCCGAATTGGATGATATGGGCTTGGACAATATGTGGTTTCAACAGGACGGCGCCTCAAGCTACACAGCGAATGTCACAATCGATTTATTGAAAACCAAGTTTGGTGAACTCACGAAGTGGCCCAGTCAATTCGCCGCCTCGGTCAACCTCAAAGCGCTCTGAAAGGCTTTAGTGTTCTTTCCCCACAGCTTCATCATGGAATCGCTTTCTTTTCCGAATTCGTGAGCGGCTTCCTTTTAACTCGGTATCGACGCTAAAAACTTGATGCGATATTTATAGATTCGTTCAGCACAACTGTCCATGATTCTCTGAATCGACTTATCTCGTTGACAAGTTGTTGAATTCTGCGAGCTTCTACTTTCAGTGTAAATTTTGAACTTTGCAAAATCTGCATTGTACTGGCAAGCCATTACAGTAGTTTTTACCAAATGGTTGTCAATAGGATGAAGTCGAATGATTGCGTCCACATAAGAGACAATATATCATCTGCTTGGATCTCGGGTGATAAATCTATTTTACGAAGTTTTTAAAGAGATTCAACGATACCTTGGAAGTTTTTAGTCAACAGGCGGACTGTTTCAACTCTCTAGCTCCATCTTGAGTTGGAACTTCCATATAGGGAAAGGTTTGCTGTTTCAAGTAAAACGTTTCACCTTCCTAGTCTGAGGGCAAACATTTTGTAGAGTTTCTGAATACTTCCTAAGAACATTTTCGCCTCAGTGTTTGATTCCGTTGCACATCGCAAGGTAGAGTGATAAGATTGAAGATTGTTTTGTAAAATACTTTATCCACACCGTCAACCTTTCTACAGAACTGAGGTGAATTGGTCAGGGTAACATGAAACCTAACCAAATACATGTCACCAGGTGAATAGAATTGACTTGATGTTAATACATTATAAACCGACAATTGTTCTCAAAAAAAAATTAATAATAATCAATCGATTCCGCCTATTGATATAAAGCTGACCTGCAGCACAGAACAAATATCCACTAGGCACGATCGATGGAGGAGCAAGCAGCTTTTTTTTTGCCAAAGCCGAACCGAAACCGAAACTTTGCTGACCGATGTCGCAGTTCGGATTTTTTCAAATTCAATTTTTTATATACATATATATATATATAAACCACACATTGCAAATCCACTAAAAACATTTATTTATCCTTTTCACGAGAGCATATATTTATTGAATAGAAAAATATAAAATGATTTAGAAAAAAATTAACCAGATTCAGTCACCACATCGCCAACTAAAGCGATGCTCTCGATCTCAACCAAAGCATCCAGAGGCAGACGGGCCGCTTGTATACAGACGCGTGCGGGGAAATCTTTGGAGAAAACTGAAAAAAGTTTAGGCAAAAATAAAGTTTTTATTAGTGGAGATATTTTGTAGAGTCGAGTTTTGTTCAAGAGCAAAAAAGATAAACTAAGATAGATAGAGATAACAATAACAATAACTTTGATTATTTGTTGCCGAAAGTTACGCCTTTATTTTATTTAAAAAAAGTTAGTTTTTGACAGGGTTTGTTCAGAACTTGGCTTCCTTTTTCCTTTTTTGTACACAAAATTAAATCATTTAAAAAAAAATAAGGGTTTATAAAAATTGCATCTCCAAAGAAATTTCCTACTGCCGAGTGCAAAACATCTCAGATCTGTTTTGCTATGAAATTGAGTATTGGAATAAAAACAAATCTACTTATAATATGTATAAGTATAAATGAAAATCGTTTTTCCAACGGAATTATAAACTTTTTTAATTTTATGTATCGGAAAACTATTTAGATATCTGATAAATAAAAAAATAGCTAAAAAAATAAATCTCAAAAGCGTCAATTCAGATGATAAAACAGATTCAGCTTAAAAAGTCTGCATAATAATATTTCAAAAAAATTTCGACGGAATCGTAATAATGAGATTTTGGATGAAGTTTTTGACATTATTGGAAAATTTGTTTGGGAAAAGCCCATTCACGTTCTACTTTTCTTCCGACAATCTCATTATTATGATGTCGTTGAAAAAATTTAATAAGCTTAAATTGTTGTAGCATATCAGTTGGTTTTTGTTTTAAATATATTTAAAAAAATATATATTTATAGAAAACTCCATTTTTGAAAATTTTTTTAATTTGGTCGAGGTAAAGTAGTTATTAATATATCTTTCAAAACATTATGACAAACGTCTAAATACGTAATAGACTTTATAATTTCAGTGAAAACCACGCAACTTTTATTTATTGTGGGACACCCTAATTTGCATGAATTTAGTTATTATGTGGCTTAATATGGAATGTAAAGAAATGCTGTGAAAACTATTTATTAAAATTAATATTCGTTAATTTATTTGAGAAATACTGTATATGAACCGGTAGTTATTCTAAATAACCAGATACTCCTCTCATTTACCCACAGTGAAAATTCTTACTATGATCAGTAGGCTTACTAAGCTAAATTTTTGTTACTAACTGAATTGGGAAAACATTGTATTACTTTTGATATTTTGCATCAGACAAAATATATTATTAAATGAAAGAAATAATACTGCTTAAAGAAACTGAACGAACATTTTTCCTGTAAATTTCTTAAGCGTTTTTTCAGAGGTCTTAGCGACTATTTTATTTTCTTTCTTAAACTTTTCTGTCTGCTTGCCAAAATTCTTAAAGAATTACATTTTTTTTTTGGATTTTTATTTATCATTTTATAGCAGTGCTGTTCTTTAACGACCAGCAGCTAAACCTAAAACCAGACATTGCAATACTTAAAAGTCTTGCCTATCTCGCCGATCACAAATTAATCGCACTAAAGATTATTAAATACAAATGTATAAAAATACTTCGTAGTTACTATGCGATGATAAGCTATTTTACAATGGCTTTATTTATTATTCAAGTCACTTTAATGCTGCCAATTACGCCACAATTAACGATTATTCAAATATGACAATATGGAAAAACAAAAACAAGCTACAAGCATGGCACTCACCTTTCTTGTAAGCCTCATTCACTGCCCCAAAGTCATTCAGATCTTTCACATATATTGTATTCTTGATCACTTTGTCAATGCCAGAATCGGCAGCCTCCAAAGTGGCAACCAAGTTTTTCAAGGCCGCCACTGTTTGCTCGGTAATACCGCCTGGCACCAGTTGTAGGGTGTCTTTGTCCAAACCCAAACAGCCGGATACATAGACGGTGCGATCAGCAACAACAGCTTGACTGCAAAAATAAAAATAAAATTACAATAAAAACTCAATGCTGTTGGTTGGTGGTCGTTGGTGGCTTGTAAGACTAATAATTTTAATGGCTTATTTTGACAACTGTCAATTTGTTCTTAATCCTCACTGGGGGAGTTTCTCTTATGGTCATACAAATATAAAAGTATACACTTTGTTACATTTACTTATTTATTTATTTACATACTTATATGGCGCCACCGGTTTGGCAGCGTTGTTAGTGCTAATCAATTTCCTCACAATTCTAGACATTTTGCTTTGCGGTTTGAGACTTTACACTCTGCACTTGTCAAACGTTGAGTACCGACTAAATAAGCTACTACTTATAGAATTGAGTACTCAGTTGGTAGCGCGCTATTCTCTAAATACATATCTGAAGCTCTAGCGCAATAAAAGCGCACAGTGCTGATGTGAGCACCACTGGAGTCCACTTGTCTCATGGAATGCGATAATTTTGTTGCTGCTTTAATTTATTTTTGTTTTGTTGATAACATGTTCACTTTACTGTTCTTCTTCAAGTTTTTATTTTATTGCCCTATTCAAAGTTTATCGGCCGTCATCGATAGAGTAACCGCGATGCTGTCGAACGCTTTACAGGCAACTCGTATGGTGATTATTAGAGAACGACCAAAACTTCGGCTTCGGATTCGGCCATGCTCGGTTCAGTTTTCGGTTATTTTATATAATTTATAAACCTTTTCAATTTCGATCATTAAAACTTCAAATTTTAAATTGTTATTTTTTCAAACATCAGTATATTTCTGAAATGGGTGTGACTTATGCCGGTACTCAATAACTCAGTCTCATCTCAAGTCACTAAATTTGACGCATTCAACTAGAGACATTTTTTGTGACTTGAGCCGAGTTCGGTATTCAGTCAGCAACAGTCTCAAAAAATTTCACCAAAGGCTGTGGTGAAAACCAGTAGAGACAATCAGCTGATATTATGTTCAGCTAGAGATGCACAATCAACCTCAACGAAAATGTGTTAATCGATAGCACAAAATATACTTTTTCAATTCTTTGTCAACAGCATTATTGCTCTTTAAAAATTAAAACAATATGGTTAGCGTAAAATTAACATTGAAATTAGCCGTTCAAAATTTTTATTACTGCATTTTATGTAAACCGATTATTTAAAATATCTGTATAAATTAGAAATATCAACAATCGATAAAAGCAGTTTCTCATCCATATCCACATTCGATTACCATGGCAGAGCAAGATACGTAAGCAAATGTAAAAACAGAGTTTTTTTATTATGCGTTATGAAAATTAAGTGTTATTTTTTACAGATTTAAGCAAAATATAGCGAACGACCAAGGGATAGATCGAATGCTACTTCATTTTCGGGCTTGCTCAACACTTTTCTTAATTTCTTTGTTTTATGACCTGCTCAGGACCTGCTGACAAATTAGTGACTTTATTTCGAGACTATAGACTTGAGACGGCTTATTGAATATCGAATAGTCTCAAAATGAATCTCACCATCGAAAAGTCTCAATTAGTGACTATAGGCAGCTTACTGAATACCGCCATTAAATGAATGTACCTTTTTTCAATAACAATAAAATTTTTTAAGAATTGCTAGCTAATGTTCGGTTCGGTTGAGTCCAAAATTGATCGAAGTTCGGCTCGGCCATAAAAATCGATATTCGGTCGTTCTCTAGAGATAATTAACGTGAATGATTCGCATCACTTTAAACAATCGCGTTCGCATCAAATGATACGAATATTTTGCGAGTGCGAATGCGGATGTGTGAATAACTGGAGAGCAAGTAAATTGCATGGTGAGAGATGAGGGCTCAAATATGAAGCGTACTACGGCATTGGCTATGCAATATTTACTGATCATAAGCTATAAACAAATTAAGGCGAATTTATATCACGTCGTGTCAAATGCCCAACAAAAAAATTCACATTTACTTATATGGAAAAGCAAAACAAAACACATGAAATTTAATATTTCAAGCTGTTAGACGAAATCGCTCAGCAGTTCATTCCACTCCACCTTATGAGAATTGAGAATTCGGCTTAAAACCAATATTACGAACGGATTGAATAATAATATTTTTTTATTTGTTATAGTTTTGCGCCTTAAAAAAGATCAGATACAGATTTAGATTTATAAGATATTAACTATACGTACAAAGTAGGTATATTTACGGTGACTGTTTCGCGGTATGTGCTTTTTATTAATTTTTTATAAAACTTTAGTTCGCTCTATAACAAAAAGCATATGAAAAAAACACTTGGTACCAAATTTCTATATATTCAATTATTTTTCATAAAGTGCTCCAACTTTTTAATCAGAATTTTCAAAAGGGTTTTGAGTGTGCAGTTTTATAGTTTATTCAATCCATACAGATAAAAAACTATCCGTTTTTTTTTATTAGAACTTGGCTAAGAAAACCATCAAAGGATTTTAACCACATTTGATCGGTATATTTATTTGACTCGCGGCCCGATCCTAGGTTATATTTAATCCGCTAGATGGCGCAAAAGTCAAGATATTCAGAAAATCATCACTTATGATCCGATTTTGCTGAAATCAGAAACGTATAATGGAGGTGCGACGAAAAATACGTTTACTAATACTTGATCCGCTAGGTGGAGCTAGAGTAGAGTTATTATAAAATTTAGAAAGGTATATAATGGGGCAGAGGCGAGAAATCTTTTACGGAAAATGAATTGATATTAGAAAACTGTGCTGCAAAGGTGATGATGCTTTCATAGTCCGATTTAGGTGTCATTGAAAATATTTGCAAACAAAATTGAAAATATGTATAGAAACCCACTTAATGGCTCTGAGGTCGAGATTTAAAAAAAATTTATATTTATTATTAGACTTAGTTTAAATCTAATTTGCATTGGGCAGTTAAAGGCAATGGCCCTTAGACGCTGTCGAATAAAAGTTGACTTTTAAGTTAGTTACTAACTACAGCAGTTATCGCATTGAAAATAATGTAAAAAATGATTACTAGCTTTAGATTCGACTACATCCTGACTACGGGATATGGGTTTTAAATGCATCACGGGTACCAACAAGTTTTAAATTTCCGTTGATTTTTGCCAATTTGTTTAAATTTTTGTTTTGATGATTTTTTTTCATTTAACGTATTTTCATATATCGGAGATGGTCGTTCAAATGGTCTGGAAGCCTACCATTTTTTAGGTTAAATACGAATTTTATAGCATGATAGAAAGCTTGCTGTTTCACACTTAGCCGATTCGTACTCGTAGCTGTGAGCATCTCCCTAATGAATTTATCCTAACGCTTATGTATATAAAATAAAACTCATAGTTCTGTTCTGCATTTTCTGCAATTTATTACTGTGTGTGTCGCTCACTATAAAGAATATCATTGCGCAATATATAAAATGTGGTTTTACTTTAGATCTAAGATCTAGGGTTTATATCTCCTTCCCAGGAACTTACATAATATCTTCATGAGACCAATTTTTTCGCAACTATTATATAAAGAATCCAAATCTTCAAGTTCAACTGAGAATCCGATAATTTACACATTAAAAAGAATTCTGAAAACATAAAGCTACATACTCGAGGTAACACCTTTGATAACATTATAATCAGCTTTATTCAAGTTATTGAAACCGAAATAAAAAATAATTTTCTTTGTTCCCCATTTCCACATTTTCGAATAAACCTCTCTCAATTTTTGGAAAACTGAATAGCCTCTTAGAAATTCCCTCATGGCAAAAAGGCGGCAAATTCTTTTTTCTAAAATATAATATGCGTATTTCAAGCTTTGACAATTAAATTTAAAAACTGTATAGGTTTAACGCTGGTACGATATTGTAATAATTTTTTTACTCCTATTATACAATTTGTACTGCAGTGGAGTATATTTTTATAAATGTTATTCCTAAACATTCGCATTCGCATTCGGGAATTGTAAATATTTGACATTCGTAACATCACAAAAATGTATGTGTGTTTTAATATTTGCATGTATTCTAAATTTTGGTCGTATTGTTGTTATTTTTAGAAGCCTCGCCACATGCGTTAATTTGCAAAGCTGACGCTACACTAGGGATCTTCACGCTATTTGCGTTACTCTGGCGGTTCGTTAATTCCCAGTTAATGTTGGCTATAAATTATCTATAAAATTGATTTTCATTAGCCTAGTTTTTCTCGCAAAAACAGAAATGTCAAATAGGATTTACAAAAATAAAATAAACACAAATTTACCATTCAACACAACAACGACATTCTAATGGGGTCCAGAATGCTATAATACAAGATTACGGCGTCCGGCAGCGACTGACATATCTCAAGTAAAAGTAAAAAACGATCAGGGAGAAAAACATGAATTGTAGAAAGAGATTTAATGAATAAATCTACAAAATACTAAAAACAATTACTCTTTGGCGCTCATTTTGTTTGTTTGCTTACTTTCAGGTTGCCGATAGAGGGACGCGCAGCCGAAGATCAAGCTGAATACGAATAGCTTCCGTTCCAGTGTACATAGAGTTGTACATAGAGAGTCCTCTTTAGATGTGGAATTTTGTCTAAATGAAGACAATTTCAAAAGTTAAAATTTAAAAAAAGAGAGAAAAAACAGCACTTCACGAAATAAATTTATGTAGGAAAACTTTAGCAGAATTTCACTAATTGCATGATGAGTTACAGCAAGACGGCCAGAAATTTTTCAAGTATATAAGGATCTCAATTAATACCTTTGATTACATTTTCTCAAAAATATTTTTAAAAAAATGCGTTTATTTCACACTTGCAAGAATTGAATTAAATGGAAACAACTCATAACAGCACCGTTCAGTTTCAAGTTGGCTGCATGCGCAAAGTCTTCATCTTCATCTTCAGCTTCATCTTCGGCTTCGCAGACTCTCTGAATGCAACTTTACTTGAGAACTGTTAAAATCGGCAAAACGAAAGTGACGATACCACTGATGGTCCATTATGGTTTGGATCTTCAAAAAAAATCCGCCAGTGTCCATTGACAATGCTCTTGGCCTTTCTAAGGATTGAAAAGGCGTTGATGGCGACAGGTGCGTACCCAAAGAAGCGGAGTTTTGGGGCTCAATCCCTATAGGAATATAAAATGACAACGTCTATACACTAATTAAGCCTTATCAGTGTGACTTTAGGCCAAATAAATCTATCCTCTGCTTGAATGAAACTGCGTGTAGGTACGAATTTAGTAAAAACTTAAACCAAAATGAAGGGAACAAAGGCACGCTGTAAATTAACCGACAACTATTTTTAAAACATAACAAAAGAGAAAACTATTAATAAATTGTCGATAATGAATATTGAAATAATATTACTCACATTTGTTGTAGGCCTCGTTGATAGTATTTATTATACTCGTACGTCATTGAAATTCTTTACGAAAATGGAAGTCTTCACAACATTATCAGTTTCAGAACCGGCCTAGCTTGGCTACTAATTAAAGAAGGGGCTTAAAGTAAATATACTAGTAAAAGGCTAAATGCTATACTGTTTGATCAATAATAAGAAAATGCTGGAAATGGATATTACACTAGTTTACTCCAAAAAAAGTACTTTATTAAAAAATTGGTTTTAGAATAATTATGATCCGCTGAATACGAAAATGAGTTTAATTTTTTTTTTCGAAGTAAAGTTTTCGAGATATAGGCAAAAAATCTGTTTTAGGTATTTTTCACAGCTATTGCCTACTAGAAATAGATTACACTGCGGAACAAAATTTTGCGGTCGGAGATTTTTAAATCGATTTAGGGTAATTTGGGGGCGCTGATTACGAAAATAATATCAGTTTTGTCGAATTGGCTCTAGTTTTTTCAGATAAAGACTTTGAAATATTTCATGAAAAAACCCTAATTAAAAATACCAATATGGATTTAAATTATATTTGTATTGCGTGCCTGTATAAAAATAATACAAAAATAACAAAATACATTCTTTTCATAAATTAATTAAAAAAAAAAATTACAAAAAACTTTTTCTGTAGGACCTCCTATGATGTCGTTGCTCAGGACAATCCCGTATTAAGTTCCAGCAGTAGTCTGCCATCATGTGGTCGTCCCATCGACCTTGGTATCTTTCTTCCATTATTTTTAAGTCCTGGTGGAACCATTCACCTTGTTCCTCACTGTAATCGCCTAGGTTGTCCGGGAATTTGTCCAAATGACTATGTAAATAATGTTATTTAATGCTCATTTTAGCTCCTAGTTTGCGAAAATTGAGAAGCATATCAGCAACTAGTTTTGTATAGTCTGGTGATTTATGATTTCCCAAACAAATTGTTGACTACATTAACAAAGCTTAGCCAGGCTTCAGAATCAATTTGTGACATATGGTTTAAGAATTCAGTGTCTTTTAGAAGGGTACGAATTTGAGGACCATCGAAGACTCCTGCTTTTAATTTGTCCATACTAAGGACTGGACATTTTTCGCACACATTAATTTTTTTTCATTAATTTCTTAAGTTTCGTTTATCTCAAGAACTAGAGCCAATCCAAAAAAAGTAAAAACACAGTTCGTAAGCCTGCTACTAATGCTACTAAAAACTATTAACAAAATCATGACCGTAGGTTTTTTTTTAAATTTTTGTTACGCAGTGTAATCAATGAATTTTTAAAAATTATAAATTTTTACTTGAAGAGCAATCAAAAAGGTATATTAGTTTCAATCACATTCATTTCAGTTCATCACACATAAAAATCCATACACATTTTTTAAAATAACAATAAAAAAACTCATATTTTTAATGCTCAAAATAAAATTCATTATATCTATTCGCATTATATTATTAGAATTTCCATCTTAAAACTGATCTCTAGACACCCTCGAGCAGACAGATATTTTTAAGCAATTTTTTTAAACAGAAAATATGAGCTTCAAAAAATTTTCAAAAATTCCACAATTCCTTGGCAGCAGATATTTTTTGAGAAAACTGTCCAAATCGAAATAATTATTTTTTTTTAGTATTATTAATGCAATTCATATCGTTTATTTCCCTTGCAAGAGAGCAAGGGCAGCCGGTTAAATCGGGTGAGTTAATACAACTAAACATTAATTCGACGACTTCGCCTAAATACCTGAAAACTCTAACAGTCCCTGCCAGCCGCTGCACGTTATCGACCACGTGACTTGTAAATGCCACTTGTAAATGGGCCAACAAAGTGCGTATACTAAATACCCCTGTTTTATATGTTTATGGGACAGTCGTGCAAGAAATGAACATTGGATTAGAAAGGACTGGCCGGTGAGAGAAAATATGGAGGTAGGAACAGCAAATGTGGTTCATGACCAACTGATAGGCCGAGAAAAAATCATTCTTCCACCACTTCACATCAAGCTTGGGCTAATGAAACTGGTCAACAAAGCCCTTGATAAGACAGGTGACTGTTTCGAATATGTGTGCAAAAAATTTCCAGTCCTCAGTATGGAAAAAGTAAAAGCAGGAGTCTTCGATGATCCTCAAATTCGTACCCTTCTAAAAGACACTGAATTCTTAAACCATATGTCACAAATTGAATCTGAAGCCTGGCTAAGCTTTGTTAATGTAGTCAAAAATTTTTTTGGGAAATCATAAATCACCAGACTATACAAAACTAGTTGCTGATATGCTTCTCAATTTTCGCAAACTAGGAGCTAAAATGAGCATTAAATAACATTATTTACATTGTCATTTGGACAAATTCCCGGACAACCTAGGCGATTACAGTGAGGAACAAGGTGAACGGTTCCACCAGGACATAAAAATAATGGAAGAAAGATACCAAGGTCGATGGGACGACCACATGCTGGCAGACTACTGCTGGAACTTAATACGGGATTGTCCTGAGCAACGACATCATAGGAGGTCCTACAGAAAAAGATTTTGTAATTTTTTTAAAATTAATTAATGAAAAGAATATATTTTTTTTATTTTTTTATTATTTTTATACAGGCGCGCAATAAAAATATAATTTAAATCCATAGTGGTATTTTTAATTAGGGTTTTTCGTGAAATATTTGAAAG
This sequence comes from Anomoia purmunda, assembly GCA_951828415.1. Taxonomy (NCBI): domain Eukaryota; kingdom Metazoa; phylum Arthropoda; class Insecta; order Diptera; family Tephritidae; genus Anomoia; species Anomoia purmunda. The sequence goes on from OX639994.1 coordinate 84,837,775, forward strand.
CCTTTATCTGAAAAACTAGAGCCAATTCGACAAAACTGATATTATTTCCGTAATCAGCGCCCCCAAATTACCCTAAATCGACTTAAAAATCTCCGACCGCAAAATTTTGTTCCGCAGTGTTATTAGAGCTTTAACTTAAAATCGACTATCCGACTATTCGACTAGTCGCTCACCATCGAACCGAAATAATTGGAATAGCGACAGCTACTCACAATAAATTCATAAAAAGTTTACTACGGTGGGAAACGAGCTTTATCAATAATCATAAGAATTCACACACATATAAAAAACAATAGTTTATTGAAAGAAAACAAGTAGCCGAAAAATCGAAACAAAACGGTTTAGTCGACTAGTTGTTAGTAGGCGGTTACGCAAAAAAATCGAACGGGAACGGTGAGTCAATTATGTAAAGTCAACTATTTTTTTAAACAACTTTTGCTTTTAAACTTTGAAAATATTCGATTCAGCCTCGGTTTGGATTCGTCCGAAATTGGCCGAAGTTCTCTTCGGTTCGGTTCGGCCCTTAAAATCAACATTCGGTCGATTTCTAATTATGAGCCATAAATCTCATATATGGGAGCTATTTCTACATAAATGAACTCTTTTATAGTTCTAACTGAGCGATTTTTTCCCTCTATCCGGGTACGCGGAAGGAGACCTAAAAATTAATCCAAAAATAATCAAAATCTGATCAATTTGGACCGTTTTAGCCTCATTTTCTGTGAATTCGATAGTTTTTTGAACTCATACCTGAAATAATTTTTTGGGAATTTAATGGAACCCATTTTTAATGAAATTAAAATAGCATTAAAAATTTGGCGTTTACATCACATAGCTCGATGTTTGGCCGAATATCTCCTAAAATTTGTCATGTCCGTCGTGATGTTGTACCACAAATTAAGGGACCCACAATTTTACGCCAACTCCGAGGAGCAATTAATTTTTGTGAAAAGTTTTTCTTAGTAAAAATACATTCGAAGGTTTGCCTCTTCTTGTCGAGATGCGAACGCTATTAAAAAAACAGGGTTTCTATAATTTTTGCTGTTACTTGCGCTGGTTGAGAGCTAAACCGAAGATTCCTGGATATTTATAAGACGTTTTAGTAAGCGATGCATTTCTTTCTTTGGAAACGTAAAAATAAAGCATGATTCAGTTATTGAAAAAAAAAATTTGTTCAATGATATTGCTGATGATACTTTTGAATTGAGTAAGATTTAAAAAATCGTTAAGAAAAGGGTACAGTGGTAGCTTTTTAACTTACCTATTGAGAGACCACATTAATTCTTTATGTGTTCTTGTAATCAAAATAAGTGCATCACCTTCTCAAGGTCGGATCCTTCTCGAACTCAAATTGCTACATTTTCCAACTCATTTTTCCCTATGAAGCACCAGACAGCAGACAGCCAACAGCCATGGTATTTACATGTTGTACGAATATCCCGGCAAATATGAACCTGTAAGCTATTGCCACAACAACACCAAAAAGAATTCTGCAGTGTAAAATAAATAGCAATAAAACTTCGCAGACAAACAAAAAAATTATGCAAATGCAGCCAAATAGCCAAATATGCAAACCAACCGCCATAACCACGTATGCAACAACAGGCAATGCGCTGGAAATTTACATATATGAGCGTATAATTGTGTGCAACATAATGTTGCAACAATACCTGGCACTTTGGAGCTGGTGAGCAATGCGAGTTAAGCTGTCCCGATGGCGGTGGAATGACAGCGGGAGCAACAGCAGCAGCATATAGCAACAATAAAAACAGTAATATAACTACAGTAACAATAGCAGCAGCAGCAGCAACCAGAACAACAGCAACAGCAGCAACAACAGCAACAACAGTGGCAAGATTAACAATAGCAACAAGCTGGCAACTGGCAACTGGTAAACGACACGAGTTGTAGTACAATAGATTTTTGCTATTGTCATTTGTTAGACTATGAAGACGCACATATTTAGGCTCACACATACACATGCACACACACATGCACACATACACAAACACACAAATGCATGTTGTTTGCAAAACTGTTACTAGCAAAAGAATACACTCGTAAGACAGCATTTTGCTGGTGTTATTAATATTGCACTTTACTTGGTGTTGCTGTAGTTGCAATTGTTGTTAATGTTGTTGTTGTTGGCATTGTCGCTGTAACTGTCGCTGTTTGCTTGTACGACAACAATGAGTACACACACCTCCTAAACTTAGTTTAGCCACATGCCCCCACCCCCGCTCCAGCTACACCTTTCCTCACCTACCGCCTTGTACTCACCATTTGTAGACAACATATTCATACAACACTTGCAACACTTTTGTATTTGCCTTGTTGCGGCTGCATATGTTGACTCTAGCAAATATTAGCTAGCGATTTCTTGCATGATTTGCTTTTTTCAACTGTGAATTGTGTGTGTGTGTGTGTGAGTGTGTTTTTCTTTTTATTTGTTGTTACATGGCATCTATTATACCAGCAACATGTAATAAGCGACATAAAATGTTTATAAGCATATGATGCGGGCGTTTAGGAGGCGGCGGTCAATGGTATTGTGAGCAATTTATTTCGGCTTAAGGTCACATACTATATAAATATATACATACATATGTACACATACACCTACACAATTTGTTATGGTGCATGACCATAAATACTTTGCGCCTAGCAACAAATGTTGCTTCTTGTCAATTGTCATGTTGCTAGTTCGAGCAACATTTTATTACCGCTGCCGCTGCTCGAAGGATTTCGTATTGCATAATGCGATTTTCATTTGGATACTTGATGTGTGTCATTCTGGAGCGTTTAAAGTGTTGGCAGAAATCTGAAAATTTGGAGGATTACAGTCGAATGAATTATCATTTGTTTGCGTTTTGTTAAGTGATGACGAAGTTGCGCAACGTAATTGGCGTTTTTTTTCATACTAACCAGAGTCAGTAAACAAAGGTATTTATAATTTTTTTTGGCTAAACTCGTTTAAAAGATATATGGCCTAGACAAATCTTTGAAACCCCGATTTTATTTCTTTGTGTTATATTACAGTCAATATTAAAAAATTATTATTTTATATCATTATTAGATATTTGCTAATTTAAATTTATCGATCACTTCTCTATATACCCAAGCGGACTAACGCGATAGATATAGACATTTATATTATTATTTATTTATTTGTCATTCGTTTACAAAAAATATTATTGACTACTAGATTAGTTAAAAATTTCAAATAATTTAGCTTAATTACATTTAAACTAAATTTAATGACTTCGGAATAAATAGTGCACAATCGAATGCATCTTGATATCGACCCATAAGATGCATAATTAGATTTGCGTACGACGACCATAAAGCGACGAAATTGTCTCAGTTCGCCATTAAGACAATGGAAATTTATCAATTCGTAAATTTCACAACAATTTATATTGTCATTTAATACGTTATATATATTGTCATTTAATATGTATATGTATGTAAATATTATTGAGAAGTAGCTTCTATCAGATAAGCTCTGTACCGTACCGTTTGGCCAGCGAAATTTGGAAAATTGCAAACTTCGTGAAAATTCTTTGCACTCTTTCTATTTGATTTGAATGAGTTTGGTAATAAGGATTCCAAATATAATCTACACGTTCCACAAAAGTTAATTTCGAATCAAAAATAATACCCAAATCCTTAGTCGAATTTTTTTTCTCTAATATTATGTCATCCAGTTTGTAATTAAAATTGTGAGGACTAGACTTCCTTGAATAAGAAACAACGCAACATTTTTTTACTATTTAGATATAAATTATTTACCATGCACCACATGTGAAGATTTTCACTATCAATTTGAAGATTGGTGCTGTCAGTCAAATTACGGATTTTTAAAAATAGCTTCACATCATCCGCAAATATTAAACGTTCCGCTTTAACAAAATGGTTTGGTAAATTATTCCATAAAATAAAAAACAGCAGTGGGCCGCAATGACTTCCGTGAAGTATGCCAGGCCAGGTGTTTGCTATTATGGACGATTTAACGGTGCCCATTCTTACGAAAAGCTGCCTTCCCGTTAAATAATTTCGAAAAAATTTTAAGAGCGTTCCTTGGATTCCGAAAGCAGAGAGTTTATTCATGCGAATAGCATGGTCAATCTTATCGAAGGCTTTGGAAAAATCTGCATATATAGCAAGTACATACGATTTCCCACTTTTCTGCTCGCGTTCAAAAAAATTTGTGTGTACAAGCAGCAACAACGATAGCTAGCTAGATTCGGCGATTGCGAGTACGTTGATACTTCATTAAACTGGTCGAACTCATTATGTACATTCAATGCTGTAGATATTAGACCAGTTTTAAGCTGCACATAAACGACAATCATGTGCGCGGACGTACTTGCACTTTTGGTGCATATTCGTCAATTGTGAAGTGCGCACATTACATTGGAAACAAAAACAAAATCTGTGTTGATGCTAATTTATGCCAGATGCTTCATCGATTCGTCATTCGCTAACAGATGGCCAAACGAATGCGGCTAACATCAATATGGACTCGATCTTCAAAGCCATTAATGATTTTATTGGAAATTAGTATAAGTTTTGTTTTAAGCACGAAATCAAACAGATTCCAAAAAATATTTTGTTCCACAATATATTATTTCGATTACCTGATTTATGAATAGGAAAGATAGAACATAATTTCCAATGATTCAAGAAAACTACGCTATTTAGACACACATTAAAAATTTTAGCTATTGGATTCGATATTAGCGAAGAATGTACTTTAAAAAAGATGGGAGCAAAATTCTCATGATCCAAAGTGTTGCTTTTTGTTAAATTAGCGATTGCGAATTCGACATCATCTGACGATATAGTGATCATACTTATCATAGCCTTTTTAAAAAACATGTGCGAATAGATTACAAGAGTCAACTGGATTGTCCGATGCAATACTTTGATAAACAAAACTAATTGAATGTCCGTTTGTTTTACACTTGGAGTTTATGTAGCTAATACCAAAAACTGTCTGAATAAACAACATTTTCAGAATGACAAGCGAAATCGATTAAGATCTGTCTGTCCGCCCACCAGTACGTTCATCCGTCCGTCTGTCAATACGTGCGTCGGATAACTCGAGCAACTATTGAGATAACACAACCAAACTTAGTGCACACATCGCTAGGTTGGTGTTAAAAATGGTCAAAATCGGTTAATAACCACGTCCACATAACTGTGTTTTGTGAAAACCAATAGGATGCCATATTTTAGTAACTATTAAAGATATTTCTTTATTTATTAAATGTGAGAAAACAATATAGTTGTTATTGCACAGAATATGAGGAGCACTAATAGCCAGGGCTTTGGCTTGCTGGTGTGAAAAATAATTGTATGTATTGTAAAATAGTGAAGACTAGGTTTATAATAACCAGTAAATATCTAGTTGAAATTTGCAATAAACGTTATTTAAGATTATGAATAAATACAGGAAACTATATTGATTTTCGTAGATCCGTGAGTGATAAGTATTTGGTAAATTTCCCAATGTGAGATACTTTTTAAGCGATCGTTGGGGTTGTCGTTTTTGAATATACTATTTCTGATCGATTATGTGAGTGATTGAAAGTGTTGATGGAGGACAGTGCTGATTAGATGGAGTGAGATGGAGTGCTGATACCAGATAGTCGAACGAAAGCTTCGATATCGTTGCGCTCAAAACTTGCACTTTATTATATTGAATTTGAGTTGGCTACAAAACCGCATACCCGGAATGCTTTCTAAAAATTCTGATTACAAAGTTTGAAAATTTTAAGTTTAAGGTTTTTATTTGTCTTTTTTTATGTTAATAGCTATACTTTTATAAAATAAATATTAAAAATAAATAATTAAACATAATAGGGAAACGGTATTGTATTGGATTTTTTCTAGTAAGATTGTGGACGATATTTTGTTCATTCCATTTCTTTATTTCATTCCATTTAAGTTAAATTATTTGAAATTACTTCAATAATATATTTTATTTTTTGGCCTAATTTATTTAAATCGGCAATATTAATTTTTGAGCTCAAGGTCAGTTATACGGTAAATATTATTGGAAAAAACACTACAACAGCTATACCGGCTATACTTTCTACCGCTCTGACTAATTTGCTTTTAATTTATTTAAATTTAATTTTATGTATTTTCATTTCAGTTCATCTTATGCTATTTTATTTTATTAAATTTTATTACATTTTTATTTAACATAAGCTTATTTTATAATATTTTGTTTTAATTGTGATTTATTTTGTAATACTTACAATATTTTATTTTAATATCAACAGTAACTTTTTTGCTAAGGACCAGTTTTTATTTGGAAATTATTGGGAAAAGGGTCACAACATTCAAAACGGTTGAATTTTTAGCTACTATTTCGAAAATCTCCACATTTCCTCTAATGTTGATACAAATAAAATTAGGCCAGTAAATTAATATACATAATAATGTGTGTAATGGATGAGCACAATAACTATAACAAATTCTATGAGGTCGCTAGTTCAAGCCTGGATAGAGCCTAGAAAGAAATCTCCAAAATAGGAGTTGTAATTCACCGTTTTGAACCGTTTTATTGCAACCCTTTTTCCAATACTTTTTAATCAAAAACTTTCCTTGAGCTCAAAAGGTATGGTTGATATTAATAAAATTAGGCCAAAAAAATAATAAATGTATTTTATTCTACAATAAATGAAATAAATCCAATTCAATTTAATTGTCGCATTTTATTTTATTTGTTATTTTATTTAATATTTTATTTTATATTTTTTGTATTTTAATAGGTACAAAAATAGGTCAGCTACGCTTTCTCTGACCATATTCTCCAAAATCCGTTATTGCCTACGCTTCAGTTATTTTTGTTAACCGCACGCAATCCTTCAAATCTCTGACTCGTAAAAGTAGCAAGGAGTTAGCAGCGAAGAAAGCAAATCATTATTTCATTCCCGAAAAAATACCGCAAGTAAGTACTCCTCTGCTCCTTCAACTCAAGCGCAAATATTTGATTTACAGCTCTTTTATATTGAAGCTGTCAGTGTTGGTAGACAAAAAGAAATATCATAAAGCGTACAGTGTCACGATTAGAGGAAAATATGAGCAAACTGAATTTGTTCGCTTAATTTAAAATAATTGGAGTATGTATTTAAAAAAAGATTGGAGGGTTTTTAGACAAGAGACTCATACCTACTTATTTTGTTGCTTAAAATTGTTTCAGTTGTTTTGTTTTTGTATTTAGTCATCAGATCTTTTGATTTTTGTAATCATATATTATTTAAAAAATTTTCGTATTGCAATATTATGCATAGTTTTATGCTGTTAATAATTACACTGTGCTACAATAAAAAAAACATTACAAGTGAACCGATAGAGGTCGTAGATCTCGTCGAGTGGTTCACAAAAATGTGTTTGAAAATTTCCAAAGACCCTCAAATTCTCAACTTATTCATAAAAAAACAATTTGGCATAACCTCGTCTACAAAACTAATTTTTTTCTTGTCATTTTTTAGTTTTTTAGGGTTGGATATTTCTTTCAAAAGAAAAATTTTGGCACGTTTTAGATTAATAATGACTTTCGCGAAAGTAGTTTGAATTTGTGAAAAATATTGCAATCAATCTGAAATGCACACAATTTGTTTTTTAAATTTTCAACTTTGGTAGCTCTTTTTTCCACAATTTTATAGGAAAGTATTTACATTTAAGTTATTTTCTGCTACGCATGAACGCTCTATTCTGAGAAAAATAAGGTATCATTGTTCAGAATTAACTGGAGGTTATGAAATTATAAAAACTTACTTCAAAGAGGAAAAATAAAAACAAAACTCGAAACTGCAATCAAAATTCTCGGTTTCATTAAAAACTCCAAAAAAAACTGAAGGATAGATACATACATACATACATACATATGTATGAACAGACTTATAAACGACTAAGTAAAATACTTAAAACATTATTCAATAAATTGTCAGGTGCATGAGGACCAACAATAATTTGCTAGCATTTTGATCCGATTTTTTCCTTGAAAGCGACTATTCATTGCCATGATCTCTTAAAATGCACGCCTTGATCGTCACTAAAGTTAACAAGATTTTCAGGAAAATTATTCAAATGATATTGATATTCTATATATAAAAACTCTTCTCTTCTCTTTTCTAATGATGGCCAACAGCTACCATTTGGCAGAATTAAAAGTCCTCGGATTTTAGCAAAAGTTGGCGGTGGAAAGGCAAAAACGAGGAAGAAAGCGTGAATTTTCCAACTCAACTTTAACAGAAAGTGAAAATGTAAAGGAAACAAAGAATTTTGACATTTTCACCGCGCAAGGTTGAGATAGAACAAGTGTCCAGTTCCTGGGAAGCTGTCATATTATATGAATTCGCCTGGGTTTATTTGGGTTTCACTACAGTTTGAAACGTAATGGAGACGGTCAAATAAAATCATTAAAGCTTTGAGTGTGTTGGTGTGGTCGATCGGCTATGCTTGATGAAAATCAAACAATTTTGATTTTCTAATTTGATGGCTGTTTATTTGATCGTTTCACATTGTGCTTGACAAAAACTAGCTCAGTTGCGCTTTGATATTCAAAGGGTATAACAGCGTAGGTGAGAAAAATGTATATTGCATTTTATTGAACAGTTTATTTGTCAATTTGCGAGCAAGACACGACCGAAAGTCACTCACACGTACAAAATTCTTATTACATTTTTTGATTGCCTCCTTGGCGCTTGACAGTTATTTTCACAAACAGATTCCGCAAATCTGGCAGATTGAATGTGGATTAAAGCCCGATCGTCTCGGTGAATAAGCGGATTTGCCGAGGTAATTACGATGATTGCGATAATAACAAGACTAAGTTTTGCCTTTGACATGGTATTATATTCAGATTAATTTGATAATTCGTGTATAAGTGCTTTAATTTTTGGAGTAACAGAAAACCAAGGGGATTTCATTCATTATTCATTTCATCATTAAATTTCTCGACTTTTCGTTGCCTACACACAACAACAAATATTAAATTATATCATTTTGTTTCAAATATAAAGTGAAATAAATGCAGTCCCGATTAAAAATTCCGAATCGGAATTAAGCACCGATCTGCAATTAAATCAAAGCAAATTAAATTGACAAAAGAGTTAAAGATAGTGGCGGCAATCAAACAACGCTTGGACACTGTGTACCGACATTCGTCCTCTTCGTACCTCAATGTAAAATAAAAGGGATTTATTTGGATTCGAGACCATTGCTAACGGAAACATCAAATTTGTGAAGGAAGCAGCACAGAAAGGCATTCGTCTAAGAACTAAAGAAGTGGGCCTTAAGAAGTGGGCCCAAAAATTCTTTCTGCTGTTCAAAATAAAGAAGAAGAACGAATGAGTTACTGTACTCATATTCTTTTTGTTAAGACCAACAGAAAGAAGTTTTGGAGTCAATTGTTATTAGCCGTGTAATGAGGATCTTCTGTCTAAGAGGAAATCGATGGAGTGTCGTCGTATGTTTCTGAAAAAAATTATGCCTGCAATCTTTCGGGATTTCCAAAGAAGTTTTACAGTTTTATCTCAACACAACCACAACGGCCTTGCTACAGCAATTGCGGATGCTATTAAAAAAAACCTCGACGAAAACTGTTGCGCCGAATGCTCCACGACAATGCGCCGATCAACACATCGGGTGTTTCCAAGGCTATCACTAAGGTGTGCGGTTTCACTCACAGTGACGTGAAATCAAATGTGAAAAATTTAAGATTATTTTGAAAGATATAAAAATATTAGTAAAGCGTTGCCAAAAGTGTATTAAAATATTAACGAATGATAATAGTGGCTTGGGATTTACTCCTAAGTTTATAGTTCTGGAAAGAAACTTTTAGAACTTACACGAAATTAGCGCTGGTGGTGATGGCGTATAAGAAATTATAAGAAAACGTTTTTTAGATGATTTGTTGTTAATAGAAAAATCTATCTCTTTTTGATCTTCTGTGTTTCCGGCAGAGTGAAAAAATTATGTACATTGGAATGATTTACCGACATCCCGTGTCAAGTTTGGTATGGAGATAAACCAGGTTTCAGCGTTGTGCAGATGGCACAGTGTCATTTTTTGCTCTCAAAAAATCAGAATAAACCTACTTTATCGCGCAACAAAATTTCAACTTTAAACTATTTAAATAATTTTTTTCACTCTCTCGATTTTTACTAACCACTGTCCAAAGGTTTCTTCCAACTTAACTCTTTTTTTATTTTTCATCTGCTTACTGCTCTCTAAAGTAAATATCACGTCAACACACTGACGCCCCTATGACCAAGACGACAACAACAACAACAACTAACCAACCACAAAACGGTTGACGCTCGCACATGTGCAGGCCGCACTGTAGCTTTCAGTTTTCGAATTTTCGATTCTCAACGTTGGTAAAGACTAATTATTTATTATTTAGCAATTGAGCATGTCAGTTGATGCCATATAAAATTTCCAAATTCAAACAAAATAAAATAATTACATGTTGGCAGTCAGTGACGTTGCTTAAGAAAGTAAGAAGAAGAAAACTTTAAAAACAAAAATAAAAACAAAAACAAAATATACACTCAATGACTGCCATGAAAACGGGCATTTAAAAAATAAGCAAACAATCGTAGCACTTGAGTACCAGAATCAAAAAAAAAAAAACATTACATTAAAATACAAAGGCAAATAAAAAAACACAAAACGACAACTCTGATCAACAACGCAACGTTGCAACTGACAGTAACGCCATCAACACTAACACCACTACCACTACTACTACTCCTTTTGGTTTGTTCTGGTCTGGTCTGATCTGTCGGTCGGTCAGTGGGCGTAGGTGCAACGAATAATGCGGAATACTCAAAGTACACATAAGTAATGCCACACTACTCGTAAAATTACCGACTGGCTGCAGCGTTGAAACACACCCAGTAAAAAATTTCAAAAGTAAATAAAAACTATTGAGGCATTCATTGCGACGCAGCGTATAACAGGTACAACACGCTATACCCCCGAAGGAGGTGATGGAGAAGACGCGGTGACGCAGACGCGGTTGCAAGTGCTTTTGTTCTGCAGCATTTAGTGTGGTGTACAATGAGTATGCTGTTGTGTGGCATGTGGCAAAAATAAATATATACTCACTCGTAAGTGGGTAATGGAGAGATGGAATAAACGGCATAAAAATGTGGTGTCTTGAAGCAGCGACCACGCACTTTTAGAGTCGGTAAATACACTATTAAAAACATCGTTATGGATTAAAGGGAATATGGGCAAAAGAGTGACTAACTATTTTGGCAAAAGTCTCTTCTGCAATTCGTTTCGGTTTGAAAAGAAACCCCCGGCTCCGAATGAGTTCGAATAGATAGAGAATAATTTTCGAATCGTTTTCATTCCGAATCGACAACCAGTTTGAACAGCTGTTCTTAATTAGTTATGTTTTTTGGAAAACTCAAAATACCAGCACGTTTGCTTATTTTTCGAGAAGGTGTATTATTGTCCGTTCCAAAGAAAAAAGAGACTGCGACTACGTGGGGGCATATCACAAAACGTTGACTTCAAGCAAGTTGGCCATTTAAAGAATTTTGCCGTGTAATATTCATGGTGAAATGGATATAGAAGGTGAGGCAGATTGTGGCACCGCTAACCCTCTCTAGAAAATTTTTACAGAATTTCTACGTAACAACAGATTTTGTTAACAAAAACCATGTATGTATCTATACTCGTGTTCCCTCTCAGTTCTCTGCTTCCGTAAATCTGGTGTGACGTCACAAGCGAGTTACTCTCCGAATTACAGATTAATCAGCGCAATCTTGTATTTCTTTCATTCTTGTGTAAAATCGTCCTAATTAATTTGTTTTTGATTTAAATTATTTAACGAAATTGGTTTACAAATATAATCAGTTGGTCACAGTGTTGCTGTCGTTATGGATTACCGCCAGTCGCAGATTCTATACAAACACTGCGATCCAACTGCAACATTTCCTCCAACCCCATTTATTTAACAACACCACTCATGTTTTTCAAATAATTTATGAGGCTCGAACGAATTTAAAGCTATGAATAAATGCCACGATCATAAAGATTAATGCTCGATCGTTTTTCCTTTATTTTGCTGAGCAGTTTTAGTGTGAGGTTAATTCCTACTTGAATCTTCCGATTTGAAAAAGTCGTAAGATTGGTTATTTATTTTACATAACATAAACTATTCGAAAAAATTTTTAGAAATATTTATTGGGTGACTGTTTTTAGAAATCGACATTTTGTATTTGAATTTTTTTATATTTTATAAAAAGATGTACTTAAATTTGTATTCATTTTCATATTCCAAAAGAGTTTTGAAAAAAACAAGAATTTCTTAATATTTTGGCGCTTACAACATAGCTTGATGTTTAGCCGAACTTCTCCTACAATTTGTTGAGTGCGTCTTGATGTTGTAAAACAAATTGAAATTGACTCAAAGGTTTGTCATTGCTTGGCGAGGGGCGAAGGCTGTAAGAAAAAACTTTTCTATAATTTTTTATGTTACTTGCCCAGGCCAGGATTTGAAACGCGGAAAAGCTGCACACTCGGCTGCGGCGGTGCTTTGTTACTTTCGACAAAGTTGAAAAGTAGTGGAAATGTAGCTGAAAGCAAATGTTTCCATGCTACTTTTACTAAGTCAATGAAATTAAGGATTTCGTTGTTAATTTTTACACCAAATTTTATTTCATTAGTCACATTGATTTTATAATATCTAAATCATAAGCTATGCTTAGCTTCCAGAGGACAAAAAGTTTTGAGTTTTTTGGCTTTTACCTTACAACTTTTGTACGCTTCTTTAGTGCGTTGCCATGTGGAATATGTTGCCTGTTTTGACATCCATCCCATCAATTTAGCATAACGAGAATTGAGCGTGTTCAGAAGGTTTTCCTGAAATATTCTCAGCGCTCCTTGTGTTTCTCTGACCCAATTCCTTCCTATTATTATCGGTCTCTACTATTCAATCTTAAATCTTTGAAAAACAAAAAAGATCAGCACTTTTCCTAAATTTTTCTTTTGGCATTATCCAGGGAACCGTTTATTTTCTTTTTCTTTTTGAAACGCATAAATTTGAATATCCCGCATAGAACACTTTGGTTTTCCTATAAATTTTATAGCACCAAATGTAGAACAAATTACGTTCCTAATTCCATCGATCTCGATTTTTCACTATCTAAATCAATTTTTGTTAAATATTTATGAGGGTACTTTTTTGAGAAGGGCCATAGCTTACGAAAAGAGGCCTGTCCTCTTAAACGGCGGACGGTTGAGCACCTTGGTTTATTTGACATAAAAATAATCACTATTTAATTTATGATCCTATAACTATTGAGCCCTCAAATATTGTTCTCAGTGCTGCTCAATGCTCCTCTTCCTTGCGTTCAGTTGGTGTAATGCGTTTCCTGAACATCCTACAATTTCTCCAAACCCATTCATGTGACTCCTTCCCCTTTTACACCTACTTCACATACATTTATTTTTTATTTTTATTTTTATTTTTTCAGTGAATCCATTGAATTTGTTTGTATGGGATCGTGTCGTCGTTGGGTGTCGCATTTTTGCGAATTAATTACTTTATATGAGGATGCATTTCATCAAGCGCTCAGGAACGATCATCCCGAAAGGGTTCACCACTCGAAGATACGCACCTACCTACACACACACACACATACACTTACTATATTCGGCATTGTGCACCACAGATCGACGACGGCCTCATTTTGCTTTTTATGAGTATTTTACCTGCCAGCGGTAAAAAAAAGGATACATCCAAAGCTTTTGTGTGAGCGGCGTATGGTTTGCGTGAATGCGTGCGCGCATCCGACGAATCAGAGAGATCAGACGACGGATCGTGCGACGACAATGAATGCCAAAGACGAAATTAAATCATTTAAGCGTGAAAGCATTGGCTCTAAGAGGTACAGAAAGAAAAATTAAATCAAAATAAGAAGAAGAAAAACACATAAGGTGTAGCTACTACGAGTACGTGAAGTAAAATGAAGAAAAAGTTAAAAACTGAAGTTGCAAATGTCGTGCCGCCTGACAGCAGCCACATCAAAATCAAGCTTATTGCATTGCATTTTGCGGCTTAAACGAATAAGCGCATCACTGTTGCATGCAACATCAACTACGAGTACAACCTACAACGGGTTGCTTGTAGTCAGCGAATGAGTTGTTATTTTTGTTTTCTCTCCTCTGTGGTTGCCACATTGTGGGGGTGTAATCAACCGAATTTGATGCGCGGAAATGTTGTGCATTATTTAGGATTAAAGATATCATTTCGCGAGCTAAATGTAGGCAGTGAATTAAAAGAAAAAAAAAACAAAAAACAAAAACAGCGGGAATATTTGGACTTGCCCATATAAATATGTATGTATGTATCAATTCAGTTGTGTTAAAACAAAGTCTTGGAAATGTATTTATGTATGTACGAATATTTATTTCAAAATTTGTCAGCGGTGCTCACATTAAAGACATATGTATAAAAATAATTTTAACATTTGGCATTAATTTTTTTCATCATGCCCATCTGCATTTGGTTTACCGAGCTATGCAGTTATTTTCTTTCTGATCAACTTGATCAAATGCTACCAAATTGCTCAAGAATCATTGTTCATAAATATGTATATAAAATAAAAATATAAAATAATATATGATTTATTAATTGAAGTCGCGTCAGAGCAGCTTAACTAATTTCTACCACTACTTTTAATGATTTCTACTACTACTATTTTCACTAATACTTAGTACTACCACTAATTTTACTAATTTCTCCCACAAATTTACCAATTTCTATTTTTACTTATTTCTACCTCTATTTTCACTTAATTTTACCACTATTTTTACTAATGCTACTACTAATTACCACCAATATTTCTACTAATTTCTACCACTATTTTTTTTAATGCTACTGTTATTTCTACTAATTTCTTCCACTTTTTCTACTCGATTCTACCACTATTTTTACTAATGGTACTAATTATTTCTGCCACTATTTTTGCTAATGGTACTACTAATTTCTGCCACTATTTTTACTAAATTCTACCACTATTTTCACTCATATATTCCAAAAATTTACTCATTTCTACCATTATTTTCACTACTTTCTTCCACTATTTTTACTAATTTCCACCACTATTTCTACTAATGCTACTTCTAATTACTACCACTATTTCTACTAATTTCTACCACTATTTTTATTAATGCTACTATTATTTCTACTAATTTCTTCCACTTTTTCTACTCATTTCTATTACTTTTTTACTAATTTCTTCCACTATTTCTACTAATTTCTTCCACTATTTTTACTAATTTCTGCCACTATTTTTACTACTTCCTACCACTTTTTTCTAATTTCCACCACTGCTTTTACTAATGACACTACTAATTACTATGACTACTTTTATTAATTTCTTCTACCACAAAGCAGTTTTACTTCTGGCTCGCGCATTCATTTCCCTAATGTTTAGAAAAAAGATTGCCACCTGTTTAAATTTAAATTATGTTAATTTTTTTAAAAATGGCATTTTATAATAAAAATTTTCGGAAAACTTAATTCAAAATCAATTTTGGATAGAGTTACCACAGGTTTAAAAAATATCCAGTTAATATTAAATACTTTGCACAATAAAGCTAGATTTCCCAAATCCTTTTAAATAAGGTTTCCACCTATTTATGTGGCAAACCACAAATTTTAAAAATCGGTAATTTTAAAAATAATTTTGGAGAGGGTTGCCACCTGCTTAAAAAATTACTTAAAATTATAATAAGTTAAATCAAATATTGAAATATGAGTCTCAACAAAAAAGCTTTCTTTTTAAAACACTGTTGGAGAGAGTTGCCACCTGCATAAAAGTGTAAATTTGATTAAATTATTAAATTAAGGAAAATAGCACGTAATGAGATTCAAAGAATGTGGGCTTGAAAAACAGTTATGTTAATATATTTAAGAAGTGTTTAAAATCATGAATTTAATTTACCAATTTAGTTAAATTATCTGATATTTTACAATATGAGTGGAAAACTAAAAAAAAAAAAATGTGAACACTAAATTTTAAAAATCTTTTTGGAAAGGATTTAAAAAATCAATTAAAATTATAATAAGTTAAATCAATTATTGAAATATGGGTATTATACGAAGGAGTTTTAAGAAAGCTTTCTTTTGAAAATACCTTGGAAAAGGCAGGAACCTACTTCAAAAAGTAAATAAAAGTAGATTAATAAGTTAAAGGAAACATGCGGCATGGGATTCAAATGAAGTAGGCTTAAGAAAACTTAATCATGAAAATAAGACTTCTAATTGCCACCATCGTTTGATTACGTTGGACGTTTCTAACACTAAATTAAGTTTCACTAAACCCGAATGACATAAGACACTGCGCTGTTGCCAATTAGAAAAAAGTTTCAGCAGCTAACCGCAATAGAAAATTATAAGGCAGGCGTAGATTTTGTTTTAAATAATAAAAAAATAGACACCTTAACTAAAAATTAATTAAAAGTGGTTACCTTTGGTAAAATTATTTACTTCCTTTTCCGTTACATTTAACATCATCACGTTTAGCCGAATGCCATGCGTGCGAAGCCGCGGATAAAAGAGAATTTAGTTACATGTATATTTCAAAATACTATATAAATAAAAACGGGGTAGGTGTTATATTGAAATTTCTAATGTATATTTGTAGGGCTCAGTCACAATAGCGACGTTTTTTCCACTTCCCAACACTACATCTCAGGTCGGATACTCGTATCATTTTATCGAGTTGGCTCAACTCGCATATTGTTCCGAGCTTGTGTTGTTGCTTTACATGCTATTTGTTATCCTACCTAGTGTTCTTTTGCCAGTCGGTTACTAAGAAACGGGCCTATTGTTTGCATGAGTGGCCTTGCACAAACAAGTTTTCTATATTATTTTTTTTTTGCCTTTCAAATAATTGCATTTTTTAAAAAAGACAGTTGTATTTTTCTATTTTAAAGTTAACATTTTTTTGATTGAAAAAAAACTAAAAATGAATTGTTAAATGAATGGGCCTTTCACGCCAAATAGGCATATAGAAAAATAAAACGTCATACACTTATTTCACTTTGCTAAATACCTTTGGTATACTATGGTAGCTGTTTCATTCACAAATGTCAAATTTGATTGACGTACGACATCATTTGCAAAAATTATAACGGATGATTACTTTTGCGACAACTTGTGCTTTTTTCGACATGCGGTTTTCAAGAGGAAATGAAACGCATTTAATTTAATGTTATGGCCAAGAAATTAGCTTTATTTTAAAGATATGAGTTTGCTATTATGTTTTAAAAATAATTTCGGGTAAGTGACTATAGCGGCAAGATGGAATTGCAGCACTTGAAGCCGTATGTCAGCAATAACGCACCGAATATTATCTTCCAAAGCGTCAATCGTCTCGGGCTTATCTGCGTAGGCAAGCGACTTTACATAACCTCACACAAAAATAGTCCAGCGGGGCTAAATCGCACGACCTTGGAGGGCACGCCACTAGCCCACAGCGCGAGATACCACCAATAATCACCAAAAGTTTCCTTCAATAAATTTATTGTTTCATTGGCATGTAGCGCCGTCTTGTCGTCGAACCAAAGGTCTACCACATCAATATCCTCCAATTCAGGAACGAAAAAGTCATTAAGAATGGCTCTATAACGTTCCCCATTGATTACACTGATTACACTGCTGAACAAAATTTTGCGGTCGGAGATTTTTAAGTCGATTTAGGGTAATTTGGGGGCGCTGATTACGAAAATAATATCAGTTTTGTCGAATTGGCTCTAGTTTTTCAGATAAAGGCTTTTAAGATTTTTACGAAAAAACCTAATTAAAGATACCAATATGGATTTAAATTATATTTTTATTGCGCGCCTGTATAAAAATAATACAAAAATAAAAAAAAATATTCTTTTCATTAATTAATTTTAAAAAAATTACAAAAAAATTTTTCTTTAGGACCTCCTATGACGTCGTTGCTCAGGACAATCCCGTATTAAGTTCCAGCAGTAGTCTGCCATCATGTGGTCGTCCCATCGACCTTGGTATCTTTCGTCCAATATTTTTATGTCCTGGTGGAACCGTTCACCTTGTTCCTCACTGTAATCGCCTAGGTTGTACGGGAATTTCTCCAAATGACTATGTAAATAATGTAATTTAGTGCTCATTTTAGCTCCTACTTTGCGAAAATTGAGAAGCATATCAGCAACTTGTTTTGTATATTCTGGTGATTTATGATTTCTCAAAAAAGGGTTTCAGATTCAATTTGTGACATATGGTTTAAGAATTCAGTGTCTTTTAGAAGGGTACGAATTTGAGAACCATCGAAGACTCCTGCTTTTAATTTTTCCATACTAAGGACTGGCATTTTTTTGCACGCATATTCGAAACAGTCACCTGTCTTATCAAGGGCTATGATGAACTGTTTCATTAGCCCAAGCTTGATGTGAAGTGGTGGAAGAATGATTTTTTCTCGGCTTATCACTTGGTCATAAACCACATTTGCTGTTCCTACCTCCATATTTTCTCTCACCGGCCAGTCCTTTCTAATCCAATGTTCATTTCCTGCACGACTGTCCCATAAACATATAAAACAGGGGTATTGAGTATACCCACTTTGTTGGTCCAATAAAAAATTCACCATCTTCAAGTCCACGCAAACTGACCACGCAAACTGACCACTACAAAATCTTTGCTAAAACAATTTTTACATTTTCGTATTCTTCTTTTAGTTTGATACTATGACCGATTGGAACCGAAGCAAGTTTATTTCCATTTCAGACTTCTTTTTGAGCTATCTATAAAAAGCCTCCAATGTTCGGGATTATTTAATTAATACAACTGGAACTGGGTCATATATTTTTTTTTTCATTAATTTCTTAAGTTTCGTTTATCTCAAGAACAAGAGCCAATCCAAAAAAAGTAAAAACACAGTTCGTAAGCCTGCTACTAATGTTAATAAAAACTATTAACAAAATCATGACCGCAGGTTTTTTTTAAATTTTTGTTACGCAGTGTTATTATTGAACATTATGGCTGACTTGATTTTTGAAGAAATATAGACCAATCATTCCCTCTGCCCATAGAGCACACCAAACAGTGACTTTTTTTGAGGATGTAACGGTCTCAACAATGGCTTGTGGATTATCAACACTCGAATGGAGACAATTTTTTTTTATTAACGTACCCATTCAACCAAAAGTGAGCTTCATCCGAACCGACGTAGGTCCGAAGTAAGTACGTTCATTATTAAATGGCAATACAAACTAAGTATAAATCAAGTAACAGCTGTCAGAAATACCAAACCCTGCAAAAAATATTGTCTCATTGAAACCTAAACGTCTAAAAAAAACACACTTTATATAAAATTTTAAATGCAAATCTTGAACCGGGACTTATAAAAGTTCCAATTTCGGATAACTTTCTAATTTTTTTCTTGGTTATAAAAAATCAATTAATTTTAGTCCAGTTATTAGCAATAACTATAACAAGCAAAAACTATTAACTAAACATTTCACAGCTTCCCGTCAATTCGAGTAATCGCAGTGCTAATTTATTCATTGCATTGCATATAAAATACTTATTCGAAGTGTTAGTTGCCACAAACCATTGTAAATATTTCATGTGGCAAACAAGCCTACTAGTTAGTTACCACTACTACGTAGTTACGATGCGCTCGAAAATAGCTTTTTAATAGTCACTAATAAACTTTAAAAGCCATCAATTACGTACATACATGCATACATACATACGTGCAACACGCGCTTACTCATTGCCAATAGGCAGACGGTAAAAGCGATGTAAATATTCGTTGTGTGTATGGTTGTATGTATGTGTGCACTCACCCATAAATTGGTGCAATCGTATACAGTAGCAAATTAAAATCAAATCAAATAATTCAGTGTGAAAAATCACCTGAAAGCTAATACCATTTTGAGGTCATAAAACTGCATGCAAATTATAGGGATTGCATTACAGTGAGGAAAAATTTATAATAGAGCAACTGCCGCTGCACGAAATTCGTAAATATGCATGTATGTAGTATAAACGTAAATTTATTTACCACCAGCCAATTTAGCAGCAGTAACACTCAAGGTCTGAAAGC
This sequence comes from Anomoia purmunda, assembly GCA_951828415.1. Taxonomy (NCBI): domain Eukaryota; kingdom Metazoa; phylum Arthropoda; class Insecta; order Diptera; family Tephritidae; genus Anomoia; species Anomoia purmunda. The sequence continues at coordinate 84,857,898 of OX639994.1, forward strand.
CAGTCGATTGCCGTTTTTGGTCAATAAAATCCAAAAGAGATTAAGACATTTTTATTAGTATTTCACTTGTTTTTTTCTTGTTAATGTTTTTGTTTTTTTTTTACTTCGATTTTAACCTTACACCATTCAATAATTTTGCCACTGATTTGTTGGTAATTGGTAAACGATTTTGCTAACTTGGCGCCGCACTACCTTTGGCAGAGACTCATCCGAAAAATTTGTGTAAAGTGTGAAGCAACAAAGTCATCATGTCTCGATGGTTATGAAAAAGCAACATACTTACAGATATCTACCTATATCCAAGCAAACACAACTTGGAGTTAAATGCACAATTTTACAATTATAAAGACTTCGATTGTCGAATGTGTATGTACATATATAAATTTCTGGTACAATCTCATCGTGCAACAGCTTGAGCAAGGTTGCCAGCGGTAAACGCTCTCCTCAAAAATATTTTTGTATTCAATTCACACTAACTCTCTTCCGCTAGCTGGTAGTCGTTTTTGTTTTTGCTATTTCTTATATAGTTTTTTCTTATATAGTTTTTCTTGTATTTTTTTTCTTTGTTAACCTTTTTTAATGGGCACCTTCAGCTTGCGCCGCAAAGTTTATTGAGCCGGTAATTATAGTGGTCAATGAATGTGGCAGTGATTGCACCGATTCCTTTCGCTTATTTAGAAAATAATTTATTTGCACAATGCAATGCTGACTGCAGTCGCTCTTACAAAGCTAAAGAAATAAGAGCAAAGTATGAGAGGCGAACCGAAGTAAACACCCATTACAAAATGTTGCAGAAATCCGAATGGCTGGCTAGTAGTAGTAAAAAAGGTAGCAAAGAAGGCGTTCTGCTAATGCGAATTAAGGGATCTAGTGGCTGCTAAAGAGCAACTGTGCTGTGATGGGGTATCATTATTGAATTCATAATATTTTAGAATATAGTAATTCCTAGTTAAGTATCACAACACTGCCAGCGACGGATGCAGGGAATACAGGGAGGTAGAAGTATCAGAAAAAAAAGTGTTTCCATATCACTTTCACTGGGAGTCTTTCATTTCACCGGCAGTTAGATTTCAAAACAATTTAAATTTATTTTATTTGAAATTATCGTAAAAAAAAAACATTTCAAGACATTATGCAGCATTTCAGTGTCGAACATTAAAGAAACAATCAATTTACAAGTTTGTTACATGGCACAAAAGGATAATTATTACCATTGTGGAGTAAAACGGCTTTCAAACTAATTTTAGAAGCATCTATAAAAAGTGTAAATTTTTTTCAGATATATCTGGGGAACTCAGTTCTTGAAGAATATCATCGTCTTTGGAAATATAACTTGTACAACCTTCTTTTCTTGTGAAAACATATGAGATTCTCGCATTCTTAATCAATAAATTCCACTATTTTAATTTTGATCCAAGTAACGGAACTAAAGATTTTGACACAAGGATAATTTGATGGACTTGAAGCCGCAGTTGAAGCGTACGAAGATGAGGATGTACATACATCCAGAAATTAAACTCGATGGAGTCTGTAGAGCAAAAATATTTTCATTATGCATCTTCTCGTTATTTTTTGAAGGTACTGGAGGTGAAGGCCTTCTTCGCGTGGAACTGTTATTTTTACAAATGTTCGGATACACGATGCAGAGAAAAGAAGGTGACGACAAAAGCACTTCCGTTACTTCGTACTTGCCTCGTTTGACGGATTGACGTGGGGTAAGGGGTAGGCCGATCTAAACAGGGTTAGATTGCCGAAACAACAGTTATTGGCCGAATAAAACCCGGGTCATTCCGGTACGTGGAACCGACTGTCGTGGGAATGACGGATTGGCGTCACAGATGGGTCTTAAAAAGTTGATTTTTCAGAGTTTTAAGTGATTTTTACGAAAAGTTAAACACTGAATAATAAATTTGAATTGCCGAGCTCTGTATTTTAGCAGTTGTAGTGCAAATAAAATGCCCAAGGGCAGTTATCACCTTCCTTTTCTTCTCGCTATTCCTGTAACAGCAAACGCTGTGACGTTTACGCCGCCGGCGTTGTCGTAATCTTGTTTTCTATCATTCTTGGTTCGGATATATATTTTAGTTTTATTTTTTTCACGAATCCTCGCGTCGGTGTCATGCAAAAGTAGCAAACGTTTTCTTGGCTCTGCGGTTCAATCTAAATCATTGACATTGCAAACGTCATAGATTTGTGGTGTATCGCTCCTTCCTTATTTTACTACTCGCTGAAACCTATTTTATGTGTATATGCACTATTTTTAATGTTTACGCAACAAAATTGAAACAAATTGAAAACATCATCAATTTTAAACATTAGAAAAAAAATTCATAACACAAAATCTAGAGGTGATGGAAAAAAATCGGCCAACGGGTATAGATTTAGAGCAATAACATCCTCTAATTTATGGTACAAATTGTTCAATGAGGATTACTTTTCTTATTTTCCTACGTAGAGGTAACGAAAGAGTGTTCGAATATGTGGAGTAAGGACGATAGAACAAAATCATATGAAAAGAGAACGGGTACATCGGGTACACCTCTTAAATACTAGAGGTCTTGTTAAAAATCAACTAATCGACTAGTCTGATTGAGAAAGCATCCAGTGGAACTGAACGCCGTTGTTTACTGATCTCTCCTAGCTGAGGGGAAGCCAAAAAATTTAAACATTTAGAAGTTTCTGTATATTGAAACGATTTTGTAAACTATCGAGTTTCGAAATACATACATACATGAGCTGGTATGTACCCTCAGTCAGTGAAACGAGATTGTTATTGTCAATTACTTAACCTTCAGCCGGTCTTTGACCCAAATTTCAACTTTAATTGCCTATAATTTGGAAAAAATTTTATGCAATTGACCCGGGGTTTTGGCTCAATGGACAAATCGTACATGAATTGTTCAAATCTTTTGAAATCATCGCTGAAATTTCTGTCCCTAATGCTGTATTAAAAAAGTACTCAATTCGTATGTGAGGGTCATGTTAACCCAGTGTATTTTTCTTTGCGGTTAAAGCGTTTGTAGCGTTTTTATCGTTAGCATTCATGTTATTTTGGTTTCTTCTTTTCAGGAGAGGCTTGTTTGTATTTCGGAAAAATAAGGGACAAATCAGAGATTTCTTACTTTTCGACCAGTATCCAACTGATGATTCAGATCCATTTGATAAAGCCGATAATGAAGATTATTTGCCAGATGAAACTGAAGTTAAAAGTGATTTTGACGATAGCGATGATTCGGGCATCGAATGTTTGTATGAAAACTTGAGAAAAGAAGCTGTTTCGCGGCCACATGTTTTATGCTTATTGAAATTCAAAGCAGTTGAATATTCGAAAGATACATTGCCTGTTGTTCGTCCAATTGTTTATCGTGCTTTGGATTCGCAATCAAGTAAGTTTCCTATGATTTATTGATTTGTTTTTCTCCCAATTTTTTCACATATTAGGGCCAACAGCTTTTGCTACGGATTATTGTTCCCTTGTCATAATTTGTGTTGTTCATGGAGTTATTCGAAACTGTGTTGGGTGTGATGAATTTACAAGGAGTACGTCAGTATAAGGATGAATGGGATAATTTTGATAATGTCCCTATACGAGCGTATTATGATGTGTTTTGGCTAGCTGGTGTTTATCGCTCCAATGGTGAATCCATCGAAGAATTGTGGAATGATAAATATAGCCGACCAATTATTTCTGCAACAATGTCTCATAAATTGACGAACGAGAAACCAGAATTTATTTACGTGATAACAAAAGTAAAAGCGGCTTTGATGTTTTGGACAAGCCTGTTGGTACTAATCGTAGCAAAAGAAGGAAAGGTTAATCGTTGGCCAGTAACTGTTTTTTGTTATATGCTCGATGTGGAAGCTAGAAACGCATTTACTTTTTACACAAAATTGGATCCGGAGTGGAATATGACACGTGGTCAAAGTGCTTGGGCAGTTGTTCGTAATGTTCAAAATTTACCACACGAACCACATATCAACTTCACGGTCAACTTCGTTTCGTTAGACACAAGCACCAGCTACAAAGAAACGAGGTAGCAGTTATTGGAGCTCTTACTGAAAAACGAATATCCGACTATTCGACTAGTCGATTTGCAACTTTTTCGATAGTTGATAATCGAATACCAAGTATTCTACCAACCGTTCGCTCGCATTCGACTAATCACTCACCATCAAGTAGTCTAAAAATCGACTTACCGAAAGTATTCAAATAGTGACAGCTACTCACAATAAATTCATGAGAACTTCATTATAGTGGAAAACGAGCTTCGGCAATAATCATAACACACATAAAAAACAATAATTTATTGAAAGAAAGGCAGTCGAAAAATCGAAAACTAATGGTTATTTCTGGCTGGTGAGTCGAAAAAATCGAACGGAAACGGTTAGTCGATTATGTGAAGTCGACACTGAAAAACAATACGTTTTTTTTTATTATTTTTATTTTAGTTTCTTCCATTTTCATCGCTTTTCTCTGTTTTTTAAGTGTATTTTTGATCAAATCATCCTTGATACTAAAAAAAAAAAAACAATGAAAAAAGTTTAATGTTTACTTATTGCAATGATTTTCCTTTTAAACACGAGACAAAAGTCCCACAAATAGTTTGGGCCAATTTGACCCATATGGAAGGGATTCGTTCACAGGTTAGGTTGAAGGCTAAACAACTACAAAAATATGTAAATATATCCCAGTACATACACGCATACAAATAAATATGTGAACGGCATTCTTTAATATTTTATGAATATATATTTTGACCTGAACTGTGGCTTTCTGTAAGTCTTGGGAGGAGCACCCGTTTGCGTTTGTTTCGCTCAATTTCTTTTTCTGAATTATTGATTTTTTTTTTTGCAAAAAACGGTTACTCAAATTAATTGCATTGAGTCCACACCTGATTGCCACGACCACCGGCACTGCCACAACACACTACAATTGCATATCCAATTTCCACCTGAGGCCATAATTCAATTAAAAATGGCAACACTCAAAAAATATCAACAACTCATTTATTTTCCACGCTCTCAGCAATTTTTCACTTTTCAGAGCATTTATTTAGTTGCAGCCAGAATGTGGGCTTGTTGCACTGGCAAGTGGCAGTGTCAGGCAGCAACTAAATATGTAACCCAATGCCTTTGCAACAAGTTCCCTATGCCACAAACACACGCATGCTGAATGGGCGAGCTCCCGCCTTTGTTACGCGTACAAATACAAAGAGCGGGGGTAAATGGTCGCAAAAAAGGCGCACAATTAAAGCGAGATTAATTAGACACGCCGCTGGCGTTGTAACTGCCGACCGACTGACTGACTGAAAAGGCTGCACCACCACAACAAGTCACCAGTGCCACCAACGAGCTGACCAGCGGCTGTGGCAACAGCAATCAATAAGTATCGTATATGTGTGTGTGTGTGTCTGTGTGCGTGCGCTGAGAGTGGAGTAGTGGAGTAGTGGAGTAGTGGTAGAAAGCGTAACACCACCGCCGCCATAGTACCTACGGCTGTGGCACGTTGCATGTGGCATGTCGCCACATTTGTACGACAATTGATCTTCATTGCTTCATTGCCTCGCACAGGAGGGACACATGCTCGGTTGGGCGGTGGCAGTAAGCTAAATAAAAGTGGGGTGCCAGTGTTGCTAGATATGAATTGTCGGCGTTTTCTTGGCTGCAATCCAATACTAGGAAGCGAAAGCCCCATCGACCACCGCAGTGATCGGTGTATCGTACCGACTAACTATGTACATAAATAGCTATATATGTGTGTATTTGCTTATGCAACCGAAATGAAATTTCTGTAATTGCCTACAAAAGTCCCTGTCGCGAAAGAGAAGAGAACAAACAATAAAAACTAGTTCAAACATTGATCAGGACAAAAACAACAAAGAAACATATTATGCGCTTTAATTACACATTTCATACTTGTTAATTTTTCACATTTCAATGGAGGAGCTGTCGATTGGGCCAATACGGATGCATGTATATAGGGTGCTTTTATATGGGGATGGGAATGGCTTAGGAGAGACAAGTAAAATAAGTGATGTATTTTCTAAATATAAAAAAAAAATTATTTAAATTGCTATCCTTAAAATTTTATTTATTTTTCTCACGCAAAATAAATTAAAATACAATATACAATAGTATGATAACATAAATTTTAATTTTCTAGAAAAATTAATATATAAAGTTGCATGTGTAAACGGAATAATACTATGCGCTAGAACTAAAAAATAATTGCAATCGTTATGATCACTGTAAAAGGTTTCACATGTTATCGCCCTTCTACTATCTACAGAAAAACGCGTCAATAACTAATCCACCACATGCCGGTAATCTGTAACTCAGTTTCATCCCAAGTCACTAAATTTGAGGCCTTCAATTAGAGGCATCTTTTGTGACTTGAGACGATTTCGGTATTCAGTAAGCTGTAAGTCTCAAAACAAGATTCACAGAAGACTGTAGTGAAAAGCAGTAGAGACAGTCAGCTGATAGTATGATGTGATTTGATTATCTTTTACATATACACATACATACATAGTTATCTTCCAAATGTAATAAAAATTGGTTCGGTTTTTAACTTTGCTGGCAAATTATTGCATGGAATTATACTTTTATAAAATAAGCTATTGTAAACTGCGGTTGTTCAATATTTTCCTCAATTTGTTTGTTTGCGACCTGCCCAGGACCATCTGAGAAATTAGTGACTTTATTTTGAGACTCGAGATTTGAGACTGCTTACTGTATACCGAATGGTCTCAAAATGAATCTCACCACCGAAAAGTCTCACTTAGTGACTGGAGACTGCTTACAGAATACCGGTAACAGTTTGTTGTTTTGTAATAGGAAAATTTTCCAGCAATAAATTTTGTACAAGTTAACTCTATCGCATTCCAAGGAATGCCTTAAAAGAGCCTTAGAAGATTTTCTCTGTGTACCTTACATGATTGATAACTAAATAGCCTACGCAATTTCATGGTTTTAGATGTATAAATTTAGGAGCTTTAAAGCAAAATTTCATGTTTGAACAATCAGTTGCATGGGAGGTACAAGTTATAGTGACCCAACTTTGAGGATTTTCATTATAATAATAATTTTATGTTATTTGCTGATTTGGTGTTGGATTTACAATGGAAACCCTCATATATGAACTAATTCAGTTGTAGCGCAGCTATATAGTCCGAGTACAAGTCCGATATTGTAGGTTCCGACAAATAATCAATACATTATATAATATAACATATACCTACCGAGTTTTTGTCTCATAACTCTAAAACTACGGGACTAGTTTGGATTCAAACGAATAAACGCATATGGCTAAATATACTCAGCCCGCTGTCTAGATTAGTTTGGGGTTCTTGTCTATGGGTCTATTACTCCTTTTTCTTATATTTACAAACATCGAAACCAAAATGATAATACCATTTCGTTTTCATGAAAATTATAAAAATGTGAGCTCAAATGGCATTTATAATGGCGATGGGATTTAGTGTTGCTTCTGGTTATGCAACTACAACTGCACAGTAGTATTTTAAGTATATAATTAGGACACTTAGGCCGTTGACCATGCACCTTGAGCAACCCTTTTCTTAAGTAAAGAAAATTTGAACGGGGTCACTCCGACATTAAAACTACAAATACTTTGGAGCCGATGATATACCAGCTGAATTATTCAAGGTCGGCAGCGAAGAGAAGGTGATATATATTTGCTGTCATATTAGGATCAATGATTGGAATCTACATGTACTCTTCCAAGTTCAAGAAACAATAATTGATCGAGACTACGTGAAAAACTGAAGTCCAGCAACAACCAACTGATTTTACCATTTTTGTTTTTGGTTGTACTGATCATACAAACTTATGTTGAGCCAAACACTTCCGTCAAAATTGGGAAGCAGCTCTTAACGGCTCCTTTTTTTCGTGCAACTTATTCTATATGGAATGAGAAATCGGGAGATTTCATTTAAATTTAAACTGCTCCATCACCGAATACAGTAAAAAGATTCCAACATAGCAGTCGTTCCTTTGTCTTGATACCTGGCGCCAGCTAGAGACTACAAGTGAAGAAAATTCCTTCCCCATATGGTATTTCCAACGTAGGGAGACCTTGCTCTGTCTCTGCCACCACCAGTAGCTATCGCGATGAATGCTTTCAAAGCTGGAGCACTTACGTCCATCTTTTCCATAACCATCACATTTGATACATCAATCTAATGTAGCTTTGATTTAGAGTAAGTTTTAATCTTTTTAAATCTAAATTTTAGAATTTGGAAAGTTTTGTGTGAAAACTGAACTTTTAAGGTAGATAATATTTGTAAACCTTCAATTAAATTGAAAATTTAAAATTTAGTCGAAAAAATTGTAAATTTGAAATCTGATTTCCATTATAATCAAGTTTATGCCCTAAAAATACAAATCTTAAACTTTTAGTACTAAACACTTATATTTAGAATTTCAGAGTACTAAATTTTAGACTTTGTATTACTTTTCTACTTTCTTTGTTTTATTTTCATTGCTGCACCAAGCAGCAGGTTCGTTAATGGACGACAAGGTAACTCCAATATCTTTGAACGTGGAGGATTTAGAAGTCAAAAAACTTATCTTAGGTATTAACGCTGAACCACATAAGAAGAGCTTACGTTACCTATTAAACTCGAAGCTGCTCTAAAAGTGCGTAATGTAATTAAACTCTCGACAATCATCTCCCTTGTATGGGTTCCTTGTCATAGAAATATAAATGGAAATAGGAGAGCGGCTGTATCGGCTAGGACGGTAACCTTTTAAAACAAATCAGAGGAACCTGTATATAGGAAAAATAAGAGCAAGGGCTTAGGTGATTAGAAAAACATGCTGCAAGATTAAGATTTCCTTATTATAAAATATATAGCAGCTATGACATAGAAGGCAAGAGGAATTATTCAGACATTTTCTGCACCATAGCCCAGGCTACGCGTAAAAGATATAGAATTCTTGGTGGGAATGTGTGATCCCAACTATTAAACATATGGAAAGTTTCAATCAGTTTGACTTCATCAAATTTCCAAATGATAACTCCACTGTCCGCTACAAATGGAGCAAAGGATTCCAATCGTTTAAAGGCACACCCTGTATTTCAGTATCTGTTTTATGTGTGGCATGCAGCGCTCCAATTTTAACCATTCATCAATTCATTTCACAGCATCCATTCGCTACCGCCTTGCATATTGGCGGCCACACAAGCACCAAATTGCCGCTGCAAAGCGACCGGGGTACAGGTGGACAATGCGATCTATGCGGCGCCTAGCGGGTGGCAGTGCTGCTGCCAAAATGCAATCGCCAACAATGGATAGCCGCTGTCGGTGGCAGGTTGTCAATACCTGAGCTTCTATGTATATTGCAATTCGAGCCGACAGACTAGGCGCCCATTGCAATGGAAGGCGCCAGAAATAGTATTATACGGAAAGTATTGGTTTAGATCTCTACCACATGCAGTACATTTCCATTTTGAAGTATTTTAAGTTTTGTTTCTTCTTCTTACTCACCAAGTCCACGCACTTTAGGGTTTTTCTTCCTTATGACACTGTCGTAGATCAGTGCTTCAGAAAAAATAAGACGGAGTAAAGATTAGTTACGATTAATCATGTATTTTTTAGGCTAGGAATTTTTCGCAAAACAAACCCCGCACGGCAACTCTCAACACAAAACAGCAGTGCGCCCATAGGGCGTTATTGCAAGGTGATTTTGTTTTGAAGCAGACGGGCTTAATAACTCATATGTGCTTCCGTACCACATCCGCTGATAGTTAATCGCAGTCGTTATTCTTTTTTTTACGGGTTTGTCGTTGCCGCATCGCGTGCGCTATGTGCGCCGGTGGTCCTTCGCTTAGCGCGGCGACCACAGCTAAATGCAACACCAGTGGCTTAAGTGCAAATCATTAGTTTTATATGCTGGTGTACAACAATAAGTATGCATGTAAAAGGGGTGTTCTTATTTGTATGGATAATTTTAAACATGGCTTTTCTGTCGGGAAACGGTTGGAAACTTTGTTCCTTTTCATCGGAATGATCTGCGCCAAAATTTTGAGTCCACCGAATGCCGTTTGAGAGAAGCTAGAATGGTTTAAAGTTCGAAAACTTGTTTTCAGTGAAACAATTTTTCAATTCTGCTTCGAAGGTCTAGTCTCTGCTAAACTGAAGCTCATAAACAAAAATAGGTTAAAAGACTTCATAATTGCGTTCATAAACTTCTAATGTGAGCCACCCTAAATCTCATAAGCAAATGAAATAGGGAGCGTGGTCTTTTTTATAAACACTTCTAGGGAATATAAAGCCCCATACTTTAACTCACCGCCTCTAAATGCGGAGGCATTTGCACTTTAAACCGAGCTAAAGTACCTAGGGATAACCTCAAACAGAAAGCTCGGCTAGAAACGTAACATTGAAGAAAGCTTTTAAAGCAGTTATTGGTTAAACTGGGAAATAAAACCACAAATTGTACAGCGGTGGTGCAATACATTATCTTTTTAGCAGTCAACGTATGGTGGCCTGCTCTAGAAAGAACCAATTCAAGAGTGGAAAAGAAAGTATTCAACGATTAGGCACCACATTTGTCACGATGTCTTTGCCTTCCATCCTTGCAAGGCCATGGAACTTCCGCAAAACTTTTTTCTCGTAGATCTACATATATGGAATGACCGTAGATTTTTTCACTCATTAATTCTGATGCAGTCCAGAAGAAACTGCGATTATTGAGCAACACCCCCCCTCTAAGCCGTTTTAACAACAAGTTCTCTCAGAAAGGGATGAATGGAGAAAGGCCTGGAACCTGATATAGGAGGCCCAGAAGGAGGGGATGCCCTTATTTCCATGCAGGCACCGGCTAAGATCGGCTTTTATTTCCGGACAGCAAAGCAAATTTGGCCTTAGATCGACGTTACAAGGTCTAGGTCAACCGCTACTCCAACAATTTTATCGTACGTATTATAACTGGGCACTGTCCGATGGGGCTACACGGTACCATCCAATGATCTTTATCGCAGCTACAGGAACGAACAAGGAGAAGTGGAAAGTTTAAAACACCATCCCTGCCACTGTTTCGGTCCTGCAAAAACGTGACACCAAGCCTTTGTAAAATAGTTCTGTGAATAGGTATCTACGCTATTTATTTATGTATATACAAATCGTAAAATGATTTGGATGACTGAGTTATGATGAATACTATCTTATTTGCTATTTAAAATTATATGACTAACGAAAATCTAGTCGTAACTCAAACTTATTTGTATGATGAACGAAAACATATTCTTTATTCAAAAAATTTTAACTGACAAATGCAGCTTTATTCGTCATTCAAATCTACTTGAAAAACAAATGAAAAAACAATAGACATTGGAAAATACAGGGTTTTTCAATAGGAACGCTACACAAGTTTTTTTAAATAAAACAAACATGGTTTGGGATATGAATTAAATTCTTTATTCCTGTGAAAGTATATTCGATGCCATAATGTATGGAACTCGATTTCTTTGCATGGGCACCACGGGCACGCTTGCAGAAATGCAGACGCTGAACCCAATTTTCGACGGTTTTCAATAACGCCGCCGGCCCATAAACCGCACCAAACCGTAATTTTTTCGGGATGCAATGTTGACTCATGGAGTACGTGTGGATTGCTACCTGTCCAATAACGCATATTTTCCTATTGACGAAGCTATTCAGCCAGAAATGACAACGACCATAAGTTGGACGTAGCGCTCTTAAAGTTGAGGCCATTGACTCCGAATTTCGGTAGTAAATTTTAATAATTTCGACTCGTTGTTGGATTGCATTTCTTTCCATGATGAAATGGCAAACCTTACTGAAGAGAAATGTCAAAAGAGCGGGAAAAAAATATGGCGTCGTTTGCTGTCACTATCGGTCTACTTTTGTAGCGTCCCCACTGCAGCATCCTTTATAAAGCGTAGTTAAAAAAAAACTATTCAAGCTAAAAAAATGCTAGGCAGAGGGTGAAACACCCAAAAGAGTCTCTGAATCCGCCACTGGCTCTAAATTATTACTGCGTTTTTTTTTCAAATGATAAGAAAAGATATTTTATCTTTTAAGCGCTTATTAAAGTTTTAAATTCTAAAAATAACGACACGCCTAGTATACAAGCTAAAGTTTTTATGACTTCTAAACAGGCACAACGCCACTTTACCTATGTCCATATGTAAGTCTAGATTTCTCGTTTCTTATCAGTCAATTTATGCATTGGAAAGTTTATTATAATTATTATTCTTCTTTTTTTTTGCTTTTCTCGCAGCGATTGCATGTCCAACGACGATTATAAATGCAGGGCGGCGCGAAAGTGCATTTCACTCTGTTTTATGAATTCATTTACTGGCGCAGCCTTTTTATAAAAACAAAAATCTTATATTTGCATCTAATGCATTAACACTCCGCAAGGCAAGGTTGTTTGTTATTTTAATTACTTGCTGTATATGCTCGCACACAGTTGTTTCATTTATTCACACTTTTCGCGTTGCATACATAACTTCTTCTTTTTTTTTTAATTACAAAGTATAGCAGGTATGCGTGGCACAAATCACATTGGCGACATCTTGCAACACATTAACGGTACAGCCTAAGCACACGATTAAAATTGTTGCAAGCATTAAATTACTTGTGGAAATTTTTTCTTGTTATTCCTTGAATTTTATATTTTTCTACGCTGCATGCCCATTGCATTTAACCCTGAACTTTCGTTGTTCGATTTTGTGGTCCTATTCGACCTTTTGCATTATTATTATAGGAAAAAAATTGTTTGCATGTGTACTTTGTATTTTTCAATGCAAGACACTGAAATAAATATGACTTGGTTGCTTTGTTTCAAATAGTTAGAGTAATTCTAAAATGCCCAATTACTTGGCGCGTTTTTTAAGTTGCCTCACAAACACGCAGTTTTCGTTATACCTCAGTATTACTTAATTTACGATATTTATACGATAATCATCAGACCGCTCATAACTGATTACAAGTAATGAAATTGTGGACTTCTCAGCTGAAACCTTCAATTCATTCCTAAGATCCATTTAGTTGACAATTCCTGAAGTGGACAACGCGAGAATCATCTGAGTTCAATTTGTGTTGCAATCACTTTATTTTTGTAGAGTTCCACTGCGAGCATTGACGTTCCGAAGGATTTTTGTTTAAAAAATAATATGTATGGATTCCGCTATGTTCAACTGATTTTAAAAACTTAACTAGACATCGATTTAAAATTCATTTCGTTCAAAACTAAATTTAAGAAAAAAATTTATTAATCAATTTGATTTAATTATTTATAACGAATTCCGTGTTCTTCTTAAAAATTCTCAACGAAAACAAACTATTAAAAAAAACAGATACCTACTACAACAGATTCCGTTAAGAAAAAAAATTAGTCGCATTTCGAATTTAAGATTTCCTGTGAAATTATACTGTACAACGGTACAGCTTTCCTTTTTGTCAAACTAATGTTTTAATCGTTTTCCCCCCTTGTGAAAACACCTTGGAGATACAACCATCTTGGGCATATGGGATACAACTTTGGGGTTCAGCGTCTAAATCTAACTTACATAGAATTCAAAGGCTACAGTCTAAAACCTTAAGGGCAATATGCGGAGCCCCCTGGTATATGAGTTACTCGTTAAGATTATTTAACCATCCGAATAAGTTTGCTAAAAATTTGCTCAAACGGATCTACGCCAGGCATTAAAGGGAAAGGACATAAGATGGCCCTACTTATTTATATTACATGGAAGTCATTTTGTAACATACATATGTATTTCGTGCTAATATCTTGCAAGATATTAACTGAAATGGATCGTAACCTCGGACGTTCCGATCACTTCGTTCCGCCAAACGTCACCGACCAAACAACAAATATAAAAGTTCGAGTTACTTTTCAAAGAGACAACGCCTCGAAAGCTAGATCTCCTTGTCATGAGGGTGCAGGCGCGATGACTCGGCCTTTCCACCCTATGCCACGAAATTGATCGGAACCTCGAACGTTTCGTTCATTTCGCCAACCAAACGCCATAGAACAAACGCAATCATGTGCACAACAAATGAAAGAGTTCGAGCTTACGCTTCAAACAGGCAGCGGCTCGGAAGCTGGGACTTTCGGACCGCCAAAAATGCGGCTTGGAAACTAGACCTTTTCATCCACCTAGAAAGTGAAAGTAAAGCACGTCATTCTAATGTGAAGCACCGCCGAAATACAAGGGTCGAGCGGATCGGAATCTCATCCTTCCGGACCGCCTCGGCAATGCGAGTACAGGAAAATTGATGTAAATCGAGTTATCCAACGCAACAAAGCACATATTCAGTCTAAAGTTTGTGTTTTAAACCTTTTTTAGTGCAATACTGTAAGAGTAAATGTGCATATACATTTAGTAATATATTGTAAATATGGTTATCTCTTAAGCCATAAGACTATAAAAATAAACCAAGGAAAGGTATGCGAACGCTCCGGAAATTTTCGCACCGTCAGCGATAAAAAGTATGGCATATTTATGGAAAATATACAACGAAACATCAAATGTCATCTGCGAATGTTGACTGCTGAATTCCATCGTAATTCCCCAGAAAACAACAATACTGAAATTAACGTTGACCAAAAACTGATGCGCAACCCATAGATCACTAACCCTAGATAAGTTGTAGAGGAAATCCAAAAGGATATATAGAATTAAAAATGACAGAAACTGTAAGGAAGTATTTGAATATCACACCTTGTAGCAAGTTTAAAAAAAAGTTAAAATTATGGTCGAAAAGACTATGAGACCCCCGAAAAACGGTTTTTTTACCCTATCTTCATCCTTTGGGGATTTATTTGGGATTTTGAGTACAAAATGTTTTTATTACAATATGATTCATACCAAGTTTATTTTCACAGTTAAGCCCCGTAAATTGTTTTCAATTATTAGGTTTTGTGTTATGTTTTTTTTCAAATTTTCCGATTACTTATGTATGTAAATTAAAAGATTAAAGTATATTTTGAAGTTGACACCGAGAGAAGCGGTTCGAGAAAATTTCTCAAACAGGTCCGTAAAAGGAGCATAAATTGAACGCATTTTTCAAAGACGACGATGCCAGCTGCCGTTTACTAACGGAGGCATCTGCATGCCTTGGCAAGGATTAGATGGGCGAATATATTTATGTAGATCCCCTGGCTTCGCTGAGATTAGACATGTGGATTTTGGCTCGCGATAATCTTCTACTTCGATGTATTCTTAAATAGATTAGATAGATAGTGGACTTTCGAATCAAACTTATGAAATTTGGAATGTCGCTGATAAGATAGTTCAAACACTCTAAGCTTCCAAACAGACGTCTTCTTGTAACTGTGAAAAATAAACAAATGAAACGAACTTTTAACCAAGCAAGCTGGTTATGAACGGGGTTAGCAGAAAAAGACAAATGAAAAAAGTCTGCAGCAAAGGGCAATGACATATATCGACGAGATTTTTTTGGAGTAATTGATTGAGAAAGATCGGCGAAGAGAAGAAATCGATTTCCACAACATATACACTATGCTCAAATGTTTCGTCATCCCCAGCACATAGCCGGCGTCCTGTTTCAGTAGACAAACCACCCGATGCATGTGAAAGCGCAGGAGATTCTAACCGGTGAGGTAACTTGGAGAAGAAGTCTGATATCAGACCTACAAAGCAATACGATGTCTCTCTACCGAAAGACTAGTCTGAACTGTCTTATAATACTGATGCTGCCGCCGCCTGGATAAAAATGTGGAGAGTAAACCAGCTTAAAAGAGATTGCAGCGCCACGGATAGACAAGTACTGACAGATCCAGTGACCGAGAGTCCAAACTTGTGGTGTTTTGAAAGTGTTTTTTTCATCAGACCACGGAAGCATAGGTTACAATCGGCCGAACGATCGTACAGTAGAGCCACTCTATAATCTTCCAATTCAGACCCCATGTCCGACCAAAGAGTCTTCTCCAAAGCCAGATGGGTTTACGTAAAGTTTTCTCATAATGATAACTAACCCTTCTATAGAGCGTGATGATTAGGTATGTAGCGTCGTCAGAGTATTTAAACACCGTCTCCCCAACACAGCAAACCCTCTTTTAACGGACTGAAGCACATCGACTTTGTCAGGGCTTGAAACATGGTTGTCTGTAACCTTAAGGTCCACCATAAAAGTATCAATCAAGTTATGTTTGGGAGAATCGAGTGGTATATTTAAATTTCACCTAAATTAAGCAGGTCCATCGTTTCGAAGTTTACCTCGTGGCTTATGAAAAGGAAGGAAATATAGTGGGGACCTATTGCTACAGTGAAATCCTTAAAACAAATTTGGTATTATTTTGTGTGCTATACAGAATCAGAATCACCGCTTGAATTTTGCATAGCACTACATTTAGGGAGCCCTGTTCATTTGTTTTCCTCAAAACTTACTTGTGTATTTATTGGTTTGCACAAAAATACTAGGTAATAAAACAAATTTATGTCTATTTCGTTTACCAAAGCTAATGACCGATTGATTTCACTGGGCAGAACTTTTTGTTGCCTTTTTTCTGAAATCATTAAAATTCAACAGTCGATTTGTGTTTACTCGGACACATTTGTATAATTAAAGCCAATCAAAGTAGGTTTTGATGCACGATTTGTCGACGTCGCCTGTCTCCTATCGCCGTCGAGTCGTTCTTTTATTCTTTACTGCCTCATCATGGTGTGTGCGGCTGGCTGATGGATTGGACGTGGTGGCGTGCGCAGTGCACAACGGTACATGGTGTCAATTTTTTGTAACTACAAACATGCTACACACTTACTTACTTACAGCGAAACCACTAGGATTGTAAAGTGGATCGGAAGGCTAACTCGTACCTCCCAAGTGCGCTAACACTTGATGTGGCCAAAGCGGAATATATAGCCGAAATATATACATTTGTAAAGACATACATACATAAGATAGGCAAAGACACATAGGAACATCTGTGCAGGCAGCGGCCGACAATGAGCGTCCAGCGGTTCCCGGCCGTGGGAAGTAGTTTAAGTTTCCTGACAGTCGGTTTGTTAAGAAAGTCAAATTGCGATAACATGTAAAATCTTATTTACTTAAGTACTAATTCTCATTATATACTTGAAAGAAAATCTCCTCTTCGACGCCCAGAAAACCCGTTCTCTTCTGCGGTGTCACCACCATCTGGTGGCCGGCCACATGCACCACCCTCTATATCTACTAAAACTCCCAGAACGGAATGAATGCGAAGGCACCACAGACCTAGATCCAGACTCGAGGCTATCAATACTGAATGCCAAAGCTGAATGTCATTATTAAAGCTGCCAGGTGGTTCAAAGTATCTGCTCCTTCAAGAACAGCCTGTCACTATATACTCTGATAACCAATCTGCTAATAAATCCCTAAAATCCCATGGAACAACGTCCGAGCTTGGCATGAAATGCAGAAGGACTCTCGAGGTGCTTGTTTTCGACGGTTCCGTGACGGTTGTTTGGACCCTGAGTACTGAGGTAATCCTGTCCACTGCATGGCCGGCGTGTTAGCAAGGAATGGGATGAAAATATTTGTGGTAAATTCTGCTCAAGACGAGGGTAAACTTCTATCGCAAGCAAATCCAGCTTAAAAACTAACATTATAGGACGCACCTGCCGTGCTATCAGACGAATTTGACCAAAGGTTTACGTAAAACGATCTAAATTTCTCATTCACCTCGACCGCTTGTCTCTGAGACTAACAGTCGGAATAATATTTATTATTCCATTGGCTCGATGGGCTCACGTGCAAAGACGATGTAATAACAACGAACGATTTTTGTCACAACTACTGGGACGAGGAAAAAGTGGAGAGCATTGAACGCTGTCTCTATCCTCGCATCTGATTTATATTCTCTAAGTTTACATGAAATCATAACTGAGTTACAGCTCCTACAGCTTTAAACAGTGGTTTAAAAGTGGAGGTTACGCCGTGTACAATTAACGGCTAACGGGTAGACGTGTGGTTTGGTTTGCCATTGCGTCCAATATCCGATAGACATTTTTGTTCAGCGATGAAGCTCACTTTTGGTTGAATGGGTAAGTTAATAAACAAAATTTTCCCATTTGGAATGTTGATAACCACAAGTCATGTTTAGACACCGTTACATCCTCAAAAAGTCACTGTTTGGTGTGCTCTATGGGCAGAGAGAAACATTGGTCTATATTTCTTCAAAAATCAAGCCAGACATAATGTTACAATCAATGGGGAACGCTGTAGAGCCATGATTAATGACTTTTTCGTACCTGACTTGGACGATGTTGATGTGGACGACCTTTGGTTCCAACAAGACGGCGCTACATGCCATACAGCCAACGAAACAATAAATTTATTGAAGGAAACTTTTCGTAAGCGCATTATCTCGCGTCGTGGGCCTGTGGTTTGGCCTCCAAGATCGTGCGATTTAGCACCGCTATACTATTTTTTCTAGAGTTATCTGAAGTCGCTTGTCTACGCAGATAAGCCCGAGACAATTGACGCCTTGGAAGAGAATATTCGGCGTGTTATAGCCGACATACGGCCCCCAATTGTTGCAAAAGGTTGTCGAAAATTGAGCCTCCCCGAAATCATTTTTAAAATATAATGGCAGACGCTTATCTTAATAACATGTATAAAAAATACCCCCTTTGTATTTCTAATAAAATTGAGGTTATGTAATTTTTGTATTTCAATTAGGATTAAAGTGTGCAAAGTATAACGATCCGGTTTTGAGTTATACTGAATAAGTAACCGTTTACGTGAATTCAGGTTTCTTTTTTTATTTCGCAGTTGCTCTAAGTATATTTCTTTTTTTTTAAATTTCCTTGTACTCCACTTGAGTCTAAATTGTTGGCGACCACTGGCGAGGTGCATATAAGTATTTTTTTTTTATATTGATGAACGTTGCACTCGTAGTTTTGGTGCGCTCCAATGAAATCATGTAAAATAGGTGGCACGTTACCGTTGTCTCGTGTTCAAAGCGTGTTTGCTGGTGTATTTCTTTCAATTCATCTGCCCAATACCCATTTTTCCTATTGTTATTGTTGCATTGTTTTTGTCGCTGTCGAGTAACTGTCAATGCGACCGCTACGAAATGTAGACACAATTTCCAAGTGCAAAAGGTTACAGGTACAAAGTTGCTCGCTGCCTAGTTACCTCTTGCTACCCAGCTCCGCGCCACAAGCGACACATACTCGTAGTGCGCGGTTGAGGGCGGCAAAAACAAAAATCGAATCGAAAAAGTGAATTAAATGTACTAAGTAAATTAAAAAAACGAATCGAAAAATAACAAATCGAAAGCAAAAACATTTAGGAAGTACCATTTCATTTGTTGTAGACCATTAAAATCAACATTAGAACTGCCTCGAAGCGTTAAAGTCATGATGATGAAGTGATGTCGTTTATTTCCAATGCTTGTAAGCATTTCTTTAACTCATTGAATTGGTTCTTGTGTATTTTGTTTTTTTCGAGAAAAAATATAACTCTTACAATACTATTGTTTGTTTGTCGCTACAAGTAAATAGGTACATAGTTGGTACATTGAATTTGAATTTGGATTTGAATTCGCTTGGTGCGGAAATCAAAGCAAAGGGAAGCGCTGCCGATACTACCCCTGGTGCTGCTGCGCACGCGCAACAAACAGCATTCAGCGGGCAGCTAAGCGACCCATCGATCCACCGACCAACCACCACAAACCCCACTCAATCATTCAGCTGCAACACTAACTATGCCTGCTTGCCTAGCTGGTGTTGTTTGTGTTGGCAGTGTGGTGCCACCGAGACAAAGGTGACAAAGTCACGAAATTCTTGTCAATTTTCAACTACAGACCAATTTGTTGCGCGCTCTTTCGCTTTGTGAATTTCGTGACAAATCAAGCTACCAAAATTGGGAGAAAATTCAGTCACCTTCTTATTTTTCCAACATACACACAAACACAACTATAGCTCATACATATGGATAGATGGATGGATGGATGGATGTAAGTGCCAGCGCTAGGTGCTGCTCAATACTTTGGCGTGAGCTTTTTGTTCGTTGTCGCTTTGATCAGTAAGGATTTGACGGGCTTTAACCAATACGTTTTTGTTTTTGTGTTCTTTTTTTTTGGCTGTTTTCCTAAAAGGTGATGTTTTTCTATTACCCAGTTTCTTATTTTATTATATTGGAAAAACGATTTATTGTTAAGAAAATACTGATCTGGGTGTCGTCTGAGGGCACGCCCCGCTGTAGGGAGTATATATGGTGATGGAAAATATAAATTTTCGATTACGCAGGTGGGTGTCAGAGAAATTTGCATTGAACAATTGCAATTTTAGGCATATTTAAATTTTCGAGCTTTTCCTTTATTTCTTTTAAGTATTGTAAATTATTATGCCAATTGTTGTCCTATAAATTTGCGAAGTCTCATTCAAACATTTGTATTTACATATATCACGAAAAAAGGCTACACTTTTCCAAGCTAATATTTCTATTTTTAATGACTCCCGACACAACAATAAGATATTCGTGTGCTGGACGGAATTGGAAATAAATTTAAAAATCGAATCTATAATGGATATAGTATATGTACATATGTGGTCACAAACTATTGTCGCTTAAGTTGAATACCCGAAATTCAAGAAAAAGGCTTTAAACATTTGCATAGTAATGGACGCTTTATGTGGACACCAAAATATTTTCGTCTATAACTTTTTAAATTAAATTAACTGACGGAATGGAAATTTCACATAAGAATGAAATAGTACCTAATTACAGAATTCGATAGCATATGCAACTCGATTTTGTCTTAACCCGACTTAGGTTATATCTATAGCCATAATTTTCTTAAAATTTATTTAATATTTTCGAATGCAGATAAACAAAATAGTTGCCACAAGTTAAATTACATACGGCAATGGGACGACTGGCCAGATTCGAAAAAGATTTGTATATATATATATATATATACCCATAATCTGGCACTAGGGCTGGGAATTCCCTCCAGATTTTTCCGCTACATATACAGATAATCCGAATATGAGCATATCCGGATAATTAAACGATAAATCCGGATTTGCGGTTATCACAGAAATTAATGAAATGCAATGTATAGTAAATACATATAGTATATATATAGAAATTAATGAAATGCAATGTAGGGAAAATAAGTAAATGCTTATATTTTATCTTTGGGATAGGGTTGCCACCTTTTTTAAAATACGAATTTAATTTAATTATATAGAAGTTATACGAAATATTCAAATATGGGCGTCAAACGGTTCGTCCTAGCTAGGAGACGGCTCATACATATATTTTGGAAAGAGATGTCACCTGTTTGGAACGTTAAATTTTGTTGAATTACACACAAGTATATATAATAGTCCCGTTTTAATGTAACCGAGTTGCAAAAGAACGCTCCAACTCGTTGCAAAAGCAACCCTGTTAGCTTTTTTAATGAATATTGCGATTTGTTTAGTGCTGTTTAGGAACGGAAAATAGTCGTGCCGGTAATTTTTAGGTTTATGTAGTTATATATTTACAAATACTATGCAAATGGAAACGAATTAGGTCTTAAACTGAAATTTTCATGTATTTTTTTAGGGCTAATTCACAATAACTTCCCAACACTGCAACTCAGATCGGATATCATTTAGCCGAGTTGGCTCAACTCGCATATTTTTCCGAGTTAGTGTTGTTGCTTTATATATATGTATATTAAAATATGAATATTAAAACGTTCGTTTAACTTAGGAGAAGGTTTATAGCTAGCTATATTTTTAAGAGGGTTACCACCTGCTTTAAAAGTCGACTTAAATTAAATTATACATGTGTTATATAAAATATCAAAAAAAGGTTGCTACCTATATTTTAAGAGGGTTGCCACCTGTTTAAAAAGGCGAATTTAATTAATGGCAGATAGGTTATATGAAATACGAAAATGGGGGTGCCAAACTGTTCTAAATGGCTGAGGAGAAGGCTCATAGTATATAGAAATTTGCCACCTGCCAAAATATGCAAGTTATAAGAAATAGTAAAATATGGGTGGCAAACGGTTCTGTTTGGAGGTGAGGAAGTTTAAAGCTTGTTATGTTTTAAAGAAGAATGGAAAAGTGGAATTTAATTAAACTATGCACTAGTTATATGAAATAGTAAAATATAAGTTTCAGCCCATTCGTTTCGCTTTGAGAAAATTTATGAGTATATTTCTAAGAGGGCTGCCACCTTTTTTTCAAAGTTAAACTTAATTAAATTATGTGCAAGGATATAAACAATTAAAATGTGAGTGTCAAATTTGAAATTTGGGTTGTTATCTCTCTAAAAGAGTTGCTTTAATTAAATTAGTAAGGTAAATAAAATGCAGGTGTCAAACGAAAAAGGGCGGGGAAAGCTGAATTTCATAAGTATTTTGTAGAGGGTTGGCAAGTGTTTAAAATTTTATATTTACTTTAATTTATGTTCAGAATTCTGTCTAAAAGATTTTAGAGGGGTGCCCAACTTTATGAAAATTTAAATACAAATTAATTAATAATGAAAAGGAACAATAAGTAAAATGTTTGTACATATGTATGTATATATTTTTAAATAAAATCATTTTGAAATCAGCGTATTAGAAAACTTGCCATCTTTCCAAAGTAAAGGAAAATTTTAGTTTTGAAGTTAAATATAAAATAAGAACATTAAATGTGTATGGAAATCAGTTTTGGTGTATACTTTTATTAAAACAAATTTTTATATAGAATTGCACAGAGCCGGAGTGGTTGACCCTTCCCAATAACAAAAAAAAATTTTAGCATCGAAGTGTAAATGAGAAAATAAAAATTGAACAAAAATTAAAATTAAATAAAACTTATTAAATACGGTGAAATTACTTACTACCTCCTTTTTTGTTTCATTCGAAGTCATGACGCTAAACAGAGTAGAACGGCTGGTAAAAGCTGCGCTCTAGTAGAAAAAAGTCCAAAGCTACGAAAACCGGACTTATTTTAAGCTCATTTGTTGTTGAAGTTATGTTAAGTCTGAAAATTCTTACACCAAAAACGATAATATTATTCCTAGATGACGTAAATTTAAGAATTTTTCAGTATCCCTTTAGCAATAAAAATTAAATGCAATGGACCTAAATTAAGACCGGGGATTATCTCTGCGTGTAGTACAACATACGAAACAAAATTAGTTTAAGACATAGTATAGTCAGTCATAAGTATATATAATTTAAGATTATCTTGCGCATGGAAGTTTAATCTAAATCCATACACAAATTTGACAGCTTTTACAACTGACGCTTGTAGCGCTGGCTTATTCCTCTATCTATTCGAAGGGATGAACCGAAGCAGTTGGATAGATTTTTTTTTTTTTAATTGTTACTGGCTATACTATCGACTAGCAGTCGCTTAAAGGTCTTAAAATCCACCACAGAATTTCGTTCTCGAACAGTAGAAGGGCGTGCTAGCTAATGCGCACAAGTCATCGTTTTTTGTTGCTGCACCACACGATAGTCAGGCATGCCGAGAATCCCACAGCTTGTGGTTTAGGTTGGTTACAGAGTTTTTATTGCTCAGTTGGATATTCAGTGCAATAATTTCTTCTTTAAGATGGGAGTAGTTACTATTTACATTTTAAAATGCGAAAGCTTCCGGCAATGCAAAACTTGGAAAATACTTGCCGATGAAGTTATAAAAGCATCCAAAAACCCCCAGTCTCAATGTCACTCCACTTTTGGAAGCCATTTGTAAAACCATTCTTTTTATTCCAATGGCGATATATAAAGATTTTATTTCGAGCATTCAAATCATCAAATTGGTGGGTTATCCTGCGTACAGTGCTAATTTAAATCAAAAATAAATTGTGACGTCAACGTGGCGTAGCCGAATGCTGGGGGGAACGGTATATGCCTGTTTTCGAGCTGCCTCAATCGGAGTGGACTGAACTGCATGGAAAATATGTATTTAGAAAAACAATAAAGTTATTTCCCATTATAGGTTATTGTTTTTTTTTTTTGTCTAACTTAACGTTTAAGGAAAAACTCTAAAGAATGAAATATATTTATTTTTATTCTATTTCCCAGTTTAAAAAATGATCTCTAAACGAATCTTCAAATATACACATAGCGAAAAGACCACATAAAATACCCTGACTGTACGACTGGTTTTGTCTTTTCAATAAAATTAATGAAAAATGAAAACTTTTCAATACCATAAAGAAGATGCGCTGTAGAATTAAGGTGAAAACCTTTTCAATAAAATGTAGTAGCTCACCGGTAAAACTAAGACGAAAACCTCTTCAACATAATTAAGAAGAGAATCTTCGTTTTCATGCATAATAAAGACAACAAGAGAAAAAGGAGAGCGTCACTAGAAAAATATATTTTTTAAAAAAATTAGTTATTTATTGAAAACTTCTGGAACAATAAATAAGAAAATCAAAAATTTTCATTTTGTAAATAAAAAAAAAAGTCCAAAGTACAATGTTCCTAATATTGAACTAAAAACAATATAACTTTGATTATTTACAAAGCAATATGTGCACATTTATGTTAATACGTTAAAAGCAAAATTTGAATTTTAAAAGGGCTCTTATATTGGGTCTATAACTTTGCTAAGAGATGACGTAACTTGTATGTATTCCATCGTTCCAAAAAATATTCCGAACATACGTTGGAAATCTACTGTCATTGTACGTCTTTTCAGTATATGTCATTCATTTGAAGCGTAAAAAACAATAATTTTTTTTCACCCAAATATGTCGAACTTTGTGCCTGAAAAAGAGTTTTTGCGGGGAGCTCTTCTGCATTTCTTTAATATGAAGAAAACTGCTGCCGAAAGTCATCGTATTTTGGTGGAAGTTTATGGTGAACATGCTCTAGCTGAGCGAATGTGCCAAAAGTGGTTTGCACGATTTAAAAGCAGTGATTTTGGCTTGGAAGACGATGAACGTCCTGGGGAGCCACAAAAGTTTGAAGATAAAGAACTGGAAGCATTACTCGATGAAGATTGTTGCCAAACGCAGGAAGAGCTTTCAGAATCTTTGGGTGTCACTCAAGTAGCCATTTCAAAACGTTTAAAAGCAGCTGGATATATTCAAAAGCAAGGAAATTGGGTTCCACATGAACTCAAGCCGAGAGATGTCGAAAGGCGGTTTTGCTTGTCCGAAATGCTGCTGGAACGCCACAAAAGGAAGTCATTTTTGCATCGGATTGTTAATTGTGATGAAAAATGGATCCATTACGACAACCCCAAGCGCAAAAAATCATATGTGAAATTCAGCCAACCAGCCAAATCAACGGCTAAGCCGAATATCCATGGCGCGAAGGTAATGCTCTGTATTTGGTGGGATCAGAAGGGTGTGCTGTATTATGAGCTGCTAAAGCCGGGTGAAGCCATCAATGGAGAACGCTACCGAACACAATTAATCCGTTTGAAGAGAGCAGTAGCCGAAAAACGAGGCAATAATTTTCCCCCATGACAACACTCGGCCCCACGTTGCTATTCCGGTTAAGAACTATTTGAAAAACAGTGGATGGGAAGTTTTACCCCACCCGCCTTATAGCCCAGACCTTGCCCCTTCTGACTACCATTTGTTCCGATCGATGCAGAACGCCCTCACTGGAATACGGAACACATCAGAGCAGGATATCAAAAATTGGCTTGATTCATTCTTGGCTGCCAAGCCGGCGCAGTTCTTTTGGGATGAGATCCACAAATTGCCATTAAGATGGGAAAAAGCCATAGCTTCAAGTAGGCAATACTTTGAATAATACTATTGTACATGTTTTTCTTAAATAAACGTTCAAATTTTGGAAAACTCCTGGACGAATTAAGTTATAGACCCAATAAAAATAAAAATAAAATTAATAAATTCTATAAGATTCTAGTAAAATTTAGAAGATCTCCTTACTAATTTACTTTCTGTGATATTTAACATAAAAATAAGGAGACATCTTTTACAATTGAATATTTTGAGACAAAATTCCATATAAATGAATAAGAAAAAAATTATCTCCTTATTTTCAGCCATTTTCCTTTTTAATGAATTTCATTTTCTAGCAAAAATTTATTCAATCTTGTCCTCTCTCGTTCTCCTTAGTCTGCAAGCTTTTTTAGATGACGCTGTCTATAACTATAGGTGAATTTTTTAGCTCTGTGCATAGCCTTGCTTTTCAATTCTTTCTTTACTCTTTTCGATTTTGTACTATGCCATTTTTAAGCATTTTCTATTTAAAATATTTTTATTAGGCCTAAGATTTGTTGTTCTTGTTGCTGCTCACATACATACATACATACATATGTAGTATGTAAATTTGGCTTGTTGATATTCTGTAACCCTTAACTTGCGACAATATGTTAAAGTTCAATGTTTAGCCATTTTCATTTCCTGCTTTTGTTTTTTTGTTGTTTTGCAAGTGAACTAAAGTTTTTGCAAAATCAAATTTAATGTGAGTCAATTTGTACCACGGAATGTATGAAGGTTAGCATGTGTAACGGTTGTTTTATATAAAGGGTGTTTTTCTTAAACTGATAGAACTTTAAATTGAAATAAAACACATAAAGAATGAAGTATGATGCCAATTTTTTTTTTTATTTGAAAGATATTTTCATGGAATTTAATATTTAAAAACCATTTCTGTCATATATCCGCCACGACTAGCTTTGTTGAATCGGATGCGATCAGTCCGATTTTGAACCACTTGTTGAGCACGGCGGCAAATAGACAAAATCAGATCTTCTCCAACACTCACTTACAGCACCAATATTTTCTTCTGTACGTACAGTTCTTTGTCTTGTTGTTAGTTTTTCATCGAGTAGAGTAAATGTTGTTCGAAACTTATCAACAGTTCGACGAATGATGATGATTATGTGGACCATAAAATTCACGAAGTGCTCTATAAGTTTTGCGAACAGAGCACTGATTTTTAAAGAAAATTTCCACAATTTGTAAACGTTGTTGCGGCGTCATTCTTTCCATGATGATTTATAAATGCTTACTGAACAGAAATGTCAAAACGAAATGTCATATACCAGCTGTCAAATGACAGCTATCCCTATCGAAATTCCTATCAGTCTAAAAAAAAACACCCGTTACATACCTACTTTCCTGTTGATTTGTCGCAAGCGTACGCTCCAATACCAGTGCAATGCAAGTATATTTATTGCGAGAAGGCAGCGACATTAGAACAAGCAAGTGAAGCAGAAGCCCAAGCTAAAATCAGACTACGGGTATGCCATGGAGCGCCCTAAGTATGACCTCGTTGCCCACTTTAATGGGCAGTTTCGGGTGAAATTTCAATGCTCTTTTATTTTATGAATAAACTACATACATATGTATAAGTACATTGTACATACATATGTACGTACATAAATATATACATACATACGTACTACGTAGCTGCAGTCGGTTTGCGAAGAAATCTCGTTTATGGCAACAAAATTCTTTTTACACGGATTCAATTGCAAATAATGTGAATTCACTCAGTAACTTGTACTATGGACAAAATACACCTATACAAAACACACACACACACACACACGTAAATTTTGTAGTTACATATATTATTTAAATTACTGAAGTACATTTCTTGTAGTTGATATTCTTATAAAATTACACTACTGAATGGGATTTAGCATTTTTGGCACTTATGTCTTTCCGGTCCAATGTTCTACATTTGTGCCTGTTTTTTTGCCGCGCCGCAAGTTTAACGGTATTTCAAAGCACACTATTTTTTGTGTTTTGAGGTCACCATGATGCAATCGAGAACTTGTACCCAATCCACTTTGGTCTTACTGTTCAGCAAATTTCTTACACATGTTTTTTTTTAGCATTTTTCATTATTTACTGGTACACTTTTTCCTAAAAAATTGAAAAATGTGTTACTTATTATTTTCAAGCTACTTTTGTGATTGACTTATTACTTTGATGGAAAGTGGTGTAATATTCGCATGTGCATATAAATGTGCTTTACATTTAGGAGGTTTGCTCAAAAAGTAGGTTGACCTTTTAAATTTCGCGGGCTACGTACGTTCGGTCTTCGATTTCTTCAAACGTTTTGCAAATTTAATTTGCTTTCGTTATTGTCTGTATATAGTGTGATCCATCTACACCCTTTTTGTTCGTTGTTTTTTTTTCAAAGACTACCCGTGACTAGTGTCATACCGTCCCCTAATTTTTACTCAATATTGTTGGACAATTTGCCATCGAAAGGTTCACACCCCAACAACATTAAAATTACAAAACTGTTTTCATTACACTGCGGAACAAAATTTTGCGGTCGGAGATTTTTAAATCGATTTAGGGTAATTTGGGGGCGCTGATTACGAAAATAATATCAGTTTTGTCGAATTGGCTCTAGTTTTTCAGATAAAGACTTTTAAATATTTCACGAAAAAACCAAATTAAAAATACCAATATGGATTTAAATTATATTTTCATTGCGCGCCTGTATAAAAATAATACAAAAATAAAAAAAATATATTCTTTTCATTAATTAATTTTAAAAAAATTACAAAAAACTTTATCTGCAGGACCTCCTATGATGTCGTTGCTCAGGACAATCCCGTATTAAGTTCCAGCAGTAGTCTGCCATCATGTGGTCGTCCCATCGACCTTGGTATCTTTCTTCCATTATTTTTATGTCCTGGTGAAACCGTTCACCTTGTTCCTCACTGTAATCGCCTAGGTTGTCCGGGAATTTTTCCAAATGACTATGTATATAATGTAATTTAGTGCTCATTTTAGCTCCTACTTTGCGAAAATTGAGAAGCATATCAGCAACTAGTTTTGTATATTCTGGTGATTTATGATTTACCAAAAAATTTTTTGACTACATTAACAAAGCTTAGCCAGGCTTCAGATTCAATTTGTGACATATGGTTTAAGAATTCAGTGTCTTTTAGAAGGGTACGAATTTGAGGATCATCGAAAACTCCTGCTTTTACTTTTTCCATACTGAGGGCTGGAAATTTTTTGCACACATATTCGAAACAGTCACCTGTCTTATCAAGGGCTTTGTTGACCAGTTTCATTAGCCCAAGCTTGATGTGAAGTGGTGGAAGAATGATTTTTTCTCGGCTTATCACTTGGTCATGAACCACATTTGCTGTTCCTACATCCATATTTTCTCTCACCGGCCAGTCCTTTCTAATCCAATGTTCATTTCTTGCACGACTGCCCCATAAACATCTAAAACAGGGGTATTTAATATACCCACTTTGTTGGCTCATTTACAAGTTTAATTTACAAGTCACGCGGTCGATAACGTGCAGCGGCTGGCAGGGACTGTTAGAGTTTTCAGGTATTTAGGTGAAGGCGTCGAATTAATGTTTAGTTGTATTAACTCACCCGACTTAACCGGCTGCCCTTGCTCTCTTGCAAGGGAAATAAAATATTTAAACCAACGAACTACTTGCTTTAATAATTAATATAACAAAACTTATTGAGAAATAATTAAATTAATACAACTGGAACTGGGTCATATAATTTTTTTCATTAATTTCTTAAGTTTCGTTTATCTTAAGAACTAGAGCCAATCCAAAAAAAGTAAAAACACAGTTCGAAAGTCTGCTACTAATGTTAATAAAAACTATTAACAAAATCATGACCGCAGGTTTTTTTAAATTTTTGTTACGCAGTGTTATAATTCAATAAAGAAATATATATATGTATATGTATTATTCAATTTAAATCTAGCCAGTTTTGTAGACTAATGAAATTTCTTCATCTTAAGAGCTCCTTGTGACTCACCATTCGCCGATGCCAGCCACTCATTTTTTAAATAGGCATCCGAAATGCTGGTATTCTTCTGTACATCTGGAGCACTTGGGCGAACCCTTAATTGACGCGTTAAGTGTCAACGAACAGCCAAAATTCTAACGCAACGCTTGATGCGCGAATTTAAGTACCATAGTTATTTTTTTAATAAAAAGTGATGCCTATTTGTGTTAGTGTCAAACGCGCATGCAGAGTGACAATAATTTATAAAAAAAAAACCAAAAATTATCGGTAGTATTTAATACTATAAACTGACCTTGGCGTTTTGTGATGTCGAAAGTTCTCGTCGATTAGCCAGCTGTGATTCAAAACTTGGAAGCCGACATTACTCGCGTAATTTCCGAGATAAAGGCCAATACCGGCAGTAATCGAAAATTGGACCTTTCCAAATGGATCGCGTAGTCGCGACCAACATTTGAATGAAATTAAAAAGTAAATGTCAGAGATTGACACTCAGTTCTTTTTAAAGTATTTTATTTAGAATTTTAGATGGATCAGCCGTTATTACTTAGTTATATTAAAAACGTTGTCTGCCTTTCGTCTTTCTTTAATCTCATTAACTGTTGAATATGGAAATAGAAGTTGTGATGGCAATTAATTGCAATGTAGCGAAATATCTTCGTTGACCCTCGAGAGCCCCACTCGAGATCAAGTCACACAGAACGCACCAGAGGTTTAATTTTTTACAAGCGTTTTATTTTACAAAATGGAAGAAGCTCTTCAAAGAAAACCATTATTCTATGGATATGTTAAGTTAAGTTAAAGCTACAAAACTTCGAAGGAATTGTTCATTTAGCAAATTAATGGGTCGGGGCAAAGAAAAACATCGATTTTCACTCATGGTAGACCGGAGATAATTTTTCAGTTGACGCAGTGTTGAAAAGCGTTCGTTCACCGATGTTATTACTGTTGATATTTTATTTTTATTGTAAATATTTTTATTCAAAATTCGTATTCGCCAAAGTTTCACTTCGTCGACAAATACTACAGCAAAATCGTCATGCAAAAACGAAGAGTATTTTTAAAATATTTGCTTGCAGACTTTTTCATCTGGAGTTGGAGTTTTCGATAAAAAAAACATACGAAATTCGAAACGGTCTTCAAGATGAGTTACGAATAAATCCAAATGTGGTAATTAAGTAGAAATCGCTAGTCTCCAATTGCACCGATGAATCTGACGATAAGTTATTCTGAGTTTCTTCACCTCGATATCATATTCTTTACAAATCTAACTTTTTGGAAAGTCTCGCTGAAATATTCTTCTGCATTCTCTCTCCTGATAATTCATTCTTTCATTGCTGCATTTTCCAACTTTATAGCTTCATCGGAATCTGGATTTTCAGTTTGCAGATCTCGACTCAAAGATAAAGCCATTGAATGAATCGATTCAACCTGGACATCTTAGGTTGTCATCGCTGTTAGAGTTGAAATGCAGCAGCAGTTATTTTTGAATCTATCCAGGTATTAGAGATGTTTTCCAAGGCGCTTTTAACTGCTGATTGTAAGTGCAGATAAATTTTGACTGATTCGTGACGTTCCACTCACTTCGTTGCACAGGATTGTTTAAATTTAGCCTTTGAATCATCTTCAATATTTTTATTATTCCACCATGCAACTGATTCCGTATATCGGTGCAAAGCTAACCTGCGGCTCTGAATAATTTGTCACTAGATGGACTCAATAGAGGAGCAGGCAGAATTTTTAGAGCAATTTTTTTCAACAGAAAATATGTACTTCAAAAAGTATTAAAAAATTTCACAATTCTTTGGCAGCAGATGTTCGTTGAGAAAAGTGTACAATTTGTTATGAAATGAATGGTTTCTATCAGTATTAATACTGCAATTCATATCGCTATCATGTAAATCCAAAAAGCTTACTTTACTTTTTTCTAAAGAACATGGTCGAAGCCGAGGCCGAAACCGAACTTCGGTCGTTCTCTACTTATAACACAACACACGCGCTTTTTTTCAAATTAAAAGATCTCGATATGACTTTTCAAAAACTTTACAGTTGATACGGTTTTTGAAAAGCCAAATCGAGAACGTTATTCATGTTCTATAACATACTGTACCTTCAGCTACAAAGTAAACTTCAATTTAAGAATTCTCTGCGGCTGATTTGAACCCCTAAACCTCCCAGTGCGCACGGGCCTGTTTGTTCATCCTCCATCCAACAAGATGGTAGCAATACCAGATGAAGCAATACCCACTTTCGCCATTTATCACTTCAGTTGTAATTTTTCATATGTAGACCAGTGGCTGCTCTTCAAATTCAGAGATATAACGAATCTGGTTTTTTTTCTTATATAGGGCGTTTCAGTTTTTCGGAATGATCTATAGGACACATATACTCAAAAGTCAGCAAACAGTTGCGGGGATATTCCGAATTAAAGTTTTATCTTCCATGGGGGTGTGGCATCGCCCATTTTTCTATAATCATATACAGCTTGATCTTTAAGATACCCAATACCCGAATTAATTCAAATGTACCGAATAGTTGCCGAGATAAGACGATATATTCCTAACATACGATATATATAGGTTAGGTTAGGTCGTAGTGATTGCCGGCTGCGGCGGCTCACTTAGGCCAGTAATAGGAGGTCAATTGTATTACCACAAGAAAATTAGTAGCATCCGAAGAAAGATAACCCCACACCAAACCATTTTGCCTCGCTGATGAATCTCAACAGGCAATTTACTTCGGTGCTTGAAACCTCACTAAGACCATCCAAAAACGGTGGTTCCAGATACCCCATCCTGAGTGCAGGACACTCACTCAGTAAATGCAAGACCGTTTTCTCCTCCTCGTAGGGTACGCCCAACCTTTTAGCGTGTTTTCCTATCAGACAGTGGCCTGAGAGAACGCTACGCAACCTTTTCCGGTCCCATTTAGACCGCGTTTGCCTTGAGGTTCGACAGGTCGTATTTTGTCTCCATCTATTGTCAGCTTGTTTATACATATATTCATTCTCTGAGTAGCAGTTTACAAGTGGCAAACGGCATACCAATGAAATCTTTATCCTGAAGAATCTGCTTGGTCGTACCTTGTCTTGCAAGTTCGTCTGCCATGCAGTTTCCCTTTATGTCCCGCTAACCAGGGACCCAAATGAGCTTCAGTCTATTCTGCTTGACCATCTCCTGTAGAGATAGGCGGCAGTTCAGCGCGATGTTCGAGTTAAACGTGAAAGAGCTCAGAGCTTTGAATGCAGCCAGGCTATCAATAAAAGTGAAGATATCTCTTCCTAGAATTCCGGTCTCAAGCTTCTCTACCACCTCCATGGTGGCTGAGACCTCAGCCTGGAAAACACTGCAGTGATCAGGTGACCTAACGAAAATTTTCAGGAGAGGACCCTCCTCCTACCTTATTATCGAGTTTGAAGCCATCTGTATAGATGACAATGCTATCGGGTGAAGTATAAAACTCAAGTTTCCACTCCTTCCTACTTGAAATTCGTGTAAAAAAACTACTTTGAGAAACCGATGTCGAAGCACACAGATACGTGCTGCTCGGAATAGAGCAAAATTTGTTCAAAATACAAGAGAGGCTTTCAGGATGCCACTGGGATGACTCTCTTAGTCGCAAAGCAGTCATCGCTGCCATCTGTTGTCCAACCAAATAGCGTTGAAGGGCTCATTTGGCGTGGTTCTGAGCGCCCCACTCATAAAAAATAACACTAGATCTTTACACCTTGGTGAGTAGCCTGAGGTTAACCTCTTTTTCTAATGCAGGCCACCACCATGCAATCCCCCCATATAGGAGAATTGGTCTAACGACTACTGTAAAGGTCCATCGACAAATCCGTGGATTAAACGATATATATAACATATGTTTATCCTGGGGGTTACATGAACTGTAAAAATTTCATAAACATGGGTTAAGTACTTTGGGCGCCTATAAAGCACACACACACACATATTCATTTTTATATATCAAATTATTTAATTGAATGGGAATAATTAGGACAAATATGATATTCTTTTTGCTCGAACTTTTGACTCTGGATGTTGCTAGTATTAAGTGATTATGATATTTCTATTTGGATTACTAGTCGACTTCGACAAATGACGGCACTCGCTGTTGTTAGTGCATTGAGCTGTCCATAAATTTGTAATGCAACAAATGACAGCTGCCTTTTCGCTGTAATACAAACAAAATCAAATAAGGAAACTCCATAATAACTTTTTCACGATTTT
Source organism: Anomoia purmunda (assembly GCA_951828415.1). Taxonomy (NCBI): domain Eukaryota; kingdom Metazoa; phylum Arthropoda; class Insecta; order Diptera; family Tephritidae; genus Anomoia; species Anomoia purmunda. Next base: position 84,891,814 of record OX639994.1, read on the forward strand.
CAGTAGAAGTAAAAAAAAAACGCTGCAAAAATCTTATAAACCTAATAATTCATTTTGCAAATGCCAACTGGGTAAGGAAATCACTGATGCTAGTGCACTTGTGCAACTAAAAATGCATAGCCGACATAGTACGGGTATCCAACTGTTAACCGATTACACCGTTAGTTACTTGATTTCAGTTGTAGCTCATCTGCTTAGCAATCTACTAAACTGTTTGTAAAATCTTCATGAACTTTTAACTATTTTATTTTTTCTTCATCATTCATGGAATACTCAAATATTTGGCTACATCGCTAGGGTATTTGGAAGCGACCAGCAGCTGGTTTGAATTAAATAAAAAAATAGTGTTATAAAAAGAAAACTTTTTTGGAAGCAACGAAACAATTCGATAATTACATTGACAAGGCAATTGTGGAGTAACTACGTCCATAGTGAATGCCATTGCATTGCTGTTGCTCTGCGTCGTCTAGTCTGCGCTGGATTATTAGATTTTTTTTTTTTGTAGGTGAAGGTACTGCAACTTTGCAGTGTACTACTAACTATATTTTAATATTAACTTTGCATTGTTAGACAGCCTCGGACAGATCGGACAGTTGTTTTCACAAAGCGCGGCAGCGATGGCAGATAACTCCATTTCCATTTCCATTTCCATTGCGCGCCGCGCCACTTGGTCGTTGCATTCCGTTGCTATTGAGCCAGCCAGCTAACCACCAATCGGCCATGTTAAATAGTCAACATTGAGGACAGCCAGACAGAGCGACAGGTTCCACGCTCGTGCTGTGCACTTTTCCTGTAATTTTGTTTTGCACTAAATGCATTTTCTTTGGTATTTTAATTCGTCTTTGGGATTTTGTATGTGTGTGTGTGTGTGTGTTTCGCTATTAACTGTTGCTCAGGTGCAATTCCACTATTATACTACTAGCTGAGCTCATTGGCGGTCGTTTCCTATAGTTGTTTTTTATCGGAAATTTTTTTTTTTGTTTTTTTTTTTTAATTTTTATCGCTGCTGTGTTGGTGGCTGCTGTCATTATTTTTTACGACTATGTAAGCAAAATAACGATTTTCGAATTATTTGTATGATTAACAGTAAACGAGATATGGCAATAGCGATTTACAGTTTCAAACAAACCAAAAAAACTGAAACGGCAAATAGCATTTAAATTGCGGCTAATTTTTCTTTTTTTTTTGGAAAATTCAAAACTTGCACTCATTTTACTGTTACGTGTGCCACCAACCCGATAATGTTTAACAAGTCCCATTTCATTTAATGTTACATCAACCCACGCCAATACAATTTTCTGAGTTCTGAGCTTTTTACAGATCATTTCCCCTTTTAAAAAGCCAGGAATCGAAATTAGTGCAGGCGAAGAAGAATTCATTGACGAATAATACCAGACAAAGAACTAATTTATGGCATATTCTTCTTCTTCTACATTAACTTGTTAACTGATTTCGGACAAGTTCAGTTAAATTTTTCGAATCAGCAGCAATTACGACATGCTTTGAAAACCGAAGAACTAACATCAATTCCTGACATATCACTTGAATTGCCTGGAATTTCTTTGTCTGTTATTTCATCGCTCTCTCGCCTACGCTGAAATCTTTCTATCGAACACTCCAAGGATCGCTTCATCTAAGTTATTGTCATTGCAGCAGTTGCTTCGCCTACGTATGGGAGCGTCCAGAAAAAATGTGTTTCTAGGGCATCAGAACAAGGCGGAAGATTTGCTAATGTGGGATTCCGTCACTGCACCTGAGAATGTTTCCGTTAATCCAAAGTCCGTGCGACTTTACTAACTGAAACTTATAGCACAGCAAATGTTAATTAATTTAGTTTCTTCCTCATCTCTACCTGCTTCGCAGTCAAGTAAATGGCCAATGACCTAGTACGCATTTGGATAGTATCGATTCGTGAAGTCGTATGCTTAACTTTGAATGGCTCTAAAAAATTGTATATCAATTGCCGATCAATGCGATCATGGTCGAAGTTTGACGAAAGGATTGTAGTAGGTGTTTTCTGAAAAGTGATGTCAATCTACAATGGCAAGGTCTTTTAGGCGTGGGCTAAATCGGAGGTTATCAAAGGGACTGCTAAGCTTTACAAGGCCGCAACTGTCGATATTGATTGGAGCCTTAACCAGTCGCTACGGGCATCGGCTTATCTGGACCGCATAGAGGAAAAAAATGTGATATTGTAGCGGTCGTCGATACTCTTCAATGCAGTTCGAAGGTAAGTAGTAATTGTCTGTAACGTCTTGAGGAAACCTATTGATGCATATTGATCTGATAGATGTGAAATTCGAGAGAGTAACTTAACTGTGACTACTGATTCATCGGTAGAGAGAACTGAGAGGAAACAAGTTGTTTCTCACACGATTGAGAAAATGCATATGTATGTAATGTACACAAAATCTCTCGTTACAGCTGATTCTGCCAAAATATTGAAAAGAGGATTAGCGGTACCATAACCTGCACCTATGTTTTTACCATTAAAAATTAGTTTAATCATGTAGCAGATAGCTGTGGTGTTAATGAATCCAAAAAACTTGCAAAATAGGGAAAATCGAGAAAGCAAAATAACAGTTCTTTTGAACGGGAAGTTGCAAATTCTTGCTGGAAGAATTTCAACAACTTGCCAGTATAAAAACAGCTGATCCTACAAATTTGTGAACACAATAAATATCAAGAATGCAATTTCCTATTAAACTAATTTAATAAAACAAATTACAGAAAATATGTTTAGAAGACAATAGGACAAAAGAAATCAGCTGCTCGTAAAACTTGCAAGATGTTAAAATTTTTGCGTTCATGTACTTTTTTTGATAGTTTTCTCATTGAGAGCGAATGCGTACAATGTCTTGGAAATTTTTTTGTTGGATAACTTTTATTAGATTTTTACATGAACACTCCATATCATGCTTGTACTTTATAAATATTTTTATCACAGTCCCAGAGCTATGAAAGGTATTGCCAATGACAAAAAGATAGTTAAAATCACATCAAAAAGTTGATCGTCAAATCAGAAATTTAATTCAGAGCAATTTGGTGTGTGAAATAGTATGGACCCCAGGACATGCTGTTGTTGTTGCAACATTAATAGTTGAACTTACTCCTGAAGAAGCATTAAGATAAATAAATAACTCACTTAGAGAAGAATGGGATACGCAGTATAAAAGAATATCACCAAAAAAGTGTAAAAGGTTAGCTGAATTTGTCCCGGAGATCCCGGATGATCCTGGTATCATAATTACTTATTTGACGCAAAGTACATCAAAACAAAGAGTAGACTTTTAACTGGACATACTTAGTTATGAGAAAGAAGAATGTAACATGATTGATAACACTGCGAAACAAAATTTTGCGGTCGGAGATTCTTAAATCGATGTAGGGTAATTTGGGGGCGCTGATTACGAAAATAATATCAGTTTTGTCGAATTGGCTCTAGTTTTTCAGATAAAGACTTTTAAATATTTAACGAAAAAACCTAATTAAAAATACCAATATGGATTTAAATTATATTTTTATGGCGCGCCTGTATAAATATAATACAAAAATAAAAAAAATATATTATTTTCATTAATTAATTTAAAAAAAATTACAAAAAACTTTTTCTGTAGGACCTCCTATGATGTCGTTGCTCAGGACACTCCCGTATTAAGTTCCAGCAGTAGTCTGCCATCATGTGGTCGTCCCATCGACCTTAGTATGTTTCTTCCATTATTTTTATGTCCTGGTCGAACCGTTCACCTTGTTCCTCACTGTAATCGCCTAGGTTGTCCGGGAATTTGTCCAAATGACTATGTAAATAATGTAATTTAATGCTCATTTTAGCTCCTAGTTTGCGAAAATTGAGAAGCATATCAGCAACTTGTTTTGTATAGTCTGGTGATTTATGATTTCCCAAAAAATTTTTAACTACATTAACAAAGCTTAGCCAGGCTTCAGATTCAATTTTTGACATATGGTTTAAGAATTCAGTGTCTTTTAGAAGGGTACGAATTTGAGGACCATCGAAGACTCCTGCTTTTAATTTTTCCATACTAAGGACTGAAAATTTTTTGCACACATATTCGAAACAGTCACCTGTCTTATCAAGGGCTTTGATGAACTGTTTCATTAGCCCAAGCTTGATGTGAAGTGGTGGAAGAATGATTTTTTCTCGGCTTATCAGTTGGTCATGAACCACATTTGCTATTCCTACCTCCATATTTTCTCTCACCGGCCAGTCCTTTCTAATCCAATGTTCATTTCCTGCACGACTGTCCCATAAACATATAAAACAGGGGTATTTAGTATACCCACTTTGTTGGCCCATTTACAAGTTGCATTTACAAGTCACGCGGTCGATAACGTGCAACGGCTGGCAGGGACTGTTAGAGTTTTCAGGTATTTAGGCGAAGTCGTCGAATTAATGTTTAGTTGTATTAACTCACCCGATTTAACCGGCTGCCCTTGCTCTCTTGCAAGGGAAATAAAATATTTAAACCAACGAACTACTTGTTTTAATAATTTATATAATTCCTCTTATTGAGGAATATTGAAATTAATACAACTGGAACTGGGTCATATAATTTTTATTCATTAATTTCTTAAGTTTCGTTTATCTCAAGAACTAGAGCCAATCCAAAAAAAGTAAAAACACAGTTCGTAAGCCTGCTACTAATGCTAATAAAAACTATTAGCAAAATCATGGCCGCAGGTTTTTTTTTTAATTTTTGTTACGCAGTGTAATTATACCCATACGATATTTGCAAACAAAAAAAACAACAGAATAAGAAGCAAGTACGATGAAGTAAAAAACCACATTGATTGCACTGGCATTTTAAAAATGAGGGGCGTAAAGAGTTGTGTAGCTTTATAAAGAAAGCCGAAATCGAAATTTAAAGGAGTGTTAAAAAAAGGGAGAAGATGACAAATTACATATACAATTATATTTTAATGAAGTTGATTAACAATTCAAAATTTGTATATAATATATTGTATGAATAACTCAGTTTTTACAAATTGCATCGTTCTAGTCGATCATTTCAAGAGTTCAAGGCACAAATTTCTTTTGTTTTTCATTTTGGTTTTGTTTTTTTTTTTTTGATCTACAAAGGATTAAAATTTGTTAACGAACTGCCTCCCCATAGAAAAAAAATTTCAATGTTCTTTTATCAAAATAATGTTGCATTTATTCTGCCCCATACTACGGCTGACAAAACTCATCGAGGAGGTGAATATCAGGTGGGCCATGGAACTCACCAGTCGGATCTAAAGCACTGATTCGTCTTGACCGACTCTCAGACTAATGATTAGCCAAGAATCGAAACCTATTCCTAAATGAGTACTTTCTAGACTGTTTGGCCGACCTGGGCTCGACAAGCATTTCCGATCTTCTGTGCTACATAAGGCGCTCTCGGTGGTTCCCCTTCACATGTGCATCCGTGGTCTTGCATGGTTGCAGCTACTGTGACCTAACTTAAGGACCGTTTACATAGAACTTTCCTCGCTTTGCTTGGCAGTTCGAACTTTAACAACAAAGCGTGAGGCGTAGAAGGTCAGCTACATAGAACGCTTTGACAGTTTCCGCGTCAGTAGTTTGTTATGAGTTGCGATTTGTGTTTGTTCAGAGTGTTTTGTTTAAAGATAGAATAAAAAAATGAATTTTACTGATATGATGGAAGTAGTAGTAGTTATGCTACTAATGTTTGAAATTCGTGAGTGTCTGTAGTGTGTATACGCACGCCAAAATAAAAATAAAATGGAAATGATAACAGCTGATTGCCAAAGCGTACAAAAGTTGAGAGTTGCCCATGATTTTGCTTCGCTTTGCTTTGCTGTACTTTTATCGCCTTCTATTTAGCAGGACTCATATAACATCATGTGTTGAACTTATCTGTCGAAGCGAAACTCTGAAGCAAAGCAAAAGTCCTATGTGAACGGCCCTTTAACCTGAAGCCAAAGTTACAAAATATATGAATGTATGTATTTGAAAATGGCATGCACATTTGTGGTATATTAAAATTAATTATTTTCTTCAAAATAGAAACAAAAATGTTAATTTCAAATGCCGGCGGAGGGCCCCCGCGACCTAAAAAAAAAAAAAAAAAAGGTCATCAAACATTTATCGCGAATGATTTCGCCACTGCACTTGCAACTATTTTCCGTCGTCCGGCGCATTTTGCTGAATTGGAACAGTATTATTAATAAGCCCTGTCGGTTTATTGTGAACGTAAACAACACGAATCAGCTGGTGGGGAGCATGTGACGACGCACAAACCTACTCACAACTAATCATCATTTTTTTTAAACCAAGCAATTTATTAACTTTTATGTGTTTGGGAAGCAGGGGATATAAAGGAGCTTTATACTACTAGCAGTACTTGTCGTACTCATTAAATTTATGAACGAAAAAAGGAAATGTGAAAGACAAGTATCCGGCGTATTAAAGCAAAGGCAAGGAAGTACGGCTGATGAAATCGATAATACAGTGTCGGATTGACGGAATGCGTGGTACTACATTTATAGACGCGTCTGGGTCTTGTTCTTTTTGATTTCGGAGATGACCTTTTTTTTTTTTTTTTCTTTTGCTCTGCAAATTACAGGGGCCCCCGCCGTCCTCGCGACGGGCCTGTATTTGGCGATGTATAGTACATACATACTTATGTATGTATATCCAAATAAGATATGCACACTTATGTACATATGTACATACGTGTTTCACGGCCGGGCAAGTAACATCAAAAATTATAGACAAGTTTTTTCTAATAACGATCGACCCTCGGCAGGCAATGGAAAATCTCCGAGTGTATTTGGGTCATAAAAAAAAAACTTCTCACAAAACACATTAGCCGTTCGGAGTCGGCTATCAACGGACTGTAGGTCCCTCAATTTGTGCTACATCAAGACGCACACCACAAATAGTAGAAGTTCGGCCAAAATCGCTTAATCGGTTAAAACGCCAATTATGTAAGTATGTAAGTAAGTTTTGCGAACTGAAAATATTCCCTATCATTTTATTTACGTGAAATATATTATTCTGTTAATAAAATTAATAACGTTGCTATAATTCATAAAATGACTGTGTTCAAAGATAGATGACGTCCACTCCACCTACGAGTATAATTTTGTCCATCATTTTATGTATTCGTTTGTACTATAACAATATTTTTGAAGTCGCAAAACTCTTTGATGGTGGTGAAATGAGTTCCATTCGCCGCATTGTATTTATTTTTATTATTGTTTAAGTTGCTCTTATCTCTTATCACTGCTTCGGCTTTGTTATCAAAATGTCGCATCAAATATCCAAGCCTTTGTAGCGCCCTGTGTTCAATCATCAGAGAAGGCAATCAGCTGTTCACTCATCTTACACTTTTCCGCCGGGTGTATGAAACCATTGCCACCTCTGTGAAAAGTGCATTTAATTTGGCTAAAACATGCAATCAGCCCAAATCCGATCCAAGTGCACAAAGAAAGCTACTTCAGCAAGAAATAAGTTAAAAGGTAGGCAAAGGCAATTGGCTAGCGGCAGTCGGTAACTGGCAAGAAAGCGAGCAGGACATAACTGCTTTTTGGGACCCACATTCACTGGGCGCAACTTCTTTATTCAACAAAACCGCGCGCCGGAAACAGCAACTGGTGGTTATAGTCATAGTGCGATATAAAAGCGTCATAATGTCGGTGTACGCCTGGGTAAGCGGAAAAATTTGCATTGCAAATTAATTGCCGTGCTATAATTCCGGATAGTAAATATGTGTAATGTATTTTAAATGTTTTTGTACCAGGGTGCCAACTCGCACGGGCAGCTCAGCCTTGGCTTTGAATCGGAATTGTGCATGTCGCCGCAACTAGTGCGAGAGTATTCGTTTAATCCAAATTGTGTGCGTCGAATCCGAGGCGGTGGCGGTCATGTACTTGTACTCGATACAAACGGGCGCGTACACGCGTGCGGCTGGAATGGTCGTGGTCAGTTGGGATTGAACTCGCGTGAAGAATGTGTCAATGAATTTCAAACTATACCTGGAGAATATTTCGGGGTAAAAATCAACGATTGAGTATTCATGTAAAATAAAAAAAATAATCTACTTCATTTTGTATTTATAGGATGTACCAGTGGAGAGCATTGCTTGCGGTTGGGATATATCTGGTTGTATTACTGTAACGAAAAAGCTGTACGTTTGGGGTTCTAATTGCTACCAACAGTTGGGACTGTGTCAACGTGAATTCAATGCAGTACGACGTCCATTGCCTGTTATTTTGCCACGCAATAATTCTCCTGCTCGCATCAGTTTCGGATTACGCCACTGTGCCATTCTTACCGAAGATAATAAGGTGTATGTTTTCGGTCGTCTACGTATTACCGATGAGCCACCACCGGACCTGTGCATAACAGCGACAACGCTCAATTGTGCTCCTGTTATAAAAATTCAAGCAAGCATACCGAGTGAACTACGTATCACTGGCGTTTCCAGTGGTCAGAATCACCTTTTACTTAGAGTGGTCGATTTACAATATGGTAATGACGCAAAGCGCGTAATAGCTTTAGGTGATAATAAATTCGGTCAAGCGAATTCATTTCAATTCGAAGATGAGATTAAACAAATGGCTACAGGTTGGACGCACAATGCGGTGATGCTCAAGGATAATCGGGTTCTAGCTTGGGGGCGTAATTGTTATGGACAATTGGGTATTGGCAGTGTGACACAAAATCAAGCTACGCCACAGGAGCTCGATTTGCGCAGTTCTATTGTGCCTACACGTTTACACTTCGGTTCGGAACATGGGCTCATACGTAGCGCCGACGGAGAAATATTCACATGGGGCTGGAACGAGCATGGTAATTGCGGCAATGACGCGACAGATAATTTGTAAGTACAATGTTATTGAGACACAACATATGTATCTTATGCCACTTATGCATTCTTGCATTTTTGTAGATGCTCTCCCACACGAATTAAACTTCCAGGGCCGTGTAAAGTTGCTGGCACTGGCGCAGGGTTTTGTTATGCTATCTGCGAAGAGACGCTGCAAGAGAATAAATAAAAAAAAATTTGATATACTAAGAACTTTGTAAAAAAATAAAATAAAAGAAAAAAGTGAAAGAAGATAAGTTAAAATAACAATAAAAATTTTTACAAAACAATTTTTTGCATGAAAACTACGTAAGAAAACAATCCGAAAATGTAGGCAATATATTTAAGTTGGGCCCCTGTAAATTCACTCGTGCAGTATGCCTTGACTGCAGTAGCGAATTGCATTGAGTTTAACCTCAAAAAACACTTGACCTTTCGTGAAGCAAATGGTTTAAGTTGGCCCAAATCGTAACAAGCTTGAAAAATGATGACAAAATTCTAAATTTTAACAGAAATCGATTGAAGATAAATACGAAAGCAACACACGCAGAAATTTATAGCAACAAAACTAAAAGTTATTAAAGATAATAGAAAATTATAAATAAAAAAAATAGTGAGGTTTGAATTCCAACGGACAGCTGTACCGAGAAAGCAACAGTTATAAATACGTTACTGTTGGTGCAGCTAATTTGCAATTTTAGTTTTGGTTTCTGCTCTCAAATTGCATAAAAACGAATACACGGATTTTACGGAGGCGACAAGTAGAGCATGGAAACGCAGCAAACCCAACAGACGGAAAGGCTCATTGAAGGCATGCTGGGATTTTTAGACTGTAATTAGAAAATATTTCAAACGTAGTAAATGCGTGCGGTCAATCGTTAAGAAATACTATTGTAAACATAAAAATTAAAGCAAAACAGCTTAAGTACAATATTTATTTGTCCGGAGTGATGTGTAGAATATTCAACTTCAAATAATTTTCTAGACAGCTTAATTTTTTTCCCCAGCAACGAGTGAGGACGAAGACGACAGCAGCAACATGAAAGAAGAACCTAAAAGCCCTGAAAAGTCGTACGAGAGCGCTAATGAGGATTTTTCACGATCCGAAGCAGATGGAGCAGAAAATTCTTTAGTGGGAAAGCACAAAAAAGATAGAAAATTAAAAAATTCAATTGCTAAAGAATTAACAAAAATTAAAAATCAATTTCCAATTTGGAATGCTAAGGAACTTTGTAAGCTACCAACCACTTACTTATTAATTCAATTAAACTCAGGCCAATTCACAGCAGCATCCACATCCAAAAAGTTCACCGATCCAATTTGGCACCAAACCTACACGACAGCTGGAAAATGCGAACCGTCGGCTATGGAAAGTGACTGGAACTCAAAATTAGAATCGAATTGTCGTCGCAGCAGTAATGCCTACGTACAGGAAGTGAATCGCGCAATCTACGGTGACACTGCAGATCATCCACCAAATGGCACTGCCGAGTATTTTCAAGTCGCACAAAACTATGCTATCTACGGCAAAGATTTTCTCGACTTTCCTGAAAATCTAACTCCATTGCTTAAAGAAAAAGGTGCAACAACACCACCGGAGTCGATGCCATTTATCGCTGACTATGGCAGTGGTCTGTATCCTTCACCTCCCGTCACAGAGCCAACAACTGGTATTGGATTTGGAAATTTCAGTGTAAGTCATATGGATACAAATATTATTTGAACCGTTTAATTCATGTTTCATTTCAGAAGCAATCTTCTGGCGCTTCCTCTGCTGCTGCAGCTGCATATTATCAAATGTGTAATGGTATTCAGCCTGCTTCCGTACGTTCAGCCACTGGCAGCACTGCATATGGCATGTTCCTTGGCAACAAAGTTACCTATGTCGCAGCTGCTCCTGCTGTACCGCCACTTGTCTACAATCAACATTCATCCACTACAACAAATTTTATATCAAATAGTTTAGCCAATGCAGCTCTAGCCTCTTCTCCCGCAATTCTATACTCTAATCCAATGATGACTACAACAACACAACAATATTTGAATACATTTTTCAAAGAAACTCAATATTTAAGCGGCGCCACCACCCAAGGCACTACTGTGGGTACGACTACAGGTATTTATGAACGGCTGGTATACGCCCAGATGTTGCAGCAGCAAATCTATCACCAAACACAACAGCAAGCCGCCGCTATGGCAGCGATGTTCCACAAAACGCGTTCAAACCGTGCCAACAATAGCGGCGGAGCCGCTCCGTTCACCTGTGAGTACAATTTTGTTGAGGTTCATGAAAAGTAAATAAAATCAGCTGTTTGGATAGTACAGCGTTGCCATTAACAAATGTTGCTAGGCTTGCACAGTGGTATGGAATGTATGACATAAAGATCTATTTACTTTTTAGGCACTCCCAATTCTGCTGCACAAAATATGCATACGCCGAATACCATACCGGGGCTTAACATTTGCGGCCGACAAGCAGCAATGGGCACAACAAATCCAACAGAAATAGTAGTGAAGTCGCCTCCAGTTACTGTCAATGGTAATGATGATATTGTGGCTCCAATGGTTGACTAGATGACATATGTAGACTTCTATGGCTTACGTTAACTTTCCTGTTGTAGACTAGCAGTCTTCTCCTCTTTGTTGTTAACATTTATCTTAGTTAATTTAAAACATACATACGTATGTACTTGAACTAGAAAAATTGAGTATGTCAGAATAAAATTAAACTAAAATTACCTAAAAATGTTTATATATTAAGTAGTATTCAAATTGGACCTAACGAAACCCAAGGCGAATTCATTTAAGGTGATGGCAAAGCGAATTTATGGCGCGCACGCACGCGCTTTTCAATTTTAGGATGTTACGAGAAAATAAAATAGAAGAATGGCCGCCATTAGTTTTCGCTTTTAGGATGTCATGGGTAAAGGAAAAATACATATACTATAGTGGAAGAAGAAGACATCAGCTGCTTTAATAACTGTACCATATGTATATGAATTCGCCTTGCTTCATATCTTAACATTTCAATCCACACTAACTAAAAATATGAAAGCACATGAAAATTGCCTCATATACATATGTATGTACATGCACAGCTCTATCCCCCAAAACTCCCAGGGAATTTGTTCCCTTCTTCCATTGCCAAAAATATCTATGCCATTGCTTTAATATGGGAAATGGGAGAAAAAATTCCCCGGCAGTTTCTATTCAGAATTGGCTTGACAGTCTCGGATATACATATCATATTGAAAAGAAATTTGTGGAGAAAAGAATACAGACGTCATTCTGGTACCGCCAACCCTCTCCAGAAAATTTTGACAGAATCGGTTACGTAAGAAAAGATTTTGCTTACAAAAATCGTTGAGAGAAACGGTGAGAATTACAACAAACACATATGTATGTAAGTACATATGTACATAGTTTTGACATTCAGTCCAGCAAGCGAATTCACTCAGCTGCTGTCTCAACACCAGCTTCTATAATAAAAATAATAATTAGGCGCTTAGATCATATAGCTCGATGTTTGTCCGGACTTCTCCTACAATTTGTGGTGCGCGTCTTGATATTGTATCGCAAATTGATTGGCAATATGGTTTTTGTGAAATGTTTTTTCATGCCAAAAATACATTAGGAGATTTTCCACTTTTGCCGAGGGGCGACCGCTATTGGGAAAATATTTTCTCTAGTTTAATATGATACTTCCCCCGACCGAGATTCGAACACGGAACAATTCAAGTGACACTTGGCTACGGCGCACACCGTCATCATCAATATCGAGCCGTAAATACGGATATTCTGAATAACTCGATCGCCATCTAGTAGATCCATTTTTCTTAAAAGTATATATCGTCGCACCGCCGTTATACATTTATACCTTTCTTAAAAATCTCATAATAAATAGAGACTGTCTTAATAACTCGCCATTATCGCTGCCTAAAAGTTTAAACTAGAAGGAGTATACAGAGGTTTTGTTCCAAGTTATCACAAAGAAATCAGCTACATTTATATATATATATAGGTATACATATATGTACAAATATATATATAGATTAACTGTTTTCATTGCATACAACAAGTGCTTTTTCTTATTTAAATTTGTATTGATTTCAAGGAAGATAAGAGTTACATAAGCGAAATGATAAGAGTGGCAAGATAATTTCTTTTTTATATGTGAACGTCAAAGTCAAAATAGTTAGAGTAAGTACCTTTTCATTTGTAATCAGAGACAGTAACAGTTATCATGTTAATAATGAAAATCGTGATTAGATCATTAATTTCAGAATTGAAATTTAGTATTAATTTATTATTAATTTATGTTCTTGCTTTCTTCAATTACACTGGACGGGATTGTTGTGGTTTTCAATTTTTTCATAAGTAAACGCAAACTTTGTATTCATACACACCTACATACGTAAAAAAAATTAAAATTACCAAAAGTTTATAATTTTGAATATATTTATGATTAATAAATTTAAGCAGCACAAAATATAAAATTATTAAAAAATCGTTCAATTATGTAAAATTAATGTAAAGTCACTTATCTATTTTGAATGGTAAGGAAACGCGGACCATGTTTTTTTATGGGTTTTCATAGCGGTAATTTCAACGTTCCACATGTCCAAAATTCTTTCGGAGAACTTTCCTCGGGAGGTTTCATCCGATGTTGACAGCGTCCATGCTACTGTGCCCTATTGTATTAGTATGGTGATAGATTGTGGTTTCGGTTCGCGAGATAGGGTTTTACTACATAATTGCCTACTCAGTCCACAAAATTGTAATTTGCCAAGACAGCGCATTCGCCATTTATATATCGATAGCAGGAGGTATTAATAGTTACCGGTTACAAATTTTGAAGCCAACAGCGGTTTCCTTCTTTCGAAGGTGTCGTATTTTATGCCACTTTCTGAACTTGAATCCTCAAAATACGTTAAAAAAAATTTAAGGAAATTATATTTATAAAATGACATTTGAACACGATTTAAATATAAAAGTATAATTTAAAGAATAAACGAATTGAATTGTCCCAAAACATTTGATGGATGAGAAACTAAACTCCTGTAGCTAAATTTAAAGATCTGTATATTTTTGTATATTTGATTTTTGTCCACCTTCGGTGCATTGTACTTCGGCGACCCCCAGTAAAATTTCCTGAAAACTGCACACTTCTTCCATATAACGGTAATTTGCGAAAAGGTATTATAAACTATTATTATATTAATAATAATCTTATTTTCAAAACTTTTTTTTAGTTTTTAAATACGTGTGGAAGATAGTCGAGTTTTCAAATGATTAATATATTAAGTACAAAAATAACGGTTTATTTCTTATAAAACCTCTCACAAATGTGTTTAAAATAGTCTAAGTTCGGCTTGAAATCGCACTTAAAATAACCGGCACATGCTTTTATTTTAAATAAATATACTTGCTGTTTTCAATCAAATCAGTTAATCTTCTATAAAAATCTTTAAATATATTTCCAGCTATTTGATGTACATATATGATATTCGATATATGCATATGTTCATTAGATCAAGGTATAAAGAATATTGCAAACCCAGAAACAAGGTTACAATAAAATACCGGCTCTGGATCTAAAAAAAAAAAATGTATTTATTGGCGCAGCAAAGCAAGCCCGACACAGTATTGCAATAATATTTTGAAATCATAAACGAATTTTATTGATTTAAATAACAACAATTGGGAATTAGTATTATGTATATACCTATTTACTCTACGGCGGGCGATGCCATGTCCATTCCAAACATTTCTGAATCCATTTATTTCTTTCTCAACCTCAATATTTTATTGTATTAAGCAAACTACCTTGTATTGGTCCGATTATACTAAATTTCGAAATTTTTCTTATTAAATTGGAATCTATAGTGAGTACCAGATTTAGTAGAGTTTGCTCAGGTACTTTCCGAAATATATTTATTTGATTTAAAATGGTCGATGCCACATACGTTTCCACAACTTTTGTTACACACGTCTGGTGCTCTCCAGCCTACTCGTGTGCATCCAATTCGAGTAAATTATCTCTCCGTTATATGAGAGATGGGCGTGATTGGAAGGGTTTGATAAAGTATTTTCTTTTCGGGTCAATTAAAAAAAAATTTCGAAAATTTAAAAAATCGGACAAAAACCACACCCACCTTTCATGTAACGGTAGTTTGCAAAAATCAAAATAAAAAACGCGATATTTAAATCAGCATTAAAGGCAATTCACACAAATTCAGGATGGGCCTTTACTAACAAATACACCGAATCACAAAAATTTAAAAACGGGTGTGGCACCGCCCACTTTAGCATATCTCCGAAACCAAAATAGGTAGACATATTATATTTACGAGTGAGCAAAATTCCAAAAATTGTACCAAACGGACTAAAACTACGTCCACCTCGCACGTAACGGTAATTTTCAAAAATCAAAAAAAAAAAAAACGCGGTATTTAAAAATCTTTTAAAGAGAATTTGATTAAATTTAATACGAAGAGCAAAAGGTATATCTCTAAAATTTCTTTGCCGAATTCAACCCAAGAAAACACAGTTTCAATTTTTTTCCATAGTGGGTGGTGCCAAGCCGATTTCTTTTGATTTTCCAAAAAAAAAAACATTGATCTTGAGTAGAGACCAAGGTGTAGCAAGTTTCGTTGAGATATCTCAACATTTACTCGAGTTATCCGATGCACGGACCGTCGGACGGGCAGGCAGACATGACTTATTCTATTTGCCTTTTCATTTTGAACATTTTGGTCGGTTGCTTTATGTGTTACAAACAACCTAGGCAATAGTGTCATCGGGTGTAAAAATTGGAATTGGATTATTGTGCCGTTTTTTTATTAGTATACATTTTTTGTCAAATTCACCGTATTTGTTACTGAAATAAAATTGATTTACATAACTCATTACTTTTAAATATAACTTTTTAATATGTTTCATTGCCTGAAACTGCATTAATAATCTCAGTATTCTTTTCACTGTAGTTATTTTCCTTTTATTAAACTTTCAAAATAACAAAAGAAAATTAGAACCAATTGAATATCATTGAGCCATATTCTGAATGGTATTTACTTCCTTCCCTCCTTCACACTTAGTTACGCTGCTTTGCCAATCAATCGCTTCGACGCAATGTGCATATCTTGAACTATTCAAAAGATACTTAAAACTTTGCTATAAAATTAATAACTAGACTTAAAAAACCATTTGACGAATATATGAAAACCATAAAAAATTTCTTAGCTGGTGACTCGTTTACATAATTGTGTATAATGAAATATTAAATGGAATAAAAATAATAGGGTCGCTTATAATAAAATATTTATTGCTGAATATATGTAAACATATGTACATATACTAGGTAATGGAATAGCTGTTATAGTAGGCCACTCCGACTTACTCGGTTTAAGTTATTTGTATTTTAGTTAATAGTGTATTTATTCTTAAAATAAAGACAAGGCTCGTTTCACTTTATTTGGTTTGGTTTGGTTTATTACAAAAATGTTTGTTTTAAACGTTTTTGTAAAACAAATTACATTGAAATTTTTGTTGTTGTTAATTAGCTTCCACTTTATGAAACTATTGTCTCATCAGCGATGTGGGAAAATTTGTGGAAATGGAAGTCAAGCTTTGGATAAGCCACCTTCATTTCATCTCGACAGCGTTCCGTATCAAATCTAAAACTAGAAAATTCAAATACAAACGTATCATCGTTCCTCCAGGTAGACTTTCGTCTACATTGGTCATCTCTTTTGTCAAAAACCACATTGTTGGGCCACGAGGTAAAGATCTGCAAAGTAAATTTTTTTAGATCGAGTAAAGGTTCCGACGCTATTAAAATGAGTGTTCAGTTATTTCCAAGCGGTGATGAGGGGTTTACGTGAACAAATAAGTCAGTTATGTTTAAGTCTTAAGATATCTAATTTGAATTATTGTATGTACCTAATAAATCTATTTGAATAAGTATAGTATATCTATGCAGCAACGTAACGGTGTGTTAAAAAGTTTAAAACTTAAACGGAAGATAATGCGAATAGCGGATTCGCAATGCTACCTTTTTGGCAATAATGTATGTATTGGGTGATTCACAAGGTGTCATAATGTCTCATAAATCAAGAAGTCATAAAATTTTAGATTTAAATAGTTATGTTTTTGAATTCCATTGAAACATATAATTGAAACTAATCAATTTTGAGTTTTTTAAATTTTATGACTTTATGTCTAATGACACATTATGACGCTTTGTGAATCACCCATATCTATATTAGGGTGCCTCACCAAGAAAAGTTGTATTATGTTTTAAGACTTCCGCAAAAATATTCGGAAAAATAGCTAGATTTACGTAAGCTAAACCGTTTTGAAAATATCCCCAAAAGTTGAGTTCTTCATAAATAAAAATTATTTTCAAAAATTAAAAAAACACTTGCGATGATAATACAGTTTAAGCTTAAATAGTCTGCATAAAAATATTTAAAAATTTTCCCACGTAAATCTTACTATTTTCCCGAAATATTTTTGTGGAGGTCTTAAACTATAACAGATTTTATAATTCCGATGGAGAACCCGTAATGATTTTTTTTTTCTTTTTTTTTTTGATGGGTAGTGATTCACCCTAATATATATTATACTATTTTAAATGTTACGAAAACACTTTATTTTTGTTTTAAGTTTATTGAACTCTTATCGTCGATAATATATCACTTTTACCTGGTTTTTATTTCTATTCACATATGCAAATAATAATGACTTATCTATTGAACGAAATAGTTATACTAGTATCTGTGAAAAATCTCAACACCGTCACCAAAAACAATTATCAAAAATGAGCGCGATTGAGCCACTTCAAATTTGAATTTTATTGCATCAAAATGTTGCAGACTTTGATTAAAATCTCTTTAATTTTGTTAAAATTTCCACAAAAGATTAAAGTTAAGATTTATATGTTTATATATATATATATATATACATATATATATATAAACTTTTTTTTAATAATTAATAAGAAATAAATATAGTCTCGAAACTTGTAAATAAGTCCCTAGCATTTTAAAACCGTTTAAAACTACGCTGATTGAGAAAACAGGCCTTTCTCTAGCTCTGTCACGCCCATTTTCAGAACATTGTCCTACTATCTGCCAGAAAACTCATTATAAATTGCTATAGAGACGCTACAAAAGTAGACCGATAGTGACAGCAAACGACGCCATATTTTTCTCCGCTCTTTTGACATTTCTCTTCAGTAAGGTTCGCCATTTCATCATGGAAAGATATACGGTCCAACAACGAGTCGAAATTATTAAAATTAACGTCGTCATTTCTGGCTGAATGGCTTCGTCAATAAACAAAATCTGTGTTATTGGACAGGCAGCAATCCACACGTACTCCATGAGTCAACATGGCATCCCGAAAAAATTACGGTTTGGTGCGGTTTATGGGCCGGCGGCGTCATTGGGCCGTACTTCTTCCGTGATGATCAAGACCGGCACGTTATTGTGAATGGGAATAGCTACCGCTCAATGATAACCGAATATTTTTGGCCCGAATTGGATGATATGGACTTGCACAATATGTGGTTCCAACAGGACGGCGCCACAAGGCGCACAGCGAATGTCACAATCGATGTATTGAAAACCAAGTTTGGTGAACGTGTTATCTCACGAAATGGCTCAGTCAATTGGCCGCCTCGGTCGTGCGATTTGACGCCGTTAGACTATTTCCTGTGGGGCTACGTCAAGTCTATGGTCTGTGCCAACAAGCCAGCGACGATTGATGAACTTCGTACGAATATCGAACGGGAAATTGCAGCAGTATCGGCCGATTTAAGATTGAAAACCGTCGGAAATTGGGTTCAGCGTCTGGACTTCTGCCAGCGTGCCCGTGGTGCCCATTTAAAAGAAATCGAGTTCCATACATAATGGCATCGAATGTACTTTCACAGGAATAAAATATTTAATTCATATCCTAAACCGTTTTTGTTTTATTTGAACAAAAAAATTTTGTAGCGTTCCTATTGCAAGACCCGATATAATAAAAATTCATTCGAATTTGAAGACAGGGATATCTCCCATCTGCTATTAAGTTTTTAGCTTTATATGAGAGGTGCGCGCGACTGTTGAATGAAAACGCTCATTTTAAAAAATTTTCTTAATCTCAGCGCAATAGTGACCTACATATGTGCATATGTTAAATTTCAATTTGATCGGGTAACTCCTTATACTAAGCCCGCCTACTATGCGCTGCTTATTTTGATATAAGGAAAATATTGTTAGTATCACTTACTTATTTACTTACTTAATTGGCGATATAACCGCTTAAGCGATTTTGGTCGAACTTCTCCTACAATTTGTGGTGTGCGTCTTGATGTTGCAACACAATAAGAGGGGCCTACAGTTTTACGCCGACTCCGAACGCCGAATGAAATTTTGTGAGAAATACACTCATGGCAGAAATACACTCGACGATTTTTCCTATTGCCTGCCGAAGGGTAGCCGCTATTAAAAAAAGTTTTCTATAATCTTTGATGTCAATTGTCCCGGCCAAGATTTGAAACCGGGACCAGCCGAATGAAGCGCTAACACGCTACACACTCGGCTGCCGACCAGCAATGCTTAAATATTATACTTATAATTCAATAGTAATTTCGTAACCAGTCGATTGATGGTTCGGTTAATCAGAATAGGAAATTTGATACGATTAAATCGCCTTTTGAAAAGAAATATTCCAATAATCTTTCCATCCCTCGTCTTAACTAATAATAATAATTTTTGGTGTTTTTTTTTCAGCGTACTCACTTTTTAATGCGATTCCAACGATGTTCTAACTTCTCAAAGCCATTTGCTTAATGGCTTATTGGACCGCCTAAGAATATACGTAGTGAAATACAAAAGTTAATGGTCTGTTCTATAAAATGAAAATTAAAAACCAAACTATTTCCATTATTTTTAAATACACTTTTCACAGGGTCTTATTAACTTAACATTTCTATACCCTCAAAAATATTGTCTGCACATTGTAAATCCCCCAAAACAGACTTCACGTCAGATTTCTGTGCAAACAGCATCAGAGCACGATTCACAAACCGTTAATCCCTCAGTGAGCAAGAGTTCTGTAAAAGAGAAGTTCAACACTGAACCGAACAAAAAAGATAACACTCCTCAACCACAAGAAAATCAAAAAGAAGAAGAAGCTGAACTAATTCATCCTCAAACCTTCATGTAGGATTCTGGCTACTTCTGTTTCTAAAAGCCCAGTCATAATTGTGTATTCTTTATTTTAGCCATCTGTCCAGTACTGCCCTCTCCACAAAAATATTTTCATCCATAATGGCTGCGGATGGTCGTTCCATGAAGAGGAGGGATCTCGGTAGCCACTTCTTTTCACACACATTTTACGAAATAAAATAGTTCAATTTATATTTTCTTAATAAGAAGGACTTCAAGGACTGTGCACCTCCAAAGAATTCAATGTTTCTGCATAAACCAATGACTTCACGGAACTGCAAAAAAGTGATCTAAGTAGACTCTAGATTGTGACCACCGCCTCCATTGGCCCATAAAGAATACCGAACAGTGAAGTTTTGTGAATGTAACGCAGCCTCGTGAATCGCTCGTAGATTTTCTTCACTCCAAACGAGGCAACTTTACTTACTAAGTCAAAAAGAACCAATTACACTTTCCCTCCAGTGTTCTGAAGTTAGTTTATTTTTCTGATCAATTCTTTATCGGAAACGGAAGCTCTAAAATCATGCATTTGACTTAAAGTTAATATAACACAAAAAAGCGACTTAAAACGACATTCACTGTAATGAAAAAACTACCTTAGTCTTAATATTTATATTATAATCGTAATCTTGTTAGTTTTATGAAAACAGTCGGCATTTTGACTCATTCCAATTTGACCAATTCCAACTCAGAATATTCAGGACCGTTTGTTCAATG
This sequence comes from Anomoia purmunda, assembly GCA_951828415.1. NCBI lineage: Eukaryota > Metazoa > Arthropoda > Insecta > Diptera > Tephritidae > Anomoia > Anomoia purmunda. The sequence continues at coordinate 84,912,584 of OX639994.1, forward strand.
TCTGACTGAGCATTTAAACAGAATCAAATCTATGGTTGTATCATCAATAGTTTCAAAGTTATTTAGATGGTTAGAGCCATCTGTCAAAAATTGTGGCGGTTAAACTTAACCGGAACCGAAAGTGACAGCTGAAAGCAGTGAAATTCGTTTAAAGTAATATTATCAACAAATTTTCTTCGACGCTCAAAAAGTCGCTAATTTCTTTTTTTCATCTTCCATTTTAAAAAATTAAAAAAAATCAAAAACACAAATGACATAAATATGCTCGATAAATTACAAACAAAAATCAACTGAAATGCAGTTTTTTTCGTATTCACACTACCGAGCGACTGACTAATAGTACGCTAGCTAATACGAATTTGGTAAAAACGAAAATTCTATCAGGGCGTCAGCTATCATCGAGTTAGACATAATATTTATCAGACATTGAGTAAACGGCACTTAGAATGCACCATGTATGTATGTAAGTCGTAATGTTTGGCAATTAAAATATGTATTACATGAGAACCAGGCTTAAAATTAATAGAATATTTTAAACTTTTTCGCCAAACGCAATATGTCTTCCATTCGTTTAGTTATCGACTTCAGCCCATTATTTTTACTAAAAACATCAGGGTTTAAATCTTTGAAATCATCCGGAAGGGTATCATTTTCCGCAAGAATTACTTTTGTCATGGTTATCGAATGTGGCAATTCGATTGGTGCTACGCGTCGTATTTCACTTAGAAAGCTATACAAAAAAGGAAATGGAAAAAGTTTAGCCGGTAAAATATTGGAAATGACATGTACTTTAGTTAATACTCACCCTTCGTAGGGGTAGCTTTTGGTTGAAACCTTTACCTCTTCAAGGTTTGATATGAAGGCATCATAATATATTTTCAAAAACTTTTCGAAATTATCCTCCAGCACTGCAGCTTCGACGCTCGAGAACAAGAAAAATATAATATCATGCGCTATTGACTCATATTGAGTTATTTGGAAATCTACAAGTTTAAGTTTGATTGGTTGGTCTTTGTCATCTGTAAAGAGGGAAAAATGTAAGCACAAATGATGGTCCGATAAAAAAAAAATGTACAAATGTAAAACAAATGTTTACCATATCGAATCATAATATTATTGATCCACATGTCGGAATGTACTAAACCGGTATATGGTCCATCAACTGCTTCCAACGGCTGTTCTACCCAAGCATCGTACAATTTAAAAAGTTCATATAACTTCTCGATTTCAACATCGTTATTGTTGGTAGCTATCTGCAAATCTCCAACTATTCCCTAAAAAAAATATTATTTATGCAGTCCTCAAATATTTTAAAGTAGCTAACATATTTTATTTTTTGTTTTATGTAACTTACTTTACGCAAGCCATCCTTCACCTCTTCTCCCATTGTTGCATTCATATTGTAGCGATTGAAATATGGTCGTATCTTTTTTGCGAAAATCTCTGGCTTCTTTAAACGCAAAGCGATATTTAACGCATGATATTGGGCCGAGCATTCCATGACAAGTTTCGCATGCGCATAATCGTACATTTTATGACGATTACCAGCTTTGTAGCCAGATATCTGTACGTTCTCCTGCACTAGAACCGCATCACGATCAACTTTGGCAGCATGGGGATTCAGTGAAATCCGGCTACCATAATAACGAGGTACACCATCGTAGAGTCTATCCTCAGGCACACCAACTTCGAGTTGTAATCGTTGTATTTCTGGTACAACAATTTTATAAATTGTATTCTCAGTAATGCAAGTGCGTTCTGGTTCGAATATTTGCCAATACAAATCGTTGGTCAATGGCGGCAATTTTGCTATCAAAGGCAAGTCTTCGGTATGGCCATTTGGACGTTTGATTTAAGCAGCGATCGCTAGCATGCAACTGCCATAATTATCGCCAGGTTTGGTAAGGTAACGAGCATTGTATGACTGGAACTCAGCGCCATCTAGATGCGGTTCGACTATACTTTTTAGATCTACGATTTCAGGTACTGACATATTCTGTAAATATAAAAATTTAAGAATAGCCATTGGAAACATTAAACATTCAATTCATATTAACCGTAATGAGGTGTGTTCGCTCGAAGCTTGATTTGATTGATCTTTTCTGGCTAACAACTATAAAAAAATTTAAGTTTTCTTGGAATTCGAAATATTGCAAGTTAACTATGTATTAACTTTTGACTTTTTTCGAAATCGTTTGGATTTTATGTATTTGCCCGCGATTGTCAAAACCGACTCTACTAATTTTTAGTCACTTTAAAAATGGGACGCTTTCTTCCCATTTTTTATTTTTTTATAAATTTTTTTTTGTATGTGCTAACATTCTAGCATTTTAAAAAATCGCGGGAGCTTGTTTGCGATTTCGAAGTGAAAATCCTGAGGCTTCGAAAACGTTTCGGATTCGCGGCATCAATTTCGCCTCAATGTGAGCTTAGCTTTATAATTTTAAAAAAGAAAAACTTCAATAACTAAGCCAAGGCGAATCCATACAAGGTGGTGTTATAAATACAACTACAAAATTCCTATGTATTTTGTTTTTGTTTCTGCGTAAGAGTTGTCAAAATTTAAATACATTTTGTTTTTGCTTTTACGGCTTTTGAAAGCTCATACGCAAAAGCAAAAACAAAATACATGTAGGTGAATAAAAAAAATCAAATCAGCTGCTCTTATGCCATCACCTTCTATAAATTCGCCTTGAACTAAGCCAAAACTTGACCGATTTGACTTTAAATAAAAAAATATGTTCAAAAACATTTTTTATTTGTAAAAAAAAACTCAATTTTTATATTTTCAGAAAATCGTCTGAAAAAGTCAGCATTGTCAAAGTTTTACACCCCAAATTTATCAGTCTTCAACCACATTTCATAAACTAATAAAACGCTAAGATAAACTATCAGTATTTTTATACTCATTTTTATAGTTTTGTTTATTGTTTTTGTGAAAATCTAAAAGTGTATACAAATAGATACTTCGCTAATGGGTATGGGAGTATTTGAGTAGCATAAAAGGTATTGCTAAGAATGATACGAGTAATAAGTATGCACATACTCTATCCTTTTTGTTCGATACCATGTAATTTTGGTTTCGATAACTTTGGACTACTGAGTAGGTATCGAAAATCAATACTCGTCTTGAAACCTGATACTAAGACAATTTGGAACAATTTCAGAATAGTGACCGCTCAGTTCGGAAAAATTGGAAAAGTGGGCGTGGTCGGCCTGCTTCCAAGAGTATGTAGCTATATTTCGTACAAAATATAACAGATTTTTCCATTATTATCAAGGTACTGAAACACGATGTGTTGAGGGATCTGTTATTACAAATTATATATCAGGTTATAGGTAATTTTATCCTCAATTTAACAAATTTATATTTGAGTGGGGTTAATTATACTTTTTTTACAAAACAAATTTGTTTTGGTTTTATTAAAAAAGTGTTTTTAGATAATTTTTTTTATGGATATATATAGTTATTAAATACATTTATTGACATTCATATGAAATGAAAGGTATTTGAATTACCAGAACAATGATACTGATTTTGAAAAAAATGGTCGAGACATTTTAAGATTTTGTATTTATCGAATTTTCCCCTCTTTAGCACCCATAATATTTATTTGCACAAGAAATATTATACTCTAATAAAATGAGTTCAAAAATGCGAACCGCGACCAATATTCCGTTTTTTTTTTATCAGGGGCGAGGAATCGCTATTCAGTAAGGAAAAAACTGAAAACTGCATTTCCTTGTTTTATAAATAAATGGCAACGTCTACCAACAATTATCTGGCCAATATATCGGTTGATGGATAAATATTTGAAAAATTTGTATTCTTGAAAACAAAACGAATTCATTTAAAGTCGTGTTGAGAGAGCAGCTGAGTGAATTCGATTGCTTGACTGAATGTCAAAACTTTGTTTGTTGTAATTCTCACTGTCATGTGCGTACAATTTGTTAGTGTACATTTTTGTTGTTGTACACTCAACACCACTTGCTTGAAAAGTACAAAAAATAATAAGAATTTTTTCGGTGAAATATTTTTGCTATGTAATGTTGTTATCTTTATTTTCAGTTCCTACATTATTAACTTTTATTATTAAGAGTTTAAGGTTCCCAGGGGATGATTAACTTATGACTTAAAAAAATAAAATTTTACTTCGTTTATACGGAATACTTCATAGCTAAAAGTATCGATACCTGCATTGTAACGCCTGCTCAGTAGTCACTGGCCATCACGTTTTATATTCAAATAATAAACACAAATTAAAAGAATAAAAAAGGAATTAATATAATCTAAATTAGGTTTTATAGAGCCCATTAAGCACATTACCTTATTTATGCTATTGTAACTTTTTTTTTAACGAAAACAACAATGAAACTATTAAGTTTTTTTAATTTCTTAGTTGTCTCCCCTAATGTGAAATCCCCTATTCGTAGTGCCATCAATCACTAAATACATATTTGATAATAATAGATAATTATGTATTGTAATAGTTTGAATTTTCAACGAGCTGTGTATGTACATACATACATAAGTATTTACGCGAAGAAAAATTTATGCATTTATGCAAATGTTCGCAATGTCACATTAAATATTTCTTAATATTCGTAGGACTGTCATGCAAATCAAATTTCGCTGCTATGGGCATATGTATAGATTTTCTCGACCGAAATTTGAACAGGCAACTCTTTTGGGTTGTATTTATTTGTGGTTTTAATTTTCGTCATTAAATTGAGAAAAATATATCAGTTAAATGACCGCTGCTATTTAATCACTATTTAAACTCAATTTATGGTATTTTCCATGGTTTTCCACGATAAGTTCTGAATTGCTTGGCGGATGTTTTCTTTCAGAGCTTCCAGAGTATGTGGCTTATTCACAAAAGCCTGTGTCCTCAAAAAACACCAAAAGAAGATATATGGGATGGCTAAATATGGTGATTTTGCCGGCCAGCAATATTGCCGAAACGTTCCATGACTACTTCACATAAGTTCTAATTATTTTTATCTTAGAAAGTTCAAAACTTATAGTTTCTTCCGATAAGTTGAAGAACGTGATAACTTATAAATATTTTTAAGTATACATATGTACATATATGTAAAGACTGAATTTTTAAATACAATAAAAACACAACAAATTCAAAAAAAATGCATGAAACCTTTATTTGAATCGATACGGTACGGTCGATATAATTTCATGTTTGAATATTATTGCATGCAAATGTGGGCTACGGCTGCGCCTTAAATGCTCCATCCGCTTACTCCAATTTTTGCATACTCTTTCCAACATTTCGGCCGGTATCTTACGAATAAGTGCTTCAATGTTGGCTTCCAGTTTGTCCAGCAGGCTTGTCGCTATAGACATGAACCTTAACATAGACACACAAATTGTCTAGAGGCGTTAAATCGCACGATATAGGCGACCAATTGACAGACCCCAACGTGAAATAAACTCTTCACGGAGCCGACTCCCAATAGGTTCATTGTTTTGCGTGCTATGACGCATGGGGCACCGTCTTATTGAAACCACATGTAATGCAAGTCCAGCTCTTAAATTTTGGGCAAAAACATTTTGTTATCATAGCACGGTATCGCTCACCTTTCACAGTAACAATGCGGTTCGCATCATCTTTTAAGAAATATGGCCCAATGAACCCGATGTCCCATAATCCACACCAAACAGTGACTTTTGCTAGATGCATTGGTAGTTCTTGCAATGCTTCTGGCTGCTCTTCCCTCCAAAAACGGCAGTTTTGATTGAGCACAATTTTTCGAAAAAAAGTGGAACTTCCGCCAACTATTTGAAAGGCTTCACATCTAAATCCTCCTGCAAAATTTTCCTCGTATTGGAATAACAGAGACCCTTGCTACGGACGGCGCCGAATCGATAATTCACGGTCATCGCTAACACTGGCCGATACAGCAGCGGTATTTTCCTCAGTTCGGACACTGCGTAAGCGTGTTAAACATTACTAATGTAAATTTGGTGCAAAATTTAGTCACAGTAGCCCGAATAGTCGCCTCAGTAGGTCGATTAAACTGACCATAAAATGGAACGCAGAAGAAAGTTCAAAGAAAATCTAAAGCTGTTGGGCTCAAAAGAAAACTACAAACAGCTCCATGAACGGCAGTCGATTCGGAGATTGAATCCTACTATATTGTGTAGAAAAAACTCGATAGGTGGCGTTGTAGTCGAGATATTTCTAAAAACCATATTTACAATACGATTTTACTTAAATTCATAACAGGAACAGAACAGTTCTATGATTCTGTGAGAAATAACCTCTGCATCGAATAAAAATTAAAAAAAAATATAAACAACGTTTCCATCTATGTATATATTTTTGTCTCTGTTGCACCTACATGAAGAATAGGCAACAGAAAAAACATGAACAGAAACAGTCAGGTTATGTCCCAATATTTGGCACTGGAGCCAAAATATCTCTACAACCCAAAGTTTCATTCACATTCAATTTGATTCAGATTCAAAACACGTATCAGCCACATAAATAACATACATACATATGAATGTTCATAAGCATATTAAATTAGTTGGTACTCAGACTTGTGCCAACAGCACTGCGGTATATGCAACTCCGAATCTTAAAAAGTGCATTATTTTGTTTAACTTGTTATTTTTTTAGATGGAAAATAACACTAAAAAAAAGTATATTTCTCAAACAGTTAATAACTTTTCAAATAAGAGGCAAATCCACTTGAAAATTCTTTTGGGTTAAAGTGTTCTTAAGTATATTTTATTTGATATTTCAATTAACTTAAACATTGAGTCTATTTTTATTTTTTAAATGAATAAGCGTGAGGTGGAGGCCAATCTGAGTAGCGTAGAGATGATACTTAGTACTTCAATTCAGAAGGCTTGCCCACGTAGATACTCCAAAGAAGACTTTCACCTCTTGTTTGGAATCCAAGGTGTGGAAACCATACCAAGATATTCTAAAAAAATATCAAAGTGAAATACGAAGATCGGCACGGAGGAGCACTGTGAGTCTCTAGAGGGAATTAAGGGCACAGCCAGACTGAGTAAGTTGTCGGCTAAGACAAATGCCTGTACATCGCTCTTATGCAGAGACGATGTGTCCTGAGTCTGTGGAGGACTCGATACTCACTTTCCGAGTAACTCTAACGTACCTTGGCGCGACACATCGCTAAATCTATTTACACGTGAAGGAAAATTTCATGGGCGATTAAATAATTTTAGCCCTACACAAGCCCTAGCTTGGATGGTATTATATCTTGTAATGCTACGGATTGTAGAGGATGCTAGCGTGCGATGGCTTTTATCCATCTTCCAAAGCTGCATAGCCCCTTACTACGTTCCTATGTCATGGAGGCAAGTGAGACTAGTATTTATTCCGAAATCGGGTAGACAAACCCAGAGTGTTGCTAAGGATTTCTGACCAATCTGACCTCTTTTCTTCTCAAAACTTATCCGCGGGTTATTCTGGGGGAGAACGGGTGTCTGAGGCACAGCATGCGTACTTGAAGGGAAGATTCACGAATACGGCAAAATAAACAGTATTGATGTTATTTACGGCCAAGACCAAGATTCCCAGTTTTGAATTCCCAGTCAAACAAGGTATCTAAGAATCATTCTAGATCCTAAGCTGAGAGTGAAAAGGGCGAGCACCGCGTTTTACTCCTGCAAGCGAATTTTTAGGAAGACGTGTAGTCTACAGCCGAAAATAGTAATTTGGATTTACACAGCCGTAGCTCGTCCAATTTTATGCTTAGGTTTCCTGGCCTGCTATGTATGTAGAGTGCTGAGATCAGCATATATTGGGGTGACGTTGGCATTGAGAACGTACCCAATGGATGCCATAAATATTATAATACATCTCCCGCCTATAGCGCTTCATATTGAATCAGTGTCAACTGCAAGGCTCCGAGAACTGGGCATTTGAAAGAAAAGGATGAAAGGGCATAGTGGAGTTTTTTCTCTTTCCCGCCACGATCAGACAAGGAACTGATTACATGCAGCCTGCAACTTCCGTAGACCCTGTCGAGATCTAAATGTGATAACGCTGAGCAAGATGTTAGGTCTGAAGGCTGTCGCGCTTTAGAGTAAATTTCAATATGAGCCATCTTCTCAGACAGCCGAGCGGCCATATTGGGCCAAATCGAAACTGGTTAAGCAATGCAGGAAATTAACATTGCCAGAATATCGCGAGACTTGTGGCAGTTCTCACAAGAGATGAAAATTAGCAAGAGACAGTAGAGCACCTTCTGTGCAGATGTCCGATGTCTAATGAGGAACCGTTAAGCCACTCTGGGGCCATTTGGATTTGTGTGAACATAGCCTCAACAATGTTCTAAAATTTATCAACTGCGCTAGTTGGTTTTAAACGAAATAGTCCAAGGTTCTATGATATCAAAAAGGCACTCAGTTGCTAATTGGGCATTGAGCTTCCTAATCGGAGGGATAAATCATTCATATCGAAATCAAAGTATATTTTTAATTAATTAAATCAGTAAATAACTAGGCCAAAACTTTAATTATGAATTCTATACATAAATTTAAATATAGTAAATAGATATTCATGAATAAGACCGTACACTTTATGCACATATGTAAGTATTTCGTAACTATTGTTTTAATATCCTAATTTCTGAACAATATAAGCATGTATGTATGTGTTGAGATGTAATGTAAATGCTTTTGAAAAGAAAAATAATAACCAATTTGATAGCGCGGTATACAACTTCAGTAATTAAATCCTGATGCGATAAAAACTTCCTCAAACGTATCTACATAGTTTACTTAGCATTCAAATACTTACTGATTGCGAGAACGCCAATACTTTGCATACCTGATAAGAGTAAAATGGTGTGCAATTTTTGTCATGGTAAATAACGTACACTTATATTTTTATATTTACAGCAAACTATCTGGCAATAAGAAGCGCTTTACGTAATACAATAGTTGAAATTAAAATTATTAATACTAATTGGCACCCATTCGCACATGTGTGTGTATATGTATGTGTATTTTATAACTGCAAATTCTTTTCTAAATATTTCAATGACAGATAATTTACAGATGAACGAATAAAGGCATTCTAATTCGGTTGAAACTCCAAGATCGACTTAGGAAAGCTCTTACAGCAAATCAAGTGCATATGTATGTGTGTACATTGGCTCATAGTGAAAATTATCCAGTGTTATTATGTATTTTCAATATTGACAACATTTTCAATGTTAGATTTGTTTTTATTAAGTTTTCAACTTTTTTCAAAGCTAATGTCATTTGCAATAGTTTGCTTTAAAACATACATATTTCAATAATTTAAACCAAAAAATCAAAATTTTACTTTGCAAAAAATTTTTGAAAATTTTAAAAACTTGATAAAATGTACGCCAAAAATTTTAATTTCAATAAAAAAACATTATCGTTATTTATGTCTGAGGAGTGTTTTTCAGTAATCTAAAATGCAAAAATAATTTATATCCAAGCCAAAGTTGATGGATGATATTGTCAAATATGCGCAACAACAAGTTTTCAACTTTTTTCAAAGCTAATGTCATTTGCAATAGTTTGCTTTAAAACATACATATTTCAATAATTTAAACCAAAAAATCAAAATTTTACTTTGCAAAAAATTGTTGGAAATTTTAAAAACTTGATAAAATGTACGCCAAAAATTTTAATTTCAATAAAAAAACATTATCGTTATTTATGTCTGAGGAGTGTTTTTCAGTAATCTAAAATGCAAAAATAATTTATATCCAAGCCAAAGTTGATGGATGATATTGTCAAATATGCGCAACAACTTGGCATTCCCATTTGCTTTGCTTTGAAAATAAAAGAGATTGTTGCTTTTTCTTTGTAAATTCAAGATTAAAGGAGTTTAACTAATTTTTCTGATTTCGTTCTGATAAACCCAAAGTAGAAAAGTAGTTTCTCTTAGTTCGCCAGTTGCGAAAAAAGGTATGACGTTTGACTACTTATTGTTATGGTAGTTTAAAAATAAATAATCAAATGTCTGGTGACAACCACTTGTTAGCAATGGGTAGTATGAAAACTATGTGTGCCAAATATTTACGATTGCCTTATCACGTCGAACAGACATAAATCATCACTGCAGCAATGTGACCCGATACAAATCTAAATTAGCTTTCAGGAAATAATTTTTAAATATTTTTTCAAATCCAAGACCATTTTTCAGGCTTGCGATAACCCATAATTAAATTTTCATCATATTTTATAAAAATGATAGCTTATCGGTTGCCAACCTGTCTAAATCACTATAATAGTTCGCTAGACACCTTCGATAAAGGAGCATTCAGTGAGAAGAATATCCAAACGTAACGAATAATTTTTTCACTATCATTACGGCAAATCATATCGCCGTCATGTAAATCCAAGATACTGCTTTTGCTTTTCTTAATTGATAACAATTTACAAATGTTCGGCCTTGGTTTGGCTTTCTCTGGCCGAAGCCGAAACAAACTTTGGTGGCCGACCATGACCTAATCCGAAACCAAAGCCCAAGTTCGGTCATTCTAGATTTTAAATTTTTTAGATTTTCCTACAATTGTGAGGGTAAGGGATTTAAAATCTGCAAAGTTGATTTTCCAGCGTATTTTTGAAGCACCCTAATATTTATATGTACATATGTATGTAATTTAGAGCGCCAACCAAATGTATGGGAGTTGCAAAAGTGTTAAAGTTTTTCGCTCGCCCGATAATTTGTCGATGAAAAATAAGATCTGTAAAAAATCTAGACATCTGAAATTGTTCAAAAATAGCGAAATATATATGCTTCATATCATTTAAAAGGCTATATAACATTTTTTAAATTTCTTTTTTTTAAATCAATTTTGGAAAGTTCCACGTAAAATCTCAAAAATGGCAGTTGTACATATATGAGAAAAATATTCCTGGCATAAAAATGTTCATATTGTTCTTTTTCATTAAACTATTTATTACAGAGATATTTGTTAAGATTTTTGGATTTTAAATCAATTATGTATTTTCCATACTGGAGATGACGAGATTTTGTTACAGATCGTATTTTTCGTCAACACACAGAGGTAAAAATTTCACCTATAATTAAGTAGATCGACGTCTAAACAAGCTTGTAGGCTAAGGGGAGCGAGAGGGGGCAAAATTGAAGAAATTTTTGCTAGAATATCATCTTAATTTTATATTGAGTTTCCTTTAAACTTCTTGTTTATTAATTTTTATGGAATCTTGTCCAAAAATATGCAACTGTAAAAAGAAATTTCTTGGTTTTTATGTTAAAACTTTTGTTCAATAAATCAATAAGGTGACCCTCTCATTTTTACTAGAATTGAATTTCTTAATCAGTAACACTTTTTATTTTTAAAACAGTCATTTTTAATTCAAATTTTGCTCTTAACGTCTCAACATGAAAATGAAAATGTTTATTGTTCCAGAAGTTTTTAAAGTTATAATTGGTTTTCAAAAATAAATGCCGATGCCGGTTATGCAACAAAAGGTCCTGTCTAAATTTTATTAAAGTTGAATAAATGGCACATACCATATAATGCATAATTTGGCAACACCATTTGGTATATTATACTTTTTTTTAATTGTTCTTATATTATAAGACGATATGTAAAACCCATATAATAAAATATAAATTATTTAATTTGTTATGTAAAACTTGTGCATATCATTAAATAAAACTCAATTAAAGAAAGGGTGATGTTTATTTTCAGAAAATAATGTATGTACTTCAAAAACTGTTGCTGACAATAATATCAAATTTATAAGATGATCGGATTCTTGAAATTAAAAGGAGATTCTAATGGGAACCACGGTTCTCTTCTTAATTATATTGCATAGGCATTCATCTTGGTTTTACAGAGAAACTACTAGATTTTATTGAAAAAACATATCCAGTCGTAATAAGAAGGTCATCTTATTGGAAAATCGTGGAGAAATCCGTTTAATTTTGTTCTGATTTATTGAGTGCTTCAGGTGGTATTTTCGCGGAATTATTTTCACAAATCTCATTATTATGATTCCGTTGAACAAATGTTTTAATATTTTTAAGCAGATCTTTAGGTTTATTAAATATTTAAAATGAAAATTTATTTATAACAAACTCCATTTTTGGAGAAATTTTTAAAACAATCCAGCTTACATAAATCTTCGCTTTTGTTTAAAATATTTTGGCGTAAGTCGGGCGTTTCCTAATTCAAGAATAGCGAGCGAAAAAAGTTATTAAAAATTTAAAGCAAATAATTATTAATTATTTGCAAAATAAAACGAATTTACGGACAAAAAAATATAAAACGCAACTATTAAAAAATTAATGTAAATATCGTTAATGAATTACTCTGAGTGGGAAATATTTACTCCATACCGAGCAGCAATTTAAATATCCTTTAAACCACTCTGGCTGTGACTTTTAGACTTTTTTTTTTGTTGTTTAAGTAGAACTGCACTTCAAGTAAATTTTTTGCACAACACGAAAGGCTAGTATTTTTTGCCTATGAAAACACCACCTGTATAAAACACATACTAATTTACTAAGCGTAACTTTTACAAGTCGACAATTGAATGCAGGTATCTATGTAGTATTATACTTCTATATACAAAGTATATATGTATTTATAATTCACAAACGCACCACAAATTCAATTTAATTGACAGCCTCAAATGGAACTTCGCTTAACAGAAGCGTTTAAACGACTGATTCAAATAGTAGAGTCTGCTATGAACAAAGCTTTAAAAAACCACGAGCTAGAGGGGTTATATCATTTTCGGTTGATCAAGTAGTAGATAACAGCTCTGCTGTGAAACGTTATCGCAATATTCTAACACTCAAACCAATTGAACTGAATGGGTATGTACGACGATTTGACGGAGATCGGGCGAGTAAAAAACGAATGCATTTTAATCAGTTCATCAAATTTAAAGAGGCGCGACTAAATCACTCAGTTGAAAGCTTGCTAACTGGCTCATAATTTCTTCATTTATTTGATAATCTCGCACAAATGGACTGAATTAGATGAAAAAAGTTATACTACATACATATGTATGTGTTTATCGTATACCAAATTATGTACATATCGTATACTGTGCTTACAACAGTACAACATTTTCGAGCTCATCAAATGTTCACTCTGTTTTTGACTTTGGCTTTTCCAAGTACTTATCGTGCCCAGCAAAATTCTACTTGAGGTTTTCTGTTTTAGCTCTAACTTAGATTTTATGGTATTGTGAATATTTTTGTTGAAACCTGATTTTGAGCAAAAGAGCAAAGAACAATCAAGTTGTAGCCAAAAAATGCACATTACGATAGAGTGGAATTTTGTCGATTACGATCAAAAACGCACAGTTACTCAGTTGCACTGTGTTATTGTCGTTTTCGAATTGCAATTTTGTGCACAAATTGAAGAAATGACTTAATTGATTTACTGTTGTATTTATATACTTCAAACATTTTAAGAAGTTGAGCAAACCCAATTGCCTGTAATCGAAAAGAGTATTGGGATATGTACCGAGTTCTGCAGCGATTTCCTCCAATGAAAAGTCAAGTAGATTTTTTATGGATTAGATATGCTCTAGCTTTATATCTGCGTGAAACCAAAATTAGCAATATATTTTCGAATTATTTAAGATGGGACCAGAACTATGAAAAGCCAAACAGATGCAATGTGTTAATGCAACCCGCGACTATACCGGCGAACCCACAGCAGACATTCTGCATCGCTTACTTAAAAGGCTACTTATACTCGTAATAGCCGTATTCGTTTCGCCATCTGTTATCGAGTGGCGAATCGATGAAGCATCTGACATAAATTGACATCAACACAGATTTCGCTTTTGTTTTCAATGTAATATGCGCACTTCACAAATGACGAATATTCACCAAAAGTGCAAGCACGTTCGCACGCATGATCGTCGTTTCTGTGCAGCTTGAAACTGGTCTAATGCCTGCAGAATGGAATATAATGAGTTCGACCAGTTTAATGAGGTTTGACCGTACTCGCGATCGCCAAATCTAGCTAGCTATCGTTGTTGTTGCTTGTACACACAAATTTGTTCGGACGCGAGCAGAGCTTAGGCATCGCGAGCATAGAAGTGGCGAATCGAATGTACCTAATCTAAATTATGCAACAAAAGGACGCATATACTTTCATTTTTTTATTTCTTTCCCTCTGCAAAATAAGCACAAAACGAAAAGCGAATCGCCGACAGCACATGGCAATTTAAAGGGATGGGTGGAACTAATTTATATTTAGAAGTATATGCGAGGAAAAATTGGAGTACAATAATAATATTAGCTCTAATTAGACCTTATAGCAGTGGATCTGAAAGAAATCGCCTACATATGCATACATACACACACACATAAATAAACTAATTTTAAGGTTTACTCTACAAAATTAAATATGTAACTAATATGTAGTCTGAAATCTTATATAGCTTCTCAGTAAAAATAGTGCCGTTGAATTGGAATTTAATTTTAATTTGAATTTTTGCTAATCCTTATTCTCTTTATTTCTACTGTAATACCAAAAACTATGCTCAACACTGACATAAATTCGTATTTATTACAATTATTTTCGTTCAAATTACTTCGCATAAGCCAATTGCGTCCACACTTGTCATTCCAAATTTATCTTGATAGCTCTTTAGCCACAGGGTTACTCAGTACTTTTATGAAAAGAAACAATTTGGGAGATTGTGTACATTTTTTATGTATTTAAATCAGAAGCCTAGCGGTTGTAATTTATTTAAAAAAAATCATGATTTCATCATTACTTTATGATTTTTCTTCGATCAAAAATAATCGTTATTCTTGTATTTACAATTTTCCGATCACAATAAACGTCAAAAAATGTGTCGGCGATGGCAATAATATATTTTATGATTGAAAAAAATATCACAAAATATCGATCAAATATGATCGAAAAATTTTACATCCAAGAAAAACGATTATTTTCTGATTAATAAAATAAAAATTGGAAAATAATCAGCAAACTTGATCGAAAAAATAAAAATCGCAAAATAACTAATAAAATAACAAAAAAATAAAAATTAAAAAATTGCGAATATTTTTGGTGGAAAAAATAAAAATCACAAAATAACAATATCCAATGATTTAAAACAAACAAAAAAGTGTAAATAAAAATAGGTCAGATTTGAATAGTACTTATATGGCGTAAGGATTTCGAGTTTTGTTTTGAATGAATTCTTGCCAATGATTTATTGATCCAAGAAATCTAACTAACGATTATTTTCGGTTCCTGAATTAAATTTCATTATGATAATATCTTCTCTTTTATTTTAAATAACGACCATGAAAAAAAGCTTCTAGAGTTAGTAGAAATCACGAAACACTTGAGCGAAATGTTAATATTTTGAAATGCATCGTTCAATTTATTATCGATAAAATTTAGAGCCGACATTGATTTGTGTGTGATTTGGTTATTGATTTATGAACATATAAAAATATCGATAGAGTTTTTCCATCGGAATTATAAAATTCATTGTATTTTAATGCATCCGTCAAAATATTCAACAACGATTTATATGAGCTGTATCGCTTTGAAAATATCTCCAAAAATGGAGGTTTTTTTTTTAAATATAACTAGATTTTGAAATTATTTTTTTATTTATAAGTCTAAATCGGTAAAGTTATGGCTGAGGTACTAAGGTTCGAATAAACCAACAATTTACTGAAAAAAGTTATTTTTGTAAACATTTTTTATTTTTTTTTATTTTTACAAATAAACCACTTATGCATATGGACTACCCTGTCCTTTCGTTGTTTTTTGTTAGAAACCGTACTGTTACCTTCTCTATTATTTCGTGATCAGAGTAGAAATTCTCAAAATTAAAAAAAAAAAATATTTATTTTTTAGTAAGCGCTTATTTAGAAAATAGGGCAGGTCTTTCGAAATATATCCTCATCCTTATCTTGGCTAATACTCTTCTCCATTTAAGAGCACGCATATGTACATATGTAGATAGTTATTTAAGTAAATCTCTTTCCCGTGCGTATTTAGATAATATTTTCGTAGTTATACTATTTTGTGATAATATAAAAAATACTTGCAAATATTTATGCATATTCGTCCACAAGCGAAATAATGTACACATCTGTAGTGTCAAGTATAAAAATGATAACTCTATTTTAATTTAGTTAAATTATTATCACTTAGACTTTTGAGAAAATACTTAAAACTATAATTTGTAAATTTGTAATTGATTAAATTATAGAATATAAAACCAAGTCAAAAATCGATCTATCGTTTTTACACCTGACACTGTAGATACATAAATAACATCGAACAATCTACCAAACGTATACCGATAACACTTTTGTAACTATAGTTTTAATATTCTTATTTCTCAACAGTGTATGCATGTATGTACGTTTGTATGCAAATGTTTTTGAAAAGAAAAATAATAAACAATTTGATAACAGTTTATACAACTTTAGTAATTAAATCCTGCATGATATGAAAAAAACTTTCCTCAAACGTACATAGTTTACTTAGCATTCAAATACTTACTGATTGCGAAAACGTCAGTTATTTGATAACCTGATAAAAGTAGATTTTTTTTGGTTTTTGTAAATAACATACACTTTTATACAAATTTGTGTTTAGAGCAAACTATCTGGCAATAAGAAGCATTAATACACTTAATGCAATAGTTGAAATTAAAATGATTAATATTAATTGGTGCACATTCGCACATGCGTGTGCTAGCTTGTATTTTATAACTGCAAATTCTTTTATAAATATTTCAATAGTAGATCATTTACAAATGAACGAGTAAGGACATTTTGATACTGTGGATACTCCAAGATCGATTGAGAAAAATTCTTACAGCAAATCAAGTTTACATACAGTTGTGTGAAAAATAATAGGATGTAATAAAGTTTTCAAAGTTTTTAATTAGAATTTCCATACAAAGCTCGTTCGAACATTTTGTTTTTTTTTTTTTTTTTGTATGGGAAAAGTAGAGTGACACCGTCAGCAAAAAAATTATACAAAATCAACAGAGATTTTCAGCTAACTGGGACTTGCACTTTATTATATTAAAATTTGACGGGCTTTAAAATTGCATATCTAGAAAAAATCGAATTAAAATTTTTGAAATGTTGATAAAATTTTGCTAAATTTCCATATTTTTCTACAAAGTTTTAAATCTGGATTTATACGGTATTTGCTATATAATGAGCTAGACTTTTATAAGAAAATAACAAACATTGAATAAACGAAATAAAAATGACAAAAAAGGGCCGAGAACGCCGTGTCCCTATTATCTTTCACATAACTGTATGTATGTATTATAACTTTAATGAAGATGAAATAGTATTATAACTTTGTTTCGATGTTTGTATGTATAAGGAGAAGATATATACCCAAGTATACTAAAATAATCAGCACCACGAGCTGATTCGATTTAGCTGAAACGTGGTAGGCAGATGTATTTCTATAATAAGCCCCCGTGTCTTTGCAACCAAATTGCAAAAGAACATTAGGCATGATAACAAAATGCATGTAAAGCCAAGAGTTGAGCCAACTCTGGAAAATGATAACCGACTTGGGATGTAGTGTTGGGAAGTGAAAAAACTGCACTATTGGGAATCAGCCCGAAGACTATGCATGGGAAATTTGAATTAAACCCATAATCCGTTTTTATTTACATATATTGTATTTTGAAATTTATAACTAAATCAACAAAAATTTTGCCATGAAAGCTATTTTCCGTTCATAAATAGCACGAAACTAAGCGCATCTTTCATGAAAGATCCGAACTGGGTTGATTTTGCTACTAAAGTATGTTTTATCCAAGTTGGAGCGTTCTTTTGCAATTCGGGTACAAAGAAACGGGCCTAATCTATTAATAATTTGCCGGAATCGACCAGATCAAACGTCATATAGCTCCTTTACAATTGATGGTTTAGATATGAGATTTTTCTTATAAATCCTACACAAAGTAGCTAAGAACATCAGTTTTCGTACTACTTTATCTTATTATAAATGAAAGGTGACTAATAAAAATCATCAAGATCGGATTACTATAACGAATTACTATAACTTATGGTTTTGAACGATGAATTGTTCAGACATGATTTTTTGTGTTATAACTCATTCACTAGCTAGGAACATGAAATTGCACTTATAATTAAGTGAAAGTGAACAACAAAAATCTGCAGGATCATGCCACTATAACTTATAACTCCCATACAACTGATTGTTCAGATTTGAAGTTTGGTGTTATAATTCCTAAACTTATCTAGATACTAATGAAATTTGGCGCTCCTTTCACTATCATTAATTGAAAAATACAGTTTATTTTATCATAGTTAATTTACTTCATTTTAATGTATTTCATTTTATATGAGAAAAATAATCATGAAAGGCGCTTTGTAAAAATGTAACAAAATTTACCTCCAATTTCAATAAAATACCATTTCGTGCATGCCTTAAGAAGAAAATACGAAAGACCGTCAGCTCCAATCAATAAGAATTTTTTGGGGTCTTGAAATTGGCCTTTTATTAGACTAGAATTGGATGCACTGCATACCCGAAAAAACTTCGGCGAAGAATTGTAACTTCAAAATTTTAAAATTTATTAAATAAACCTAATCTAACCTAACATTTTCATTAACACAAAATGAAAAATGTAACTTGAAATAGGTTGGCAATATTGCAACAAAAAAAATAACATAGGACCATTTTCACTGTGAGTCTCTGTATGTATGTATGTTAAATAGTTCATAAAAAATTAAATTTGTTTTAATATTTTTATAAATATGTATCACAGTCTAACATTATGCAGCAGTTTTTTTTTATATTCAAGTTATCTATTCAAGTTGTCTGGTTCTACCCATGACAAGAACCTTTGGCTGAATTAACTAACTGATACTATTGTGAATGAGACGAGTATTTTACCAAATGAAAATGAAACAAAACCAGAACCGGAACCGGAAACGCAGAATTAAAAGCACTAACAGTATACATTTAACATTTGAAACAGTCGTGCCTGAGAGAAACGAGAAGGTGCAAATGTTAAGGGAGATTTTACAATTGTTACAAACTATCCCGTTTTGGAGTTCAAAAAACTTTCAGTGATGAAATGCCTAATGGTTACAATCGGTTATTTTCCTTCAGTTAAATATATACATTATTTTTAAATAATCAAACAGTTTACCGGAAAATTCTCGAAAAAACACCATTAAAAATTTACTCTTTACTCACTCAATAGCGTATGAATTAAAACTACGTATTTGAAAATTACCGCTCTAACCACCCAAAAATGATCAATGGCTATTTTTAACAACTTGAAACGTACACTTTACAACATATGAATTGTATGGGCTATAAAGCTGCATATGTACTTATAATTATATAAAAAGTGTAATAAAAATTCAACTAATTTTTTCCTAAACCCAAACTTTTTAAATTTAATTTTTATAAAAAGTGTAGGTATATTGTTTTGCAGCTAATTTAATTTTATAATATTATTAAAAATAATGGGGTGTACTGCTTGATGTTGTAACAGAAATTGAGGGGCCTAAGTTTTTCCATTAACAGCCGAGAGGCGATCGCTATTATTTAGAAAAACTTTTCATTAATTTTTTATACTACCTTGCCCGACCAGGATTCGGACCCGGGACACACTGAATAAATCGTGCACCTACTACATACTCGGTTATGACGGCCGTAGCTTAAGGTGTCTAAAACTTCCGGTTTATTTTTGAGAATTTTTTTAATTTAGGTCTTACGCACTTTTTCCACATAACCGATGGACTTTATATAATTTCTTAAAGGTTGCCAAAAATCAACCAGGGTTTCTATTCCCTTCAGTAAGTTTGAAATTTCAATTTATATGCTTTTTGTTATAGAAAAAACTAATTCACAATATGGAGAGTTTTTTGAGTAACTGTACGCTGTACGTTTCTCATCGTAACCAGCACAATTTTACTTGGCGTTTTCTAGTTCAAAAATTTGAAACGAATCGCTTCTTTTTCGACAATAATTAGGATGTCATCGAATGCGTTGGCTCCAACTCCTTTAACAGAGCTTTGGCAAAGGGCAGCGATCGCTTCCACGAGATTAAAGGTCAAGCATTACAAGCATTTCGTTGTTGTACTAGAACCCTCAAAAATTATTTTAATTTTAAATTTAAATAAATTCATAATATTCAAAGAAAATGTCAAAAAAGAAATGTACGTAGCCCGGGCTATTGGATTTATTTGATGCAAGGCAATGTCTAGCTTATCTCTTTATTTATAAACTGAACTCTGGATTTTCAGCAAGTGGACCCAATTTTTATTTTTTATTTTTTTTTGCCAAGACAAATTTTGAATACAAATAAATATTAATAATATTATGTCGCATCTACAGAAAACCGAAATCAGAACTCAAATTAAATATTAAAATGGAAGCAAACTCATTATTATATTATAAATAATTATTTTTAAAATATTTTTTGAATTAAGCAATATTAAAAATCTGAAACTAAATAGCAAAAAAAAATTTTAAATGAAGTACAAATTTTATTAATGCGTATTTGGAAGTCGAAATAAATTAGTATGTTTGGACTTGGACACTTTTTTTAATTTCTAAAAATATTCCCGATGACATGCTTATTTTTCCTAAAAAGTTAATAATTAACTTTAATTTATGCAGCATTTTTTTAATTGGAAAATAAAATTCAATTATTTATTAATTTAGCGGGTATGTAAATCTATATTTATATTATTTGAAAGATATTGTTCATTAAATAACGAATTTGATGTTTTTTAATGATCATCTGCTGAAAAGAAATTGCGAAATTTTTTAATATTTTCTTTTGAGTGTCTAGTGAGCAATTGTTCAGTGCTGCTGGTCAGCTTTATACTGATATACGAATTCGGTTCCAATGAGGCAATGCCGCTAAGCTATTATTTTTACATTACAATATAAAATTTTTAAATTTCGAGCACTAAAAATTTACTTATGTTTTGTATAGTTATTTTTACGAACTTAGGTATACTTTTGGAATAGATGTGATTTAAACTAGGTACCTTTTTAATAACAATAATAAAAAACTAGACTTTTTAAAATACATTAATTTATTACTTTAGATCTTCAAAATTTTTGATGGAGACTTCAGCAAAATGGCTCAAATTCGTTACGAAGAATTTAACTAGAGGGAAATTTGGAAATTGAGCGAGGTACGTTAAAAACATAATACTAGTTTTTTGTTTATATTTAATATTAAAAGTCGTTCAGGTTTTCAAAATGAAGTGTACACCAAGTGCTGTTTACTTGATTAAAACATGAGCTGGATATTTAAAGTTAGTTTCATCCGAGTTTAGGCTCTTCTTTACTTGTTTTTTAAATTTTTTAATTTACAAATACGAACAAAGGATGCGTCTTAATGTTGTTCCCCAAAGTCGGAAGTTTTTTCATGGCAGAAATACCCTCTGGGTTTTGGCATTGCTCACCAAGTGGCGACCACTATTTGAAAAGGTTTTTCTTTAATTTCAGATGTTACTTTCCCGTGCTGGTTAAGATCTAATTACAAAGCAAAGTTCTACGATTATAAAGAAGATGTTATTTTTGAGAAAACAAACTCAAGTGCATTTAAGTGCGCTTGACAGAAGTAAAACTTCTTTACCAATTAAATAAAGTGTTAGAGAGGAGGCTGCGAATAATAATATACCTATACCAAATCAGTCCCGAACTAGTTGCGAACTGGTCCCGAAGATGTCCCAAACCTGCGGCGCACAAGTCCTGAACTACATCCAAAGCAGCCCTGAACTAGTCGTTCACCGCGCACGAAGTCATCCCAAGCTAGTCCGGAAATAATCTACAAGTAATCCTGAACTGAACCCGAAATGGTCTCGATTTAAAACCGAACTAATCCCGAATTAGTTTCGAAATTATCCTGAAATGGACCCGAAATAGTGCTAAAAAACGAGTATCCAAATTGTTCCGAAGTAATCCAGAACTAGTTTCCAAATGAACATGAAGTGGAGCCGAAATAGTCCTGAAATGGTCCCGAAATAATTAGTCGAAAAATTTTCCCAAATTTGCAATGAACTAGGCCCGAAATAATCCCGAGCTATCAGCAAAACAAATCAGAAATGTTCCCGAAGTAACTAGTCCCAAAAGTAGTCCAGAACTGCTCCCTTAATGGTCCTGAACTAGTGCCAAATTTCATATGCGCAGATGTATGCATTTACATTACATTCCCGTGCACTTATGAACAACGATATGTATGTTTGTTTATTCTCACAAAAGCGTCGTGTCGTAACATCGTTCATTTTCAATTAATATCAATTCAACTAGGGACTCCACTGACATGATCTTGAATAGTGATATTTTTCTAATTTGTTCTTAATGTATTGACAGACAGTGAATCCTGAAAACAAGTAAATAATCAAATATTGCCGACGTATGATATGATATTTTTCTAATTTGTTCTTAATGTATTGACAGACAGTGAATCCTGAAAACAAGTAAATAATCAAATATTGCCGACGTAATCATCATCCAGAACAAACAAATTTTTCATTTCTTACTTTCGAGCCCAAAGTATTCAGCGACTTTACAATAATGGCATGCGGTATCCGGGACCAACAAAGGATATATAAAAGTTTGGAAAAGTGGGTAGTGGCACGCCTCCACGTAAGAGAAATTTTGAATTTGTAGATAAGTCATATTTGAGTACATATGTATGTATGTATATTCATACGCCTTTTAAGTAGATCAAACTGTGTATTGTTTTGGAAAAATTGGCAGTGCCACGCCCTTTAAAATAAATAAATGAAATTTATAATACCAAGTCTCGTGGAGATAGCTCATTATTTACTCGAGTTATCCATTGCACGTAGATTTAAGCAGTAGAAGCGAAGTTATA
This sequence comes from Anomoia purmunda, assembly GCA_951828415.1. Lineage (NCBI taxonomy): Eukaryota > Metazoa > Arthropoda > Insecta > Diptera > Tephritidae > Anomoia > Anomoia purmunda. The sequence goes on from OX639994.1 coordinate 84,935,451, forward strand.
GCGTTTTGCATCTTGCTCCCTAACGAAGTCGTGGCGCGTACTAGAAACTTTAAACGCGATTATCTCGAAATCATGTTTTTCCGAAAACGTCGTTGCGGTGACATGGATTGCCGAAAGAGTTTTCAAACGATTTCAATTTCTGTTTTTTTTCAAATTGTTCGTAATATATTTGCCGTGCCCTTGAACGATTTCATTTTTGGTTTAAATTTTCATATCAATGTTATGAATTTTTCAATACATTTCTTCAGATGAAAAAAGTAGCTTTTTTGAAGAATACGTCCCCGTTTGCAGAAAAAAATTTGTCTCATTTCAATGAATCGTTCAAGGACACCACAAGTACCCATACTAACGAAATTTGTTTGGTTTTATGCTTTCAGTTGAGCTGATGCACTGGAATCGTCGGCAAGCCTCTGTGAATAAAACGAGTTTAGCGTAAAATATCATAATTTTGACAATTATTAGTATTTTTTTATGTTCTTGAGCTGATATTACATTGCTGATTTTACATTAGACATTGTACTACGCAAGACGAATAACAAGTATTTAATAAAAAATATGGCTACATACATACCTCTACAAAACTCAAAATTTTCTCCATTTTCCCGCACCTCAACATAACCCCTTGAGTATTTCGGATTTTTTTGTCGGCGAGTCGGACAGATGTCTGCCCAGTTGGCTAGATGGAATACAACAGGAATTCTTTTCGAAAGTATTGTTATTGTTGTTATAGTATTGGGGTTATAAGATAAGCTATTCGTGTAGGGGTCTGTTTAATCGCTCTAAAGTAACGGGTGTTTCTTTAGACGTGTGGGTTTCAATGAGGCAATACTTATTTCGGAGTTGGTCTTTTTGAGAGCTGTTATTTGAATTATACTCAGTTTGGGTTGCCATTTCATGATGAACAGAATAACATTTGCAAATCATGCAAATTTATTACCAAAATAATGGTTCGGTTGGCGCAACACATCGCGCGCTACGTCCAATATTCGGTCGACATTTTTGCTCAGCGATGGTGCTCACTTTTGGTTGAATGGCTACGCTAATAAATAAAATTGTCGCATTTGGGGTGTTGGTAATCCACAAGCCATTGTTGAGACGCCGTTACATCCTCGAAAAGTCACTGTTTGGTGTATTCTATGGGTAGAGGGAATCATTGGTCCATATTTCTTCAAAAATCAAACCGGCCATAATGTTAAAGTCAATGGAGAACTCTATAGAACCATGATTAATGACTTTTTCGTTCCTGAATTGGAGGATATTGATGTGGACGACCTTTGATTTCAACAAGACGGCGCTCCATGCCATACAGCCAATTAAACAATAAATTTATTGAAGGAAACTTTTGGTGAGTACGAAGATCGTACGATTTAACACCGATGGGCTATTGTTATGTGAGGTTATGTAAAGTCGCTTGCCTACGCAGCTAAACCCAAAACGATTGGCGCGATGGAAGAGAATATTCGGCGTGTTATTGCTGACATACTGCCCCAATTGCTGCAAAAAGTAATCGAAAATCGGACCTCGCGGTTGGAATTTCTTCGAGGCAGCCGCGGCGGTCGCTTGCCCGAAATTATTTTAAAAACATAATAACAAAGATAAGGATCTTTACAATAAAGTAAAATTCTTAGCCATAACATTAAATTATATGCGTTTTATTTCATCTTGAAAACCTTTTACATATGTACGAACACGTCATATTTATATAGAAATTGTGTAAATAAAAAAAAATATAGCTACTAAACCAGAAATGGGTTTCACGTGCACGATTAATTGATAGTAATTAAATTTAGTTACCTTACAGGAAAGGACAGTTACACGTGTAACTAAATACGTACATACATACATATGTACATATAGACATATCTATAAAAATGGTGTCAAATAATTAGATTGCCAAGGTCGGTGTTTAGTTTTATGACATAAACTGGCAGCACTTTCCTGTTCAAATCTCCTCTTTCATCAAACTGGTAAAAATAGTTCACTTGAGAGACTTGGTTATTCCACGTGTGGACCACGATTGTAAAGACATTAGATTTCCACTCTAATAAAAGAAATTCAAAAAAATGCAGATTGCGGTAATGACCATAACTAATAGTATTGTCATGGAAATTAAACAAACTAAAGCAATTGTTGTTGGTGGTTAACTGCGGGATGGTAGACGGTCTCGTCGACTGGGCGGCTTTTTGCCACCCTTATTCCACGTATGTATATTATTTACTAGTACCAATAACCGTCAAAAAAGAGTTATCACATACAACGTTGTTGCTTCTAAGGATATGAATGTAAACAAAGAATTACGAACTAATCGGAACGAGACACGTGCGGATGACGGGAGTTCCTTCCCAAACACATCATACAAATTTATTGTATTTTTCCATTCATTTAATTCAGTCAAATGATCAGTAATTCCTTTTGCTGTTGTAAAACATAAAAAAAACTTAAGAATTCGCCAAAGTAATTTCAGTTTGTGGAAGATCGATCCTCAGAGTTTTGGTGAATTCGCCTTCCAAAGACCTTCTTGCGTGCATTAGGGGAGCTGAATCCTCGTCTCCAAATGAAAGAGACATAATCAAGCCTAGATTTTACTGGAGATATACATATATATAAAGCAATTTCAAAGTGTGTCGAACTATCCACGAACTGCTATAGGTGGAAAAGAATGGGCCTTATTTAGTTAATGTGAGTAGAAAAGCCAAGCTCTGTGGTGTAGTGAAGACACAGGTCCTTAAATGCGATGAGAGTTTTCAGAGGAGATGCAGCGATGTAATAATAATTTTGCCAAAATTAAAGTAAAATAAAAAGAACAAACATCTACTGCAACGGTTCCTTTTTCTTTTTTATTGATTCGAAAGTGTTTAGCAATTAATATGCTTTGAAGTAAAATAAGGACAGTTAATAACAATATCTCTGTCTCTCGATCGTAATATATGTTATCCATATCGTTTTATTAATTTGTATAATATCGAGTGTTTACGGAAGGAATATTCGATATGATATCGATTTTCTAAATATTGAAATTTGAATGTTCGATAAACTATTTTTTAAATCGATATTTCCTGGAGCGATCTATCGAAGAGCTCGATGTTACGCTCCAATATTGATATTTTATTTGAAATTAGTAAAAAATAATACCCACTTAAAAAATATAACGAACGTCCCTAATTCAAAACGGACGTGCCGAATGAAATTCGAGACGCACTTTGGGGCCTTTACAAAATAATCTGAATTATCATTAGTTTTAATGCGAATGATGTAAAAGAAATGCATTGAAAATAGATTAGGATGTTTTCAGAATTGATGTAGCTAAAAGGAAGTTGTTCTTCATGAAGTAATAAAGTGTCATCAATTTTTTAATGCAAATAATTTCCTTATAATTACGTGATTGATACAACTGCAACTAATTTTTTTAAAGTTATCTTATGATTATCGTTATGTAATTCTGGACCTACATATATGTTGTTATTTTTATCAATATTGATTTTAGTATTGTTATCGAAATCGTTATGGTCGTCATCAACGCCCCGGCGAAACTTGAGCTAAAATTAAACGCTTAGTGACCATTTCAATTAAGCAACAGAGGAAAATTTACATATTTGTTTAAATTCGGTAAGCGTGCTTTCACATTTTTTTTTTTGGAGGGTTGTCACCTGTTTAAAAATTACTATTATTTATAATAACTTAAATCAAGTATTGAGATATGGATATGAAATTAAGAAGGTTAAATAAAGTTTTATTTTGAAAATACTTTTGTAGAATGCTGACACCTCCTTAAAAAAGTAAATTAAATTAAATTATTAAATTAATGTTTAGAATATTAATTTAATTGTATTGTTGTTTTATATGAAAACGTTTTTGAAGAGGGTGGATTGAAACTTTATTATAAACGTTGATTAAATTTAATTGGTAAGGTAAATGAAATTGTATGGAATATACTGATGTCAAACGAAAAAAGGCTAAGAAAACTTAATTTGGAACATAGAATTTTGGAGAGTGTTGTCATCTGTTTAAAAATATTAAGGGCCTGTTTTAGCACGGCGGCGAAGGAACTCCGCACCAAAGAACATAGAACTGTAAGAAGGAAAAACACCAAATTCTTAAATGATTGAATGAAAAGAGAAGGAGCTACCCTGTTGATCAACGAGAAAAACAAAAGTAATGTGTTGTCCCTTCTTATAGTTATATGTTCATTTCCAAAATTGAAAAGATTTTTTAATTTCAGTTAAATAAAAAATAACAATATTAAATAGATATGAAACCCAGTTTTAGTACATGATTATGTTAAGAACCATTTTCTAATGGAGTTGGCAATAATAAAATACTTTTTAATACTTTTTAAAAATATGTAAAAAGAAAGGCAGGTTGTTTTTCATACTACCATAAACTTGGTAGATGATCTTAAATATAGTTTCTGATAATTTCTCAACGCCGAAAGACTATCTTGATTTATTCTTATAGCAACCTGAATAGGCGTATCAAAATTATGTGGCATTCCATATAACAGTAGTGCGATTTTCAAATTATTTTACGACAGTTTTCGTACCTTAATTAAGTGTAAAATTTCCCATCCAAAGACGGTTCGGCAATTGCTTTTGATGTGCGATCTTGAAGTCTGGAGTTCCACCTCATTAGGACCACTGCATAGTCCAAAAATATATGGGTACCGTCCCATCTCCTAAATCCATTTGGAGTTTCTACTTACTTATAATATTTATTAAATTGGCCATGTATTTTTGTGCCTACATTTTCTTCGGGAATTAGTTTAGTTCTTAGAGAAGGGAAAGCAAGTACCACATGTATCAAATGGTAAGTTATGAAAACTGTTGTTGCCTTTTCATCTTCCTATTATAATATTCAATTCAAGTGCTGCAGTTTGCCGCTATTACATGAATACTTGGTTGTTGTTAGTTATAACAAAATGAGTTCTTTTTGTTAAAAATTGTTATGGTTGGTGGGCTCATCCTTTACATAGTACATATGTATATCAATTTTTTGGCATGATTATATTATATTTATATCAACAATATTTTTTTTTGCGTGCTTGCCTTGTCCTCGTAAAATTCATGTGAATGAGTACTGCCGAAGTCTAGTAAGAAGAAGTCGGATGAGGAGATGTGGTTATCTCCGATTTAACAGCTATGTACAACTTCTACCACTAACTGTTGCTTTTTCAAATAAATTCCACATAAGAATGGCCTGAAGCTCAACAAAATTATTATTATATATCTATAAGTAAATTGGGTACTTCCTTCTGTGGGATTGTTCGTCATTGGTACGGAAAGGTGTAGGAAAAAAGGAAATTTGAAAAATTCTCATCAGGTGACGCTGTAAGCGCACTTTTCTTTTTTTTTCAGTTCAATTCAATTACAGTTCAACTCATAGCGTTAAATCACATATTATTACTAAATGACGACTGGACAGATTTGTATAAGATTCACCACGTACATATGTATGTAAAGTATACAGTTCGTTGTCGTTTTTAAAGGGTGTTGCCAGCTTAAAAACTTAAGTTTAACTAGAGTGATTAGGGAAATCAGGTATTGCAACATGGATGTCAAACGAAACCTTAATTTTTTAAATATTTTGAAAGAAGATTGCCACCTGTTTAAACGTAAGTAAATTAAAATCAATAAGTTAAATGAAATTTTACTAACGGGGGTTAAGAAATCTCAATTTCAAATATTTGTTAAAGGGTTAAAAACTTATATCAATTACCATATGAGTCTCAAATTTATTTTAATTTTTTCTCCTAAATGAACTATAGCAGTGTTGGTACTCAAGAAAACAGTTTATACGAAACCGTTTGTGCAGAGGATTGCCATTTTTTCGAAGGTTGACTTTATTTAATATTGGTGTCACACAAGCACGGTTTAAGAAATCTTTGTTTAAAAAATTTTTTCGACAAATTAAATTAGAACTACAAGATAAATGAGGCGTTAATATAGATGTAAACCGAGAGAGGTTGGCTGTCAATACAAATTAATGAATAATGTAAATGAAATTACGATATCCCAGATATATACAGATTTAGAAAAACTTTTTTGAAATATACTTTTGTAAAGATACATTGATTTATTGTTGTTTATAATATATTCAATTGTTACCCATCTAATAAAAAGCAAGTGAAGAACAATACAATACGCATCAAGATGATCAGTAAAATCCTGTAGCATTTTGTATATGAGTTGAAAAAAGAAGTTCCAACAACCAGGCGACTATTTGTGAAGAGATAGATTTATTTTTAGAAAATTGAAAATAAAAGCTCTAAAGTAAAAATTAGATAAAATTTGTTCCATTGGAGAAACTATTTACATCAATTTGTGTTACCTTCGAAGGAATAAGTTTAAACGGATATAAGCTAGTGGAAAAATATTACCCGTCCGCGCTTGAGGGATTCAATCTAAATATGAATTTATGAATAAAAAATTCCTTCTTAATTTTCTTAATCCTTCTTACTGAATAAGCCTTTCGATTTTCAAAATAAGAATAAATAAGATATGCTTAACGCGCTATTTTTAACATAATTCAATAAGAAAAGAGCTAATATCAGGTGGGGGTTTCCATTTTTTTCATTTTTGTGTTTAATATACTTTTACCTAAAAAAAAATTAAATGCAGTTATGTGTGTACATATCTAGTATTTATGTGCATATGTACTAACATTCTTATCGGTCAATGAGCACACGAACACCTACAACTCGTCCTATTTCATACAACATGGACATTGTCCTTCACTAGTCCACATATGCAATGCCGCCCCCGCCCCCATGAAGTTCATTGTATGTACATACATTTTGTGGAATTCTATACGCAGTGTACCAGCTGTAGAGGAATGATACACAAAACTATGAATGGGCGGGCGGCGAGCACATGCACCCACAAATACAGTTACAAAGACGTGGACGGACGAATATACATACGTGTTAGTTAATAAAATATTCAGTAAAAAAAACAAGACAATAACGAATTAGTGCTCTTTCGATATTGACTGCGCTTTGACTGAGCATTAAGCGTAAAATCCTGTGTTCTGAAAATTGAAGAATCAAGTAGTACGATTTGTTCCTTTCCTCGGTGCGGTTAGATTTTTATTTGTTCCGATTAGACATTCTAATATCAAATATACTTACATATATACATACATACATATATATTGTATGTATTAATATTTTAATGGAATAATGCAGAAGGAATATTTCAAATCCATAATTTTATTTATAATTTTAAAAATCACATTTTTCGCGAGTGTTGTCACTGGTCAAACAAATCAAAATATTAATGTTCGTGAGTATCCAACATACATACATATTTAGTATAAAATCATTTTCACATTTCACACTTAACAAATTGAATGCGTATACATATCGCGCTTTTACCAGAAGAGTTTCATAATTCAGGAAACGAAAAACTCGGTGAAAAAACGGTTTCAAACTTTAGAATTTATAGCAGAAATATTTACTAGCATAGCAAAAATGAATATGCAATTTTTACCTAGCAGAAGAAGAAGAGAAGATGCATATAACAATTCAAGTAAAATATACAGGATTTCAATGAAAATCCTAAAGGATATTCAAGGTTTGAAACTTTATGGAAAATGATTGAAGTATTTTACCATAAGATAACTATGAAAGAAAAAATTCTTCGGATTGTGTGCTTGGTTTCATTTGATGTGAATATTTCCATACCTTGGATAATGTTATAACGATTTGGATATCAAAGTAAACCAACCAGTAAACCAATTTTAATGATTATTTTTTTTAAACAAAACATTGGCGAAAAATAGCACCGACATAATTATTATTTTTTTTTAGTTTTCGAAGAATATGAGCTTTAAGGTGCATCAAAAAAAATCAGCGCTGTTTTTCCATCGAATTTAAAAAATTCATTATACTTGAAGACATTATCCAAAATATTTTGGTAAAATAATAATGTTTAACCGATTTAAAGCTGTCGCTATTTGGGGATTTTATAAATAAAAATAGTTACTTAAAATATCTAGCAATAATTTTTATGAGCTCAAGGCCAGTTTTTAATAAAAAGAATTATAAAAAAAAAACAATAATGGTAGAAGTTATAGCTATTACGGAGATCACCGAATCTCCTCATCAGACTTCTTGCAGGGATCGAACTCACGCCCCCTAGTTTATACTCATTAACGCAAAGCGTAAACGATATGAGCCAAGTAAGCTGTGTATACTATTGTTGCTTTTTCTATATGTTAGTTAAAATATTTAAAAAAAATACCTCAGGTCATAAAACAATTTAAGCTTAAAAGCATTGCAAAAAAAAATATTTAAAACTTTGTTCAACGGAATCATAATAACGCATTTTTGCGTTGAAACCTTGAATAGCTCAACTAATACTTCGAAATTTTCTCACCCTTTCTTATTTCTTTGTAAATAAGTTATTCTATATTATTTTTTCAGAAATCTCATTATTAATACGTTAAACAAATTTTTATATTATTTTTTTAGCCCTTGGACTCTAGACCTTGGAAGCTAGCTCTATTTTACTATTTACTATTTAAAAAAATTTATTTTTATTTATAAACTACTCAATTTTTAGAGACATTTTCAAATCGATCCAGCTCTCGTAAATCTCAATATTTTTCGAAATATTTTAGCGGAAGTCTTAAAACATAATGAATTTTATAATTTCGTTAAAATAACAGCAAGTTTTTTCAATGAGGTACCCTAATGTACATACGTATGAGAATTGAGAAGTTGCTCCCAAAGTTTTTTTTTAAATAGAATGTTTCAGTACACAAATATTGGTAATTTTTTATTTATACATTTTTTTTTAAACCCTATCCTTGTTGAAAATCCAAGTTCCTCTAAACGAAAATTCTGATCTAAAATTTCACCCGTAGATCGATTTCATCATGTGTGGCAAGTATAAATAATCGCCAGATATTTCTTATGTTGAAAATAAATATCTTAATTCTGGGCGCTAAACACCTACAGGGCATGGTTATTCCAATGAACACTTACAGTAGCGGTCAAAAAAAAAACAGTGCACCCTAGAAATTTCCAATAATTTGGTTCTATTTAAATATGAGGAATTATTTATAAAATGTTGTCATGAAACACGTATTTTTTAAGTATTCCTAAAATAATTAAACATTTTAGTAAATGCTACATTTCTGTTCTTTTTTATTAGAAACAAAATTAAAACAAAATATAAGTGCTATTTCCCTTTACAGTCAGGAACTTATAAAAAATGGTATTAAAACTAAACGCTCATATTTGTTTTATAAATTAGTATTATTGATAGGTACAAAAAAATGTTTTCATTCAATATTTTGTAGCACCTCGTTTGTATTTTATAACGGCTTTTATCCGTTCAGGCATGGAGCCAACTAAAGAGTCTAAAAGTCGCGCCAGTATACCGTTATACCAAAAGTTTTCAGTTATTTTAATATTTATAAAGTTCTGGGTCCTTTCTTAGTAATCCGCACTATCATAATATGCCAAAAGTTTTCAATGGGGTTTAGATCAGGACTGTTCTCAGGCTAGCGCAGTGATAAAACACCCAAGTCTGTTAAATAGTTTTTCATCTAAAAACAAAATTGAGTAGATAATTAACTTTTCTTGTACTAAATATAATGTATAAAAAATACTAACAATACTTGCAATTGAAGGGTTCAGGTTTTCCTACAAAGCCTGTCGGAATTTAATCGCATTCAATCACTCAATCATTCAATCATTCCAATCACCAAGGCAAACTTTCTAACACCATGGTAGCAAAAACACAGCCAGATCATCCGGCTCGCTCCCTGCTTAGCGGTACGTCTGACGTACTCAGTATTGAAACCTTCGCAAACTCTTCTGCGAACGTAGGCCATTCCCTCCGAATATAAGGTTAATTTTGGATTCGTCCGAAATACTACTCTTCTCCAATCCTTTTCGATTTTTTTACATTCCGGCGGGTAGTCAGTCCGGTTTCTTGGAGGCGCGATCATGAAGTTCACGTATTGATTTCCACTCCAATTTAGTTCCTGAGATTCACTGCAAATGACGTCAGCTGGATTGAACCGGTTCCGAATCCTAATTCGCTTAATACGGCTGTCTTCCGAAGCAGTGGTCTTTTTCGGGCGGCCTGAAGCAGCTTTGCCCAAGGAAAATAAAAATAACCTTTTAATTGTAACCTTTATCAAATAATTTGTTTCATTAATATTACTTCGATTTTAAATCACTACGAGTAAGTGTCCATTTTTTTTGTCCGCTACTGTATGTGCATATACATATGTATATACGTATATACATACATGCAAATATATTTAGAATGTATGTATGTGCAAATTACTAAATAAACTGTCATTACGTTTCAAATTAGTTGCAATCGATTTTCTCTAATAATGATGTCAACTCTGTTTATTTTAGTAATACCTCTTTACCATCAAGTAAAGATATATTTATTTGCACATACATAAGTACATCGTATATGTATTTGTAAATAACACGTATGAGACACGTCAACGCTGGAAAACTTCAACACTTTAATTTCGAATGAATAAAATATCAATAGTTTAAATGAATTGTACAATAAAAACAATGTTTCTTGATTGGACAATGCAGTTTTCGGATGTATTTATATATTGTAAAATATTTTCAATAAAATAAAACTTTTCGGACTCAGTATAACAATGCTTAGGTTATAGATTTTTGTAGTTCTAATCGCGTTTTTAATAATAGAAGCTTCTTTCTCTCTCTTCCGGTTTATCTGAATTCTGAATATTATCAATATTGATTAGTTATTTTTTATCAAATGGAATAGAAATATATAAAAATATGTATGCATAGTATGCCACGTGATCTTTTAAAAATATCTATTTATCGGTGTGCCCTGAGCCTGACCAACATGAACGAATTTTGTACTCAAAAAAAGCTCAACTGCAGGTCAAGGAAAAATGTTTTTTATTTCAAACAGCTGTCGATATTTTCTCCCAAATGCATAAAGGTCATCATCAACTAGTAACGTGCGATTTCGAGTATTTAAAGAACCGGTTCTGCCTATTGCGGTTTCAAGGGAAACCGGAGTTTTGGGAAGCCCTGTAGAAATGGCTAAACAAAGGATTTTCCAAAACTTCGATTTCTTTCAATATTTTTATTATAAAGTAAAGAAAATAAATACGTTACATACGTCAGTATGTATTTGTGTGGCGCAAGTTTGATAAAATAAAATTCATGGAATTAGGTTTAAGTATTTACACGTTTTCCAGGATCGGGTTTCATTTAAAACACAGCAATTTAAAATTATGAATTTTTCGTTTTAACTTCTTTTCGTATAGCATTGTTCTGTTCTTCTAAACCACTTTTCGGGTAATATGAACGAGATTCGGTTTCTTTAAACCACTTTCCGGCTCTTGTAAGACCCGGACCGGTCGGTTTCCTCGGTTTTGTGCATCACTAGTTTCAACTTCTCAACTTGTCAGAAAAGTAGAAGAGCAAAAAGATGTAGGAAATATTTCTTTAGCGCTAATTCATTCCCAATTTCAAATCTCTACGATTCCTCAGAACTTCTTCGAAGTATATATTTTCTTCTTATTCCTTTTAAATTTTTTGATAAAACAAATCGCAACAGGTAAATTGGTCTAGATAAATACTCTTTTTCAGTAAGCTGCGATGTGTGTCGATCGATGTGTTAGTTTACGAATATGATGTGCTCTCATATACTTATAGCCAGGCAGAAATAAGAGATGTCACTTTTTTGCTGTTGTTTCCATCCTTAAAACACGCGTAACATAATATTGCCCTGATATTGGTACCGAGCCAACAGATAGCGCCTTCTTACAATGCCAACAGAATTGCATGCATCATAAAATTGATATATCCAAAATGTTGGTGCTCAAGCCTCAGACTTATAACGAAGTATTTCCTGATCCAACTACATATGTATGTGATAGAACTTCCATACCCGAGCTAAAAGTAAGGTTAATTCTCTATTAATGAGCCATTCGACAGAAAGTTAACTATTGCCTCTAAAATTTAGTTAAAAAAAGATTCGAGAAATATTAGAGTATTACATCCTTCTCACCAAATCTGGGATGAGGTATCTATTCGATAATACTTTGTCCCTTTGCATCTCTAATCAAATTCCAATCGGGATATTACTTTTGTTGTCATGACCTAAACCTACCACATTTTCTATCAAAACTACTTTGTTCTTTTTTCAAGTAATTCTGTATTAGTTCAACTCAGCTAAGCCAGCCACTGAATCAAATAAAGGAAAATATTGCCAATTTATTTGTAAAAACGATATCAAAGGTTTGATATTCTCAAAAAGTGATGCCGCTATATTACGACCGTACTTGCAGAATGCTTTACTTGACAGCATTAGCGGTACTGATTTTGTCCTCCTCGATTGTTTAGGGAGTATCGTTTGGCTCACCTGTTTTCGTTGACTTTTGCCTGCATTATGACATCTCCGTCGAAATCAAGCTACCAGCTACAATAAATAAATTATTTTTCAAATGTTTTTTTTTTAATTTCAAGCAAAAGGTATACAAAGGAAAAAACAATCATTTTATTAAAACAATAAAAAAAACTACTCGAGCGTTTGAATGCATGGATTCCGGGACAAAGGTTTTAAATTTCAAACTATCTCTTTTATCAGAAATGCGTTGATGCGATTTGTTTAGTACTATTTATGAACGGAAAATAGTTTTGCTTACAAATTTTTGACCGATGACCGTCCAACGCAAAAATCCAAGATGGCGAAATGTGTCTATATAAAATTTAGGGCTAGGTACTGTGTATGTAAAATAAAATTAAACTACATCAAAAGTTCCAATCTGCAAAATTTTATGTACTTTCGTGTCATAAAACTTTGTAATATTTGCTGAGAAGTTGTGTGGAGGCGAGTAATTACGAGCTTCTTTGTGCATGGAATTTATGGCGCAACAACCGATAAAGGCTCGACCGGGATCCACCCGATGAAAGATACTTTTAGTTCATTGATTTTAACTTAAACTAATACAATAAGCACTTAGGTATTTTTTATGTTGTATATGTGGTCAGGAAGCCGCTTAAAAAACTTCTGTACTTTCATACAAAAACATAGAATGCGCTCCAGCATTTCATATACATACAAAACATTTAATTTCGCCACTTCAACACTTACTATTATATTTTTCAGCATAAATTAAATACGTAAAATTTGATACGCATTTTAATCAAAAAACGAAAAAATACATAATTTATGTTACACACTGAAAAAAAGTTATAACAACTCTCAAAGGCCCAAAATATCTATAACGAAAAAAAAAGCCATAAAAACAGCGTAGAAGAAAACCTAAACTACATGCCAAGGACTATGGATAACTTTACTCCTTGTTACTATTTTCCTAGTTTTATGTTAAGATGCAAAATAAACTAGAATGACCCAAAATTCATAAATTGCATTGTAACTGGTAATGAGACCTAGGTCTATGAGCTTAATTTGCAAACCGGTCACAAGCTTCGGAATTTCGCCTTCCAAGTAAGCCGAAATCGCAAAACATCATATCAAAGTTCATCAAAAATTAGGGGAATGTTGACTGTTTTCTTTGAGTATCCCGATGTTAGGCATTCGGAATTCTTGCTGCAACAGAAATAGATAGACAATATTATCTGATCGAAGAGTGACGTTTAGATAAACAAATTTGCGGAAAAAGAAAGATTTGTGGAAAACAAATTCATTGATTTTGTACCACAATAGCTCACTGTATCATAATGAATTTCTGCATTATTGATAATAATGTTTTTGGGCATAATATTAAATGTGTTGAATTGGTGGAATTTATAAATTACATATTGGAATGTGGGACGAAGCAAATGTTTATGTGATCACCGATCTGTGGATCGTCTAGCGGAATCAACTGAATATATCAGTTACATTAATCAGCTTCTTATTATTTTTTTCAGTTTTTATTAACGATGCGAGCAACGAGCCTGCAGCCAAAGCTGTTACAGTAGTATCAACTTACCTCAAGAAGAATCCAAGTTATGGTATCTCCATTCAGATTGATCAAGTTGAGGCAAATAATACCGATGCTAAAACACTTTTGGAATCAAGTAAGAAATAAATTTCAACAATTGTTACATATGTACATATGTAAATATTTTTCATAAATTCGCTTTCAGTTTGTTCGAAATACGCGGACAGTATTGAACGTAAACAACCGCCTCATATCGTATTCGATACTACCAGATCGGGAATAGCCTCGGAGACAGTCAAGTCCTTCACACAGGCACTGGGCTTGCCCACCATTAGCGCTTCATATGGACAGGAAGGGGATTTGAGACAATGGCGTGACATGGATGACAGCAAACAAAAATATTTGTTACAAATAATGCCACCCGCCGATCTAATACCCGAAGTTGTTCGCAGCATTGTACGAAAAATGAATATTACAAATGCGGCAATTTTGTATGACGACACATTCGTAATGGATCACAAATACAAATCGTTGTTGCAAAATATACAAACTCGACATGTCATTACCGGTATTGCTAAGGAGGGAAAACGCGAACGCGAAGAACAAATCGAGAAACTACGAAATTTAGATATAAACAATTTTTTCATACTGGGAAATCTGATGTCTATACGCATGGTTTTAGGTGAGTGAATTGCCGTATATACCAAAAACAAAACGTCGATTAAGCCAAATCTCTTGTAAAATCGAAAATCTCAACTTATAATCGAAGTGTTTAGATGCTTTTCCATTTTTTTCAGGTTTGGTTTATATTTGTATCTAATTTCCATAAGACATCCCAAAAGTATAAAATAGTCTTAGAAGAAAAAAGTGTAGGGAATTTTAAGGCTTTGTATGTCTACATTAGAATTGAAATGGTGTGAGGCGGTACCCTCCTAATCCTTCTTGGTACTGGTCGCAATACCAGTCGCATGACAGTTTTAAGTTTTATCGCAAAACCCCTGTTCCAGAAAAATTAGGTTAGATTAGATGAAAAATAGTATCTATCTAGCCGTTAAGAGTTGTGTCTTGTTTCGTTCTTTTTTTTAACTGATTAGCACAGCTAATATATGAAAAATGTGAACACCTGCCATTATGAAAAACACACAGTGAGTATGACTTCATTAAGCTTAGCGATTCTCAAGAAAAACAAAGAATTCATAGCTACATATAGAAAGGGAAACCATGGTCTAATAAGTTGAAGTCCCAAATGTAACCTCACTTTTTCTGCATGTCTTAAACGAAAACAAAATTTATTACATCAAAATTTTCAGATTGCGCTCAAACATTTATTTCTTCAAGAAAATGTGCAGCTTTTTGACTCTCTCCGGTTTTCGGCGTAAACTAAGCCCAAAATATGTCATGAATGCCATATTGTATATAGAGCGATTGCACCGTCTCTACAGGTTATTTCTTAAATGAATTCGACAATGGACAGTCTATCAACTTTATTAAAGTCATTTCTATTGACGAATCTTGCTTCTACAAGTACGATTCGGAAACCATACAGCGGGCGATGGAGCCAACCCCTCGTTAAAGCTATGCAACAAAAATCAGCAACAGAAGTAATGCTACCACTTTACTTCATCCGATCAAAAATCATTGCTTCGATTCCCTTGGAAAAGGGCTAAGCGGTAACTGCAAAATTGTATATCGAAGACTGCTTACCAAAAGTTTTAAAAAATTGGTTGGAAAACTGAAAGAAAATAACGAGTAACTTTATTGCGACCCCTGGCCTAGAAGAAATACGACCAACGCCATATTCCCCGGACTTAGCACCTTGCGATTTTAAAGAAATTTGAGGAGAATGGTCTTTAACAGCATCGCTGAGATAAATGATGCGATTAATGCTGAACTTAATAAGCGTAATAAAGAAGCGGATCTATAAGTTAAAAGAAATGCAGTGGAATCAGTATCGATTATGAAGAGAAGATAAAAAATAAAAGAAGATTAGGAATAAATAATAAAACATTTTTTTTTTGTCAACTGTTACACTCGTAAGTAGGCGCCCCCATTTTTCGAAAGTTTTTACTACTTTTTTAAGTTAATACCAGAAAATCTAATCAAGATTGTATTGATGCGTAAGAAAAAATTCCTTTTAGACCGATTTAAAAATTAGCGGCATCAAATTATTCGTTATAAAACTCAATTTTAGAATATTACGTCCAATTAGAAATGTTTGCAATAAGCAATGGTCAAGTTGAATAAATTCAGAAGCTCGCTAGTTTTCCAGGTTTGCCCTATAAAAAGTCCCAACAAGCTCAGCTTTAAAATCGGTGTATATGCCTCATTTTGAAGTATAATAACCTTCAATTAAAACCCTTTTTTTTTTTAAGAAATACAAGTTCTCTATAGATTAGTGCATCGAAAATGGCGTGTTGTTTGCACATAAAAAAGTTGGATGTTTTAAGGAGTATTATTTTCTGATGTTGCACTCGTATATACCTATAACTTCTGTTAAGTTATTTCTCGTACATATTTGCACTGTCGCATTGGGTTATGTTCAAAATCCCTTTCCTTTCAACAATCAAGGGCTTACTTAAAACAAAAGTTTGTCCGTAGTCAGTTTAATTTAATAAATGTCTAGTCTATGTCAAAAATTGTTAAGACATTTCCCTGAACATTTCATTAATCCAAACAATTGGATTTATTTTTTTGTTTTTATTAATTTGTCACGACTGAGTTCCGAATAATTAGACTGCTGCAGAGTAGGTTCGAATAGTTAAATCAGCAACACTGCAGAATTGTTTGATTTTTGGAATTCA
This sequence comes from Anomoia purmunda, assembly GCA_951828415.1. Classification (NCBI taxonomy): domain Eukaryota; kingdom Metazoa; phylum Arthropoda; class Insecta; order Diptera; family Tephritidae; genus Anomoia; species Anomoia purmunda. The sequence goes on from OX639994.1 coordinate 84,952,163, forward strand.
GAAGCTTTCGCTTAATATGAAACTATTTATGCGCTTAATATTCACATTATTTTTATCATTTGCAGAATCAGTAAAACCGGCCTATTTCGAACGCAACTTCGCCTGGCACGCTATCACCCAAAGTGAAGGTGAAGTGAGTAGTCAGCGTGACAATGCAACTATAATGTTTTTGAAACCAATGTCCTACGCTCAGAACCGTGACCGTTTTGGACGACTAAAGACCACCTTCAATCTGAATGAGGAACCACAGATAATGTCGGCCTTTTACTTCGATTTGGCGCTACGAACATTCTTGGCTATCAAGTAATTGACTGATATTGAAATTTTCTTAATCTACAAAATATTTAAAGATTGAACATCTTTTAAAATGTAGGGATATGTTGCAATCTGGCGCTTGGCCTATAAATATGGAGTACATTGGTTGTGATGACTTTCAGGGTGGGAACACACCAGAGCGAAATATTGACCTCAGAACAGCATTTACGATGGTAAGTTTGGGATGGCGCTTCGATTTTTTTTCAATTAACAACCCATTTTATTTGCAGATCCAAGAACCGACTTCCTATGGCATGTTTGAGTTAGTCACCCAACCGGGGAAACCATTTAACGGTTATAGTTATATGAAGTTTGAAATGGACATTAATGTCCTACAAATTCGTGGCGGCAACTCTGTGAATACGAAATCAATAGGCACATGGACAGCAGGATTGGACTCACCGTTAGTTATCAAAGATGAGGAAATCATGAAAAATCTAACAGCCGATACCGTTTATCGCATCTTTACAGTAGTGGTAAGTTGCTCGTCGTTATTCCTTGTTGTATTCAAATTTTCGACGACGCTCTATAACAATTTCAAAAGTAATTCCAAAAATCATAGTACGTTTTACTAATTTCGTCTTCTTTTCAATCCCATTTCAGCAAGCACCATTTGTTATGAAAGATGAGACTGCCCCAAAAGGGTACAAGGGTTATTGTATAGATTTAATCAACGAGATCGCTGAAATTGTACATTTTGATTATACCATTCAGGAAGTTGAAGATGGGAAATTCGGCAATATGGATGAGAAGGGCGAATGGAATGGCATTGTGAAAAAATTGATGGATAAACAAGCAGATATCGGATTGGGCTCGATGCACGTAATGGCTGAACGGGAAATAGTTATTGATTTTACGGTCCCCTACTACGATCTGGTGGGAATTACTATAATGATGCAAAGGCCGCAAGTGCCCAGTTCGCTATTCAAATTTTTGACAGTGCTTGAGACGAATGTTTGGCTGTGCATTTTGGCAGCATACTTCTTCACTAGTTTCTTGATGTGGATTTTCGATCGTTGGAGTCCTTACAGTTATCAGAACAATCGTGAAAAGTATAAAGATGACGATGAGAAGCGAGAATTCAATCTGAAGGAATGTCTTTGGTTTTGCATGACATCGTTGACACCGCAAGGCGGTGGTGAGGCACCGAAAAATCTTTCCGGTCGTTTGGTAGCAGCTACTTGGTGGCTCTTCGGGTATGTTTCATTACTTTAATACATGCATATGAAATAATACAGATGTTTACATAAAGGCGCCTATTTTATTTATGATTTCTACCAAAACATTTCGGGTCAGCTCTTATCGTAATTTTTTTTTTTATGAAAAACTTGTAAAATTAACTAAAGCATACCAAAAAACTAATATCAAGAGGAAATAACTTTTCATTTAATATTGCCCATGGTTAGATGGAAATCAGAACCAAGAGTAGACGTAAGCTTAATCGGCAAATTTTTGAAAGAAGGCACTAACTAAAAATGTTGGTAACTAAAGCTTTTATTAAGTTCTAATTAAACTATGACCGAATTAATGCTAAAGAGTCAACCTGTGTAATTTGAATTTATAGCTTTACTCTGGGATGTGTGCCTTTATAAAACGATGGTCAAAAGAATTCAAGGACCCATATGTAATAAAGGCTCGTTTTACAACTTTAGTAAGGCCTATGCTAGAATACGGTTCGATAGTTTGGAACCCACGTTATCAAGTTCACATTGATCGGCTGGAATCAATTCAAAAACAGTTCTTACTTTTTGCCCTAAGAGACTTTAGATGGGATTCTCGGCTTAATCTTCCTCATTATACTGATCGTTTGAAGCGAATAAATCTTCCTACTCTTTCCAGCCGTAGAGAAATGCTAGGCATAATATTCATTACTAAACTACTCCCAGGGTCTATCGCAAGCACATTTCTTATTGCCGAAGTTAAACTTAATGTTCCTTCTGGGATTTCAAGACACTTTAAACCTCTTTATTTAAAACAGTGTAAAACCAATTATGAATTAAATGAACCTTTCCGATGTTTATGTCAAGATTTCAACTGTCTTTCCATCACTTTTGATATTTCGGACTCACTTTTCACCATAAAAAGAGCTGTACTGTCCTTTCTCAATAAATGATTAACGGCGGTATAATATATATTTGATTCAGCTGATGAAGGTTTTTTTCTATAGCTGAGCAGTTTTGGATCTCGACGCTTAACAAACTTTTTCCTTTTAACAACTCGGCACAAAAAAAAATTATAAAAATAAAAAAAATAAAAAAAAATATAAAAAAAAGATCCGTACGTCATGCGGACTGTGCCGCTCGTGTCGGTTGGGCGGGAAAGAGGGGAACCGTTGGGCTTATTATTAAACGCAACAGAACTTTCGCAATTCAGTAGGACTGGGAATTCGATGAAGTATCCAGATATTTGAATATTAGGATTATCCAGATAGTTGAAAAATCCTAATGTCCGGATATTATCATAGCGTCCGGACTTTCGGATATCGGGATATCAATATAATATTCGGATATCCGAATATTAGAAATTAATTAATTGCAACATAGATGAAATAAATAAATGGGTGATAAAGAACGCAAAAAGGTTTCGGTATGAATATAAAAGTCGTGGCAACGGATATCTGTATGGATATCCGAATAGCGGAATATGTGGATAGTCCCAGCACTAGTATTTAGCATAAGCCATTTTATTAAGTATCTAAAGATTAAATTTTATGAGCATAGAACAATTGTGGCACCGTCATTGGTTTTATAACTTTGATTACACAATATGTGAATTTTGTATAGGTCTTCTAATCATATATTTTTATTACTCAATATCAATTGCACGATCGCCATTAGACTTCCTTCTAGACTTGGCCAGTACCTGATTTGTCAGCATACAGCATAAAAAACCGAGACAGATATGGATATATACATATATGTGCCGAAATTCTTAAAATATATAACGACAAAGATTAAGCCATGTCTGTCTGTCCGTTCGCCCGACCATCCGTCGGTCGGATAACTCGAGTAAATAATGCGCTATCTTAATGAAACTTGGTATACACATTGCCGTGGACTCAAGACTTTGGTATTGCAAATGGGCGCAATCGAACAATAACCACGCCCACATAACGTTGTTTTGTGAAAAGCAAAAAACCGCGATATTTCAGTAACTATTGCAGATAATTTGCTTAAATTTGATAGGCAAGAGTGGGTTTGGGAATGAAATACATGGAATCATGGAAATGTTGGGAATGGCCATGGTATCACCCACCTTAGAGCAAATAGGTATATCTCCGAAACTTCTTTGACAAATTCTACCGCATTACGTACACTTTGCGCATTTCTAGTCAGAAAGCAGACCTTCGAAAATTATAGAAATCAGACTAAAGCCACGCTCATCCCCCATATAACGGTACTTTACATCAAATCAAAATATTCAATATTTAACTAAATCATGTCGGGAATTTTTTCAAATTTGGTATACAGAATTTAATTGGTATGAGAAATAATTGAAGACTCAAAATTTTGAAAAATGAGTGTGGTACGTTCGAATCACGCGAACTTCGTTTTGTTTTTATTTATGTATATCAATAGACGTCGTTTAAGGCTTCAAAATGATGTAATAGAAGTTTGGTCTTAAATTGGGGCGTGAGCCCGCATTTTTTCCCAACAAATATTATATAGCCTGATATATAGGGTCTATATACCAAATATTGTACATCTTCTTCATCAAATAGTTGTGTCTAAAACTTAAAAAGATATGTAAATTGCCACCAAACTTTTTAACTGAGTAAGATAATTACAATATTCTTTTATTGTACATCTTCTTCATCAAATAGTTGTGTCTAAAACTTAAAAAGATATGTATGTAAATTGCCACCAAACTTTTTAACTGAGTAAGATAATTACAATATTCTTTTATACATGGCCCTATACACACGCCCTCATGCACTCAAAAATAAAAAATTAAATGTTTGGATTGAAGAAAAAATCTATCAAAAGAAAGAAAAATGTGAATGAATTGGCGCTAAAGCAATAAGTATGTGATACTTTTGGTGAAAACCGATCTACTTTTGTGTAAGTTTTTATTTATTTTAAAAAAGCCCATACTCAATCCGGAGTAAATATCGCAAATTGAAGAAAAAATTATGACATCAAAATACTGAAAATATTTCTTCGATCCTTGTTTTCAGTGTACCTAAAATACAAATTTGTTTAACACTTACGCAGCACTTGTGTTAACACTACTTTTTCTAATCCAACTAGTTTCATCATAATTGCCTCATACACGGCTAACTTGGCTGCATTTTTAACTGTATCACGTCTCGATACACCTGTGGAATCATTGGATGATCTTGCTAAGCAATATAAAATTTTATATGCTCCTTTAAATGGTTCATCGGCAATGACTTACTTTCAGCGCATGGCAAATATTGAGCAACGTTTTTATGAAATATGGAAAGATTTATCCTTAAATGATTCACTTACGCCACTGGAGCGCTCAAAGCTTGCAGTTTGGGATTACCCAGTAAGCGATAAATATACGAAAATGTGGCAAGCTATGCAGGAAGCCGAACTGCCAGCTACATTGGATGAGGCAGTGGAACGTGTACGAAGTTCAACTTCAGCTACGGGTTTCGCCTTTCTCGGCGACGCCACAGATATTCGTTATCTAGTCATGACCAATTGTGATCTGCAGATTGTAGGTGAAGAGTTTTCACGCAAACCCTATGCCATCGCCGTTCAACAGGGTTCACATCTCAAGGATCAATTCAACAATGCGTAAGTGATAGTATTTTTATGATACATTAATTTTCCGATTTTGCACCATATTAAATTTTTTTCTATTATTTTAAAACAGCATCTTAACTTTGCTTAACAAGCGGCAGCTGGAAAAACTAAAAGAAAAATGGTGGAAAAACGATGAAACTCAAGCCAAGTGCGATAAACCAGAGGATCAATCAGATGGTATATCCATACATAATATTGGCGGAGTTTTCATAGTTATCTTTGTGGGAATTGGCATGGCTTGCATTACGTTAGTGTTTGAATACTGGTGGTATAAGTATCGCAAGAATCCACGCATTGTTGATGTGATTGAAGCGAATTCTGCTGGAAAAGATGGCAAAGCCGGGGACGGTGTTATACTGGGTCAAGGCGGTAAAGAGTATGACAAAAGTGGAAATACTGTGCTACGACCACGTTTCCACCAATATCCAGCTACATTTAAGCCACGGTTTTGAATTACATATTTATGTCAATGCAGTAAGGATATGAGAGTTTGATCATCAACAATTGAAATGTTATAAGTATGCACAAACATATAGACATACATAATTTGCTTTTGTAATAAAATTTGCACGCACAATTTTTTATGAATCTCGATGGTGGCATACACAAATGCATATACACACACACAAACGAAATAAAAGTAATAAAAATCGTAAATAACTGTTTAAATTGAAACGCAGATTTGGGTTTTACAGAAAACAAAAAGACACGGCTCGGTGGCGGACTACCGAAAATTCCGGTCAATCGGGCGGTAATTATAAGAACAATTAGGTTAATAATTAAACCACAAATACAGTATGCAAATACATATAACAAAGTTTATTTTACATTTCATACGTATTATGTATGTACACGTACTGTAAAACATATTTCACTTAGATTTAAAAAAGTCACGAATGTCTTTTTGTTTTCTTGACTTTTGGCGTTTAGTATAAAATTCATTTCTAATGATATGGAAATCAATTTCTGAAGCACTGTAGCTAGTAGTAGCCTCAGCAAAAGAGATAAACTTATTTAGTGATTTTGCAGCTTCTGCCCAGCAGATTTTTTCCTTTTCTTCCGTTTCGGCATCTGAGTCACTTTCTTCAAGATTTTGAGTAGGCTGAGGGTTTACTACAATGTTGATAATGTCCTCATCGGTTAGTTCTTGTTCAACAGGCTCATTCTCGTCGATTAGAAACCACTACTCTACTTCATCTTTAGGCACGTTTTTCAAGGGGTTGTCAACACTTCTAACGACATCCAAAACTTTGGTCAGAGCGTCTTGATGGTTTTCTTTCTCATCAATCTCTAGAGTTAGGTCAGATGCAGGGTTTGCAGCTGGCCAAAGTTTTCTCCAGCATTTTTGGAGGGTTGTGTTTTTTACCTGGTTCCAAGACAGTGCGTGCAATAGCATAGACGGGATCTTTTACTGTAAACTTGTTTTGAAATTCAGTGATTTAACAGGTCTTATAAAAGACCTTCTATAAAAACATTTAAAATTTTGAGCAACCTCTTGGTCCATGGGTTGAATCAAAGATGTTACGTTAGGTGGGAGCAGAGTAGCAACAATATTTCCAGAAACTAACTCATCTGCTGGCGGGTGGGCTTTACAATTGTCCAAAAGAAGGATGGCTTTAGTATCATCTGGTAGACCAAGCCTTTTGAAAGATTCCTTGACCTCAGGCACAAAGTGGTGAAAAAACCAGTCTTTAAAGAGAGCGGCAGAGCACCGTATTGAACAGGCAAGTGTGTACCTAACATTCTTAAAAGCCCTGGGCTTTGCAGATTTACCTACCACAAAAGGGGTCACTCGGTGGTTTCCAGACGCATTAGCACATAGCAAAACGGTTAATCTGTCTTTGTTTTTTTTTAATCCCTTGACAGCTTTTTCTCCTATCCCAGCTAGTGCAGATGTTGGTAAACATCGCCACAGTAGCTCTGTTTCATCAGCATTGTAAATCTGTTCAGGTGTTAAATCATTATCAGCCACAATTTTCTCAAACTCGTCTTTGTATTTTTCTGCAGAGTTTTGGTTTGCTGAAAGTGTTTCTCCAGTTACATCAAGTCTTCGAATTCCATGCCGAAACTTAAAGTTTCTGAGCCGACCATCAGAATAATTACATTCACTTTCAGCAACTCCTAAATCTTGGCCGAATTTCTTTGCCTTTTAAACAATTATTGGCCCTGCTACCGGCTTTCCTTCAGAACGTACTGCACTAAACCATTTAAACAATACACTTTATAGCTGTTCCAGTTTTGGTTTTTTTAATGTTTGTCTAGAAGCCAATTTTTCAGTTGTTACCGATTGAGAAGCAAACTTTATTAGTTGATCTTTTTGTTTTTTAATGTCGTACGTGTTTTCGTTTCTCTCCTTTTAAACTCGAAGGCTTAGGTTTTGAAAACATGGTCACTGTACATTTAGAACGAAAATCATTTTTTAAAAACAGTTTCAAAAGTTACGTTTACTGCGATGTGAAAGTACACAAAGCAACAACCCACAAAAAATGGCGAAGACGCTTCGTGATTGATTAACGGAGCTGCACTGCACCTAAATTTGTTGTGACAGCTGAGACTAGCCGGCCGTTAATTGTTTTTGAACAATACTGAGCGCTTCCGGATGATCCCGAACTACCCCGAATAATTCCGAATAGCTCTCGATCGTTTTTATTTGCTTTAAAGACACACTTTTGGAGAAAACCAAAATTTTTACAATTTTCCGGAGCGATGCCAGGCTATCGGGCATTCCGGACTGTTGGATTCCGAACTAATGGACTTCTACTGTAACTACATTTGCAACTACAAAATATAATTTATGCTTGATACTGATTCAAAATCCTTTGAAACTTGAGGAAGATTAGAGATTGTAGTTTAATTTAAAATGTTGTTTTTGTTCCGACTCTTATGTGCAGGTGTAATAAGTGATATTGTGAATTGCTCAATAAAAACACCACTAGACAGAGATTTATTAAAGATCAAAGAAATAGGTGAGGATAAGGAACTTTCACATATTTTTTATTATGAAACTCCTTAAACCGTCACTATCCAGTTTTGTAGAAATGTTAAGTGATCTAATACCAGAAACAACGTCTTCCACCGTTATACTTAACACGCCAAAATCAATAAATGAATCAATATATTCGCAAAAGCTATCATACAGCACGTGTACATCATTTGCCAAATTAGAGATAAAGAAAACGGGTAAATACGTTGGCAGTTTCAATAGTCGAGTAGGAACTTTTATCATTGAGAAGCATTGATGCTGGAATATCTGAGACCACTATTGATTTTTTAGTATAGAATATGTGTGTATTAAATTTTGCAATACTACTTATTTTTCTCATCTCTATTCATACATAAGTATGTAATAAATATCCCAATCGCAAATTCTTTGGGAACAAATATTCACACAAATTTGCAAGCGAAACAAAAACAGTTTTTCCCACTTTGTGTTTGTTTGGCTTGTAAATTAATGGAAATGATTGGCTCCAAGACAGTTGGCGGTAGGACCGAATAATAATAAATTGGCGCTTACACCATAACTTGATGTTTGGCCGAACTTCTCCTACAATTTTTAGTGCGCTTCTTAATGTTGTAACACTAAATTGTGGATCTACCCCCCAGGCACATTAGAAGACATCTTCTAGAACTAAAGGACGAGATCCAGCCACTCATCACGCAACCGCTGGATCCGGAGGCGTACCGGCGGGTCGTAAGCAACATCCATAGAGACACAGTCACTACCATCATTGACTCCCGCCAGGCAAATGCAGTCATCGGAGCCCAACCACCACCTGTAGCGGATGAGGAGTCTCTGCTGCTCCATGAGTCCCGCGTCACTCTGGCACAATTACGATCTGGATACTGTAGCAGGCTCAACTCCTACCTATCCAGAATCAACCCCGACATACCCAACACATGCCCGGCATGTGGAGATTCTCCGCACGACACCAACCACCTATTCACATGCCCTCTCAAACCCACTCATCTAACCCCCCTCTCGCTCTGGTCCAACCCTGTCGAAACTGCACGTTTCCTGGGCCTCCCCCTAGATGAGTTCGACGACAACGACCATGGGTGAATCCGCTCTTTACGGGGCGCGACTAGCCGCTACAACAACAACAACAACCTACAGTTTTACGCCGACTCCCACCGGCAAATTATTTTTGTGAGAAGTTTGTTCATGGCAGAAATGCACTCCGAGATTTGCCATTGCCTGCCGAGGGACAATAGCTATTAGAAAAAACGCTTCTATAATTTTTGATGTTACTTGCCCCAGCCAAGATTCGAACCGGGACCACCAGATTGAAGCACACACCCTCGGCTACGGCAGCATAAAAATAAATTGCTGAGTGTTTTCTCACTTTTTATTTAATTTGGTTTATTTCTGTCTAAGGCGAATTCATATAAGGTGAAGTTGATCAAATGGTGTGTTTGTTGTAAATCATACTGTCATTGTGTGTATATTTTGTTAGTGTAAATTTTTTTTTTACTTATAATACCACCTGATATGAATTCGCCTTGTTTCCGTCTGTAGAAGATTTGTAAAGATGTGTAAAATTAAAAAAATATGTGAATTAAAAAAACCAAATACAGAGAAATTCTTCGTTATGTACAGTCCTTATAACCGGACATATTTCCATACAAATATCATTGTAATAATCGGACACTCTAATAACCGGCCGCAGCCACTATATTTTAAATAAAATTCTCATAATTGGACAAAATATAAAAAAAAAATTCCAAGCAAGCTTTGTAGTAGTTTCGATAAAAAGTCTGTTTACGACTCCGAACACTTTTAATAATATCAACAACTGGATGAAAATGAATAAACTTAAATTGAATGAGCAGAAAACTAAATGGAAGGAAATAAATACGAAAAGTATAAACAAACGTTTAATTTGAACGTTTTAGTATTTTAATAGTGATAACGTTGAGTTTTGTTTGTCTTCGTTTGTTTTTTTTTTTTTGCTTTTGCTCTTTTTTAGTACCAAATTCGAAAAGAAAATGTAAGTTATTTGGAAAACCGGTCGAATTTCGATAGAAACTGACAATCCTAGTTGCTATTATTTGTCTCTCAAATTTAAATTTTTGAGGAATGGAATTTATTATTATTTATTAAGTACACATTATTATTATATAGTAAAAATTAATCGAGGATATAACGGAATATGGTATATTTCGTCCGCCAAACTAATTACTTTTCTCTGCATATATACTAATTTTGTTTGGTAATTCACCACACAACTTCAATGTAATAGATATTTTGTTTGATAACATCTAATTAAAGACGTAAACTGTAAAAATGTGTTCCCATTATGGGTTGGTTCGTAAATGAAGTATTATGCTAACACTACACGTTTCACGATTGAACTACGTTCGGCATTACAAACGTGCGGCATTACTGCTTTTCGTTAAAGGTTTTGAAATGCAATCAGTTGGCAGCACTCAAAAAATGTCTGCTGCCATTTTCAAAATTTAATTACTGGTGAATAAAATAGTTGTTGTATTAACAAATAAAAATAATGTCTAATGATAAAAAAAAAGGCGTGCAACATCCCTTGGAAGTCCAATCTGCATAATCTAGGGCAGTTAACTAAGATCGACAACGTCCTTCAACTACTCTGTAGGTTTTTTGCTAAAGGAAGCAACATGCGTCCCAACCATTTTACCTACATACCTACCTACCTGAGACTTCCACCATTTGCATGAACTCTTCCGAATTGAAAATACCTCTTAAAATCTAATTTCTTCGATTTCATTGCAAATGTTTGCTTTATATTTCTATGCAGGCTTTTAAAAATTATGATTGTTATGCTTTAAAAATCTTCACAACTGAATGAATATATCAACAACTTATCTTAACTTAGTCCTTTTTTCCTGTCAAGTACTCAAAGAAATACAGTTGGGATTTTTTAAAAAGTTAATTATTCAAATCTTTGGTTTAGAGAAGAATCTTCGTTGGAGATATATATGTACATATGTATGTAAATTAAAATATTTAATTTGTCAACAAATGAAGGTGCAAATTTTGTTTTCCCAAAGCAAAACCTGCTAAAACGAAATAGGTTTTTTTATTGAAAGTTCACATATACCTTGGCCTGAATGAGCACACCCACCACATTTTGGAAAGAAATAATAATTAATTTGTATCTATGTAATATTTAATAAAGCGTCATTTCTAACGAGTACCAAGAGCTATCCGAAAAATAAGTACGAACAAAATTTTGAGAACTTCATGAAAATAAACGATAAGATATCTTACGTACTACATACATACATATGTATGTATACTGTTGACTCACGCAAGCGAGTGATTAGCACGTACACATATTGTAAACATTTGTCTGCTATGCGGCAACATAAGATGGTAATTTAATCACAAAGTTAACAACCATAAACAGCGTTGAAAATGGAATCATTTTTTTAAGTGGGCAAACCACAAGGGCACTCTATTAAAACAGATACAATTTTTAATTACTTTCTAATACGTTTTATTCATATTATATAAGAATTAAAGTTAAAATATATGTATGTATATTTACATAAAAAAATTTATTATAAAAGTGGTCCAAATTACCAGCTTAAGAACTAAATGTACATTAGCGAAATTTAGTTTTTCACTTTTCAGACAATTTTGACTTTAATTGATCTGCCACATACTGCCAATATTTGCGTCGTACTATATCATGTTTTTTGGCCATGTCGCTACAAAGGTTGTACACCTTTCTCGATAACGCTTCACATTCAGGCGTATTAACTTGTTGTAAACTTTGTTCTTTATACAAATCAATTAGAAAAGCTAACAAATATGGCGAGCGCACGCCACTCTCATACAATTCTTCACAAAATGCTAAAGCCTCCGGATGTTGGTTAAATGTCCCATCACTTTTTCTCAAAATACCTGCCAAATAATTCCAGGCACTTTCGTTGTTTTTGACAACGCGTATCCGATTAATTGTATACTGAATTTCACGATCCACAACTTCAGGGGAAAATCCAAAATGCTTAAGTACAAAAAAGCGTTGATTCCATGCGGAGTTATTGCGAATATCTTCCGCAATTAGACGATCGACAAATGTCAACTCATTTTCGAACAAACTATAAAGTCAAATGCATTAATATAAAAATTAAGAATTATTGGCATGCTATCTATGTACTTACTCAAATGTTTTTATGGCCCACTGTCTATGTTGCCATGCATGGTAGTTTTTGTTGTCACGCTGCAGTGCTACCTCAGTCAATTCCAGTTCTTTCGAGGCATCATTTAACATTTCCACAATAACACGACGATGGTGCCAGACTTGATAGTTCTTGGCATTGTCCCGTATAACTTCATCCAAGTAGTCTAACTCCTCATACAAATCGCTATTCAATGCCCTTAATATATCTCGCCTGTACTGCCACACTGTATAATTAGCTGGATTTAGACGCAGTGCTTCTGCCGTCAATTCCAGCGCACGCTGTGACTTTTCTTTATGAGCGAGTACAGCGCGAAAATAATCGAATACCTCACGAACTGAAAGTAAATTTTAAGAAAATTATTACATGCAAAATGGTGCCGATATGTGTGCTTCAAAATGAAATTAATTGTTGAGAACTTACATTTGGGACTGTATGCAATGGCAACAACGGGTTGTTCGCCATCATCTTGTGGAATAGGAGTCACGTCACTCCATTCATTGCGTTGGCTGTACGGAATCCATTCTTCAGACCAGTCGTCGCTATCACTATCGCTCATTTTTGCACCTTTTACTTCCGCCTTCACTTAAAATCCCAAGCAAATTGAATCATTAAACTTTTATTACACGAAATTTACCCAAGCGATTGTATGACTGCACCAACAGCTGACACAAGCTCTGTTCGATTTTAATTTAAAGGTTGCAGCGTTCAGTGTTGTTAGTCGCACGGAAATCATCGAACTTCCTTTATGGGGAATAATTCGTTTCTTGGCGTAATTAATTTGTGTGAATATTGTTTGCAAATAATAATTGATTATCGGAGTTTATGTAAATGATGCTGTTATCAAAGAAAAATTCTGGCATTTGCGAACTGTATAAGATTTGTCAGTACCATGTATTTACTTCGATAACTTATTCAGATATCGATAGTGGTTGCTAACGCCACCAACAGTGCCTGACTGCAACAGTCTTGCCCCTTTTCTTCGTTAAGTTTATTTTCTTATGAACTTGCTAAAGATTTAAATTTCCCGTTTAAGGAATACATTAGGCCCGTTTCTTTGTAACCGAGTTGCAGAAGAACCCTAGGTAGGATAACGAATTGCATGTAAAGCAACAACACTAACTCGGAAAAATATGCGACCTGAGTTATAGTGCTGGGAAGTGAAAATATTGCGCTATTGTGAATTAGCCCTAAGAAATTACATGGGAAATTTCAGTTTAACATTTAATCCGTTTTTATTTGCGTAGTATTTTTAACTATATAAATACGTCAACCTAAAATTTATTTGCACAACTATTTTCCCCTCTTAAATAGTACTAAACAAATCGCATATTTTATTAAAGATGCGAACAGGGTTGCTTTTGCAACTTAGGGAAATTTTATCTGAGTTGGAGCGTTCTTTTACAAAAGAAAGGGGCCCAGTTTAGTTTTTTAGCCTTTCTTAATAAATAAATAAGTGTTGATGTGGTGAATCCAAACCTGTTGTCAGCACATTATCCACAATTTTTAACATATGGCTATTGTTGTTGTTGTTGTAACAGCATAAAACGTTCCCCATAAAATTTTAGCGCATGCGGCTGAAGTGACAGTCCTTGGCCGGATATAAATCCATGTCGTTCCGGTATCGTAGAACCGGCTGCCGTGGGAACGAACAGCTGGCTCTAACCGAGCTTGGTGAAAATGAAACCTTTGATTAAATTCTGTTTAAATGCTTAAACAGGTTTCTTTTTTGTAAAAAGTGAAACGAGTTTATTGTTTTTATATCTAATAACTTTTTCCTACCTTAACTTCGAGCCAGGTTCTGAAAACTACTAGCAGCAAATCTTGGGTGAAGGCAAATGTCTAAAAATTGTCTGATTAAGCGCTGATTCAGCCTAATTAATAATCACCATCACTTTTCGAAAACACAAGTTTACAAAATTTAAAAAATTGTCTGCCCTGCGGCGCGAAATTTGAATATGAAGTCAGATATATGTACATATGTACATACATATGTACAACAGTAGAACAATTTTTGAATTTAGTATTTTTTAGATCTGTAATTATCTCTCGCATAATTCACCGGGCAGAGATGCGTGAACTCAAAAACGCTCTGGCAAAAATACGTTTGGTACCCTTTGGAGCTTTGTTTCAAATTTTTTAATTGTACCCCTCAGCAATGCAGAAACTGAACGCATCTTTAGCGCTATGATCATTGTCAAAACGAAGCAAATAAATAGATATTTTAGAATTTTAGTACAAGGAAGCCTCAACGGTGTTGTCAGTCGGTGGAGTGCGTCAGCAATTTTCCTTGCCTGAAAATATTCAGATGTCCGTATTTGGTGGTGAATTCATACAAAATCCTGGCAAACATTTCGGTGATGTTGATTTGTGTTTCCGCCCATATGGCTACTTGGTGTTGGCCTCAGAAAATTGTGCTGAACTTTTGCAACAAAATTCCAAATTACAAAACGAATTGGGAGCACGCAATGAACTATTGACACCGACACAGTTAAAACAGAAATTTCCATGGATCAACACTGATGACGTATCATTGGGTACACTACCAAAACAAAATTGGTTTTTTGATTCCCATTACTCATGGTTATCTTTTTAGCATGCTATGGACTCGATAAAGAGGGCTGGTTTGATCCATGGGCGCTATTGGGTGGTTTTCGAAGTCAAGCTAAGGAATGCGGTGCTGATTTTCTTCATGGCGAAGTACTCGATTTTGATATACCAAAAGGTTCGGATAAACTCAACTCGGTTAGGGTTCGAGCCAAAAACAACGAAATTTGTACTATGGATTTCGACATTTGCGTACTGGCGGCGGGTGCGCATTCTGGTCAAATAGCACGGCAGGCAAATATTGGCACAGGAACCGGTGAATTAGCCACACCGCTACCTGTTGAACCACGCAAGCGATTCGTCTATGTTTTTACCACACAGGGAGAGAATGCACCCGGTCCGGGTACACCACTCACCATAGATCTCGATGGTACATATTTTAGACGCGATGGTATGGGTAGTAACTATATAACCGGACGCAGTCCATGTAACGAACAATCCGAGCCGCCCATTAATAGCTTAGATGTTGATCATGAATTTTTCGAGACTGACATCTGGCCAACATTGGCAAAGCGTTGTAGTGCATTCGAATCGCTTAAAGTATGCGGAAGTTGGGCTGGCTACTATGAATACAATACGTTCGATGAGAATGGAATAGTTGGTCCACATACCTACTATAAAAATCTATTTATCGCAACTGGTTTCAGTGGGCATGGTATTCAGCAAT
Organism: Anomoia purmunda; assembly: GCA_951828415.1. Lineage (NCBI taxonomy): Eukaryota > Metazoa > Arthropoda > Insecta > Diptera > Tephritidae > Anomoia > Anomoia purmunda. Next base: position 84,967,688 of record OX639994.1, read on the forward strand.
CGCCTGCAGTAGGTCGAGCCATTTCGGAGTTAATATTAGATGGGCGCTTTAAAAGTATTGATCTAAGTCGTCTGGGATTCGATCGGATCGCAGAAAATAGACGAATGAGTGAGTCAAATATTTATTAGTTTATGGTAATTATTATAAGTAGAGTGATGTTTGGTACCCTTTGGAGCTTTGTTTCAAATTTGTTAATTTTTCCCCTCAGCAATGCAGAAACTGAACGCATCTTTAGCGCTATGATCATTGTCAAAACGAAGCAAATAAATAGAATTATTGTTAAAAATGTTAAATGCAATGATTTCGCAATTGAACGGATGAACACTTCAAATTTATCTGATGGTGAAATAAATATATGAATTAATTTTGCATATGAAAAAACCTTAAAAAAAATAAATTATTTTTGAAGCTTATAAAGCCAATATAAATATGCGAAACCCGTATACAATTTGTTAATTTATAGTATGTTTAGCCTTAAGCAAAATTTTGGTTAGCCTTTTTATTTTCATTATTTAAACTTTTTTCAAAAAGTTCAAACAACCCTGCTGGTTACATTCATGTTTTTACTGAAACGTAATTTGATAATAATAACTGCTAGGAGTATGTGGCGTTTCAAATATTTAGTATGTAGTTACAATCTTATAAGAAGATATCAAGAAATTGTTATCAAACTCAGCGTTGACTTTGTTTGATTAAATTTATATATTTTTATTGCATGTGCGCTATATATAATGTGGATATACATATGTATGCACATATGAATGTTTATGTAAGTGCATGTGTATATACATATATACATTTGTAAATACATATTTAGATTGCTTAGTATGTGCATACATACAAATCTTCTTTTATAGTCGGACTTACATTCTTTACAATATTTATTGTACTATTGTTATTTTCTCTTAGACATTTGCAAATAATAGTCGTTGGCTAGTTTTCATGCAATTTATTTAATCGTGTAAAATGCAAATGGCTAAGCCTGCCCTATGAGAGAACTCTGTCCAGTGAGGCAAATTTCGAATTTCATTTCGTAACATTTAATTAACTGTTTCAATTCAAAAAATTTTGTTTTCTGGTTGATTACTCGTGAACTAGCGACATATCTTCTTTTCCATTAGATTGAGGCTCTCAAAACTATAAAACTATTATTAAATTACTATTACTAATTTTGTGTAAAAGTAACAATGATATAATTCTATAAAAAATATACTTTTATAACTTTATGGGGAATTTTAAGTTTTAAGTTGACGTGTATAAACTCTGATCAGCTGTTTTTATTATTTACATGTTATCTATTTGAAAACAAGTAAATTTTTCACGATCTAGAGAAAAAATAAATTTACTTATATTTGCCATTTTGTATCTAGTACACAACAATTGCCGGCTTTCAATAATAGCGAATTATTGCAGAGTAATTTAACTTAATTGACCTTTATACAGATGGCAATTTTTTCAAAACATTCATTTTGTTGTCATATAGCAATATAAGATTTAGCTTATTTATTTAATGACTGTAGTTATTTTTAAAAAGGGGACTGCTCCTTGTATTAATCCAGATTATGAGGCAAATTTTATACGGATCCGTCGAACCGGGCGGAAAAAGGTAATAGCATGCACACACTAAGTCTTCCACTCATCACATTTAATCCCATTTATAACTATTCGGAGGATTTCGCTTAAATACAATTTTTTTTTATGAACTGCTTTAAAAAATACGTTTATTTATACATTTTTTTTTTGTTTATATATAAGGATGTATCCGTGAGATATTTTAATTTCACTTACGTTATTAATAAATAATAATTTAATTTTCAAATAGTTGGCAACACCTCACAATTTTTTCCAGTCTAACTTTTCTTAAACCTCTGTCACTTCAAACCAGTATCCAAATATATTTCCTGAATATAACTTACTTAGACTTTTTCGTTTGACACCAGTATACCTTACAAATTATATTGGATCAACGGTTTTTAAAATGTGGCATCCCTCTTCACGTTATTAATAAATAATAATTTAATTTTCAAATAGTTGGCAACACCTCACAATTTTTTCCAGTCTAACTTTTCTTAAACCTCTGTCACTTCAAACCAGTATCCAAATATATTTCCTGAATATAACTTACTTAGACTTTTTCGTTTGACACCAGTATACCTTACAAATTATATTGGATCAACGGTTTTTAAAATGTGGCATCCCTCTTCACAAAATTTTTCATATAGGTTCTAATAAACTTATAGCTTTAAATACACGTAGCAAGAAACTTTAAATACATTTTCAAAATTAAGTTTTTGTAAGCCCACTTCCTGCCGTGATACATATTAATTTAATTTAATTTATTCTTCTAAGCACATGGCAACCACCTCCCCAAAGGTATTTTGAATACAAAGTTTTCTTAAACCTCCTTTGTTTTTTAATTAATATTTCAACCTCCCCAAAAATATTTTTAAAATAAAGATTTAAAAAAAAATTTAATTCATATTGCAAGATGTTGAACGCATTTTGGTTTTCAAGGAAACCTATTCATAACCAACATTAGGTTTTCTCCTGCTTTTAGTTGGCTGTACATGTTCATCTTACTTTGAAAGTTCAACTCAGTGTTCAACCCACGATTGAATTATTAATGGTTTGCTCACTAGTGACATTCGATTTTTGACCATCCCTTACCAAAAGTTGTTTTCATGTTACCTAAACAAAACCTCTCATTAACAGCATATTAGATGCAGTTTTGATATTTTATTCAAAGAGAATATAAAAATATGTGTTCTACGAATGTTGGTTTTATTCCAATTTGCACGTAAACTTAAAGTTCTAGCAACAGAACGCCTTGCTAAGGGCACCGATTTTGTCAAGAGGGAGCGAGAAAACTGTTTACTGATCAAACCATTAATAATGGAATCTTGTGTTAAACCAAGCACAATTGCTCCTTTTAAATATATTATATATTGAACACAATAGCTTTCCGACCATTTTTGTGGGGATTTGGTAACCAATAAGTCACCTTTTACTACCATCTTCATATGTGTGCGTCCACGTGAAAAGGGCCCACTTTGTCGCATCTAATTTCCGAGATATATATGTAGATTTTTCGATACATGGATCAAATTTCGTAATTTTTTATTATGGTTTATTATGAAACTATATACATTTACGCGTCGAATGACACCAAATTTAGCTTCCTAGGTATAATAGAAGTAATTAATTTTATTTTTTGAAAAAAAAAAGGAAAGGGCCCACAAGGGACAACTTTCAACTTCATATTGATTTTTCTCAATTAGTCATTTTTCGGATATTCACCTTCAAAGTTCTATATTTCCCTCAATTCTTCAGTTAGGATGGTCTAATTTGTCTCAAAATGTTCAACCAGGAAGACGCCTATATGCATAACTCCAATACCGCCGAAGTGGGCCCTTTTCATGTGGACGCACACATATTTCTATTCCACAAACTTTACGATCGTTGGTATTTGGTTTGGCCGATCGAAATTTTTGAAAGAACAAGTTCACAAATTTTTATTGAAGATGGCACAGAGAAATGGTCGGAAAATGAGGAATGGCAGTTGCAGATAAATTTTCTGATTGTAATTTACATATTACTATTTCGACCTAATATGAAACCGTTTTAATATTTAATTATACAACCAATTTTTTACTACAACCAGTATTTAATTTAATTGTACATACATATGTACATATGTATGTATATACCAAAATTCTTAGGATAATAGCGAATTTGTTTAAGCCATGTCTGTCTTTCCGTCCGTCTATCAGTCGGATAACTCGAGTAAAAATTGAGTTATCTTAACGAAACTTGGTATACGCATCGCCCTGGCCCAAGGTACTTTCGAATTGTAAATGGGTGAAATCGGACAATAACCACGCCCATATAATGGAATTTTGGGAAAATCAAAAGACCGCGATATTCCAGTAACTGCTTCAGCTAATTTTCTCAAATTTTACACATAGGATGGGGTTTGGGAAGGGAATACTTGAACAATTTTTTTTTTGGAAAATGGGCGGGTCCCGCCCACTTTATAAGAAAACTTTATATCTCCGAAAGTACTTGACCAAACTCTTCCAAATTTTGTACGTATATTGCATTTTTAATCAGTACGTCAAATTTCGAAAAAAATTTAAATTTGACAAAAACCACGCCCACCTTTCATATAACGGTAATTTACCAAAATCTTTAAAAACGCGATATTTAAGTCAGCATTAATTTATGTTTTTATACGCTTAACCCCACCTGATATGAATTCGCCTTGATATGAACGATGAAATTCTTTTGGAAGCACATTCGGTAAAGTCCTACTGGGTATTTAGCGTGTACTTAGCGAATGTTAGTAGGAGTGTTTTATTGGAGATTCAAAATAAATAAAGGCACTTGCAATTCTATAAATTGTTATTAAACCTACACATGAGAAGCATATGTACATATATATGTGTACTTCTGTATGTGTAGACACAATCATACTATAAGTATGTGATAAGATATCAGCTCCTTTTCTAAATCAAATCAGTCTCTTACTACACTATCTAACGTCTAATAGCTTGTCCCTTATGGTCAATCTATCAGCGAAATTCGGCAATAGAGTTTTGAACGATGTCGAAGTGCGCGCACGTTATCGGCACTGCCTTACGGAGCAGCTACCTCAGTGGTGCTCTACGCTTGCTATCAAACACCAACAACAACGCAGTCTTTCAAAGTAAACATAATTCTTGCAATAAACGATCAATGAGCATACAGACCCATAGGAAATGTAATGTGGTAGTTATTGGTGGAGGAGCAGTCGGTGCATCCACTGCCTATTGGCTAAAAAAGCGAGGCAGCAAAGATCTCAATGTGATTGTTCTTGAGCGAGATCCAACAGTGAGTTAATATTAGTGTTTGAATGTGTTCTAAATGTATTTTGAATGTAACGAATAATTTTAGTACAAGGAAGCCTCAACGGTGTTGTCAGTCGGAGGAGTGCGTCAGCAATTTTCCTTACCTGAAAATATTCAGATGTCCGTATTTGGTGGTGAATTCATACAAAATCCTGGCAAACATTTCGGTGACGTTGATTTGTGCTTCCGCCCATATGGCTACTTGGTGTTGGCCTCAGAAAATTGTGCTGAACTTTTGCAACAAAATTCCGAATTGCAAAACGAATTGGGAGCACGCAATGAACTATTGACACCGACACAGTTAAAACAGAAATTTCCATGGATCAACACTGATGACGTAGCATTGGGTACACTACCAAAACAAAATTGGTTTTTTGATTCCCATTACTCATGGTTATCTTTTTAGCATGCTATGGACTCGATAAAGAGGGCTGGTTTGATCCATGGGCGCTATTGGGTGGTTTTCGAAGTCAAGCTAAGGAATACGGCGCTGATTTTCTTCATGGCGAAGTACTCGATTTTGATATACCAAAAGGTTCGGATAAACTCAACTCGGTTAGGGTTCGAGCCAAAAACAACGAAATTTGCACTGTGGATTTCGACATTTGCGTACTGGCGGCGGGTGCGCATTCTGGTCAAATAGCACGGCAGGCAAATATTGGCACAGGAACCGGTGAATTAGCCACACCGCTACCTGTTGAACCACGCAAGCGATTCGTCTATGTTTTTACCACACAGGGAGAGAATGCACCCGGTCCGGGTACACCACTCACCATAGATCTCGATGGTACATATTTTAGACGCGATGGTATGGGTAGTAACTATATAACCGGACGCAGTCCATGTAACGAACAATCCGAGCCGCCCATTAATAGCTTAGATGTTGATCATGAATTTTTCGAAACTGACATCTGGCCAACATTGGCAAAGCGTTGTAGTGCATTCGAATCGCTTAAAGTTTGCGGAAGTTGGGCTGGCTACTATGAATACAATACGTTCGATGAGAATGGAATAGTTGGTCCACATACCTACTATAAAAATCTATTTATCGCAACTGGTTTCAGTGGGCATGGTATTCAGCAATCGCCTGCAGTAGGTCGAGCCATTTCGGAGTTAATATTAGATGGGCGCTTTAAAAGTATTGATCTAAGTCGTCTGGGATTCGATCGGATCGCAGAAAATAGACGAATGTGCGAGTCGAATATTTATTAGTTTATGGTAATTATTGTAAGTAGAATAATGTTTGGTTCCTGAATCCGTACGAACGAATAAATCAAACAAATATTTAAATTTTGCACAATTATTTTATTCTTCTTTTTCTATATGAATAGTTGCCGCATTTATCCTTTCGTTTTCTTGTTTTTACATTCGTTTTTCGTACAACTTGTGTATAATTTTGATTTTCAAGATTCAAGTTAGTATCCTTAGATACATAGATTACATGTACGAGAATAAACATATGTGAGTACTTAATAGATGGATTTACTTAGTGTCGAATGTATGGTACAATCTGTTAACGGGTAGTTAAGACCTGCATTCATATTTATTTAAAGATAACAGAGATACACTCGCGACAGTACACAATTAACTTCCCCATAAAAAAATACGAAACACCGCCGTTTGCCCATATGGAAAAAATCGTGAAAAGAGGGATGGTGGGATGGTGGGCGATCAAAGTCTAGATATGAAATTTTAAACTTTTTATAAGGAACAACAACTCTTTAGACATCAAATCTGTAATTCTTCAAGTTTTTATACTTTTGCTGAAAATACCTATTCTGACCCACCTTACCCTTTGTGTGCCAATTAAAAAAAAACTCAAAAGTGCTGAACTATAATGATAGCGCTGTTAAAGTTGTTGTACTGTGTTATTTTTAACATAAATAATTTTAGAACTCACGGCCAGTTTTTATTAGGAAAGTGTTGGACTAAAATAAACAACAGTCAGATCAGTATAAGTTATAGCTGCTCTCTCGGATATCACCACATCTCCTCATCACACTTCTTTTTATACTCTGACCGGGTTTGAACTCGCAACCTCCGACTTGCCGGGCAAATACGCGGAATGAGAAACAAAGTGGTCATGTGAACTGCCGTTAATTTGCTCTATTTTTCTTCCGACATACCAACACAGTTGAAAATTTTTGTTGATATTAATAAATTAGGCGGAAAAATTAATATATCTGCTTTATTTATGATTGAATAAACAGAAATATCGATCAAATATCATCGATAAATCATGAACTTCAAGAAATTGAGCAAATATGATTTAAAAAGAAAAAAATAGAAATACTTTTTTGTGTACGCCTCTGCAGCCATACAATGCTTCTGGCGAAAATTGTAATTAAACGTTTTTTATTTAACTGTTATTAAATAAAAACCGAAAATGATTAGATCAGAATTCCATTCGCTAAAGTACGATTCCCGCTTGTGTCCTAGTATTTTACTAGATTTTAATTACATTGTCATAATATAATTCATATACCTGTTTTCTCTGAAGTCCCACTCGTCTTAATATAACTCTAATTTATGAGCCGCTAAAAAACAGAATACACGAATTCACTTAATCGACTAACCGCTAATAAACAACTAGTTGACTTAATAAAACCACGTCCACATTACAACGTAAATAATTTATTATCATTTAAATTACTTCGCATAAACCAACTGCGTTCATACGTGTCATCACTAATGTATTGACAGCTCGGAGTTTTTTAGTCGTTTGATTAAAGAAAATAGTGTGAAATATTTTGAAAATTTGTATATTGTATTTAAATTTATTGATTCTATTCTATTTGATTCGCACGCGGGACACACCGGCGGCCGCTTAAAACATGCTATTTAAAAACGAAAAATAGTGGTTGTACAATATGTTTGGTTGGTAAGTTATATCAGTAAACGAAAACACAACCATCCTAGCTCCGGAACTCTAACAATACACGACACTTTTCAATAGCAGGTGAGTACAAACCAAACGAATTATTTGTTTTCTTGCATACGTGCGTAATTTCGTTTATTGTAAAAATACTCATCGTTTTCAAACCCAAAGCGAATTCACATCAGGTGGTGTTATACGTACAAAAACAAAAATTTACACTAACAAATTATATGCACAATAACAGTATGGTTTACAGCAAACACACCATTTTGACTTAATGTTCACCAAGCGAATTCAATCAGCTGCATGATCAACTTCACCTTATGTATATGAATTCGCCTTGATCAAACCCACACAAAACAACGCGTCACATGATTTAATTATTAAGGGTTTGCTCAGTAAACAGTTTTCTCGCTCACTCTTGACAAAATCGGCTCTCTTACTTAGCAAGACGTCGAGTTCCAAATTTTGGATGAAGGCAATCTTTGGTAAGAGAGTGTCAAAACTCTAATGTCACTATCGAGCAAACCTTTAATAATGGAATCATGAACGAGTCATTCTTCAACCAAATATTCACAAACACCGGTGATCTTCTGTCAAAAATTTCAAATTTTTTTTTTTATATTTTGATTGTGTGTCGTTTCGTTTTGTGTTGTGAGCACTAACTTTGTGCTTCGTTTGTTTCCCTATTGCTCTACATATATGCAATTGTTTTGTTTGTGTTAGCTATCACGAGCATTATCAAAGTAAAGTTACTGCTCACAAATTTTTGCTGAGCGATTTGATATCTTTTTTTAGTTTGCTCCCCTTGTAGATTTCCTGAGTTTGTGTTGTTGCTCTACATGCAGTTCGTTATCCTGCTGAGTGTTATTTTTCAATTAGTGTTGAAAATAAGTTTGTGCCTTCCGCGAGTGTATCCCCATACTTAGATATTTTTTGTAAATATTTATGTGGCCATGTAAGATGCGTCCATCGCAATAACTCTCGTTCGTTATGCATACAGATGTTCATATCATTCGACGTCTGACCTTCTGTTAACCGACATATGTACATACATACATATGTATGTACATATTCTTCAATTGAAATATGTTTTTTTTTCAGTAAAGCATTCTTGTTTTATTTATTCAAATATTTTAATAAAAATTAGATTCTTAAATTTAGTTCCTGCCTGCGATAATAAAAAAATTAACAAAATTGCATTTTGACAAAGTTAGATAATACTCGAATTGCAAACATATTGTATGGACTATGTATGGATATAAGGGCGGGCCAATTTGTTACTATATAAAATTAAGCCGATATTTTGCGATGTCTGTGGTTCTCTAAAGATAAATCTAAAAAAAGCCATGGGAGTGTATTTCTTTACTCCTTAATTTTTCTACTTTCAAACATTAATATTTAATACAATAGTTACCAACGAAAAAAAAAAATTACGATAAAATAACACCGGTTGCGCTTTGATCTTAACAAATACATACATATGTATGTAGGTATAACAAAATATTTCAAAACAATGTTGATATTAAGCCTCTGCCCGAGTAATAATAACAGAAATTAAAAACAAAAACTACATTACTGCTCTCGCATGACCCTTTTTCAGAATTACCAAGTGAATGCCTCAGACAAAAAAAACAGAGTCAAACAAAATTTTACCTGTCCCCCAACATATAGTCATACTTTGCCTAGACATATATCGTCGCTATCATGTGAAAACCGATTCGATACTTTGCGCTTTCAAAGTTGTACATAAGTTGGGAAAGCGACAAATTTCTAAGCTTCGTAAATCGATAATTTTCCAAATTACGTTATGCATCTTTTTTACACATTCAATAGTTTAGCATAATAGCGACGCTATGTTTATGCTGAACCTTAGATGTTGAGTTAAAACTTAAACCGATTTCGGAAATTTTCACTCGTGTTTTACACTTCGGTAAACTCTTTATTTTCGACTTTGTCATGAGCGAAAAGCGAAAAAAATGTCATGAGTCATGAGTACTACTCGTACTAAGTAGCAATTTAAGGACTTTGGCTAATTGGAAAATATTTGGAAATACCATCAAGTACTGGCAGTACTCGAAAATGCCTACTCGAAAATACTCGCTAAAAGAATTGCAATACTTTTTCAAGTACTTCAAAGTAATTGAAAGTACTTCAAAGTAATTGAAAGTACTTGGAAAAGGATTGCAATTCTTTAAGCGATTATTTTCGAGTACTTTCAGTACTTGATGGTATTTACAATTATTTTCCAATTACAAGTACTTGTAATCGAGTCCTAATTTCAATTCAGCTAGAAAACAATTACGTATTCATTATAAGTACTTTAAAAAGTATTTGTATTGAGTACTAATTGTACTTGAAATTTAACAGGTCTTGCCCTCAAATAAGTTAGCTGTAGTGCGTTTCTATAAGGGCGACTTCATATAAGGTGATATATCATCTCGTGATTCAAATATTAAAGGTTGGATAATTATTGACGCTTATGTGTTTCGAATGCCTTTCAAAGTTGCATTTGAGAAGGAAAGAGAAAGCGGGTAATAGAAAAGTAGATCTTAGTTAAATGCGTTTTGTATTTTTGTAATTTGTATTAATGTATTTGAAGAAATTTGTTATTTCCAATAAAAGAAGAACTACCTAGCATGTAACTCCCGACAATAGGGCGTATTTTACTTAACGCGAGATTAGGAGATTCTCTCAAAAAAAATTCTTTCTGCCGACATTTGTTTGATAGATAGAAGTTGAGTAAGTGTACTGTAGAATCTACTTAAACCGTGGTTGAGCCGGAGTAACGGACCTAATGAGACATCTGAAGCTCTTCGTATACAATGGGAGTGGTTTGACCCCTATGACGGCATTCACTGGGCTAGAGTTGGTAAAGGTGGGTTCTCTCAAGGTGAATTATGTTATGGCCTGGCTGTACGGTTTCGAATCCAGCGGTTGTATCATATGAGTTCAGATCACGTCCGTGAGTTCATACCTTTGTGCCTAGGAGAAGACTTCGAAAAAAATTCACTTTTGCATTTGGTTGAGGTCAGATTTAGGATTCCCTCCTAAAGGTTAGCAACGTCTTTCACCCATGGGCCCTGGTATTTTGCATACCATATTGCCCTTATTGTAAGGTCTGCATTTGGGGAACAGAGTTATGCCAAAAAGTATTTTAGTGATAGTTTCTACATGTTAAAAAATAAGGCAACTCCCTGCAAGCGGGAGCGGCACAACTGCCTGATTATACAACCTTCTATTATTGAACCACAAGAATTATAGAAAAACTCACTTTCAGCGCTAAAACGTTTTACCGTCACCTGCAAAATAACCAAGTGCTTATTAGACTTCTAGGAAGGAGTAGGAAGAAGTTTTCGCGACCTATTGGGGCTGGTTACAAGACACCATCCACGGGGGCAGCACATGGCATAATTTTGTCTGGAGGAAGAGGATAGCACAGAAGATTTCAGCTGTATCTGTCCCGTTTTTGCTTAACAGATATGGAGCGTATTTTGGTCTGATATAGTAAAAATGGAAAACGTTCATACTCCAATCCTGGTTTTTTCAGCTATGAGTATATCGGTTATTTCATTTGACATACGACCGGATCGGAGGACCATGTTGCGAATTCTTCCATTTTGACAATATGGGTTTGTTCGTAAGCGCAGTATTATATTATACAAAAGGCTAGAATTAAAAAATACTGTGTTTACGACCATACCCTAGTTCATTTCCTTTGGTTATAGAAACCCACTGAGCAAGGTGAATTCAAATAAGGTGGTGTTACAAGCACAACTACAAAATTTTAAGGTATTTTGTTTTTGCTTTTGCGTACTTTACATGCGTTTGGTTTTTTCGTATGTGGTTTTTGAAAGCTGAATAAAAAAATCAAATCGGATATTTACATACATAGAATTCGCCTTACCATCGAGTATTACTACTGCAATGGAATGGAATGTGCCAGTTTCCTATCCAGGGTTGCCGATCAATTCGACTCATTTCTTTTTTTTTTACAGAAACACAAAGAGTAAAATTGAAGTCATTATTACTTCAAATCGTCTATTTCTATCGAGAACATTGATCGATACGAGTTACAGAAACGCATTACATAAAATTATTTTTAATCATTTTTACACCGAACTAATCAACTAATTAACTGTTTGCGGTACATTTTTATAAAAATAAAGTTATGATTTTAAACAAGCTCAACCAGTTGGCGGACTTAACGAAATTCTATGATTTTATTAAAAGAAACATTTTTTTAAATGTGTCGTGTCATGATGAACTTTTAAAATCAAGTGCCTGGAAGATAACCTGATCGCTTCAGAATTCTCGAAGCTACATACATATATTGACGAAAGCTATCTACACACAACTTATTTACGATCAATTTCTATTAGTACCGCTTAACAAAAAAAAAACCACATTTAATACAATAATACAATGTTAAATTTTGCGCCGAATCCGAATATGGACATCGCATACTAAAAAGTATAACGATTTCCGAGCTATATTAAAGTTTCAGTATTTTGAGCTAAAAAAAATTAAGACTATTAAGTTTATAATATCATCGCCTTTAGTAAACCGATTTGTAAGTTCTTTATTTTTGTTGTAGAAACGTGGGTGATGAACCCAGCAACCGGTTTCATCAAGAAACAAAGAAATATAATTGCAATGATGGAGGATTTTTGTGTTCTCCATAGTAGAATACATAGAACACGAAAATGGCGAAAAACATCGACTCTGGAAACAATGGAAAACTAGTTTAGAATTTCGTAATCCACTATAGGTATTTTTTAAAAATTCATCTTAAGCTGTATTGCGTTTCCCTAAGAAATCGACAAAATTGTTGATTATAATGACATCAGTTGTCACCAGCTCAAAAGCAGGCGAGAATATTAATAGATATGGTGCATTTGATTCGCCTCCTCTCTGCTAACGATGTGTAAACTATGCTCGCGTTCAAACAAATTTGTGTGCAAAAGCAACAAACACGAAAGCTAGCTAGATTCGCCGATCGCGAGTACGGCGATACCTCATTAAGCTGGTCGAACTCGTTACATTCAATGCTCCTGATATTCGACCAGTTTTAGGCTGCGCATAAACGACGGTCAATTGCGTAGACGTACTTGCACTTCTGGTGCATATTCGTCGTTTATGATGCGCGAACATTATATTGGAAATAAGAACTGTGTTGATGGTAATTTATACCAGATGCTACATCGATTCGCGACTCGCTAACGGATAGCGAAACAAAATACGGCTAACATTTAGTTTCATTTGGTTACAGAAACCCATTCAATCGAGTATTCCTACTTCCTTAAATGGAATGGAACACATGAGTGAGAGTGACATCAAATCGACAATAGCAATCGTTAACATTGATCGACACGAGTTATAGAAACGCATTACTGCTGATAGATAATTGAGAATTCAATAGAAAAGTAAATATGTACATATATCTTTTTTCACTAAACCTTTTATAACATTGTCATTTTTCATCCGATTATGATTCGTTGCGAAACGTTTGCTATAAATATACAGGCTATCGAAATTCGGTTCAAAAATAGAGAGCTGTATTATACTTGGTTTGAAAAAAAATTACCAAAAGAAAGGTGAAATTATAAAAATCAGAAAAATATATGTTAAACTGTAATCCACCATAAATCTGTTACTTTTAAGTCGATTTAAATAATTTTTTGTCTTTCATGAAAAGGCTATTTCATTTTATTTTACTAAAAGCGCAGATATTCAAAATTTACTAGCCTACCCTTTTTTCAAGCTCAAAAAAATGGAGTTTTAAAATATCTGTCATATTTGGCATTTAACGCAAAATATTACATTAGATGGATGCATCTAATTTCGTGGTTATGAGCATTTTTGAAAATGTGTTACCCTGTGTAGTTTTTCAACCGGTTGAGTGATGGATAAATCAGCGTATTTGGCCTTTAAGAAACAAACTCTGGTTTTTTTTTTGTTGCACGAACAAGATCGATAAACAAAAAGATGTTCGAGAGCTAGGGAAAAATCTAAGTAGCTTCACAAACGTATGTATACGTTTCCAAATTTTTAGTTTAAATTAGAGTCATATTTAAGTTTTGTAGTTTTTTTTTTACTGAGGAATTTGTTAAAATTAGCTTGTAAAGTTAAGTGCATGCATACATATATTTGTATGTAAATTAAATGGAAGTAAGTTTGGAAAATATTTTTTTTTTGTTAATTTTTGTTTTTTTTTGTTCTTTCATTTTTTTAGTTTTAAATTATGTTGTAGGCTTACTTCTTATAAGTATTTTATATTTTTCTCTTGCAATACAATAATAAATTCCTTTATAAAACATGTAATATGTATTGTGTAAAATTATTTATTTAAACCGTATAATACTCTTGTGCTTGGAAATTGTCGTGTGCTCTTTGCGAAAATCAAATGAATTTGTTAGATCCAAAATTTTTTTGTAGCATAAGCCATCAAAGCGGCTATGGTTAGGTAAAACGCTGCCAATTGTTGATTATCTGCAATTTTTGTGTATATTATATGCCTGTGATTTTTTTCTAGTAAATAAATTATTTACATACATAAGTATGTATGTAAATTTTGTTTTTAAAAGCTTGGAAGTCCTTATCGGAAAAAACTCGGTATTATTTTCTCTTTGTCCTTATTCGTATATACCCACACACATACATTTAATCTTTCAAATATTACAATATTTTGGTTTTTGTAAAAGCATTTTAGCAAAAACTTTTAAAATAAATCGTTTTTCGATTCATACATTATTTGTATACATCATGTACATATGTATGTACATATGTATTTCTATATATTTGAAATAATTTTTTATGTGTTTGTGCGAGTGCACTGGCTTCGAAGTATGACATAGAAACAAATATGCAAACTTTTCCTGCAGTTTTCCTTTTTTTTTTTTAATTTCTACATTTTCATCCATATTTCAACATCTTCGTCATTTACAATTTACATTACATAAATAATCATACCAGTGGTCCAAGTGCACTCATTTCTTATTGTTTTATTTTGCATATATAAGTACTATATAGTATTTTAATGGAGTTTCTTTAGCATTTCAGCATTTATAATAGCTTTTGTTTTTTTTTTTTTTAGTTTTATTATTCTTATACCCGACTAGCCACCGCTTCTCATATCATATTTTCCCCTTATAACTTATTCCCTGTTACTGATCATAATTTTTTTTTTTATTCATTCATTCGTTTAACATTTATTTATCTTCTTCGATGCCCTCGTCCATTGCGGCTTTCACGTGGGCGGTAGACATTTCCTCCTTACCAATATCACATTTTTCAGCTAACATGTCCTCAATACCCTCATCGACTGGTTGATTTTCTTTGTTAGCTTCTGTTTGGTCGTCGTCTGTCTGCGTTGACGGCTCTTTACCTTCGGCAACACCATTAGTTGTAGCTTCGTGATTTGCATGCTGTTCGTCGTCGTTTAGACCGGGGGTCATTTTGACTCGACATGTTTCGTATGCTTTTGTAAAGCCTAATTTGGTGTAAAGATTCCTAGATGCATCGTTTTGCGGACGTATGACGACGAAGGGCGAATAGCCACGTTCAATAACAAGTTTGGTGAGTGCTCTAGCAAGACGTATTCCATAGCTAAATGGAAGATAAATAATATTTTTAAAAAAAATGTACTTAGTTTCGAAACATACCCAAATAATATTTATGTATGTATTTATTTATTTACCCCTTGCGACGATACTCTGGACGTGTTTGCATCGAGAACATAGCTCCATAGTAAGAGTGCACCATCCATGCAGCCAATTCATTGGTATCCTTGCGAAAGATTCCCAATCCAGGCAGCACCTGCACCAATATCTCAAACACTTCGATGCGTTCAATCTCGCTGGCCGGATACAAGTCGTGTATACCTTTCACATCTTCGGCAGTTAGAGGACGCATCTCTGCGTCATCGGAGAGTTCCTCCAACTCCAATTCAGTATTCAGATTATTACACACGTAAATGTCGCCTTCAAGCCGCTCCATTACACCGAAAGTGGAGTAAAAGTCATCCAGGCGATTCATGATAGCAATATGCGTGAAATTCAGGTACAATGGCTTTTGCCAATCGATAAGGACATCCTCGGTGCGCATCAAATCCACACATTCGATTTGTGTTGAGGGACAAAAGATGCCAAAGCTTTGATAAATGTTGTTGTTGGGCTAAATTGATGAAATAAGAAAACCAAACATGCATTAATAAATATTATATTATATTTTTATTGTAGATGCATCCTAACTCTTTGCTGAAATAGAAAATGTGTTTGTGTTTTGTAAAATGGAGCGTATAAAGTTAAAACCAAGGCGAATCCATACAAGGTGGTGTTATAAATACAACTACAAAATTCCTATGTATTTTGTTTTTGTTTCTGCGTAAGAGTTGTCAAATTTTACATACATTTTGTTTCTGCTTTTACGGCTTTTGAAAGCTCATCCGCAAAAGCAAAAACAAAATACATGTAGATGAATAAAAAAATCAAATCAGCTGCTCTTATGCCATCGCCTTCTATAAATTCGCCTTGGTTAAAACTATATTTTTATAAATATAAGTATTTGAGGCGAGTAAACGAATTTGCTTTCCATAGCACGTTTGGTTTTAAAACAATATACAATTTTAAACTTCCACGAATTCCGCTTAAGCTTCAAATTATGAAACTTTACAGGTGTTTTTCAAAATTGTATTTTCATTCATACATTAGACCGTATCATAAAAAGTGTAGCTGATTTTACAGGGTGCCTAATTTTTTTTTTTGTTTTGTTTAGAATAGTTTTCTGAAGAGCTCCTGCAGTTACGAGCTCGAGCGTTTAAATTTAGCTTCGTGAAAGCTAGCCAGCTTAAATGAAGATAATACGTTGAATAAGATAATCTAAGGCCCGGTTGAAACTTCCTAGGTAAAATCTACATCTATCCGGCCCGACAAAGTCAAAGTCATCTAGGTGGAGGCCCAATAAACGATCAGTTTCGACGAAGTCGGACCAAGGAGAGAGGGGAGTTCGATGAGTTGACAGGCGGGTCTTTACAGTGGCATCCCACTAGGAACTGCTTGCAGAGCATAAAGTTATGCTCCCTAACGGGTAGCATTGAATCCTCATGGTTTAAGTGATGTCTAGGCGACATCAGAAAGCATCCCGCACCGTCCGGAGTACTGCGTTCTGAGTGGTCTGTAAAATCGTCCAATGTTTCCTACTAGACCTAATTGCCGCAGTAGGTATAGTCAAAAAACGGTCTGCCAATCGTCTTGTATGTTTCCAACATAGTTGGTTTACCTTGGCCCCAAGTGCTGCAGGATAGCCATTATGCTGAGAAGGAAATCAGGCTGTCAAAAGTTTCACATTAGGGTAGATTATTTTTGGGGTGGGTATACCATCCACGTGAATGATGTGAAGAAGTGGACAAGGTCGGCCCAGTTGGTGGGTAAAATAGGGGAGTAGAGGAGATTCAAGCATCTGCATCGCTGGCGAAAGCCGGAATATTTAGGTGTGAACTTTAGCGACCGGTTTCCCTGGCCTGAGCAGCGATATCACTCTCCCAGTCTTCCATATTTCTGGAATGATGAGGTTGTCTATGGAATATCTCTACCAGATATGCTTCTCCCGCGATACTCAAATTTCAAAATCCAGCATCCACTCTCGGTAAACTCTGTGAATCTCTTTCCATCAGCTGTTTTAAAGTAGATGATGGCCCGTTGGTCCGGTAGGCAGTCTTCTTAATTGAGATAAGTTGGGTAGGTGGTCTGATTCCAGCGATAGCATAGATCGCCAGGTTAAGCTTTTTATCAGACCCGCGCTAGCTATTATTACATACTATGTCAGGCGAACAACAGCAACTGATAATTATTCTGGTGGCAGTGTCGTCATTTATCGAGAGTAGAATGTCGAATCGTCTATCTGCTCGGTCAACTCATTTTGCCTACGATTTGATGACAGGCTTGAATACCATATATCGTGATGGGTATTCAGATCACCTACTACCAAACGGTTTTCACCTCCGAGGAACGCACTGATGTCAGAGTGGTATTCTGCCGGCCGGCATGTGACAAGAGTTATATATAAGTATATGCATAGTATTTCGCGAATCTTATGGTTCACACAATCTGTGTCTAATCGTCAAATCGGTCTTCCCATCAATTTTACTTTGGAGTCAGTTACAGTTAAGTTGAAGTATCGGTAGAGTAGTGGGGGTGATGTTAGGGTGAATGATAGGCGAGGTTGTCCGACGCAAAGAGCTGCTGGTTAGCCGTCACACGGGACGGCAGGTCTGTACATGTTGCTATGTGCTCCTTACGGCCGTGGTGGTCCTTTCTGTGTTTGATGGTAGCGGAGCATTTGGCGCGACGTTGAGAGTAATGGGAGCTCGATCAAGACGGGATCACACAAAATGTGACCTTAAGATGACTCACTGATGTCGAGTTCGGATGGACCCTTCTCTGACGTATTCAGCAGATGTAGGTACAACCCTCTGGGTCATTCCCGGGTAAGAAAGTTTATTGAATGTTAAAAAAAAGTAGTGAAAACTTGTTTATATAATTATGGACTATTTAAAAACTGGTCAAGAATTACTTGTTTGTGTATGTATGTTAGAAAACTGGAGATTTTAAAAAACAAACCCAACACTTTTGCGGAGTTTTACCTAATTTACATTAAAAATACTCCAAAATTCCTCGACTAACTAAAAGGTAAAAATGCCATCCCTAACATTTTATATGTATCTGTATTGTTATCATTCCTGTGGTTTTTTAATTTGATTTATAGCAATTTATTTAACTATACATACCGTAAGCGTGCATCCTGGAAAATGTAATATTATTGGTTTCTCGGGCCAATCTTTAGAAACATAAAAGTAAAAGTCCCAAACACGATCATTCAGGTACGTTTTTATGGTTTGATGAAACTGAAATAAAAAAAAAATTTATATTAGAAGGGGGAAAAACAACAAGGTATTCAATATAAAAATTTACTAATTTAAATATAGCCAAATTGGGTAGCAAATGGATTAAGCTGTGAAAAACATTTGCGTAATATAATATTTAACCACAAATATGCACAGACATTTCTACATACATATATATTTATGAAACCTATAATAGCACAAATGGTATACTCGAAAGGTGGATAAATAAAGCAAGTAAATAAAGCAAAAATCACAATACCGGTAACCTTGAAACACGAAATTATTTCATGGCAAAAAAACTTAATACATTCGTGTACTTGGAGGTTTGTTCATAAATACATTAATATGTATGCTTTTAAGTTGAATTGTTCTTATAGGTACATGCATTTGTGAAATTTACAAAAGTGCCACGAAAATTTAGTTTAGAACTCCTATTTTAGAAATACATATGTTTTTCAAAGTAGATTTTCCATCCGATTTTAAATTAATTATTTTTATGTATTAACGCCCCAAAAATGTATTATTTTTTAATTAGTTGTTTTTGAATTGATGACCACTTAAAAGTTTCGATATAGATAGTTTATTGTAAATACTTATTTATCTGTTGAGGACCAAATTCTCTTTGGGCAAGACCATTACAATTTTCAAAGGCAAAGGTTAGAATATTTTCATATTTTAAAATAAAATTTTAATTTTTGTTCCACCCTAATATATGTGCATTGCCTATAAACGTGTCTAAAATCCAAGGCACGTGATGCTCTTTAAAAGGTATTAAACACGCTTGTGCCAACACGATTGGGGCGTTGTCAGTGAGTTGTGGGCCAAAAGGTACGCCAATCATGGATAAAAAAAAATGCACTACCAACAATATTTACATACTCGTCTACAACATGTTCACGTTTATGTCTCTGTGCATAGATTGACACGAGAGTGAAGGCGCCACAGTTCGCGCCGCATTTTACTGCAAGGTAAAGATACCGCAGTTGCACGCTATCCACTTGGCAGTCATCAGTGATTCTTATTATATATTATAAAAAACATTTAATAATTACACTGACCGACAACATTTCAAGATTGACTTTTTGTTTTATGAGTAAAAAATGGTAGGCGCTTTGAAAAAAAAAAATCCTAAGTCCCAAGGCGAATTTAGTAAGGTTGTGGCAGTAATCAGCTGATTTCTTTCGCTGTGGTTCGGAAAATGACAAAATTATATGTTTTTTGTACATTTGTTGTAACGCTAAGGGACAATTTTTCAGTGCGAGTTTAACAGTTAAGCTCATGCCGTTTACTTTTTTCGAAAAAAAATGTTACATTCTTATATTGGTAACATTTACATTAGAGTACCTGCCGTCCTGCAAAATTGCACACTTGCATATTCAGAGGGCAATATTTTAAGAAAAAAACACACAACTCTGTGAAAGGGGTGGGAAAAACAAATAGAGCAACATAATGTAAATGCCCAATCAGTTTAAGAAATTCACCATAGTTAAACTTGCACTTAAAAACTTGCCTTAACTGTCAATGTGCATATAATTTGTTGCTCAATTTTTGTTTCTGCATGTTTAATACGACTTTTTATGGATTCGCCTTGTTCTGACCTCTAAAAATATGTACAATAAGCTGTAGTTTTTGAACAGTTCTGCCTTTAATGTATGAAAGAAGGTATTATTGGAATTTTTCGAGGAAATTAAAGCTTAAATTTTTGAGCGTGATACTGCCGTCTTAAAGAATGGCCAAGAAAAAAATTACGAATATTTCTTGTGTATAAAAGAATCAATATTTGTCAATTTAAAAACCAACACCGTAAATCTTCTTTCTTCCGGTTTCTCAACAAGTTTTTCAAAACTTTTGGTAAACAGTCTTCGGTACACCATTTTGCAGTTACCATTTGACCCTTTTCCAGAGAATAGTAGCTACGATTTTTGATTACCTTTGTTCCTGATTTGTGTGGCTTAACTACTATGGGTGGGTCTGCTACCGTATACCGTATGTAGCTGTTTGGTTTCCAGGTCGTACTTATAGAACCAAGATCGGCCACTAGTCACACTGCCAATTATTAAATTAATTCAGGGAAAATTGAGCAAAATGCACTCGAGCCTCTTTTTGGGCCTCATTTAAAATTCGTGGAACCCATCAGACAGATTTCAATGTATATCGCAAATGATTACTTAACATTCGCCATAAAGTCATCGCAATAAAATCCAATTCATCAGCAATTTTTCAGAGCCATAGTGACATCATCAGAGGGAAGATTTTGCTCGACTTCCTCGAGGCTTGTCTTCTACGGAAAAAAGTCTGGAAAATTGGAATCACTTGGATATAAGCTATAGAGACCATTTTATTCAGATCAGCTAATCGTTACGAAATTTAGAAATAATTCTCGTATTTTGGTATTTTTATTTTTATTTTTAAAAATTAATGAGTACAGGCTCACCAAATAAGCGAACTTTTGATAGTCCCCTGGAATTTCTGTTGCAAACTTGGGTTGCCGTGTGCACTTTTTTACAAAAAACCAAAATTAAGAAGCCGTAGCAGAAATTGTTACACACTTCTTAAGAACTCTGTACTGCTTGAGAAAATTTGGCTCAATAAATTTTTCTTTAGCATTTCTTAGTGTTTTTTTATTTAAGTTTTGGCAGTTTTTGATATTTGGGTACTACGCTTTTGGCCAAAAAAGAAAAAACAAAATGATTTGTGCCAAAAATGGACGCACAAACAATTTTTTAAGTGCGAAATATGGCAAAATTAACATGAAATATACACTAAAAAATTTTTGATTTATCCAAAATTAGTATATAAAAGAGTATAAGTTGTGAACTGCTTCAGTAATGCCTATGCTCTATTTAAAAGTTTTGTATGGCATGAAAAACTTGATTTTAGTGTTTTAAAGATGGAAATATATATTTTTAAATTTTTTAAATTTTTTCGTTTTGCCCGAAAGTTACTTATTTAATCCTTCTTTCGCCATATTTAGTATATTGTAATAAATTTTTTAAAAATTTTCCAAATTTCTCAAAAACTAAATGAAAATGTTGAAAATGTAATTCTGATTTAAAAATGTTACTCAGTGCAACGTCCATTTTGTGGGGGTGAAATAATTTGTTCCAATTTGTAATTACTAGATTAAAAACAGAATGTTAAAACATTAAAAATCTGTTGCATTTTCAGGGAAAATTTAATTTTTCAATATTGCTACATTAAATAAAATAAAGTTACCTTGAACCGAAAATCATCGTTATTTTTTTTATTTCTTTGGAAATACTTAAAATCATTGGCAGAATTCGTTCAAACACTCGAATAAACCTGATCTGATCTGACCATCTGATTCTTTTGCCATATGCTATGCAAATCTAACATTTTTTTACTTAGAATTTTTTTTTAAATCTATGTAATGCTCGTTATTTGATGATTTTTACTTTTTCGATGAAGTTTGATCGATATTTGTGATTTTTATTCTTTCAATCATAAGTGTTGTTGCTAATATAGTAATCGCCGATACATTTTTATGTGTTTATTATAATAGATAAAATTTCAGTCCAATTATTACGATCAAATGTGATCCAAGAATAATGATGAACTTTTATTAAAGCAGTTGTAAGCCAATTATATTTTTGTATAAAAATTATAACCGTTCAGTTCCTTAAGATTACCTAAAAGAGTTTACGTTTTCCTTCATTAGCTTTAACATTGTTAGTTAACAAAAATGTTATTCAATTATTAAATGAAACTTTGTGATATTTTCTATAGAAATCAGTGTTATTTTTTCGAGGACACCAGTAATGAAATTTTGCAACTAACATTAATGGTCTAATAAATTTCATCACAAATATTCGTCTGAAATTTGACTAGATTATTCCAAATTAGAAATTTCGCATAGAATAGCCTTTTTAACGATTTTTGCCTCCGGTCAATAAACGAAAACTTTATTTAGTTATAAAACATTTTGCCTTAAATTCGAACCACCCAGACCACATTTAGACTCAAATTATGAATGTGGTTTATGACTTGGACTATCTAATAGAAATATATGTATAATTAATAAAGTCAAGTTGTATGCAGTAATAAAGATATGTACCTTTAATGATTCCGGGAAGTATCTTTCCAAATACTCCAAAATTTCTGGAAGCTCAGATTCTTGCACCAAACGAAAATGTTTACCTTCAGGAATGATTTCCATTTCTAAAAAAATAAGTTAATATAATATGATATAATATAATATAGTAATATAAGTTGATAAATAGGAATTAAAATTGGATTGATTGATCTTAAACTTTATAGCTGTACACATTTGTTAGAGTTGTTGCTAAAAGTTGACAATCTGTATATTCGATAACTAGTCGATTAGCAACCTTTTTAATGGTTGAGTCGAATAGTAAAGATTCGATTAACCATAAAACGTACCATAGACAAAACAACAAATTCATAAAAAACTTCACTATAGTGGAAAACGACCAGTAAGCATTGTTGGCCTCTCCAAAAATTGTAGAAGTTGAGCCAAACATCGAACTACATGATGTAAGCGCCAAATTGTTAGCATTATTATTATTTGAAGTTAGTGTAAAAGGGAAATTTTTTGGTAAAGTGGTAAATGAAATACCCGATATAATGGGTAAATGCCCGGGTATTTAAACTTTGTCATAGAAAATTTGTGAGCAAATAATTTTGACTTTAAAAATTAATGAATTTTATAAATAAAACTAAAAATGCGTACATGGTAGGTGAAACATAACAACCTAATACAATAACTATATTTTTATTTTTGCAACTTTACATTATAGCATACGAACGAAAATTTAGTTACTGTCACTGAAATGTTCATCGTCAATTTCACTCCGAAAATAATTTAAAGAAGAAGGATGTGTAGAATGGGTAACACCTTAAATGAACTAGTTCAATTAATTATCCTCAGAACTTACAATTTTTAGGGAAGTATTTCTTTCGTCATATTTCTTTATTGAAGAGATTCCAATTATATTATATTATGAGTTTCACATCCACGATATCTATATCTAGTATCTTCTCCACAATCTACTTTTTGATATTTAAGAAACGCAAAAATGTTTCGGTATCAATCGCAGGTCAGGAAAATAAACCGCCTTTTCCTATAGGCGAATGCAATAAAATGGCATGAAAATATTCAAGTACCAAAAATTCTACAAGTCCCAAACATCATTCACGAGTTGCCTTATTCTAATCGTTCACTAACGGTATGTTTTCTTATTTGATAAATGATTGTTTTTAATTTTTTAGAAAACTGCCAAGAAGATTTAATAATTATAATCCTTTTCATATTTCCTTTTTTCCAAAGTCGTTGTCGTCGCTAAAGAAAAGCATAGACTAACAACGAAACACTTGTGCATTGCTCTTCTTATGCATTGATTTTTGCACCGAGATCTTGCGATCTAACGCCTGCTGTTACGTGACTCTTGAACTTAATTAAAAAACGAGTTTAGCTATTAATCCTTATTGACACAGATATTTGCTTCCAATTGCGTATAAAGTATCGAATAAATTATTGTTCGTTACAGTAAAGAAAATAATACGGTATATGTATATCCAAAATGATAGAAAATAAGATGACTGACAGCAACTGATTGTGACGTAATAAAAGCTAGACAGTGAGAGAGTAAACATAAAATTCTAAAAAATATAGAAATTTGCTCAGGGAATGACACAAGAATGGTGGGGGTTATATGAAATATTAAAATTGGGTATTAAACGCTTCGTTTTGGTTTATAGCTCGTTTGGTTTATAGCTAGCTATATGTTGAAAAGGATTGCTACCTCCTATTTGAAATTTCAAATTATATTAAATTAAACACAAGATATATGAAATAATAGGATATGGGAGTCAAGCCATTCTTCTCGCGGTTTTCCACCTTGTTTGGAAAGTCAAATTTAATTAAATTATACCCAAGTTATATGTAAGAAAACCCGAAATCCGTTTTCTGGTTACATAAGCAAAGTTCAATTAATAAATAAATACAGACAGCACAACGTCTACAGGGTATCATCTAGTACAATATATATGTATATAAATAAATATATAAATCTGTGGTCTCAGGTATAAAAGTTCTAACTGCGTTTTTTGATTTTTGAGTTCTGATAACAAATTTAATTTATTTTAAAAATTTGGCTATAAATAATATATAACAATATATAAGAGTAACTATCGTGGTAGTAAGTGTTATTCAACAGTACAGGTTTGCTTTTATTGAGTTTATTCTCGCAAAGGCCTATATAGTTTTTTTTTTTTTAAGAGAATTTGTACTACAAATTTCATATCTAACACCAGAAATATAGAATATGCATCAGAGATAGGTGCTGGGCTTAGTTTAGTATGTGTGTCAAAAAAAATTTAGCTTCATCAAACGAACAGAAAGCTATTACCACTATAACCCAATTACCATCATTAACTTGGCCGCTAAAAGTGCAGATACCAAAGTAGTTAGACGAATTGAATTGATCGAAATAAATACAAACCAATTCGATACATACAAACAAAATCGAATAAATAGGCCAAACAACGAAAGAATTCGTTTGGTTGAAAATATCTATGGGGTGGCACTTTTTTGGTTTCACTCTATCACAAGCTATATATTTGCATGGATACAAATTGAATACATTCAAACAGACAAACATACATACATACATACATTTGTATTTATTGATACCATGGCAATACTCAATAGCTGAAATATCAAAAAAGGATTTCTAAGATGAGCTAATTACATTGCTATGAACTTCGGAAAACCTAGTTCCGCCGAGAAATTGGATATGCTGACTTAACAAGCTGTGTATAAATGGCATTTGGACCAACAGCTTAGAAATAGAAACTAATCAAACTGAAAAGAGCCACAAAACAGGAAATGGATAATTAGCAGATATAGAATGTCATGGACATACATAGATAAACGAACGTACATATCTACATATGTGTACCGTCCAAACATTTACATAAGTATCCAATTACAAATATACAGATATTTGAATTAGCATATAAACAATTAATTATTTGTATTAATATCAAAATGGGCACATGTTGAAAATTTATAAATATTATTATTGTTATTCTAAATTTCATTTAGTCTATAAAAATAAAAGTGCAAAGTTGCCAGAGTAAAATTACATTCTTCTATTAAACAAACAAGTATTAGTAATTCACAGCTCATGGCTTTTAAATGATAATTAAGAAAAAAATGTTGCACATTTCGATAGATAGATGAAGCTAAATGAAACTTAAATTATATTTCCGGATAAGACAGATGTTTATGTTTTTATGTGGTTTTTATGTGTTTAAAATATTACCCTCACAAATTAGTTTTACGGAGGGAATCTCTTACTACTTACAAGTTTTTTTTTTGAATATTTGTGTAAGGAAACTTGATAGTTTGGTAAAGAGCGATAATCACGAAATATGCTGTCGTATTCTAACAACAAACCCTCAAATTCGCATAACGAAAAAAAAATCTCTTTAAATGTTTAAGTTTGAAAGATAAGTTTTTAATTGTTCTTTTAATACTCTGATACTCTTTAAAAAAATCAACTACATAAAAATAAACACCGCAATAAAAACAAAAATTTTCTAGCTACCAAAAGAAATAAATATGGGAATGAAATGGCGATTAAGAAATATTTCCTCCAATTTGAGAGAAAATATTTCAGATTATTAAGGTTTTCATTCATTTTGAAGAAAACTTTACTCACAATTTGAAGAAAAAAACATCAATTTCTAATGTGTAATTCCACTTTTTTACATTACTATTGTAATATATGTAGATTTGTTTAAGTTTTTATTTTTTATTTTAGAAAAAATGTAAATATCAATGATCTTCTGCGCCTGGGCTGAGAACAAATTCATTAAATAATTCCCCTATATTCTCTTTGTTTGCTTTAATTAATAAAAGCAATTCCAAGCATTCCTTTGTTATCGATTTTTGAGTTTTTCTTTTCTCGAAATAAATGTCACCTCATTCTAGAGCAACATTACGAAAATGTTGTCATGGACCCTGCAAAAATGTTGGATTTTTCCATATGAGAAAAGAAAAACAAAATTCCACCCTATCAATTTGCATCATCAATTTAATTCATCGAACACAATTAGGTGATTCACAAGGTGTAATAATGTGTCATGAATCATAAAGTCATAAATTTTTGGATTTCAAAAGTTATGTTTTTGGATTTCATTAAAACAAATAATTAACTGCTGAGAAAAGAGCACGAAAATTTGACAGAACTTGCACGAGGGAAAAGAAATGCAACATTATTCCGAGAAAAGAAAACCCTATTAGTCCCGATAACATGGGATTTGAAGTTTGAAACAATCTATTAATAATATCTGCATTACAGAACTAAGTATGTTGCCAATTTTCGGGCGTAGTTTTCATGATATTGCAGTAAGTGTTTATATTTTGGCGTCTGCTGCCTTTTGCGATAGCTGTTCTATGGATGTACATTAGAATAACTTATTTCATAGTAGCCGTTGCATATGTAGGTAAACTTTTTATGCCTATTTTATGACCACTGGATGTTACTTCCAATATCACCTTAAAATAAAAAAATTTAGTTTTGGTTAAACCCTGTAACTTATGCTGCCAAATCAAGATAGGAAAGAAACGTCTGCTCGTGTTCGTATCTTTACTGTTTCCGAAATCAGATTCGGAAATTTTTTATTTTATTTTATTTTGTTTATGAAATCAATGAATACAAACCATTTTTATTTATTTTATTGTGTGTTATTTATTATGCCTTTTTCCTGTTTGATACGCGCCTGCATTTTTTAGTGGTAATTTAGAGGACATAGTATGTAAAATACCTTCATATAATAATTATTTTTTATTGAGAAGTTGATGTGCATACAAAAAAAAATAATGTCTTTAGGAGCTTTTCGGTCGGTTATGTATTAAAGCAAACAAAAAGTTTCTTTTTTTCTCCTACGCGTTTCGGCGTCTTCCGCGCCTTCATCAGGGAGTCTGCATTTTATTGGTCCCAAGAAAAATACAAAAATAATGTCTGTTAGTATCTTTGGCGCAGCCATATCGTTCATACGATTTCAACTTATTTTTTGCACTTGGGAAAAGGTTATGCCATTGTAAAATTATTGCAGGGAATGCAGCAATAAAATACAGTTAGACCATTTTTAGAAACTTTCTCAATCAGCTTGTCTGTTTACCTGTTTGAACTATTTAATCTCCGATTCTCCTGAATGGATTTTCATAAGGCTTTAACTGGTGACTAGGCAGCAACCTCGGGCACAACATAAGGTATATTTTATCAAAATATTAAATAAGGGGGAAAAATGTTCGTAGAAATGTTTTAGAACCATGACGGTGTTTATTTATTTTTTTAAAGCGTTGCGACACGCTTTGATTACACCAAATGATTGGAATAAAAGTCAAAAAAGAATAAAATGAGTTTTATTACCATTCAAACAATAAGTATTATTCATAATTAAGAAACGAAAAGTCAAAAACTTTTATTTATTCATTTTCTTAAATGTTCCCCCTTATTGCTTATAATGGTTATGGTATATATTTTAATTCAATTTTTGACTTATGTTGAAGTTTTTAATAGACATTGAATTTATGATTTCTAAAGAGGGTTATTTGCTTGATTTGTTGGAGCGAAAACTTCACTGGCAATTGTTGGCTAACTCGAAGCTCCTCCACGCACATTTATGAAATGCATTAACACGATGACTCAAAATCAATAATGTGCTCTATTTTGGCTCGGAATGCAAATGTTAGCGAAAAGTATACGTATACGCTCTTGTTAGATATTAAATACATATGTACCAAGAATGATAGAATACAAGATGGCGCCTTCCCGCGGTGAAATGACAGATCTCGCCTTTAGTAAACAAGAATACGGGAGAGAGAAAATTGAACAACTTCCAATATTTCATTGAAAAACGTGTTCTAATTGTTCTAAAGTGTAAAAGTATGAATTTATAGGCAGACATTTAATAAATAAATTCGCAAAATACTAAAAAAAGTGTCTCTTTTTCTTAATTTGTGAAAAAAGCTTTGTCTAGTTGAAGTTGAGAATTGTCAAACCCGGCAAAACCAAAGTAGCGGTACTTCTAAAGGCGTCACCTTCAGTATTCAGTACACCGTGCATATGTACACTGTATAAACGTCCATGCGGATAAATCGATTTTTGTTTTTTTAATTATACATAGCTTAAAAGTATTTAGATGATTCACAAGGTGTCACAATTAATAAAGTTATAACATTTTAAATTTCACATTTTATGCTGACGCGTCGAATGAAAAAACAATTAAAATTGTGAAATTTTATATTTTTGAAATTTTATGACTTAATCAGGACCCCTTGGCACCTAATTCTAAAGATCATGCCGAATCAGAATAAGAATCAAAAATTATTTTTTTAATGGTTTGTTTTCGCAAAATATATCTAGAGATCCAAACATACATTAAAAAAAAAGGTCTTTGGATCGTACCCTTTAACCTTTAGGTAACGAGATTTATTTAATTATTCTATTCTGCATGAAGATAGACCATTACCGGGAAATATGATCAATATTTTATTCTTGCTAAATTTAGAGTTTTCTCATGTATTTGTTTTTTGTAGACATGTGGTTTTCTAGAAGAAATAAATCATATATACTTCGATGTTATGACCAAAAATTTAGCTTTTTTATAAAAATAAGGGTTTGCCATTATGTTTTAAAAATATTTTCGGGCAAATAACCGCCGAATAAATTCCAGCCAAGAGTCCCAGTTGTTTACCATTTATGCAGCAATTTGGGCCGCATGTCAGCTATAACGCGCCTAATATTCTCTTCCAAGGCGTCAATCGCCTCGGGCTTATCAGCGAAGCCAAGCGATTTCACATAACCCCACAAAAAATAGTCAAGCGTTGTTAAATCGCGCCCGGCTCACTAAAAGTTTCTTTCAATAAATTTATTGTTTCGTTGGCATGTAGCGCCGTCTTGTTGAACCAAAGGTCGTCCACATCAACATCCTCCAATTCAGGCACGAAAAAGTAATTAATCATGGCTCTATGGCGTTTCCTATTGACTGTAACATTATGGCCGGCTTGATTTTTGAAGAAATATCTGCCCATAGAGCACTCCAAACAGTGACTTTTTGAAGATGTAACGGCGTCTCAACAATAGCTTGTGGTTTATCAACAATTCAACCAAAAGTGAGCTTCATCGCTGAACAAAATTTTCTTGTGAAAATCGGGATCGGTGGCAATCGTTCGGCTTCAATTCTTGCACGAGTTGCATTTGTAAGCCCGCAAACCAAGATGCTTTCGCAAAATCTTCCATAGAGTGAATGGGCACAGCTCCAATTGTTGCGCGCGAAGGTGGATTTACTTATTCGGGTCTTCTTCGCTACCCTGCTCCACAGCAGCAGTAGCGTCTTCGGTGTGCACTGTGCGGCATCTCTGAGGGTACGCATTATCCACTAGAGTAAACGTGGTGCGAAACCGATCCATGGTTGCTCGAATTACTGACTCTGTTGGGCGATTATGTTGACCATTATTTTGGTAATAAATTTGCACGATTTGCAAACGTCTTTTGGGAGTAAATCTGGTTATTATGAAATGGCAAACCAAACTGAGTATAAATCAAGTAATAGCTGGCAAAATGACCAGCTCCGAAAAAAGTATTGCCTCATTGTAATCCACAAGAAACGTTTACCGTATTTATACAATGTCTATAGAGTTCGCTCGTTTAATGTCATGGGATTATAAATATAACTAACCGGAACCGCAATATGAGATTTTCTTTATTACTTTACTTGCATTTAAAAATCCTTTCATTTCAATAATCGTGCAAAGTTGTACGTACAAATGACTTTATTTTTAAAATTAACCAAAAAAAAACAAAAACACATTCGAATGTAGTTATAAATAACATAATAACACAATTGCATATTGAGACTATCTACAACAGCTTGTAAAGTGAAAAATTCCGAGGGAAAATGTAATTCAAGAAATACCCTATGTTTTGGTTTTGCTGGCCTTTGTGCAGTATGTCTAATAAGTAGAATTCAAAATTAGCCACCGTAGTCGAGTGTGTAGGTGCGGCCTCGGTTCAAATTCTGACCGGGGCAAATAACAGCATAATTGATATAAAAGGTTTTTGCTAAATGGCTTGACAGGCAAACCTCCGAATGTATTTCTATAATGAAAAAAAACCTATCACAAAAATCATTTGCCATTCGGAGGTGGCGTAAAATTGTGGGTTCCTCAATTTGCATTTATTACAACACCAAGCCACACTACTTAAATGGTAGAAGAAGTTCGGTCAAGAAAAAAGCTATATGACATATGTAAATGCCAAATTATTATTATTATTATATATATACATATATCGTAAAAACCACCTCACCGAATCGCACCAAATGTAACACATAAAGCAGCCGTTTAAAATTCTAAAGCTACATTCTGAAGACTTTTGAAATCGGACAAAAACTACACCCCTCTTCCATATAACGGTAATTGTCGAAAATGCAAAAAATTCAATATTTCTCTTATTGATGATTGTATAGTTTAAGATCCGAATAAGAAACGAGTTTCAGCGGTCTATTTAATGGATTTCCGTGTAGGCGCCTAATTCTGTGCTATTTTTGCCAAACACTTTTAAAATTGAAAAATAATAAAATGATAACATTTTTTTAATAAAGACATAATGAAATTGATTAGAATTGTCCAAGTTTTCAATTGTCGTACTTGGCAGCCCACAAACATTATTATTTTAATCAAAATTAGCATTCAGGTATCAGTAAAATGTTGGTTAAACCCCATGTGTCATAAGAGCCTACCTTTAATTGGTAAGTATACATATAGATATTCTCATCTTTCGACATTCTAAATTTAAACCAATGTTTAAAAGAAATGTCATTCAAAACCATATCTTAAAAATAACACGGAAATTAGTGCAATATTTTTAAGATGTACCTATTTGCTAGCTAAGCACGGCATTATAAATATTTGGAAGTTTATGTTTGGTATTTTTTTGAGTATAAGAAATATGATTTATAAAGATTTAAAAATCCCAATAAATATTAAATTTCACATATTTATATTCTAATAGCCTATTTAAGTTCCACACTTTTTGCAAACTTATAAGCCGTAAATTTCTTTAATTTAGTTTAAAATAGGGGGGAAAATTACAAAGAGTGTATCGTTTAAAAGTTTAAAATTGTGCATAGTTATACATATTTTGTATATATAAATACATTTCGCGCACATAAGATATTACATAAATATACATGCATAAGTATTTATTAAAAAAAAAAATAACTTTTGTAGTTTCTGAAGAGAAATTACTAGAACGCAAATAGGCCCAAGAATTTTGGGTCAGTTTGCATAGGCCATAATTAGAAATTATTTATGGGTAGTTTTGCCTTCATTTAGTTATTTTAACAAGCATCCCGTGTTTTTAGTAACATCAACCAGGATCTTTAATTGTGATGAGTCGGCGTTTTTTCTGTCTGTGTTGACCAGACGCGGTGCTAAACTTCAGATTAGGAAATTATGGCCAAGAATGCCTAACGTGATCTATAGGCTCATTTACTATTGATATTTATTTCATATTATATTCACTATTTTCCCTTATAAGCGCTTTCCGTAAAATATTCTTGCGAAATACCCTAAGAACTAGCCCATTGGGAAATTTGACTCAGACTTGATAATCAGCGGCACTTTTTTTTAATACATATATCGCAAATGTGGTTTATCCTTTCTTACTGAAAATGAACGCACAACTTCCGGTGGTTTTAGTTTTGTATGGGCACTTATCATATATACAATCTCTTCCTCACAGCGAATTTTGCAAGGAACACGGCATTATTCTAAGTGCGCGTCTTTCAAATTCAGCACACTTGCTACGGCCTATTGGCGTCGGAGTTTTTCACTGCATAAAAAACGCTTGGAAAAAGGAAGTTCAACATTGAAAAATAGCAAACAATGGGCAGGGAATGAAGCGTGAAGATTTCGGCCCTGCCTCGATTAATACTGATCTTATAAAGAATGCTTCCAGAGCTTGGGGTTAATAGTGAAGTGCTGTTCTTCTATCCATCTAAATGTAAGCTAGTTAAACTTTATTTCTCGAATGCGACGGAGTGTAAGCTGCACCATTTAGCAGCTTTGTCAGTATACTGTGACTAAATACTAGAGCATTGATTTTCAATATTTAAGTTGTGGAAAGTAGGTACAACTGAAACCCCACCTTTGAGAAGTTCAACTTCAAATTTCAGCATAATGGATACGCAAACTTATGTAAATCAATCAGTAAAAGCATCTTGTAAAACTGGGCAAAGGAAAGGACAATACATACACTACTTATCTTAATTAAAATTACAGATTACAGCGACACTAGAGTTTTATAACGAACTGACTCTGGGTAGCCCAACTGCTAATAATACAAATAATACAGGAACTAATAAGGCTGAATTTCTAAAACCATTTAAAAAGGCTCTTTTCTGAGCCTTTATCAAACGACCCAAAGAAAAAAACAATTTAAGAAAAAGCTCACTCCAACTATGGTAATAACAACGAACGTTCCTCTAACAGAAAATCTCTTCCAAATCACCATACCAGAGCTAATTTGAATTTTGCTGATTGATATTAAAATCTGATTAGATCCAATTGGTTTCTATGTGTGGTGAATTGGACTAGAATTCTTGCCACAAGAAAGGAAACGCAATGCAATTTCTTGTAATCTGCGTTCTTTAGTAACAGTTTCAGTTTATCTGGAATATTCACGGCGCTTGAATAAGGAAAAACTGGAAAAATTCTAAAATAGCTTTTAACAAAAATCAATTGGTGTTGGCCAGAAAAGGAATTTAATTAAAATGATATAACTTGTTGTAAAACACATTTTATTACTTTAAACAATTAGTTTTTAAATGATATAAATGCCACAAGCGATTTTGTTTTTTTTGCTTTTACTTGCACATACTTTTAATAAAGCTCAAATTTTTTAACAGATGTTATTGTACTTGTAAATTTTGTTTTTTATGTTTTAACTACATAAATCTGTGCAAATAATGTAAATATTTAGTATTCAATTACATTATTTCGTTTTGTGTAAAATGTTTACAAAAAAAAATGTGTCCTTTTTATAATTTACAACTGAAATAGGATCGCACTTGCACGGAATTAGGAACCGGACAAAATTTGGCAGGGAATAAGGAGCAAACATTGTTTTTTGGAAAAATGTGAAGAGCTTAAATTTTGGATATTTTCAAAAATTGTATTAATCATAAAAAGAAAGCATAAGGTCTCTGGACCCATAGAAGGCAGTATTAGAGTTCAACTGATTTTTGCTGATCTAAAATATTACTTTAACGTGGATATGTCTTAATAGTCCGTAAATAGGTACAGTTACCTTATATATTAAGTAATATACATCAAATTTTCATCCATTAAACAGACCAGTAAAAGTCATTTCCTATTCGGATTCTCTACTAGTAGAAAAGTTATAAAAGTTCAAGTTCACTTCATCGATGACTAAAATATCGCAGCTTTGCTTTTGTATGAGATATGATGATGGCTGCAGTTTTTGTCTGATTTCAAAAGTTTTCAGGGTGTAGCTTGGTTTGATGATTATTTTTGTATTATGGTACAGGTCAATATATATGTATTTTAGTACATTCGGTAAAAAAGATTCATAAAATTCTTAAGTGTTTCTAATTTTGATACGAACTGTACATACATATGTATGTGCACAAATTTGCATACGTATGTATGTGGGTACAGACGAGTGCTTTTATTAATATTTTTTTCCTAACTGCAGTCTGTCGGGTAGACATATGTATGTACATAAGGAAATGGCATTCAAATTTCATGAATTTTCAGATGCATATATCCTAAAAGCAGAGACCGAATCAACTGGCAGGCACAAGTGCATTTAAAAATGAAAATATACAGATATTATCATAAGTATTTATAAATACGTAAATATGTGTATATAAGGTATAGTATATACTCGTTTATGTTATACTTACAAACAATTAAAGTCCAACGGGCTTGTGTAAAGGTATATTTCCAAATGTTATCTTTAATTTCCTGCTTCTACGTTTACTTGTTAGTATTTGAATTTACGGTACTTCTCACGTTTTTAATAATTTAAGTTTTATTCCGAAATATTATAATTTTATTTATATTATTTATTCATAAAGACGCGTAAAAAGGCGATTAGTGAAAATAATAGTTATTATTATTATTATTATATGTATATTTAAATTTTTTATTTCTTTTTTAAAGAAGTGCAATTGTTAAATTAAGATAATCACAGATTTCAATTATTTTTCAATTAGGTTTTTTGTTTGTTTCTTAATCTTTGTTTGAATCTACTAAACGAGTATTTTTAAATTATTTTTGTTTTTCTTTTCTTAGTTGTCTGCTTCGATATTTTCTTAATTAAATATTTACGATTTTATTATGTATGTATACTTATTTTTGTCTTTGTGATGTTTCGTAATTTTTATTTGTTATTTGGGTTGGCCTTTTTAGTTGGAGATGACGGGAGGCGAATCTTTTTTTAGTCAAATATGATTTACGTTTTAGTATCGTATCTTCAAATGATATTTATTATTTAGATTTTTAATTATTTGTTGTTTGTATATTTAATTATTGTTTACATGAATTTCGTATATGTATTTAAACGGATTTTATTTCTCAATTCTCAGCTGCAAAGTTGCCTTATTTTGAGCGCTTTGTGTTGCCCCCCGGAGCACCTCCACCGGCCGAACCCGGTTCAAACTAAGAAGATTATTTTAATGTTCCCCACTGTTAAATACTTATTTACACAAGCACTTGACCGCTAACAAATCAAATATTCTTTCAATTATTACAATTTAAACGCAAGCACGTTTTTATTTATTTTTTATTTTTTTTGTTAATTAATTTTTTTCCACCTATGTGTCTGCTATGAATATTTCAATGTCCGTCCGGCCAGACTTTCTCGTGCCAACGATAATGGTCGTCCGCTTATGATGAAGAATTCTATCGGCTTCTTGCTTTAGCTTTTGTCGTATTCGTAGTTTGTTGCAATTGCCGTAACAGCTGCTGCAGAAACGTTGTTTTCGCCGTCGTTGTTGTGGTTGTTATTGTTGTTGTACCTTTATAATACTATGTGCGATTTTTGCTGATGTGCATCGTCGAATTGCCGCCGCCGCGCATATGTTAGGTAAGTATGTATGTATGTATGTGTGTGTAGATAGTTACACGCCGTGGAATTTGCTCGCACGAGCCACCGTTGCTCGCGTTTTCCTTTTCCGAATTCTTATGTGGGTTTTATCGAATTTTCAGTGCTGCGCACTAAACACACAATTCAATTTGAAGAAAATTTCACAGACTCTGCCAATCAATCGATTTTTTTATTTGAATTTCTTATTTTTGATTTTTTTTCTTCTTTTGATTAGCAAAAGAGTTATAGATTTAACGATTTTTCAAGCAATGTTTGTATTCAAATGCGTCACACAGGACTCGTGTTTCCTCAATCTATTTCAATTAGATGTAGTAGAATTATGCCAGAAAACGGCTTTAAAAGTGATGTACTTTTTTCTTTTTCTGAGGACTGTATTGATAAATATCTTTTAGCACATTTATGTATGTAAAACGCCTATCATTCGTTCCGGCTCTGCAACTTTGGTAGATACAATTTTAATCCTCACAGACTTAAATAACTGATGTGCTATGAATTCCAAGTATACAGATGTTTGGCTGCTTTTTTGCACTTCCAATTGCCGAAATATTTGGAAACTCTTGTGGCGACTAGTGACGGACTCGAACTGTTTGTTTGGCAAGGAGCAGATGTTGCATTTAGGCTTTTTGGCATATCAGAAAATTTCATTGCGCTGCCGCATTCTTTGCGATTGCTGCACTGTTGAAATGTTCTGCTCTCTTAAAATTCTCTGCTTCCAACACTAATGCACATACATCCCTACATACATATTTTCATACAAGATATGTATGTATGTGTATAGTTCTTATTGCTTCTACTGTTAGTTCGTGCTGCTATTGACAGACCCCACTCATGTGTGACCTAAACGATGAAATTTGTTTGCGCAAGTTGAAATTTGTTCAATGAGAGCTGCGAAGCATTCAGAATATAGTTTTTATCTATCGCACAGCTTAGTACAGCATATCTATCGCACGTTTAGTATTAAATAATATATTATATCATCTCAAGTCACTAAATTTGAGGCTGGTGGCTTGAGATGATTTCGGTATTCAGTAAGCAACAGTCACAAAAAATTTCACCAAAGACTGGGGTGAAAAGCAGTAGAGACAGTCAGGTGATAGTATATTCAGCTAGAGCTGAATGAAAAACTGTTTATCGATAGCACACAATATACTTTTTCAATTCTTCGTCAACAGCATTATTGCGATGTAAAAAATGTGTCGCACTGAGAAACTCTCATATTTTTTTATAGTGCAAGGCTGGTGCTGATGATAAGAATATGGCATATATATATGTATATATATATGTACATTGATTGTTTAAATCACTAAAACTTCAAATATTTTGACTGACTTTCTTTTCTATATTTCATTTTATTTTCCTCTCAAAAATATAATGTTAAGCTGCAAAATGGCCATGTATGTGGAATTGATAGAATTCTTCTGGCTCACAATGTCTTATACTCAAAAATATCATTGGAACTCTATTGAAAATTATTAAACATTTAAACAAAAGCTAAACAAGAAAATTGTTTTAATTTTCCTTACTAAACTTATAGTTTGTAATTTGTATTATTCACAGTTTGAGATTCCCCGAGAATGATTGACTTATGGCTGAATTTAACTTAGTTCATACGGAATAAGTACTTAATTGCTAAAAGTGTCGTAAAGAGTTGGTATCGATACGTTAGAACCGATATTTACTTCCCAAGTAGAAGCACCGATACCTACCTGGTATCGTTTCATCTCTACACATAATTGCCTTGAAGCAATTTCTTCAATTTGAATAAAAATTAGATAATAATAATCTGTTAGATGCGTGAATATCATAACCTATCACCTAATTTTGTGCTTAACGAAACTAAACTGCGCAATCTCTAAGTTGCGCGCTTTCGTTCGGACTTTTGATCCGCAAATAACAGGGTTTCTTAATATGGAACCCATGAATGTAGATGTATCCTTGTTGTGCTGTTAAACTAACAATCACAAATTCGGTGGAATGAATACTGAAGGTGGTTGTATTTCATCATTCTTGGTATGTACATACATTGGATATGTATGTACATATGTATATATTCTACATACATATGTACATATGTAACATGTATGCATGTTTTCGAATTTCGCCAATGTAAGAATATTTATCCAGAACCTTAGTTGCTGTGCTGATATCGCAGTCACTCTCGAAGTTTTCAAAGTTAACCTTACTACCGAAACTCAACATGAATCACCAATGAAGAGCCGAACTACAAGATAAACAACCTTCTCATGAGTTCAGCACAACGCATGGCCGCAACTAAAGCGAAAATGGCAACAAACAACAAATTCTTACATACATACATATGTATGTACATATGTACATACATCAAATTATAATATACTATATAGTCTCTCAATGACATTTTTCGGGTTTCCAATCCCCCACAATACGTGTTTTAGAACGAAGTTTTTGGAATACACACGATTCTTAAAAAAGCTTACATAACATATGTATGTACATACATAAGTTCTATAAATATACTACTTTGCGTTAATTTTAAATATATTTGAATAATATTACGTTCTCACTGCGTCTTAAAATCGAGTTTTTGGGACATTTTGGCCATTTGAGCTTGTACCGCATATTTCAATACATTTACAAATTGTGCAAAAAAAAAACGAACTTTACAATTGGTCTTGAATATACTTAAGAGCAGTCGAACGAATATATCCTCTCTCATTTTTCAAAGTAAAAAAATGTCGTCATGGTTAGCCAACACCTTGCATTTTTTCGGTCTCGATTCATGACAATATGTTCACTGTCTCGACTCTTTCTTGATCTCAGATATGTCGTAAGAAACCCACCTCATTGATTGCGTTTTCATATCCATGCAATGCAAATAGGGCAATAGCAATACTAAAAGTCACTGGTCCATATGATAAGTAATCATATATTTACTTCTAATTAACAGAATGTTAACAGAAATAGAAATAAGAGAAACGCAATTCAGAAGAAAACAATCATTTTCCCTATCGCTAGTGCGGATTGTTTTTTATCAAGGTTCTTGAAGCATCCCGACAAGAGCTAAAAATTCAATTGAAAGGGTTAACGGTAAACGTTCTAAGAAACACCTAACTAACTTTTACGGATCGGATTTTCCCCTATGTAAATGGTTAAAAGTGGTTTCGATTTTCGATTTCTGACAGTTTTCGGATTTATTGCCTATAAAAACTTGGAATATAGATATGTATGTATGTATATACAGTGTGACAGGGATTTTTTGGCCAGTTTCGACACTTTATTTGTAACTTACTAATTTTAACAAAAATACAATTCATTCTACAATCAATAAAACTTACATTTTTCAAATTTCAAATTTCTTCTTGCAAATTTGTATAAAAATTAACAAGTTTTCATACAAATTTCAATTTCTTTAATCGGAATATTCCATCAGATCTAAGAATAATAAAGTACAAGTGCCAGTTTGCTAAACATTTTCATTGATTTTTCATACTGTGTTTTGCTGACTGTGTTGGTCATTCTCTTTCATGTGGGGTAAATGTTGTGTTATTTAGGTGGTGAGTTAATTGAGGAAGGTTGAAGATTTACAGGTGATCCAACTTTATTCACTTAAAAAAACGTACAATTTTGACAATATGTATTATGGTCGTTACTGGATTTTTCCTTTCATTACGATAATAAAAAAATTGTATATGGGGGAAAATGAGCAACACTGCCAACAACAAAGCAAAATTTCAAAAATATACCCGCCTTTTAAGCCTCTCGAAACTTGCAATTTATTATACATACATACGTAAGAACTTAACTAAAATTTAATTAGAAATAAATTAAGTCACGAAACTATCAATAAGTCCCTGTTGTAGTGTTATGTATTTCAACTTGATTGGACAGTATTAATTTATTTTACAGAAAACTAAATTTCGACACAGCAATTTATACTAAAAACACAAGTCCCCTTGAAAAGTTTCTAAAGCCGCCAATGGTAACATGGTGTGTATGCATGTATGCATGTGTGTACAAGTATATAAGTATGTAAGTATGTGTATGAATATAGGTAAAGATACTCGCAATGCTGAATTCTTGTTGATATTTTCACTTTTACGCCCCACGTCCTTGCGTTTGCGCATTTACCAATCTGCTCTGCACTGCGTTGAAGGGATTTTGTCTTCTCTTAATCTCAAATTCTGCTGATGCCTGCAAAAATAAATACATACATACATACATATGTATGTATGTATGTACATATGTATTATTAGTGCGAGTATGAGTTAAGCGATTCATGAAACATTGGGCATTGGGTGCGTGCCCGATGAGAGTCCCAAACTCTTGTTGCACACTTTGTGGTTCCTGTATTGACATCAGCATGAATCAGCCAAAATTTGCACATGTGTTGACGTCCGCACATAAACGCACATGTCACACATACATACATACATATGTACGTCATACATTTGCACATGTACATAGTTGAAGGTAAACAGAGAAAAAATGTTTACTTAGTTTAACTTTCTTACTTACATACTACATATGTGCATATACCATAGATATGTACATATGTATGTAGGTTCTTATCAAGGAGTGCATTACAGAAGGAACTTTTCTTATAGTAGTTTACATTATTATAATTAATATGTACATACTATGTACATACATATATGTACATATGTATCTTCGTACACTCACGTCTAATATTTTTTGTTAGCATTTTAATGTAGGTATGATGGGAAATGATTTACATGATTGACTATGATTTGCCGACTGCATGTGTACTAAATATTTGCACTTGACCAACTCTCGTTAGTAACAATTTATCTATGTAT
Source organism: Anomoia purmunda (assembly GCA_951828415.1). Taxonomy (NCBI): domain Eukaryota; kingdom Metazoa; phylum Arthropoda; class Insecta; order Diptera; family Tephritidae; genus Anomoia; species Anomoia purmunda. The sequence continues at coordinate 85,008,340 of OX639994.1, forward strand.
GTACATATGTATGTACATACATACGAATATCAAAGCCAGTTAGTTACCTATCATATTTACATACATACATAAGTATGTATTCTGAAAAATCAATCATATTGCATCAGGCGCCACTTTGCTTATCAAATTTGGTAATCCAACAAAAAGCGTCTCTCTTCAACCACATACATATGTATGTACATATGTACATTGTACATAAATGAAGTGTATTCATAATTAGAACTATTGCGAGTCGGCTTAACTGTACCGGTAAATTCTCCTGCCAATGTAAATATGGTAACTACGTACATACATATAAGAAAAGCACATGTACATAAGTTTGTATGTAAGTATGTTGTTAACTCATATATTTAGCAATCGGCAAACATTTATTCTCTCCGGAGTGCAGATACTCTTCCAATCGGTGCAGATTGCAATCCAAAATTTATATATGTACATATGTACATAAATAAATGAACTGTACTCATTCCTGTATGAAATCTCTTATTTTGATTATCATTAGCAGCATTTTCACATTATTCTCTGTAATCATAGTTCTTGTGCATGTGCAGTTTCCCTGTTAAGGTTTGTCGTTTGCCGCTTGCGGCATGTTAAGCAAACATGAGCTAACAGTATATACCCCCAGAAGATAGAAATAAAATGTGTAAATGGAAAATAAGTTTTTAATTAACTTTTTTTTCTTTTGTTGTGGTTTGGCAGTAGTTTTATTTAAAAAGATACACCAGATTTTGAGAAAGGAAAGGGGTTACACTATATTTTCTAACATACAGTACTGGGTAAAATATTAAGAACGTCCTGGCGAATCATTAAACAGTTTAGATGGAAATTAAATTTTAAGTAGGGCTGCAGTGTTTTTCGGGACAAAAGCTGTAAGTACTTTACTAAGACAACCTAAAGGGTGATCCTACAATAAGCGCTACCGCGGGGCCAACCTTTTGGCATTTCATATATGGTTCTATCGATCGTATTATGCGAAATACTGAATCCGACCGTCAACGAATCGATTAAACCTTATCAGTGTGCTCTTAGATCTGGTAAATCTAACATCGACCAGATATTCATGACACGCCAAATATTGGAAAAGACCCGTGAGACGAGAATCTGCACACACCCTGTCTTTGTCGGCTTTGCAAAACTAATATGGATATGTAAAATGACGCTGAGCAAAGCCACTAGCTCCGTTAGAAGCGGGAAGGACCTCTCCGAGCCATTTGATATAAAACGAGGTTCCAGACAGGGTGATTAAACTTCCTGCGGCTTCTTTAACCCTTCGGAGGTGTGGTGGGGTATGTCATACCCCAGCACATGTATTTCCTTAAATATATATATGTTTTTGTTTAAGGAATACGTTATCGCTCCCAATAGCTTTCATTAACATTCAAATACAGGAGATCTGCCACGTTTTACATACCCCAGATATTTCTGTTCCATGGGACAGCCTTTCAAAGTGGGCTGGGGTATCATATTCGATCGCCATAACTTTTTATGTAATTAATGCATTACAGTGAATTTTCTTTCCTTTAAATAAATGTTATTTTTACTTTTGAAATGTAAAAACAGGACAAAAGCTGTAAGTACTTTACTAAGACAACCTAAAGGGTGATCCTACAATAAGCGCTACCGCGGGGCCAACCTTTTGGCATTTCATATATGGTTCTATCGATCGTATTATGCGAAATACTGAATCCGACCGTCAACGAATCGATTAAACCTTATCAGTGTGCTCTTAGATCTGGTAAATCTAACATCGACCAGATATTCATGACACGCCAAATATTGGAAAAGACCCGTGAGACGAGAATCTGCACACACCCTGTCTTTGTCGGCTTTGCAAAACTAATATGGATATGTAAAATGACGCTGAGCAAAGCCACTAGCTCCGTTAGAAGCGGGAAGGACCTCTCCGAGCCATTTGATATAAAACGAGGTTCCAGACAGGGTGATTAAACTTCCTGCGGCTTCTTTAACCCTTCGGAGGTGTGGTGGGGTATGTCATACCCCAGCACATGTATTTCCTTAAATATATATATGTTTTTGTTTAAGGAATACGTTATCGCTCCCAATAGCTTTCATTAACATTCAAATACAGGAGATCTGCCACGTTTTACATACCCCAGATATTTCTGTTCCATGGGACAGCCTTTCAAAGTGGGCTGGGGTATCATATTCGATCGCCATAACTTTTTATGTAATTAATGCATTACAGTGAATTTTCTTTCCTTTAAATAAATGTTATTTTTACTTTTGAAATGTAAAAACAGTTTTGAAATTGTTTAAATACAAAAAAAATTATGTTTCAGAAAACTGGAACCTCACTTTTTGGAATAATTTATATTGTCTTTTTTTTATGGCTATAATATTGAATACGAAGGAAAAATTGTTATGTTTTCAAATTAACACTTTTTAAAAATTAGTTAAAGAATAATAAATCACCACAAAATATTGCTATTATTGGAATTTGGTATTTATTTGAAATTGATAGGCATGGGGTATGTCATACCCCACCACACCACTCAAGGAACTTTTAGTCACCACACCAACGAAGGGTTAATATGTTGGAGCAGATAATACGGGCTGTACAATTAAGACCGGCAATGTACCATCTTTTATGAGAGTTTGCAATTACTCGCGTATGCCGATAACATCGACATTGTTGGTCTAAACAACGCAGCGTTAGTTCTGCCTTTTCCAAGTTGGATAAAGAAGCGAAGCGAATGGGTCTGGAGGTGAACGAGGGCAAAACGAAGTTCCTCTTGCCATCAAATAAACAGTCAGCGCATTCGTGTCTTAGCTCCTTCACCACTGTTGACAACAACAATTTTGAAAAACTTTTCCGAAAGAAGGATGAGCTGTATGAGCTTTTCTGCGGCACAGATGTAGTTCAGCGAAATAAGATTCAGCGGCGACGCTGTAAGGAAAGGCTCCTGTCTTCAAAGTTTTTGTGAATAAGAAGAAGACAGCCTGCAGTTCAAGTACAAACATCATTAACATCATCTTTTCTCCGATAAAATTTCCTACAGTTATAAATGCAACCCTGTTAGCATCTTCCATGAGAAATGAAGTTTGTTCCGTGATATTTAAGAACGGAAAATAGCTGTGATGGCAAAATTTTTGTTTCTTTACTTATAGCTATTCAAAAGCGCAGTTTTTTCACTTCCCAACACTACACTCATGTTGGTTATAACTGTACCGAGTTGGCTCAACTCGCATAATTTTCCGAGTTAGTGTTGTTCTCACTAATATTATTCGTAACGCATATCAGACTCTATCACGAAGAATTACCATTTAATGCCTCTATCGGACGAGTACTTAGAGAAATAAATCTTATTGAGTAATCAAATTAATTATATGGTTATCTCACTTCCTGTGGTTGCATTCAATAGTTAGCTATCTAAATATTCTAATTGTACTCAGCTCAAATACATTTTTTGGAGATGAAGGAAATAAATAGAGTACATTTGGACTACTTTAAGAACTTTTATCTGTCTGTTTGCCTGTTTGCTTGCAGTAATTTCCGAAATTACTAAACGCATTTTAATGGGACTGTAGTAATGGGTAGAGAGCTAACTCAAGCGTAACATAGGGTATATTTAATCAAAAATATTATAGGGCATATTTTATCGAAATATTAAATCAAAAACAGAACAATGTAATTGAAATGCTTTAGAATTATATTCTTTTGAATATTCCTTTTTTTGAACGACAGCGATGCCGACGATTTTTGTTACTCAATTTTTGTTTTTAAATGGAAATGGATAAGACGGTGAATCCGTTTATGCGATTTATGTCGGTTGAAGGATACTGCCAAACAGGGTTTACAGAAAAAAACAAAAATTAAAGCATAGCGGAGTATAGCTAGAAATAAATAATAATCATTAAACTTGGAAATTTTCTGTGATGAATGTGAAAATGTGGCGAGTGAAGTAACACTCGGCCTTATCGCCGACTTCACGGAAACAAATCATTCCCATAAATTAATAAGCAAAACAAAAACAAAATGGGGAAAATTGTTTTTGTTTCACTTGTAAATTTGTGGGAATATTTGTTCCCGTGAAGTCGGCGATTGGGCTGACTATAAACGATTGAATATCAGATTTCGCCAATTAAGCTGAAAGCAACTGAACTTGACGTCACAAAAGTGACAAATAAAGAGAGCAAAGAAGAAATTCTTAAGAATAATAGGAAAAAGCGAACAGTAGGAAGAACGATTGAAAGTTTTGTTAGTGTATAAAATTGTCAGCATCAAAGAAAAGTACGTTTATGACGTCAGTGAATGGATAGACGCTGTCAAATCGACAAATCTTGTATTCTATCTTCCTTGAGGTAACTACTCAGCCTGAAACACTTACCACGCCCATCAAGGTACCTGTCTGTCCTGCTCCCTTATCCTCTTAATGCAAATATCTGAGTTAAGGAAGGAGCCAATATACATATATATCCAATGGATAATATAGTCAAGTATTTAGCACTTAAAATTGATTGAATTTATTATACATAATTACCAAGAAACCAATTTTAGTTACTGTTTTGCTAACTGACTGTCTCGCGTACTTTATTTCACCGCATTGAAAAGCCAGCCGAAAGTGTCAAACAAATAATTGCGAGTCCCATAAATATTGCAGACAAACACACATCACAAAAACTAACTGTTGTGGAGCTAAAATCTTGATTTTTAAATTTGCACAACCAGCCTGCTTGGTGTTGCCATGGGGCGGGAGCCCCTGCCACATCCTAAGAGTAGCCCCGACCTTGACGCGTACATAGTGCTCGTGCTGATGTACAAAATATTAATATATCTGCACAAGTACAAGTCCAAGCTAGTTCTTAAGTGTGTGAATGGAGAGTGTTTTACTGCTTCACAATGAGTCACCGGATTTCGGGCAAAGAGTCAAAACGATGGCAGTAGCGCTTCACACTTCTTCAAACTCTGTGGTCTCGATACGTAGCTAATATGGACGTTAAATGCGCCAATTCCATGTGTGCCATTCCGTTTTTCAAGTTCTACTTTCACTACAACTAAAATATTCATTATATAAAATTTATAAATGGTTGTGATTTCTTATATACATATAGTGCATATGTATGTGCATATATGTATCAGTATGTACATATGTATGTATGTCAATAACTACATTTATAGGCTGTTGCTTTAACTCTTCTAACAATATTCTAAAAACATATGTATGTACATATAACTTGCTGCAACAGTTAACGTATTTTTTATTTTAGAGCTGTTTTTGGTGCACTGCATGTAATCAAACCAAACCGATGTGTACATATGTACATACATACATATATACTATATGGCCTTCTGATTTAAATTATGAAAATGTTATGTCTTTAGTAACTACATTAGTCCTGGAAAAGTTTAAAAGAGAAATTTCCAATTTTTTTTTACCGTACTCGAAATGTCCAAATTTTCCTTTGAATTTCGTGATAGAGCGACCCTGTAGGTTTCGAAATCTACGGAAATATTTTGGATTTTGTGGCAACATTAATAATTTGAACCAAAATATCAAAAAATAGCTTTAATGTAAATACTGTTATTTTCGAGTGTTTTATACAAATTTTTAAGTTTCAAATATTCGACTCTTTTCCAAGAATTTTTCATTTGGTTGTTAAATCTACTTATTTAAATTCATATGTATTCAAAACAGCAGCTTCCTTTTTACAACTTTTGCGAATTTTATTAAACAAGAGAAAAAGCAAGAATTGTATTAAACCCTTCTACTTCTTAATTGTCACTATGACAAAACAACACGCCAGTCCTTTGCTTTGCTAACTGGCGCCAACTAGATACCCTAAGTGACCTGATCTTTTCAATGTTTGCCACCACCAGCGGTGATACAGCTGCTCATCGTTCAAACACTTCACGCTTCTGCGCCATACAATAAATAGCGCGTGCATGATGAGATACTTACATATATAGAGTGGGTTTGGTTTGCCGATAGAGAGGTTTTACCACGAAGTTGCCTACTCAACCCAAAGTAGCACTTGATGGCAAAAAAGATTCTTCGTAGGATTTCGCTTCTGATATTATTATCGGTGTTAAGATAAACAAAGTCTTCCACAAAACCAAACTTGTAATTTTCAACACTAAAAGCGTTTATTTGAAGACAGGAGGTAGAAACGTCGTCTTGCCTTCGTTCACCGCCCGATCCATTCGCTTCGCTTTTTGATCCAACTTAGAAAAGGCGGTACTATTACGGCGCGGCTGTTAAGACCAATGATGTCGATGTCATCGGCATGACCAGTTTAATTCTGCAGCTCAAATTATCTTCTCCTCGATTGGTATCAAACGTCGGAGGTTTTCCCAAATTCTAACGGAGCTGGTGATTTTGCTCAGGATCATTTTACATATGTATCAGTATTAGTTTTACAGGGGTACCAAATTCAGACCTCACGGCGTACAGGCAATTTTTTTTTCGTGCTGTCGAAAGCTGATTTAAAGTCGACATAGAGATGGTGGATGTCGATCCTCTTCTCATGGGTATTTTCCAATATTTGGCGTATTATGTATACATATCTGGTTGATCGTATATTTGCCAAATCTAAAACCACACTACGAGTAATAGGGGCTAAACAGTTCATTGACGGTTGGATTCATTGTTTCGCACAATACGATCGATAGAACTTTATATGAAATATTGTTGGTGGCATATTGCTGGATCTGCCTTCTCGCTAAGTAAAATATTTGAAAAGAATATTAAGTTAGGAATGTATGAAAGCTCCAAAGACGTGCATGTGAAAATTAATCCACCGATGGCACTGGGCTTCGGATATTTGCACTATGTATGAAAATATCGCTTGATTAACTTAGCTTGGATGGGAATATATTTCAAAATTTCGATTGCATGAACTTCTAACTAAGAAGAACTTAATTATAGTCGAAACAATAGCAATTTTGGCGAAAGTGTACACAATTGAATCTAAGAGCAAGCAGAAATAATTTACTTACAAACACGAAAAAGATGCTTACTAAAATGGACTTGATTAAATCAAATAACAAAAAACGAGGTTCCAGAGATTTTAAATACTGCATGTCCTACCGCCAAAGCAATAGAAATCCTTAATATTTTGCATATTAGTCCATGATGTCAATCGTTATGCTTAATTTTTTTCTTACGACACCCGATTATTTTTTAGGAATGCGCGAGATGAATTCCATCACTTAAACATTTGTTTAGAAATTACAATAGAATATATCTACCATTCCAGCTGATCCTTATGCAAATTGGACTCCAGAATAAGAGTATCGTTTTGCCCGTCACCTTCCGTTTTTGAGTCACGCTTCTTAAGGTTAAAAATATTATTAAAAAGGAAAGGCGCGGAACAAATAGTTTTTCTTAGGACTAAACTAATGTCTATACACACATATGTATGTATATAAAGTAAAGCGCTGGCAGTGTCAACTAAATATATGTAAATCTATATATATAAACACGCATACCAGTATTGCCAGTTTGGTAATTTTTAGCCGAAACTGGTAATTATTTTACATTTTGTAAATTTTTTGTTATTTTTAATTTCTTTTTCATTTTGGTAATATTTCTTTAAAGGTTTTCATTTTTCCTTACTATACGTTGCAGTAAAAGTTAAATTGGATACAATTATATAAAAAACTTTTTTTTGAGGGAATTGTTAAAAATAAAAAGGGAGGTCATCGGTTTATCATCGGTTCTTCAGTAGGCATATGGTTTTACAATCTCAAGAAAATTTGAATTTAAATTGACGATGCTTTTTTAATTATGTTTTGAGTCTTCATATGTTTAGCGTTTTTACACCATTCAGTTTTTAAGCCTTAGCTCAGCATATCCAACGAAGGGGAGGTCTTCCAACACGACCTAAAGCTCATCATGCCATCGCCTGCGGTATTCGCCATCGCAGAGCCGCAAAGGTCCAAATCAAATTAAAAGAAAAAATTATAGTTTTTCGGTAACCTTTTTTATAACCTTAGTTGGAAATAAATTGTCGTCGCGGCAACATTGTTACATACATACTATATACATGTGTAAAGTTCATGGTCAATTGGTGGCACTCATTTTTGTCTATTGTTGTTACCAACTATGCCATTGGGTGACGCATCGCTCCATAAAACAAAGTACTTTGAACAACGATATGTATGTACATTCGTTCTTACATTCACGTACTTTACATACTATATGTGTACATGGCACAAACACGGTATCCTTCACGCTCCATATAAAAATGTCGCAAATTATTTACCACTAACCAAAATAGCACAAAACTGAATAGGAGAGTAGTCCACATTTGACGTCCACGCTGAGTCCAAATGTTCCCTCAACGACTCAAGCCTTGTATATTTCCCATATTTAGATTTTGATGGAAACTGTCTAGATATTTATTACCCAACTCAGAAAGGTAGGTATAATTAAAAAAATTTTAACTTTAAATACTCCAAATGTCGGGCCAAATTTCCAATCGCTCAGACTATGCATTTTCCAGAGAATAATATTCGCAAGTACTACAGAGTAGTCTTTCAAGTTGAGCTCACTCTAATAGTCAGACTATTTTCAAATCACTCGACTACAGCGGGGACTTATATTAGAGGCATCCCGAATAGCTGTGTAGGACACGAATTCGAAAAGGAATTAACTGGAATTAAGATTTCTTACAATATGGACACCATTCACGAATGATAAAATACAGATTGCGCCTTCCGAGTTGAAAGTAACTTAAAGACGTAATAAAAGGTAAAGATTGAGAGACTACAGAAGAAATTATACATAAGAAGAGCAAGAAGCGAATAGATGCCAAAACGATTAAACGTTGTGTTGGTATTGTTTGAAGAAAGATAACACTATTTCATATAAAAGCAAAATAATTTTATTTACTGTGAATAATATTTAGTGGTAACCAAATTTCTCTTTAAAAAAATCTTAAAAATGTGGCTAAATTTTGTTTACTTACATATGTATGTATAGTAAGTATATAAAGAATACATGCATGTAAATATGTGTGCAATTTTCAATACAATGAGCTCTGTAATTAAAAAATCATAACAATATTTCTGTGCTTATCTGAAAGTATTTCCGCCTCTAAAATTTTAAAATTGTTCTGCATATGTACCTGTGGCAAAAATTTAAGTGAATTATTAGCCTTCTCCCGCAAATATATGTAGGGACAACTTTTTTCGTGGTTATTCCAGAATGTCAATGCCATCTTCACCATAACGGAATTTTAATGCCTCAAAATATCATGAACGAAGAGTTAAACAAAAAAATGTCTCTGGACAAAAAAGTGAGAGAAAATCAAATCAAATCAAAGGGCTAAATGGTGACCGTTTTCAAATCAATACTTATCATAGTAGTGGTCTCTAAGAAGAGTAGATTTGTGGAGCTCTATAAATGAGTTTGCAAGATATATGCAGGTATTGCACTATTGGAAATGTGGCTCATATTCTGGGCAAAAGTCCAGTTTCGCAAGTGTTGTAATCAATTTTTTACTTCATTGTATATGAAAATGCACTTTGTTTCTGTAAAAAAAGTATTTTGACTTCTGACTTGTGAGTCGTTCTGTTTATTTTTGTTTTTTTTGTTAGCTATTTTGGAGCAATAATATTTTATTTTGTTTAATAAGTGTCCATAAAATAAGCCTCAACATGGGAAATAAAGGAGAAAGTAAGTACTAGTAAAGTTCTGTAATTTAATGATTGTTAAATTTTATATTTTGACTGAAAATATTTGCTGTTATATTAATATTTTATTTATTGTTTTAATATTTTAATAGTTTTTTTTCTGTTTAACTTTATGTGGGCATACAAAAATTCTTATGGAGGGGATAAGCCAATAAAGTGAGAAAATAAGAGACTTCTAAAAATTTTCTTCCTGCAAAAGTTGCTGATTTTAAGTTTTCAATATGCAATTTAGATCACTTGCTGGAAAATGTCTGCTTTTTTATTTAAAATCGTCCGCTGATTGAGATGACAGTCATACAAACTTACTGACATGGAAAAGAAAAAATGAAAACAAAAAACTAATCGTTAATGTTTTATCAAAAGTATTACTCTGCTTATGATTTAAGGCTACAACATAGAGACACTAACTTTTTTCAACCTTTCTGATTTCCAAAGATATAGCAAAAATTAACTCGAGAATGTATGAGTTTTTTTTGGATTATTTAAACCTTTTTTAAAACTGAATCTAACAGCAAAAAAATATAAATGGATGTTTGGATATCAAAATTTTCATCAGTTTTTATAAATTCGATTTACAAACCAGTTGTGGAAAAAATTGAGAAAGTCAACCTAGGTTGGAACGTTGAACTTTGCAAAATAAATTTTTTAATGTCTTACCGCGTCGGTTATTTTTTGTTTTGAATTAATTTGCCTACCAATGCAAATATTAAAAAAAAAATTAAGTATAGTAATAAAAATATACTTGTTTATCTATATTAATATATAAAGTGTTTGTAACGATTTGGCTCGCAAAGTACTGAACTAATTTTAATAATTTTTATATATAAATTAGGGTGTGTCACTCTCTATACAAAAGAAATATGTACTGTTTTTACCAAGACAAATTCATATAAGGTGATGTTATTGTATTAAAACAGCTGATATCTTCTACTTTCATTAAATTTGTATTTTATCTTTCCCTATGATATTCTTCACTCTATTGTCTCTTATTGTGACATCCTTAAATTTAAAAATGTGCTTTGTATCAACCAAAATATTTCGCTATAATATTGAGATTTAGGATGTTTAGCTGACCGTTTCTAAATTACCTCCCTTATTTGGGGGTTTACAAATAAAAACACTTTTATTTTTTTGTTTTTACTTTGACAAAGAAATCACCTCAGATCATAAAACAGTTTAAGCTTAAAATTTATACATACATATATGTATATATTTAAAAATTTGTTCAACGGAATCATAATAAAGAAATTTTGGATGCTTTGTAGGTTTGTGGTTTAAGAGAAACTTTAACTTGAACTTGCGTAAAAAACAAAGGTATTTTCTCACCCTTACTCAATTCCGACTTTTACGTCCCCGTTTGTGCTCTATAAAACGTAAATAATATCACCAAAAAAAAAACCTAGAATGGATATAAAAGGAAGCTAGACAATGGGAGATCAAACAAAAAAACATCCATAAAAAATATGAAGAACGGTGAAAAGTTTTGTTTTTGAAAAATAAAAGCCAAGCAAATTGCTTTTATTTCGACTGCAAATGGGTAGATGCTATCATTCTCGTATTCTATCATTATTTGACAAGAACGATGAATCCGCCTTTAACCTTACTCATTGTATTTGGTTTTCGTTTTCTCAAATATTTCTCAGTTTTGAGCGATTTTTACATTAACCAGGTCTTTTCTACATCGGTAACAAAACTGTCAGTACCGGTAACAAAAGACTATGATAACTTTTACACTGTTTTTGCATTCTGTGCACACTTATAACCGGTGAATTTTGTTACAACAAAAGCAGTGATCACCTTCCTTTTCTTCTCGTTATTATTGTGGCTGTAACAACTGTGACGTGTACGCTGTGATGTTTTCAAACATCTGCCAATAGGTTTTATATGAAGCTTTCGTTTTTTAAGCGGACTTGTCTTATATTTTGTCTCCCAGCTACTACTTATTTGTACGCTGTTTTCCTTTTTTGCGTGGGCTTTTCTTATGATTTTTTCTTATATAGCATTTTGATCTAATTTTTAAGCATTTATGTACATACATACATACATACATACATATGTACAAGTAGACCAAGTTTTATTTTACAAATGAGCGTCACATTTTGTTAGTATTTTGCAGATTTATTTATTAAATCTCTACCGGTGCTTTCCATTTCCAGACAACCGGTCAGGTACAAGCATGATTTTTAATTTCGACCAAACTCAAATACATTGTTTGTTGGTCCAAATAATGAGCAACGTGTTTTTTCTTTTGGCTCGGAAAAATTTTTCGGCCGAATTAAACGCGATTTTTTTTTTTCATACAAAAATCGATTATTCAAGTTGACAGTGAGAATTTATTTTTTTTAATGCCCATAACTTTGTCAAAATTCAATGGATTCTAGCAATGTTTTTACTAAAATGTCAGTTATTCTTGGTACTTTAAGATAGAATGATATATAGATTGGTTTCCATTATTTGAAATTTTTTATTTAACAATAAACAAAAAGTGAAAATTTTTTTAACATTTATTTTCTCAAAAAGTGTATTTTTTTTTCTCTGAAACTTTTTCACCGGGAAATAGACACTTTGAACTACAATCAGTATAAATCACCAATAGCAAAGATTTTTTTTTTCGGAGTTATGATTTTTTGTAGATATAAGTCGTTTTTGTGGTGCATACTGTAATATTCTTATATTGTTTAACTTAATGGAACATTATTATATAATATATCAGCAAAAAGTAGTGTTGTGATCGTTTTTTGTCTATCAAATAGATATTAAAACACACTGTCTACCGCACAGTTTACGAAATAAATAATAACAGTTACAAAATAAAGACATTTTACTTCTATCAGTGCATAAAGGGATCTACACATAAAATTTTATTTTAGAAAGCTTGCAATTATTCAACACTTTGATTATTATTCATCATTTCAATTTTTTAAGTGAAAATTACTGATTACATTTTAGCATTTACCGCAAAAACGAATTATATCTACAAAAAATCATAACTCCGAAAAAAAAAATCTTTGCTATTGGTGATTTATACTGATTGTAGTTCAAAGTGTCTATTTCCCGGTGAAAAAGTTTCAGAGAAAAAAAAATACACTTTTTGAGAAAATAAATGCTAAAAAAAATTTTCACTTTTTGTTTATTGTTAAATAAAAAATTTCAAATAATGGAAACCAATCTATATATCATTCTATCTTAAAGTACCAAGAATAACTGACATTTTAGTAAAAACATTGCTAGAATCCATTGAATTTTGACAAAGTTATGGGCATTTAAAAAAATAAATTCTCACAGTCAACTTGAATAATCGATTTTTGTATGAAAAACAAAATCGCGTTTAATTCGGGCGAAAAATTTTTCCGAGCCAAAAGAAAAAACACGTGTCTCATTATTTGGACCAACAAACAATGTATTTGAGTTTGGTCGAAATTAAAAATCATGCTTGTACCTGACCGGTTGTCTGGAAAGGGAAAGCACCTACCTATGAATCGTATTTTTATCTTTAAACACGTTTCTCACTGAAAAATTGTTTGTTTACTGGATTTGGGGTATGTCACTTCGACTCCGGAAGACGCGTTCTAATATCCTGCGGCCATCAACTTACATATGTACATATTTTCGCCTTAGATTGGCATTTTTATATATTTTTAATAATTCAATTGAAATTATTTGTTTAAGTTATACAATTATAAAAACAATTTTCTGAGTCTTATTTATTACTCTGAATATAAGAGTAATATTTAAAGTGTTGTTTTATTGCTTAGAAATTAGGGGTTAAGACTGTTTTTGCTTTGTAAAATATACTTATGTTTTTTTTAGTTTTATTATTTGCTTAGAATATACAAATTTTTCAATGTTATTGTGTTTTTTTTTAGAAAAAAAAGTTTTTTCTAGTTTTATTTATTATTTTCATAAAAAATCATTTATTTTTTTATAGTTAAGCAAAAAGAAAAATGAACACAATAAACTATTTAAAAAAAAACATTTATTTATTTCCCCTAAGCGGATTGACAAAATTCATAAAATTCAAAATTAGCATTTCTTCAATAAAATGTACATAAAAATAAATTGAAAATCCTATTTTCAAAATAACATAATGAATTTCAATATGATTTGAAGAACAAGTCAAACATGTGATTTGTTAGTTGGAACTACGTTATCGACGTAACTATTGCAATTCAATTTTTTTTATTGTGACCCAACAAAAACACAAACAAAGCTAGTTTCACGTGTTCATAAATGGCCCGCAAAGCCCCTTGAAGTACAAGACAAATCCGTTCATCAAAACAAACCACAAATATGGAAACATTCAACTCACAACCCGGGTTTTGTCCTGTATGTGGATCAATACTACCACCTTTAAAAACAGTAGGAAATGTTGCCTGTTATAACTGCGACAAAGAATTTCCTCCGGATGGTGCGTTTTGTGTACATCTAGTTGCCCGTTCCTTGTACCGAACACTCGTTCAAAAATTATTACACTCGATTTTTCAGTTTTTGGAGCTCAGGAGGTTGAGTATACCATACACTTCAACAGTTACGATCCTGAAAAGGTATTTGGCAAAAATAAAGATAATTCAGATGAGGAAGCCGATGGGCCTGTTGTTGAACGTAAGTGCCCAAAATGTGGTCATACGCAAATGTCATACGCGACGTTACAACTGCGTTCTGCAGACGAAGGGCAAACGGTGTTCTTTACATGCCTCAAATGCAAGTGAGTTCTATAGATGTAAAAAATATATGTAGCATAATTATAAACTGTTTCCTTTGCAGATTTAAGGAGTCGGAAAATTCATAATATTCAACTACAAATGGACTATGTTTAGTTTTTAAAAGTTAGTTTTATTTCTTTACTTGCACTACATGTACATTTTTTCGATGATAGTAAATGCTAAAAGTAATAAGATCTATGTCGTTAACATTACAAAAGACCCTAAATCGCAAATTAATTCTGAAGGGATATTTTTATATTTCATATAAAATTCTTTTCAAACGTGTTCTAAGGAAGATTAACGAAATTTTTGTATAAAAAATGATTTCTGAAAAATGGCATGTAGGGCCTTTCGTAATGTGAACAATAATATAATGTTAATTGGCATGTATTTTTTATTATTTAGCCTTTTCTGACACTGCTTCTTGTGATTCATCGCTATCTCCCTCTTCTTCGTCAGAGTCCTCATCACTAACTTCATAATCTTCATCATCATCATCACTTTCTTGTGCGTAACTGGAACCAGCACCATAAGCTCCACCACCATAATACGAATAGTCACCATATTCATCGTCGCTATCTCCCGGTCCACCTTGTTGCTGCCGACCAAACTTGTGCGACCTTGTTGACATACTCAAGTCCTTTGTTACTGAAGTATCATAGTTACATTTCGGACAGGGGATGGCCTTATTTTTTTCATATTTGAAGCCCTTCCTGCGCACGTGATCGTCACAATAGCATGTCTTGCAACGCAAGCATGAATATTGCCCAAGTCGATTGCAACTTTGGCATTTGAAATTCTCAGACTCGAGGATCTGGCATGACGCTTGATGTTCAAATTGATCATCCTCGCATAGGAATCCATCACAAAAAGAGCATTTGAAAATACGTCCACCGTGTTCCCAAACTCCACGTTCACACTCGAGACAGATAGCATTTTGCAGAGGGCAAGTGCAAGCATGTGTTTGAAGACACTTGCGTCCATGACAAACCCATGCTTCACAGAAATCGCAAATGGCGCCAACCATGCCGAGTCCGGTTGTGTAAACCCCGGCATGTTTTACAACACAATCGCCAGTTTTCAGCATGCACTTCACCTTACCGCAATGAGCACAAATTGGTAGGCGTTGGAGACTCTGACAGAAGTAACAAAACGCCCTACTTTTCTGCTTTTTCTCACATTTTTCACATTCCATGGGCGCGTTGCACGGCATATCAGCTAGAGGTATCTCCCGGTTTCTTATCTCCTTGAGTCGTAATTTCTGCTTTTCAGCTTTTTTACGCTGGCCTGTTTTCTTTTTGGGCATTTTGAAAACTTTTCTACAAATGCCACCTGCGCACCTTTATCTAATAACCCAGGAAAAGTGACAGATAAAGAGAAACCTCTATGCCGACAGATCTGATAAATTGTATTTACTATTGTGAACAGCTTCGTTTATTTTGACATGGGATTTTGTCATTTCATGGCGATTGTCAAAAAAGCCGAAATATATGGAAAGTTTTGAGGCGATAATCGAATTAATCGATAAATTTACTTCAATATTTTTTGCGTTTCAAATATTATAAGACATCAATCATTCTCGGTAATAACGAATGTGTAATGAAAGAATAAAAATTATTATAACAAGTGATCGAACAGTAAATTTGTTTGTTTGAGCCTTGAAATAAATTCTAAGATAAAAAATTAAAAACAAAAAACGGTATATATAATTATAATCACCTATTTAGGCTGGGAAACAGCGTTGTCATTACATTTTCGCATGGCTTCCGTCTTGCTTAATTTGGAACATTTATTCTTTGTGACGAAGTATTTTTTTTATAAGGCAGTCGATCACCTTTGACCCTCTGTACACATTTTTGAGCACTTGCAGCCATTAAAATACATTTTGTTTAAATTTTTTTTTAGTTCATAATCTAACAATTCTTACAACTGACACTCAGCTAAAGTTGTTTGGAAAATTAGTGCTACGGACTCTCGAAATCGACTTTACACCGATTCCGCAAATTTTGGATCGAGTTCCTAAAATCGATTATTTCCAGAAATTTGGAGTCGATTTTACCATATCTAAGAAAGAGTTAACAATTCCATTTGCTCGATTTTAGGATATAAGTCAAAGATGGCATGATGCGGAACTCTCAATTTCAGCTGAGAGCGAGAGATTTAATTTGTTATTTGGGCTGGCAACAAATCCAAATGAATCCCTCAACGAACAGCTGGCATGTAAAATTGTGTGCCAGACATATGTTATGTGTTATATAATGTTTTTCGTTGAAAACTCTTCCCTTAATTTTGTTACTGCTACATAATTATAACTTTATATTTATGTATTATATAAGTGTTATAAGGGGAGTCGGGTCGAAACTTACTTCAATAACACGGCTATTACCTATCTCAAAATACCCAATAATACTTTCAAAAATCCCCAGAGTGCCTGGTGGCACCAGTGGAAAATGTTATAAAATGTACACCTTTTGACAGCGCGCTCACGAAGCGAAGAGTTTAGTATCTACTCATCTTTGATGAAAATTTTGTCAACACTGCTTATCACCCTCCATAAAAATGTATAACGCACTGATTTCGTCAGTCATTATTCGCAGGTACATGTCTGGCATCTCGCCATTTTACATGCCAGCTGTTCGACGAGGGGGATTCATTTGGCTTTGTTGCCAGCCCAAACCACAAAATAAGTCCCTCGCTCTCAGCTGAAATTGAGAGAGTTCCGTATCGTACCATCTTTAGTTTCGTATCTTGCCATCTTTGGATAAGTTGTTGTCGTCTAAGCGTTTAGTGGGTGCGCGTGTACAAAAAGTAAAAAATTAAATATTTGATTCCCAGAATGGCGTCGTCTGTTCATTGCCAATTGTGGATGGGAAGTGTAAGTAAAGTAAAGTTGCAGTTATAGAAATTAGTAATTATTTATTATCTTTATTACATAGTTGGAGCCATATATGACAGAAAACTTCATAATCGCTGCTTTCCGTAAAATGGGCGAAGAGCCCACGACGGTACGGCTAATGAGGAACAAATACACGGGTGAGCCTGCCGGCTACTGCTTTGTAAACTTTGCCACAGACGAGAGTGCAATGGATGCGATGCACAAACTAAATGGCAAACCAATACCTGGCACTAATCCCATAGTGCGCTTCCGACTGAATAGTGCAAGCAACTCTTATAAACTTCCCGGCAATGAACGTGAGTTCAGTGTATGGGTTGGTGATCTTAGCTCTGATGTTGACGACTATCAACTCTATAAGGTGTTCTCAACAAAATATACCTCTATCAAAACTGCTAAAGTTATTTTAGACAGCTCTGGATTTTCAAAAGGCTATGGTTTTGTACGATTTGGTATAGAAGATGAGCAAAAATCTGCTTTATATGATATGAACGGCTACATTGGTTTGGGCACAAAGCCCATTAAAATTTGTAATGCTGTGCCAAAACCGAAAAATGAGCTAGGTATTGCGCTTGGTACAAGTAGTAATTATGGTTATGGTGGTAGTGGTATTGGTAGTACATCGACCACTACTGCTGTTAGTACAGATTATTCGCAATATTATGATCCAACAAGCACATACTGGCAGAATTACAACACATGGCAAGGATATTATGATCAAAGTGGCACAGGAGCTATGACCGATCCAAACAGCGCCTACTACCAACAAGCAATGGCACAATCACATGCAAATCCACAAACTCTGGCACAGCATGCAGAAGCATGGAGCGCTCAGCGAGCTGCTCAATACGAGCAACAACAAGCAGCCGCTGCGGCAGCAACCAACGCAACCAGCGTCACAGAGGATGATGATTACGCTTTGGTGGAACACAAATTCACATTAGATGTTGACAAGTTGAATCGCGAGACTTTAGATGCCGATCGACTGCTGTATGACGCGCTCGAAAGTTCGAAATGGCTACCACTTGAGCAACTGGAAACATATTAAACAATTTTTTTTGTTTATGTCACTTAGGATATAATAGATATGTATGTATTTCATTCTCGGCTAATAAATAAATATTAATATTTTATTTTATTGAAGTGCCTATTTCTTGTAAAAGCTTATATTTAGGATAATTACAAATACAACATTACCTAAAAAATGTTTCAAACGTGGTTTAGAAAATGAGATCTAGCTATTTAAAATGATTTTCAAATAATGGATGCACAAGGAGATATAAAAAATACGAGTATGATGAAGTGGTTCTGGAGATATACCGCTTTGCTCTATAGTGGGCAGTACCACGCCTATTTCCAAAAACTATTTACTCCGTCTTCCAAGCCCATCACATACATTCAATTTGAAATTGTCTTCACACTCTTAAGTATCGCATTTTTACTTTTGTAAACTACCGTTATATGAAAGGTGGACGTGGTTTTTGACAGATTTTAATGAATTTCGAAAGTTTCCTTACTGCGTTGAAATGCATTACATTTGGATTTGGTAGAGTTTTGTAGCATAATTTTCAAGATATACTTATTTTCTCAAAATTGTGCGATACCATGCCATTTTTCCAAAACCCAAACTTGTATGTATACCAAATTTAATAAAAATATATTTTATAGTTAGTAAAATATCCCACTCATTCGATTTTCACACCAAGTTTCGTTGAGATATGTATATTTACCCGAGTTATCTTATTTATTTACAGACAAAGAAGGTTTAATCGACTTATGTATATATTTATCTCGGTTGCTTTATGCTGTTATAAATAAACGTTATTTGCAAAAAGTTATAGACGCACGTCTGGTATTATTCGTTTAGTATACGAATTAATATTCATAACAGTTATTTCCATAATCTGAATAGTAAAAATGATTGTAATGTATTGGCGAAAGTTTCGAGAGGCTGCTCACAAATTAAAACACAAAGATTGCGTCTTTAAGTGTACTTTATTTATTATAATTATTTTTTGTTTATTAGAAGTATAAATTGATTTTAAATTTGTTATATTTTTTTAAGCGTTTATTTGCGCGTAAGTGATTAGCGTTTCATGGAATTATACATTTTTTATGTTCAATTATCAAACAATTTTTTTATTCACGCAATTACTAAGTAAAGATACAAAAATTTACAGACAAGAAATAACAGCTAAACTCAAGTTAGGATTTAAAAAATTGTAAACAAAAAAGGTAGAAAATTGAGAATATATAGTTTATATATAGCAAGGGGAATTCATATAAGGTGGTGGCAATAGCAACAGCGAATTCATACACAAAACTTACATTTATTTTGTTTTTGGTCTTCTTGAAAGTCTAAGGCGAATTTGTTGAACAAGTTGAGAAAATAGAAAACAAGCAAACGTCCAGTGGCGAGCCAGATGGTGACCTTTTTACAATATTAACAAGGATTTTAATGATACATTTGTTTTGTTAATTTTATATACAAATATATTTAATACTATAACAAAAACCCTGTCAATTATTGTTTCAAGCTACATAAGAAGTATATAAAACTCAACAAATGTTCAATAAAATTTTAAAAGAATTTTAGACATTTTTCGAGTGCGCAATTTGATAGCTTATTTAATTTCAAAACCTGCCGCTGATTTTTTATAATTTTTCGCAAGACCTTTTTTCATAAAACGCATGCATTTTATAAAAATTCTCGTTGATTTGTAATAATTTTATATGCCGTTAGAATTTCGCATTTTCTACCATATAAAATTGTGTAGGCGATATATGAAAAAGTTTCCAGGGCCAAAATTAAAAAAATTATAAAAAATCAACGGTAGTTTCTAGCCACTTCCAACTTGCACGTTATTATATATGTAATTGAAAAATTTTGTTGAAAACTTGTTACATGGTTTTTGTTATAGAATGAACTATAGTTGTATACAAAAATAACGAAAAAAACGTATGCTGAAAAATCTTCCTAATATTGTAAAAACGTCACCCATTCGACGGTTTTGCTCGCCAGTGTAACCAATTTGTTATTACAGAATCGAAAACTTTTTTGTTTACAAATATATTAAATGAAAAAATTTAAATCAGCTGTTCTTTTGACACCGCCTTCTATAAATTATCCGTTCAATTAAATTATTACTAAATTGTTAACATTGAATATATAAATATTAATTTTATATAGTATCTATAATTTTTATCAAGTATTTGCATTTAAAAGTAGCCAACCAATGTTCGTAATCAGGTGTTAACTGTTATTCCTTGTCGCTCCCTAAATACAAAAAAAAAAGTATTTTTTCGATTACTTTTACTCTCGACGAAGAGGACCGAGAATTACATTATTTTACATTGTAATTTTGTGCTTGCAATAAGCTAAATTTAAAAAAATATTTTCTAATTTCTAAGCTAAATGGAAGTGCACCCAAATACATTTTTCTTGTACTTTGGCTTGGACCGAATTGAAAAAAACCGAAGTGACACACGAAAATGCAAAAGACTGGCATGCTGCCTGATAAATCCAATATTTGAAGTTACGATCCAATAAGTTTACGTACACACACTCACACACATAGTATGTATTTCGAGTTTAAGAAATTTATTTGGCTTTTTTCGACTCTTTCTTTTTATTTGCGCTGCTATTGGCTGAACTTTCTTTACTGTCCTTTTTCTCCAGTTTCTCTTCGGGATGATCCTCGTAGCTGCAAAAACAAAACAATATTCAAAACTTTTATAAACACTTCCACCACAAACCAATACAAAAAAAAACTTACGCAAATAGTGTCTTCAATTCGCCTCGTACTAAAGCGACTAACAATGGAGTTCCCATGCATGCGGGTACAAGATAAAGCAAAGCTGGCTGCGCATGTTTAAAAACATGCATTACGAGTATAGTTGCTAACAGTCCAAGAAAATATGCCACTAGCGTGGAGTAGAAGTAAATGCGGCTCTTGCGCTTTGAGCTATGATCGAACCGTAAAAGTAATGCTATAAAAATTCCAGGTATTACTATATCGCCCAATCCCAACATAGCAAAATTCGTTCCACTTAAACCATTTGTTGGTAAATCTTGCGGAAAAACTAGTTTGATTGGTGCTTCGAAACTTTTTGCCACTGTAACCATCACGTTTGTGCCGAATACCCAGAATATATCATAGAAGAATAAGCCACTTAACAGTATGCACCCGGTCACTATATTATTCAGATGCAGTAGCTCCACTCCATTTACAGCAAATGCCAATCCGAACATATTATTGGCAATCCAATGCTTTTTATACAAATACCACACGCCAATTATAGACGAAATAGCCAAACAAATGATATCATGCGTTGAAAATTTGTAGTTAATAATATCTTCCTTATGTTTGCCTTCTCCTTTTGTGAAATGCATATGGAAAGGTATTTTTGGTACTGCCGTAGGCATCAATGAATTTACTATGGGGCTGAGAAGGTGCGCTAAAGCGATGACACCCAAACAGAAGAAATATCCAGTGAGTAGAAGATTTATGTGATCTTTAGAAAAGAACTTGAAGAACAGGTAAAGAGCAAAGAGCGCAGCCGACGCAATGAGCGGGAAGAACATGGCATCTTTTTTGGTCATGGTTTCAGCCTTTTCGCCAGTCACCTGCAAGTCAAGAAAGTACACATTAATTCTTAGAAAAACAAAAATTGATAGATTTGTGTGAATTTTAACATGAAGTTTATATGTATTCAATTAATAGAATAGACATTACAAGGTAATTTTTCTATAGGCTGAAATAGATAAATAAATATTTCGTTTGTAAAGCTAATTTTAATTAAACTCCGGGGTTTGGCATAAATCGAAACATGTTCGTACAACAGTCGGGCCTACATACGCTACTATAGAACTCGGAATATTATCGGTCCAAAGATCCAAACTTCTGCTTTTACAAAAGAAGACCAATTGCGTTCCTAATAGTTACCAAAACTGTTAGGTTAGCGAAACACGAACGACACGGATTTACATCCGGCCACTTCAGTTAACATTTCTAAAAGATTCTTGGTAAATTTGTTTACTTTAACAACAGCAACAACCACAATGGTTGTTGTTGTTTGTACAGCAAAAAACATTCCCTATAAACTTTTGGGGAATGGAGCTGGAGTGACAGTCCTCGGGCGAATATAGATACAGGTCGATTCGGTGCGTAGACCCGACTGTCGTGTGAAGCCACAATCGTCGACCCCATCTTATCCAGATGATGATAGCGACAAATGCAATAAGCATATGCACATTTACTTTACAACAATGTCTCTTTACCTTTTTGAGCTTGTGCAATTTGACTGAACGCATCGATCCAAATACAATTGGAAGCATAGCCATAACTACCAAGCTACCGTACGCCACCACAATACCTTCTGGTGTTGCGGGAACCTTTTCATTTGTTACAGTTTCACTAGTTGCATTCTCCACGGCATCTTTTACTGCCTCTACTACAGTTTCTGCTACTTGTTCCGACATTTAAACAAGCAAAGTAAATTCTTAAATATAACTAACTAGAGTTTTTAATTCAGTTTTAGCAAATTTTTGTTAAAATGACCACGCATGCAATTAAGGCCAAATTGAAAAGAAAGTGTTTCACTAGTTGTTGCGTTTTTCTTCTTCTTTACAAAAAAGTTAATGATGTGTCAAAAAAGGTTGGTAATAATGGAGAAACGTGTCAACAGGCGCAACGGTGCCAGTTGAAATGAACAGTTCTTTGTGTACTTTTGATTGGTAACAACGGAATGATTGTAGAATATTAGCTGAGGTCATAGGTCGGCAAGAAATATAGAATACCAGAATACATCAAATCTACCAGAGTGCACGTTACAATTGTTACTGCTACGTGAATAATGAGAGGCAAATGAAAGCGGCAACTGTATTTTATATTCTGTGTTTAACTTTAAGTCAAATCAGTCCAAACTTAAAAATCAATATTTCAATTATATTTAATGATGTCAATCCTCCAAACAAGGCAGTAAGAATCTGCGGAAGTGCTATTTTGTCACCTTCTAATCTCTGCATCGTAATAGGTCGGCATGTAATAGCACAATTAATTAAACTCTCATCAAATATATAGTCACAGTTTTATTTCTGTCTATCCCTAGTCAACTCACGCTTTTACTAAGAAATTCAGGACAAACCTATTACTCGAAAAAACTAATCCGTTAAACCGTTTTTCAATCGCTTCAAACAAAAAAATATGTATATTCAAAAGAAAAGTAAACTTTTTGCTGATTTTGATAATCACGGAAACGAATAAATGAAATTAAGCCTAAAAAAGTTCTTACAAAATCAAACGTCAAACCCGTAAAATTTTTCTCTTTGCTGTGACTTCTTTCCAAGCACCCTCTGTACACTGCGTTATCGGCAATTTTATAAATGCATCCAACTTCACCCTAAAACAGACGTATCACTGAATTAGCTTGTCATTCCCGGTTATAACTAAATTCTGTTTGCAATTTGGTCGCATTTTTAATACAAATAAATATAAATTATAGCGATGGAGACAATTTTGGGTATACGAGGAGAAGATTTCGCTATTGTCGCTGCTGATACAACTCAGGCTCGGTCCATAGTTGTAATGAAAGAAGGTAAATAATTGATATCTTAACCCTGCAACCAATTCGCAATTCCCATTTCTACCAGATGAAAATAAAATCCACAAGATTTCCAATAGTCTTGTATTCGCAACAATGGGCGAATCTGGTGATACCGTGCAGTTTACCGAGTTCATTTCGAAAAATATTGCTCTATACAAAATGCGCAATAACTACGAGTTGTCTCCCAAGGAGGCTGCACATTTTACACGCAAGAATCTGGCAGATTACCTCCGCAGCAGGACACCTTACCAAGTGAATATGATGATAGCTGGGTAAGCGAAAATATATATGACTTACGATCGATTTTCATGCGAGCATGATGTCTATATTTTCTTTGCAGCTTCGACGAAAGCACACAGAAGTCGACATTGTACTTCCTCGATTACTTGGCTAATTCTGTTGAGGTAAAATACAGCGGACAGGGCTACGGAGCTATGTTCTGTCAAAGTATCTTTGATAGAGAATACAAAAATGGTTTAAACAAAGACGAAGCATATAAAATTCTTGAGGACTGTGTTAAGGAAATCCAGAAGCGACTTGTAATAAATCAAAAGAATTTTAAAGTGGCTCTGGTGAATAGAGATGGAGTGACACCATTACCTGATATTAGAGCGAAAGTCGAGTGTAATTAGCGTTGTATTAATTAAATTGGTTTGATTCTTTATATGAAATTTTAATAAAAGCAAGGCTACTACTGTAATAGATTTTCTCTTTTTAATAGAAACTATCACAGTGGCTGGAAATTATACTAGTGTATGTAATTTATGAACCATTAATTGTTGGTGGCCAATCTAAGTCTATTTCCACAACATCGAGCGCGATAATGTCGATGGGTTGACCAATGATTGAGGCCACAGATGGCGTTGTACGCCCAAATTCTCCATGCACCAGCTCTTTGATGTAGGTCCCCGCCTGTGTAACAACATCTAGAATTATTAAGCGTTTATTTTTTTCATAAACGGATGTTTTAAGGCTATAAACTGTTCGTGGACGTGTATGCAGAGGTCGACGATGTAGTACACGTATAGGCGTTTTTTGCTGTATTTCAAATTCAGGCAGATTTAGCTTTTCCAAAATATCTGCAGTGGCGGGAGCACTGAGTTGGCAAAGTGCACGATAGCATTTTCTTTTTTGCTCTTCTCCCATTTTAATGTGAGACAAATCCTCGCGACATACAATCTGAAGATCTCGTACAGAAACTTTTTGTGAGGCATAGATGCATTTCTCCATTTCACGAGCTCGTTCAGGGGACAACGTCATTCGAAAAGCATTTGGTATTTCTAGCACGAATGGGCGGCCGGCACCAAGGCAACGCACATCTACATCCTCTCGACCACTTGACATAAAAATGATTTTTTTCTGGTCATTACTAAAATAAGAAAAAAAAACAATTTTAATATCGTGAACTTATTTTACTATATGTAAATATATAATTCTGTACGAATAGACTCACCAAAAGTACGGAGCAACATCCCGTATAATAATCTCTTCTATACTGTCAGTCATGACTCTTTTGCCACTTAACACCCATGGCGTATGTGACAGCTGTCGCGAAATTTTTCTATATCGTCCAGCTATACATGCTGTAGGTCCTAGCAGTGAAATGGATTTCAAAGTTAGACTCTCATTTGGTATGGAAGGTGGAACGGAAAATGCTTTTTTGAATAATTCCGAGCTGACTTTTAATGGTGTATATTTTCTCTCGACCAATGAACGTGAAATTGGTTCCAACTTTTGACCTTTTTTTGGTGGATAAGCCAAGTGGTTAAGCTCTTTTAACTGAACAATTTCTTCTTCTTCCTCTGCATGACATAAATTTATATTTATCATAAGGCCATTACTAATATCGTAGACTTTCTTCAGGCTTTCACAAATTTTCGGATTCAAAATGAGCTTTATAGCTTCTTTCAAAGACACATCTGGCGCACGATCCTTGTTTATACATTTGCCAAATTTATCTAAAAGCGCATACCACATAGACAACTGCCTCAACTGCAGCACTATTGGTATACTGATGGCAAGAACCAACCCATCGCACTCATATTTCCCAATATCAGTATCCGATATCGCCTGAAGGAGCTGTTCCTTAAAACTTGTTGAGAATAAGTCCAAACATGTTGGACAAACATTCTGCCGCTTTTTTTTCGTTGTACAGTTGGACGTGTCTTCTGATTCATCTATATATTCAACATTGACCTGTTACATACATACATTGAAATAAAAATATATATATATTTCGCTACGAAAACATAAATGCTATGCAACATTCATACCCGCTCGAAGTACTGCCTTTGATCTTGATATTCATTACCACGAGCTTTGAGGTAACGTAATTGGCAAAACCGACACACACCACATTGCCTGAGATAATCAACCAAGTGCTGGTTGTTCATAATTAAAACTTTATTTAAATTGTTAATTAATTATAAGTACTGTGAATACAACTGCTTAACATCATTACCGGCGCCAAACAGAACCAGCACGTTTAATGCACTTCCTTACCGACAACTTAATTGTCAGAAAGCAGCTGTTTTCTTTGACATCTAGAAAGTAACAAACAGTTTATTGCATCTCTTTTGGAATTAATTTTATAACTTGAGGAGAAGACATATTTTCTTATAATTCGGTAACTATTTAAAGTGTGCATTTTGTAATTCTGTTGGCCTACTAAAGTTTTTCAAGTTTAACTGGAATCGATAACAAGGCGGAGATAGTTTGGACATAAACGATTGTTACGTCATTGCTTCAATAACAAAAATACGATACTTGGCCAAGTTATAATTTCTAAAAATTTTCTAAAATACTGTGTATTATAATCGATGTCTGGTAAATTCTTTTGTTTTAGTAGTCATGTCTCTGGGTCCATTTTTGCGTACACCATTTACCGACTTAACTGGTTGTTTGATCAATCATCAGACTTATGAAAAATGCGGTAAGATGGAAATGGAAATGATGGACTGTCTCGAAGCTTATGGAGTTGAAAGAGGAGAAAAGTTGTGTGCCGATATTATAGCGGATTTTAGTGAATGCGTCGGTGTACGGAAACAACTTTTGAGGTTCCATGTAAGTTTCATTTTGTATATGTATATGTATACAATATTAAGGGTTTTGAAATGAAAAATTTTTGCTTTTTACACTTGCAGGCAATGCGTGGTGAACGCCTTAAGCAGTACTATTTTGGCGATCGTAAAAAGGAAGACCTTTATGCCGATCCGCCTAGAGTAGATGCTTTCTAATTTCCCATATTTGAGATTGGCTTTCCGTATATACTAAATACAACTTTAAACTAGTTAAAACTTTGCAATAAAATGTAATTAACAAACTACTACTATGGGGGAATGTTATTCATTTCCTATTTAGGTATGTAGAGATTTATATATTTAGGAAGATGATCGATTATTGCCCTGATAACTATGTTGCAAAGTAATCAAAATTGAAGACATATATACGTTACTAATTTTGTCACAAACTTGCAAGTTTCGATAGTTTCTTTTTCCCTCTAGATTGTTTGACTTTTTTATGAAATATAACTCATTTTAGAATTATGGTGCTCACGCCAACGAGGTTGTCGATTAAAATAATGAATTGTATCGATGGAAAGACTTACAGTTAAAGAATATTTTTTTTTGCCGTTCACTTTGCTGTTGTAAACAGATAACAAAACCAGAACCCTCCGTCCCTTTGAAATTTTTTATGTTGGCGTAAGCAAGACGGTAACAGTATTAAAAATTCTCCCAAATTTTAGGAATGCTTGCTGATGTGATTTTCCTTTGCCGGACTTAAATCACGGCATTTTGTTTGACAAACAATCCAAGTCATTCCGCTCTATCGTGGAATCGTTGATTTTTGAATATACTTTTTGTTGACGGTGTTGTACAGTTTTTTCCATATAACTAAAACTCAGCCTTTTTACGCTAAAAATTCGCCTAGCTAGCAAATTCGAGCAAATTCGTCAGCAAGAAAATTTATAAAACTTATTAAACAATAATACTTAAAAATTAAATGACAAGTTTGTAATAGTCAGTATTGAACAAACCGCTTTATTGAGAATATGTTTAAATGTGAAAAAATTTTCATAAAACAAAATGACATCAAACCTAAAACTAGTTGATTCTAAAAACATAAGTAAATATATAGCAAGTTGTTATTTGCTACAGTATCACATTGAAATAGATAGATATGTATGTAGATGTTTCAACAGTCAGCTTAACAATATTAACAAAGAATAAGAAATTATAATGGAAGATGGTATATCTATTCAAATGCTAAGTACTGAAATAATCGCAACTATATTGCCAGGAGTTATAAACAAACAAATTTTAATTATATTAAGAAAAAAATCTTAAAAACTGCTTGTTTCTATTATTTTGACTATATGCGTAGTTAATGTTTTAATTCAAAGCTGTTTTATCGACAATATCAACCTAGCCTTTTTATTTGTTGCGAACGTCATATATGACATTCATATTGACAAAATCGTTTACATATGTATGTAAATATGTGTGTATATGCGCATACTTGACATCTGTTCTTATCAGAAATATTATTTTCTTAAAGAGGGAAAATTATTTACGGGTTTGTGAATTGACGGAAGGAAGCTGACAAGCGTAGTCACAATAAAGGATATTTTCATACTGTACGAACAAGTGTTAAGTGCTAATAAAATTCATTTCTTTGAATATCCACCTAAATCGTATAAAGCTAAGTGTAGTTTGATGATATATCCAGTCTATTTGTTGGATCTTCGTTTAGACTGTAAGTCGTTGGTGGACTTTATCGCCTTGGCTACACACATGATTACATTTATTAGTACAAATGTTAACTTCATTGAACAACCACCCCAAATTATTCGGAAGGAGGATCTCCCTCCGACCTTCAGGCAACCTTCAGCTACGTCTCACGTGTGTCTCACATTTGATTGGTTTAATGCTCTTGGCGCTATGCATTTAAGCAATTGCATTGCTTACTTCATGCATATTACTGTTTTGTTGTCGCTGCTAAGTAACACAAATATACAAAATAAACAAATTTAGGGTTATAAATTTTAAAAAGTCGTCATAATCTTCGTTAGTGCTAAGAGTGTAGTGAACGAGCGGTTATCAACAGAAACCGGCGGAAAATAATTTTATTGCAAAGTTAAAAATTATATACATAGTAAATGTATTTACATACATACCTACATCTGCATATTTAATTAATGCATTGCGAATCTACATACATATGTACATACATAAAATGTGAGAAATTGTAAACCAACTCAATTAATACAGATTCATACTTGTGTACTAAGAAGTTACAAAAAATGTAAAAAAGGAAAACCGTGTAATGACTTTGTACTTGTTTTTTATATAAAAAAGTTATTGTACTTGCAATTTGATAAGGTGATAAGCAGTGTGTTCACTTCATATCTAAGTACCTACTCGTTGGCATATTATTTCGAATACTATTTGCGACTATGCGCAAAATGTATAAGATAAAAAACTTTGAAAATTACTAAGGAAAAAATGTCGTCGCATTTTATGTTTTAATCGGCTTGTTTCAATTGACAACACTTGCTAATAAAAAGGGTTTAAACAATTTTTTTTATTGCAGGGCAAAACTGAATTATGAAACAGGAAAAAGTTTATTAAACAATTGTATATTTCAATAAAAAGTCGGAATGAATTTCCATACCTTCCGCTTACAAAAAAGAACCGTTAATGTGCTAGCTCTTCCGGAATTAGTGAAAATGCGAAAACATCATATAGGGTTGTATACAAACATCGGTCGAAATTACTAGTACATTAAAAGTTATATACACAAATGCAAATATAATTACATACTTATACATTTTTGCAGATTATTTTACTTTTCCATTTTATGAAATTTATTTGAATAGCTTTCTAAACTTGTATGCAAATATGAAAAACACTTTGCAGTTTCGATTCTCAATTTCAATATAAAATCCAATTTGATCTATTAGGTTTAGTGGACTAGCAGCAAAAGTAAGAAAATGAAAAAAAAATGTACTTTGCTTTTTTAAATGCATCAAATAAGATCTACAATTGTTATTCGACTGTATTTTAGAACATTATAAAAAAGCCAATAATTATTACAAATCGGTCTTTTGATGGAAAATTGACATTTGAACATAGTATGTACATATGTCAAATTATTAAAATTTTGTGAAATACACTCAAGCTTAGGTGTTCACTTAATTTATCTGTAATCTGCTTCTGCATCAAGAAGTAAGCTTGCTGAGAGAGTTTTAAAGTTTTTAACATTTTTCCGTTTTACCAGTATTGTTTAAAGCGTCGCGTGTGTGATTCAACTTTACTTAAATTACGCATTTGAATAATTCGTTAACTGGACGCATGCGCATCTTGCTCATAAAGCACCATTCGTTATAAAAACAAAACATTAATAGAAAAATCAAAATGAGTGATCGAGAACATCAGAGTAGTAACTCAGGTGGACAATTTATGGATCGTGGACGCATGAATCAAAATGGTGTCGTACAACCGCTTTTAACGGGTAAGTTAGCTGTTGTTGCAGCAGCATAAATCACTGTATAGAAATTTTGAAGAATACTCTATTCTGATGAAAGTATTTAGTATATACTTATTTGTACCTACATATGTAATATACAAATATATGCCAATAAGAGACGAAATAAAAATATAAAGTAATAATTTATTATTATTATTATTATTATTTTTATTTATTACGGTCATATGACCTATTTATATGTACAAAGTATTTAAATACATAACATTTATTGCTAAATTCAATTTTATGTACTAAATAATTAGATTAAGTCTTATATTTTAAGCACTATATTAAACATTATACAAAACTATACATAACAACTAGAATAGAATAGAATGTACACGCTTTCCATGTGCTACAAATTTCTTCTGTTAAGCGGGTGGAGGGGTAATTGTATGGGGCTTTCGTCGTAGTGATCGGGATGGACGTGTTCCCGAGTCAACTCGCCGCCAATTCTTTTGGATATCAGATGGTCGGAAAGAAAAAATAAAAATAAATTAGTAGTAAATATACCATTTAAATTTGTCTTTGCTCTCAATTTACTGTTTCTATGGAAATTTCAACCAATATTTATTCTTAAAATGTGTAACTTGAATTAGCAACGGAACCTGGGTTCAGTAAATCGTGTTAGTTTCAAAATGCGAGTAAAGTACATTATGCACACTAGGGTGGTCCTTAAAAAATCAAAGGAACGATTTCCTTCGGTCGTAGCTCCCTCAATCGGTAGTACTATGGTAGAACATAAATTTTGAATCCGACTCGGTGCATATGTACATATGTATGTATGTATACATATGTGTATATAAATCAAAATTTTAGTTGTTAAGTTTTTTTGGACTAGGCTATTGATGCTTTTGTCACATCTAATGGATCCCAATTCCAAACAAAATAGGACTTTTCTCAGATTATATGTTTTAATAAGATAGAGCAAAACAAAATTGGAAATGTAAGGCAAAAATAAAAAAAATAAAATAAAAAATAAAACGTAAGGGTTGAATGAAAGAAGTTTTAGTTTTTATAAATTATTATGTTTTTATTTTAAAATTTGAATATTATGCGCAAAAAAACAGTTTTCATTGGAAAATCGTAGAAACTATCCCCAAAATAATGAACATTGTTTTATTTCTTATATTTTATTTCAGACGGGTTTACCTTCTTTTTTGTATCATGGAATTATGTAACTATATTATTGTGTAACAAAATAAAACAAATAGTGAAAATTAAATAAGGAAAAGTAAATTTGTCATAGCTTTTCAAATCTTGTCAATATACTAATATTTTCCTATTTTTATATGAACACAACTGTATGTACATACATACATATGTATGTATGTATGTATGTATCTATGGTAAGTTAATTTTAAACAAATATACATACATAAATAATAATTTTTTGTAAGTCGAATTTATGCTTTATATTTTCAAAGTGTCTTCCAAAATACATATTACATATTAATATGATATTTTCTAGTCAATATTCTTTCTTCAAATAATGAATAATTGTTTCCTTTATAAAATTTGAAACTAGCATTAAAAAAAAAACAATAAAAAACGACATACAAAGTACATACATGCAAAGTTTTTTTTAAATAAAAGTGAATATTTTTAATTTATGGGCAGTGCTCGGTTGATTCATGACTGCTTATCGCGAGCGCTTGACATTATAAAGAGCAATCATTTTTTAATTATTCTATGTTTAAATGAACGATGTATTAATCTGTCCATTTAAGGTTTTGTTTTAACAAGCGGCTCTGTCAATGAACTTGTTATAAAAAACAAAAAAAGAAACAAATAATGTAAGTTAATAAAAAATATTCACATGTTTAACCTTTCCCAGTCAACATTCCGATAATATTTGGAATAGCGTTCAGAAAATTATGAGTGCAAGGTTCATTTAAAAAACTGTTCAACGATTTTTTAATCTTCTAAAATAGTAGCGAAAGATTCGTAAAACTTTTTTGATTCGGCGCAAGATAGATTCGTCCTTATAATTTTTCAATAATGCGAAAATGAACCTTTAAACGATAATTAGTATTCAAAAAAGCTTAAAGAAACAATTGAGTACTGGTCGTTGAGGTCTCCTGAAGGGAAAAAGAGTCTTACAATTAAAAAGTATTCACGTCGTCTAAGTTATCGGATTATCTGGTTATATGCTCTTAAAATTTTTTGTTTACAAAAGTAAAAATAATTTTAAGGTTTTCAACAACAAAATGAACTACAAAAAAGTGGAAACTCTTCATTGACGCTTGGCGTTCCCACGATAGTCGGTTCTACCATACCGGAACGACCCGGATTTATATCCGGCCAAGGTTTGTCACTGCAGCAGCATTCCCCGAAATTTCAACAATAACTTAACTACGTTAGCGTGAATCATCCCTCAAATGACTTTAAATTATTCTATACTATTTCTACGAAAAAAATGTTAACCCATATCAGTTACATGGTAAACTTTAAACGCTTTGAGCAACCTCTAAAGATTTTGCGATTTAAAATCATAGAGGTATTATTTTTTTTTTCGAAATAGAGAGAAGTAAAATTACGACTTTACTTTTTTTGGACCACCCTAATGTAGATCTATTTTATTTTAAGTAAAAAAATTAATTTCATACATACATATGTATGGAAACCGTTAGACCGGGTCGTCCCCCATATGAAAGAAAAAAGTTTGAAATTACTCCCTTAAAGTGAGAGGGTTTTAGGGTCATCAAAAGTTTCGTCCTCGGCGTGTCTGAAAAACAACACATTTTCTTCATAGTTTTGTTTTTATTTAGTATTCGATTCAAAAGTGTATTTATATCGTTGAAAAGATAATTATGAGTACTATACATATATGTTTCTGAGATTATTTTACTTGTTTTTTGCTACCCAGCCTAATATGATTGAAATACAGTCGAACTCCTCTATAACGAAGTCGTCGGGACCGGTGAAAAAGTTCGTTACAGAGAGGGCTTCGGTATAGAGAGGTCATACGAAATTTCATGTATTTATGTTCAAGGCCTATTTAATGAAACATTGATTCATCATATTTGTTTTATTTGTTTTTATTTCTTACATTTTAAAAAGAAGACATTAATAAAAAGTCAAACAGATTATAAGGATTATTAAGGTATGAAAAAATTGTCGACTGTAAGTTGTTTAGCTGTTTGAGCCTTTTCCTTATCAATAAATGCTTCTAAGGAATTAATTTTATTAAATACAATGTCGGGTACATCGCTCCGTGATTCAACAAATGTTAATAGAGTAGTTTGTCAAGCTGCACGCGTTTCGGAGAATGATGGAACTCTAATATATTTTTGTGTAATATAACAACTACTTTTTAGCTCTTCGCTAAATTCGTTATAGAGGAGTTATTTGCTATGGAAAATTCCATTTATGTATGACAAAAGAATTCGTTACAGAGAGGAATTCGCTATAGAGAAGTTCCTTATAGAGAGTTTTAAATTATGAATAGATTGTGGAAGGCGTAGTGTTTCAAAAAAAATTCGTTAGAGAGAGGTTTTCGTTATAGAGGAGTTCGACTGTACATATATTTGTGAATATATCGATCGTTGTTAAATACTTGAGATAATTAAGCTTCTTAAAGAAATGATTTCGAGTACATAAGACGCATGTCTAAAAAGCCAGACAAAAGTCATGCTTGGGTAAGGCTACCATATACAGTCGAACTCCTCTATAACGAAAACCTCTCTCTAACGAATTTTTTTTTGAAACACTACGATTTTCACAATTTATTCATGTATTTAGACCTCTCTATAACGAACTTCTCTATAGCGAATTCCTCTCTGTAACGAATTCTTTTGTCATAC
The DNA here is from genome assembly GCA_951828415.1 of Anomoia purmunda. Taxonomy (NCBI): domain Eukaryota; kingdom Metazoa; phylum Arthropoda; class Insecta; order Diptera; family Tephritidae; genus Anomoia; species Anomoia purmunda. Next base: position 85,042,534 of record OX639994.1, read on the forward strand.
ATAAATGGAATTTTCCATAGCAAATAACTCCTCTATAACGAATTTAGCGAAGAGCTAAAAAGTAGTTGTTATAATACACAAAACTACACACAATCACTTGTTTTTACATGCTATTTCCTAGAATCGGCAAAAACTAAATATATATGTACGTAGGCGCCAGACAAAATAACGGTAATTTGGCCGATATTGAAACTGTTGCAGTTGAAATTGAGAATTTTTATTCATTCAAGTTATTTTATCATGGCAAAGCGAAAGTGTTTAACTATTACGCAAAAATTAAATTTAATAAATGAGGTTGAAGAAGGTTCACTAAAAAAGAAAGATTTTGCTTATAAATATGGAATTCCATCTAGTAGCTTATCTACATTAAATAGGCCTTGAACATAAAGACATGAAATTTCGTATGACCTCTCTATAACGATGCCCTCTCTATAACGAACTTTTTCACCGGTCCCGATGACTTCGTTACAGAGGAGTTCGACTGTAATTGATGTTTTTTCAGTCGAACCGTAACACTATTCAATATTATTGCAATAATCAAACATTCTACAATTATTATATAAACTTGATTATATGGATAATGTTTGTAACGATTTTTCTCTTCAAGTACTGCACCGATTTTAATAATTTTTTTAAATGAAAGAGTTACGAAAAACACAACTTTTTCCGTTTCTTTCTATGTATCACTCCCAATACAAAAGTCTTATTTTTCCATCGGAATTATAAATTCATTTTATTTTGAAAGATAAACCAAAATCTTTCGCATCTATAGTTCGATGTTTGGCCGAACTTCTCCAGAGTAAACGCTAAATTATTATTTGTATTATTAGGTGAGCTGCACCGATTTGAAATTACATCATTTTTTGGTCTTTTATAAATAAAAATTGTTTTTAAAAATAATAATAATAATAATAAAAACATTTTTTTTTTCAAATAAATCATCTTAGGTCATAAAACAGTTTAAGGTTAAAAGTTTTGCAAATAATTGTATTCAACGGAACCATAATAATAAAATTCTTGATGCTGTTTGGAAGATTGGTTTAAGAAGAAATGGAATAACTTGGCCAAAACTTTACTGACTTAGTCTAATAATATACCATTTATTTATTTGCAAATAAACTCATTTTTAAGTATTTTGGAGCATACCATTTAAGCTTACACTGTTTTATTATTTTAAATGTTTTTTTAATAATTAAAAAAATATATTAATTTTTTTCTAAAACACTTTTTTTAGAGGAATTTTCAAATCGTTCCAGCTCACGTAAATCTTAATAATTTTCGAAATATTTTTGCGGAAGTCTTAAAACATAATCAACTTTATAATTCCAGTGGAAAAACCGCAACCTTTTTAGTAAGGCAACCCTAATGTACGTATTTATATTGTTTTAAGTTGAACCTAAGTTGTTTTTTAAATCAATAAATAGGCAAATATGTACATACAAATTTACCAGCCTTGAATATGCACATATTTACATTTGTATGTATGTGTTAAGTGAAATCCTTTACAAAAAGACTAATCAACAATAATTTAATTAAATTTTCAGACTTATACCAAATAACAATGGCATATGCCTATTGGAAATCTGACAAAACGGATGACCAAGCGGTGTTTGATTTATTCTTTCGCACAAATCCATTTCATGGAGAATTTACCATATTTGCTGGACTGGAGGAATGTCTCAAGTTCTTAGACAGTTTTCATTATTCAGATAGTGGTAAGTAATTTAATCTTGTCTATTAAATTTTTTTTTTTTTTTGCCCAAAGTGTAAACATTTTTCTTGCTATGTGTTCCTTAGATATTGAGTACCTAAGACAAACATTACCCGAAGGCGTAGAAAATGATTTTTTCAACTACTTAGCCAGTTTGACGGCAAAAGATGTTACTTTGTACGCCATTGATGAGGGCACAGTAGCATTTCCAAGGTAATATAATTTGAATTTATATTTGGACCTTCCTATAAGCTGATTAACAATATCTAACGGACTTTTCTACTCTAGAAACAAATATTACACCTTTAGGTATATGCCATAATTTATCCTAAGATATGCATTTATTTCGAAATTTTATGCGGCGAATTATTTAATGAAGTGCTGCTTTTACAAAAATTAGCCGTTTGAAACTAACATTTTTAAAGAAATATTTTTTATTGTTATTTTAATAAAAAAAAGATAGTAAATAAAACTATTGCGTAATGGCAAGTTAAGTAAATTTCCAGCAAGACAGAAACAATATCAAAGTTCAGGAGTGTTTTATGAAAGGAAATTTCTAGTTGATCGAAAATGCAAATATATAGATAATCAATATTTGTTAGTTCGCCGTTAAGACTTACATATATACCAACACTTTTCTCACTTTGGCTGATAACGTTTATTTTAACCTTTATCTTTCTTTTCATCCTCACATTTATTTTTAAAGTTTCTATACACTTCTCCATCTCCATCTTCATCAATATCCTTCCCTTAAAAAGTAAATGTTGAAAAAAAACTATTAGTATCAGGCAACCAAAAAAAAAATAAAGTTAGAAATAAAGAATATTTCTCGCCTAATAAATGTTATGCAACAACGCTTTTTCGAGTTGTGACGAAGTTTAGTTTTTAGCGCCATCGTGATCATCTTATTAAATATATCAACTACAAATTTTTGATGATTGTATATTTTTTCAATCAAAATGCAAAGTAATAATTTTTAGACGTTTTTTCCTATCTAAAGTTTTTAATTTTGAATAACCGGCGTACTCAATTTAAGGCTACAACAATTCGAAAGGTTAATTTTTTCATTATTGCCTAAGTCATGAATTATAATGATAATTATCAGTAAAGAATAACCGAACTCAATTTAAAAAATAAAATTGAATAGCAGTTGACATTAAATAACGATTTAAGTTGATTAAGCCGACGGACCACATACTGTATACATTTCTTCTTTTTTTTGTAAATAAGTACATGCATACGTTTCCTTGGAAACTTTAAAAAAAAGTTGAACAAACAAAATCGACTCCTCATTTACAGTGAGCATTCGAAACTTTAACTGATGAACTGAAAAAAATTTGAAATAATGTGCAAAATTTTCTACTAATATAGCCATTTTGCAGAACGGCGGGCCACCTAGTGCAAATGTTATAATATATGAAGGCAACATTTTTTTTCGAGAAAAGAAAACGCCATACGTTTCTATATCCATATATGTACATATGTGCGTGTATAAATGTAGCCGTTTCTTTGTTACAACTTAGCTCAAAACTATTGAACGGTTGATGATATTAGAAAATTATGCCTCAGGTGCGATTAGAAATGTTTTTATAATCCAACTTAGATGACATTGAAAACATTCATAAGTATTTATTATATTTATACAGGTTCGCACAATAAAAAAAATTCTGATATGTGGAACATCATAACGTGTTTGTATTATGTGGCTATAAATATATAAATATTTTATTTAAAAAATTAACCGATAGGTGCCGCTGGATTTGAAATATCTACAAATCCCTTTTTTACAGTTCAATTTGATTAAATTTCTGAACATGTATTTATAGGGCGTAGCGCAGTATGTCGGAGCAGTTAGTTTTTTTTAAATAAAACTTTGGTTTGTAAAATAACAAAAAGGATTTAAATTAAAATTTCAAACTTCCTTTCTTGAATTTTATGAAAACTCTTTGGTATGCAGTTATGTAGCTTATTAAATTTTGGTATAATAATTTGAAAGTGGTGTGAAGTGGCTAAAAATTCCCGTTTATTTATGACAATTTTTTTAAATTTTGGTCTTATGCACATTTTTCATATAATGAATGGATATTATATCCATAATTCCTATTGACGTCTTGCATATCTTCTGCCATACATGCACATGTATATACTGTATGACTTAAATGAAAAAAAAAATTTCCAAGACCAAACTTTCGAAAAATCAATGAAAATTTTTAACCTCTTGAGACTATAAGTTAAAAAGTTTTAAATTTTTTCTTTGTATTATTTTTGTTATAAAACAAACGATATGTTTATAACAGCTAACGTAAAAAAATTATCATGGAAAACCTCGCGATTATTATACAAAAATCACCATGTGGTTAGTTGTTTAAGTAACTATGTGCTGCTGTTTATTTAGACAGCAGATTTGTTGTAGGCTATACGTACTTATAAATTACGTTAATATAATAAACTCTTAATCTATGAATTATACGCACAAACATACAAACATATATGTACAGAAAACATATATGCAATAGAGAAATCACAGCAAATACGTTGATTGCTTATTTATTAAAACAAAAAAAATTAAAACTGAACTACAAAATATTTATATTAAATACTTGCATATGCAATAGGGTGCCTATTATCAAAGTGGAAGGCCCCTTGATAATTGTACAGCTGCTGGAGACAACGTTATTGACATTGGTAAATTATGCAAGGTAATTGCTTTAATTTATTCATACATTTATGTGACTCTGTAATCGCTTACTAATTTCAGTTTAATGGCTACGAATGCGGCACGTTATCGCATGGTGGCTGGAAAGCACGTAAAACTATTGGAATTCGGCTTACGACGCGCCCAAGGACCCGATGGCGGGCTATCGGCTTCGAAATATTCCTACACAGGTAATTGCAATATGCTGTTCTTAATTTCTTTATACCACTTACCTGCTTTACGAACTGTATTCGCAAGAAGAAGAAAAAACGAAGAATTATAAGTATGAAGTTTGTTTGTAATATGCAGTAAAAAACGAAACAGTTTGTTTATTAAGTTGGCATTAATATATCGCATGCTTATTGCTTATAATCAATTAAAAATATTACAAAATATTATGCTAAGGATTCACCACCTATGCAGGTGCCTCATTGATTTAAATGCTTTAACCATTTGCCCTGTGGAAAAGTTTTTCTTTTCGTCAGCTACTTTATGATGTGTTTGCATGCAATCACTTTTAATGTGTTACTCTTTGACAGGCCATGAGTCAGCCGTGAAGTAACACTTTGTTTAAACGCCAGCACATATATACAACGGCTGTTTATCTACATAGATATGTATGTAAATGTGATACATATTGTATATAGATACATACATATGTATTATGTTTTTGTATATAGACAACATCAGCTATGTAGTCTGTATGTACATATGTGTGTCTAATTATTATTATAGAACAATGAATGTTCAAGGCAGTAAAAAGCGAAACGTGCTTTTTATGTGTCTGGGAATTTCCTTCCAAAAAGTGTACGACGAAAAGGTGTTTGTTAAAGTATTTATATATAGTTAAGGTTGTTTAGCACATTCGTGTACCACTCCGTGCCGGGCTATGCTTATGTGCCTGATACAAATGTATCTCAAAAGGATTAGCTCACACAACGCTATCACAACTGCAAATACTTTTGATATGCCTTCTTACTACAGTTAGTTTTGAAATGAATAAACAAAAAATAAAATAATACTAAATCAAGAGTATGCCCCTATAGTATTCATACTTTTTTTTTCGAAATATTTCCAAAATATTTTTGAAATCGCATCCGTTATACGTTTTTCGAATTTCCGAACTATTCATCCTATAGGAAATATTTCTGAAACATTTTTGAAATCGCATCCGTTTTACGTTTTTCGAATTTCAAAACGATTCTTACTCAGATCTGCCGTATATTTAAAAATTCGCCTAAATTATAACTCGTAAAAAATATATATAAGTTATTTTTACCTTTAATTACTGGGTGTTTTTTATTATATAAATAAGGCGACGAACTTATTTAGAATTAAAAGGAGTAAACAATACAATATATGTAGTTAAAAATAATGTTATTCATTAGAATCATACAAATTTTGTGGTCTCCTCATTGTTTTCATACATGATAACATAATTTTTGCCGTTCTAAACATGAAGTTTACCATGGAAATAAATACAGCACATATGATTTTTAATGTAATGTTTATTCAATTAAAAACGATTTTACATATATATAGAGTAACAACAATTATATAAAAGTTATAAACTGGTATGTTTAAGTTTAACCGTAATACAATTTTCACACTTAATGCAATTTTCACTAAATCTATCTCATTATGTTGATAAAATCTAAGTTATTTTGTGGGTTTTTTCTCTTTAATTTCTTCGATGGGAGTTTCACCATCAAATCGACCAACAGAAATCGGCAAGCATTGCTGCTGAGCATTCCCCATTGTAGCTTCTTTCAACGTGTAATATATCCTGGTGAAGCCGTTTACCATGCTCATCTGATACGCTACCAAGATTTCCCGGTAAAAAAATTTAAGTGCGAGTCTAAAAAAATTAATTTTGTGTTGCATATTGCATTCTAGAGCTTTATAAGTAGCATCATGGCAAAGCACTGATTCATCGTCTTTGAAGAAATTAAAATAAAAACTTTTTGTATTGTGCGAAAATATTAGATTCTCGTATTCTTAATCTTGACCCAAAAATTTGAAACTCAGATTTTGATAGTTCTACGTCTTGAACAAGGCCATGCAAAGCGAATAGCTTAAGAAAGTAAGATTCTTTTGACGAACTGGAAGACGCAGATGCAGTGCACGTAGAGGAGGAAGTACATGCAGAAAGGAACTCGATGGAGTCTGTAGACCAGATATATTTTATTATTAGCCATCCTCTCGTTATTTCTTGGATGTACTGCAGGTGAAATTCCTTCTTCACGAGGAGCTGTTCTCTTTAAGAATGTGATGTTCGGATATATGATATACATATATTTTAATTTTTGTTAGAGAATTCTCGAGTTGATGTAATGCAAAAGTTGCAATCATTTTCATGATTCTAATGGTCACTCCAAATCATTGGCATTGCAAAAGACTTAGGCTTCTGACTTTCTTCAAGCCAACCTCTCAACGTTCTTGAACAACCGGTACAGCATAATTTGGCAGCCAATTTTTATCCCTTTCAAAATAAAGCTAATAAGCTTTTTTGTCCAGATGTGTTTATATATTTCGTTTTGTTTTCAGCGTAAATTCACTACAAATGTAGCAGAAACAGTCTGCACAATTTTTACAAGCTCCCGGCATTCTATGAAATACAATTTATTTAAGAACAGTTTTAAAATTTCTATCATATATTTATTGGTTCTGCTCATATTGATGGTAAAATTTTTTGAAGACGGATTTTGTTGTAGACCATTGCATACTTACACTAGCTGAAAAGATATCTGACCTATAGCATCTGATCATCATGGCAAATGTAAAATTTTCTGTTATGGTTAAATTTTATCAGATCTGAAAAAAAATATAAGCCACTTAATTCAAATTATCTCTGAACATGGTTGGCCAATTTTCAATTCCTTTCAATTAATAACTTCTACATTGATGCTTCAATTTTGAATCTTGTTATTCAAAACAGAAAATGGAATATTCCTTTATGTTGATATTGACATCGAAAAGTGTTTCTGAAATTTTTGTAAAAATTTATTTATTATATTTATATTCGAATTTATATAAAAACTCACAACGAATTTTACGGCGAATGCTGAAGTTAGAGTATCATCATTCAAAAAATCATTTGCAATGAATAGGAATAAAAGCTGAACTCAAAATTCGATATCTGTTCAATTTGCTAGCGACGATATCAAAATCAGCAATGAAGATAATTATTTACCGAGGCGTTTAATTCAGATCATTCTTCAAAATATGTTTGGTGAATTTTAACTTCAAATACAAATATCCGACGGATAAATTTCTAGAACATACATATCTAAACCATAAGATAAAAAATATAGTAAGATCAGTTTAGATTGCGGTGCCCATAGTGGTGCTGGATATTAAAAATAAATACACCATACCGACCGAAATCTATAATTTTGCTAAATTTCATCGGCCAACAGAAAATATTGGTATAAACATAAACCAATCTTAATAGTTTAAAGAAAACTAGTTCTTTAACATCAAAGTTTTATGGGGAATGTTTTTTTTGTTATTACAACAACCTTTTTTTTTATTTAAAAACGTAAATTTGGCCATAAAAATGCTATTTATTTTAATAATTTAGTATATGTTCCCATGATAATGTTATTTTATCTATTGTAAAAAATAATGAAATGATCGTTGCAACATCCTCTAGCATAAGTTTTACACAGTGCAATTAGAACTTTAATGAAGTCTTTCAGTAAGTGAGGAACTAGTTTTAAGTGAATATTAACCATTTTTCATGAGTTACTAAGGCGAAAGTTTTTGTGACACCCAGTAAACCTTCAAAATGGAGAATTTGAAAAAATTTTTTTTTGTAATTCTAACTTAATCGAACAAATAAAAATGATCCCTGTTAAATTCCAAAGACGACAACATTTTGAATTCGTTTGTTGATAAAAACTATTTTTATATCTTAGTTTATTGTTGTGTTTTCTTTCGTCAGGTTATATGACGATGTGTTTGGAACGAATTTCCGGCATCCCTTGTCAAACTAGGGTTGTTTGTCCGAGCAAAAAAAGAAACAAAATTAAAGATGACGCAACGCCGAAACGAATTGACCTCCAAGATAAACTTTACAAAGGATGACGGAAATTTGAACCAAATAACATCATTAATATGTATTATTGATTAACTCGAAACTCGTCAAAAATGTATTTGTAAAATTTTGTTCTTAATAGAAATAAAATTTGTAAGCATTTGTTAATAAATGCTCATTTGTTTTATAACTTAAGGTGGTTTTGATGGCACTTCGAACGTGTTGGCCGGAAAACTATTCAACATACCAGTTAAGGGCACTCATGCGCATGCTTATATAACATCATTTTCTGGCATTGGTGAATTAAAGACACGTTTGCTAAGGCACAAGACAACAGGTATGTTAAAGCACAAAATCAATCAACAAAGTTGAACAACTAAAAAAATATTGGCAAATGTGCTTACATCAATTAATAGGTATTACCCTCGATCTACTGGAGCATGCAATGCGGCATCGTCAGGCGTTAGCGGGCGTACTCGATGTGTCACAAGAGGAGTCGAGCGAAGGCGAGCTGGCAGCAATGGTGTCCTACGCAATAGCGTTTCCCGATGGATTTATGGCGCTAGTCGATACGTATGATGTTAAGAGGTATTTCGCTTCTAGGCAGATTCTCTCGGAACGACAATTTTTTTCTAATTTTGTTGTTTTCATAAACTTATTATTATATTTGTTATTGTGTTTGATTCCCAATATATAATACTATCATAAATGTGTTACTTATCCTCACAAACATGAACTAACCAAAACAGCAATTCATGCATTATAAGTAGCACGCGTGCATTCATATAAAAACTATGTGTATTTACAAGTACCTACATACATATATACATACATTAAACTATATGCTTATATATCCTACATATATTCTACATTTATACAAAAATATATTATATATATTTATATACATCGCACAAATCGTATATCTACTAGAATCTGCTGCATTTAACCTTTTTCCAAATATTCTTCAATATATGTGTGTAAATGTAATTGTGTGTCGTCTCGCTATTTACATAGTATACATATGTGTGTAGTTTAATTAGTTTGCAAAAGAAGTGCAAATATAACCAAATGTATTTAACAGCAAAGTTCAAACTACGAAATCAAATAAAGACAACAGTACAACAGATTACAAAATGCCAAACAACTCATTGCAATTAAATGGACACAAACTTCAGGAGACTTCTAATGGACATGCTACTACTACCAATAGCACTCAGGCTAGAAACGAAAGACAAACTACTACTACTACTACTACGAATGGAAAATCATTTTATGGCATTTTAGTGGACAATAATGTAATTGAGTCAAGTGCGCCTTTGGGTACAGCCAATAAATCGAATATTAACATTCAAAATGAAACTTCACAACAACCACTAAATGAGCCCCCAAAGCACACACCTCTATCTTCATCTCCTCCAAACGCCTATCTGCCAAAATATGTCGAGAAGTCATTCAGGTAAATCATTATTAGGCTTATGATATCCCTCGAAGTTGTTTACAAATAATTTGTACCAATATTTGTGGTTCAAATATTTATAGTCCAGACAAGTTTTTTTTGTGAGCCAAAAAATGTAAAATTGTTAAAATTTTCTAAATTAAGTGCTTTGCTGCGTATATGTACATCAGTTCTAATCTTCAATCGAAACTCGCACAATGCTACAGTCAATCAAGAACAATTTTTAAACTTTTCATACCACCATGTATCTATCTACATATAACAACAAATAATTTGTTTACATTTAACAAAAGTGCTCTCATAATATTTAATACAATGTTTTAATATTTTAACATCACTGCGCACACTTACAATTAAATATAAGTGAATGTATGTATGTAATTGTAATCATTGTGTTGGTATTAATATTTGATATTTATTCGGCAAAACTTTATGTGAACTAATCTACAGTCAATATTTACTTACGAGGGCGGGACAGTAATAATAAAGAGTGGAATAGCAAAAGCCAATGGCTTGACGAATCTACTTCGAACCTACTTTTTTAATTCTTCCCCAAACCAGACAACCATGAGGCGTTCAAACACAAAAATGTAATTTACTTCCTGTAAGCGATGAGTACAAGCAGAATTTGGCAAAAAATAGGCTTGCAAAAAAACTGGAATATAAGTCTGAAAAGGGCGCGTATACATACATAGTTACTTAAATACATAACTGAACTCATGCTAATCTTTTTTTAACAATATTCAAACGGTAAAGTTCATGATAAATTTTGTTCGTTAGTTTTTTACAATAATATACATATATTAAAATATCAAACTTTGTACAAAATTTATTTAAAAGTGATATTGAAATTTCAAATTTTATAATTTGTGGGTTTTTAGCACATTAAATCTTGACATTATAATATGCAAGTCTCAAATGACTGAAAATTCATATTGATTTCTGACTATTTGTTTTAACTTTTGTTATTTTTTTAGAAAATGTACAATAAATATTATTAAAAATCAACAGAACTCCATCCGTTATACTTATGAAAAATGTGCGTAAAACTAACATTTAAAAAAATTTAAATTTCGATGCTATTTTTTAAATTGTTTTTTTTTTTAATTTTGTGCAAAGCTTGACAGTTTAATTTGTTGGCTTTTTCCTATATTATTAAACAAAGTTTTATAAAAATTAAAATCACCATGAAAATATTTTAAATACTTAAAAAAAATCGGCATGAGCTCACTTTTTTGAGTCACTGTACATACGAGTTTAAATAGAGTTTAGCGAGCATTCGATTTTTTTTAAATCTATGATAATGCTCACTAGCATCAGTTTGAAATGGCAGTCACAACAAACCTGTTTTTCGAAGATCAGTCTGGAAATTAAGACGCATTTGCTTTGACGAAAAAAGAAACGCTTCTTGTCAAGCATAACGTTGGAATTGAAGTGGCAACACCGCCTGCCCTAATTTTCAGGCACTTATCAACCCATCCTCGTATTTAAGAAAAAACTGAAAATTATGAAAGTTCACATAAACAAAAACAAAGATTAAAATTCTAATTGCATATCTCTTTACTTAAATTTAAATATGATTTTGTTTGCATACGATTATTTAATACCGGGTTTTATGCCATTGACCATTCACCATTGCCCATTATTCGTTTTATCGATCATTTATTTTCATATATTTGTTTTTATTAAGTTGAATACACATATGTACATGCATACATACATATATATGTACATTAAAATCATGCAATACATTTTAAATTTTTATTAAAAGGATACGTCAATTATTAAATACCATTTTTATAAACACATTTTTCGCGCATGCATAGCCTAATCTGCACCAAATGTGATTGTTAGAAACTTAGTAGTTTCGCGTTTATAAAAACAAAAACAAAAATACATTTACTAAAACGACAAAATCCAGTCCCCAATATAAATGACTTCCCGGCACTGTTTTGGCAGAGGTATGTAAAACGAAATCCACATATTTATGTATGTTGTTTAAGTTAAAATATTGTAAAAACCGAAACTATTCAACGCGCATACATACAACCATACATGCATAGTAACAGTGTGAATATGTGTATTAAAATTAATTGCTGTATACAATTTATAAAAAAAAATATTATTTGCATAGCTTGAGGTTAAAAACCTCAGGCATATAGCATTTTTTTACATAAATCCTTATAAATGTAGTTACACTTCCATTCAATATTAAATTAAATGTTTTATAAGATATTCTGTATATATACACACACACACACACACACATACACACATTACATGCTACATGCATACATACATACATATCTATATAGGTATGGACGATAAAGGTACATGTTTTGCATACTATTTTTTATATAATATAAATTAAAATATATTACATTAATAAGCAAATACATACATTCATATACATACATATACATATGTACAACCTTTTGTAAAATTATAGTGAACTAGAAAAATACATTTGTTTTGTTTCACTCTACATATATGTATGTACATATATACCCTGCACTAGTTCGTTCACAATTAAAAAAAAATTGTTTCCGAGAGAGCACACTGCATGGCTTGTGTGTTTCTTGTGCATTTTATTAACTATTATTAACTACACACGTATTTTATTATATACTAACATTTTGTGTTCATACATTTCTGTTAAATTTTATCATGTTGCCATTTTAATCCATTTGTTTTCCTTTCAAAAAGCACTTACATCTATTTGTATTGTTTGAATAAAATATTTATGAGCACATTCATTGGAATAGACTAATAATAGTAGGAGTATATAAATAAGTAGCATCGCGTTTGTAGCTTTACGATTTGTAATTTTAACGCCAAAGCAGTAAAAATATTTTCACTTTCTGAAGCATATTCGCTCCTTTATTCTCTAGTATTTTAATTGAGGCTTTTTTTTTTAATTTTTATTTAAAAGCACATTTTTAAATTCTAAGTTAGATCCACAGATGGACATAATTTTATTTATTGTTTTCAAGCCGCTTGCATATTGATCAAAGTGGTTAACGGTACAACAAACTACATATATTATATCCATATGTACATATGTATGTATGTTCATAAAAATAATAGCAAAATGTAATGAAAGGGTTGAAAAATTGTTATTCCTTATTTAAATTGTAATTTTAATTATTTTTTTTATAAAAGTATAGATGATAATACAAAAAAAAAACCATGAGAATCAAAGTTTAAAGCTTTCTAGAAGATTTATAAAAATTCAACAAAAATAAAAAAAATGTCAGCAAAATTTTAAAATTTTTCATACTCGTTTAAAAAAATAAATGCAGTTTTGTAGCACATTCAATTTTAATATAACACAGTGTAAGTTTCAAGTGGTTAAAAGCTCTTGTTGTTGTTTTCTTCATAGGAGTAGTTATAACATATTCGTGGTGGTTTGTTAGCAATTCGACGCGTGTAAAACACTTTTTAATGCGAAAACCATATTTCATAAATACATTTTGCTAATTTTCAATAAATTTTACTTAATAAATCTTGGAATAATTACAATTATTCACTGCGCTCAATCACAACACCTTTTCAGCGTTTTTGCTTTGTTCGCCTCTTTATTGCATTTCGTTTCAATTCTAAGCAAACAAACATGGCGTCTAAAAGCTAATTACTTTTTTCTCTCGCTTCATATTGCCAGATCTGGTACAGTTGGTTCATGGGTATAACGCATGGACAAAATTTACTTTTGTATGGAAACTTACATTTTATTAGTAAAATTGAATGGAGCTCAAAACTGCATACCAGAAAATTTCCAAAAATTCATATTAACAGTTTTTTTTCAATTTTTATAAATTTTCCAGAAAGTTTGAAACTTTTATTATATGACTTTTATTAAAGAATTGACAATATTATTATGAAAAATAACTAAAATTAAACAAGGAAAGACAAAATTGTCAAAACATGTCAATATATGTATATTGCTATTATTTTTATGACCATAACTGTACATAAGTAAATCCAAATTAAATGAAATACAAAACAGTAGTAAATTATCGCACCAAAATGAGCCAAATCAAATAAAAGTGGTTCGCTCACGAAGTAGTTCGAAAAAAATTATCGCTTTCTTCTATTCTACCGGAGAACTGTCTCAATTGCTACTCGTTGTCCATATTCACCTGATTTCCCACCTAATGACTTCTTCCTGTTGCCGTTTGTTAAGAACAAAACGCGTGGCAAGCGTTTTTCAATATCTGAAAAAGCCGTTCAGGCATTCAGAAACCATGTTTTGGGGTATCCACAGACGCGCGGTTTCGATTATTTAAAGAATCAGTTCTGGAGAACCGATAATTTGAAACGGTTCTTTTTCTCAAAAGTTTTTTTTTTAACGGAAATAGGCCCTATCGAAACAGCTAAGCAGGTTATACAAAGTTTTTACAAAAGTTCAATTTAGTTTTATTATTTTGTTATGAGTAAAGAAAAAAAAAATATATATTATTACAGTCCTCAGTTGGTATTTATGTGACAAAAATTAAATAAAGTATATGGAATTAAATTTAAAGATCTACGCGCTTTCCAGGATCGGGCTTCTTTTAAGACAAAGTAAAATGTTTCCATTTAAAAACGTGATTTTTTCGATAATGCCTGTTCTTTTGAAACCGATTTGCGGTTCTTTTAAAATGGGGGTTTCAGTTCCTTGGACTTATTTTTCGGAAATAATTTTTTCGGTGCATCTAAGCCGTTTTTCTGGTATATTAGAATAGTCTTACGGTTCCTTTCGAGTTTCAGCTCCGTTTGACACGTTGTTCGGTTCTTGCAAAGCTCGGACCGGTCGGTGCATTAAATTATTCTTAAATGAAGCTAATTATGACATTTTTATCAAAATTTAAATTTATTTATTTGAGTTTTTCGAAAACTTGTAGGTATGCTGCTTTTGAGCTCATTCAAATTTCGCATACTAATAGCAAGTCTGAAGTGGCTAAAATATCCGTTCATTTTTTACCAGTTTTTGAAACTTTGGTCTTACGCATATTTGTCCACCGGATATGTAAATTCCAGTTGATTTTCTGCTATATAATCTACATTCTACATATACATATACAGAAATTTTCAAATAAATTCTGATTAAAAAGTTTGAAATTTTTATGAACATTTTTTGAATTTGTACGAAGTTTGAAATTTTGATGTATATTCTATTTGTTTTAACGAACTATGAAAATTAACGAAGAAATGTAACATGAAAAACATTATATTTAAAAAAAAACAGCATGTAAAATGTAAATTTAACAAGAAAAAAAAATAAATTATATCAATTACAAAGTCAATAAGTAATATAAAATATAAGACACAATCAATGCTCTACTTTTTTGGACTGATATTTAAATAAAAACCAAAAGTAAAAACCGCTTTGATCAATATTTCAACGGTCTTATTTATGTACATGATACACACTGTAGGAATTTTATAATTTAATTTAAAAATTGTTCAAAGTATTTGCATTTAAATTGCACTACACTGCTTATATTCGTCATTTTATATTTTCTCTTTTCGAAATTGAATTCCGTCTACAGAAGCGGGCTTCTGAACTTCTGCGCTGTCGCCTTAGCTCTGAACGATTTGGGATATCATGCGGTAGGTATTCGTATCGATTCCGGCGATTTGGCCTATTTATCCTGCTTATCGCGCGAAACATTCGAAAAGGTTGCTGCAACTTTCAAAGTGCCATGGTTCAATAAATTGACAATTGTTGCGTCGAATGATATCAATGAAGATACTATACTTAGCTTAAATGAGCAAGGCCATAAAATTGATTGCTTCGGCATTGGTACACATTTAGGTGAGTGTTGAATATTATACATAGATACATACATATATATGTATGTAGAAGACATACAAGGTTGGGGCGCGAAAAAAGCAAAAAAAAAATGTAATTATTCCCAAAATATTTCTATGATTCGAAGTAAGCTTAAAAAAGGAAGGGGTGGTGTGATTACATGTAATTGCAAAAGCTTATTGTATATATTTGAATTTGCTTTAATTTGCATTCAGATCTCAAATATTATAACTTTTTATTTTTTAGTAACTTGCCAACGACAGCCAGCTCTGGGTTGTGTGTACAAGCTAGTGGAAATAAATGGTCAGCCGCGCATAAAATTGAGCCAAGATGTCGAAAAGGTGACCATGCCGGGTCACAAAAATGCATTCAGGTACATTTTAAAACACCATTTATATGTACAAGGCGAATTCATATAAAGTGATGGCAATGACGACTTTAAAGAGGACCAAAATGTTATGATAAGGGAAAAACTAAAGACGACAGCCATTGATGGCTTGTGAACAAATTTTTCGTCTTTCGCTTTTGCTGACATTTTCATGCACCAGGTCAATCAAGAAGAAGCAATCAGCTGCTCTACTAAAATCACCTTATATTAATTCGGCTTGCTACATATGTATGCATATAAGTTTGTTTAATTTATGAATGTACGAACTTGGTTTAATTGCATCATGTTACTTGTATGAATTCGCCTTATCATATTTTATTTATGTTTAATTAATAGCAAATTTATGTAAGGCGGTGTAATCCAATCAGCTGATTGTTCATCCTTACAAATTCGCCTGGGTTGTTTTGTTTACATAACCAAAACTATGTAACCATCTTAGTTTAATTTATTTTTATTTTGATCTGAAGTTTAATTCAACTCGCGGTAATTGTTTATGAACCAACCTGAGTTAAGATTTCTATTGATGACGAAAAAATTTAAATTTATCAACTCGGTCTAAAAAATGTAAATAGGTGTTACCTGGTTTATGTGAATTAATAGAAATTAAGCTTAGATTAAGTAATACACGAATTTCGAGTTGACTTAAGCTTTACATCAAAATACATTCAAGAACAAACAATTAAATTATCAGCAATCATATAAGGTGGTGGTAATGCGGTAAAAAAATTACTTCCGACCACCAAAGTGAATGTCAAAATCAATCACCTGATTGACATGTGAAAAGTAAATGTAAGCACGGTACTTTACGTTACGCTCCCGTTCTTCTCTCTTATAAAACAACACATAATAGCCACATCTTCTATATACTCATTTAGTTATTTACCGTTTAACACTTTTCGTTTGCAATTTTCACTCACAAAAATCATAGGTTTAACTCAGACACTCCACAATTCTGAGCTGACACCGAATAGCGTTGGTTCCAAGTGCATTTTTTCACCTATAAATCTTCAACGAATTTTTGGGTCGTGAACTTTTAAAATGAAGATTAGTAGACGCGTATCCTGTATGGAATTATTTCATTTATGTTACTCTCGAAATTGTTAGCGAATACCTGGTTACAGTGATATTGCAGAAAAGTGTATGGCCCTCTAAAACAGCGATATCGGGTTTTTTATGATAACGTTCGGATTTGGTATCCAATTTCTTAAATCTTCATGCCACCGTAAAGACCTTATCAGAACTATAATTGAACCTTAAAAGGTTTTGGCCTTAACAATTAGTTTGATTAGATACCTTCACTAGTTTGGGAAATTCCATCCATAGTTTTTTGTTTCGATCTATATTTACTAAAAAAGTATTGGGCTTTATTCGTAAACAAAATAGTTATAATGTTTTTAAGATCCAGCAAAAGTTATCACTTATATACCAACTGCTTAGTTTTTCGCTTTGATGAATAATTATGTTAAGCCACATTTCCACATTTTCTTGTGACTTGTCTAGAATATTTCTAGCATTCCATTTCTTGCCGAAAATGTATAAATGTACCTTAGATATAGTCTTTCGAAAGATTTAAAAAAAATATTTGAGCTGAACACCTACTTGCTGCGAAACTTTAGATTCTGCCAGTGTTTCCCTAATCGGCTATAAAAACAAAAACATTGCTATATTTTCTAAATATATGTATTTATATTTTTTGCAGACTCTATAGCGCCGACGGTCATGCTTTGATTGATTTGCTGCAGAAGGTTACAGAACCACCACCAAGTGTGGGACAGAAAGTTTTATGCCGCCACCCGTTCCAAGAGTCAAAGCGTGCCTATGTGATTCCCTCACATGTTGAGCTATTATACAAAGTATACTGGAAGGATGGCAAAATAGCGCAACATTTGCCAACATTAGAACAAGTTCGTGAAAAGGTACAAATTTCTCTGAAAACTTTACGGAATGATCACAAACGCACACTAAATCCAACGCCCTACAAGGTAAGAGAATGAATACTATTTGCGAAATTGAATTATTTAAAAATCACCAATTGAAAAACAAAAACCGGAAACTGAATTATTTCCGCAAAACGCACTCCAAAGGATTTCTGGTTAATGTGAATGGTTAAACATTGATGTTAAAATTAAAATTCATCAAAAGGCTGTAAAGTCAAAACAAATATCTCAACTTGTGCTTACAATCTTAACTTTTTAATATTATATTTTGGAGGCTTAAAATAGTTAGAATCCAATTTTTTTACGCTAGTTTTACGATGACTTCCTATTACGTCGTTCTTTAATAATTGGCTCATATTCAGGATATATATCAGCAATATTAATGTACTCACATGTATTTACAAAAATATGTGCGCTAAGTGGCGCGGGATTAGAGAAATTCATAAAATCGTATATACGGCACGATTCAATTCGACTTCATGATATGAGTGGAGCACATATGACATAATGTGTGTTAAGGAATGCAGTCATTTTTAGCTAAATTATTAATTTGATTGGATTCCGAAGTGACTGCAATAATTTTTTGTTAGCCCTGACTAATACTAAAAACACTAACCTTTTTTTTTTTTATTTAAACTTCATAAATCATGTTTTTAGTCATCTTGATGCCAGTAATTTCATTGCATATGTTAGTCATTTGTCCTTTCATAAGCAATTCTACGAAAAAATTGCTTTAAAATTTCATTATTCTCCTAAGACCTGCAAAACGCCGTTAGCCACGAATAATAGAAAAGATTTTAAGTCTTTATTCAAAAATATAATTTATTAGCTGCAATAAGTAAATGAATGGGACGATTTAAACTCACGAATACTGCATTCTTTAACACTTTGTATAGTATATATTTTAACGATATTCACATGGTTAACTCATCTTAACGAAAATTTTAACGATGTTGCTATTCAGCGATTTTGCACGCATTCATTTAGTATTTCCATTCCTTTTTATGTTTTTCGTCCATTTTGGCATTTAGTTTGCACTCTCTAGTACTTTTAATAAATATAACGAGACAGCTGTAAGTGTCGTTAAGAATAAGTTAGGGAATCGCACAATCGTTACTGCAAACGACAAATATTATCGACAAAAATTGCGTTTGTCGGATCGTTTAAAGGTATTTACATATGCAGATAAATACTTGTTTGTTTGTTTGTATGTTAGCTATATACTCCTTAACTACTTGGACAATTACATAACTACACACCATATTTACTAGATCCCAAGGAATGGTTATGTACATTCTTTATTTTAGTATATTAACCAGTTCCCGAGATATAGGCCCAAATGTGGTTCCGGAAGACGTAAATGTACACTAGGTTATCAGACGGAAAGTATTTGAAGAGCCTCTAATTTAGACTTACAGTGAATCAAAAATAACTGGGATGCTAACTAATTTTTTCTTTGCAACCCAAAATCTCCAAACCTGAAATGGTTGCCGAAATGAGATAAAATGCAAATGAAAGACAAAACTCTTATTTTTCCACTACATGAAGAAATAAACAAAGTAACTCCATTTTCGAAAATAAAAAAATAAAAAAATAAAAAAACAATATTTAATTAATTTGAAAGCATGAGAGCATGGCTATATAATAATATAATATAATAAATATTTGATTTTTTCATTCCAGGTGGCTGTCAGTGACAACTTGTACAACTTCATACACGATTTGTGGCTGCAAAACGCACCAATCGGCGAGCTCTCATGATCTATATAAGTATCTTATCTGAGTCGCAGCGCAAATTGTAGTAGTATATTGGGAAGGAAGGCAGTTTTTGAAATAAAAGTATATTTATTTGCTCTTAACGACATCTACTTGATTTAATGGTTTAACGTATTATAATTGTATACTTAAGAAGACTTAGTTTCAAGCGAAAATGTTAGCTACCAACACCAACACACACCACTTGCACTAAAATTCACTTGTGTTGTTATTTTCCAAAGTACATATTGTAGATAATATTTAGTATATCACGTTTATCAGTAATGATAATGCATACAAATGTATATATACATATATATCATAGTGGTAGAGTTATAGATACACAGATTTATGAATATAAAAAATAAAATCGAAGTATGTAACTCATTTAACGAATTAATGGAATCAAATTTCAGCACAACTTTTCAGGAATGTGTCTTGTGCCTTAATGTACACAGACTCTATTGTAAATACATATGCACATACATATGTATACATGTATATATATATATATATATATATATATACATATATGATTTATAAGTACAATTGTTACTTATGGAAGGAAATATGCATGTTTGTAGTAGGTATGTATGTGAGCTTATAAAAATACAGGCATTGCAAGTAAAAATGTAGTTTTAAATAGAAGCCGTAGTACTTTCGTGAGTTTCAATGCTAAAGTCAATGTCAAAACTGAAAAATAAACCGATTGGCATAAAAAAAAATGTTCGCTTTGTCAAAATTAAAAATGCAAAACTAGTGTATGATTTCATTGCCCATTGAATGCATTAATGTATTCGTATTCCGTTTAATGTAAACACACTATTTGCATTATATCTATTAACTATGTGAATTTTTTAATGTTTTGCCAATAAAAATTGGATGTCTTTGTAAAACTTATAAGGTAATTTAAACTTTAAAATTTAATACAAGAATATTTGTAGCCGTTTAAGTTATATTTTGTTAATATTAGTTATACAAGAAACTTTTTTGTACCTTTTTAAAATGTTGAGCAAATTTAAATTTCGAAAGTTAGTGATCAAAATATTGCATAAATAAAGTTGTTTGAGTTAAAACAATTGGTTGTGCGTTTTTTTTTTTGAATAGAAGATTTCAAACGTAATTGTGCACCGGTTGTTTACACTTTTGGGGAATGTCGCTGAAGTGACAGTCCTTTGATGGATATAAATCCGGGTCGTACCGGTGTTATAAAACCGACACTTTGTTGGGATGTTGTTGTTGTTGTCGTAGCGGCTAGACGCATCCCGTTAACATCAGATTCACCCATGATGGTTGTCACCATACTCTCCTAGGGGGTGGTCTAAGAAACACGCCGTTTAAACATTGTCGGACCAGGGTCTTAGATGAGTTGGTTTGAGAGAGCATGTGAATAGAATATAATACAATATCCTGATCTTAGTTGGGCCAGAGTGATGTTGACATGTCACTTTGCCTGGTTGTAGAATTAGAAATAGCTAATAAACCATCTTTTAAATTGCATATTTCTTTAGCATCTTTCCTACAATATAATAAATGTGGCATTGTTTTAATTAAGGCCAGTAGAAAATATTAAATTAACTTAACAAAAGCTATAAATAGCTATAGCAATTGGTTATAGTCTCGAAATATTTTTTAAAGAAAAACAATTGATGAAACCATTAATAATATTCGCAATGTTTTACATGACATTTTTTTTCGTACAATTTTTTTGTATAAAATTTATAAAAATTTAACAAATTTTCATAAATTTTTCAAAGTTTCCAAACAAAATTATTAGAAAACTCTTGGTTATGCAGTATGGTGGCGCATTTTATTTTAGTATACTAACCGGAAGTTACCACCGAAGTTTATTTTTGGTATGGGAAACTTTTTTCATTTAACGCTTGCTGTTTATACTATGGCAGAAGATTTGCAATAACGCCAGTAAAACGACATATTAAAAACCAATGGAAATTTATATAAAATCCATTCGTTATATGGAAACATTTGGAATGGAAAAGCTGAGTAAAGTTTACTTTTAGTTTTGCTTTTGAAATCAGTTCTTCGTAAAACTTGCAAGTTTTTACAAATTTTGCATTCAAGTATTTTTATGAGTAGTTTTCTCAAAAGTATTTTGAACTCATAGATCTTGTTTTTTTTTTTGTTATACCCTTACAGGAAAAATTTAGTAAAATTCATCAGATAATGTTGTTTTCTGGAAAGCTGTGGCATCATCTTATGCTTGGTTTTCAAATTTAAAGTCAAATGTTGTCAGCTGTATGAAAACAGTCAAAATTATTAGCATTATTGTTGTTAGAGTCGAGGACTTCATTTTTATTTTGATTTAATGTACCTAAAAATTACGCGCGTGGCGCTTCTCATGGAGTTTCATTGAAAAAATAGTTATTTATATTTCATTGTAAAAGTTATCATATGGTACTGCGCAATAATAATATAAAAAAATATTATTATTATTGTTATACAAAAACGTATATTTAAATATTTAATCAATATTTTAAGATTTTAAACTTTGCAATCAATAATAATACTTTTTTGAATTTAATTTTTTTTGTTCATAAATGAAAATTATACATCGAGATATTTTTATATACATTTATATAAAAATAAAACCCGGTACAAATACATTAATTATTATTTTGTAAATTGTTTTTTTTTTTTTTAAATAGTAATTTTTTATGAGGTTATATTCTTTTGATAAATACTGATCAAAAATAATAAAAAAATTCTGAGTTTTATTTTTTGTTCATAAATAAAAATTATCCATCGAGTTATATTTTCTTTAACAAAAATGAAACTCGATAATAATACAATAATTATGGATTGTTTTTTTTATTAAAAATAATATATTTTTTAGGTTTTATTCTTTTGGTAAAAGATTATGAGCATTTTTTGAGTTTTAATTTTATCTTGAGAGTTATTTTATCTGTCAGAAATAAAAGTTTATTTTTGAGTTTTATTTTTTTTTTTTGCAGTTCTACATAAACGCTCAAAACGGCACTTGGCGTGTCTAGTAACTGTTTGTTGGTAAATTTTGTATGCTATTAAATATAGCTTCGAAATCGAGTACTAGGCGGTGCTAGTAAATAATTAGAATGATCCTGTAAAGCAATTAGTATAGTATACTATACTAACATTGGGATGCTGAAGTGGCTAGAATAAACATCTTGATAGCCAATGCGGAATGTTGCTAAACACAACATTTTTCGGGAGAAGCAAAAAAAAAAAACAAGTAAAGAAGAATGTAAGGTCTTTATTTTAAATAAAAAAACGTATTTATTTTAATATAAACAAAAAAATTATTTTACTTTTAGCGTAACACTCCCATTTTCTCTCTAACCAAATAATTTTTTGTTTATTACCGTTATATGAGAGCTAGGCGTAGTTTTTGTCCGGATATACGTATGTTTATTTTCTCTAAATCGGATGTTGTCACGCCCAAAATTTTATTAATCTACAATGCAATTTAAATTTTACTCAGGGATAGTTACTCTGATTAAATTGCACTGCCTTTTCTACTCTTTAACTTTGAAACATCGCTAAAGATGCCTACATTCCTTGGGTTGAGCTTTTCCTATCGGCTTTGAACCAACAATAAAGATGGTAATATTCAATGAATTGCCGCTATAGTCGTGTCTATAATACCAGAACGATCCGGAGAACTATAGATACAGTGTTCAAAATATTTGAGTTCAATACGCTAGGTGAGATTACATTAATTAAGGTCGTTGTGCGCCATACATAGGCCGATTGGTCCAGAGCGAAATTTTATGGAGATGGTTCTTCATGGCTTTTTCCAAGATATCTTTGTATTTTCTGCAAATGTCATTTAAAACATTTTTCTAAACTTCCATTCAAAATTTATAGAAGGTGCCACCATCACTGGTGGTTCGATATGGATGGAGGGGAGCCACACTCCCAAAGATTTTTCGCAGTCGACATTTATATCTTATACCTTTTCATTAGTCAACAAATCCGGCAAAATTACTATAGTTTGAGAATAAACAGCTGAACATTTTCAACCAAGCTTATTTCAATAACATCTGCATAAACTGATTTTCAAACTTCGATCATACAACTTAGATAGTGCTTACGTATTTTTTGTGGAAGTCCAAAACTGCACTTATACTTTCTGAAAGAGTTAAAGACTTTCGAAAACGCTTTGTAATTGAGAAATTTATCCAGCGCATTTGGTATCCTAAAAAAGTAGCTGGACTTCGATTTCGTATGATCCTTTTATTTTTGCAGTACATTGTGTTCAAGATCAAAAAAAAAAAGGATCGAAGACCAATTCTCTTTATTTATAACAGCTCAAAATGATGGCATTTTTTCTTTAAATTTCAATATTGCTCTGAGTAAAGGTTCTTCCAAACTGAATAAAACAAAATTTAGCACCAATTCATTTCCACCTTTATTTCTTTTGCTAGTTGTTTTTCTTCAATCCAGGGACATTTTTTTATGAGTAGCAGAACTTTTATGATGAAGCTGGAAAGTCGAATAGCATCGATGCAATACAGCAGAAAGTATACTAGAATCATTTCAGGAAACAAACGGTCGACTCTAAGGACAATGGCAAACCTCTTGGTGCATTTCTGCCATAAAAAGCTTGCCACAAAAATCATCATGTCTTTCGGGGTTTGACATTATTATTATTTGCATAGCTGAATATTATCCTGAAGTCCCAAAAGAATCAGAATGTTTAGAAGCCAAATTGCAAATATGGCGATGATAGAACGATTAAAAACTTTGGGGAGCCACATATAATGACGTTGCCTATGTCTTCAGCTTGGAATTTATTTTCAAATATACCACAATGGCTGAAGTTCGACTGTACTCAATTATGCTATTATTATCTGCAGTTGACAAAATGGAAAAACTCGATATTCATGATATTGTTAATCACTGATACCATTGACATACCAGCACTATAAAAATAAAATTATATTATCTCAAGCGTACCCGTTTTTAGGTGCATTTAGATTTAGGTCTTCAGAATGTTCTTGGGCGATTGGTCGCTGGCGGTATCAGATGGAGATGGTTCTTGATATAAGTACATAGTAAGCGTCATTTATGATTGAAAAGTCTTTGGCTCTTTCCAAGGTTTACCCTCTTCTTATATTTATGTTTGATCTGCAAACGTCGCTTACAACATTTCTGCTGTTTGATGCCTTAAACTCGACAAAACCTACTGTCTACTATGCTCGAGGTCTCGATATTAGATATCTGTTCCTAAAGATGTTAGACGAATGCGGGTTAGAGCCGGGCATTTTCACATTTGCGGCTACGTCTTTGCAGCTTCTGCAGTATTCTTGAAACGGAATACTCATACCTTCTGCATGTATGCCCAAAGCCCAGTGACCCGTAATTACTGCAATAAGTCTATGGGCGACAGTTTTATACATACAAAGAAGGCAGAGGTCCTCTTCTCATTATAGTCCGGCTAGGTAGTCCATGCTATCCTGCAAGTATTGGTAGCTTTCCACTTTCGTTGCCTCTTGTTGAGATAGAAGTTTAGTATATTTCCCTTCGCTAGGGTTAGGGGTATACTCACCTCGATACTGGTTTGCACTTCATCCTCTGCTAAGCCGCACCGTGCTAGCTCATTGGCTTTCGCTTTAACTTCGATTCGATTATGCCCGGAAACCCAGATGAATTTGTTGTTTACAAGCACCGACTGACTACCTTTGAGCTGCCTTGCTGTCGGAAAAAATGATTATCTTACCCGTTACGTTCCTATCTTCAAGCGAATTATAGTCCTGTGAATATTTGTATGACGCTATCAGCTAGGACGTCACCCTTCTTCCATGCATTCCTGCTTGGAAACACAGCCTTAATTCCCTGCTCAAAGTCCAGTTGGCAAGGTCTGAAATCCGTAGTGGTATTACCTATGTCTGAAAGGTGTTGATTAAGGATACCTCTGTGCCCTTGTTGTGTATCCTTTAAACCCCCCGGTTCCCTGAGCCTAAGTGCTGTCTAAGTGCGAAGATGGTATGCAAATCAGCCGTGGGGCAGGTTCTAAAGGCTCCCGTGGCACCAGCCAATGCAGTGCGATGGCCTTCTACAGACCACTGCTGTGATTGTAGCTCTTCCGGAGGGTTTCCCATCACCCTACAGAGCCATAGCTCAGCACTGGTCGCAGCACGGCTCGGAAAAACCAAAGTACCGTCTTCGGCTCGAGAGCCCATTTCTGGCCTAACATTGATTTTCAAGCGTAGAAAACAACACAGGCTTTAACTTACAGCCGACAGTCAGCCCCAAATACTTGGGATTGGAAGTTACACCTTAAATACCTACACGCAAATAAAATTAAACGCTTATTCAGTATTTAAAAACTTGTATCATATTTGTTTTATAGTAATTTTATTGTAATACTTTTCATTGTTTATTAATTGGTTGCATTGTCTTGTACATTTCAAAAGTTCATATTCTTAAATTTTATTATTATAATTATTATATTGTTATGAAAGTGTTTACTTTTCTACCTTTTAATCGTCGTATGGGGACTGTTTTGTAGATATATTTTGTATTTTAAGTTTGCGTTCATTAATATTATATATGTAGATATATTGTATATTATTCACTACGCAATATGAAACTTTTTAACGTTGAAGATAAGTGGATTTTGTTTTTGTAATCATTAACCATACCATTTTTATATAATATAATTATTTTACTGTTCGGTTATTTTTCTTTGATTAATATTTTGAGTTTTGAGTATTTGTACATTCCATGTGTTTTTTGTTTGTATTTTAAATTAATTATTGATTATTAAATAGTCATATCGTACGCATATAGTGTATACTTCTTAATGCAGACACTTTACTACTCGAATCGATCGATAGTCATTCTCCTTATTTTCATATGTATGTTTATGTACGAGTATTTTTCATATTGGGAAATGAAAAAAGTTTTGTTTTTTTTTGTGTTTTGAATTTTCATTAATTGTGTGTATTTTTTAACAGTTCCCCTTGCTTAATTTGTGGTTTAGAGGTCTTTGGCATTTCAAATATTTATGTATATTTTTTTAGTAGCAACTTTTGCCTATTAACATTTTTAACATTCATATGTAAAGTACTTGCTAATTTGATCACGGAAATTCGTTTTCGAGAATATAAAAATGACATTAAGTACTTAGCATCGGTAAGCATTATAAAAAAATGTCGGTGATGAAATTATTGGCTGAAAATATTTCTGTACGCAAATTTTTATATCGTTTAGGCTGCATCATGGCATCGTCGACTGCTATGGTTCTTAGATTACTTTTTAGTTTCGGTTTTTTGCTAAGCCTACAGTGCAGTTGGTTCATATAATTTATCTTAGTTTAAACTATTTTAAACCTGAATTGCAGTTTTCTTATGCATTGATGAAATGATTGTATTGTACACTCGGTTGGGAGTTGTATTAGTTTAATGATATTATTTAAAAAAAAAAAAATTGTATAAAAATGTGGTTATACAATTTTTGGTAT
Source organism: Anomoia purmunda (assembly GCA_951828415.1). Lineage (NCBI taxonomy): Eukaryota > Metazoa > Arthropoda > Insecta > Diptera > Tephritidae > Anomoia > Anomoia purmunda. The sequence continues at coordinate 85,069,774 of OX639994.1, forward strand.
GGCTTGCAAACGCGTTTTGGTGTTGAAACCTTTAAATGTCCGTATATGCTAGAGATGCCGGTTTTGCCTCGATTAAATCGAACTAATCGTCACTCTCGATTTTTTGTATTCTTCTAAATTTCTATAATATAATGGGCGAAGGTAATGCACGGAATGTAATGGATTACATTTGACTCATTTTTATAATTTTTTTGTGTCTGTTTGACTGCTTGAACTCATTAATCTCCGAAACTACTGAATGGATTTTCATAGGATGACTAGAAAAACAATTTTTACAGCGATTTTTCCTGCTGTTTCGCAGAGCTGATCTATTTATTTTGATGTGGAGTGGATAAAATGTGGGATAGTATTGGAAAAGAATTAAAACTTTCATTTAGTTGGGGCATTCACTAATTTGTTGTAAAATATTAAAGAAATAAAAAAAAAGCTAGATTTTTTTGCGATTTGAATAATTTTTCCATTTGTTTTATTTGCCTTTTTTGTATTGGCTGGTTTTGTTTAAATGCTTTATGGCAAAATTTATAAATAACTACATTAATAAGTTGCAAAACAACAGTAACACTGATTTCGGTAAACAATAATTTCCTCTAATTTTGTACCAGTTACAAAGGCCTATCACCATTTTAAATATTTTTTTAAATTTTCTGTAAAGGCTGTGGTTTCTGGATAAAAAATTGTATAATTAAAATTAAGCTCATATTTCGCTTGTCAGCTGGTCTCTGATTACGGTTTGCTGTTACAAACTCTCACGCTTTGGTTTGGCAACAAAGAAATCAGCTGTTCGTCAAAACTTGCGTTACAAATATTGTGTCCATGTAATTTTTTGGATAGTTTTCGCTTTGATAACGAGTGCTGTTAATTTTTTGCCAATTGAAAAAATTCTTACAGAATACACAACGGATATCTCAGGTATCGATTGTTTCAACGGCGAAAGAGGGGAATTTTTAGAGAAGGACCGAACTTCTCCCACCAATGGTGGGTTGCCTTCGGCCAAAGAACAAACGAACTTTGTCCGAACATTTGTAAATTATACTAAAATAAAAATTGTACAAACTTTTAGTTTAATGTGTTTCTAAAATTCCCCACATTTTCTGTTAGAAAAATTACCCTAAAATATCGGTCGGTTCTTCCTCTGGTGGCAGAACGTGTTAACTCACTAATTACCAATTTTGCAGTTGTTCAATTTTAGAGTTAGGCATACTTTAATAGTTGTACAAATTTATAAAATAGGTTTTAAGCAACTTGTAATGTTTATTTTGATGATATTGACAACGAAACATTAAATTTTGTGATAATGAATCATTTTGTTGGCACGGGAAAATGTCCTATATATATATATAGCTGTATTGGCATTCGCAAGTCAGCAGTATTCGTGCTGGCCCATGGTAGTTGCCCCTTTATTTTTTTTTGTATTCCTCGAAGAAGAGTGCTGATTTGTATGTCGCCTTCCCGGTACAAATTATTACAGTCTAAATCATTCTGGCTTTCTCTTTGTTGCTTCTCTTTGGCGCTCCATGATTCCTTTTAATTTAAAAACGCTAGAATCGTTCCAAAGTAGTTATGAAAAGCCCTTCCCGCTTGTGTTTTTGTCGGATACCAGTTGAACTCCCAAGTTAAACATTCAGAGGTGCCTAAATATCAGGCATAGCTGGTTGATAGCTTGGGTAGCGGGCTTATTTTTTCCACATCAAAAGTGATGTCAATGTCTTACCAAATCTCAATGGCATATTCTTTTTGAGCTTCAAGCATTTTTTTGGGCTCTGATACATATGTACCTCCCTGCTTTTAAAACCAGATTAAAAGAAATATTGCATACCTTTCGATTTTTGGATGCAATTACAGGTGTGGTTTAGATTTTTTTGGCAGTATTCCTCATATAAGTGGTATATTTTTGGGATATTGAATTTTTTTTTCACTAACACTAAATTTTCAGTGATAATGGATTTTGCTGTTTAACTACCACTGAATACACAGTGGTAGTGCAATTTAGTGGTAGTGCAAAAATGCCTAACCCTGTTACATAAGTTCCCGAGAAAGATAAGACCGGTTCGGATTCTTATTACGTGAATAGTGACTTTTTTCTATGGGAAACACTTGGATGTGAGGTTTTACTATTTTTAATTTTTCTTTAGGCACTCAGAAAAATCTGGTTTCATGCTTGACTCTCATGTCTAGCCGTGGAGCAGTAAAGTCAAGCGAAATTTAATTTCGTATGAGGTCGAAGTTTTTTCTTTTTTCTTCTGTAGAAATGCATACTTTCATAAAGCAATTTTTTTACGTCGGCAATCAATTGGTATCAGTATACATAATAGTATTCGAAGCTTGCAGATTCCAGTTCGCTGTTTAGATTCGAATGGTTCGATTAAACCCCACAAGAACAGATTTTTGGAGTGAGTATCCCTTTTATACTGTGAGCTGAATATGGCTTGTCGGTGTCTCATAAGCCGTATTCGTTTCGCCATCGGTTAGCGAGTGGCGAATCGATGAAGCATCTGGCATAAATTAGCATCAACATATGTACATACATTTCGTTTCCAAAAAAATATGCGCACTTCACAAATGACGAATATGCACCAAAAGTACAAGTATGTATGCGCACATGATCGTCGTTTATATGCAGCTTAAAACTGGTATAATGTCTGCAGAATGGAACGTAGTTCGAAAGCGAGCAGAGCTTAGGCATCGCAAGCAGAGAAGTGGCGAATCGAATATTCCTATATTTATTAGGTTGCTGCAATTAAGTTTGCAGTTTTGATGACATGAAATAGTGTCGAGACGTGTAACTTTGGCTTAAAAGCCACCAATTCGTTCCTTCATGGCCACATTTTGCCAATTTTGTGGTTCGGTCGATCTTTTACACCAGAAGATTTATGTATGTATGTATGTATATTCGATGCATCGCCATTGCGTTTAAAAAATTGTTCTTTACCTTACATTAAATCGCAATAACCAAGACGACTTCATACAGGATGGGAGCATAACACACACAGGTACATTTTTCAATTTAAGGATACCATGATAAAAGAGAATAGAAGAAGCCAGAGGGAAAGCAGAAAATACAAAATACATATAAGTGGTATATTTTTGGGATATTACAAAAGTTCCCGAGATTCTTATTACGTGAATAGTGACTTTTTCCTGTGGGAAACATTTGGATCTGAGGTTTAAATTTTTTTATTGTTTCTTCAGAAAGATCTGGTTTAATGGTTGCCTGTTATGTCTTGCTGCGGAGCAGGCACGTTAAGTTAAATTTAATTTCGTCAGATGCCGATTTTTTTTCTGTAAGAGTGCATCCTTGTATAAGGTAATTTTTTCCCGTCGGCAATCAAGTGCTATCAATGTAATAGTATTCCGGTTAGCTGTTTAGATTCGAAAGGTTTGATTAAACCCCAAATGAAATAGTTTCGAGACGTGGAACTTTGGCTTATAAGCCAGCAAATCGTTCCTTCATGGCCACATTTTGCCAATTTTGTGGTTCGGCTGATCTTTTACGCCAGAAGATTTATGTATATATAATCGATGCATCGCCATACCTTTTACCAAGTTGTTCTTTACCTTGCATTAAATCGCAATAACCAAGACGACTTCATACAGGATGGGAGCATAACACACACAGGTACATTTTTCAATTTAAGGATGCCATGATAAAAAAAAAGAATAGAGGAAGTCAGAGGGAAAGCAGAAAATACAAAAATAATGAAAAAGGAAGAAATCAGCTATTTTTATAACGCCAGCTTGTATGAATTCGTCGTAGCAATAAATTTCTTCGCCACAAGAAACTTCCGTTGTTTGAGAACCTCATCTTCAATATTATTTTTATTTTAACAGCTGACAGAAAACAAATTTAATTTGAGTTAACAGCTTCTCTCATTTTTACTTGAACAGCTGCCTGCACAAAGTTTATTAGCTAACACCTTCTTCCACAAATCAATTAATGTATTTGCACGCTATATTTTAACTAAAACAAAATTTGTCACTACGCAAACATTAACAGTGAAAAAATATGTTTTTAATAAAAAGTGTTTTAAAGAATTCTTTCACTAGTATATTCAATTTTCCAATGCTGCAGGCCAGCTTTATACCAATAGACTAAATAAGCTGCTGGTTAAAAATGGCAATAGGGAACATAACATAACTAATTTAATTTCGAGTATTGAAAGTGTAAGTTATAAATTCTGGCAAATTAATTGACCTTGAAAATATTCACTTCACCTTGGGTTTGTGTTTGGGCCGTTCTTTAGAAATATTCCTTCGATACAAAACAAAAGTTGATTATATTATCAGGTTCCAGAGGCATTTTTACCGGTAGCTACCAGTTGGATCTTTTAAATTTTTTATACAGTATTTAGTCCCTTACCTTAATTTTTTTAAGTGAATATTAGTTTGATAACTTTCTTTTTAATTTAAAACATTTTTTTTTTATATAGCTTGAGTACAACAAAAGCGGCATTTGTCATATATGTTAATATGCATAGTACTAGTGAGATCGATTTATTTCCGGAGTCCATTTATATCGTTTCTTTCAATTTGAATATATCCAAATTTTGGGCTTTTTATTTTCGAGTTGGCATCTCTATTACATATGTATAAGTATTTACTTTATTTCGCCGGGAGCATAGAGCATAACTTCATTTTAAGTGGCAGTTTCCAAAACTGAAAATCTAAGAAAAATAAACGAAAATCATTGCAAAGTACAAAACAAAAATGCTTTTGACAACATAAAGTAAAAAACACAAAATAATTTAAAAATAATTGAATTTTTATTTTCAGAAAATTTGAAACTTCTCTATACGTTTACATTAACATAAGTTCATAACTTTGTATTTTCCATTTTTGCAGTCACACTGACTATGAATTAATCTTTTCTCCAACTTTAACATTTTAGACTTTTTTATGTTACTTATATATTTTTTTAAATTTATTTTTTTTTTACAATTTACAAAAAATGTTATGCACGTTTTTCTATTGAACGTGAAACTTAAATTATTAAGCTTTTTGTGCTATCTTCGTCAACTCAACGGAATTCGAGTATTCCGTCGATAGCATAAATTGTACGCAAGTAATTATTTACTATTATTAATTACATACATACGTATAACAAAGTTATTATTTTTACACCTTTTTGGTGTTTTTTGGAAAATAATTTAAGCAATTTTTTATACTTCTTTTTACATTTGTATTTTATTAACAAACTTATTTGATTTTAAAAATCTTTAAATATTTTTCGTATTTTTTTCTTGTTTTTCTTTGCTTTTTCAACAAAACAAAATCACACTAAATTTTTATAATTTGTTTTTTAAATTTAATAATAATTTGGCCAAAATATCAAGAGACAACAAGTACATATTTTAGAAATATAAAAATCAACGATCAAGTAGCAATGTGAAGTGAAGGGGTCACATAAAACGAAAACGAAAAAAATTGAGGTTAAGTGCAAAAAAAAAAAAGAAACAAAAATAACCAATACATATTTACAATTGATAAAACTTGAAGGCATATCAGCGTTCTAATGCTAAAATAAATATTAAAAACAAATCTAAATAAAATATTTATGAGCAATTTATTGTACATACATCCATCTAAAGTACATGTTAAGTTAATGTCAAACGAAAATTAGTAGATTTGTATGTATGTACATACTCGTACGAGTGCATACTTATATGTAATTATACTATATCAATATGCATAAAGTATAAGTAAGTTGAATGCTCCTAAAAATTATGAGTTCAAATTCTTGCTTTTTATGTAGGCATGTATGTATGTATGTAGATATATTCGTAAGTGTGTATGAATATTTACCTTTCACTAAATAAAAAAATATACAAGTTTTATTTTATTATTTATATCCTTCATCAAGAACTCGTTTATAATTTAACTGGTGGGTTTATCTGGCTTGTTTTTGTTTCAGTAATAAACAAATATTGTATACAAACATACAACATGCCTGTATGTTATTGGTGTAAGTAAAAATTATATTTAACTTAATTTTTAAATATTTAACAATTTTAAAGTTCAAATATGCAAAAGTATTAAAATATTCTTCCTTTCAAAGCGTTTGATAATATATTTCCAAGCAACAGCGAAATTTAATATGTGCCTTTTTTCAAAAACACAACAGTGCAGGACTTCTAATTACCACATATTTATACATACAGTGGACGGCAAAAGTGTCAGATAGTCATTTTTTATAATACTCGTAATGTGTATTACAATAAATAAATATCGTTAATTTTTTATAACAATATTACAAAAACATACTTAACTAAAATTTCAAACTTTATACAAAATCTATTAGATTTTCATCAAAATTTCGAACTTTTTAATCGTACCTTTTGGAAATTTTTAGATTTGTAGTTTTTTAGTTAATTAAATTTAGGTGCAAAGTTTTACATGATAAATTTTTCAGGACACTTTTTTTTAAAGAAATATTAACTAAAAATATAATGATAATAAATTTAGAATGAAAATTTCAAACTGTATACAAAATTTATAAAAGTTCAACAACTTTTCATTAAAATTTCTAATATTTTAATCAGAATTTTTAGGAAATTTCCAAAGGAGCTTTGAAATTTTTTTGAAATTTGAGTCTTGTGGACTTCATTTTAAATTATAAAATGAGCTATAAAACTGCCTAACCAAACATTTTCGAACAATTCTGAATAAAAAAATTTAAACTCTTTCAATTTTTTATAAACGTTGTATAAAGTGTGAAATTTCGATTTATATGTTTTTTTTCGTTATAATACGAACTATATTTGTATGAAAAACAAACCAAATGCATCATCAAAACATTAAAAATATTATAAAAAAAAATCATGTTGACGCTTTTTGCACTTCCACCGGAATTTCGCCACCATACTCCTAATTTTGAACGGAAAACACAGGAACTCGCCACAGCGTAAGTTCCAATCAATTTTGTATGTATACTATATGTATGTACATGTGTGTATGTATGTATTCTTATTAAATTTACATTCTTTATTAAAATTTACAGATTTTAAGCGTAAAGTCATTAACTAAAACTTTATGCTATAATAAAAACTGAATGAACAAAGGGGCTACTTAAAAAATATTTATTCAAAGTACATACATACATATGTATGCACTATAATGTTTATATACATATGTATGTATGTGTGTATCTTAAATCATAATTTTAATTCCTTTTAAAGCTTTGGTTTCCGTGAATAAATATTATTACTTTTATTTGTGTTCATTTTTCATTTTATTTAACAAGAATTAGAGTTTTGAAATTTTAGCAAAATAGTAGAGCAGAGAGAAATTTTGAAATAAAGCTACTTGTAGAAAGTATGAAATTTGTTCGTCAACCTACACAGCACAAATATTACGAGAAGGATTAACAAAAGTTCACTTAGTTGGCAAAAATGTATGTACAAGATTTTCATAATCATAAATTAAATTGACATGGATACAAAAAAAAAAAAAACGAAAATAACACGTATCTACTAGAAAAAGTCATTAGATCACCTTCGCAGAAAGTTTTTCTTTGTGGGTTTGAGCATAACAACAACGCCTCAAAATGTTTTCGTGGCTTAAAAAGCAAGTGAATTGACTATCTGTTAAATATGTCGAAATGAAAAAAATGAAAATACGTTTGATGACGGTTCTATGCTTTGAATAATATTTTTTAATGCCACTTTTTTCGTTAAAATATGTTACTACCATTAATAAAAGTTCTATTACTGTACTCCATGAACTTTCATGTTTTTATACAAAAATGTTCCCGTACCTCGAAATTCTGGAAATGAGAGCGATTTTTAAAGAGCTTTTTCTTCTTGTAAAATCATGAAAAGTGCCAAGCGATCAGGGCGTTACTGTCTTTAATGATTTTTATCAAACCTCTTACTTTTACTATACAAAAACTATGTTTTTGGAGCTAAGTATAAATGACGATTACTTCTTTGTTTGTCTCCTATTTGAGAGCTAAGATGTTTGATGCGAAATTACATTCTGTATTTAGAAAGTTTTATTTTGGAACTGGACTAGGGTTGCATTTTTTGCGAATTTTGTTAAATTATTTTATTAATTTGGATGATTGTTTTACAAGCTTTTGGTCAACACACGTAAGGGATTATTCCGAGCTTACGTGTTTCCAGATTGAATACATATCCAACCTCATAATCAAATTCATCTGAAGTCTATCTAAGTTCTCTCCTTTAGAGGCGTATAAAATTTGCAACTCTAATGGAGGCACCGCTCCGTTTGAGCTACTGAATTTCAATATCATCTACATTTCTTGGCTTTGAAATTAAATTTGTAACAGCAAAATATTAAAATTATACACGACACAACTTCGCGAAAACCGGACAATTGCGAGCAGCTGATAGGTTTGTTGTGTACATACGCCCAAAAATGCAAAATGGAATACATTAAAAATAAAATCGTATTTTTTTATAATTTTTAACTTTAAAATTCCAAAAGAGTTTTCCTTTTTTGTCTTAATTATAAGCGCTTTTCGTAGCCAGCTGACTTTATTGCTACTAATAATATTTTTTCCCGCAGAATTTTGGAGCTTCCCCTCATAACTAAATGCCACTTTGCACTCTCAATTTTCCCTACTTTGCACGTTTTTTTGAGTACTGTACTAATTTTGATATTCAGCCTGCTAATCACAATTTGTATGAATTTGCATAGACTCAAAGGACGTTCTTAGAAGAGTTGTGCATTCATATCTTTTAAAAATGATTTTCCCATTAAGGAGTCACAAAACTTTCATTGATTTTAACCTTTTCGTCATTGCCAATAGAGCAAACTTTTGTTAGTGCCCTCTTATATAGTATATGTATGTATATATTTATAGCATGCAAAAAATTAAATATAAAACAACTTTTCATATAAGTACATAGTTATTTGTGGGAAGAGAATGAAATAAAAAAATGTAGGGAAATAAAAAAACGCAACAAATACAAGAAAAAAGATCTAAACACAACTGCATTACCAAAATAAACTTACATAAATCTATTTTTATTTACATACGTTTAATTATTTACATTCATTGTTTTTGTTGGTGCTCGAACTTTGTCCATTTTTTGTTTTCAAATTTCTTTTGTCTTCATATTTTGCTTAATTACTAATTGATTGATTTTTATTGTTTAATCATATAAACATTTTCTAGAATTTTCTTTTAATTTACAACTTATCAAAAAAAAAACATTAAATTTGTATAAATAAAGAAATTTTGTATTGACATTTTTTGTATACTTTTGTCTAAATCGCTTGGACAATTTCCACTCAGTTTTAAAGAGAGTGTTAGTCAACTCCAATTGTATGCTATATAATTAAATATATGTTTGTATTTGTACACATTATTTAATGTAAAAAAAATGTCCTTGTACGTAATTCGTAAACGAAATTTACTAGATCGTATTGTACTTTTACTTTTTTCTCATAAAACAGAAATGAATGTATGTGACATGTGCTGTAAAAAGGAGCCCAACATCTGAAATAAAGTTTTCTAGAAAAACGATCTCAAAGTTAACAAGTCGATATTGATGCCCTTGTATTTTGATATGACTTATAACTCCTTGCTGGAAGATTTTTGGGATCGCTTATTATAAATCTGGCATCAGATTGTCAAAAATCAAAGTTGTGGTTCTAATATGGCAGACACAGTTTAAAACTTCATCGAATTTGCCTGAGTCTCGTTACCCGAGAGTTTTTTGAATAGCTAATTCAAAACTCAAAATGGCGGCCAAAATTTAAAAATTGATTATATTCACATTAAATTCATTAGTTGGAGGTTTTTGAGATCGCTTCTTAAGAATTTGGCATGCGATTTTTAAAATTCAACATTTACGGATTTGTGTTGGGTTAAAAAAATGTTGTTGGTTCAACGTGGGGTATCATCCATCGTCATGCGTGGGACAATTTATAAATTTTAAAGCATTTTATTATAATCAACTAACGATTTCGGGATTTTATAGATATTGTCAGATTTAACATTCAATAAAGGTTTCATTTAAAAAAACGGGCCAAATCTTATTACACTAGTTTAAAAATTTTGGTATCTCATTAAAAAGTGCTTTTGAGCCTAATTATGGGTCGCTGAATACGACAAAGAGTTTCATTTACTTTTCCAAAGGAGCGTTTAAAAGATAATGGCAAAAAACTCTGTTTTTGATATCCTTTTAAAGTTATTGTCACAAAGCTTAGAACAGCAAATTAAACTGACTTTTTTACTTTTTAGTGTAGTGCTTTTTTTGTGTAAACTAGTGTTATATTTGGAAAAATTAAAGTTGTACCATTGTCGTGTGGTGGAAAAAATATAGATTAGACTGGGTCCTGAAAAAAAAAAAGAATTACCACCGCTAGTTTGAAAGCGTACTCTAAGAGGAGGCCATACAAATATTCGTCCTTGGCAAGGCTAAAATTTTCTTCATAATCTTTTTTAATTATTACTCGATCCAAATGTGTTATATATTGGCATGAGATCATTAACAAGAATTCCATGTCTTTTTTGCTTTTGAATGATCTGAATGTTGGATAAACTGAGAAAGACAACCGTAAAAGAACGGGTGGAACGTCAACCAAGAGAAAGACAGCGATAATGTTCCAATTGAAACGTAGAGCAAGCATTCAGCTCATGGGACGATACCCTCTTATATGAATTAGGCTTGGTTTACACTGCTCTTTGACAGGTTACTTTTTCCACATACAGAGTTGCACAGCGAAATTTAATATGGATCTTCTTCTGATCTTCTTGGTGACGAGATTTCAAGCTACATTTCTGTATGGCGAAATCTAGTTGAATCAAGCGGATTGGCGAGATAATTAGAAGATTAAGTTTTAGTCTGGACATGGTATAACACTGATACAATTTTGTATACCTGTGATCTTTTTGTTGAACTTAAAAAAATTTTTGGTGGTACATAAAAATATTCAATGGACGTAGAAAAAGAAAAATTAACCGCCAAAGAAAATGTTAAATAAACAACAACAAAAAAAAACATCCTATATAAGGCTCTCATCATGTCCGTGCTGTTGTTTGACGCAGAAGCATGGACGCTGTCAACATCGGATAAGATGGTCCTTGGAGTTTTCGAGGGAAAGACGATGGAACGATGAGCTGTATGAGCTAAATGACGATATACATAACGTAATTCACCGAATTAAGATTCAGCGGATAGGTCATGTACGTATGGCAGAAAGTGCTGCAGCCTTGAAAGTATCCAACGCGGTACCCGCTGTTGGTGGCAGAGGAAGAGGAAGGTCTCCTTTACGTTGGAAAGACCAGGTGGAAAAGGTCTAGAGTTCACTCGGGGTCTCTAGGTGGCGCCAGTTAGCATAATAAAGGAGCGATTGGCGCGCTATGTTGGAGTCGGCAAAAATCGCCTAAAAATAAGAAAATAAATTATATAAAAAAAAATTCAATCGTTCTTTCTAATCATATTATCAAAGCATTGTTACATTATTGGACTTTCTTTTTTGTTGTATCTTTTTAATATTCCCTTATACTTTCGTTTATTCACTGCTTTAAATATTTCAGTGTATTCAATTTCAAAACTCCTATGCCATATTGTTTGTTAAATTGAATTTGGCTTTTCACTTTTGAAAATCCGATGCCAAATCAATAATTGGCGAATGAGTAATGAGTTTTAAATCATTTCAAATGATATTTAATATTGTCATCTGACATTTCGAATTTAAAAAATTGTATGCCAGATTCCCCACTTGATATTATTGTTAACCAGTTAAGTCCTTCTTTGAGCCGCTTTTGTAAAAAAGCGAAGGTAGAGGAGATTTCTGTTGAACTAACGAAAAATTGAAAATCGACTTTTTCGGACATAAGATCCCTTTTAACTGCACAGGCCACATACATACATATGCAGTATACATATGTAAATCTTTGTAATATTTCACTTTTTATGCGTAATAGTATGCACCGTTATTTGTGTGAATGTCAGTGGCATTATTATGTATGAAAATAAGAAAACTTATATTGTAAATATGCACTTATGTATGTATGTATGTATGTGTGTACCTATACATACACATTGATCTTTTAAAATTGTCTTCATAATAGTTGTGTTGCTTTTTCCGCTTAAACTTATAACCTATGTATGTAGTTTAGGTCATTACAAAAAAAACTTGTTAAATTACTTTTTAATTTGCGTTCTTGTTGTAAGCTTTAAAAGCATTTTACAATTTTTCGTTAAGTGTGTACAGCAAAAGCATACGAACTGGGCTACTTAGTATGTGCTAAGGGAGCAGTGTTTAGAGAATTTGCAATACATCGGAGAACTTGTGTGTGTGTGTGTGTTGATGTGTAGTAAATGATCTCCTGGCGTACACTGCAGCAACACATACAAACTTATATACACGTGAGTATATGTGTGAGTATATGTATGTATCGCAGGATTGTTGGACGTCCTAACAATGTTTCCTGCTGGTTCAATAGGTTCTATGGATAGGCACGGCGAATACGGCGAGTTCGTCGTTTGCTGATTTGAAACGGTTAAATTATTTCCTCTTTGATCCGTAACTCAGCGTTCGTTGTTGGCGTTTGCTTTTTGCTAGCTTTTGTTGCCAGCGGTATGCGTGGCATTGGTGCTACACCGATGTCGTTGACGTTGGTGTTGATGACTTTCACATTGGCGCCCAGCTTGCTATCATCACAATCATGCGCTCTGTGCGCTTCTCGTACTTTACCTCCTGACAGCGAGTTAGTTTTGATAACGTGTCGTTCGCTACGCGCACTATATTCTCTTTTATTGATTATTAATTTATTTGTCTTCATATTGCCAGCGCCTGCATTGGTGTCTGGCTCCGCATCACCACTATCTTGATCCTCCTCAGAGCTACAACCCTCAGCTGCAACAGTTTTTGGCACTCCTTTTAGTCTCGCTGCCACCTCGTCAGTATCATCAGCAGTTTCAGTTATTTTGGCGAGCGCGTCGGATGCTGACATTTGCGCCTTTTTCATGGACGATTCATCACTGCTATTGCTGCTATCGAACAACTGGCCAGCAGTTGCGGCTGAGTGTGGTGACAATGGTGTGGTTGCAGTTGGTGGCGTAGCCAATGCGCTGCTGTGAGGTGCCTGTACATCGGTCTCTGCCTCATGCGTGCGCCTGGGCGGTTGGCTGTTGTCGTCGCCGTCGTCCTCCGATGTATCAGTGCGACTCTCGTTTGTGACTGTAAAGCGGGTTGCCTCCTCTTCGCCTTCATCTTCGTCATCGACGAAGTCATTGTTTTTATTTATTTGTATGTATTCGTTAGTTTTTGCATTCGCACAATCACCACCAAAAGCTGTTGATTTATTGCATTCGGCATTGATTGACGGCGTTTCGTCTGCCATGTCGAAAGAAGTATTATGCTGAGTCCTATGTGATGTGGATGAGTCTCTGCGACGCGCGCCTTTGCGTTCTTGATTTGAACTACAATCGCTTTCGCTGTCACTTTCGATTCTAGAACGCTTCGCTTGCGGTTGTCTGCTGATATCATTCGCTTTCAACTCATTTCGATTATTCGGTTCTGCATCGACACTTTCCTGCATATCGACATCACTTTGGTGATCATCAGCAGCATCATCATCACTTTCGGCATCACTTCCATTGTCGTTATCGTCATCGCTTCCTTTATGTTGGCAGCCGATATCAGCTTCTTCCTCGCTGTCGCTAAGTTGACCATTTGTCGGCTGTATTTCGTTATCCTTAACAATAACATCTGTCGGACTACCCGAATTCCGCGCATCTGAGTCATTCTCATTACTGACAGCATCTTTGGCATCGCTCTGGTTATCCAAATAGCGGCATTCTGTGGACGATAATGATTTTTGCATTTCCTCATCTTGAAAACTTTCACTGCGATGCAATCCATTCGTTTGCAGCGGCAACTCTTGCTGCAGATTCAACATCTGCATATGACGTCGACAAGTTTGAAGCTGCTCTCGGAGTTCTCTAATCACAGCATCACGTTTGTGCACCATTTCGCTAAGTTGTAGATTGTTGTAACGCATTTGTTGATTTTCTTGTAACAATTTTCGCAGAAAACTGAGCACGCGTTCGCGTTCCTTGGGTCTGGTATCGCGTAGCGCTTCGACAGCTAAATCCCAAGGTGCTAAAATATTGCTACTATCCGCTTCGCCGCTGACGCTGTCGTCGTCTGTATCTGTTGACAGCTCGAATTCGGAGCCGACGCACGGCAACCCATTATGTGAACGCCGCTGTTGAGATTGTTGTTGATTTTGTGCATCCGTTTTATGTGACTGCATTGTTTTTATGGTGGAGTGGGTGCTCAGATTTAGTCCGGTTGAGGTGGAAGACTGGGTGGGTGTTGGTGAATGCTGTGTTTGTTGTGAGTGATGATGGGAACGCATAATGAGGTGTTGCTGTTGTATTGATGATAGTTGTTGTTGCTGCTGTTGTTGCTGTTGCTGCAAGTGATGCTGACGTTGTTGATCGTAGAGACGATGATTTTGCTTGTAAAATTCATATTGTTGCTGGTGATGTTGCAGTACTTGCAGCTGTGGTTGTTGATGCTGCTGCTGCTGTGACTGATGTTGCTCTTGCTGCGTATGGTGTTGGGCTAATGCGGTTGTTGGAGGTAGTGGTGGTGGAGGTGTTGGCGATCTAATTATATTCGCCCGATTGATTAAATTTTTGCTTATGCGTATTCGGCTTGGCAATTCGTTGTTGTTGCTGTTGCTGGCAGTAAAGGTTGCTGATATCGGCGTTGGGAGTAATTTGGCATGCTGATTAACTGTTGTTATCAAAGGTTGTACCTGTTGCTCTCGGTTCGACTCCTGACTATGACCGAGATGTGATGCATGATCGCGACTCTGGCATTTAGCGTCGTTGCAGGGGGCGGGGGACGTGGATGAAGTTATTTCATTCGAACCCGAAAATTCCTCAGAGCTGTGTGTGTCTGTTGGTGAAGGCGGGAACGTACGTGGCGATTGTCGGAGGCGTGTCTGTTGTTGTTGCTGCTGCAGCGTCAAATGGTGCATATGTCTTTGTTGTTGCTGTTGCTGTTGCTGCTGCTGCTGATACTGCTGTGGCGGGGGCAAGTGCGCCGGCAATAATTGTTGCTGTGGCGGAGTTGTTGATGTCGTCGATGATGTTGAACAGGCCGATGAGTTTGAGGTATAGAGGGAGTGCCGTCGCTGTTGTGACTGCTGTTGCTCATGCAGTAGTTGCTGCTGTTGTTGTTGTTGTTGTTGCTGTTGCATTGCATCCACATCACTATGATTGCTACTACTGTTGCTGTTGCTATGATTACTGCTACTATTATTATTGCTAGAGATTTTTCTTTGCTGATGATTGATCTTCAAAGACATCGCCGCCGGCATCAGTGGCATTGTGGTGTCCTCGTCAAGAGGCCCATTACTGCGGCCTTCTGGAGAATCCCCATCGCCGCCGGTGACACTGGTATTAGTAAGGGGCGGGGATTGAAGCATCTCATTTGGTGTATTGGCACGTTCTTGTTTGATTTGCAATTCAGTTGCACACATATTTGATAACGCCACCTGCTCTTGTAGCGTTTGCTGCTGCTGCTGTTGTTGTTGCTGATGCAGGCTTTGTTGCTGTAACATTTGTTGCTGCCGTTGCTGTTGCATATCGCGTTCTCTTCGCTCTCTTTCTAATTCACGTTGCTCGCGTTCGCGCGTCTGTTCCCGCTCTCTGGAACGCTCCAATTTACGCTCCTGTTCGCGCTCACGCATAGTTCGTTCTACTTCCCGTTCTCGCTCCCGTTCAATGCGTTCACGCTCTCTTTCCCGTTCTCTATACTCTCGTTGTTCCTTTTCTCTTTCCTTGGCCAAAATGCATTTGCGCGGCACAAGCGCTACATTCGGTTGGTAGGTGCGTTCGAATCGTTCGCGATCGGTGCTACGCACTACACGTTCCGGGTTCTGTAACACGGGTGGTTCTTGACTTAGATAGGGTAGCGTGGAGAATGCCGCCACTGCGTTATATGTGGCAGCTGGATGCAGGAAGGATTTCGGTGCCCACGGTCTAAATGCAGACATTGAGCCGACGCGTTGCTGCTGAGCGCAATGCGCGTACATTAGCGTTTGATAGCGCTGGTATTCTAGCTGATAAGCAGATGTCTCATCGAGACTTTTCGCTTTCTTCGTTGGAATGTCCAGCATTTCGATGCGCTGCTTATCGCTGAGATTGTGCAGCTGATGGTGTGGTAGTGGTCCCATACCTGGCAGTGGATGTCCAAGTTGGGCAGCGAGCATTTCATCGTCCACATGTTGCGCAGCCTGTAATAAAAAGGGGAGATATGTCTTTTAAGAATTAATTAATACAAAAATAAGTATCTAAAAATATTAAAATTTTCACCATTTTCGTTAATCTTGAGATGTAGTGTTGGAAAGTGAAAAAAACTGCGCTATCGTGAATGAGCCCTGCGAAAATACATGGGAAATTTAGACTTGGGACCAAAACCGTTTTTATTTACATAGTATTTCTAAATATATAACTACAATACATAAACCTAAAATTTGCCGGCAAAACTATTTTCCGTTCTTAAATAGCACTAAATCGCAAAATTCATGAAAGCGGCTAACAGGGTTGCTTTTGCAACTATAGGAAATTTTGTGCGAGTTGGAGCGTTCTTGTGCAACTCGAGTGCAAACGGGCCTGATATTAAAAGGCCTTTTCACACGCCACTAACAAGACATATCGGATGACAATTGTCTTACCTACTGAGCCAAAAATTATGCCACACGAACTTGGTTTAAGCCTCTACTGTTAAAAACTGTGAATAGTAACTACTCATGCGATTTGCTTTGTAATTGGCGTCGAAATAGTGTGGTAAGTCTGCTAAATGATTAAATGAATAAAATTTCTGAAATTATCTTGTTATTGTTTTTAGTTGTTCTGTGAATATAAAGTGAAGTTGATGATAGAATAATGCTGAAATTTATTTATGTCCAAACAAAGGTAAAATGGAAATTCAATCAAAAACACTTTATCGGAATAAAAATCAATAAAAAAACCAATAACTGTAGTCCTCACATTCATATTGTAAAACTATACTCCAAAACTGACCTTGAATCAGAATTCGGAATTTATGTCGATTGCGGACACCAACTACAACTTTATCTTCGGAGAGTATAGTATTGCCTAAATTTCAACCCCCAAGTCGGTACTGCTACTGTCGTAGATATCCTAATGGAGACTAAAAAAATTAAAATTAACTAAAACTAATAACACTTTATAATAGGCGGTGTATTGATTTGAGGAGGTAAGACTGAAATAACTGTTTGCCAACATTTTGAATTTAATGTCTGGAGTAAATGTAATTAATTGAAATTGAGAACGAAAATGTTGGTTATCATGGTTCTACATATGTACATACATATATGGTTTTTATTAACAGCCACGCGCTGCGTTAAATCATTTCTAAATAAATTCTAAATTAATTAATTTAGAAATTTAGAAATTAATTTATTAATCACCACGCATAATCATAAGATTTGATACCAGTAGGATGGTACTCGCTTCATTGCCATTTCTCACGCTCCTGTTGTCAGCCCAAAGAGCGGCGGAACACTGCAACTTTGAAGATCCTTCATATACCGTACTCGTGGGTATTCGAGGGCGGAAATCCGCGCGATCCCAAAACAACCCTGAAGTCATTTCCGTACTCAGAAAATATGTAATAGAAAGCTAAAATTGCAACGTATTGAATCGTAATTATCTTCTCCTTCCTACCCGAAACAGCCCGTACTTTTTCCGGAGACAAATGGGCAAAGTGCCAAATTATATATCAACTGTTTTTGCTCATGTCCGAACAGAGAACCGTAACAACAAAAACACATGAAACATATGATTTCTCAATTTCGAGAGCGAAATGGGATATTTTGTATGCTTGTTCTTCTGTACATTTTCTTCACTTTTCGCTTACGCTCTATTTACTCCGAGCCCTGTTCGGGATGTACTGGAAATATCACAGTTTTTCATTCTAAAGGCTGCTCCATAGATTGTTTTATTATTCTTAAGTTATTTTGATGGTGACGGCTCTTCCCGCTGGAAATCTTGACAGGAAGTCAATATCATATCTCCGCGGAAACAAGGCGATTTTTTTGAATTTTATGAAATCGCTTTGCGCGGAACGAAATGAATCGGTTTACGCATTTTCATCTTGGCGCTCACGTTTAGAATCAAAACTGAGGCATTTGGGGATCGTAAAACACGTACGAATCATCAATAAGCTAATCCTCACATCATATACCGCAATTGATCTTTTGTGTGACAAGTTCGGTAATTGTCTTATCAGCCCTCTCGGCGATGTTAATTCTCCACCTCGGAGTTGCGATCTGTTCTCTCTTGCAGTGCTGGAAAGGACAGATGTTATGTGAACAATCTATTAACGATTCTGGCCCTTGAAGCAAATATCGAGTGAGCATTTCGTGAGATAGAGCTAGAAACTGTCACAATTGAGCGCACCCAGCCGAGACAGCCACATGCATGAAATCATGTTGCATATATAATGGGAATGTTCGCTGTTTGGAATAAACCTATAATTAAAAAAAAAATGATAATTGAAGGGTGGCCTCAAATAACGCTGTAAGCGACAATTTTTATGGCACTTTTTTTTTGCCAATTCTCTTTGCAACGTTATTTGAGACGACCCTTCATTATCTATTTTTTTTTTTAATTTTTAAACTAATATGTATCGTTCTGAAAATGTGAGCAGATGAGATTTAAAATGAAAGCGCACAATTAATAAAAACGTATGCGACACTAATTAAAAAAGTACCCAAGTTTATGTTACTTGGCTGTAGTCCGCATATTTGTCAATTTTTGTATTCTTGCTGACAGAAGCCCAATCATCTTTAGACCGACGCTAACTTAGCTTCGTGCTACTTTTCCTCATTACAACGGATGCTTTGACGCTACTCCCAGCACGGAAGATCCATACATAATTTCGCACATTTACACGCGCCTATGAATTTGAACAAACTACATTGTATGGACATTTGTACATTCGTGCTGGGTGCGCATATTGGACCATGGACATGTGGAGCTGCGCCATGCATGTAAACATGTTGTAAAAACCGCTGCGCCGGCAATTCAAACATAAATTCAACATGAAATTGGCTGTTAAGTTGGCAGGCCAGGAAACGTTGAGTGCAATGAGTATCAGAAGAAGTGCATACGACCAGTGAAAGAACATCTCAAACTGTAATGCGACAAGCTGCAACAAACTACATATATTGGCGCGCGCAAAGAAAAATTGACGCAGTAGTGGGCAAAAAAGGAAAAAGTTACAATTGCAATTCTTTTGCAAAACTTCCGCTAGTTTATTTGACTTACCAAGTTATAGGTAGGTAAAGCGACACCGGCAACATTGCCAATTTTGCTGCCAGTTGCTGGTGGCAGATTGCCGGCTGCTGACTGTTGACTCTTGACTGGCGTTTTCTGTTTGCTGTTTGCTGTTTCCCATTTTGCTGCTGGTTAACCGAACAACAGACCGGCGCAGTGTATGGCAGTGGTGAATCGATTGTCGTCACTGCTACTGCGCCACGGCCGGCTATGCCAGAGCTGCGGCAGGCCAATAGACAAACGGGCGAGATATCAGTATCGCAAAACACAAACGACCCATTAAGCGCAATAGTCGTAAAAATCAAGGGTTATAAAGAAAATCAACAAACGCTGGAAAGTCGAATGTTCCAGGAGGCACAATGTCAGCGCAACTGTAAAAGAATGCTTAGCATGACAACCAACAAACACAAATAACAAAGCGGCGGCAGCCATTCAATGCCTGCCGCGACAATAGTGCAGGCCAAAATAAAGAAGAGCTTTAAGAGTTGCTTGCAACACTGACTGACTGACTAAAGGCTCTTGAATTTTTCGAAGAAGAATCCGCATGCGCCATAAAACCCGTAAAATCATGGCCAATAGTTTAGGCAGCTGCAGTAGCAGAGCACGTTAAGCATTTGCTGAGGTTGAAGGTGGCGGCACAATAGCACGGAGCTGTTTGTTGTCACCACAGACGTCACGAGCTAGACAGGCAGACAAACAAACAAACAAACAAACAAATAGACAGACGGATAGAGGTAGTTAGACAGACAGACAGACAGACAGGCAGATAGAAGGACAGTCAGCTGAGTGCAATTGGCCACATTTGTGTAGCTTGGGGAGATTGCGGCATCTGGTCACTAAAATACGCCATCTGATAAGTAGATATGTATGTTTATGTTGGACATACGATTCTAGGAGTATTCAGGTCAATGACGAGGGCGTAGTCTTGTGCATTCTAGTATACCTTCTACGCAAAAATCGTACTTGAACAGATTTGACTCGGGTGCTTATTTCTACGCTTCTAAATAAATACGTACAGGGTGGTCCATACAGTGTTTTCTTTTAACCTTATGTTATGTCGACAGTCACAGAACGACAGCAGAACGTTGTTAAATAATGCAATTGAAATAACGACAACGATTTTGCTCAAAAAAGGTATTAAATTCATATTCGGTTTATTCGAACTTGAATATAAACAGCTCTAGCCGGAAGGTAAACATAACTTGGGATTGAATGAAAAATTAAAAGAATGATGACAGTACTAGCTCGAGATGATTTGGTATCAGCCCGAGATGGTTCTGACCTATACTCGAAGTGCCTCCGAAATAGCTACACGTTACAAGACCTAATAAATGTTTTGTTACTCAAAATCATTATGAAAAGACTTTTATAGTATACGTCTCAAAATAATAGTTATCAATGAACAATTTCGCTGATAGTTATTATTATAAGTCTAAAAATAATAGTTTTCGATAATTTAAAAAAATGTATCCCGCTGATAGTTCTTATGTACATATTTTTATATAAGTCTATTATTGGAAAATATTTAAGATAAAACTCATTTTTTGAAATGGCTCATATTCACCTAACTCTTTTCGGACCTCAATCTATTTCACTAAGCATTCACGGGGCTGACGAAGTCTCCACTTCTGCATTGCATGCCATAAATTTTTAAGGTAGTTTGCATTGTAAATATGTACATATATTTATATAAAAGCTATCGACGCGAATAACATAAACAACCATCACTATGGCATTTCTAATACCAGCATTGTCTTGACAAAACTGCCATCGCTGGCCGTCTATGGTTATGACATCAAATATCTAATAAATATAAAGAACATTGGCTGACAGAATTATACAAAGCAATGTCAATAAATATCAATCGCATCTACTATGGAAGTGCTTTGAAGAAAGCTGCATTGAGTGCTGGAAACCTTAAAGCTGAGATTTTTGGTATTGTAAATTTATGTTTGCTTGAATTTGCCATCAAAGCGGTGGGCTTAGCGTCGTGGTGCTGCACGTGAAGCCTGGCGCAATGATGGCCATCAAGTAAAGGACATATTTTTTGCATTTCTCCAATGCCTTCCGTTGCTGTACTGTTATTCTAGTAAACGTTTTATGACATACATAGCTCAGTTGCATTCAATGAAGGAGTGATTTTTAAAGAACTGGTCAATCCAAAATTTGTTTCTTTCAACTTAGCTACACATCTGCTGGCTATCATACTCTGAGTGGGTGTGAGTGGAAAAGAATCTTTGTGAAATTGTCAAATTCAAGAGCTTTTGAATATTTTGCTTTGAATGGCTTTAAGAGGTTTAATTACAGGTACTTGCATACATAAAGTACATACACACTGAGGAAGTGCAACAAGCAACAGCACAGAAATAACAGAATTCACGTATGGCGAGTAGGTGCATTTCATGCATATAATTCATATGTGTATTTTTTTGCAAAATGTTTACTGAAAAGTAACAACAACAACAACAAAAAAATAACATAAATTAAAATGGAATCCAACAAAATGTGTAAAGGAAAAATGGAATTGACTAGGAGCACGTTCGCATCCACTTGAGACTTGTGTTCAACAAAGTTGGGAAATTTCTCTGGCCTTCTGACCTGCCCCTGGTGTCTATTTGGAAATCTGTCAAATACTGACAACATCATTTTGGGGAGGGCGGACAAAAACCGACAAGTTGGAAGAAATGCACTTGGATGAGTGCATTCGTAGTCATTTAACTTACTTGGGAGTGCAGGATTGCGTTGGGGAAGTACCACAACCACTGTTGTAGCGAAAGACGTCAATCAAATAAAAAAAATAACAACAAAAACAAAAACGGTCAGGCAGTAAAGCGCTAACATAGTACATGAATAAATGGGATGTTCCACGCTAAGTGGCACGGAATTGAAAACAGCATCTTGAATGATCAAAGAAAACATCAAATAGCTAGTATGTAGTAGGTATGTATGTATGTTAGTACTTATAAACTGTAAGGTATTAAGGTGCAGTGAAAATAAATTGTAAAAGCCATAATAGATTGAGGAAACAAAAACTTGAATGACCCCAATAACGTGAAAATTTGTATTAAAGTGTATCAAACATTAAGGATCTACCTATTCCAATGTGTACAAACTCTAAATACTTTTATTCCGATCCAAAATATACTCGAGCGCACTAGTGCCCAGGTAAAACACCCTTTATTCACCTAACGGTAGTTTGTAACATCATAAAACAACCGATATAAAGGGTGTTTTTTTTAGACGCGTGGTTTTCAATGAGGCAATACTTTTTATGAAGTCGGCCCTTTTGACAGCTGTTACTTGATTTATACTCTGTTTGGTTTGTCATTTGCCATAATTGTAGCCGTACGACCATCAAGCGCGTCGCACGTTCGGTGAATGGGCCCAAAACGAGATGGCCACCGATACCGATTTTCACAAGAAAATTTTGTTCAGCGATGAAGCTCACTAAATAAATAACAAAATTGCCGCATTTAGAGTGTTGATAATCCGCAAGCCATTGTTGAGACGCCGTTACATCCTCAAAAAGTCACTGCTTGGTTTTCTCTATGGGCAGAGGGAACCATTGGCCCATATTCCTTTAAAAATCATGCCGGGGCTATTGTAACAGTCAATGGGGGACGCTATAGAGCCATGATCAATGACTTTTTCGTGCCTGATTTGGGCGATGTTGATGTGGGCGACCTTTGGTTCCAACAAGACGGCGCTACATGCCAAACAGCCAATGAAACGATAAATTTGTTGAAGGAAACTTTTGGTGTGCGCATTATCTCGTGTCGTGGGCCTGTGGTGTGGCCTCCAAGATCGTGAGACTTAAGACCGCTGTACTTGTTTTGTTTGGGGTTATGTGGAGTCGCTTGTCTACGCAGATAAACCCGAGACGCTTGTCGCCGTGGAAGAGAATATTCAGCGCGTTATTGCGGACATACAGCCCCAATTGCTGCAAATATGGTCGAAAATTGAGCCTCTCGGCTGGAATTGAAAAAAAACACCCCCATTATATAGACATTAGACTGACCAAAAAAATGAAAGCGCTTATTTTTTATACTTTTTAGCTTTTATTATGGCTAGAAATCATCCTCTGGAAATTTGGCGCAAAAATATTAACATTTAGAGGTACATTTTGTTCCTCCTCCTAGAGTGCTTAAAATTACAATGCGTGCGTACTCGAAATTTCGTAAGAAATTTAAGGTTTTTAAGATATATTAATAAATATTTCAAAGTCATTGAATACTCTGTGCAAGTTAAATTTTCAATCTGATCCTTACATTTTGGTATATTGTGACAAAATCTTAGAAAACCCGATAAAAAATCTGTAAATTGTGCTTCAAAAGTTAGTTATTTTTTAGAAATTGTATTTTTAGTACATTTACATATAAATATAGCCACATCTTTTCCATACAAAATGAGCCATCGCAGAGAATATTACATTCATTACTTCTCGAGATACCTGTAAGGAACTCGAAATTGGCTCTTGGATTCGCAACAGGCACCATGTTCTTCCGAGTCGTACACACTTTAGATTTAAACTTAGTAAGCATATTGTCGAATTGGGAATAAAAACATGCGTCGGTTTCACCCGAACTTAGACTTTTTTTTACTAGTATAAAGCATATAATTGGAACTGAAAGGGTGTGTGCAAAACCAATATAATCAAAATAGTGCTGGAAAGATATTAAGGGGATTTCAGATGTAGAATAAAAAACAAGTCAATTGAAAAATAAATTTTATCTCGATAGTGTCGCCTCCCATATGGAGCAAATTCTATCTGGCGCGTAGTTTCAGGTCCGAAGTCCAAACAAATTAAAGACAGGATATTTTATGAAAACCTAAACGGTACTAAAATGTTATCACGACAACAGCGCCACCTGGGCCCATGACTCTTTCTTTCAAATCTTTTAAATTAAGACGAACAAAATTTCCTATAAATCGGTTGGACGGAATACCGGATTTTTACAATTTGCGAGTTTAATTTATTACTTTTTCATTTATATAGCCAAAACATTATGAGCTATTTTATTATCAATTATTCAGTTATGAAAAAATTAACACATTTTTACGAAATTAAAAAGATTTCGTGTTTTTTGAATGGTGAAAACTTAATATCCTACGGCCTAAATGTTCGCGTTTGCAGCACTTTGTTTCAGTTTCTCATTGAGCAGCTGCTATAACGCTTGTTCCGCTTCAAGTTTACAAAAATGCTTGTTACAGCTACATATTTTATTTTTTTATGACCATGAACAATCTGAAATTGCATTTGAAACTCGCATACAATCTTTCAGTTTTATATTGTGCCCATAAAAAAAAATGGAGGTACAAAGGCAACTAAACAATTAAAATGTAGCAACTGTTGCAATTTTATTTAAGAAAATCATACACTTCACACAAACATATTTACAACAGCATACATATATGGTTATTAGATAGATAATTTAAGGGGGAAGATTTTATGACTTACTGCTATATTTATGCATAGTATGTGAATCCTACCCAGCAGTGAAACTGCGATTGCTTTACAACGTCATCAACCCCAGAATCGACTCCAAAATAATGCAAAAAAGAACTGCTTCTCAAATGTAAACAATTCCAATATGTCGAATACGGTCTAAATTTATAAATGTTTTATGGTATTACTTTCATTGATTGCCCCTTACATCATATGCATTACATTTTGGTAAAACAAATTTTGAAATTCATCGTTGAGGGGAATCTACAGAATAAAGATGGAATAATGGCAAAATCTGTTTTCAAAGCCCTTACAAAATTTAATATTCACTTTTCAGATTCGAAAAGATTTCAATCTCCACGAAAATTCACATTCCAAAAATACCTGTTTGAAAAGGAAAATTATAAAAGTAATTGGTTTAGGTACAGGGTGCGCCATCAGTAAGAGAATGTTGCATAAGAATCGATAGACTGCAAAGAATAGAGTTTTTCTATTTACATAGTTCAATCCTTTTCAATTTATATGGCCTACTTTCGAAAACAACATCGATTAAACGACCACCGAAAACAGTCCTCTTTTTCGGGCATTTACCATCACTTCTTCGAGCATTTCTCAAAAATAATACTGACGTTTCTAATCCGCTATATTTATGGCTAATTTAAACTTAGATTGAACTTTTACTTTTATTGAGATTAACTCTGCTAACTTTACGTCAATGTAATTTAAAGTAATATTTAATTTATTTCCGTTATATTTTTCTACTTTAACTTATATCTTTATGATTACAATAAACTAACTCTCTAACACTAAAAAGATGGCATTCATTCTTCTATTCTATGCTAGGTCAAGAAAGAAAGATTCCATCGGTGGAAATAAACTTTGGGAAATTCAATTTTTTTTCTCAGGGACAGCGTTGATGAAAATTTCTGCAGCAGAAGTCCTCACCTCTTACCTGCAATGCTAATTGTATTGAGGGCATAATCAATTGCCATTACTTGTCGTCGATGAACCAGAATGCATTCCATTCACTACGGGGTAGATATGTATAAGTACATAGCGTATGAGTGCACGTTATTTCAGTCAACCTCCACTGAAAATCCGCAAATATTCTTGTGCTTGGTTAGCTTTGAGCTAGTGTGAATGTTACTAGAACGGCATTCTTCTCACATCTACGAATAACCAGCAGGAAAACTAAATAGTTGAACTGTAAACCGAAGCTATAATACATGGGGTTAGATTCCAAACTTTTCATAGAAATAACTAGTAGCATTGACTGCCGGGAATATCTCGAAAAGAGTTTATGTGAGTTAGAATGACTAAAAAATAAAGAAAAACGAGTTTCATAGTTTTAATTCTGAACCGAATCATACAGACAATCGGTGCGAAGTTGGAACTAATTATTCTTAGGCTTAATATTCCACATAATGCATTCAAAAGCACTTTTCTAATTGCGCATGCGCATCATAAAACGAGCTGTTTCACCCAAAATCTCAGTATCGCTATCGCTATCGCCATCGCCATCGCCATCGCCATCGCCATCATAATCGCCATTGAGTTTACCAACATTATAAAGTAATAAATTACAAATTAATGCAATGATCATTGTCTGGCAAAGGGTAACTAAAGTCTTTGTTTGGTTTGTTGCGTGTTTTGTTTTATGCATGATGTATGCACGTCTTTTAGTGTTCATATTTACCAATATTAAATTCATACATATTCATTCTTTAATTTTTAATTGAAAAGTCATATGAACTTGCACGCGCTGGGAGGAAATAATTTAGTAATGCCCCGAAACACGGAAACTACAATACCTTAGGATGACCGCCGTACAAACAAACATGCGTGCGTAAATATCGCTAGCTTAGTGTGAAAATGTGGTAAGTATAGTTTTTTATTACTCTTTATTGTATCTTCCTTGAAATAATCGAAAGATTTTACAAATTAAGAATTTCTAAAAATTCAGATCTTACCTTTTAAATAAAAGTTGTTGAATTTTTGTAGTTGCTTGAATCTTTGATTTTGGAGTTTTTGCTATGGAACTAACTACAAAAAGCATTTTACATAAAACAAACATTGATGTGGAATATATTACTTTGCATACACAATGTCGCACCTCAGTGTGCAAGAAACGGTGAAAAATGTACCTCGCAATGACGTACTGTGTACCGACCCCATATACATATGTACATAATAACATAATAAAATAATAATTTAGCGCTTACACGATATAGCTTCTCCAACAATTTGTGATGTGCGTCTATGTAGATATTGTTACACAAATTGAGGGACCTACAAGTTTACGCCGACTCCGAAGGGCGAATGTTTTTTTGCGAGAAGTTTTTTCATAGCAGAAATACACTTGGAGGCTTGTCTTGTAAAAGGCCGTTAGCTCATAAAAAAAATTATTGTTGATACAAATAAAAAGGTCGAAAAATTAATATATGTATTAAGATTTCTTAATACTTTTAGTTTGACACTCGTATTGTAAAATTTGGTTTAATGCATTCGTTTAATTTAATTTAGCTTTAAACAGGTGGTAACCTCCTTTCAAAACATTTTGAAAATTAAACTTTATTAAATCTCCTTGGTTTGATATTCATATTGCAGTATTTATTTCACTCTTTGCTTTAATTGAATTTAACCTCCTAACCCTCAATATGTGCTTTGCATATAGAATTCCCAGCGACTGCAGAAACCACAAATTTGTTATTATATTAAATTCTCAAAGATATATTAATACTTAAATCATTAGATAGCTTGGTCCAGTGTAGGCACGAACTGCACACAAACTATCTATTGTGCTTTAGGGAATAGAGACCCGACTATTTATACCAGTACGTTTTGTATGCAAAACATCCTGTCCTGTCGTTATCTAGAAAGATGTGACTTAACTTAACTTTAACTTATTTATTTACTATACATTTTTAAACAGGTGGTAACAAAATTTAATATCCTATTTGTTAATTCAGATTACAAGCTATTTATGTACTAAATTTTATAAAAATCCATTTGGCCTTTTGGGCGTGAAAAGGGAACAAACATACTGACACACTTACCCACAGACTTTCACATTTATAATATTAGTAGGACTAGCTGCCCCTGTGCGCTTCTGAGTATGAATCAAATTGAACCGCGAATACGGGTTTTAGATATATCTCGCTACCTATTTAATTAATCAATCGTTTGAGTACTTTTAGGGTACATAAAATACTTAGTCTTGCCATAAGCGAGGGCAAAAGGAGGGAAAGAAAAAACTTATTTTTATTATAATTTCCATGCAGTACCTACTCATATATAATAATCTGTTTAGTGTTTGCTTTCGCTTATTAACAATGGAGTGGGAAGCTAAAGAAAGTCGTACTGCGGTAATTGCTTTACATAAGTTTGGAAAAAGCGCAAGTGAAATTAATGAGCTTCTCAAAAAACTTAATATTTTGAGAATGTTCGTTTACCGCACTATTGATCGTTTTTCCCAAACGCCTACAGTTGATGACAGAAAGAGAAGTGGTCGTCGTCCTCGTGTGGTTCGAACCAATTCAGCTATAAAAACTGTACGCGAACGCGTTCGCAGAAACCCCCTTAGAAAACAGAAAATTATGTCAAGGGAAATGTATATATATTGACCAGATAAATATCAATACTTATTCGAGCTGATCTCCTTATGAAAGCGGTCAACTGGTCACTTCTGACAAGGCTCTTGAAACAAATTAGGCTCAACAGATGCAAGCGGTTACTGCAGTGGCACGCGGTCAACGGCTATGAAAGTATCCTTTTTGACAGATGAGAAAATTTCCTACTGTTGAAGAAGTTTTTAATAAGCAAATCTACGCAAAATCTTCCAAAAACGAAAGAAATTTTATTCAACGTGGTCACAATCCAACTGTAAAGGTTTGGTGCGGAGTCTCCTGTAAAGGCATTACACATTTTTACTTCTGGGGAAAAGGGATTGAAACTGGGGCAAAAGTGGAGAGCATTGTATCTTCCAGAAAAATTTTGCTCTTGCACACATGCTAAAAACCACCCAGCAGTGGATTAAAAGCAAAATTCCTGGTTTCATAGCTGCAGATGATTGGCCGTCTGGAAGTACAGATTTTAATCCACTGGACTACAGTTTGCGGTCAGAGTTGGAGAACATAACCTGTTGAGCACCCCACAGAAATTTGGAGAGTCTCAAAAAATCTTTGGTTCGAGCAGCGTCGTCAATAACAATAGAAACTATGCGTGCCGCTATTGATCAATGGCTGAATTGTTTGACGGCATGTTTGAAAGCAATATTTCGAAAACAAATTTTTACTGCGCTCATCTAATATATGCAAAATTAAATAAAAGTAACTTTATTAAAAAATGTATTATAGTTTAATTTTTACACATGCATTAAATAAATTTAGGAAACATTAAGTGCCTATTGTGCTAAAAATTAATATAAATTAGATTCGAGTTGCGGAAGTAAAGTTGTGAAATAGAAAAAGATTATTTTTATTCATTATATGTATGTATACTATTTATTTACGGAGAAACTTAATTTTTAACTAAATTAATACAAATTTGTTCAGACTGCACATTAATATAAATATGCATTTCTTTTCACACCCATCATCTAAGCAAATTAATTTGCATTTAGAAGTGGTATATTAGCACAGCTTTTGGATTTCTAGCGCCTAGATAGATAGATAACTGCAAATATTACTTAAAGAAATTAGTTTAGGCGGCAAAAAACAGTGAAAATCTTGCAAGCCGTTTTATGAGTTTATTTAAGTTGTCCTTATTATTCCGAGCAATAGCTACAGAAACAGCTACATTAACTATCCCATATCCATATGCATGTGAGTATGTATGTATGCAGTGCACGTATAGAGAGCAATGGCTTGCACTAACACTACTACATCGACTTCAGCAAGGATTAACGGAATGTGTTGAAATTAAAGATTGGCAAAATGTAGATAAAATATCACTACTACCACACCCACTTGTTATGCTTTCCAAAGTACACCTTTCCTTCTTCTTCTTCTACTTCTACTTCTTCTTCTGCTCTTGCTTGCTAACTACTTGTTTGCTTGCTTCGTTTCTCTGTTCTACTTGTACTATTTTGCATTTGCTTATAATGAAAAATTAAGCAGAGTTCATTCACATTGGTGAATTTGTGGTTGGACGACGCCACTGCCATAGGTGGATGGGTGGGTGGTAGGATGGGTGAGTGGTAGGAATGAGGTCACCCAGCCGCCCAGCTGTCTCTCTCTCAAAAAATCTGATTGGAGTTGCGGTGCAGACGGTGGGGGGCGAATGGTTTTGCAAGACGCCTTTGGTGCGCGCTGTTTGTTCAAAATGTACAGCATCGAAATGAGGCATCGTATAAAATGCCTTTTCAAATACTCTACATTGTTTTTCTTTATTTTTCACTTATTGTTGTTGTTAATTGCAAAAAAGTACACTTCAGTGACGCTTCTCTTGAAAATTTGCTGCATTACTTAAAAATTGTGGCGAAAAAAAAATTATATCATTATACAAAAATAGTGGGAAAAAAATTAAAAGCTACACCCCACTGCTGCCCAAATTCTGCAGCAATTCAACGAAGGTTGGCAACCAATTGAAATATGTTGTATTTTATATTTACATATATATGCAGATATTAATGGCTATATGAGTAAATATATATATATATATATATACATATGTACATATATATATAATCGAGTAAATCCCCAACGGCTTCATTACCATTTCGAACTTTTTTTTTTCATAACTTCAGAAAGTTGAGATGAGGTGCTTCATAGGTTGGTCGTACTCGAAAAGTTTGTAAAAAGATAAAGGGATGAAGGCAGCAACTGTGTGAGGTGTACAATTTAAAAACAAAAGCCAGAAAAATAGTTAAAAACTGAAAAATACACAGTATATAAAAAAT
Source organism: Anomoia purmunda (assembly GCA_951828415.1). NCBI lineage: Eukaryota > Metazoa > Arthropoda > Insecta > Diptera > Tephritidae > Anomoia > Anomoia purmunda. Next base: position 85,100,417 of record OX639994.1, read on the forward strand.
GGATTGCACTGCAGCAAAATTTAATTAGACGAATCCACATCGCTATGTTGGTAGGTGGCGGCTATAACGCATTGATGTATGGCAACGCAGATCGACAAATGCTATAGGTAGTTGAGAGTAGAAGTTGGTAGCAGTTTTGACGAACGGCCGCTTGATGAACGGATGAAATGAAAAAAAAAAAACAACAACAACTTTGCTGGCAACTAGACAAGTGCAGCCTGCATAATGAGACTAACAGGATAACGGCAGCGGAATTTTGTATATCGTAACGCCTGAAGGTGAATGTGGAAGGTAAGGTAAATAGTCGGAGCTTGCGGCCCGAAGAGTGGTGCTCTCGACGACGTTACTACAACTGGCGGCTATAATACAAAACAAACTGCATACATTCGTATGTTTTCTCGCAATAGCAACGGTAATGAACGAGTTTGATTTCTACCTAACCAGAATTACAGTATATGCTCGATTTTCGCGACTAATTAAAAACATAAGCTGTTACGGAAATCGAAACGAGTCGCGATAATGACACTCAAAATTAAACCAAAGTATATACTAAAGAAATTATGATTATATAAACTAAAAACAAATTAACCCAATTTTTATTTAAAAATCAGATAAATTTTGTTTTATTTCCAAACTAAAAAACTAAAGCCGAAAATAAATACTACTAGATAACAGTCAAGAAAAAAATTGCCGTTATTCCTTGTGCCAAAGTAATTTAGACATTTGATAGTTGCCACTTTTTCATCAAGAAATAATGAAGCGAGCATATATTTATTTACTAAAACAATTTCGTTAATTTATTATAAAAAATACGGGTTGTTCTATAACCAAAAATATATACATCCAAATTTCCCACTTTGTACATAATTTATAAAAATTCAAAAAAACGTTTATCAAATTGACTACGTGGTAATTTTTTTTTAATAACATTCGCAATGTTTTTCATGATACATTTTGTCGTTAGTTTGTTTTTTTTTAACTATGGCTCGTTTTATAACTAAAAGCGTATAGATGAAAACTTCAAACTTTGTACAAAATTTATAAGAATTCCAAAAAATTTTATCAAATTTTAAATCTTTTTGATCAGATTTTTGGGTACACAGTTTTGTAGCCAATTCGTCTAAGTCTCTAGAAGCTAGAAATTACCGTTGATTTAAAAAAAACAAAAAAAATGTGGTCTAGGGACCTTGCTTTTCATTTAACGCAGATAGATTATGTGACAGGAGATCTGCAAGGCCACCAGCAACAAAATTTGATTAAAAATCAACAAGAATTTATATAAAATCCATCTGCCCACCCATCCAACCAACTGGCATTTATGAAAATTTGTTGAATTTTTATAATATGTGCAAAAATTTTGAAATCTAGTTTCGGCGCTTTTTGTTATAAAATTACACAATAAAGTTTTATAAAAAAAAAATCAACATTAAAGTCTTAAAATGAAAAACATTGTGAGTAATATAATAAAACTGTAGAAAAGTCGTGTCTGTACATTCAAAATTTCTTTAAAAATTACAGGAGAAAATGCAGGGAATGTAACATAATACAATGGGATAATTTTCAGAATTTGTGTCTGTCTCAGTAATCTCCGAAACCACTGAATGGATTTTCATGAGCCATAAGTGGGGACTAGGCAGAAAGGTCAGCTATACCATAGGGCATATTTTATCAACGTATGACGGTGCTTATGTGTCTTTGGTTTTTGATTTTTTTTTAAATTCAAATGAACTTAAAATTAAAGCATAGCATCCTGTATATAGCCAGTTTTAAATAAGCTATAACACAAATAGTACAAAGTTAAGCATTTATTAAAACAGCTATCAAACAAAAGATAATTTTATTTGACAGTAAAGAAACAGTTCATAAATAAATCAAAAAACGGGTATTAACGATTGTGACGTTTTAGTTTTAGTATCCTCGTAAAAGTTTCGATAACTGTTTTTTATCTACTTCGAAATATGTATAAGAGTAGCTACATGCAAAATGCATTAAAATTATAGCAGGGAAAATGCCGCGTAAAAAAAATTGCGTACAATGAGACCGCGTAAAAAGAGGATCAGATGAATTATGAAGGACTAATGGAGGTGGAAAGTACAATGAAATCAGGATGTTGATTTGATCTAAGTTGTATATAATACATATATGCATATTATTGTATAACATTTTCTAAATTTCAATGCTTCACACATGCCTGCGTTGTTTGTGCAATAACCACGAGCGCGAGATGCGTACATATGTATGTTCAAATATGTGTATGGGTGTTTGTAAGTGCGCTCGTAGTGTATGCAACCAAATGAACACGAATTGTATTGTTCAAGACTTCAAGCATTTCAAGGGTAAGCGCGCGTAAAAATTAAATTCCGTTGCATACTTTTTGGCGTGCAACCCCAGTGATTTTTATACCGACTGCTCATGTTGTGCTGGATATGCTACAGCACTTTGGGGCCAAAAACCCTTAAAGAGGGCAATGGCTTAATATGGCTGAAGTAAAGCAAAGCTGCACATATATTTACTACATATTTTATTGGTAAAAATTTGTCTTTCCATAATTGTTGTTTTTTTTTCGTACAGTTTGGTTTGTTTGCATGGTTAAATAAGTACTAGAAATATGTATATATGCACCCCACTTAGCAGTGGATATTACAAAATAGTATGTACTCGATTCGCTGGCTTATAAGAAAGTATAAAGTGAGAGCATCTCTGGAATGATTATCATTGGCTACATTGGGGTTCTTTATATTTTGCTGAAGTTCACACGAAATACATACTTAGTTTATACAAAGTTGTTTTACGAATACAGTTCGACGACACTTTCCCCCAAAGACTTTAAACGCAACCGTTGCATTGTGCAAAGCCAATGCACTGGTGTGTGCATAGATATATATGTACATATCTATATATATATATGTGTGTATGAGATATTTTTATATAAACATTTGGAAATATATAAGTATGTATATAGTATAATCATAATTTTGTATGAAAATCACAAAGCAGCTACAAGTCGTGCGTTGGTGTTGGTAAACTTTTGGTGCATTTTTGGTATTGATTTCAGCAAGATTATGTTGGTCTAACAAATATCAATTTGATTAAGTGCTTCAACTGCTTTAAAGGGTTTGTAACATTCGACGTATGTAGTTTAATCCTACTAATGCTATAAATGCTAAAGTTTGTGTTGAGTGTGAGTATGTTGTTACCTTTAGGCTCAAACGGCTGAACGGAGTTATATAAAATTTAACACATAAATTGCTTATACTCTACATTAACATATATATAGGATACATTTTAAAGAGAGTTTATATCTATTAAAAAGTTATAATCGATTAAATAAGTAAAATCCCATATTGTTATATAAGGACTGGAGAGATTCGTATAAGATTTGGCACATATGTATGTACGTATATAATCCGTTATATGGAATACCATAAAATAATACACCTGTTTAAAAGTAAAAGTTCAATTAAAACAGTGACCCAAATCAAATATACCAGTATGGGTATCAAACGAAAGAGGCTTAATAAAGCTTCATCTCCCATATGCATTGAAAAAAGGAGGCCACCTATTTCAATATAAATTAAGTTAAACAAAAAAATAAATGACATTTTGCAATATGAGTGACAAACTAAAAAAATATTTTTGAAGAGGGTTGCCACCTGCTTAAAAATTAATTAAAATCAAACATTGAAATATGGGTCTTAAACGAAGGAGATTTGGATTTAGAGAAAGCTTTATTGTGAAAATACCTTCGAGCGAGTTGTCACCTGCTTAAATGAAGTAAAATTAAATAACTAGGTCAAAGGAAGTAGGCTTAAGAAAGCTTAATCATGGAATTTTTTATAAAGGGGCTCGCCACCAGTTTATACGAAAATATTTTTAGAGCGTTGCCTTTTTATAAAGAATGTTTATTTAATTGAATCGGTAAGGATAGTTAAATTCTTCTATAGTGGCGTCAAACGAAAAGGTATAAGGAACCTTTATTCGAGGAATATATTTGGAGTGGGCTGCCACGTCTTTAAAAAATTCAAGTTCACATATATTTATAAGATAAAAGAAGCTTACAACACTCATTTGAGCCAAAACTTAAGTAAGGAAGTGGTTTTATGAAAAAAGAAACAAAGTTTACTTTAGACATTTTATAGTTAAAAAAATAGTATAGGTAGTATTCTGTGCTCCATCGTAAAATTCCGCTAGTAACTCAATTTTATTTCTCGTGAAATTATGACAGCCCTCAAAATGATCGAAGCTTAAATTGTCCAAAAATTTCCTACCAAAATATACCATTTTATTGTAACGTAAAATTCTTCATTTCAATTATTTTTCCCTTGATAAAACCACCTAATAAGTGGAGCGCCGAGGCAGCAAGATAAGATTGGACCGAGAGTTTTTAGCGATTGTCTCGCCAGTTTGCTAGGTCGATTACTCGATCGACTACTCGCCAAACTGTTTATACGAAACGAGCATTTGGCGGAGTTACGGTCTCGCCACTCTACTCGTTAGGTATTTTCAAAACGTTTATATCACCAGTCGCTTATTGTATAAAACTAAAATTAAAGTTTAACTTTTTATAAGTAACCGATTCTTTAAGAGCGATACTTTCGATGAAAACATTATCGATACTTTTGACCCGATTTCATGTTCCGAATGCAATAATATTGCTAGACAAATTATTTTTTCTAATAACTTTTTGTCACAGGAACTACAGCTGTCTATTGAGTAATTAAAAAAATTCATTCTGAGAAAAGCATCCGACTTACAAGATTCAATTACTTGCTAGCAATTCTTGTTCATTCTATTTTGTGTTTTCTTTTTTTTTTTGCATTTTTCCTGTAGCTTGACAACTCCATCTTTGTAGAGCTTCTGTTACAAACAACTTGACCAAGTGATTTTCAGCGGCTCCGTCGGTCGGCCAATATTTCTATTTTTTATTATCAAGTGGTGTTTGTTTTGACCGTTTCGCCAAGTGGCGGCAGTTCATTATAAATAGTTCTCCTTCAATCCCTCCAGCCACTCAACATAATCTTGTTCGCCATCAATCCAGGCTTTGAGTGGCTTTTGTGGAGTGCCATCGGGTTTTGACCATGCCCACTAGCCTTTCTCATTCTCAAACATCGAGTTTCTTTGAGTAGCCTGTTCTTTTTAGATGATTCCAAATCTATCATGTAGCTGATGTTTAGTGCAAATGCTTCCACAATATTTTGCGATATCTTCAAACTTTCTTCTCAATGGGCGGTCACTCTGTTGTATCTGATTTCCTCACCTCAACACTCATTCCTAATTTATTTGTGCGTAATTTTCTTTTCTCGCTGAAATTTCATTTAAATTTTCGTAGACGGTTTGTACGTCTTTTATAGCAAATGCTTTTTAAACACCTGTGAAAAAATGTTGCTAGAATGTTGCCAAGATTTTGCGCCCCTATTCACAGAGAGTGTACAAAGCACAGCTTTTGGCAGAGAAGTATTATGGAAGTTCTTGGCAAAATATATTATATGGATTTTGATAGCTCGTTTCACATGAAATCGTCGTTACTTAAGCATAGTACTAAGTTTGTGTTTGTGTGTGAAATGGCTGTCAAAATTCATACCAAATGCTCTGCCGTGAACTAACGTGAAATTTCACAATCTTTCTACGACAAAGTAGTACTCAGTTCACGTCATGAAAAGGCTCGCAACATCTGCGCAGCATTTTTGCACAACATTTTAAAATGCATTTGGCGGTTAAAATGACTTCATTTAAGGAATTGTTTTTGGATTATAAGAAATTCTATTTGCAATATTTGTTTACATTTGCTTTTATGCGGCATCTTTTAGGCGCTTCGATAGTTTTGGTTGCTAGCAACATTTCACAATAATCCAGATGCATGTTGCTGGCGATAGTTCACGATTGTGAAGTTAGTTAGTTAGTTTTTGAAGGAATATTTTTTTTTAAAACCACATAAACAAATGAATGGTAATATTTATTTTCAAAATTAAGAGCAAATTTTTCTTTACTGGCGATGATTGAAAACTTATTAATTAGTTTCGTAAATTTCGATACAATTAAATGTATGCATGTGTTTGTATGTAAGTATGTATATGTATGTAAGTCTGTATATGTATGCATGCACATATGTATGTACTTGCATTTGAGCGATTGTGGTTAATGTGGTATTTACGCCTAATTCTTTAATTATCCGAAGTAGCTGGCACGCACATAACCGCAATACAAATAAAACAAAAGCAAAAGCAAAAGCAAAAGCAAAAACAAAACAGAAGTGGTGATAAGACAACTACAACTAGGAATGAAATTAAAACTATTACAATAAATGGTAGCTTGGCATGCAAAGCGCCATAGGCACGCCCCCAACCATTTGTTATATGTATATACACATGTGGGCATATAACATGTGTAAATATATGTATGTATTTAAGTATATACCTGTACAATGTGTGGGAATGCATGTGTATGTATGTTTGTATTTATATGTTCACCGCTTAATAAAATATCAGTTAAAAACGAATGTCCAATGTATTTGGCTAGCCGACCAATCTTTCAAACTAACCGTTTAGACTCTAAACTTTAGAGCAAATGGTGGCATTGCTTAGTTACACACATTCCTATATGCTGATGTGTATGTATTTGTGCACATTCAACAATTGTTAACTGAAGAAGAGATTAAATGAACCCGATAGGAAATCGGACTTCGACTTACAGGTCTATTATGCACCAGTAACAAATTTTAAGAGTAACAGAAAAAGTATGTGATAACCTGTACACCCTTTTCGTATTCTGTGCATACTTATTATCGGTGAATTTTGCTATCATCGTGTTGGGTGGTAATAAGGCGACAATAACGAAAAAATAACTGACTATTTCCTTTTCGAGAACAAAAGCGAGTTGAAAAAGCATATTTAAAAATATGTAGACTTTGCTTGGATAAAAAAATCAAATTCAATCTTGTTTACACTTGATTTCCTATAAATTGAAAGCAAAAGTGCGAAAAGTGTTCCTGGAAGTATGCAACATTTATCGTATTTATTCGATCAATTGTTGATAGCGTTACCAATTGAGACAGAATCGCGCTAGTTACAAATTTCGATAATAAATTTAACCGGCAACAAAATTGGGAAATTCTAAAAATTCACATTTACATACATACAGGCTGCGTCTGTGTTTGAGCGCAATTCAGAGGCTAAAAATTATTTTCAACATTGCTTTAAGACCCATCACGAATTACTTACGAAGTTTAAAATAGACCAATCACAGAAATAAGTGACAATGAGATATCGACGATCATATAAATCTTTGAGAAAAAAGAGAGCCCTTGAATTGAAATGAAACCAAATAATCTATAAATATATCACCAACGATGGGCTCGTTAACCTCGTTAATAATGTGCAGCACATAAAGCATTTCAATTTTGAGCCATAATGCCTATTTTTAAAGCCAAAGTCAAATCTGATCTACTTAATTATCTACCAATAACTTGTATACTGGTTATTGAAAAAAATTATGGAGGGAGTTTTTTACAGCTGGTTAACTGAATTTGCGACAAAATATAAAATAATCTACCAGAGGTCATATAACTTTCAAAAAGATAAGGATGCCATTGAACTACTTGAATAACTCAGCAGGAGGGGGTGATCCAGCAAAGTTTCAGTTAATATTTTAAGTATCACTCCCTTTCTACTCTTAAAAATTAAGTGGGTAAAGTTAGTACTCGCCGCTTATCTAATATATTTACGAAGTAAATATAAAAATGTGTGGCTCTGTAGTTTTTCTATGTTTCTTGTATCTAGAGAAGTTGCCCTTAATATTGGAGCCTTTTGGTAGGTAGAAGATCCACAGAACTGTCGATGCTGGGCCTGTACTCAAACTAAACCTCCTACTGTCTAGGTACCAGTCCCCCCGGTTTTACCCTCAATTACTACGTCGGGAGGTGGCTTGGGCACTAAACTTTACGTTCGCAATTTGCCTTATTATGCCCATAAAAAGAAGTTGCATCATCACCTGTTCTTCGTGTTGCCAAGTTCTTGCCTCGTATTCCACAATTGTGAAACTTTTGAATCTCAAGCAAAAAATCGCTTCACGTATTATCTGTAAAAACATTATAGCCCTACGTTTCGTTTCGGGAATGATAGAATACAAGACTGCGTCTTCCGCGGACCGAGCATTTGCCAATTTGTTGACGAAATAAAACCATTTTGCATTTTTCTTTTATTTTACATGAACGATTCTAATAAAACTTTCAATCATTCTATCTTTTGCCCACTTCTTCTGGGCTTCTTTTTCTTTTTTTAAATTTGTTTTTTGCTCAATCATTCTCTAGGTATTATTATGCCACTATCAGTTGCTCTCAGCGTGGAATGCGCAATCTTTTTTCTATCATTCTTGGTTTCGATTAACGTACTAAATTTCGCGTTGAACAGGTGGTATAAAGGTCTAGTTTTAAAGCTACACTGCCATGAATGATGGGATACCATATTGCACTGATTGATCTGAAGTTCGGTAGAGTAACTAGGCTATGACGTCACATCTGCTTTATCGTTGGAGAGGTATTGCTGCCGCAAACAACTCTACATGCTTGGCAAGGGATGACAACGGTCGATATACATAAATGAATATGAAATTTCGAGTGCACATGTCTGATAATATAAACTTAAGCAAAAGATTCGAAAAGGTCACATCTCTTAGAATTGTGATAATTTACACAATGCTCAAGAAAAGTAAACCAACCTTTGATTACAAATAAGCGCCAAAGAGACACTGTTTTTAGTATTTTGTAGATTTTTTTAATAAATATCTTTCTATAATTTGTATTTTTACATTTGAGCAAAATTGAAAGTTAAAAACTTCAAATCATTCTTTTTTATATCACTTCTTTATTTACTTTTATTTGAGATATGCCATTGCCGCAGGGCCGCCACAATCTTGCATTCTATCATTATTGATTCGGCATTACCCGAATGATATGGGCCGCTATTGACAAGATTTTTCTTGCAGGGGTGTATTTGCATGTGCGATAAATCTATATGCATCTACATACATACATACATATATATACATAGGCATGCTTAGATGACGCACTGAACATTTGTCGGCGTATTTGGTGCCTGTAATTTGAAACGCTTCTTTGATTTGAGAAATTTACCACTCAGTGTAGACAAACAAACAAACAAACAAATAAATGAATAAATCGCACGAAAGAGCTTACAAACGCCCGCCTAGGCGAACAAGTGAAAAAGTGAATAAGCAATCGGCAAACTGAAAGACAATTGCAAGTGCGGCAACAACAAAACGTTTGCCATAACTGGCATTTTTTGACGGCAATTCACTTGCGTACTCCACGGCATTACCCTATGGCTGCTTTTGATGCAGCGTTTTCAAACAGAAGCAAAAGTTACTGTTGCGGCAAAGTAGACATGTACGTACACACCTACATACATATGTACATATGTACATGTGCATGAATGTGTATATAAAACATTGCCAATGATAATTGAGAGTTTTAGCCTACGGCCTATCATCAGCTAAGAAGTGTAGTGAATTTTCATTACCACCATTACAGCCATTATTACAAGTCGGAATGGCCAAAGAACGACTGAAAGGATAATGCATATGGGAATTGTATAATTAATGCATTTCGGTAAAAGCAGGATTGTGCAACAATATCAGCACTTTCTCACTGCTGTTATCCAATTGAAAATGTAAAGCCTCAATTTTATTAATTTCTTTAAGTTGGCTATTTCTGCAACAGTTGAGCAAACGTCACCTTAAGCCTATAAAATGTAATACCATGCCCACACGGCAATGAAAACCTCTGGTTTTCAGGAGATGTTTTCAATATTAAACATGACGGTCCAGACAGCATTCCTTTTTAGTAACTGGGTTTCGATGGCATTTCTCTATTATTTACCTTTTTACACTAAGGCAATCCGGTAACCGAAATGCCCACCAAGCAGTGCCGCTTTTTATAAATATTTCAGGGTTTTTCTACCACCTAATTTTTTCTTATTACTGTTCTTATTCCTTTTTCTAAACTAGTGACGGCAAATTCATTGATATTCTTTGGCAAAAAGTTATCGTCCACAGATTTGCTTATGAAAACATAACGAAAATTTAAATGCTTTCGAGATTATCATGAATGGTTTGTAAAAAAAGTTAGACATCTACTTCCAACTGGTTTTCACAGAACATCACGAATTAGTCAACACCTGGTTTTCGCTGACGTGTGGACTTGGTATAACAGAAGATATGAAATTCGAAGGGTTACAATGTATATTTAATATTTTAACCACCGATCATGACGGACTATTGCATACCAAATCCTCACCTTCGCAGCAGCATGCAGTAAAGAGCAGTGTATCGAAGAAGTACCGAGTTTCGACGCCTCTATTCAGTTTTATCCTGATGGATCCAAGCTAAGCTGAACCAGAGTTGCATGCACCCTGAATAGGAGCAATTTGGATTTCAGCTGGTATGAGTACCGACACATTTAAAATTCCAGGCAATAAGTTGAACGCAGAGCTTGTCAGGTCATTTCCCGCAGGCTTAAAATCAGGAGACTATTTTTCCAAAGACGCGGAGCCGACCAATAAAATAACAGAGCACACATAACCTTTTGCAAAAATACTGCTCATGTAAGCAAAAAAAAAAAAAACAAAACTTAAAAAACTCTACGTTTACGTAGAAACCTAATTGATTCTGTCCAATTTCCTGAGAGCAATGAACGGTCTGCGCTAGGCGCCATCTTGTATTCTATCATTCTTGATAGTACTCTGTTTCCGTTTCACGTAAAATGAGCTGTCAAAATCCATACAAAATCTACAACATTTCCACGACTAAGGAGAGCTCTGTTCACGCCGTGAAAAATCTTGTTGGTTAAATTGTGTGAAAAATGACAGTTTGCATATGAATGTTCGATATTTATCTACAATATCGATATCAGAAAAATCGAAATCAAAAAATATAAAAAGTCTTATTAACGATATTTATAACAGAACCACATATTCTATATTATTATGAAAGCACATTTGGTTTGATTTTTTCTTTCAATACATCCCTTCGATCTGTTTAACACATTGAGTTACTTTTACTATTACTATTTCTCCAATTTCATTCTATACGTTCATGGCTTACATTTTTTCATTTAGTTGGAAGTATTCTTTTTTATTTGTTGTCCTTATCGTAGAATTAAAATGATATATCGATCCGAAAAATATCTATCAAAATAATCGATTATCGGACCGTGAAATATCGATGTTGGGAATAGTCGAAATCATAACGAACAATGCAATTTCTATATGGAAATGTTTTCGTATTTATTTGTGCGCGTTTAATCGATATCTTTTAAGCACTTCAATAATATAAGTAGCTGCTATATTTTCGAGAATGACTAGAAGAGAAATATTGATAATATAATTTGGGACTATGATCACAGTTAAAATTTTTCTTAATTTAAATTTTCATGTCGTTCAAATGCAATTCTTTTTTCACAGTTGAAAAACAAAAAACACTTTTGAAAGACAATTTAAAATTCCCATTGACTAGAACTTACTGTAAACTGATCATGTATTGAAAAACGAAACACAGAGTTTAGACAAAATGTGTAAAAAAAAAATTTAAAATCAAACCTGGATTCGAACGGCTTTTGTTGTGGAATGACCTACTTATAGTATATTCCATTAAAAAGATAATTAAAATAAAATAAAGAAAACTAAATAATCAGTAGTTGTGAATATGTGGTGCGATTACAATTATGCGATGGGGTGTACATAAAGTCATTCGAAATTCAAATATCGAATGAGTTTTTCTAGATAAAAAAAAAACAAAGCAACATTAGCTGAGCTGACATGGAAGTTTGTACAAAGTTTAAAACCTTAAATTATCTTTTTTTGTTAGAGTAGTACAAACTATGTTTTTATAAAAAAATTAACGGAAAAATTTAATTTGAAAAGCACATTGAATTTTGTGGAAATAAAATCAGGGAATGAATAACTCAGTTACCGAGATAAATAAAGAAAGTGAAAAAATTATCTCGGTATTCTGGAACAGCAGATAATACCAGGGCTTTTTGCTCTTTCTTACTCATGGCCGCGTGCCAATTCCTGCACTCCTGGAACACAAATATTTTTACATATTTATATAAAAAATTACGTCAAAAGTTTTCGTGTTCAAAAAGCGTTCAAAATGTGCCTCGATAAGATATAGTAATTCCATTTTATAAAACCTGTATTATTTAATTTGTGGTGCAATTCAATCGGCATTCACTAATTTAAAAGAGATTTACTAATTAAAGTCAATTAATTGGCGAATTCCATTAAAATCTAGAAGATTTTTTCATTGACAATATTTATAACATTCTGGTCATATTAATAAATATTGTTCGAAACTCTTCTGATTCCATTATACGAAGAAACCTATTGACAGTGTTCAGCTATAAGAGAAATTCAGATTTTATATTTTACATTTATAAATGTATAATTATACTAGCAAATACCAGGCGTTCTTTGTTACGCCTCAAATAGTACAACGTATTAAATTTTATGTATTTGTACACTGAAACAATTTATTTAAAAAAAAACTTGGATTCAACTTAAAAAATATACATACATATGTACATTAGGGTGCCTCACCTAACAAAGGTTCAGATTTTCCACAGGAATTACAAAATCGATTATGTTTTATGCTCCGCCAAACTATTTTGCGGGAACTGGATCGATTTTAAAATTTTATATAAATAGAAATATTTTTTTTACGTTCAATAAAACAATCAGTTCAAGTTTAAAAGGTCTGCTTAGAAATATTTAAAAGTTTATTCAAGGAATTCTTAGTAGATAGTGAGATTTACGAGAAAAATTTGGGGCGTGAATAAAAAATTCACCGTAAAAATATAAACCAAACTTTCAAAAAAGTTCAAAGACAGTATCAAAAATTTTATTTTTACGATTCCGTTGAAACATTTTTTAAATATTTGTATGCAAAACTTTTAAGCTTAAACTATTTTATAATCTGAGGTGAGTTTTTTGTAAAATAATTAAAAAAAAAAATTTTTATTCCAAAAAAAAACCCCAAATTGGAGATAGTTTATAATCAGTGCAACTCACATAAATCTTAATATTAACGCAAAATATTTTGGCTGACGCCTTAGAATATAATAAATTTAATTATTCCGATGAAAAATAGTTCTGATTTCCTTTTTGTATGGAGCGTGATGTACCCTAATGCATATTTTCTAAAAAAATTAGAAAACTAAGTATGCCATCTTGTTGTTTTTCGCAAATGTTTTACTTGAAATTAAATTATTATGAAAAATATTATTAAATTATTAAAACCAGTTCAGTAAATAATTTGGGATCTAAACCATTACAAACGTTCTCCAATAACTATTTTATATAATAACTTTAGATAAATATTATAAATAGACACATATTGGTTAAATTATTATATTTAAAGGCAAAATTAACAAGATATTCTTAAATTTTCATTTTCAAATTCATATTTTTGCTATTTAGGTTTTGCCTCTCAATAGCTCCCCAAGTTTTCTTATCCTTTAACTTCCAGAAGCGCGGCATTGCGCGTGCTTCGCCGAGCACAACATAAAACAGTGACACATTAAAAAAAAAATTGTCTATTCTAATTATTAGCATAGATAACTGAAAGACAGGCGCCCCATTGTTCTTCACATTACCAAGATCGAAAGGATGTCTTACATAAGACAGAGAGACAAAATGTGAATGTCTAGGGAGCTTAGCGGAAAGGCGCTTAACGGGCAATAAGTTATTATTCAAAGGACTACTGCAAGGTTTATGTCCACAAACGACATTGAATACAGAGTAGTACAGAGTATTCATGTGTGACGTTAGTGTGGTGTATAAGGGAGTAGATACAACTTTTATAAGTGGCATCATCATTGAAGGTAAAGGGCAAAACCCAATTGCAGTAGAGCGCACTTAGTCAGGCTTCACAGCTTGAGGCTTAGAAATAACGGTTTTGCATTACAAGGACATCATAAAGGGGCGACTAGGGATTTGTTGTCATCTTTATAGCTTTTATATGTATATGGATGTATGAATGTATGAATGTATGTATGTGGAAAAAATCTTGTATTTAGGAAAAAGAAGCAAGCGCCTACAAACAGGCAACAAAATTCACAAAAAAGGAACTAAACAAACACAAAGTAAAGTAGCATTTTGCAAAAATAAATAAATATAAGGATTTGTTGGCTTCTGTGCCACTTAAGTATGACTTTTTACGTTTGAAGATATTTTCACAGTGGTGCAAAGAAGGCTAAAATCTGTTTAGAAATAAAAAATTATACATTATATTCTTGACATGTTTAAATGTAAAAGTAATTGGTTCCAAGCAGCCATCAGCTGAAATTGCGCCCAGATTCCCAATTTGACGATACAAAATTTTGTCAGCGGAAAATTGCACTTTATTCACAATTGTAATAAATTTCACTCAATTTTGCCTGAGCAACTCTGTAATTTACTTATTAGGATTGTTAGATAAGAAAGAAGAAGAGAAAAAACATACACAACACACTAAAAAGCGGCTACTTCCGAATTTAAATTGTATTCTATTAAGTACAACTATGCCGAAAGAAAATATAAAACGAATCTATAAGTCACAAGGTGACCATCAGTCAAAACACAAAGAACAACTTCTAAACGAGCCGTGTCAGGAATAAAATGTAAACAAATAACTCTCAACGAAATCACGATTAGAATTGAGATGAGTGCGTAAGTAAACAGTCCCAATTTCAAATTGAAATTGAATGGCGAAATGGCGTAATTTCCAAGTCATTATAAATATTCCAAGGATTTGTAAAGAACCGAATAACTCATTAAATTTGCTTGACATTTTTTCATATCTACATATATCTAGGTTTGAAATCCATAGACTCTATATGTATATATGTATGTATATAGTATAATAGTATAATAATATAATGGTATAATAGTATAATAGTGCAATAGTACAATAGTATAATAGTATAATAGTATAATAGTATAATAGTATAATAGTATAATAGTATAATAGTATAATAGTATAGTAGTATAATAGTATAATAGTATAATGGTATAATAGTATAGTAGTATAGTAGTATAGTAGTATAATAGTATAATAGTATAATAGTATAATAGTATAATAGTATAATAGTATAATAGTATAATAGTATAATAGTATAATAGTATAATAGTATAATAGTATAATAGTATAATAGTATAATAGTATAATAGTATAATAGTATAATAGTATAATAGTATAATAGTATAATAGTATAATAGTATAATAGTATAATAGTATAATAGTATAATAGTATAATAGTATAATAGTATAATAGTATAATAGTATAATAGTATAATAGTATAATAGTATAATAGTATAATAGTATAATAGTATAATAGTATAATAGTATAATAGTATAATAGTATAATAGTATAATAGTATAATAGTATAATAGTATTATAGTATATTAGACTAAGGTTGCCACCTGTTCCAATTCGATTAAATAAAAGAAAAAATATGAATGTCAAACAGTTAGCTTGGGCGAGGAGAAGGTTTATACATTGCTATATTTGGAACAGGGTCGCCACCTGTTTGAAAACTCGAATTTAATTAAAGTATACAATAGTTATATTGAAGAGAAACCAAAATAAGTTTTGTGATCAAGGTTTATTTGCGATCTCTGATAAATTTTTTAAAGATCAATTTTTTAAAGATTAATTTAAAGGAAGCAAACACATTATTTTCTTCTCATTATTAAATAAGTCGAGGCAGGATAATTTTCGAAGAAACTTTTATTTGGGAATTTTTTTTTTTTTTTTTTGAAATTCAATAACTCTTAATTCTAATATATTACTCCTATCGTGTATGTGTGGAAACACATATGTACATATGTGGAAAGCAAGTCACTAATTTTTCGCATAATATTTTGAAAGTTATGACCTTGAATACAACATTTAAAAAATTGTTTCACATGAGTCACAATTTTATTCATTTAATTTGTACTGTCCGATTGCTACAGGCCTGCATACCTTCGTAGTATATCTACATATCTCCTTCTGCCTTCCCTCCAAATCCACTACGTTACTGGAAATGCGAAATCAACAAACAAACAAACCGCCCGCAGAAGGGACACAGAAGTTCAAGTCACAGTTGGTGCAGTCGCTGCAATACGAAAACAACCGACTGATTCCTGCTGGTACTGGAACGAGCTAGTGAGAGGGGCAACCAGTGCAAAAACCTGTCAGTACATTGAACTTGCAGTATTTTTCTTCATTTTTATTCTTATTTTTATTGCTGCCTACTCGTGTAATTTTTTTAGTTCATTTTTTTTTCTTTACTTGCCTTAATGAAATGGCGGGCTTTTATATGTAACTCCGTCGTCAGTCGACTCAAAGGTGTTGCTATGGCGACTTTCGCATATGCTAGAGGCGGGTGGCGACGCATTCAGTTTTAATGCACTTGGCGTATGGCTGGCGCACAATATTAGCAAAGTGTTTATCTTGCCCTCAACACCGCAACGCCAGTGGTTGGCTTCTCTAAATACTCACGAGAGATGGTGATGGTGATGGCGATTGTGCAGTGCTGCTTCGTCCCGCCAACTTGAGTGCGCTTTTTATTGTATTAATATAGAAACAAACCTACTATTTCTGGCTTACGTTTTACGAATGATTGTTAAGGTTTGTACAAAATAAACGATGATTAAGTTTCTTACAAGTGCGAATATACGAAATTATAGTTCGAAAATATATGAATATTTGAACGTAGCATATTTTTAATAACACATTATATTTAGTACTGGATGAGATAAAATTAATAATTGCTGAAATTTTTAAGAGTGAGTTCTTAATAATAATAAAATTTCAATTACTTGGATGAATAAGAAGTGCAAACCTTTAACAATGGCAGCCAACAGATTTGAATTATGTAGGGAATTTAGCAGTTTCTGGGCTTAAAAACTTTGTAAGTGTATAATTATATTTTTCTTAGAACATATACAGTGACTCAACCAATTGATCTCAGGATAATTTATTTAAAATATTTACAATGTGTTTCACGCTGACTTTTTTGTTAATCTTATATATAAAAATCTTGTGTCACGGTGTTTGTGGTCGCAACCCTTAGAATTCAAGGGGTTCGTCTCCGAAGAAAGGTTTCGAGAGAGGGCTGCTCCCTTTTCCAAAGCCCGAATTTAATTGAATTATACACAAATTATATGAAATATTAAAATTTCTATGGCAAAGTTTCGTTTCGCTGAACCTAAACTGTCTATGTATATTTCGATGATGGTTACCACCTGCTTGAAAAGTGGAATTCAATTAAATTATACACGAATCATATGAAATATTGGAATATGGATGTTAAACGGCTCGTATCGGAAAGGAGCAGGTTCATAACTATATTTTGGAAAGGGTTGTCGTCTGTTTGAAAAGTCAAATTTAATTGAAATATACACAAGTTATATGAAATTTTAAAGTATGCGTGTCAAGTGGCTCGTCTCGGAAAGAAGGTTCACATCTAAATTTTAAAAGGGTTGCCACCTGTTTGAATTGCCGAATATAATTAAATTATACGCAAGTTATATGAATTAGTATGCAATGTGTGTCAAACTGTAGATCTGCTGAGGAGAAGGTTTACAGCTAGCTATAGTTTAAAGAAGGTTGCCACCTGATTGAAAAGCTCCAGTTAATTGTTGGCTTCATTCGTTGTTGAGCCCTGGGCTCGAATCCTGGGCGGGGCAAGAAACATCAAAAATTATAGAAAAGTGTTTGCTTATAGCCGTCACCCTCGGCATTATAATATTCTTGTGCGTTCGTTTCGAGAAACTGAGATACGTTTTCTGGTTACATACGCAAAGGGCAATTAATAGTTAAATATAGGTAGGACAACGTCCGCCGGGATTAAAATACTAGTTTTTTTCTAAAAATTTAGTTTGCTCTATAACAAAGACTGTCATCAAATGCTCAAAACTTTTTTAATCCGAATTTTTAGTTTAGTTTTTAGGTATACAGTTTTATCGCTCAGTTAAAATGTTAGTGTTTAAGTCTCAAAAGCCTAGAAATTGCCGTTGGTTTTTGACAATTTATTGAAATTTTGGTTTTGGAAACTTTACTTTTTTCATTTAACGCATGCAGTTTATATTATAGAAGATGTGCAAAACTGCCAATAAAAAAATATTAAAGAAACAATTGAAATTTATGTAAAATTGACCCGTTTTATAGAAAAAGTGCGTAACACAATTTTAAAAAATTTCCAAAACTAAACGGATATTTTTAACCTCTTACACATTTTAGTATAATTAATTCAATGTGCTATAGAAAAGCTCAAAATTCCAAAAAAATGTCTGATTAGGAAGTATGAATATTTGTTGAATTTTTTTTAATTTTGTACAAAGCTTGAATTTGTTATTAATATGCGTTTTTTTATACAAATTAAGTTATCGTGAAACACATTGAAAACAAATCGCCATTGATCAGTTGTTTGAGTCACCGTATGTATGTAGTAGGTGAAGTGAAGATTAAATAGAAAACACTCTTATTATTTTCCAATATAATCTCAATTCATTTGGAATAAATTTTTGCACAGAGTTTTATTACGATCTGTGCCCTTAGAAAATAGTCTAAATGTTTGGTGTAATAACTTCGATCATTCTTTTACGTTGGATTGGAAAGGGGAAGATTGACCGTAATCAGCATCCAAGTGCTGTTTGATTTCCCCCGGTCTCTTTACTTCGCTTTCATGTATTTCAGACTTTTTCTTCATTCTTCGAATAATATCTCTGCCATTCGAAACTCCTTTATTTAGGTCGCAATTTTTTTTTGAGATAGCGCGTTGCTCTCCGTCCGTCTCCAGTCGTTTTTTCATGCTCGCTGAAATCCAATAATATCCTCGTCATCGGTATGCAGAGGACAAGAAATGTGGTGAACATAGATTTTCTATGCAGTGTTATCAAAAGACTGGAATTAGAGTCGAGTACCGAAAATGGTAGCAGTCTGTTGCATTTACAGGCTTTCGACGGAGGGTATTCCCGGTCTAGCTAAACACATATTTTTTTTTAGTGTATAGAGAAAGATGATACGAAACTTTAAAATTTTTGCACAGCCGTCATAGTGCCACTATGGTAAAAATCCCATTCTGGGTATTACTTAAAGAGTTTTGGTGGATTTCCTCATTAATACCAAATATCAACATTTACGTTTTACTCGTATGTTAATATTTTCAACAACTGCTGTTAAAATGTTTTCCAAATTTGAGTCTTCTTCAGTTTTCCAGTGAGAGCTGTTTGTCGATGTGATTCTATTCTAATTGTTGCGGAGTTCTTAAGACAAATACGTCGGAGTGACCTCATTAAGGTTTGTTTTCCCGTCTTTGCATGATTCTAAAGAGTTAAAATTGTATGCAAAAATATCGGGTTTAACTTCTCCCAAATGGCTATCCGACAAGATGTTTCCCCAAGTGCGCTCAAAATTAAATTAGAAATAATTAGTTTTTTTATAATTGGCGAACGAGTTCGCGGCCGTCGTAGCCGAGAGTGTGTAGTGTGTTCGCGCTTCATTCGGTGGGTCCCAGGATCGAATCTAGGTCGGGGCAAGTAACATCCAAAAATTATAGAAAAAGTTTTTGCTAATAGCGGTCGCCCCTCGGCAGGCAACGGCAAACTACTAGCTTTTCGGTAAATAATTAACAACAAATATAGAGTTTTCAAAGTCTCACATCCAACTCGGACGATGCACCTACATACTGCATCTTCCATAGTCGCCAGTGCTGTTAGTTACATTAAATCTAAAATGCGCGAACTGCACGCCACTCACTTCATGTCACTGCCCACTTGTGCACTTCGTAACTTGCCACATGCCGCCAGCAAGCGCATCCACTACCGAGACCATTCAAGACACCTGACAGGCACTCATGCAGCTTTATTCGGTCATCCTGTCATAATTCGAGCAGGATAATGTGGCTTAAAGTCTTGCCATGACATTCTCCGAAAATTACCAACGCCGCGCAATGTCGGTGCTCAAAGAACCAGCAGCAGCAGCAGCAGCAACATAGCTACAATTCGAGTAAATTCAAAACACATGGATTGAACTGATGCCCGGCCAGCCCCCTATTTCTTGAAAGTGGTGCGCCTGGCTGTGGATGCTGCTGCTTATTGAGCGACAAGTTGTAATATTTGTACATAAGTACTGGTAAAATGCAGCGTTGCTTTTGTTGGTTGTTGCAACGCTGAATGCTATAGCGAACATTCTAACTAATTGACCTAAACGAAGCGGTCGGTGTAACCAGCATAACCAATGGATGTACATAGTTGGGCGGTAGAAAACGACGGTTTGTAGTACGCTGCAGGAATAATATGAGTTGCTTGCACAAAATTTAAATTAGCGCAAAGCTTTTGAAAATAGAGGAGATTCCCTTTTCAAGTATTTTCAAAGTTTCTATAAGTGCATGTAGCGAGAGGACACTTTACCAAAGACACAACTATTATAAGAGAAAGGAATAAAAATCAATCAATAATTATGCGTCGCGAAAGTAAAAATATACCCGAGAAATATTTCATTATTACTATCAGTCCAGTTTATAAATAAATCAGGTACTGGCGAATAGAAGTCATCGACCTGTGTATATATGTATTTAAAAAAAAAATACAAAATATCATTTACATAGACCTAATATATTCATAACACCATACACGTTTTGATTAGTAAAGTTTTCGAGTAGTTTTGGTATGCGTGGAAGATTTAAGTCTTCTTGAACTTCATTTAAAATGTGACATTCTTCTGTAATGTGTTGTATGGGCATTGTTTTTCAGATTAGACATCCTACATCAATGTGTGAGAAGAGTGTGGCTTAGCCTTAGTCTGGTGAATTTCTGTACATATTTTATTTTGCAGACAACTGAGCATCTGCAGTTGAGAGGTTGTCAAATTTGTTGTAGTGATGTTGATATGTTCACCTCGATTCTGAACGATTATTTAAAAAGCGATTATTAATAGAAATTAATATTTACCGTCCGATTTCGACGTCAATAATAAGTCTTGTTATGACTGTCATGAACTGTGACACAGAATAAACACATAGTTTACGTCATGGTTACTCAGTAAGGATATAACAACCACAATGGACAGTTGTCATCATTAGAGGGCTTAAAACAGTGAGAATAGGTCTGTTAAAATAGCGCAGTATTTAGAAGGTACATTCTTTGTTTATCTGCTCAAAATTCTGTGGAAAAGTAATAAGAGTTCAAGTTCACTTCACCAACAACTGGAATATCCTTTTTTTTGCATTTTCGAAAATTACATATGCACATTTTGAGACCTGTATTATAATAGTTATGCGACGACTTAAACAAATTATCTCATTTAAAATTATTATAAAAAGATTGTTATAGTTTCAGTCTCAAGATAATAGTTATCGACGATATAACATTTTTTTTAAAATAAAGTTACATATAATATTTATCAAAAGACTATTATAGTTCTTACGAAAATTAGGATGCCGTTTTTTTCAATCTCAACAATCACATATTTATCAATCTGGGTCTCTGGTATTGATTGGTTCGTAATAAATATGAATATATCTTATTTTCCTACAGGGTAGTTAATGTCTACATATCAGCACTTTTGCAAGTGTAGGTGTGCAGTTTTTATAGAAATACGTAAATGGCAACATACGCGGAAAGTTGCTGACATTGCCAACTCGTTTGCTTAGTTTTTGTTAATAGTATTTTTTTTTTGTCGCTTTTTATTTTTATTTTAATTTTAATTTTTTTTTTGGCTTGTAAAACGGAGTGATTTTCCTTACAAGTAACAGCGCAATTTTTTGCTTTTATTTTCTGCAACAAAGCGTGCAATTCTCGTA
Organism: Anomoia purmunda; assembly: GCA_951828415.1. Taxonomy (NCBI): domain Eukaryota; kingdom Metazoa; phylum Arthropoda; class Insecta; order Diptera; family Tephritidae; genus Anomoia; species Anomoia purmunda. The sequence continues at coordinate 85,122,260 of OX639994.1, forward strand.
GTCCCAATCGTTGGCGCCCGTCGGCAGATGAGAGATGATGGCGCTCCTTTTTTGACGGCACGCAGCCAGTGCAGTGAAACTGCTGTATGTTGAATTCAAACCAGTTAGTTTCCAGCGACGGTTGGAGCGAGGGAACTCGTTTCATTCTATCCATTGTAAATGACAGATGAAAATAAAAATAACATTGGAATATAAATATGTATGTAAAATTATTTGCATCTTGTATTGGGCGCGTCGTTTCAGCGTATCACTTCACTCATTCCGCCATTTTTATTGACATGAGCCTTGGTTATTTCCAGAAGTCCGATTTTTACCGAAATGCAACAAAAAGCTGGTTTCTCAAGTTTGACTTCCCGTTTACCTTGCAGAGGACGTTCGCTTACGCAGTCAGTCAGTGCTGTTATAATTAGTACAGTATTTTTAATGACATTGCAGATGTTTGCATCAGCGCATACACCAACGTTTATAGTATTATACAAATTTATATTTGTACCTACATACATACATATGTATGTATGTATATATCTTTGTATGCATGCCAGTCACGTAGTTTTAGGAAAAAATCTCACAATGTCCAGTGACGGCACTGAAAACATCGGAGTTATGGAGTGCGTCAAGTCATCACAAATTTATTTCTTCCACTACAGGTGGGTCAACTGAAATGAGATTTCAGTTTTACACCAAGTCCGTTTTTATTTATATATTGCATTTAAATAAATCAGAGAATTAACCATAGCGTATATTTCATAGAAGATGCAAACAGGGTTGCTCTTGCAGTGAAAAGGAAATTTCACCAGAGCTGCTATGTTCTTTTGCTATTCGGTTACAAGAAAACAGGACTAATAAAAGGTGTTATACGTTGGCAACTTGAACTCTAAGTCTTGAGAGCCCTCTTTTAAGAACTGTTTTTTATATCACAGAGAATTTAAAAAAAAAACAGTTTTTGGCCTTTGTTTTGATCATCATTTGGTAGCAATTGGAAATTAAACTACCAATTTGGAAAGTTACATTGGGCAATTTTGCTTATTTAATACAATAAAATGCCAATTGCAAGTACAGTGCATTCCCGGAAAATCGAACTCACGATAACTCTATGGAAACTTAGGAATCTTGAACATTTGTATTTAACGATTGACTATTTTCAAATTCGAACATCGTGAATCCAAAACTCTAACCAAATTGGTATCTGTTTTGGTCACATATTTCAAACGGTTTCTTAACTGTGTAATCATTCCCATGCCAAGGTTAAATTGTTTTACTATACATGAAAGGAGACTGGATACGTTGTTTTTTTTGCTGGTTATCGACCTTTTCGTTTGAATGAGTTATAATGGAGGAGTTCTTATTATGTTTTGCGCGGTTGGGGTCAAAGTTTTATATATTTTATAATAGACTTACTATAAAAACTGGTAAAATAAATAAATGAAAACCGTTTATGTAATCACTCACTTTTCGTGAATGCTCTGTCCAAGTGAAATGAAAAATAAAGGCAAAGCCATTAAAGTCAAAAATGACTGAAGCAACTTAACGTGACGTCATAAAAGTGATAGAATGTGTGAGCAAAGAAGAAATTCTAACGAAGAAGAGGAAGAAGCGAACAAACCCACTCATCTAACCCCCCTGGTACAACCCTGTCGAAACAGCGCGTTTCCTGGGCCTCCCCCTAGATGAGTTTGACGACAACGACCTTGGGCGAATCCGCTCTTCACAGGGCGTGACTAGCCGCTACAACAACAACAACAGATTACAAAACGATTGAAGGTTTTGATTGTGTAAACAAACTGTTCGAATGCTCTTATAACGCCAGCGAATGTGTTGTGGGTGCTGTCAAATCGATAAAGAGATAAAGAGAGAGATAAAGTGATTCGCGAGAGGTGAAATTTTTCTTCTATCACTCTTGTATTAAAATCATGTCTAATATATAATTTCAGTACGTTGGACAAGTGTTGGACTTTCAGCAAACTACGCAATTACATAAGAGTTTATGAAGCATAAGCCTTTTGTCTTTCTTTTAGGTTCCCTTAAAGTCTGTTGTCATGTACATACATACATATAATATATGACCCAAAAGAACGTCGTTCTAAAATTCCGTTCCATACAATTTTAATGTTTCCCGTTTAAAAAATATTCATTCGTAAAATTGCACCGGCGGGTTTCCACATTAATTGAAAAAGAAGTATATTGCCGTAAAATTTGCTACATGCTAAATTCGCCACAGAATATTGAAGCGGAACATTTAAAAAAATTGTCATGAAATTAAAAAAAAAATAGTTTTGTAACCAATTCAATTATATCATAACAAAGTGTAAGTTTTAAGTTTGTTTGCTGACGGTGTTTTGCATTTTCTTTCATATAAAAGTGAATTCTGTCCACCAAAAAATTGCTGATACTTTTTGGATACGTGTCATACATATGAAAATAGATCCGAGAGACACAAACTTATAGTATAATTAAATTTAAAGTGAAATAACTATAGTTCACTGACCCTCACCTCCTACCTACGCCACTGATACACATACATACATACACACATATATACCTAGTATGTACCTAAGTGAATACCATTGAACTTAGTACTCTTAAGAGATTGGCGAATGAACGGATACCAAACTTAAGCACAAACTCATGTATTATATGAGTATAATTAGTATTCCAAGAAATCCTCCACATACCTCAAAATGCACTAATACATATTTATAAACATGTGTATGTATGTACGAGTATGTTTGCTAAAATAAAGTAAAACATCTGTGTACCTAAAAAATCATTTAAATCGCCGATGATCCTAATTTGAGGTTGAAGTTTCAAGTTGTTTACGTCTTTCATCTAGTTGGACCAACGAAGACAACAATAACATTTCCAAGGAATTGTTTACGTTTTAAAAGATTTATTTTTAAAAGTCTAGCCTCGAAAAAGAGTATGTTGGCAAAATCAAAGCTATGGATATTATAAGCGGTATGAATAGTTCGTAAACTATTCATATGAAAAATGGTCGACGGTATCCAAAATACGTAATTTTATATCCATATGTATGTATAGCCATACATACACGCATGCAAACATACAACTCAACCCAGTGAAGATTTGGAAGATAATTAGAAGAGCGTGTCTCATCGCGATGAGTTGGCGTAGCCGGTAGACGAGCTTTTGACGAACGTTGTCTGAAGTCTTTTAACTTTTTGAGGAAAATAAAAAATTGAACGTAAATCCTGCTAAATTTATATAACGTTTCATTAGAGGGTTTTTCAATGTTAAATTTAAATCGGGCCAAAATACTTTTTTGTCATTCTTATGATGCTTGCTAATAAAAAGAAAAAGAACGGAATACATTTACGGCTAAACCTGATTTGATAAACACAAGCTCGCTTAGTTATATCTCTCTCGCTTACCGCTAACCATAATAAAATCATTTTGGGTATCTTAGTTTTATCAACACAGGTTAATTCATCAGTTGGTTTGGTTTTCGGAAGCTTAAAATAATATTTTGGAGTCTATTCGTTGTCTTAAACTATAAAATAGTTTTCATCATCCATCACACAATGTAAGGAGAATTCGCAGCAAATAAATTTTAGGGAAGAGCGCGTAGCCTCTGCTTAATAAGTCCTGATTGTTTTTCAGACACCGATGGTAAAGTTTTTTTACACATCTAATAACTCATACTTTTTACTAGTATTGCCGTCGACATTATACTTATTGCCCAATTCCCGGTACCATTTTGCTGATTTACCGATAATTAATTTTTTTTATTTCATACCGAACTTTTTTTGCTTTGCAGCGCTTTTTTTTCCAGGCCCACTTCTTCTTTCACACGAATTTCCACTTTCGAAAGACTGAATACTTTTATAAATAAATGCTTTTTTGAAGCCCATCAAAGAAAAGTTATAATATTTCTCATTTTTCGTTGTGAGTGGATTATTTTCACAAAATGTGTAAATTAATTTTCGACGGAGCAGTTTTGCCAGTGATATATTTGCGACTAGATTTAAAATTATTAAATAAACATTATTAAAAATCTATATACAGGATATATCTTCGATGCATATTGGAACAATTTTCCGTCATCCCTTGTCAAGTTTAGTTTGGAAACAAATCGATTTCGGAGTTTTGCCATTTTCAGTGTCATTTTTTATTTTTTATCGGATATTACAAATTATTGTTGGAATATGATGCATTGATAAAACTATGTATATGTATATTTTTATAAGCACTCATTAAAAAAATATTTGGCTTTTATTTACAAAATGCGTCAAAATGTTGGTTGGGATACAAAGTTGACTATCAAACATTGCTGTATGGCTTTGAGCAGGTATGTTGAACTGCAGAGGAATTCCCATTCAGTTTATTTGTCCCTTACATACATATGTATGTATATACGTACACATATTTCCACGAATAAAATGCGGATGCAGCAGTCAGAATTGTTCATACTTAGGCAACCAACAAATTTGATCCGCCCTTTTTATCATCCTATTTTGATGAACAAAGACGTAGGAATAAAACAAAATGTGGATTGAAAATGGAGTGGTACCTGCCATAAAAATTAACTTTGCGATGGTATATTTTGATTTGCTCATTTAGCTTAGTATTAAATAGGCATCGCTCCTATCTGTACCAATATATGTACGCGGGTTATACTACATACTACTTTTACATATCTGTAAATCTAGGGATACTCTTATTAACATTTTATAAGCAAAAGTGTTTTCCTGTGTGTTTATTTCGTTGTTCCGTAGCGATAGTACCAGCTTTTTTAAAAAGATGTTCTAAGGGCGTGGAAATTCCAATTTAATTTTAAAAATATTTTTGAGAAATAGCGTATAGATTAAGATCAACGGAAAGGATAAAGTGATGAGTTTTTACTTATTCGAAGGAAAATTTTACTTTAGATCTAACGAATTTGCTGCTGCGAGAAGAAATAAATACCCAATTTCTCCAAAGTGACAGTCCAAATAATACAAAATTTCGGTATTTAGTTTTTCCGCCACCAAAGATATATAAAGGAGTTATCACTGAATCTTTCGTAGTCAGAATTCGTGAAATCTATGAAAACCCGAATACCGAATCTATGGTAGTATGAACAAATTTTATTCGTTGTCGAATTTACCCAGTTTTTTCGTAACAATTTTAGCCCAAATTTCCCAGTTTTTAGTTTACGCTCACTGTGATTGCATGCTGATCAGCGCCTTGGGGACTGAATTGCTATTGTTCACGACCGACGTTAATTTTAACACCAAACCAAATCGGAGTCATTAGAACGCTTCCAACTCAAAAGTTTCTTTGGGACATCGGAACTTCTTTACTTCGAACATCAAATACTAACCGTTTTGACTCTACTGTTTAATTATTTTTTGTATTGTAGTTAAGACAAGCCATTACAGCAATAACAATATCAATACTATAACACTTATTTCTCTATGAATGTCATGCAGCGAACGTTTTAAATGGACTAAGCCGAAAAGCTTAGTTGGCCTAGAATACACTTGACTTAACTTAAATTAAGAGTTGGCAAAGATTCCTCAACAGGTCAAAATCGTTTTTGACATTTCGTCTTTTACTTTTCTGTGGAGTTCTCATACAGCGGATACGAGCAGAATCAATTTCCCTTCGACAATGGAACACAATTTAAATTTGGAAATGTTGTTTTCATATTTCCCAAGGCGAATTCATACCAGGTGGTGTTGAGCGCACAACAACAAAAATGCATACTAACAAATTCCACGCACAATGACAATGATAATCGGTGAGAATAACATCAAACACATAGTTTTGACATTCAGCCCAGCAAGCGAATTTGCTCGGCTGCTTTCTCAACACCACCTTATATGTATGAATTCGCTTTGATACTTTCTATTACGGCTGTGGTCGCCTATGCTGCTGCATCTAATAAATTCGTTTGGATAATACTTTGTACCTACGCAAAAAAGCAAAAAAAAATTGAGCTTTGACGGCGAAATAGGGCGAATTCATATAAGTTAGTGTTACTATCTGTAAAAAAAATGTACATACCAAAGTTGGAGAAACTTTAATAATTCTACTGCGTTTTCTTCGATTAAACGAAATATCGGTGGAAAGATCTCTTATACATTTTATTAAATTTATTGCTATTTTTTGTATAAAACTGCAAAAGGGACTAATTCTTGTTCGCATAAAACGCACATATTAAAAAAAAATCTGCATCCACGACATAATAATTCAAAGTATCACGCATCGATTGCTTTCGTAAGAAATTTAAAGAGATTTATTTTTCCATCGATATAATCATTTTTATAAGGGTATTAATTAAGCCTTTTATGTGTTAGAAATTTGAAATTTAAATTTAAGTAAAATAATTTTTGGATCGCTTGATTAAACACAACATCAATTTATATTTCGATTTATTTGTTTACGATACAACCATATCATAAGTTATTGGCAATAAAATTGATCTTCAAAGATATGCAGACATATGCGATTTATAATCATGAATAACTAAATAATAATAGCATGGTAACATTATACATACAAACGATAAAACCCCCACGTTTATTTGACACAAAATGACACTTTGAAGGGCTACATTTCAACAAGAGTTTTTTTTGTTTTTATTGGATAACGCAGGTGTCGATAGGCGATGATCGTAACTTTGTAATATTTCCTCGTAGATATTGCGGACACCCATAAAATATTTGAACCCACTCATACGAGTATGCATTTCGACTGCCTACCTTTGTCATTTCAAGTGATCTGCTTTGCTTAGTTTGGCGTTTGCTGTAAGTGTATTTTTACTATACATATATGTACGTTAGTTTGACCGCAACGCCGATATGTGTGACATCCGTTGGTCACACTTTGCGTGGTAGGTCTGTGCGTGTGGGCATTCAATGATGAGCACAAAACTCAAGTTTTTTTTCGGCAATAATTGGTTATCTACGATGTACAATATATTTTCTACTCGATATGTCACAGACATCCATTGAATTGGTACAAGTGTATACTAAATTTGTATTACTAGTTTTATTTGCTGCGGTTATTCAGCATCGACTGCTTCAGCATTTTCCGTAAAGGTGACAAGTTGCTGGCAAACGGCAACAACAATTATGCAATTTATGGCGCCCGTTGTCGAAGGCAGAGGTGGCAGAAATACAGCCACCACAATAGCATTCCACAACAACAACACTTCATTTGATCACTGCACATGGGCACAGCCCACGACAACCTGCATTTGTCGCATGTGGCATGCATTGGCCGACATCGTCGCACAGTGTAACGAGCGCGGTCAAAAATAGTAAAAATTAAGCTGGCAAATTTGAAAAAAAAACTATAGTAAATACTCAAGAGTAAACAAGACTAGAATAATTTTATAAATATTTATTTTTATAAAATAAAACATTCATGAAATAATAACAGTTTTTATGCTGTATTCAAAAGGTTCTGGCTTTTTTTTAAATTTATGCGAATATGATCTTTATTTGATTACATTTACACTACTGAATATTTTATTCTTCTGAAGTTCATAGTTTTTCCTATTTTTCCTATTGAAAGATCCCAGTTTTAAATCATCAGCTACAACTAGCTATTATTAACTATTTTTTTGTATTTGCAATACAATCTGCAATACAAAATCTTAAGCTTGATTATTCAACAAAAGGAAAAATATATCTAAAATTAATTTATACCGGGAAAATTAGCGATACCTAGAAAAGAGGGGATAGAAGATAAGTATTTTAAGAAATGAGAGACAGAAAGACGCTATTCAATTGCAACATTGGAAGAACATTTGATGAAGAAGACTAGTATTTAGGGACGATGCCTACATTCCACGCTTCGACCAAGACGAGGTGAGAGCAGCAATCAGCCAGCTCACCGGTATATCCATTTTAAAAGTTCTTCAATTTGATGCTGCAGAATGTGATACGCGCTGCCAATCTTAGCCTCAGCGGCATTATCTACATATTTCGAAAGCACGATCTGCAGGCGTATGTATGTAGATCACATTGGTATTGTTGGGCATATGAAGGAGGCAAATGAGGTTGGTCTAGTGGTAAGCAAGGGCAAAACATAGTACATATTTATTTCCTATCAGCACACAAATGCCTGCGCGTATTGGGAGACAGATGCTACTTCGGGCACGGTAGGCAATTGAAAAGCAGAGCCTTATCACGACGAAAAATCGTGCTCTACAAATCTCTCATCATTTCCGGTGAGATGATTTTCGAACTCAGCACCCATGGGAGGTGGGTGTGGCAGAAGACTAACTTTAAATATTTGCTGGTAGGTTAAAGAAATCATCATATCTGCACAAATATTAATTTTTGTTAAAATCAGGCAAACTGCCGGTATTCTGTAACTCAATCTCATCAAGAAATTTAAGACTTTATTATAATTATAGTATATAGTATAATTTTTTTGTGACTTGAGACGACTTTAGAATTCAGTAAGCAACAGTCTCAAAAAATGTGATGAAAAGCAATAGGGCCAATCAATTGATGTTATGTTTCAGGTAGAGATGCATAATGAATTTGTGTTAATTGATTGCACACAATAAACTATTTAAATTTGTTGCCAACAGCATTATTTCTACTTAAAAAATTAAAACAATAAGCTTGTTGTAAAATTAACATTGAAATTAGCTATTAAAAATTCGTATTACTGAATTTAGTCTGAACCGGTTATTTAAAAAATGTTTAACACTTAAAGCCATTCACAATCGACTGCATTCGACCCAAAATGGCAGAGCAATATACATACGGAAATATAATCAAATAGTTTTATTATACGTATTGAAAATTAAGTGTTTTTGTATACAGATTTAAACAAAATTTAGCGAACAACCCAAGAAAAGATCGAGCGCTACTCCATTTTCCCGTTCGTTCAATACTTTGTCAATTTTTTTTTGTGACCTGCTCATGATTGGCTGACAAATTAGTGACTTTATTTTGAGACCAAAGGCTTGAAGAATACCGAACTACCGAAAAATTTCAACTAGTGACTAAAGACTCCTTACAGAATACCGGCATGAATTTGGTATAAAAAACCGTTGTTTTTAGTTTCCAGTCCTATGGGAGTTAGGCGTGTAATTCATCCGATTTTGCTTAAATTTTAAATTTTTCTTAGTATATACCTACAAATCCTCTGTGAAAATTTCTTTGTTCGATGTCAACTTCTTCTACTTTTGGCCGCACACTACGTGGGGGCGTTACACTGTGCAACGCCGACACTTGCTAGTGGCATAAGCGCATTTGCAGCTGGCTTTGACGTGAAAAGCTGATCGTGTGTTTGTTTGTCCCCTGCCACACATTTGTACTTTGTACCTTACACATCCATATGTATGAATTTCTATCATCACGTCTCTCTATGGGGTTACAATAATAATTCTTTTTTTTCCAAAAGTGTTGCATCGACGTCGAAGTGATCAAAAAAAAAAAACTTTTTTAAAGACGCTTTTTCGACAATTTAACATTTTGTGATTTTTTATGGGACAATTTATGTCCGCTATGCTTTGAGTTTATTAGGGTACAAATAAATTTGAGTGTTGAATGTTTTATGTGGGCACACTTTTGAATATAATACTTTTGTCTATACATACATATGTACATACACACACACATATGCATGCTCGTATTTATTACTTAGTGCATACAGCTGTGTAGCTTTTCCATTTGGGCGGTGCGTTGGCTTTGTGGAGGTCGGTAGAGGGTTGCGTCTGCTAAATGAGCTGCAAGAGAAAGTGGGTCATAGAAAAAGCGACAAGTAAAGCCATTAAGGATAAATTCATTTCATTCTTTCATTTAAAATGTCCGTTTTACAGCTTATGGCTTAGACAAAATATTTTGAATTACAGCGTGTATGTATATATTTTGTATTAGTCGAAGACCGAAATAAATTTACTCGATTAATGCATATCGAGCAATGCTAGAATGCACCAAAAATGCAGCATAATGGCTGGGTTCTTAGTCACAGGTTAAAGTAAGTCTAAGTAAATTTAAACTTTAAAACTTCAAATGCTAAAATTTTATTTATGTTTCTTCGTAAATATTTGCTGCAAAATTTTTATGCAACTTCACAACATAAAAAGCAACATTAAAAAAAGTTATGAACTTTGCAGTAAAACCGGCCGCAAGTGTTCGAAACTATTACGTGCAGAAATCATATAAAAATCAGTAGTCCCACATAAAACATCAATGAAGCTTTTTTGATTGAAAGGCAATCACAGCAATTGAATTAAATTGCTTTCATCTAGGTTATCCAAGCCAACAACTTCTATTCAAAAAGTAGCAACCGTATTCTATTATTAAGATAATGCAATTCGCAACAAAATACTATAAGAAAAAAGACAAATGAATTCTTGACACTGCTCGAAGAAATTTTCTGCTTGCGAGACTTTTCTAAATCATCTGGTTCAATTCAATTCTGTTAGTGCAATAATAACAATAATTTGGCGTCATATAGTTCGATGTTTGGCCGAACTTCGCCAACAATTTGTGGTGTACGTTTTGATGTTGAACCTCAAATTGATGACAAATAATTTTTGTGAAAAGATTTTTCATGGCGGTAATGCATTCGGGGGTTAGCCAGTGTCTACCGAGGGGCGACCGCTTTTAGGCTACACACTGGGCTACGGCTACCTTTTTAATAAATTAATATCTATAATTTGATGACATGAATCTATAATTTCTGCTTTAGTCAAATGATTTAATTTTATAGTTAGAGAATATGATGGGTTAAATGTGTAAAACGTTTTTATTTTTTATTTTTTGCATTCCGAATGTTGTGACATTTTTCGTTTTCGGTTCATGTTTGAATCAATTTCATACGAATTTCGAACCCAATTCTCTTTGGAAACTCTTGGGACGGTTCCACTGATACAACTAAGGTTTCACCCTAACGTTGGCATCCACATCAGATTTATGCCTTTGTGCCATTGTAGAGGAGATTGTTTAAAAAAATCGTGTGTTTGGAAAATTGTAGGAACGTCTTTGAACATCAAATGTGATGAAGAAACGGAGGATTAGAATCAGTAGATCATGTTTTATTCGTAAAATTTTTTTCGGAAGTCTTAAACAAAATAAATTTTATAACTTCCAAAAGCCGTAAGTAATGTGCATATGCATATCTTTTTAAACCGAACTCAAGTTTTTTTGTAAATATACAATTTGTTATGTTTTACTTTTTGAGACTTAACTTAAAACTGGATATTAAAATTACATTTTCTTATTATATGAATGAGGGAAAGGAATACACCTAGCTAGAGATATTATCAAAAGTTAAGTTTAAGAAAATGTTCGTATTTTCAAAAGCAAATGCACGAACACTACTGTTCTTAATTTATGGGTTAGCTTAGATAGTTCAGCTTTATTCCTCATACAAACCCACCGATCTGAATCTATCTATATATTGTGGACATCATTTAGGATATCAACGCTTTGGGCGAATTAAAGAACGTCTATATCTTCTAGCTTTCTGAATTGCTTTAGCAGCGTTTTTGATACCGCAGCGCATACAAAGGGGAAGTGTTTCTACTACTATATAATATAATCCAATTAACATTGTATTTTATTCTATGATTAATAAAAAACAATTTCTGTAATGTGACAGGGGGGGTCTAAAATTATCAAAAATGGCGTGCTATAATATGTGCACGACACCTTGGGACCATTTCGGCACTATTTTTAGATTAGATATTTCGTGACCATATCAAGACCTTTCAGTAGTTCGGGACTGGTTCATCACTAGAACCCCTACTTGTACTACTACAATTTCTAATTACTACTACAACTTCTACTACTACTGCTAACTGCCCCTACTAATAATTACTACTACTACTACTAACTACTACTACAACTACTAATTACCACCACTATCCTTACGACTCCTACTGCTACTATCTGCACTAATTTCTACTACTATTTTTAAAAAGTTCTACTACTATTTCCACTGATGTTACTACTATTTTAATTAATAGTAATAATTATTGCTACTACTATTTTAAATATGTTCCACTACTGTTTTAACTAATTTCTACTACTATTTTTACTAATGCTACTTCTAATTACCCCTGCTATTTGCACTATTTACTATTACTATTCTTCTTAATGTTACTACTAATTATTATTATTTTTACTAATGCTACTACCAATTACTACCACTATTTTTACTAATTTCTGCTACTAGTTTTACCAATGCTAGTACTAATTACTACAACAATTTTTAATAATGCTACTACTATTTTGACTAATTTCCACTACTATTTTCACTCATGCTAAAACTAAAAACACTAAAAAGGACGTCTTACAAATTTCTCATCATATTTAATTCTACATTCTTTGTAGAGACGGCACAGAAGTTTTACTTCTGGTTCGCGCATTTTGGTGCACGCATGGTTTGGTTTTTTTAAGCGCACTTGCAAAAAATAAGGTAACCTAATTAACTCAGAGTTTTACCGTTCAAATTTATAAATTTGCTTGCACAGCAGTAGGGTGTGAAAAGAAAAGTATTTAACCTGGCAGTTGCTGGGGTTTAAATTATTAAGTTTGTGATATGCTGCTATAAATACATAAATAAAATTAACATTTATTAAACTGACTTTTTGTTGACATAAAAAAAAACATGACAAACGAATCGCTATTTTTCGACGATGATGTGGAAGTAAACGAATACGCAGACTCTATGTCGATTTTATTTACTGGTTATGAAATTACAAATGCAGCTCTGAATTACTTATCTCTTTATTTATAAATTTAACTCTGGATGTTCTGCAAGCGAGCCTTAGGGTATTTAGTAATCAAAGAACGTAGATTACAAAGAAGTTACATCCCATCCCATCGTTCAACTAACAGAACATCTCTCCCAATTTCACCATAACAGAACTATGTAATTTGACTTTTGCTGATCGATATTAGAATCTGATTAGATCGAATTGGTTTCTGATGTGTTGCAATTATTGCCACAGGAAACGAAACGTCATGCAACTTCTTCGTAATCTACGTCTTTTGTAGTAATAATGTTAATGACAAGAATCAACATCCCTACATTTCATTTCGTCCAGGTTCTCAATGTTAAAAATAACTAGGACTTATTTATTGGCTTGAGCATGGTTGTTTTTTTTTTGTTTTTGAATGAAGAAATGTATTCAATGGAAATTGGTTTATTGTATAGCTTTAACAGAAACGATCTTTTGATGATCTTCAAACTGAAATAAGCAACACATTGTGTAAATTTGATTGCAATATGTGGTGTTGATTGGGCACAGAAATACAGCTTCCAACTACATATGAATATATTAAATTCGCCCTACGCAGTCGATGATTTCCAATATTAATCAAACGTGCAGTTATGTAAAATATCAGCAAACTCAAATGTATAAATATTTACTGAGAGTATGCATTTTGCTATTTATTCGATTCGATTTTCCCATCGGCAAGCCAGCGGCTAACTGCTTTTTTTAGTTTTCAACTTTCTATAAAGGGATTTCTGCATTTTGTCCGCTTCGAGGCAAAAAGTCAACCTACACAACAAATGGATTGTGTGCGTGTGTGCATGCAGCCGATGAGAGTTGCAACTGCGGATCACTGCAACAAACATTGACAATGGAATGGGCTGAGTTACTAACAAAGTTTAGCTACTCGGAACCGGCAAATAGCCAAGCTGTCTAGATGAATTTACACAATAACTATGGACATTTATCAAATAAGAAGTACAAATAAAAGAAAAAGAAACTAAAAATCAAAAGAAGAAAAACCGCCGAAGACAGTAGTATAAAAAATGTGTGGTGAATGACGGGGAATATGTTGGATGATGAGCTTTTCATTATTATGCCAGTGTGTGTGTGTGTGTTTTAAAACACTAATGCCAGTGGAGTGCTTAATTCGTAGACCATGGCATCGCTTGAACAGTTTGTTATTTTTGTTGTTGTTGTTGTTGTTGTTGTTATGATATGATATGCAGTTTCTTCTATGACTTAATATAATAAAAACATGAAAAGCAACAATGTCAATGGCAATTAGGGGATACATTTTGCAGCGTTTCTCAGCTGTACGTCATTGCAATGCGTTTATACCCAACAAGCAAAAATAAAAAAAAAACAATTATCGTATGAGAAATTTATAGTTCTCAAGTTGATATCCAATGTATGTAGTTACCTAACTTACTTTTTAAAGTAGATTTATCTGATACTTTAATATCACTAGCAAAAGAAATAAATGATAAATATAAATCTATCTATGACATTTTATATTAAAAATGTACACTAAAAAAGTAGTTGTCTGCTAACGCAATTACTACAAAATAAAAAGGAAAAGTGGGAGAGAATTGGCGCTAAAGAAATATTTACTACTTTTGGAGAAAGCAGATTATATTTTATGTAAAATAAAAAATTAAAACGTTTTCTGTACACTTAAAAAAGTTATGTGGATTAAAGGAAAACAACTATCAAAAGAAAGAAAAATGAGAATGAAATGGTGCTAAAGTATTCTACTTACTACTTTTGGAGAAAACAGATTTCGTCTTATGTAGGTTTTTATTTATTTTGAAGAAACCTTTACTAAATCGGGAGAAAATATCGTAATTTGAAGAAAAAATAATATCAAAATAAGGAAAAATATTCGAAGCTCATTTTGTTTTTTCAGTGTAAAGAAATTTGGTATTCAATTCGAAGATGAGCTTGTTTTTGAGTGTAGAATATAGCTTTCGAAATGGATTTTTATTTTTCAGTATAAATACGACTATTCTTCGATGTAATGCGTCCAAAGGGCGAATTTCATTTGAGCTCATATTACGAGTAAGAACTAGGTTCTTCACAACTTAGCCCCTTTTGCGGGGTAAGCGTTGAAGGTTTGAGCAAAATCTATGTATGGTTTGCGCATCTTAACTTCAAGTTGAGCTCATGCTTAAATGTTTGCTGGGTATACAAATGTATGTATGTTTATATGTATATATGCACATCTATTTACGGCTATCGATGCGTGTGGTCTTCCATTTGTGTTTAATTTCAAAACTTTTTGCACTTGTACGAAAATAAATATTAAAGGGAAGATGCAACCGCGCGAATCATTAGATACAAATATATTATATTATTTCGGAAAATAGTTTTTGCAAATTATATATATATGTTAATTATAAGCTGGGTATTTTTCAAAATACACTGAAGATTTCAAAGAATTTATTGCAAAAATATTACTTCACAAAGGAACTGCAGAATATAAAAAAATTTATCTTAATAAAACTGTAGGTAAGGTTTCATATCATATGCATAGTACATATATTAACTACAGAATATTAGCTATATATAAATAAATATTCTAATTCGAAAACAGTAAATTTTTGTATGCATTTTTTATACAATTCTGCTCACGAAAAATTCCTACTTAAACAAACATATTTCAGAAAACATACAAAATTTTTCATATTTTTCTTGTCGTTCAAAATGGTCTTTCAAATTCAAATTTATTCATATATGCATAAGATCATGAAACCAGAGGTGCCAAACTGAGATATCAAACAAAAAAAAAACAAAAAATAGGGATAATCTCTAAAATACTTTTCGAAATTGATATTGCTAATAAGACAAAGTTACCTCGCTTTGTTTGTATTGCCTAATAAAAATTCCCATGTCCCGGCCTAAGTTGTTTTAAAAAAGTGGAACAGACAGGTCTTCTCAGACAAAATCTTTACACAAAGGACGTAAAACCCCACCGAAAATAAAAAAGCAAATATCTCATCTTTAAATATGCACCATTTATTTTTATGCAGTATTCCGCTTAATCGCACACAGAGCTTGTCTGAAAAGATCCCTGGAGCTAAATTTCCCGATGAATAATTCTAGAACAGTTTAGTCCTCTAGCGACTTTCCTAATTTATTTTGTGAGGGATTTCTTGTTGTAAGGACCAAAAAGATACTTGTAGGTGGAAGGTAATGGGTTAAAATGTTCTACGAAAATATTTCCCATGAAGTTTTACTGTATATGTCTAAACATTTCATTTGAATTAGGCATGTATTTAAAGTTTTTTTCACGTTCTGAGAGCAACTCGAGTTCGAAAATATATTCGAGCTAACTTTTGCAAGCTCATTGAAAGGATATAGTGTAAAAAATTAAGAATTTATGGATTTTAAAAATTTCCATACAACACTAACGAGCGGTTACTATACTTCCGTGCTGCATAAATTGGGAGATGATATTAAGGAAAAGCGTCCAGGTATATAAACCCGACTTTACTTATTCTCTTAACATATTTAATAATGTGGACTTTTGAAAAAGGCAAATGTGTATAAATCTTTATGGCTTGTGGAAGAAATAACCAAAGCTCATACTTGAAGTTTATAAATATGAATATGTGAATGGCATGCTATGTAATTTTTATAAATTATTACAATTGTAAAAGAAACCAATATTAGTTTTTCTCTTAAACAAGTTACTGATTAAAGTTTTTAAAAGGAGGGGCAGAATGCAATGATTATTTTTTAAATTTGTATGAAAAATATCGAAACATTCCAATTATCGTTTTTTACACTTTTTTGAAGTATTCAAAAAGTTTCTAAAAATTCTGATGAATTTTTTTTTTTTTTAATTTGTTGTTACTTTTAAAAAAGGTGTTTTATTTGTGAGCAAAAAAATATAGCTTAAAACATAATGAATATTTTTGATTTAAAAAAAAAATTCACAAAATTATTATTTTTGTGGCCAAAAAATTAACTACCAAATTATTTGATTGCTTATGACTATTTTTGATACAAAAAATAGGAATGTAAAAAACTATCATTATTTTAGAGCAAAAAAATAACGTAAAAAATTGAGTTTATATGTGATA
Source organism: Anomoia purmunda (assembly GCA_951828415.1). NCBI lineage: Eukaryota > Metazoa > Arthropoda > Insecta > Diptera > Tephritidae > Anomoia > Anomoia purmunda. The sequence goes on from OX639994.1 coordinate 85,139,042, forward strand.
AAAAAGAACTCGACAAATGATTATTTTTTTTGAACATAAAATTAAAATTCGGTCTTAATAATAAGCGGAGTGAGATCATCCAATATGAATATGATAACATATTTAATAGACCGAGAGCGGACCATGATCGGCACTATGGTGTGGATCGATCCTTAATGTGCCTTGTGCTACTTTTCTATTAGTTAAAGGTGTTTTGTTATTTGGGATTTAAGGTTAGTTTATTATCTAAATCTTTATTTTGCTGGATTAAGGGGGCCGCTCGTAGTCGAGTGTGTAGCGTGTGCGCGATTCATTCGGTGAGAGTCGAGAAAAAGTTTTTTCTAATAACATCCGCCCCTAGGCAGACAATAAATAGCAAGCCTACGAGTGATTTCTGCCATGAAAAAACTTTTGCCGTTCGAAGTCGTCGTAAAATTCTACAGCCCCCAAATTTGCATTCCAATATCAAGGCGCACACCACAAATTGTACGTGAAGTTCGGCCAAACATAAAGCTATGGCGTAAGCGCCAAATTATTATTATTAATACAATTATTATTAAGATTATATGCCTTCAGAGTTTGACAAATGGCGAGTGGCGATTGCTGTACGAAAAAGCCTTTTCTATCCTTGAAAGTTTCATGCCCAAAATAGGCGACCTAACGTTTCACAAAAACCCACTCGACGAATCATTTGTACAGTAAAAAATTTATAGTTAGCGTTCAAAGCAAATAAGTTGATCTAGTTAGACCAACAATACGAGAAATAAAATAGAGAATTGGTTCAGCGAAAATTGCACATAACATTTGTAATTGTCAACTTTATTGCATATTTTCTTTAAATAACTACGAGTAGCCTGTCAAGTACTTGTGGGTGTTTGACCATCAAACTAATTCACATGTGTTATTCTACATTTAATTTATGTATAGCATTTTTAATTATGCGCATTATTGACCAACCGCTACGCCATCTAAGGTGGCATCAGTACGTGGCCCGTGTTCACATGTAGTCTCAGGCTGCTTTGTCGGCTTTCTCAAGAACAGCAACAATAACTGACGCTTAGTCAATAAATTACAAAAATTTAATAAAAATTTACAGAAACAATTCACGACTTTGCGATTTTCAAATGGCTTTGCAATGGCTGGAAAATAATAAAAGAAAAACAATAAAATATAATGCCCTTCCCGATTTGCATTGAAACTGCCCACATCCAGTTTTCTGTTTTGGTCGAGAGGCGGAAGAGATTTCGATTTCGATATGACATCGAACTGAAACGCACAGATAGAAAAAGAGCCTTCTCCTACTATTAAATTAATTCAATAATGAAAAATGTAGTAGTAAAGCTTATGGAGTCAGTAATCCGCACAACTGATCTACTCATATCCTTGGATATGCGAGTTGCTCAGTTTTGAATCTACTAGGAAATCAGAGCGATGAATTCAATACAGAACAATTTAATCATCCTCATTGAAATGAAGAAGCAATGTGGGTCACTTTGTTAATAAATAATTTTTTTTGGGCATCATTTTTTAAAACAAATTTCAGGGCTTGAACTTTTTATAGTAAATATTTGTGGACTCTGTTTAAAATCTCTTTGAATTTTTATAATGTTTGGTTATGCTGATTGATTGGGAAAATCGTTGCAATATCCTGGTACATATTCTATCTAAGTGGATCTATTTAAACTAATAAAATAAACAAGACAAGAGAAATTTTACAATATTGGCACGTAACCCTAAAAGTCAGCGGAAACAACCATTAGACGGCGTTTTTTTGCTGTCACACTATGATTTTAGATAACTTGACATTTCCTCTGCCGCAGCAATCTTGATTTAACCGCTTCTCAAAGATATTAGTTTTGGGGAAAATGGAAATTTCTAGCGAAAATTTTCTTACGATTTTAAGTGCGACTTAACTCAAAAAGGCAGCTAGGTACGGCTTCTTTCGTAACGAATCAACATTTAAAAACACAGAATTTAAATGTGGGTCTCAGTTATGAATTCCTCGAAGCTCGCCCATCAAATGTTGTTCATAAGAGATTATAGAAAACGTCGCATTATCCTTCAGTTACGCCAATGCCAGCTCTCGCACAGCATATGGGACAGTTGATTATTTGAAGGATAAAAAAGTTAGAATAATGCCTCATTGTCCGAATTCGCCTGATTTATCACTTAATTACTTCCCATTTGTTAATATTGGAATATGTGAAAAACGTTTTTCCACCTTTGAGGAAACTTTCTGGGTTCGCTCGTATTAGTGGCAAAGATAATACTCGTATGATACGAAACTCTCTCATTTGCCTGCTGAGAGCGTCCCCTTAACTTGTGGTTTGAGCTGGCAACAAAACCGAATCAGGGGACCTATGAATAGGTGACGCGCGAAAACTGAGCTACCAATGGTTATAATTGAAATCCACCACTTTTTATCCAGAAAAAATTTTGTGCGATCAACACAAAAATTAAGTTAAATACAGTTTTTTACATTAAAAACCATTTTTTCAGTAGTTCTGAAAAATAACAACACTAAAGAATGCGTATTTGTTGAAATGTTATAAGTTTTGCTTGCTCTACTGAAGGAGTAAAATCACCAAAATTCCACAATGAATGCCCACACATGCGTTTTTGATCTACATAGGTGCACTAATGGAAAATGGTATAAAAAATGCACATTTTCACAGCGCTCTTATTATCGTATAATATTATCTACATATGTCAGTGGGGCACACAGACAAATATTTTGGAGAGGATAATCAGAAACAAAATTGCTTTGGAAAAGTACTTTAATTTAGGGTATGTACGGCGAACTTTGTTTTTCTAGTACGACCCAATGTACATATGTATGTGAGTTGCTTCATATGTCAGGGATGGGAAAATGGAAAAATATATCGATACATATATCGTATCGATATTCTTAAATAATATCGGCATATGAACAGTCAAAAAAAAGAACGAAAAATTACAGTGCTGAAACCGGTTTGTCCCCACACCAAACTTGGCAAGAGATGACGGAAAAGCATTACAACATACATCAAAAATATCGATCTTTCGATATATTTCTATATATCGATTGTTTTACCTCCAATCTCCATTGCCCAAAGTATTTTTAAGATATTCGAGTTTTATTATTTTTATTTATTACTAGGTAATTTGTTACAAATTTGATACTCGGAATTGAATATCGAATATCGATATCTCGATAATAAAACCCATCATAGGTAAATAATTATGCACATAAAAAATAGGTATCTAAAAGGCAAATTAAGAAGCTTCATTTGTGGTTTACAAAAGTGCAACAGAAGCGCAACACGAACAATCCATTAAAATACGAATGCCTCAAACTCTGACACTGACAGTGGCCGTGTGTGTGGCGTGTTGTTGACGCGTTGGCGAGCTGTCGTCTCAGCACACCGACCAATTACAATAACTTGTTCGCTTATACTCGGAACGCGCACGTCTGCGCAGTTACGATAAAATTCAAGCATACATATTTGGGCCGGTCGTTATGAATTGTGCACGCAGGTGCAGTTTCAATGGCTCACTCTACATATTATAAATACTTGAATACATTCGCGAGTGTAATGATATACTCGTACTCGTGAACAAACGGTGTGGCAAATGGCGGGCGATTTGTTTTTAATTGCAAATCAGACACATTGGTGGCGGACGGAAAGTTCGGTTGATGGGTTGGCTTGTCGACTGTCAGTTGCTCCAAGTTTGGTATAACGGCAGTCAGATTTGATTTCGAATGTAGAATAAATACATACTACATAGAATTTAACGAACCAGCAATTAAATAGTTGCAAAATATTGTATTATTCATATTGAGCTAAGAGTAATGAGAATTTACATGTACATATTTATGTGTAAATGTAATTATAACACATACAATATTATTTAGTAGGCGGAAATAATGACAACTTTGATTTGTTGATGGCCTATCTCTTTATACAAGTTTTTCCATCTTTTACTCTCCAAGTACACATCAGCACATATTTCGCTTTAAATTCCTGTGCTACCTCAAATACGATTTTAAATTGTGCAGCGGCTTACACAATTTACATACATATATACATACGTTTTTAAAGCTTAATTAAAGATTTAAATGAACATTTACTGCAGTGATTTTAAAATCATGCGTCGTTATTTATAGTGATGACTCAAAATAACTGCAGCAATTTCGTCGCACCCTTCCGCAAAAGTTGGTTCGCACTTAAATTGAAACTCCCCATATTATGAAATTAAAGCAGCACAACTTTCCAAGTTAATTAATCCATACTAACCGAATGAGCTAGTGATAAGTAGAAAAATAAAAAATTTATACCATCCTGAGTAGGTATTTATGAGAGTTCATACAAATTTAAGTACATGCAGAAGTACTACAATATTTACGAGTATTCATGTACAAATGAACATATGCGCTCATACACGTACAAATACATACATACAAACATAGTATTATATTATGGACTTTGCAACCCAGTAAGGAGTTGACAGAGTGCGACATGTTGGCAAAAAAAAATGCCATCACAGGTGTAGCCCAGATCCTTTTTTCACCATCATTCTTAGGCCTGTGAATTTTTAGAAAGGTTTTCTTCTCAAACCTATTTACAAAGTTTTCAGGCAATGCCCCGGATAAGACAAAAAGTTGTATACCGGTTCTCTTGGGTAAAATTGAAGAACAAATACTATATCAATTTAGTCTGTAAAATAGTCTGTAAAACTCGTATAAGACTAAACGGGGTCCTAACAGCCGGAGCTTTTGGTCTAAAGATTCACTTTGTGACGCTCTTTTTGTAAATTGAAAATTATAATATAAATAATATTATACAAATATACAAAGGTAAAATATGATACACAAATTTGCTTCTGAACTAAAATATTTTACTTTTCCTGAAACATTTTATGAAATTAATAATAAAAACCACTGTACAACAGCAATTTTGCAACAAAGTAACCATGGCATTTTTCCGAAAGATGACGGGGCAGAGAGAATCTTATTATTTTCGAGCGTATTTTGCGCTTTATTTTGAAAGAAATAGAAGATCACATATGATTTTTCTACAAAAAACAAAACAAAAACTAACGAAAAAGAAATTAGGTTGTTAAAAACAGTCTGGCCTACTTTCGTTTGGTTTTTTTTTTACAGATGGCTGTATTTCGTTCGATTTTCGCCCTCAGCTGTTTGCATTTTGACAAACGAGATTTAGCCATTGGATCAGATTGTTTACCAATTAAATTCATTTTTTATCGTAGCAAAACTGTTTTATCAAACCGAAGTCTCAAAACTCAGCTTCTTATCATACACGGTTTGTCTCTCTCTCTAACAGATTTTCGAAATGTTTTTGTATTTGACTTTCGTCAAATTTTTTGTTTGTATGCTGTTTCTAAAAGTTTGCTATATGGCAGATTACATCAATTCAATCCATTTATACCTTAATATTAATAAATGTTGCTTTATCAATTTTTTCAAGAAGTCAGAAATTATTGTTTTTAATTATGTACTAGGTCATTCTGCTCTAAAACATAGCTATGAAGTAAATGATCTGGGTTTATTTTTGTTTCGAAACTATTATTTTCGAAATATGTTACATTGGACCACACCCCAAAGTCAAGTTGAAACCAGGTGAGTTATAGCATGCTTTATTTAATAGTATACTTTATCTTATTCATAGTAAAATTAGGGTCGAATTTTTTGCTTGCAGCTTGCACTAACACTATAGTTAGAGTGAGGGAAAACTACCCTAAAGCTGTTACTAAATCCGAGATTAAACGTAATTTCAATTTCTGTATGTTCGATGTATAGCAAGAAGAAGCCAGTGCTCAGATTTTTACTGAAATTTTAAATAAGTTTACTTTCAATTAGTAAGTAGTTTTCCTTTCGGATGAACCAATTCTTTGACTTTTCCTGCCTACATAATTACAGTATATATACATTAATCTAATAAGTTTTAAATAATTTATTATAAAACTATTAATTTCATTTAAAGTGCTTGACAGTTTATTGAGTAATAGATTTTTTAAGAAGTAAAGAAGTTGGCATAAAAAAAGTTCTTGTTAGAACATGGCGCTAAACTGACTGTCATATTATTAAAAATAAAGTGCACTTTATCTTTTTAGTATTAATCTAACTAAGGTATGCTCTAACTCAGAACTACGATTATGCGAAATGGTCTCTAAATAATTCGCTATTCTTGGGTTCATACGAAGAAACTCTTAAAACTTCAAACAATAATTTTATTGGTTTTAATGTTAACTTATTGAGGTTTAAAGTAAGCTTGTTCTCTTTTATATTAAATTTGAAATAAAATGTCTCTTTCCCACCGCTCTGTTGGTAAGTTTGTACATTTTGAAATGAACAAAACTTGAACACTTTATTTTTAATATACATAAGTAATATATGTTTTGAATTTCAACCGAATCGAACTTCAAGAGATTTCTACGAATATATCGCCCTCTGTGTCACCTGGTGCACACTTGATCCAATAAATGAGGGTTTCAAATTAGCAAATTGCTAATCTTTAGCTAAACCGGAAGTTAGTTAGATTTTACAGCGTTGGCGATGTGCATAATTTGGTCTCAGTGTCCTCTTAATCTAGCCAAATAGTATTGCCAGTTGGGTAGCCAGAGGTGTGTATTTTTTTTGCTCATTTTTATACCTATTCACATACACATACATATTGTTGTCGTATACTTCATGCTAAATAAATGTAAATATGGCCGCTTTCACCAAGCGTACCAAACGCAATTCAAGTTATCCTACCGCCTAGCTGGAGCAGCGATGTCATAACAGCAGCGGGAATCTGAAGCACCCTGCAGCATGTAAAAAATGCGTTGACTGGCTAACAATATGCTGCTACTACAACAACATACAATATGCAATGTGCTGCGTGCCAAATAATAACATGAATGGAAAACTGAACCCAGTGGTACAAACTTCATTAACTTAAAATAGGGAGTCATAGCTTAATTCACCTGTTTGTGTAATCAATGTAGAAAGAATACTAATATTTTTGAAAATATGTATGTGAAAATAATAGTTTCTGTCAAAACCAGTCCCTGCAGATCTTGTTAAACAACCTACAAACAACAAAAGCGCTTTAAAAAATTAATCGACTAACCGTTCGCTTTCATAATCGACTACATAATTGTTTGTAGAAATTCGACCAGTTATCCTAATTTTTGGGTTTCTTTATTTTCTTTAGCTGTTTTTTTTTTGTTTGCTGTCATACTTTTGAAATTTCGAAAAGTTTTATAGAAAAGGGAAATGCCTAATATACAACACAAACCACTATATGGCAGATTATGGCAACTGCTTGTGGTAATTTGTTTTATTTTTTATTTTATTGACTCTGTATCCTAATTCTTTTAATTATTCAATGCTACGCTATTTGGCTGTCAAAGTAGAGTTTGTATTGAATTTTGTGAAGAATTCCTCATATTTATCCGAAAAACCATAGATATATGTATCTAATGAACATTTTTATATACATACCCAATTTTCCAAAATGAAAAGAGAAATCGATTAAGCTATGTGTCGATCAGCCCTCCCACCTGTGTATCCGATAACTTAAGTAAATATTAAGGTATCTCAAGGAAACGTTTTGCACAGACTTTTACCCAGATTTAGATGAAAAAAGTCATTAAAAAATTCACTATGAAGATTATGTTTTATAAATATGTGGAATATACCAATCGATTTTGCGAAGTAAAATAAAAAAATGTGATATTTCCGAGAACAGCAGTGTCTTTTTTATGACATTTTATTTATTTTAATATTAATATTATTATTTATTGCCATTACTGACCTTTATAAACAAAAGTTTTCGATAACTAGTATCATAAGGCAAATTAAATAAACTAGTTGTTAACATACCTGTTAAGTCATGAGTATTACTCGTACTAAGTAGCAATTTAAGGACTTTGGCTTTCCAGAGAAGTACTCAATACTTTTCAAGTACATTACATTTGTATCAATTACTACTCGAGTACAAGTACTTGTAATTGGAAAATATTTGGAAATACCATCAAGTACTGAAAGTACTCGAAAGTACTCGAAAATACTCGCTAAAAGAATTGCAATCCTTTTCCAACTACTTCAATTCAGCTAGAAAACAATTACGTATTCATTATAAGTACTTTAAAAAATATTTGTATTGAGTACTGATTGTACTTGAAATTTAACAGGTCTGGTTGTTAATATAATGAAAATCGGATATAAGTTTTATTTAAGGTGTTAGTAAATAAAATTGGGGTATTTTCATCTTCCGTCTACCTGATTATTGCGTGCTTCTCATGCGGAGCTTATGGCAATTTCAAAGGATGCAACACTGGTACAGAGTGTTATGATTCCTGGTGATGAAATCTATTTTTTCACAGATAGCCAGGTGGCTATTCAATTTCTATTGAAGACATCGCTGACATCAATGGTAGTGGCGTAATGCCGCAGATTTCTTAGCGTGATGGCTGAGACATATCCAACTTCCCAAATTTGCAAGGGCACTCTAGCCCCTCAAACTGGGAGGACAGGATTTTAAGATGACGGACGACTGCTGTCCTAACCGGACACTGTTTAATAGGTACATAGGCAGTAAGACGACAGATGTTGTCGTGGGAAGAGAAGGAGAACATACATCCATAACCGGCATTAGCTAAAAGGAGAGCTGAAGTTGGGGCATTTCTTAGGAACACGAAGCGGTTTTAGGGGAACAGGGGTCAAAGCTGCACCAGTGCGACCATGAGCCTAAGTGAGTCCCATTAGGAACTGCCGCCTAACCTAACCTAACTTAACTTATGACAAGAGAACTAGTCGTTGTTCCCAATTCACTAGAAATGCGCGTGCTCGCAATATTACATGTAAATTATTTTATTCCTAGTAATTTACACTCATACATATGAGTGCACACATATACGAGTATATATTCGCATTTATGTATGCTCGAGTACTTACTTACTCCGCAGAGTACGAGTATGCAACTCCAATTTGTACGCATTCATATGAAGTAAACAATGCAACGCTAATAAAAATTAAGCGAATAAAATTTATGCATTATGTGAATAATTGTTGTTTTGCTTATTTAACTATGATTCTGCAACGGCCGTGCAACGTCAGATGTGTCACGAGCGTTTAATTAGATTAAGTGCATTCCCATAGATTTTACAGTAAATTAAATAACATCTGGCAGAAAGCTGTGAGATTTTCATTGGTTTGCGGATTTCTATCAAAAAGTAATGCGCTTTAATGTTGATAGCTTAAAATAATATTAAAGTGTAAAGTACGATTATATTTACATTCATCCATACTTACTTATCTAAGTAGACATTTGTAATGAAATACTTATGGAAGGAAAGCTTGATATCCAGGCAATTTTTCAAGACATTGTTACCTCAGTACATACCTAGAAGAAAAGAAGAAGAAGAAAAATAATAGATTAGTGGTTGCACTGTTAATTTTTGTGTCATATGCATAATAATGATTACTAGTTATAAATGAGATTACTTATTAGCTATACATACGTACGGTGACCAATGTAAAATAAATTATATTTTTTAAACGGAATTTGCATTTTTATATTACTAACTTTTATCTGCGGCTTCGGTCGCATAACAATCGATTTAACGTTGTAAAAGAAATTAAAATAAATAATTTCATCAAAGGAAATAACTTTTAAGTCAGTTTTTTTTGTTTTGTTTCAATCTTTTATTATCCACAAAAATAAATCTACCCATAATTGAAAATTGCCGATTACGGTTGGTTGCTGACTCTTTTTGTGGACAACTACCTGGTCTGCCATTCGGGCTTAGTCTCATTAACGATTTCTAGTGTTGAAAAGCTAAGCCTGGTATTTGCTGAACATTATGATGCACAATTCAGGTGGTCATTTCAAAGAAAGTTCAGAGCGTCGTTTAAAAAGAAAAACATGAAACTGGTCAATTGGAGCGGAAAGAAGGATCAGGCAGGAAAGGATGCTAGCTGTCAAAACCGTTTCAAAAATTCTGCCGGTATAAAAACAGAGCTGCATCAATTGCTTCCAAAGAATATTTCGATCAGAACCGTTCAATACCGGTTAAACGATATGGGTATGTCGGCTAGGTAGCCAGCAAAAAAGTCACTTTGAAGAATAGCGGTACATCTAGGCCAAAAAATAAAGTAAAATGGACTGAATCTTAATGGGGACGTGTCATTTTCTCTGATGAACCCAAATTCAATTTGAAAGGCTCTAATGGCTATCGAGCCGCTCGCCGTAGACCGGGTGAACGATTTGCGGAAATTGCATTCTTCTTGGGCCATTTCAAAATACAAATTTGTAATTATAATAGAGGGTATAGCAAATGCCAAAAAGTGCAAGTCTATCGTTCTCAATGGGATTGTATTCAGCTCAGAGTCCTAAACATTAGAGGAACTATATCCAATTTTCCATTCATCGCCATGTCATGGGGCATGAACTGTTAGGTCTATTGTTTAACGTTAAATAACAGAACCGAAGAAAGATTTGGCCATTGTGTCACTAGAGTGGTCAGAGAATAGTCCGGATCTCAATCCGATAGAAAACGTTTGGGCTTTATAGACCCTAAAATTCGGAAAAAAGCCTTAATCAGTGGTGGAACTACGAAAACCCATAGAAAGAATGTGAAAATTACGCCTGAATATTTAAAATATTTGTATGATTCTAGGCCCAAGAGAGGGTAAAAGACGCACAGGATGACACAGCAAAATATTAAAAAATAAAGAAAAAACAAATCGTTCAAAATTTAACACCCAATGCCGATGGTCTGAAGAAACTTATCAACCTGACAGTTGTCAGTTGCCTCTAAAATTATGTCGCAGCATATAACTTCGACGTTCCGTTCTCAGTACGACATAACATAACAACTACAACGAGTGAGTGAGTGAGAACTGTCACTTTGATAATTTTCTATATGTATGCGTGATATATACTGATTTCACTGACGTTTTTAATAAACTTGTATTTGATTTTTAAACAATTGGCAACCCATCAAAGTTTTCTCGACATTAATTTTTCCCAAAACTTCTTTCAGCACAAACCAGTATTATAATCATTCACTTATTTAATTAATGGAATTAATTTTTTTTTAATAGTGACCACCTTCTCCTAAAATAGTTATCTAATAAAGCTCTCTGAATCCTCTTAATGTTTGACACCGGTATTGTGGAATTCCAGTTATCTTGCGAATTTAATTGAATAAACGTTCACACCAATACTTTTATATTTTAGTTGGCTTAGAAATTGAATTAAAATAATAATTTTTATGCAGCTTTAAGCTTTCTTAAAACTTTTAGTTTGACACTAATATTGTAAAATTTAGTTTAGTTTAATAATTTAACTAAATTTACCTTTAAACGCCTTTTTTCAAAACGTTTTGGAGGTTAGGTCTTATTAAACGTGTTTTGATTGAATCCTTCCTTGGGTGCGTCAAAATTCTTAACTAGAGAACCACCATACTTCGGCTTTTTTATATACTTGCAGCAGATTTTTGAAGTTCTAAATGCAACGTCGTTGAATTTTAAAACAATGCGCTCTAGGTTTAAATGAAGTCAACTGTACAGTTAGTAGCAGTTTCAGTGAGTAATCTATCAAAACTAAATTTAACTAAGTTTAGAGTCAACTTTATCTCGACTTTGTGCGCCACCTAGCGGATTTGAATATAAGCTATGTCCGTGCCACAGTTCTAGCGAATATATTGAATCATGCGAATTGAAGAATTTTTTGTCATTTGACATTTGATTTTTATCAAAAAAAAAAAATATTGTTTTTGGGCGTGGTGGGCGAATCTGACCTCTGTTCGGTTAAACCGGACGAAGCAAAAGCGTACAAAGTGTTCTTAGTGATATTTATAAAGATACTACTTACGCAACAAATATGCACTTGTGTGTTCTCTATGATCCTTGTAACATTTGCGTAATGATGTAGTATGTGTGTATGTCTGTATGTATGTGTGCTGCATTTACCTATGAACAATTCACAATTCACACTTCATTAATTTTAATTTGCGCATAATTTAATTTTATTGGCTATTGTTATTGATTCATTGTTGTTGTGTTTTTTTGTGTCATTGATAATTAGTATTGCCGCTTTTGTTGCAATACTTAGCTGTCAATGGCATGCCAAACTTACATATGTATGTAATTACAACAATGCAGCGCGGCATTGACAGCTGCAGCCATCGCAAAGGCAAACCGCATACGCTGACCACATCGGCATTGCCGCAGTCATGACGGTGAACTCCGCAAAAGCCACATTTGGTGTCGGCGGTGGCGCTCGACTGGCAACTGGGTGGTCGGTGTGGTCAGTGCGATGGTCAGTGCGGTGTTGTTGCACATTGCTGTGACCGATAAGCCGCTTTTGCGGACGAACTTGATGGCGGGCTGACACATTAATTGTTTTGCGCTTGAACGCTTTTGAGTTACTTGCTATTTATTTTATTTTATTTTATGTGTTTTTTTTTTGTTTGCGTTCATTTGTTGTGTTGCCATGAGTGTAAGAAGTGTTACAACATTTTGAAGTTTCCTTTGTGGAATGAGTATTAAATATATACATACAAATTTACTTAGTATAAACATACCTTTTTGTTATATGAACGTATGATATTTTTCATTCAAAGCTATTCCAACAAATGCGTGGAAACCAAGTCAAACTAACCCACATATAATAGCAAATACATATATGTAATATAAATAAATATGTACATATGTACATTGATGTGTTCGCAGCGTTAAGTGTGTCTATGTCCACCTACAAGCAAATAAATATGTATAAACATATGAATGCGGCGACCATAATCTTCAAAGTAAAATAAAGTGAAAAATGTTTCAGATATGTATTAAGGGTCTGTAAACCAAACTCGTTAATTGTTACTTGGTAGTATGTATAACATATATGTATATTGTTTTTGTAAATTCAACAAAAGCGTCCGTACTGAACGTGGAATTACAACGGGCAAATTGCCATTATCAGGGCTATTCTGGCAACTCCCCACAGTCTTTCGGAAGCCAGTAGTCTTTTGTTAAATGAATGTCTATTCTGGCAACTATCTTTAAAGCTCTTTTCTGTCTTTCGGAAGACGAATTGAAAGATTTGCTAAGGAGCAGGTCTTAGCGATGTATTGTTTTCATTTAAGTAGTAGTTTTGAAGCGTGTATATATAATAAATTACTACTTTTAACATTATGCTATAGCAGAATCAATATTTTTATAAAAAATATTAAAATAGTATAAACACCATGATTGTTCAAAGGAGACCTTTTTGTGTAAGATGCCTGTGCCAGAATACAAAAAGTCTTTCAAACTGTCTTTACAATTGTATTTTGAAAAATTTGTATACTATGAATCTTTGCCAAAATAGGTCACTATATCTCTATTGGTAGAAACTTCATTAGCCAGACTAATATAAATAACAGAAAGAAGGTCCTTTACATGAACACAATTTTCCGAACTGCCAAATACAGGAACAAAAAAAAGCTATTATCTCGAATTTTGAAATTGAAAACGTTGCCTACGTTCTGAAATTTAACGAACATGATTTCTTCGTAACAGTTCTCAGAGGTGAATAGTCTTTTTATTTCGCCTTAGTCTTGCGGTTTTGCGGTTTTTTTTTAACTTATTTCAATCTATATGTATCCAAAAATACACCACAAAGAGGATTTCGTGGGAATCACATTCCTTTGCATGCTCCTGGGCTACGTAATATACCCGTGTCTCCGACCGTTTTCGAGAAGCTGAGCGTGGCGCGCCATCTTTAAACGCGTTTTCCCGTAAGTAGGGGTTTTTTTTAGCTGCCGAGTAAGACTTTTCATAAAAGTGTTGGTCCGATTTCAAAAATTTTTATATGGAATTAATCAGTGAACATACCGCTATGTTTTCCCGCGTACGATTTGCGAAATTTTATTTTGTTCCATTTTTAGAGTCTCTAATATATCAAAAATAACGTGAAAATTGAAAATTTTAATACATTTTTGCATAAATTTTACAATTTACAAAATAAAAAAATTCTGTTTCGGGAAAACATAGCCAATGTAACTGTGACTATAAAGAATATTTAATTTTCAATTGCAGATTACCCAACTGGCCAGAATTTTACTTGAGCGGGACCCATGCAGTTTCCACATCAATTTAGTTAATGACGTTTCAAGGTCGACAATATTTTTTTTGGTATTCGATAAAAGAATTTTGTAGTCAAAACAAGTACCCTTTAAACAAAAATAATGAAACAATTCTAATCCATTCAGTAGATCCTTCGGAATGCATTTCCAAAAAAAAAAAAACGCTCGATTTCATGCCGTGAGAGTAGAGGGCCCCCTTAAAAGTCATTTTCCAATATTTTATTTAAACAACAGTTATTGCTCAACGTTTGTTTTGTAAACTTTATCTTTATCTTCCCCTTCATTTCAATCATCTTCATGATCTTCTTCATCTACAATATCAAGAATTAACATTTTATTAGTAACGACAAAAATATCTCTCCTGCATAACATTTATCAGGTAGCGCAAAAAATAAACGTTGATAAGCAACAGCTATAAGCAATGAAAAAAAAAATATTTCTCCTGCGTATCACTTATCAAATAAATTAAAACAATAAACTTTCGAAAATATCTCTCTTTGGTAACGGAAAGAATATTTCTTCTGTGTAACAGCTATCAGGCAAGAGGAAAATAACAGATATTAGAAACCACATAAACTAAACGTTGGGAAATAACATATTTCAGCTGCATAAGTTTTATTAGGGAACGTAAGAAATAAGCTTTAGGATATACTCCCTCTTATGGGCAAAATAAAAAATGTTTTTCATCTAATTACTGCTATAAAGGATAAAACTCTTAAATGGCATGCCGCTGGTCGAAAAACGAACAGTGTTGGCATTTTGATCTAAATATACTAAATATAATGACATATTACAAGTACATATCGCATTTGATAAGGAATAAAAAGCTTACATTTTGTTTTATTTCATGGTTTTCAAATCTTTACACTTTTATAAATTACTTTACATTTGTAAAGGGTGGTTAAATTTTAAGGGCCAATGTTGATTTTGAATAAAACACAAATTATTTTGGAAATTATTGTAATTTCTTTTTATTATGACAATATGGTGTGCTTCAATTATGTATGGAACAAAATATCGGCCAAATGTTCGCCGCGACCTCGGCGGCACACCTCCATCCGATGGTCCAAATTTTCGATGACGCTGAGTCATAATCGAGGTTCTATGCCGTTAATGTGCCGAATTATCTCGTCCTTTAACTCTTGAACTGTTGCTGGCTTATCGACGTACACCATTTCTTTCAAATAACCCCAAAGAAAGTAGTCTAACGGTGTCAAATCACATGATCTTGCTGGCCAATTGACATCGCCACCACGTGAGATAACACGGCCATTGAATTTGCCGCGCAAAAGAGCCATTGTTTCGTTGGCTCTGTGTGGCAAGTGGCACCATCCTATTGGAACCACATATCGTCCACATCCATATGTTCCAATTTGTGTATCTTTCCATGTTCAAATTGAGTTAGTCTGAAATTGAGAAATGTCAAATGAAATGCAGAAAAAAACTTGACGTTTAGGTGTGGTTCACATTCAACATCGGCCCTTAAAATTTAACCACCCTTTATAAGGTGAAATGTTGAAGTCTTACCTATTTTTTTGTGTGAAATTGTTTCTTTTAACGATTTCAACGACAAAAATATCTGAAAATAATCAAACTATTAGGATATATTTATTTAAACTCGAAATGACTAACTTTTGACTTGACTATAGCTTTTAGAAGTCTGAAAAAGGGTTGAATTTTGCCGGAGTATGACTTTGTATGTTGGCACAGTCGCGATAAGCATAGTGTACTTATTACTAAACTGCCATCAGAATAATATTTGGTGTAATTAACAAATATAACAACTGTAAGGTTCGTAATACTTTAATTGCCCGATCCTGTATATATAGAGAATCCACAAAAGGCAAAGGCAGTCCATAACACCTTCGCTAGGTTCCACAGCAAATTTAAAGAACTGGATAAAGTCGCATTTTATTTAGAAAAAAAAGATAGAACAGAGCGGTAAAATAAAGTACCTATTAAGTAAAGAACGCATGGTCACCGCGGCTACATATGTACATACATTGAATACCAGCTTCCTTTCTTACCTCATACAATGCTTTTAAGCTCTTTCAAAGGAATTACTAAGTAAAGTCTATGAAATGAGTTCAAGGCCACATTTACTAAAACCAATCACAGTTGTTCAGTATTTGTAAATTATTTTACTTTTAGTTGCGGAGCGATAAGTGCAGGTGATGGTCAAATTGTTACATTTTCACTTAAGGCTTAGAAATAAAACCGAAAGACAGTATTGATATTTGATCGACATTCACGTGTAATGAATAGCCCAAGCTTAGTGTTTGCCAGCAAAATTTCAGCCTTTCATTTCGTATTTTTGATAAGGTAAAGTTTTAACGTACAATTCGACATGATATGCCAAATAGTTAACATTTCAATTTTTGGATTGGCGTCAAATCGATGGGGTGCGCCACTTTCCTAAATTTTTTTTTTTTGAATTTACCTATAAAAATTGAATGAATGTCTAAGGCACAGCTCAAAGTAATTTAGTTCAACCGATTGCACTTTATTTCAGCCGCAGACGCAATCACATAGAAAACTCCACTGGCACACGAGCTCCCAAGACAGCGTCCGATAAGCAAATGTATTCCTTATATAAATTAATATCAAGGAAGCTAATTAGATACCTTGAACAAAATGCTAATGTAAATTTCTTATCACTCATTTCATCATTGTCAGCCCGCATATAAGGTTGAAAATTATGGATCACTATTTTCGAATTCGTCTTCCTCACTTTTTATTTTCAATGCGCAATGGGGAGCTAAAGATGATTCAAAACAAGTATACATCGACTTTTTATATTACTTTACTATGTCGACTCTACACGGAGGGCAACAGCTTTTGCATCGTACACTCGACAAAGGTAATTAGAGTAAATAACTTTTTCTCGTAGCAAGTACCTTGTCAAGGATCTAAATTACTTAGAATTCATTTAGAGAATGTTTAAAATTCACCTATAGAAAATATATGTATGTGTGAAGAGCAAACTTAGTTTTTTGAACCACAATTAATATTTCAATACAATTTTCACTGAGATCATCTCTTAAAATTCACACTGATGTCGCTGATAATACGTAAAATGTATGCAGAGTGTAGTAGAGTAAAATGACGCATAACGCTACAATAAATTTCTTACAAAAATTACCAATTTTTTATTTCTATTTATGTATGAATGTATATAATACTTTTTTCAATTCTAAGCGTTACACAGTGGGCTATCTTAATGTTAAACGTGGCAAATATAAGAAAGACTTATTCGATGAAGTTGAATTTTTACCTATGCCACTTATGCGTTGGGACGAAAACAGATGGAAAACGTTCCAGTCTCTAAATATAAATGATTTTTTAATAACAAATCTTCTGGCTGATGTGGCGTGGGCGGGCTAAGAAAAGTCTGTTATCCTATTCGGTTTAATTTTTTACTGTTATATATGTAGTTCGTATCATAACTGTGCGGCCGCTCTAGCCGGGTGTGTACCATGTACGCGCTTCGTGAGTTGTGTCCCCGGTTCGCATCTTGTTTCGGGCGGGCAGTATCAAAAATTATAAAAAGTTGTTCTTCTAATAGTAGCCATCTCTCGATAGATGATGGCAAACGTCTGAGTGTATTTGTTCCATGAGAAAACTTTTCACAAAAATCAGTTGCCTTCCGGGTCGGCGTAGAACTGAAGGCCTCTCATTTTATGTAATAACATCAAGACGTAAACCACAAATTGTACGAGAAGTTCGGTTAAACATTAGGCTATATGATACAAGCGCCAAATTATGATGTATTTTTATATATAACACAATGGAAGGACTAAGTGCGGAAAGAGAAGTAGAGACTACACTTATAGCTAAGATTGGCGGGCGGAACTTCGCATAAGGGAGAGATAATAGGCGAAGTTTTTTGGTCTCGGCTCAGAATGACAAATGGGTTTAGTGCCAAATAATAAGAAGAAGGTCGATGGAATATGTATGCTTATTGTAAAATTTAAGTATTAGCATTGGAAGTGTCCTACGTTTCGTGTAAGCCGCAGCATTCATAAAAATAAACATCAAAAGTAGAAGCTAATCGGATAATGAAAAGTAGAAGAGAAAGAAATGAAAAAAGTATCTTTGGAATACTACATAGTATGTACATACATATAGAAAAAAAAAACAATTGGGATCACCGATACAAAAAAGAGTTGTCGGCCAAGCCTAATGGTCATATGTAAAGAAACGCACGGCTTATGAGTAAAAAAGGGAGTTAACATGCAATTCTTTGAAATATACGCACAAACGATAGCAATATTTGTGACTTTATGGCCAATTCCCCACACGAACAATAACACAAATATGAGACACATATCTATATGTACATATGTATGTATGTAAATATGTATGCTATTTTGAATTTTACTTTGTATGTGACTTCTACAAAGTAGCATTGAATGAAATTGGCAACTACGCTTTGCTTTACGAGTACTCAGCTTTGATGTGGCCGGCCGACCGACCGATTGAGCAGTGCAACCAGGCTATACTATATTAGTATTTATTTGTATGCATATGATCGTGAGTGTGTGTGTGTGTTGATGAAGTGCATTTTTTATGAGATTCGTCATTCAGAGTGGGGGCTGCTTGACTGAATTGCAGGCTCAGTGACTACCTAACTAGTCGGCTCTTTGTTTGATTGGAAAATCAGTTGCCATGTTGGCTGGAGGTTTTATGTAGTAGTTCTTAACAAGTGTACATTGTTGCGGCAATAAAGTTGGCCATCATAAAGACATGTGTGCAATGCGCTCATATATTGCACTTATAAGTACAATATATACATACTTATTCATATATATATATATATATGTATGTATATATGTATATGTATTAGGGTGCCCCATGAAAAAAAAGTTGCAGTTTGTGAAAAAAGAAATTGGGACGTGATTGAATTTATTTCCAAGGTGAGCAAATACTTTACTAATGATACCTCTTAAATGTGTATTGTTAAATTTTTGACTGAATTATTTGCATTTTAATTAACGTTAACAGTTCAAGAAGAGAATCAAAATCTCATTGAAATAAATGTTTAATATCCGTATGCAGCACTTTAAAAAACTTTTCTGAGATGATGGTTAATTTTTTTAAATTTCAAAAATTATTTTTATTTATAAAAAAACTAAATTTTTGGAGGTATTCTTAAATTGCTCCAGCTCACGTAAGTCTTAATATTTTTCCGTGAAATTTTGCTTGATGTGTTAAACTATAATGAACTATATAACCCTGATGGAAAAACAGTACCGAGGGACGCACCCTAATGCACATTAAACTGGATCGCAAAAAAACTTACATAGTAATTACCCCCCTAGTTTGAAAGCTTCCTTTAAGAAGATTCTAGGGACGAAGAAATGTTTGAGTACTTTGTTGTAAAGTTTCCAAAGACCGTTTAAAATCACGAAGAGTAAGGTTTTTTTAGGGAGGGTGGAAATTAAGTTACTTGAACTTAGTATACTAAGGTGGAACTCCTTATTAAGGACTCGATGGAAATTTAGTACTCAAAATTATATGTAACATGTAGATATGAAAAAATTCGATTTTGACTATTTTTAGAACACGCCAAAAATCCTCTTAAAGTAAGCTTTCAAACTACGAACTTTTTTCTTTCATATGTTGACCGACTTGATTTTGAAAGAAGTTAGTTGTGGCGTCCAACATCAAATTTTACACCGGAAAAAAACGTAAGGAACATTTTGTTAAAAAATTTCTATATCATGCAGAAATAAATCTATTTAGCATGGAAAAAATATTTAAAAAATTTCGAAAAATCTTTGATTCTGAAATTTTAAGAAGAATTTTAAATATTATCTCTCGGTATTTTTTGTTTGTGCCAACTGTAAGAACAAGCAGTGAGGCTCCTAATATTTATAAATAGTATGATTGATGACCAAAGTTTGAGTATTTAGTTTTTTAATAATGCATCAGTTCCTCCGAAATAATCTGTTGTCTCAGTCGAAACTGGTAAACCCCGCCACCGAAAATTGTTCTTTAAACATTTTTGTTGAATTTTTCGAAATTCCTTTTTTTCCTAAGAATCTTCAGGAATACCCTTATGTACATATTTAATACAATAAAGTTGAGTAATTGTGTTGACGATGACAGGTCATAAAATTGTCGAGCATTTACATATAAATCCGTCAAGAATATGCCAACACGTGGCAATAGCTAATTAGATCTATAACTGATGATGAACAAATCATCATTCTCTTGTTAAGGTTTTATTATTACTTATGTTCACATTAATGTTTCGCTTTTCACGTCGATAATATTTACTTCAATTAAGCCTAATTTCCCTAACACATAAAGCTTTCAATGTGATGTGGAAAAAACAGTCGAATAGTATTGAATCATTTCTAATTTTCGAATTCTAATGAGATACATATTTGAAAAAGCTATAATGAAATCTTGAAAATAATTATTTTCCACTGATTGGGTACTAAAAAATCGCATAACAAGGAGTTGAATCATTCAATAAGGGCAAATTAATGGGATACTTAGAAACAACTAAGGTAATCAAATAAGCTGTACAGCACTCACATAGGTTGTGTGACTTTGCAGGAAATGCAATTAATTTTTTTAACATTATTATATTCTTTTCATTTTCCCTAATAGAGAGCTCCGACAACAATAATTATAAAGTTGGTTTACACGACGACTTCATTTAAGCCAATGCATCGATCTTGTTAAAATTTAGCAGGTATCGAAAATAACTATTACCCCCAAATTTACAAATTGAAAATGTTCTGATATTTAAAGAAGTTAAAAAGTTGTTAACAGTTATTAGATCAGAAATATTTTTTATATCGAGGATAAAAGTTATATACCAACGTTTATTTTTTACTTGTTTCAATTTTTTTATTCCTGTTACACAGGAGACTATGTTTAATAATAGACTATAAGAGTTATTTCTAACATTAATTTTGACCTTGTTTGATAAGAGCGATTTACTATTTTCCATTATCTCTATCTCTATCTTTGTCTTTTTTTTCATCTTTATCTTCATTTTCAATTTCATTAATGTCTTTATGTTCGTTTTCATCTTAATCTCCATCTTCATCAATAACCTTATCTTGCAAAGTTTATCTGTCAACATAAAAATAGACGTTGGGATATAACTCTGGACAGCAAAATTACAACAACATTTTCTGCCCCTGAAATTTACCATACACTTTTTGTAAATTACTTTAAATGAGAGATGAATGGAGTTATCCTCCGATTTCTATAATTTTCGAGTTAGCATTCAAAGGGAACACCAAATTTGTTCGCAAAATTTTTGCAAATGCTTATGTACATAATTCATCAGAGTTCGAAGTTCGAACCAATGTTTTTTTATTTTTTGTAGTTCTTGATCCCTAGGAAATACTTATCTACTAAATAGAAACTTTGGTTTTTTGAAATTCTAAGGACCCTGTCCAAAGTTATGTCGATTGCTGCAAGAAAGCGTTTTTGTAAGCAGTCGCTGGAAATCGTAAATACTTTTAAATAAAGCTTTTCGTAAAAAATTGTTTAACATTGCGCTTTTAAAATATAAATATACTCAGAACTTGCTTAATTTTTTGCAATACCTAAATTAAAAAAAAATATCATCTTTCGAAATAGGTTAGGTTAACTAAACCTGACCTAACCTTCGAAACGCCTGTATGACAATACAAAAAACCACAACAACAAAACTTAAATACAGGTACGAAAATACAAAGCACCAGCAATGTTACTTTTCACAAAGAAATTTTTATGACTGCAAACAAAAATGAGCTACACAAAATGTCTAACCCTTCGTGACATCTAGTCGACATTGAAACGAAGAAATGCCTGCGTACAACTGACGTAGGCTTTGTAATTTCGGCAGGAACAAAGTGACAGCAGACGCAAAATGCCAGGGGCCGTTAACTTTCACCTGACGCTGAACATACATAAATAGGTATAACAAAAGATATCTCGTTAATGCAAAATTACACAAATTGAACTTAGTAAAGAAACGTAACGCGAGACATTAGTGACTAGATGCTCAGAGGCAGAAAACTACATACTGCTGTAGATGCTAATTTTTTCTTTCAAACATTTAAAACAATGTTGTCGCATTAAAAACAGGGATGCATTGCTGTAAGAAATAAGCAACAATTTTAAATGAAGGATGTTTTAAGAGCGGATGCCACATAAAAAGCTTTGGCTTTGCGAGAGAGATGCCAGAGTAAACATTTTGCATTGTTTGCTTTTTGCAGAAAATTTAAATGTAGCATTTGTTCAAAAAACGTTGACTACAAAGAAGTTGCATCACTCCCACCGTTCCTCTAACAGAAAGTTTTGTCTTATTCCACCATACCAGAACTAATTTGTCTTTTAATGATTGATATTAGAATGCCATTGGATCCAATTGGTTTTTGGTGTGGTGAAATCGGACGAGAGTGATAAGACATATGTCTTGCATATGTCAATTGGATCTAATCAGATTCTAATATCAATTAGCAAAAGTCAAATTAGTTCTGGTATGGTGAAATCGTACCAGACTATCTGTTAGAGGAACGAAGGGAATGATGCACAGACCCAAAGAACATTGATTACAAAGAAGTTGCATGCCGTTTCGTTTCCTGTGGCAAGAACTCTCGTCCAATTCAGCACACACAGAAACCAATTGGATCTAATTAGATTCTAATATCAATCAGGAAAAGTCAAATTAGTTCTGGTATGGTGAATTGGACGAGATTTTCTGTTAGAGGAACGGTGAGATGGGATGCAACTTCTTTGTAATCTACGTTCTTTGCTTCTGTTTCTAAGCGAATGTGAGTAATGAGAAAAGTATGAAATTTAGCTGACGCTCAAAAAGATGAGAGTTGTCGGACTTTCAGATTCACTTTGGCGTCTACGTTGGTTATGTGGGAAACTTCGTACAATTGTATGTATTCAACTTTGTTGTCAAAGTGAAACTGTCCGATAAATCGAAGGAAGTTTTAGAATGATTTTATACAATTCCTTTGAGTAAGCTAACTATGTAGCCACTTACATAAAAAAAATATGTGTACATACATAGCTATTGTTGACGGGTTTTTATTTTGATTTCTTCATCGAACAAACACACCTGATAGCCAGACAAACGTCGATATCTTGATAATTTATATTTTCCAATTAAATTATGTTAGGCTATCTACAATATCGGTTTTTTCTGCAGCAGAATTTTGGTGGTGCCTTTAAAATTTTTAAAAGCGTGAAAAAAGTTAAAAGAACTATCAAACAGTGTGAGCGAAATATTACAGTTTTTTTCAGTAAAAATTGAATAACTTGAAATTAAATAAAATGAAGCGGATTAACACAGCTAACACGTGTGTTTGTTCAAACAGGTAAATTTTAATTTCAGTTATCGGCTTTGGTGTTCGCACAAAATCTCATTTTCGCAATTAATATTTTGCAGCTGAAATTATTCGGATGCCGCTGGTCTGCTCACAAATCATATTTTAAGTGTTCATAATTTGTTGCAAAATGTTGATGTTTACATTTTCTAACTTTACAAAAGTTTAAGTTAGTAACTGTTGCGGCTGTTATGAAATTGTCACGAAACTTTGTTGCCATATAAATTAGCGTTTTTCGATTTTTGTTGCACTTATTTTAGAAGGTAATACTAATTTAAGTAAATTGCCAATTGCATTATATATATCTACTAATTTCGTCATATAAAAAAACCCTGTTATCTTACTTATGTAGGCAACTGCTGTATTAACATTTCATTTCGCTCTAACTAAAAACGAACACAAATACAAATTTTTTCAGATATATACAACATCCTTTCTGGGGAATGTACTTTAAAAAACTTTCAATAATTACACGTAAAGTTTGCGCTAATTGCATAAATAAAATACAAACGATTAACTGCTTTTAAATTTTCTCGTACAAAAAATCTTAAACCTCAATATGGGTAGAAATCTACCCACAAGGTCGGAACGGTTAAGACGACGATGTTATCATTTTCGGTAGGAGAGATTTTCTGTAGGAATGCAATTCGCTTCCTCTACTGGCATTCCCCTTTCAAAGTAGCTGCTTTAACATAATCACTGGAAAATATAAAAATGAGATTATTATGCTCGATTTTATTAATCTTTGGTCGCTTTCAGAAGGCGCAACAGTTGACTGCAACCGTTGTTGAAAATCAATAATAGGTGCGCCTTCTAAACTATTTGACAAATTAGCTGCCAAATTTTTAGTAATTTCCATTTCAAAATACCGAATTCTTCGTTGGGTTTTGTGTTTAATTTTCCGTCGTATTGTTACAAATTCATTAGGCATGACTGTCTGCAGTGAACGGCTGTCTCAAATGATCAGAAAAATTATTTGATGGAAAACATTACGCCAAACACCCAACTTTTGAGCTGAACAGAAGTTCACACCAAAGTACTGTCATAATACAATTTTCTGTGAGACATAGCTTGGATTTTACAAAACATCGGTGTCACATTACAATTTTGTGTGGGAAAGTGACATCCATTGACGTCAGGCGGCAGTAATAGCCACAAAATAAACTTCTAAAAATCACCTCAAGAGGTGATGAACACCACAGATATTACAGATACAAAGTGTAAAAATAAAATGTTCGTGACCACATATTTTGACTCATGGCGTAATGATGTGAGAACACTTACTTACCGCCCACCCTTTTCTCATAAAAAAAAATCAAAATTGCTTAGCTGATTGTCACTTAAAAAATCAAATATACCTGACGTTCCGTTAATTACTAATCGGGCAAATTAGAAGTTTAATTTTTCATTGCAAATCAAATCCAATTGACATTATTATGGTTAATGAGCAAGTTTTAGATGAACAATTTTAACGGTATTTAAGTAATATTATTATTATTTATTTTTGTTGAAATGGTTTTAATTTCCAGACCTGAACTGTTAGCCATTTAGGCGATTTCTTGACTTCTTTGCAAAAAAACTAATAGATTTGAGTACTTATATATTTGATGTGATCTGATCATTTGATCGATATCTTTTTCTATTGTGAAATCATGACAACACTTTTAATTCTTATTCCTGTCGTATCTAATACTTAAAATTGCATTTAACATTTTAACCCAAACCTCATCACTTTTTCTCATATTTCATAGCTCTAAAAATGCTTTCGACTTCTGCCTTTCTGAAGAGTAACATTAAAAAATTAAAAACCAAACTTCAGAGGATAGAAAAAGGATTTTCCCTAATGGCGTTTTTATATTTACGAACTTCTGCCCGAAATTCTGCAGTAGACTGTAGATTTTTCACTGATATAAGTTAAATTTTTTCCATAGGGTTTCGATGGCATTTATTTCATTAGTATCGAATTTACATTTGCCATAAGTTAAGTAATCAACAACATTTCGTTTTACACCCTAAACGGGAGGGCAGAAAAAGCTAAATAATTTTAAGAAAAAGCTGAAAAAAATAAAATAAAAAAAACTAGATCTAGCCGGAAAAAAGCTAAAATGGCTATACAAAGCACTTCACTACTTCTACTTTCTTTATGATTTTATTATGTCGTTTTTACATATGTATGTATTTGCTTTTAATATAATAACAATTTAAATAAGTATAACACAAATTTAATAAGTATAATATGTTGCCAAATTATACATAGTATGCCACGTGCCATTTCTTCAACTTTAATACAAGTTTAGAAAGGACATGCATGACAGAACCGGCATCTTTAATCTAAATGCCCAAGAAAGACAAGGAGAGAGAAAAAGAGCGTCACTATTGACACTGTGTTTTTGTTCTTTTTTTTAAGACATAAAGATGCTTCTGGAACAATAAATATGCAAATCAAATATTTTCATTTTGAAAATACAAAAACCCAAAGAACATAATTCATAAAATTATACTAAAAATAATATAAAGTTGATTATTCACAAAGTATTGGTCTATAACTCAATTCGTGAGGTTTGCTAAGAGATGGCGTAACTTGTATGTATTCCATCGTTCCAATATATTCCGAACATACGTTGGAAAGCTACTGTCATTGTAGGTCTTTTCAGTATATGTCATTCATTTGAAGCGTAAACAACAATAATTTTCTTTCACCCAAATATGTATGTCGAACTTTGTGGCTGAAAAAGTGTCTTTGGGAGGACTTCTTCTTCATTACTTTAATATGAAGAAAACTGAACTCAAGCCGAGGGATGTCGAAAGGCGGTTTTGCTTGTCCGAAATGCTGCTGGAACGCCACAAAATGAAGTCATTTTTGCATCGGATTGTTACTGGTGATGAAAAATGGATCCATTACGACAACCTCAAGCGCAAAAAATCATATGTGAAATTCGGCCAATCAGCCAAATCAACGGCTAAGCCGAATATCCATGACGCGAAGTTAATGCTCTGTATTTGGTGGGATCAGAAGGGTGTGCTGTATTATGAGCTGCTAAAACCAGGTGAAACCATCAATGGAGAACGCTACCGAAAACAATCAATCCGTATGAAGAGAGCAGTAGCCGAAAAACGCCCGGAATATGCGACCAGACACGAGTCAATAATTTATATAAGTAATTTTTAAGTTATATACCATATATATACATATGTATGTTATGACGTAAAAAGTAAAAGGGGTAAAAATACAAAGTTTTCCTTATTACTAAATTCAATAAGATTCTCGTAAGAATGAGAGGATCTACTTATTAATTTACTTTATGTGATTTTTAGCATAAAAACAAGGAGATTTCTTCTTACAGTTGTATATTTTTGGGCCAAATTCTATAAGAATTAATAAACAAAAAGTTACATCCTTATTTTCAGCCGTTTTACTTTTCAATAGATTTTAAATGAAATTCAAAATAAAATTATGAAGCATTGTTCCCTCTCGCTCTCCTTAGCCACCAAGCCGTTTTTAGACGTCGGTCTTTTTAATTATTGGTAAACTTGTTAGCTCTATGTAGCTCATTCAAATTTTCAGCACATGTTGAAGAAGGCACACTAGATTGAGTCGCCCTGGATTTGTCTCGAATGGGTCGGAGAGAGATTTACTCAAATCTGGACGGAGCTACAAGTTTTGATCCACATCGCTCTACACAGCCAAATCATCAACAGATTCATTTATCGAACGCAAAACCAACGCTAACCATCACTTTTTTGCTGAGAGTGGCAACTGTTGCACTTTTGTCAGGACAGAGTGCATGATTTTAAGAAAATAGCATACTGACGCAGAGTGGAATAAATGTAATTGTATTTCGTAAAAAGTATTAAGAACACCACGTAAGTAAACTTGGGCGCAATACAGATGATATTTCCATTGATCAAAAGAATCGTAGAAGCGGTGCTTGACCTAATCTGCATCTCAAAGCGAAGTTAATTATCACAACTGCACTTCTGACAAGCTTGGAAAGGTTATTGCTTCTCACCAATAAAACTTCAAACGTTTACGGTTTACGGCGGTTTGTGGTCAGAAAAATGTTTCTCCTACTCTTATCGGTGACTTCAAACAACTTTGTTGCATATGTAGAATGTGCATGTGTGTATTGTAAGTATGTATGTACATATGTTTGCACGCATATCGCATTAACGTGTTTTGATAATACTTATAGTGTGGCGAGCATATCGCAGTGGTGTTTAATCTTTAAACTAGACAGACGGACCGTTTGGAACGGAAATCGGGTGTCAGTTAACCACCGCTTACTTGGAAAGCACAACTGTTTGAAGGTGTTTGCATATTTACATACCAAGTGCAATGCGTACTAACATAGACGAATAGATGTGCATGTGTAAATATGTAAGTGTTTGTGAAACCGTTTCAGCCTTCACCGCAAAACCGCAAATATCGACTGGTCGCAACTCTTTCCTTTATCTTTTTGTTGGTATGTTCATTTAGTTGTTTGTTAGCAATTCGCTTGAGCGGTGAGGCGTTCGATGTTTATCACAAACGTTAGTGACAAGTGCACCCCGGCCATTGGCCATTTGGCTGTTATACTCGTGCATGCACATTAGGGTGGGCAAAAAAAAAAACAAGTGACTCTAGAATATAACTTTAAAAATGAATATGCATCAGAATTTCATTGATTGAAAATTTCTCAAGCGAAATATTCTTATTCAATGAAACTTTTTTTTAGTTGTTTTGAGATTGTATAGTAAAATAGCTGCATACTTTATTTCATACAATCAGTACCTATTTGTAAAATGCCGCTATTTGAGAAGTGAGCTTAGATTTTTCCGATTTCTGAAATTTTCGAAAGTATGTTTATATTGAGCTAAAATGCAATGTTTGTATCAATTTTTGCAAAGTTGTATAAAGTAGTTTCGAATATTAACCTATTTGCTGCAAAATGGGCGGTACCATGTTCATTTTTTAAAGTTTAGATTTATAAAATTCTTCATAGCAAATTTTTGGGAATTTGCGTTTATAATTTAGTTTATTTAGATTTGTTGCAAAGTGTCGTCCCTAACCTTAATTTCGAAAATTATAGAAATCGTGGTTCTTTACGTGGTTTTTTACGATTTCTATAATTTTCGAAATTAAGCTAATAGATTTGAAATGCACAGTGTGCAGCAAGTAGTAGTTGGATATAAACCAATTTGATCTAAAGTGTGCGGTGTCACGCATATTTTCCAAAATTATAAATTTTACCTATTTCCCTCCCCATTACTTTTTTCGTACCAAATTTCTGCGAATTTCCTACATGATTTAATTAAGCATCGAATTTTTTATATTTTCCTGAGAGGTGGGCATGGGTTTCGCACTTTTCGCAAAAATATGATTGCATAGTTTAAATACATCAAATTTAATAGAGTTTTATAAAGTAGTTTCGGGTATAGAACGTATTGCCGAGGGTGCCACGGCCCTTTTCTTAACCCACATATTCCTTTCTCCAAACCAACCTTGTTTATCAAGTTAGAGCATATTATCGAAAATATCGCATTCTTTTTTTATAATTATATTAGAAATGGGCGTGGTTTTGTTCCAATTTCTAAAATTTTCGAAATTCTGCTTATTGACTTCAAATGTAAAATGTGTTCGAAATTTGGCAGAGTTTGGTCATGCAGTTTTGGAAACATACCTATGAAATCTAAAGTGAGCTGTGCCACGCCTTAAAAAAAATTTAAGTGTGCATTCCTTTTTTTATAATTAATCCAGTTACCTTAATCGAGCTTAAAAAAACTGTTATGTGAACCATGCTATAATTCGATGGGCATTATTGTGCTTGAATATTAAAATTTGGCTTTCTTTCTTCCATTTTCTGTAATTCTGGAGGTTGGAGCATGAAAACGCCAACAAGTTGATTTTGGTGTGTATTTTTTGATCACCTTAATGCATGTAAAAACATTTTTATAAAGTTTGTCGGGCGACTAACATATTCTGAACTGCAGTGGTTGTGTTGAAGTGAAGACTAGACGAGCGCTTGTTCTTCCAACAAATTTACATTTCCACGTAAAACTTTTCAAAACTCCCTTGCCGGCAGTAGGTAAACGCTGAACGAACACTCTATAAAGACCAAAACCTTACTTTCAATCCTATTGATACCTTCACAATCAGAACTAGTATTTAACATACATACACTCTGATGACAAAAACAAACACTACTAACAGCTTTGAACCATTCCCCATTTGAAAACAAACCGCAAAATAATGCTGCTAGTTTCTACACTTTTGTTTTTATTGTACGTGTGTGTTGCACAAATAACTAATCGCCAACTCACCAACTGCTAACCGATTGCAACAATGTTACCAGTTGCTGCTCGTTAGTTTAATTGAAATATCACCATGCAGCCATGCAACATTTTCAATTGCCTGTCTAGGCAGTGAACTGACTGTCCGGCGGACTAGTTGGCGGCTGTTGACAATGCACAGAGCATCTGTTGCCACCGACCGCGTAGCGGATGTACATACCTCCCTATCGGCGGCATACCTAGAATAGTTTGCGAGTAAGGCAGAGTTTGTCAGCTGGCAAATGCACTGACACTGTCTGATGTCTGTGATGCGATAAGCTTGACTATCTTAATTAGAGACTGATGCCATCCACAGTCAAATATCGATTGCCATTGACCGGAAATTATTTAAATGCATATACCGCACGAAGGTGGAAGATGTTATAACCTAGTACAAGTGAGTTTGCGATTTGATAACAAACAAAAAAAAAAAAACTATAGTTAAAAAACAGATTTGCCCACACCGAGTTTATAAATATTGTACAATGTACATATGCACATTTGTATATCAAGGCAGCGGGTAAGTATGCAGTGAGTAAAAACGGCAGTCTCAATGCTGCATTGTTAAATCCGTCTATTTTCACGTTCTTCAAGAAGAAAATATAGCTGATAAGGAGAACGAGAAGTTGAATTAAAACGGGAAGTAATTAAGAGTTGGTATTGGAGATGCGGATAGTTCGATTTAAAGTAAGATCAATTAATAAAGGCATTAAAAATTGATTTTTTTTAACTATATAGATACTGATAATAGATATGTAGATATCTTAGGATTTGCTTTCTAATAATGTTAGCGACCGAAAAGCTGTAACAACCCACAAAAAATATTTGTAATAACCATAGGTAGTATAAGCCTAGAAAATGGTTTTCATTATGAAATTAAAGATAAATCAATTTTATTTATGAATATAAAAAAAGTGTATAGATGAAGAAAACACATAATGTGACCTATTTTACCACTGTTTTACGAATACTTTCATTCAAGATTTGTACAAGAAATATTTAAAATGATTAAAATAATTTATGGATTTGGTGTTCCATCTTCAAAAATTGTAAAGGTTTTACTTAAATCTGAATTAAATACTACCTTAGTACAATACAGGTTTTGCTCAGATATTCTTAATATTTAATTTGCAGCTAAATGTTTTAAAGTTTCACCTGGACGACCTTAATACTTTACACAGGCCTGTAAAATTTCCTTCAATATTACGTCTAAATTACCAAGAGAGGATTTAACTTTTGGAAAAGTATTTCTGCAAATCTATAACTATTAACCAGATTTCTACAGAGAATTTGACAACAGCCCCACTTTGTATATATGTATATACTATAGTAGTTATACGAAGAAGTTTTTTTGCGTTGGCTCTTAACGAAGTGATAATCACCTTTTCGGAGCTATGATCCACATGAGCCTAAGGCAGAAATCAAACGGCTTCCCGACCGGGGATAGTTCCCCAAAAGACAATGATAATATAGAGAAAACACTTCTTAACACTTTTGAATTGCAACACTGGTGGCGCTTTTGATAAGCAAAAGCTAAGACAAGCAAGACGCTAAGATAACCGAGTTGAGAACAGCAATCATGAAGCTTAAGAACAGCAAAGTCCAGATACACGCGGTGCATTAAATCGTGGCAAAGATTTCAGATAAAGAAATCTACGCTATTGATAGCCTGAATGACATTGAATATAACTTTTAGCAGTGTCCGATGGATTTAGACGGGGCGACTCACTCTCGTGCGACTTCTTAAATTTGATGCTGGAAAGTGCCATACGTGGTGCCACTCTCAAGTCAATGGCACCAGGACCGTAAGGCACAGCTTAAAGAATGAGACCAAAGAGGTTACTCTAGCGTTGAACAAGAGCAACATAAAGGATTTTCACGAGAAGGTTCAATGCAATTATATTACATACTTACTTACTTTGAGGATTACATTATTGTGGATGTCAAACGGAAGAGGTTTATGAAGGCGTTATTTTAGAAACATTTTGGATAAGTGTTGAAGGTAAATTCAATTAAATTAATAAGCTAAATGAAATTCTAAGATGTGGGGTATAAGCCAAAAAGCCTGCACGAGTTTATGGCTACGTTAGATTTACTTATAGAATAGAAAGTTAGAAACGATTTCTATTGCTATATAAATTGCAATTATACCACAAAGTCGAAGTTGTATCGCATATTTGGAGGAATTTTATTCAAAATAGTTGAAAAAATTATATAACAACATTATTCTCTCGCGGCTCTCTTATAATTCTCTCACTGGTCTTTTTGTTTTAGCGTTGAATGACGCTATACGGTAGGGGTTTCAGGCAAAAGTGAAACCAGAGAGAAATTTGTAAAAAAAAAGTGAGGGTAAAGAGATAGATGCGGGTATGCTGAAGTAAAAAAGTGAGGAACAGAAGTGTAGTGAGGTGGGGGGCATTTCTGGGGCAGCTGTTTGCTCAATGTTTGCTACTCACTTATTCTCAGCGACGACCAATATAATAGTCGTCATTCAACGTTCAACGTTACGATACCTCGAAAGAACACGACAGCCCGTGCGTGGCCGTAGGCCTCGCACAATGCCGCACTGACTTTTTTTGATTTGACTTAGAGATCCAAGTGCAAGAAACTTCCAAGTTAAATTACGTTCGATTGACAAATCTCTTATACACAAACTTTATTAAAGAGAATCATTATGTAACTATTCAAATCAAATCAAGTTAAACTTAATTGAGGCATTAGTCTTGAAAATCTGTTTAAAGGGAGTTGCCATCTCATTAAAATAGTTAATGGAATTCAATTGATAAGCTAACTGAAATATAACAGTATTGGTGGGAAACGAGAAAATCACGAACACAACAACTGAAATTATAGCTAAGTAGTACACTGGTGTCAGAGGAGAAAGGAAAAATAATTAAAAAGGCTTAATTTCAAAAATATTTTGGAGAGGGTTAACAAATGCCTATAAATTTTAATTCAATTAAATTTATTATTTAAATCAAACCTTTGACCTTTTGGCCAAATGATATCCGACATTTTGTTTCCAAGAGCTCAGTTTGAAAAGAACACTCGAGTTTTACTTGTGGTCCCATTACACGTAGCCATCGTGTGCTTATGGAGCTGCTCCGTGTACATATGTCAAGTTATCCACTAATTTGAGGTTCATGCTACATTGCCCGTTCCGTCTAATGCCACGCAATCAGTTTCCTCCGCCACCGCGTTCTCACCGCCACTGATGATCAGCTGATGCTGCCAGGCGTAATACGCGTTTCAGTCACCTGCCATTGCCAAAGGGTGGCGCTTTTGTGTACATACGCAAATGGCTGCATTGTTATTGTTGGTTATTTGTCCAAGTCTGGGCGCCAGCCAATCCTTCGCCATGACTTGCCAACGGCTATTCTAGGTTGCCACGTAGTTGCTGCAACTTCTCAAATAAGCGCATTACGAACTGTCCATGTCATCGGCTACTGTTCTGTATGCCGTTGCATTTGCAATCTAAATATATAGTAAGTATGTATAGAAATGTGCACGAAAGTGCCGCATTGGCGTCAGTTGTATCCGTGGGCTAGGCGGCACGTGAAAGAAGTGCGCCACTACTCGTGATCGTCGCTCTAACTTCACTTAACTGCTGGCCCCTCATAGGTGTTGAGACAAGGCGTGGCCACATATACAGACAAACTCAGACTTAGAGCGTCAAGTTGTACATTCATGCGCTACTGGATGCGTGGCTCAAAGCCTTCTTTGCTACTCAAACAACGAGAATGGCGCCAATCGGTCGAGTGATGAGGAGGCCCAACGATTAGGCCACTCTTTATGCCGTATGCCGTATGCCGTATGTGTTGGCAGTAGAAAAAGCAGTCACTTCCGCCTACCCCAGGCAATTCGACGATTTACATGCGATTTAGTAGAATTGGTTAACAGGAGTTCTACTCTCGAGGCATCGCTATGTTGTTTACATGAGTTGTTGCTGGCTGGCTCTCTTGATTGCTGCTTAATGCGTAAATTACTGGCGCCATTAAATGCTTAGAGCATAAATGCAAAACGACTACTATGTTTGTGCAAATATGTATGTATGTATGTTGTTTCTATCTACCTATCCAAAAAGTTTTAAAACTAAACGTATTTTCTTTGCAGAAAAGCATTTGGAGCGGTCGAATTTGCGGAAACAAAAAACTTTTGACGTTCAAATGAGGGGAATATCCAGCAGTATCACAAGCTGAAAGATGAGGTTGGCTCAAGCAAGATGCACGCTAAATGCTAAAAATAATTGCTCGGAATGAATACAAACTATTTGTTTTATATTAATATTTTAGCATTTACGCCATAGCTTAATATTTGGCCGAACTGTCCTACAAGTTGTGATATGCGTCTTGTTGTTGTAACACAAATTGAGGGACGTAGAGTTTTACGCCAACTCCGAACGGTAAATGATTTTTGTGAGAAGTTTTTTCATGGCAGAAATATCCTCGGAGGTTTTGCCAGGGTTTGAACCCGGGACTCTACATTCTCGGCTACGGCGGCCGCAAAATACCAAAAATCGCGATGCGGACAGGTTTGAAAGTAGTTGGTAATTAGACTGAGATAGTTTGAAACAAACGGAGTTTCAAATAGTTGTATACGAGTATAAAAGATTTTATTGCAGCTAAACTAACTTTGATCTTCTTTTTGTCAAACATATTTAAAAGTAGTTGGAATCAAATGCAGATTCAGATAATTGATTTGCTCCTAGGACATCGCCATGCTAGTAGTAAAATTAGTTAATTAGAAAAAAAACAAAAAATTCAATTACCAACATGTAGTTAGTAAAAGCGTACCCTTTAAATTGCTTTTAAAGTAATCCATTTCATAGCAGAAAAAAATATATTTAATACTAATTTTTTCCCCATAACTTTACCCTTATACTAAATTTTCGCCCAAACAAATATGCGATCGATGAGCTCAAGTTACCGATTGGGTTGGTATTCAAATTTAAAATTTCTTTGGTTGCTGCCCCAAGGCACATCTAACATGTAGTGCCAGCAAAGTAGCTAATTTGATGTTTTTTTTTTATCACTGTAAGAAGCCGCTGAACTGTCAAACTTTTATATTTTACATTTCATTGTAATAGATTCTTATCTTCTGGTGCGATTTAATTGGTTATGTTCGAATTTGTATTGACATTTAAGCGTTTTAAAGCCACATGGTATTTAAACCAATTCCATACATTTTCGCAATTTTTATACAGTATTTTTTATATTTCGCTCTTTTTATTAGAAAATTAGTTCGAAACTCTGACTATGGTATTTAAATTGCGGCGTCAAGCGTTGCGTTTTCTGAAGTCAACTAGTGGCAGCGCGCGTCGTACACAAATAACCGCGAAGTTTTCTCATTATCTCGAAGTTCGTTGTAGGGGGTTTACTTTATTTCTATTTTTATTCGTCTCATTTTTGTTCTCTTCTTTATCACTTCTTACCTCAAAATTTTGACGGTTAGTTGAGGATTGACGCGGCAATTTTGGGATACCCCTAAGATTTGTGATTATGAATGGACTCAAAATTGCATTCCTAGCAATTCGGACTTAGTGACGCTATTTTCGAAAAATCTGTAAAATTCGAAATAAGATGAATTCAGCGATTAGGCTGAGTATGTTCTGTCATTAAACAAATAAGCAGCGAATGCATTAATTAACATTTATACTTCTGAAGTGTTGAAGAAAACCTGGTTTACCACTTGCAGAAAATCCAGAATTAAATTTATAAATAAAGAGATAGGAGGTAAATTTATAATTACATAAAACTCAGAGTTATATTTTTAATTTCATAACCCAGACATTGTCTTGCAGCGAATAAAATCCAGTAAGCCAGATTATTTACCAGGGATCAAATAACGATTATAATCCAAATTTCAACTCAAAGTATCATGCAGTAGTGATAAAGTAATTTTTTTCTTAAAAGTTATAACAGTTACGGTCTCTGCTATATACATTTGCTTTTTGGCATTTTCCTCAAATTTTATGAATATTTTGAAATTTCAAATCAATATAATTTTCGCAGATTCTAGAAAAACAACGAAATGCTTAGTATGCATGGTCAATAATAACGTGGTAGTGATCGCTTCGCTTTGCGACAGCTCTGTTAAAAGAATTGGGGTTACCGTATTCGATGGTTTCCTCCCCATTGCTCGCTTCTACTTTTTTTTGTGCTTCTGGTTTCTCGCAAGTGGACCTTAGGGGCATGCTTTGACATTAAAATTAGTAAACTCCTCATTCGTAAAAAAAGAAAGCACGCTCTTAAATCAAGAGCAAATAAAAATCAAGCGACTCCTATGCCCAGGGCATATCGTGTCAAATGGACGCAAACGCTACAGTTCTACCACCAACAAATCCAGAAGTAGTTGAGGTCAACGTTTTCACTTGTGAAACTTTTTTCTTCTACATATAATTATATCATTTTAGAAGCTAGGCGTGAAATTTAATTCAAAGTATTGTATTAAAAACATTTCAACCTTGTTAATTAATAATAGTTTTGTTTTTCTATTCCGCTACAGTTCACACTGGCTATCATCCATCAATTTCTGGATATTTCAAACAGCTTGCAGTATAATGAGAGAAAGTCATGAAGTGCAAAACAATCAAGCCATTGAATCGTTTATGCCTACAGCTTAGATTTTCATTTCTATCTTCCGCAACTGTTAATGAGTTTAACTGCAAAAAAAAAAAAAAATTATTACCAACGAAAAGCATCACGCTGTTTTCACCTTAAACTAAAATTTAGTGTACAGCAAATGTGAATACTGTTGGCACTAAGTGCAGCTATTTAACGTCCACAAACTGTAGTAAAAATGCACTTAAAAACGCTTTAAAAACCTGGAGTGAAAAACCTTCAAAGCACAGCACAGCAGCACAATAGCAAAAAAAAAAAAAAAAAACAAAATAGGCTAAAGAACATAGGACACACAAACGCACACACTCGTAGCAGTTTGAAAGGAGGAAGTGTTCACACGCACGCATGGATTTTCATACGCATGCGAGAATATACATACATAGCTGGAAAATGTAGATATACAAATCTACACACACACGCACATACTGAACGATGGATGAAATAAATGAACCAATTTATTCGTTAATCGAAAAACGAATATCTTCTTAACTACTGTTGTAGTGATTCCTGCTGCAGCTGCAATTGCGGCTCTAACCAACTACTGTTTCATTGCTGCTGCTGCTGTAGTGCTGCTGTGACCGACTGTTGCTGTTGTTGTTGTTGTTTACTACGAGTATTAATGTTGCTGTGCCCACTATTGCTACCGCTTGTTGTTTGCTGCTGGCTGTTAGCGTCGCCAACCACTTATTTTACACAACATGCGATAAGATATAGCCGCAGCCTCCACTTTTTACCACATTCAGCGTGGCCCAATGTGAACCACTTTGTATGCTTCCTTTTTCTTTGTTATTATTTTTTATTTTTCCTTTTGGTTTGTGGCTGCTGCTCTGCTGCTTTTTTGTTTTTAATATTTAGTGCACTTCTAGTGTTTTCTATATTGCGCCACGTTCTTTCCTGTTTTTGTTCTACGATTTTTTATAAGCAAATTAATGATTGAAATTATCTGGAAGCCAAAGTAGTCTGTTGTTGCGCCTGTTGCTGTCGCATCGACGACCACTTGTTTAGCTGCTGCCGCTAACAACACTGCTGGCTGTCCCCAGCTACCATCTTGTGGGATGGTGAAACGAAACGGGGATAATGCTAGCCTTGACTGCTGCCACGACAAACTGCAATTTTCAATATTTACCACACCAGCCGATCAACCAGCAGCAGATGTGCTATGTCCACCCAAGCCAGGCTAGCCTTTCTTTTTGCGTTTTTGCCACTACACACCGCGATGCGGGGAGAACTTGAAATGGGGGGCGCTAGGCGTCAGGAGCTCGGTTGGTCACTCCCAGTCAACTCGCCAAACATGCAACCAGTTAGCCAGTCGCTAGCCGGAATGTTGTGTTGTGATGGTGCTGATGCGACCGCTGAGACAACGCTATCGCCGATCAGCTATCTGCAACTAGAGTATAAGCTACCAATTTTTCGTATCAAATTGCCATGTATTAAATAGAAAATTCATCTTCACTTCCTTGTTGCACTGCTTGGCGCTGTTTATGCCACAATACATACTAGTTGTGGCCACAAGAGCGCTCTTGATGTGGCAGACGGCGTGGACAACTGGCAATCAATAACGTGGCACCAGCGATTGTTGGCTCTGGCCGAAGTAGAGCGGCAAGCTTAAAATATAAAACTAGCATACATCTACTTACAAAAATGATTAGTTGTAAACATATTTAGATGTAGAAGACTTGCATATTCGCACTGAATGGCATTCAAATAAAGGGTGTCTAAATAAAAATTTCAGATAGTATATTTCATAAAAATAACGCCGACACATATTGACTATTTAATTTACTTTATTTAATTTTAATTATTTCACATTTGTAAATATACTTTTTCATTCTACAATAAACACAATTTCTACATTCAGTTCGATAAGATAACTGGATTGCTTGCACTAATTTTGCACTACTTATCCCCACCCATAATATAAACAATGATCAAGCCACCAATCAATCAGTTTTAGAGTCTTAGATTTCTTGATACTACCCGGGAGTCAATTTCTCGCGAGTACCGCTTCCTCGCGAGCTTCTCGTATATCGCCAATCTCGTAAGGTATTTTGCTGTCCTGCACTTATGCGTTCTGCTCAATTTTTATTAGAAACAATGAAAGAATGAGATATGCCCGTCTCGATAAATACTTGACATTTCTCAGGAGAATGACGATGCTCTAGATTGTATCGAGAACTCGCTTTCTATCGAAATACTCGTGAATGTTCGAGCAGAAATCTAAAGCTCTAATCAGAATTGAAAACAAAACTAAGTGCGTAATCTTACTTACATATATATAGCTCATTCAACTTTACTAAAATAAGGTAAAAGTTCCAAGTGCCTACAATATACTATTGATGTTTGGCTTTTTTTTTCTGAGGAAGAGCAACTGGGGATCGGAAACCATGCACGGTCTCGTTGAAAAAGCCAATGTATCTTCGGATAGTGGTTGTTTGGGGCGGATTTGGAAGCAGTGGCAAAATGGTACTTATCACGATTTAACGCCATTAGACTTTTTGTAGGGTGCTGTGGACGACTGATGTTATGCGATATGAATCACCCAACACAGTTGTTGTTCCAATTTCACTGGAAAAAAGAATATCTCTGGAAGAAAATAAGGAATGAAATGGCGCTTACGAAATATTTACTACTTTTGGAGAAAAAACACTTTATTTAAGTAGATTTTTATTCACTTTAAAGCAACCTTTACGCAAGCTGGAGAAAATATCGCTATGTGAAGAAAAAATTACATCAAAATAAATAAAAATTTTCTTAGGTACTTTTGTTTCATCCACCATCCCTTGTCAAATTTGGGTTTGAGTCAACATTTTATAAATAGTAATACAAACGCCGAAGCCAATATTTTTTTCTGTAGTCGTAGTACCATATTTCTCTCACATTTTAGACTCAAATAAGAAATGTGCGCTCTACATTCGGTGGGTCCCGGGTTGAAATCCTGGCCAGGGCATTGAACATCAAAAAAATTATAGAAGGTTTTTCTAATAGCTGTCTCCCCTCAATGGCAAAACCTCCGAATGTATTTCTGCCATGGAAAAAAACTTCTCACAAAAAAAAAAGAACACATTCGCCGTGCGGAGTTGGCGTAAAACTGTAGGTCTCACAGTTTGTGTTACAATATCAAGGCGCACACCACAAATTGCAGGAGAAGTTCGACCAAAATCGCTTAAGCGGTTATAGCGTCAATTAAGTAAGTAAGTAAGTAACTCAAATTTCAACTTAAAGTCTATATGTCAACTACTCCTCTAAATTAGTGTGAGCTGCCAACGAGCAAATTTTACTGTTTCATAAAAGAAACATTTGCTCATAAAGGGAAATCGTTTTGTGGAGATTTTGCCTACCAAAGCTTGTATTGGGTTTTAAAATATTCTACGTGACGATCTAAGATACTCACTCAGTTTTAACATAGAAACAATACTTTTTATCGATATTAAAATATTTTTACAACGTAACGTTTACTATTAAAAACTCCATGCAATGGCTTCATTTGAATACTAAATTACTCCCCTTATTGCTCATTACTTTATATGTACATACATATTATCGAATAGTATGACAAATTAATAGGCAGCGCAGTTGTAGCTTAAAATAAATTCTTTACGAACTTGACAAATGTATTGCATTCGTTTTAAAAACAAACAAAAATATACATGCATTACAAATAAAAACTGAAGCAATAAATAGGAAATTGTTGTAGACTTTAGAAAGGTGCAGGCCTGTACATACTTACTACGTATGCAAATAATTAGAGGCTATGTACTGTATGACGTCAAAAGTAAAAACAAAAAACAACTTAGCATGGATGCATGTAGTAAATATTATGACACGTGTTATTTTTAATGAGTTGTGCAAAATTAAATTGACGAATGCAAAGGAAGTGAGTGCTGTCTCAGGCAGTTCGATGCACAAGCGTGTGTTCGCTGACATTACTCGTAATTATCAAATGTGACAGTTAACATAAACGGGACTGAGAAAAAGGAAATATTCGCCCCATTGACGACTTGTCGCACACTCCCTATGTTTCTATGAACATATTTCTGCTTCCTTTTCCACACTCCCTCCCAATTTGACAACTGCTACTAAATACAACCTTTACCCATTTGAACTGACAACGGCGGTACTATCAAAGAACAATGCAAAGCGTAGGGATTAACTATAAAGACAATGACAAAACCAAGTATTATGTTATGGTCATGCAGAGACAATAACAAGGATATTAAATTCCAAAGCAACATTTGCCGATTTTAGTAGAAATTATCGTACGCTTTTGATGAAGTGGATGAAGGCGGTCGGTCGGTCGGTCGATCGGTCGGCCGATTGGCTTTGAAGTCAGTTTGTGAATTCTTTAAAGTGAAGTCGAGTTGAAAATCCAGAATGTCGGCCTACCATGGCACAGGTGAGTGAGTGTAATTTAATACATTTGAAGGGGTGTCAATATACGACGAGGGTATGAAGCATATATAGCATTTGGAAGCGTGCATAGAGTGGGCAGGCAGACAAGAGGAGATGGCTTACAAATTGGCTTCTATAATTAAAATTAAAGTTATAAAATTAGTGATTTAATTTGAATGCTGGTTTTTGTGATGACTTTCACCGAACTGCCATAAATTATTACTTTTTATTCATTATACTTAAACTGAAAATTAATTTTAATAAGTTTTAATGACAAATAAATTATTTATTGCAACATTTACTTGGTATGTTTACATTACAAGAACGTCCATTTCTCACGACAAATAGAATATTAAATTTTTAAAGAGCTATTTACATATGTTCAATCGTTGAAAAATTACCGAGAAATTAATAAAATCACAAAATGTTGAGTGAAATAAAAAAATTTAAAAACCTTTTACTAGTGACTAGTAGATACCCGCGACTTCGTCTGCGTTGCTTACTAAGTTTTCAAATTCTTACAGCAGATTTGGACTGAAAATCCAGCTTCAATGAATTTAGTCACAAATATTAAGTCGGTAGCAATCCTTAAATAAAATTTCCAATGAGATATCTACCAAATATAGTTGGAACTAACTTAAGGATCTACTTTGTCCCGATTATGGATAAGAAACATTGTGTTTAGCTGCACTAAACATATTAGATTTAAACTAAATCCATAAATATGGATTTTCGAGAAATCTCGACTGCTCAGCCATCTTATGAATTTTTATACATACTTTCAATATTTTTTAGCAAAATATATATATATATGTATACATTATAAAAAGATTTCTAATCGCACCTGCACCATAATTTTCTAATATTATCAATATCGAATTTTTCGAAAAAGTACTCACACACCCACGTTTCCAATTTCATCAAAATCGAACCAAAAATAGAGATTTGTTAAATAATTCTCACCTCTAGCGCCACATAGCACACCCATTTCACATAAAAGTATTTTTTTTTCACCAGCACCTTGCCTTTCTAATAAATATCATCAATATCGGATCATAAATACAGATTTTCGGAATAGCTCCATTCTAGCGCCACCCAGCGGATCCGTTTTTTTCCTAAAAATTATTTCTCGTCGTACCCCATTATACTACTTACGTTTTTAATTTCATCCAACTCGGATAATTAATACAGATTTTCCGCCAAATTCTCCTCTAGTGCAACCTAGCGCATTTATTTTTCGTTACAGTAGTTGTTATTGCAGCAGCACCATAACCAGTGGCACACATAGAAAAATATTTGGAAGGGGTAACGTTAATTTAATAAAAAAAAATAAATTAAATTAATTTCGAGATAGTTAAGATTTTGGTTGGGGTTCAAGATATATTCGCCGCCATAGTTACTTCAAAGTTGCATCATATTATATTAAATTCAAATGGCGAATACCCGAAACGTTTGCAATTTTTATTCGATAAATAGCTGCTTTTGCTCAGAAGTATCTTAAAAGTGATGTATGTATATTGGAACAGTTTTCCGTCATCCCTTTAGTTCGAAAAATTACACTGAAGATGGCACAACGCCAAAACCGGTTGGTCTCCAAATCAAACTTGACAAGTGACGGAAAAACACAAGGTCAAAAAGAAACATACATATCATAAAAGTATTTAAAAAGAAAACTTATTTATGCTCCCATACAATCTTTGTGGTACTCAGAATCGATACTTTTAAAAATCGTGTGCGGTCGATATTTTTGAAAATTGAATTCGTAGTACGTTTGTCATCGATGCAATCCTACACGAGTTTCTGTGCCACAATCAAACCATAATCTTATAATAATCGGTAGTATTTGTGAAGGCTTGTGACTGCTGAAAAGAGCATACTTTTTATAGAGAGTTGCCACATATTTAAAAATTTAAATACAAAGGCGCAAGAATGCTTTATTTAACAAACATTTTTGCAGGGCGTTGACACCTGTTCAAAAAATGAAATATACATTAATTAATAAAATAAATGAAACACCACAACATTGGATTGAAACGAAAGACATTTGTAGGAAAATGGTTTTGAAAACTGTGCGTTTTTATTGGGTTTCGGAACATATGCCATACAAGGCATCTGGCAAGCCAATTTGAAAGGCATAAATCAGCCGTTTGCAAGATCAGCTTTATCAAAGAAATAAAAAAGGCATTAATATAGCCATGGGCGGATCCAGCAGGGGCCAATGGGGGACATCCCACCCCCTCCTCTCCCACCCAAGACCTCGAAGTCTGATAGATTACTTGTATACCGTAAAAATATTGTATTTGAGATAAATCGAATTCAGAAATTCGCTTTGGAATCATTCTGGAATAAGCCATATAAAAATGTCACTAAAATACAAATTGTAATTTTAGTTGCTTTATAAAATATTTTCTTGATACTGTTTATTGACTTTAGTATAATTTGATGCAATACAAATTATGAATTTTTGTTTGTTTTATTTTTCTGTCAGTCATTTTATCAATTAGGTATAAATTTTTCTTCTAATCGATTGAACCTCACACCGACTATCATTCCGAATAACACTTACTCCAGATTTGAGGATATAACTATGTAGAGAGTATAGCTCAATGCCGATTTGACGTATTCTAGGTTTAGCAAAAATTACCTACATGCTTCCTTTTGTAATATTTAACGCATTGCGCATTGTGTTCCTTTTTTACCTCAAACTTTTACTAAGCTTTCATATTTTATATGAAGCCAAAAACTAGCAAAACATGCAGTTGAGTTTCAAAAATATTACGATAACAAGCTCTCTTTATAAAAATTTACTAAATATGAGCTATATATATTTGTTGTTTATAGTTCAGTAGTTTTTCTACATCAATTCTAGCAATATAAAAACAAGTATTCTCTATACAAAAAAAAAGGGGAATAACGGCAAATCCATAATATGGCCATTAACGAATAAACCGGCTCTCATGCTAACAAACATTATTCAAGAGCGTGAGAAATGTATTCTAAAAACATTGAAGTTCATAGTGGAATTAAAGATTCCCTTTTAAATCTCACATGTTGGTATGCGCAAGTACTCATAATTAAACTTAAAAAAATCTTAAGTTGATAATCAAACATGATTTCCTTTCAGAAGCCACAGATGCATATATGTAAATGAGCTGACACAACGTCACCATTGCGAGAAGCTTCTCTAAAAACTATAGGATACAATTTGTGTACACAACTATTAATAATTTATTCTACAATAGTTTACGCTTCTTACGATTATTCTAAAAAAAAAAATTTATAAAACCAAAGTTTTACACATATCGATTTGCTGACTTTTATTTTTTGGGGAATACTTGGAGTTGGTGCAATGTTAGCAGAGCACTTCGGTAAGCGGTAAAAGTGAACACTTCAGTAACTTTAACACCTGCAGCAGCAGTAAACAAAATTAACAAGCATTTGGAGCTACCTGGG
This sequence comes from Anomoia purmunda, assembly GCA_951828415.1. Classification (NCBI taxonomy): domain Eukaryota; kingdom Metazoa; phylum Arthropoda; class Insecta; order Diptera; family Tephritidae; genus Anomoia; species Anomoia purmunda. Next base: position 85,183,257 of record OX639994.1, read on the forward strand.
CGTATACGTATCATTTAAGGACCAGAAAAGCATTTTTTTTTTTTGCCATTTTTTTAAATGCACTTAAAAACTAACAAAGGCTGTGAAAATCAGTTTGCATTAAAAAAGTATGCAAGAAATTTACAAAAGCTATCACTTGTGGGATAAAATTTCGTAGGAAGTATTCGCTGATAACGAACATTTTTCTAAGAAATAAAAATACATTCAAACCGCTGAAGAACTGGGGACTCGCTTATAACTATAAAAGTAATAAGTAAAAGTATTTAGCTAACATTGCTTATTGGATATTCAAATCATATTCCATAATCCATTTTCTATGAAAACAGTCGATATTTCCACTAATTTGGATTCGACATTTATACAACATACTAAAATGTTTACATACATATATGTACATATGTACAATGCAATGTGATGAGTTTACTATGATATTTATACTACGTGCACAATGTGTTTCATGATAAAGCTGCTTTGTTAATTTTTCTATCAAAATAAAAGCACAAAAATTCACCACATTTAAAAAAATGCCACCCAATTTTCGAGCTCCATCAATCTTAGTTAAGTGTGACTTTTTAGCAATTTTCGTTTTGGCAAAACAGGTTTAGATAGCTCACGCATGATTCATTCTTGTGCTTTATTTGATAAACATCGTCAGTTTGGTCTACAATTTAGCAATGAATCGTCTTACAAACGAACAACGCTTGTAAATTCTTCTTCTTCTTAATTGGCGCTATAACCGCCTAGGCGATTTTGGCCGATTTCAATATTGCACGCCAGCCGCTCCTCTGCTTTGCTGCCTGGCGCCAGTTAGATATCCCAAGTATAGTCAAGTCCTTCTCCACCTGGTCTTTCCAACGTAGAGGAGGCCTTCCTCTTCCTCTGCTACCACCAGCGGGTACCGCGTCGAATACTTTCAGGGCTGGAGCATTTTCCTCCATACGTACCACATGACCTAGCCAGCGTAGCCGCTGAATCTTAATTCGCTGAACTATGTCTATGTCGCGGTACAGCTCATACAACTCATCATTCCATCGTCTGCGGTATTCGCCATCGCAAAGACGTAAAGGACCAAAAATCTTTCGGAGAATCTTTCTCTCGAACACTCCAAGCGCCATCTCATCCGATGTTGATAGGGTCCATGCTTCTGCGCCATACATTAGCACGGGCATGATGAGGGACTTATAGAGCGTGGTTTTCGTTCGTCGAGAGAGGGCTTTACTGTTCATTTGCCTACTCAGCCCAAAGTAGCACTTGTTGGCAAGAGAGATTCTTCGTTGAATTTCAAGGCTGACATTATTGTTGGTGTTGATGCTGGTTCCAAGATAAACAAAGTCCTCTACTTTGTCAAAATTGTAACTGTCAACAGTGATGCGGGAGCCAAGACGCGAATGCGCTGACTGTTTATTTGATGACAGGAGGTACTTCGTTTTGTCCTCGTTCACCTCCAGACCCATTCGCTTCGCTTCCTTGTCCAGCTTTGAAAAGGCAGAACTAACGGCGCGGTTGTTGAGGCCAATGATATCGATATCATCGGCATACGCCAGCAGTTGCACACTCTTATAAAAGATGGTACCTGACCGGTTTAATTCTGCAGCTCGAATTATCTTTTCTAGCATAATGTTAAAGAAGTCACACGATAGGGAGTCACCCTGTCTGAAACCTCGTTTGGTATCAAACGGCTCGGAGAGGTCCTTCCCAACTCTGACTGAGCTGGTGGTGTTGCTCAGTGTCATTTTACATAGCCGTATTAGTTTTGCAGGGATACCAAAGTCAGACATCGCGGCATATAGGCAACTTCTTCTCGTGCTGTCGAAAGCTGATTTAAAGTCGACAAATAGATGGTGTGTGTCGATCCTCTTCTCACGGGTCTTTTCCAATATTTGGCGTATCGTGAATATCTGGTCGATGGTAGATTTACCAGGTCTAAAGCCACACTGATAAGGTCCAATCAGTTCGTTGACGGTTGGCTTTAGTCTTTCACACAATACACTCGACAGAACCTTATACGAAATGTTAAGAAGGCTGATCCCGCGGTAGCTGGCGCATATTGCAGGATCACCCTTCTTGTGGATTGGGCAGAGTACACTTAAATTCCAATCGGCGGGCATGCATTCGTCCGACCATATTCTGCAAATAAGCTGGTGCATGCACCTTACCAGCTCCTCGCCACCATGCTTGAATAGCTCAGCTGGTAACCCATCAGCTCCAGCGGCTTTGTTGTTCCGTAGCCGCATAATTGCTATTCGAACTTCATCGAGGTCGGGTGACGGGATGTTAATGCCGTCATCAGCGATTTGGGGTTCGGGATCTTCATCTTCTCCGGCGACACTTTCGCTGTCACCATTTAGCAGAGTGGAGAAGTGTTCCCTCCACAATCTAAGTGCGCTTTGGATATCAGTCACCAGATCGCCGTTCTTGTTCTTACAGGAATTCGCCCCGGTCTTAAAACCTTCCGTAAGTCGCCGCACTTTTTGGTAAAATTTTCGGGCGCTTTTCATGTCGGCTAGCATCTCAAGCTCTTCACACTCACGTATTTCGGCCTCTCTCTTCTTTCTACGGACGATACGTCTCTCTTCCTTTCTCAACTCCCGGTAGCGTTCCCATACAGCTCGCGTTGCGCCCGATCGCAGCGTGGCCCTGTAGGCAGCATCTTTATTTTCCGAAGCGGCGCGGCATTCCTCATCATTGTAAATTAATGAACTTTATTATCAAAATGTGTGCGCAGTTAAGAAAGTGCGCGCGCTTCTTCCATTTTATAGTCAATTTAATTCAACTACTGATACGGTATTTCGGGCTATTGTGATTAAAATTTACATTGTTGGACACCAACACGCTTGCGTAGTGTGCGAACTGAGGAAAACATCGCAGCTGTATCGGCCAGTGTTAGTAATGGCCGTGAATAATCGATTCGGCGACGTCCGCAGCAATTGGGAAGGATTTAGGCGTGAAGCCTTTCAAAATACAGCTGGTGCAAGAACTGAAGGCGAAAGATCTACCACAACAACCAATTTTTGGTACGTGAACAAGCAAAAACAGAGCAGCCAGAAGTGTCACGTTGAGAGTATTTTTTGTGGGCCTATGTTAAGGTCCATGTCTTTAGCGACAAGCCATCTTCAAATGACGCACTGTAAGCCAACATTGAAGCATTTGTTCGTAATATACCGGACGAAATGTTGGAAAGAGTATGGCAATATTGAACACAGCCTCATAATATGCAAACATTAAATTATATCGACCGTACTATCGTGGATTCCAATAAATGTTTCATGCATTTGTCTGAACTTTATATTTTTTTTAATTTAAAATTTGAGATAGCTCATAAGTAGTCACCCCTTTTAATAAGTAAAGTACAATTTTAAATAGCTGGAAACTCCTTTTGCTGTTGACGATTGAATAATTCATTAATTTGCACTTCACTCCTTCGTATTTTTGAACAGGGGGAAAGAAAATTTGGGACCCAACGTGCAACGTGACAACGTACAGTAGATAGTACTTCAGATTTCACATCCAGGCATTTTTCATGCACCACCAGAGCTAGTCACTGAATTGGTAGAACACTGCGGCAGAAAGAAACTCTCCTTGATACTCGTACGCGACGCCAATGCACATCATGAGACCTGGAGAAGTACCGACACCGAACAGCTTTCAGAGGTGACTACATTCTAGAACTCATCCTTGGTAATAAATTAGAAATATTAAATGTTGGAAATTTACCCAAATTTTTTACCCGCAATCTTAAATAGGTCCTGGCCGTAACTATATGTAATATTCTAATGAAAACGTTACTGAAGAACTGATTCGTGCCAAAAGAATCTTGGGTAATATTCAAAAGGAGCTGGCAGAAAACATAAGAAATTCGATTGAATTAGAATATATGGTAGAACACTTCAACAGACTAACCATCCATGCGTATAAGGAAAATTCTCCTATATATATATTCACGCGAATTTCGCTATTTATTTAACAGGAGAAAATGAACTGCAGACTTGCCAAAATATAGGATCACTTTAATCCTACACAATACAGAGACTAGGCAAGCAAAGCGAGTGAGTCGCAGTAATGTCTGCGAAAACATAGAACAAATTACAGAGCCTTCAAGACTCTATAAGATAATGTGCAAAATCAACGATACATCATATGCCGGTCTAAAAAAACTGTCGGGGGTTATACTAAGAACAAGGAGAAAAAACTACTTCCAGACACTCATTACTAAGAATATACCCGATTTTCAGAGGAATAACCGGTTGAACAAATTTTGAAAATAAGTAGGAGCAGCCAGTGGATGGCAAAGGAGATATGCTCAGAAGCCAGATTGAGGAGGGCGGCGAGTACTTTCAACCAACTTAAATCTTCTGGGACTGACGGCATCCTTTCAGATATGCTACTTTAAAAAATTATCAGAAGAAGCACTACATTCCGCACCTCGAAAAGAAGGACCCAATTCATTTGAAAACCTTCTGACTGATCTGCTTCAAATCATTCGAATTAAAACCTTTAGTGAAAGGATCCAATTAGACTTCAGTACAACCAGAACATAGTGCACGAAGGTGGGACTGAATTAGAATTCGTCAAAAACCACCGTTATACCATTTACGAAGAAATGTAAACTTGAAGGTCTAACCCTATTCGAATGGTTGGAACAAACATCAGAAATCAGAATTTCTAAGTATAATACTAAACGAAAACCCTACTCTGGAAATCACACTTAGAGGAAGTAGCGAAGAAACCTGTGAGAGTATTTATGACTTCCATGACAAGAACGACTTAGAGCGGCTCCCCAAAACTACTGAGACAGATTTGTGCGCCTATTGTACGTCCCCTCTATGGGCTATTATTGGGTAGGATAAAACTAATCAACAGAGACTGGCTGCGCGCCAGCCTTACAGGAGCTATGATAATCTGTTTGACTCAAGCCATGGAAGTTCTGCTGGAGCTGACACATCTTCACATTCACATTCAGACTCGGCCCATAAGTGCAGTGAACAATTATTTATCGCCAATCAAAATATTAATTTCGTCCCATCACTTGATATTCATATATATAAAATATTTAAACTTTTTAACACATTAAATTTATAACTTGAAGAACAAGTTATCCTCACGTCAAACAAACTAACTATGCATGCAACAAATGAGCAAAAAAAAAACCGTAAAGAGAACCAAAATGCAAACTGGAAATGTCTGCACTGACCTAATTATTAACACAACCAGAGCACCAGATAATCAGCCAACCAAACGGCAACCCCAGCAACGGACGGAACCAACCAAACCCAACAATCCAACCAAACAGCAACAAGACAGACAAGCGTACATGAAGAAATGAGCAAACCAACCGACAATTCAAGTATTCTCCTTCTCTCCCCGCACCAATCCAATATATAAGTACGATCGCTCAATGAAACCATACACCGACGTGAGCTGCCAACAACAATAAGCTCGGAAAGAAGGCAGTAGCATGAAGTCGCGGCGGACGAATGGTTGGGTCTTCTGTGGCTGCGGTTTCGGTCACCCCTCGTTTCCTTTCATACTGAGTGAATCAGGAGCAACCAAGTAAATAGACGCTGTCTGCGCTCGTTTCATTCAGGATTCGCCTGTTACCACTTCCCCGTCTCTGGCAGTGGGCGGCTGTAGGTTACGGTAGGACCCAAACGAGGCTGCAGATGTGGCAGCAGCGCAACTACTTAAATGTAAAAAAAAAAATAAATAAATAAAGAAAAAAACTTGTTCACTTGCTAGTAGCAGCAGCAATCAGGACAAAACTTTGCAATATTTTCAACAGTCATCATACCATCCACACTCCACCATTCCATGGTCGGTTCTTAAAAAAACAAAGATTTTTGGTAGTTCGTTTCGTATTGTAGCTATGGCGTGTGCAACATACAAAATGCCCGCCGGCGCAACGGAAGATGGTGGGACGACAACAAATGACAGAGCAAAAACAAATAATGTGATAGACACATGAATTCAAATGTACATAGTATGTATGTATGTGCAATAACTGTAAAAAGCAGGCATATCATTTTCTCTCAAGTAGATTGGACAAATGTACAAATCCTTAAAATATGTCAACAGCGTTGGACGTATAATTTACTAGTACTAGGAAAGTAGGGTCTGCAGTTGGGACGTGTTGGTGACGGGTTTTACGTTATGTTAAGTTTTTTTTTCTGACGTTTTAGCCGAGAGGCTAGCATACCAATGCTCTAGAAATATTTTTTGACACTTATAGTAGACCATCCGACTTTTTCTTTTTGTACATTGTTTGTTTATATTGGCTTGTCTTTTGTTATTAATAAAATAATGTAGTCCTCTTTTAAAGGAAGTTATTGTTGTTGCTGGTTACTGGGTTCTACCCTTTTAGGATTAATTTGAATAAACACTTGCCTAGAGTAGTTGGACAGGTGATCGAAATTTTGACGAGCCATAATTCATTTGGTTTTTTACGCAAATCTTACTTAGATCGTTCAGAGAAATAACCAGATTAACTCAAAGAGTTTCTAAAGGTGCTTCAACTCATCGAGCTGGATTAATTGGGCAAGCGGTTTTTCAATTCGCTTTCATCAGTTTTATTTTTCTTTTAGTTTTGGAATCTAAATAGATATCTTATTTAGAGCCTCACGATATGAATAACGATAACGGTATCAAATGATATATGTATATATGTGCTCTTAGTGATTGCCACAAAATATTGATATATATTGATAACAACGCCGGTATCGATTACATTTATAATACTGTAATAATAAAAAGAAAAAGATCAGCTTGCCTTGTCAACGATAGCGATAACAATAACAATTGGAATAAATATCGATAGCAACTCCGAGGTCGATTGGTACCAAGGTTATGATTTCGTTAACGATAAATATATCGATATCTGCGACGATTTCAAATGCATTGGCAAAAACTAGTGTGTAAAATTAAAATGGCTCTAAGAGAAAGAGAAAAACGCCAAAAAGTACGAGAACGCTTCTCGCCTTTCGCCCGTCACTATATCATTTATTGGCTTCGGGACTTAAGCTGGCAATGAACGTTGCAATTTTTTCGATAATACGAGAAGCGCTTGAAATGTATCTATTAACATGGCCAGATACTTCTCGATAACCACACGCTTCATGACCAGATAACCATAAAAATATTTCCGCATAGCATTATCGGGTCGTTTTGATATACGAAAGTGTTTACTAAACTCATATTCTGAATATTTGGGCATTATTTCTGGTAAATATTTTGTCCCTCGCTTGTTTACGAAATATTTTGTATCACTTCTTTAAAACTCGCAATCTGTAACTCTCTTATTTTCAATAAATTCGCTTCAAATGTCTCATCGTCGCTTGAATCACTCTCCGAAGCCTTTAGTTCAGCCATGGCTGCGACCAAATATTCATGTCTTCCATTTAAATTTTCCAGTAAAAATTATTCAGGCAAAGAGAGGACCTCATTTTCTCTCTCATTTATTCTCTCATTTGCCATAGAATCGACTATGGAAACGCTGTCTGATTAATTGTGGCAAAAACTAGTAGCTTCTCGCGAGTTAAGGAACATACTTTATATTACATGAAATGAAATCGCGTTTCGAAATTTATTACGTAGCGCCATAGGTGATATGCATGAGTGATATGCAGAGACATTCATAGCTTCTGTTTTTGATTCGACTACGAAAGGAATACAGTTTTAATTTACTCGCCACTTCGAATAACCATCGCAACTTAACAATTTTTGTGAACCTTATAATGAAAAGATTACTGAAGGTGGCGCAGATTACGGTAATGTTAACCATCTCTTGAAAAATTTGACGCGATGACTACGTCACAACAGATTTTGTTTAGAAAAACCGATTAGGTATGTATGTGCACTCGCAATCATGTGTATCCTTTCCAACTTGTTTAACAATTTTAGTATGTATTCTTTCTAACATGTATACCAACGTGTTTCCTCTCATTTGCCTCCACTGGTACATCTGGTGTGACGTCACAGCCAAGTTACTCTTCGAATTTCAGATCAATCAGCGCCATCTTGTATTCCATCATTCTTGTATGAATCCTTTTTTCACTCTAACTCCCAGTTTCCCGTTTTGTTGCTCTGCAGACCAAACTTCATTAATCTTATGCTTCTACTACATTTCAGCTACCTAGAATACACATTTTTTTAAAAGGTTACAGCACCTTCAAACATACATACATACATACATCCGTCCGTTAGTGTGACATAATTATTGATTTTTCCCTATAGCACTTTCTACTTTCGAGAATTTCACTCAACTCGGTTTGTTGTTTTTTTATTATTATTATAATTTTTTTTTTATTTCGCTACTCTTAAAGCGCTAAATGCACACAGACCAGCAAAAGCGTCCGTCACTTTGGAAAAGTAAGCATTGTACGCGCGCATCCCTGCGGCCATCAGCTACATACATACATACATATGTACATATAAATATAAGGATAGAACGCCTAACGTCGCTAACAACCGGCCGACCGCCGAAACGACTAAACGACTGCACGCTCAACCCAACCCTCGACGAACCTATCATCCTAGCCAGTGAGCCAACAAACTGCGGGAAGAAGTCAACAATTGCGCGAATCCAGCAGTACAAGTATACCTAGTATATTTTGGCAAAAATTACTTTTAATGTGAAGACTCTCAAGTGCGAGTTTGCAGCGAGTGCATGGCCGAATGAGCAAATAGATGAGTGGTACGAGTAATGTAGGCGCTGTGTATGTGTTTTCGGTGCTTGAGCGACGACGAGGAATCGCAAGTAACGCCTGACGCAAATAAAAGGATGCTTCAGAAATAGCAGTACAAAATAAAAATAAAAAACCAACAGGACAAAGCACAGAGGAACTATGGCATGAAACCGCAGCAGTAAAATAGAATGGAACCCACATAACAACACAAGAGTCCTTGAGCCACCGATTCCACCGATTGCTATGCACGCGTGTGTGCGAATGTTAGTGTTTCTGTATGAATGTGTTATTATGTGCGCTTTTTTTTTTGCAGAGCACTGAGTTCTCTTTGGTATTAGGAGGGGAGACGACTGACCGACCGACCAATGTACCAACCGACAAACAGAACCGGCGAGTAGTCAAGTCCAGCATCCACGCTCTACTCCGTAACGTAACAACGGGTAAGTTGCTCGAATGAGAGCTGTAGTTCTGTTTGTTTGCATTTTGTGTGTGTGTGTGAGTGCCAGGAAGAATCTCGAAAACGGACAAATAAGAAGCCAGTTACATCGGAGAGCGTAGCATATTTACCACAATATACACACATACATTTGCTCTATTTTTAAGCTTTTCGATTTTGTGGTATTTTTGCTTTTTTTCAACTGCAAATGAATTTTTCGCTATACATTTGCTTGCTTTGAGCATAAAGTCCAACTCACAATCAGTAACATAGAGAAGAAATAACAATGGATATAAAAGGGTATACAAAAAGTGAAATGAGCTGCAGCACAAAAGTAAATCAAAAACAATATGAAAACAAAACCAAGCTTAGTGGCAGCATCAGTGACCATTCTCAATCTACTTTTTATTATTTCCTCTCTATTATGCTTTGAAAATGAATGAAAATTTAAAAACCAATAATTTAAATTAAATATTTTATACAGGAGAACAGTGTCTATTATGTATAGCCATGAGAGATAAATCGAAAACTTCCCAATTTCTACGATGTGACAGAGATGGTTTATTGCTCAAAACAATTATATGGATTTGAAGCCATTAATGTAGCATAAACTGTTAGCGCAGGCGAATGTTTTGAAAGCCAATTTGTAGACGTTATGAAATGCGGAACATACGCCATGGCTCTTGTTTTTTTACATTTAAATTAGTATTTTTTCACACACAGCTTACAACTGTTCGACTTTGCTTTCGCAAAGTACTATCAACAATCAGGGTTCGATTAAATACAATCGCTATTTTTGGTTTTTTATCGATCAAGATTGATCGCTACTTTGTAATTTTTTATTTTTGTATTAAAAATAACCGTTATTCTTGGACTTTTATTTTTTCGAATTTAATCGTTATTTTGGGATAGTTTTTCGATCATAAAACGTATTAATGTCACCGCTGATAAATTTGTGTGTGTATATTGAAATCCTAGAAAAACCAAGGTCGTTCGTTTTACTAGGAAGTACAAAATTTCTTGCATTTACCTACCTTCGGTGGATGGCGATCAACTCGTACTTTCTGATAGTGTTAAATATATGAGTTTAATCCTGAACTGAGTTTAATCTGCAACTTTTCTGCAAACTGCATCTTGAGGAAAGATTGAAGAAGCTATTGATTGTATTGTACTGTTGTGGGGGATCATTAGCAATCGCTCGGCTCTTTCGCCAAGGGTTGTTAAATAGTTGTAAGATGTCTTAATAAAACCGATATTTTTATAAAGGGTTCTTATTTGGTGGGTTGTCTAGGATGATAATGCGTTCATCAAAACACTAGGATAAACGTTTTGTTGCATATAATTCCAACAAATAGTCTCGGTAAAAGCCCACCAACCCAAGCCGCGGTCACCATCCGAAATGTTAGGTATAAATTTAACTCGTATTGTGGTCATTCAAAGATTTTGCACAGTTCTGATTTCGTGCAAGCTATATTGGATTTTTGTTCACCTTCCATGACTTCTATGAGATCCTTTGGCAACGTCATCCCTTCAAGAGAGGGGTTGGGGTCGGGTGCGATATATGAAACCGAAAGAGACCAGAACATATTCACAGATGGATCGGGACTTGATGGCAGATGTAAAAGAAGTAAACATCTACTCTGATAGCCAAGCGACCATTAGAGTGCTTTGTTCAATAATAGTGCGATCAAATTTGTTAAGGACTCTCTCAAAATAATCTGAGTACCAGGGCACAGCGTTATCCCAGGAAATTGTAAAGCCAATCAATTAGACAGGCAGGGTCCACTTGAAAATTAAACCTTGGCAAAGAGGTTTTCGGGATCAACTTGAACAAATGGGCTTATGAAAGCTACTCGAAAGTGTAGGGACGTGCGAGGCGTTTTTGACAAAGAGTAAAGCAGAAGATGTTAATTTAGCATGGAAGAAAATGCTGAACACCGTCAGCGAAAGCAATTGTAAAAAATCAAAACCAATTTCTAGCCACTCGAAACATATATTTTGTTATGGTAAAATTCAATGGGCTAAAAACTTGATACTCTGAGTACACAAAAAAAGAACTAACTATTGATACACCACCTACATACTAAAACTACTACTACAACTGCAACTTCTACTATTATTTTTCCTAATGCTACTACTAATCACTACCTATATTTATAGTATTTTCTACTACTATTTTGACTAATGTTATTACTAATTTTACTACCCATTTCTACCACTACTTTAATGCAACTACTAATTACTGCAATTATTTTTACTAATTTCTACTACTATTTTTGCTAATGCTATCACTTACTACTACTACTATTTGTACTAATTTCTAATAATGCTACTACTTATTATTACTACCAATTTTTAACTAACTTCTACTTTTTTTTACTAATGCTGCTATCAATTACTACTACTATTTTTAATAATGCTACTTCCAAATACTACTATTTTTTTTACTAATAATTATAATAATTACTACTATTATTTTTAAAAATGCTGTTACTAGTTACTACTACTAGCTACTACCACTACCACAACTATTACTACTACTACTTTCTGCTAACGACTACTATCACTACTACTCCCATATTTAACTCTCTTTCTTTTTGTAGAATCGGCATGGAAGTTTTAATTTTTGTAAATTTCCTAGTAAGTTTGAAACTTCGACTTGTATGGTTTTTGTTAAAGAATTATCCGAATTAAAAAAAAAACAGTTAAAATTAAATGAAGAAAAACTGAATTGTCAAAACATGTCAATATATTTTACTATTAATTTTAGAAACACAACTGTGCATATGTCCTTTATTTAACTACAGTAAGACCTGGTATTATCGTATTCGGTTTACTTATATTCCCTATTTTCGGGTCGCATTGCTATTGCTTTCTAATTATAATACTACCAACGACTTAATGGAGGCTTCAATGTTAGTGGAAGTACGAAATATTGTTCTACCGAAACCGAAGATGTTTCGCAACAAAAACAATGTATACTTGAATGAAAGCGGCTAAGTCCGAAAATTGAGAAAGGATAGTCACGCCATACGTTTGCATGTACATACCTACACAAAACAAAATATAAAAACCCTTACCCAAAAGGAAAATTCTAAACTTGCAAGGTGTCTTGAAGAAAATCAACCAAAAAATCTTACAGTAGCGTAACCTTGACTATAGGCAACACCTTAAAGCAGTAAGTACAGCAAAGTATCTGCCTACCCTGCAAACACACCTTAGTTACCATTGCATTGGTGTGTGTATGCACGTATGTATGTGTGTATGTGTATAGATATGTAAAATGGTATGCAGCTATATACGCGTGAATTGCCTAGCCTAAAAGCTTTACATAATCCCACGGCCAGCGTCAGTGCTACCTCCCCCTTCTCCACCAGACAACCTAACTGCCTAACTGCTGCTGCTCATAGCAAACCAAGCCAGCTAGCCGCCTTCCACAAAGCGACGACGCGTCGTCGTCACCTTTTTTTGTTTGCACTATGCACTCGTATTAGGAAAGCAGACAAAGCAAAGACGCTCGACGCGCCACTGACGAGACATTTAGACAGATAATGGAAATGACGCAAACGAGAGACACAATAGACACGCAAACCCTTGTCGCCGTTGTCGGCTTCGTCATCGGGTGACTGCACAAAAGCACAAGAACAAAGTGTCCGCATAAAAAAAAAGGAAGAAATGCCAAAACAAAAATCGAATTTGAACTACTACAAGCTTCATAAGCCCATCCTTAAAGCTGATTTCAGTATTTAACGATGTAGATACATAAATATCTATGTATGATGTGTAGAAGCATACAGCTACATTCAACTAATTAGGTACAACATGAAAGCCATCACTTTCCCCAGAGCAGGCTAATTTATTGCGTTCTTGTAATATGCTTGAAGAGAAGCTTCCGAAAATACAGATTCTTCGAGAGGCACTTTTGCTTTCAAAGCGAAATCGCAATCGCGGTAAGAGTTCAATGAGATATCATCGATGATTTGTAGAATAATTTGAACAAGCAATATTTTTGTATCGAATCAATTGTTTCATATCAATAAACCGTTAAATTGTCAAATTTTGTTTACATTTGACTTACATTTCATTGAAATAGATTTTAATCTGGAGCAATTTGATTGATTGTGTGACATTCCGAATTTCACGGGTGCCCCAATAATTGGAATTGGGCTCTGGAGATCTGGAGTTTTCTCCCAGCAACACTCATTGAGAGAAGCTCGCAGAATACATGAGTACGCCGCGTGCTATACGCTGAGCTTTTTGCAGTTGACATAGTGGCAAAATTGTTAAATATGATGGGTATTGCCCTTTCCCAGCTTGCCTTTGCTGTATACAGCTGAAGCTGTGATGAACGTTCTTTGATTTGTGTGCAGAACTACCGAGGATCTCTGCAATCTCTTCGGCAACATATTCTCAACCTCCCAAAGTACGGTCGCATCTTGGAAAACGAGAAAACCGGCGAGTATTCGATCACTCAATGAGTAAAAAGCATAGTCTGCTAAGTTTTTCCAAACCGAATGTTCTCATGGCAATACTAACGGGACACCTACCTCTCGGCAACATGCCCGCTACGTTTGGGGTCCCACAGAACGATATATGTAGGAGCTGTAGGGACGAGGAAGACGTAGAGTTCATTAGAAACTTTCTATGCGAGTGTCCTGCACTACGAAAAATACGCTTCAGATTTCTGGGGAACGATTTCTTCGGGAACCTGGGCAATTTTGTGTTTTAGTTAGCTGGGAGGAAATAGTCTTTTGGGTATCACAATGGGTGCTAAGGACACCGAGTGGACTTTTTAGCCCGTTCAATCCAACCTAACTAACATGATTGTATGCTTGACAGAGTTCCACTTAGAAACTGAAATAGTAAAACGTCAAATTACGACAGGCTACTTTTCCAACAGTAATACTTTAATTATAACTCGATTACGTAACGAATATTAATTTTTTGAAAACAAGTTTAATTATGTTTCTCATGAAATATGCATAGGAAATTAGCTAGCAGTTTCATAGTTTTCACAAACTCGCCAAACTTTTTGTACGGACGTTGATCTGAGACTAGTGATAAACATAAATCACTCTCTCAAAGTGGCTCTGAACAGCGCGAGGACACGCAAAGGAAACGCAAAATGAAGGTTTGTATTTCACTAATGGTGGAAGGTTTCATTGCAACTTCCGCGCGGGATGAACCTGGAGGGGTTTGTCCAGAAAATAAACGCAGTCAGCACACGTGAAGTGATCTACAAGCCCCAACATTAAAAAAAAAACATATAAATCTTTATCAAAATTTTCTTTTTAATACTGAAATGCTTCCAGATGTTCTAGAAGTATTTCCACATCAAAAAGAAAAAGTTGAAGAAACGTCTTTAACTATTTTTTTTTGTGGTTAGGACACGATATGTTTTAAGTGTCTACATCGGTGTGTTGCTAATTAGTTTACCACCGCTGTAAATATGTATGGACGTATATATACTTGCATACATACATATATCTATTATATGTAGATAACCAAATTGAATAGCAAGAAAAGTAAACAACTTTCCAGAGCTAGCATACTAATAGCTCTGCTTTTGGACTAGATTGCCCTTTTGTAAATCATTGGCGCCAAGGATGTATGCACATATTGTAGTAAATGTATATGTTTAAAGTTAAATATATATATATACATATATTGTCTGTATGTATGAAACATACATATGTATTTGTATATATACTTTTATTATTACTTATATGCTCGTATGCTCAGTATATATAATTAAGTGTATATTTGTAAAATTAATTTGTTCAAAATATTTATTGTCGGCGCAATACAAACATCATCGTTCAATATAGTCGAGCTTTAATTTTGGTTGCTTCAAGTTGTTCAAGAAACTAAATGATTTGGTCGGGGGGTGAACGGACCAAAACATGCTATATACATATGTACATATGTATGCCTATGTTTATTTGCCATCATTAAGAAAACTGTCGACCAAAACCGTCACCATTGACGGTTGTTTTAATAAATAATTTTCGTACTTATATCCTGTGCTGCCTAGACTGGGCTCGGTATTTAGGGTATACGTGAAATTTTTCTCTCAAGTGAATAAGGAAGCAAGATAATGTTTTACACAAAGTTTACTTTTTCCACTTTGTGAAGGAAGGTATTTTTCGGTGCATTTCGCTTAGCTACCCCGAAATTAAACAATCCCCTTAACCACCCTTGTTTTGAATACATATACAATTCTTTTATCAATTTGCTTCCTCGTTTGTAAACAGGAGTCCGCAAGTCTATTCGGCTTATAAAGGCAGACTATGTACATATTGTTTATGCATGGTTCAAATCTTCTTGGAACTTTTCCCTTAAAATTATTTTGAACCTACTTCAGAAAAAGGAGGAAGTTCTCAATAAGCCTTGTACATTTTTTTATGATAATGATAATGATAATGATAATGATAATGATAATGATAATGATAATGATAATGATAATGATAATGATAATGATAATGATAATGATAATGATAATGATAATGATAATGATAATGATAATGATAATGATAATGATAATGATAATGATAATGATAATGATAATGATAATGATAATGATAATGATAATGATAATGATAATGATAATGATAATGATAATGATAATGATAATGATAATGATAATGATAATGATAATGACAATGATAATGATAATGATAATGATAATGATAATGATAATGATAATGATAATGATAATGATAATGATAATGATAATGATAATGATAATGATAATGATAATGATAATGATAATGATAATGATAATGATAATGATAATGATAATGATAATGACAATGATAATGATAATGATAATGATAATGATAATGATAATGATAATGATAATGATAATCATAATGATAATCATAATGATAATGATAATGATAATGATAATGATAATGATAATGATAATGATAATGATAATGATAATGATAATGATAATGATAATGATAATGATAATGATAATGATAATGATAATGATAATGATAATGATAATGATAATGATAATGATAATGATAATGATAATGATAATGATAATGATAATGATAATGATAATGATAATGATAATGATAATGATAATGATAATGATAATGATAATGATAATGATAATGATAATGATAATGATAATGATAATGATAATGATAATGATAATGATAATGATAATGATAATGATAATGATAATGATAATGATAATGATAATGATAATGATAATGATAATGATAATGATAATGATAATGATAATGATAATGATAATGATAATGATAATGATAATGATAATGATAATGATAATGATAATGATAATGATAATGATAATCAAAATAACAGTAATGATAATGATTCTAAAAATGGTATTGCACCATGGTTGTATCGTTCACTAAACATAGGAAAATTAAAATTCAAATTAAATTTAAAAAAAATACAAATAAAAAATTGTTTTAAAAAGAAAAGCTAAAACGTAAAACTGTATGCGAAACCATCAACTCAAGAAAACTAATAGGATTTTGCATGTTAGTGTTAAGTGTATAAACACCTATACATATATACGTTTAACAAATCTCTATTCGAATATATCCAACTTGACAGGCGCCGAATATCCTACCTATGAAAAATTCTTCAAGGACACACGAAATTGAATCTACGTTCCAACATACTATAAGTACATACATATAAGCAGGTATATAATTTTACGAATTTATATATCTGGTTATACACAATATATATACATTCATACATACAAACATAAATACCTTAATGTTTATAACAACAAAAAAAAAGACGAAAAACCAACAAGCAAAAACACAAAAAACACTTAGACTCAGAGACAGACAAACGAAAATGCAAAGAATAGTCGAACAAAACCATTTCAGAGAATACACAAAAAGTCACTGAAACTCCCCTTAAGTCCGCGCCAAAGCCCAGCCAAACAATGTCAGCTCGTGCGCATATAAATTTTCACCGCATACAATAATATTCCGAGGAAGACTACATCAACAGAATAATACTGAATAGGCGAATAAAAACTGTGCAATTGAGGGCAGGGGTGAAGAAACAAAACAACACGAACAAAGGCAGTAAACGTAGACAAAAGAACCGAAAATCCTTATTTATGTGCCTACACACATACATACCCGTGTACATATACATACGTACATACATACTTACATATATCTACAATGGCGCAGTAACGCAGCCAGTCCAGCCCCACCCGGTTTCATGCTGCCCCACATTTCGAACAAGCGACAACAAAAGTGCCCACAAACATACTCACCAAAAATATTTTGGTAAGTTCTCTTTTTCACTATTTGAATCATACAAGTTTCTCTCTTTCTAGGTGCTCCTTCGCCAAACACAAACAGCAAAGTCCTTACATTTTTATAGTATATTTGTCGTATTACTGTAGTATGTACATATGTATGTAATATGTACTTGTACAGTATGTTATCCCAGAGCTGAAGCTTCGACGTACAATAAAATGTAATTTGCAAAAAGATGGCGATGATGATTCCGACCCACACCGGTGACTGGGGAAAATTGCTACGGATTTACCCTGGTTAATGTCTCTAGAAAAGTGGAGCACATAATACTGATAAACTCACAGAAGAATCTGTATGCATTTCTAACAAAATAGTACATTGCTCAAATGGAGGAATAACATACTAACCCCATGTCCACACCTATTTACCAGATCTATAATTTCATTGTTACTTGCTGCTTACAATGGGCTCGTATCTTTGTAACCGAGTCGCAAAAGAATACTAAGTACAAAGAACGTGGATTACAAAGAAGTTGCATGCCACTTCGTTTCCTGTGGCAAGAACTCTCGTCCAATTGAACACACACAGCAACCAATTGGATCTAATTAGATTCTAATATCAATCAGGAAAAGTTAATTTAGTTCTGGTATGGTGAATTGGACGAGATTTTCTGTTAGAGAAACGATGGTATTAGATGCAACTTTTTTGTAATCTACGTTTTCTGCTAGGTAGGATAACGAATTGCGTGTAAAGCAACAACACTAACTCGGAAAAATATGCGAGTTGAACCAACTCGATAAAATGATATCCGACATGAGATAAAGTGTTGGGAAGTGAAAAAACTACCCTATCGTGAATGACCCATACAAAAATTCGTGGGAAATTGCAGTTTAACAATAATCTGTTTTTATTTACTTATCATTTTTAAATACATAACCATGTCAGCCCAAAATTTGCTAGCAAAACTAATTCCCGTTCTTAAATAGCTCTAAACTAATCGCGTGTTTCATGAAAGAACAGGAACAGGGTTGCTTTTGCAACTAAAAGAAATTTTATAATTGCTAGAGTGTTCTTTTGCAAGTGGGTTACAATAAAACGGGCCTAATACTTAGGCCTTAGAATTGACTGCCTGCAGAAGAGAACTTTAAAGCATTGGAAAAATATAGCAATGCGAGTAAATGTGTTTTAGTTTAAGGTTTTTATGGGTTCAGTACTATACAGGACTGGCAAATAGGCCCGACACCGTACACTTTAGAGGAAATAGATATATCTCCAAAACTAACTGACCAAAATCTACAAAGTTTGGTGCACAGAAAATCCTAGATATCGAAAAAAACCACCCCAACTCTCATATAACGGTAACTTACAACAAGCACTATTTATTTGAATTAAAAACATGCGTCGGGGATTTTAAGCTCGGTTTAACCCGAGCTAAGACTCTCATTTACTTTTTTATTATGATATCAAGCATTGTAAGCAACAATTGGTAAATTTTTAGCTGCTTTAAACTTGGAGATTGTTGATATCCTACTATAAAATTGACTTAAAAATTGTATAGTCATATACATACTTCAAAAAATTGACTGTCGATAAAAAGATTTTGTTGTTGAAGTTGAAATTTGTTGAATTTACACGTTTGAGATCTGGATTTGGTTCGCTATATAATGAGCAAGACTTTTTTTTATAAAAAAAAAGAATCATAAAATAAACAAAAGAAAAATATTTAAAACTTGTCAAACGATCATGCCCCTATAATTTCTATTCTGAGACGTCCTTCTATTACAAGGAAAGTTACGAACCTAATGTGATTAGCGAATGTATCTGCCGAAATTCACAGTTGGTGGTCTGCACTAAAAAATAAAATAACCACCCTTGCCTTAACTAAGATAGAAACGACGGCTGCACTCTGCATTGGAGCTATGATAGCTAAAACGCTTGCTTCGCTTTGCGTGACAGGTTATTAAATATATAGAATGATACAAAGTTTCATAAGTAAGTAACGCTGATGCCAAAGAAGGGGTGAAAGTTAACCAACTCGCATCGTACTCAGTACCGTAGTTTTTTGACCTTTTACAATAAAAAAAAGCGTTTTATCTGACATTCGCTATTCTGCAGCTCTGCGCATAACGCCAACAGAAGCGACCACAAGGCAGACAAGCTTGCACGGAAGGACACTTCCGATCTACTACTTTTGCTAATCGGGAAGGGTCTAGATATGCCGCTCGCTACCTGCAGGCTCTTTATAACATAAATCTACCTTAAGGAAACGAGTAAAAGATAAAGACTTCTCGACACCTCCAAAAAAAAAAAAAAAAACGTGCTACGTAGAAGAGATCTATCCGGTGCTATGTTAGGGCTGCTCACAGGTCACATAGCTGTAGATTCACCCAAAACGATTTCTGAAGAAGTTGCAGAGACAAAAAGAAGCCATAAACTCTAAACCATCTACTGCGTGAATACCCCATATTGTGGCGAAGGAGAAGAAAACACTTGGGATCAGAATCTCTAGAGGACCAAAGTTACCTTCGATGAGCCGAAGACGTGGCAATTACTTAGATTTGCAGACTTTACGCGATAGTTAAAATAGAAGCGAAAATGGATCCAAGTGGTTACATAACGGGCTCATTTATAGACCTTGGTGTGCCATTCAACCTAACTTTACCTTTCTAGGGAATTCTTCTTATGAATTGCATCTTGTTGGTATTTAGGTGTGCGATGTGTTGAAAACATGGATAGCCATAATAATCGAAGCTCGTCTGTCGGCGTCAATCTGTAAATATATGTCTCATAATTTTTTAACTTTTTCTAACCGCTCATTGGGTTTATTAGTTAGTCGTTTAACATAGATTTTAGAGATATGTTACTGAGTCTTGTTAGAGCCCCTCTTTCATTGTGCATGTGCTAGGGTCTAGGAAAAAATTACTTAGCAAAAAAGTCGATAAATATATCCCAAAAAAATGATGTTGATAATTTAAAATTTTTTTTTAATAAGAGTAGCAGAACATTATTAACAAATGCAAACAAGCCACTATGCACGTCATTGTTTCCAAAACAAAACCGGCGGTCCCTATGAATTTAGTTAAAATTGATTTTAAATTGAAATTCACTTTAACATAACCTCGAAATGAACAAACATAGAAAATATACAAACAATTGTTGACGTCATTTATTTATAACATTTCACAACATTATTAACAGATTTTTCATACTTATGCATTTATACCATTATTTTTGCACCGTTAAACCTACATACATACATACATACATACATATACGGGTATATGCCTGTTGTAAAATACTAACTTACTACCTCCGAAAACGTCGTCGAGAGGCATCGGGTTTAGGTGTGGCAACGTCGCCGATGTGCACTACCCAACAATCTACGAAACCATCGATCCGGCGTCTCTCAACAAAACCCCTCCACTTGCCCCCACCCGGCACAACAGACTGAAAAATTGTCTGCACGCATGTCTATGTTCGCCTGTATGTGTGTGCTGCAGCCGCCGCGCCAGCCATGCCAATATTCAAACTTTTTCACATAGCGCAGAAATTGGCGCAGTGGTGCACAGTGCTTACAAAAGCAATTTTAAAAAAAGCATAAAACACAATAACAAAAAGTGGTAGATAAATTGGCACATGTCTAACCGAAAAATATTCGTTTGGCCGACTCGTCGCACTAATCGGACAGACAGTGGGACGACTAAGTGGAGTCCTATATACTTACAACATATGCAGCTCGGCGGTCGGAAGGTCGTTTAACATGTACTACATAGGTATGTATTTATGGGTGTGTAGACACTACAATCTTCGTTTGCCTCTTCCGCGATAGCACCACCCCACCCTCTGGGTCAGACGCACACACATTAACTGAAACATGCAGACATCGGGTACTCAAATGCAACAATAATAATAACAATAACAACAACTACAACTACAATTACCACTACAACAGCAACAGCAATAGCAACAAATAACTATTATTAACAGCGGCATACCGTCATTGTCTGGCCGAATTGTTAGCGTCGTCGTGTGCCGGCTTTGCTCGTTGCCAGCAGTGACGTCAAGTCGCACAGAGTGTCGAATTCAATCGAGCAGCCACATGACAGCCTACAACAAACACTTGCCCACCCTCCCACTCCCCCTCCGTAACAGTAAACACGTCGCGCATGACGTCGCACTTGTCGGTTAGGTCAGACAACGAGAAATTGTGAATGGTTGGGTGTCGGGTGGCTGTTTGGGTGATTGGGTGTTTGGGGAATTGGGTGTTTTGGAGTCGGAGGGAGAGCCGCCAATATAAATACACAACTAACTACATACATATTTAGATGAAAACAGAGAATGAGAAGAACGCACGCGCCAAGCAGCGAACGCAAATTTCGCATGACAAATGTGGGACGACAGGGCGAAGACGACGACGGCTAAAAGACAGACAGACAGTACGTACATATGTACTATATATACACAGCGTTGGCGGTCAGACGCACAGGCAGTTAGGTGGACAGTTGGGCGTATTAGATGTCGCGCCAAACGACAGTCGCATGACCGACCTACAATCACACATTCAGGCAAGTTTCAAATACATATCTGGAGAGTTAAAAGTGGCTATGTACCATAACGCATGTATGGAGGTTTGTAGCTACATAGAAGAAGAAGAAGATAAGTACATATGTATGCATGTATTTCTTGTGTACTCGTACACGTCTGCCACAGTAACTGGCAGCAGCTGGCGAGCAAGGGGGAGAAGGGAGCTTTTAGTCTGTAATCTAAGGCGAAAATTTGTAGAAGAAACTACTACGAGTACAAAAATTCAGGCACTGAGATATGTAAATATACAGTCCATATGTAGGTACTATATAAAAACATAGGAATTTGTGCATGTGCGTTTTACGTACTTTTCATAATCTTTTCGAAATTCTATATAATCATACACACATACATTTATACGTATGAATAAGTAGATAAATTGGTGAGAGTCCTTTTTCTAGTAGACAACGGCTAACTCAATTGATATTTGGTAACTTTAAGGAAGGATAGGAGCATACACCTACATCCCAGCTAACCAG
The DNA here is from genome assembly GCA_951828415.1 of Anomoia purmunda. Lineage (NCBI taxonomy): Eukaryota > Metazoa > Arthropoda > Insecta > Diptera > Tephritidae > Anomoia > Anomoia purmunda. The sequence continues at coordinate 85,205,704 of OX639994.1, forward strand.
CTGAGCCCGCAAGGTCCACAATTAGGGTTTCTTGTGTGATGCGCTCTATCTCCCAGGAAGGCTCCGAAAAGGGGACTTCCTCAATATATGAAGGGTCGCCTCCTTTGTTTGGGTTAATTCCCGTTTAAGAGATTATTCGAAACTGGAAGATGCCAAAAAAGGAGGTGTCAAAACATTGTCGGTTACAATGTTATTTGAGGTGACCCTTCGTATATGAAAATAGTGTACCTATAGGATTACTTAAATGAGTGATTTTTTAAAAACGACTCCTTAAATCATCGTACGATAACATAGGCGGAATGCTTTTGGATTAACATATTTGTTTTAGGGACCGAAAAAAATCGATTATTTTCTGAATTTCAACTCAAAAAACCATGCAGAAGGAGAAACGTTACGTGTTTTGTTTATTTTTTGCTTGTAAAATAATTGTTATTTCTTGAGCTTTATATGTCGCTCAGAAAATTTAATTTAATTTCTAGGGAGATTTTTAAACTTAATACTCAACAAGTAATGATTATTTTCTAAGCAAAAAATAACACTGAACAAATAAGTAATTTTTTTATAAAAGTTATAACTGTTACAGTTCCTGCTTATTTATAATTTTTAAGCATTAGATTTAAAAATTTTTTTTTTTATAATTGAAAAAAAAAAAATAAATTCGAAGATATTGAACATAATATTCAGAACAAGGAAAAATAATAAAGTAAATAAATATATGCGCTCTCTCGACTGAAGTCCTTGTCCGACCCAACAAATTTTCTATTAAATGTGACTGAAAAGTTCCGGTTATTGTTTACCTATAGAAGTATCCATAACTGCCATAATCCCAGATTTTTGATACTCCTTTCCAGGAAGCTTGGAAACCGACGTTGTCATTCAAAATTTTACACCTTATTAAGGGTACACATATACTTGGATAAATCTGTCACTCCCTTGTTGACTAAAAATTACTAATTAATAATTACCGAACATCGAACCGCTTTTAAGAAAACGTTTATTGGAACTAACGGAAAACCAAGGGAAACCCATTGATAAATTTGTATACGAAAAGTTATTACAAAATAAATAAATATCAAACATAACAACGTGATTCGTAAACGCTCCCATGTGGTGCTTTAGAGAACTCCCATTTCACTCCACATTCGGTGCGCTTCTTCGAGGTGTTGTTGTGGGAGTCCAGTTTTACTTCTGCTTCGGAGCGATTTGCATTTTGGCTGGGGTAGTCCATACATTTAATATATATGTAAATACATAGACTTAAGGTTCCTTGATTGGGGACCGTGAAGATCACAATTTATGAGGAAAACACTAGATCAAAAGTAAACACTCCAAAGCCTTTTGTTTTTCCAAGCTAAGCCTTAAAAAAGGAATGAAAGGCGAATTCATAATTATCTTTTCCCTATATTTTAGCCAAATGGTCATAAGATAAAATCGAGAGGTGGTTACTTGAGAGGTGGTTAAGGAGTAATATGCCACTCTTTCACTGCTGGCATCAAGAAATGCAGTCGTGCTGTAGAAGGCAACGAGTTCACCAAAGGGCTGGCTAGGAGAGAATCGAAAACCGCGGCATCAGCTGGACATTCTCCAAATGATTAATTAATGAGCGAGTATATTCAGAGCGGCACGGGGATTGGAGGTCTCAGACAGGTCAGGCTTTGCGGTTATCCATTCTGTAAAAGCACCATCGCTTCGCTTGGTAGGCCTGATATCAGAATTCTTGCCGCCAACAACTCACAATATAACAAAATGGTTTGGGAAATTATTTTCTAGAATATTTTTAAAAACCATCGAGTGGCCTTACAAAATCATATTTTTGCATACTTCTCAAAGTAAGGGTTATTCTTTTGTGGATGCGTTAATGACATTTATAAAGTGAATCTACTTAAAAGAATTAATGTGAATAAATCTTGGAACGCTAAAGTCTATCAGGTCTTTTAAAATCACGTTGTGACAATATAAACTGGCTAAGAAAAAACACCAGATTTAACCAGCATTTGAAGTCATGGGTTTATTTCAGTAAGCCCTCGACTCTGGAAGTCCTTAAGGAGAAGAGCACTTATAGTACAAGCTCAGGAAAATGCATCCGAATGGTAATGGCGGCGGTTAATTCCTCATCCTAAAAACATAATGTATAAATATTAAAATCACAAGGTCCTAATAAATAAAAAAAAATAGGAACAATATAATCGGCAGCAGGCATCTATACCAACATTTTTTATGGTGTAGTTTGGTGTAGGTTTGTATTCGTGTTCGCGTAAAACAAGTCAATACGAGTATCGGAGAACTAGTTTTTTTGTTATAGAACGGAAACCCGAGAATGTATTGACATGTACGGCATCTACTTGCTTCTACTAAAAAAAATGTTTTGGGTCGTTGTGCAAAATACTAGATTTTTATTTTTAGAAAAATCGGTCGGTTATGTCCATTCCTTGAAGTCACACAGGTGCATAACCCTGCAGAAACTGCAGAAAAGCCACAACTTTGCAACGTATGCTCGAATTCTAAACTATTATCACCTAGTGCACCTTCACTCTCTTATCCACATCCTAACATGCAAAATTCGCATGGCCAGTTGTAAAGCAAACGTCAAAAAGTTGGTGAATTGAGGCGGCAACGCAGCCACACATAAGTAGTAAAACCACAAATACAAGAAGGCAAACTTATTCAGACACCGAATAGAATAAAATACATAAATAGTATGTACATGAAACGACAAAAGTTTCAGTCTGGCAATGTTTCACTGCGAAAATGTCTGTAGATCACGAAACTGACAACAACAATAATGCAAACGTGAAAAATGCCTGTACAATGTACATATGTACGTGATATAAACACTTAATCTTCGTGCAAATGTTCATGCTTTCAATATATCATGTGGGTGAAACATACATTGTATTTGTGTGTGTAGTTGTATATGTGTATGGGCATAGTATGTTAGTGCAAAAAATTGTGTATTGTTAAGACCAAAGAAATCGAAATAACTCAGCATTTATACTACGTAAAGCATCGCTTCGTTGGGTGAGTCGCTTCGTTGAGCAAATTTCTTTTGAAAATCTCCGACTTTCATGACAAGTAGTCATATTGACAAGAGCAGCCACCTCCTCCTACAAAATTTTCTACGCTGTGTATTACACATACAAACCTACTATTATATGTACATACATATGTATGTATGGCTATAAAATGAACACTCATCGTTTCGTAGTGCGGACAAAGTAAATTCGAAAATTAGAGCTTCGCGCTTTTACAATAGATGAAAATGACTACCTATAATGGGATGTACATATTTTGTATTTAAGAGCGGGCGGTGTTTTTTTTTTTACAATACCTACAAAGCTTTTTACGTGAAACAAAAATAACTGTTATTAGATGAGAAATGCTTTTTATTTTGTCTTTAACAGTTATATTCCAACGTTTATTTTTTACTTTCCTGATAACTGTTATGAAGGTCAAATGCTATTTGTAAATAAGAGTTATTTGTCCACATTTATTTTTGCCGTTGCCGATAAGCGTTATTCCCCAAACGCTTATTTTTTACGCTGACTGATAACTGTTATGCTGGAGAATTTCTTTTCGTTGCAAGTAAGAGTTATTTTTTTACGTTTATTCCGTACGTTACTTGGTAACTGTTTTGTAGGAGATATATATTTTTCAGTTGTCGATAAAAGTTATGCAGGATAACTGCGAGAGAATTGCTTTTTTCTTTGAGTTATTTTTTTAGGTTACGAGTATGCGGAAAAATATCGTTTCCGTTGCCGATAAGAGTTGCATCCCGAAGTTCTTTTTTGCGCCGTTTGATAACTGTTATGGCGGGTAATTTTATTCTTTCGTTGCAATAAGAGTTATTTTTGAACAACGTACGTTTGATAAGGGCTATTTTATTTTTACCCTTATCTATATCTTTGTCCTTTAAAATATCTTTACCTGTACTTTCATCTTTATCTTCCACTTCACTTTCATTTGCATCATCTTCTTGTTCTTTTACATCTCCATTTCTCATCAATTGCGTTATCTTATAACATTTATTAGGCAACTTAAAAAATACATTTGGGAAAATAACTCTTATTGCCAACGGAAATAGCATTTGTCGTGCATAACAGTTATCAGACCATGTTTCTACAATAAAACTTTTAACTGTTATATTCCTGGTTTATTATTTATGGTTAAAGGTCGTTAGATTGATGTCTGATTAACGCTTAATCAGAACTTAATCAAAGGTTATATTTCTACCAAGTTCGGTTAAGGCCATCTGCCAAAAATGTTGCCGGTTAAGCTTACGACAAGTATCGGTTCTGATTAGCACCTAACTATGGTTAATATTAACCAGACATTGAGAAAACGGCTCTAAATCTTTTCCGTTAATCTACACTTATACTCGTGTGTATGTTTTATTTGCTTTAATGGCGATGTAACCGCGTAAACGATTTTCTCAGCGTTCCAATTGACGCTAATTAATTTCCTCAAGTCAAGCCAAATCTTTCTCTAAATGGCATTTCAAACGCAGGTATTCCCTTTCCTTTGCCTGATGAGTGGTTCATGATTCGAGTACCTTCAAAGGTAAGCCTAGCAAGCATAGGCGGTTGATCTGAATTATCTCTAAAAATCTCATAAAGCTTCGAGTTACAATGCCTTCAATAGTCTCGTCGTTAACGTGCAGCATTTTTCTTGAACACGCCAAGGACCATCTGACCTATTGTTTGATAACGGGAAATATGCACTTATACTTCCTTTTGCGCTCATTTACGTTCTCACTTAAAAGCTACCAGACCTATGCAAACATTTTTTTTACAAAATTTGGCCATACATGTTTTGATTGTAATATTTTTGTTGTTACCTACTCCTCAATTAATTAAAAGACTAATTAAACAAACGACCCATTCACTTTGATTTTTATTGAGAAATTATCTTGGAGTAATTTTCGATCGTTAGCTGATCTGGAATTGCAACACAACAGAACGTTCTAAATAATAGCGTTTTCTTTTCTTGAAATAAAGTAACAATTATTATTTTCCGCATTAGAGCTGCCAGATTTTCGTTTCCTTTCCTTAGCATTTTCTCTGCAATTTGTCTAATTAAGTTGGCTGAATTAAATTCGTGATGCAGGGTATAATTTTTCTTGTTATTTTCTCATATGACAAATGCAGTATTTTCGTAATGTTGTCATAGAATGAGGTGACATTTTTTTCAAAGAAAGAAAACACTATATGAATCCCACAAAAACACATGAATCTTCTTCAAAATTGAACTGGGCCATCGTTCATCCGATTTTGCTCCACGAAGCGCTAGTCTGGTGGACGACGCTTTTTTTCACAGCGTTCATAAGAGTACGGAACTAAACTAAAGCTCTGAGTGAGATTCTACATCTGCCTGAACTTAGACAGGCTCTTGGATCCATTGAACATCCGGACACTCGGAAATTTTAGGTACTGTCTATTGCTAACTACCATAAAAACTATAAAATTGTCAATAAAACACGATACGGCTGGAGCTGCAGGCCTCATCGCAAACTTAAGACCTAGAACTACAGACATCTTTACGGTTTCCCGATCACTGTACCACGCCCACCCCGCTATTAACGGTTATTTACAAACAATTATTGCTTACCTATATGTACTATTTTGTCTGCCGTTTTGAGCTCACTAATCTCCGAAACTACTGAATGGATTTTCATGGGGCTTTGACTAGGCAGTAATTTCGGACATAGCATGAGTTATTCTTTATTCAATAAAATTTCGTAGAAATCATTTAGAATTATTACCTATTGAATAAAATATTATTTATTCAACGGCATTATTGCATGCCGGTGTTTATTTTTTGTTTTTGATTTCTTTTAAGGCTAGCGGCGAACGCTGAATATAGTTAGTTTGAAATAAAAGCATGCACCGGGTATTCAAACTTCAGTTTCACCCGAACTTAGATTCTGTTTTGGAGATTTTGCGTGCTATTATAAAAATTTGAGCCTGCTATGAACTGTCAAATTGGAACCGGCACAATATTCTCATCAATCATTCTTGTATTTACATCTTATATTTAACTTGTTCCCTTTTCTTCTCCTGCTGCTGCTTCATTGTCGTTTTCTCCTTCTGGTGGTATTCCAATTCGTACTTAAATCGAATATGAAATTCTTTCTGCTTATCAAGGACGAAGGGACGAATAACATAACACCCAATAACGCCCAAACCCACTCAAATCAGACGCACGATTGCAACCCTCCTCGACCCCGGGAAAAGCGGCATCCTGAATGTTGTCATGAATACATTATTAATGTGAATATGTAGTGGACGTGTGAGAGCAGACATGGTTGCTGTTGGCGACGAAAGTGTGTGCGGCAGGACGAACGAAACACGTGCCAACGACATTTCAAGGATAGCCCGGCTGGTCGGTCGTTCATCGCTTGGCTGATTCAATTTGTTTGTATTGCTGTAACCAAGTATATATGTATGTATATATGTATGTACTTTTTTATGTACATATGTATGTAGTAGCTTCTGTTTTATTTCATTCCATAAAAGCCGAAAGTTTATGGCGACACAACAACACCAAAACTTCATCCTTATTATTGAGGCTTGATTATGGTAGGCGTTTTACAGGAGTCAGGCTACAGCTCCCCTACTGCTGTTGATTGCCTTTGCGTGTCTTTGGCTCCATATTATTGTGTAGGAGTTTATGCACACTTTCACATTATCAACTTTTCGCTCTGAATACAACGGGTGGTTGAATTGACATTGAAAAGGAAATTCAATTGTTTGCCTCTGTTCACAGGAACACGCACTTCTATGTTGCCAGAAAAATATACACGAATGTAGGGCGTTAGAAATGCCGAAAAATTAATATTTACAAGTACGTAAATTGGGAGTGGCACGTTTCGCCTGATTACTCTTGCACTAAGGAAAACCAAAGTGTGGTGAAAATGGTGATAACTGTTGAAAAGAATGTAAAGCTCGATTGGGCCGGCATATTCAGTAGGGTTTTAAAGTGCCACTGATAACAAGGACTATTAACAAAAAGACACGTTTGGTATAATTTTGGAAAGATCGGCATGTTTATTTCAGAGTGGTTCCTACTCTACTCCTTTCTCTGGGATTCAATACTAACAATGATTAGATGGCAATCGGTTCCAAGGCCCACCGTAAAATTAATCGGCAAAATTTATTACCGCTGTCACTAAGAGAACTCGGGGAAAATGAAATCTCCACTTGACCTAGGGCCCTAAGTTCCATGGTCGTTATAATCAAGGTAATGAAGGAGGAGGTCAAAAGAACGGGCAGATTCGACGGGACCTTGTCAAAGAGAGGGGTGCTGGATATGTTGGATTTAGATAGCATGTGTATAGGTGATTGCTGATGGATTCTTGTGGGGTATATCTGGGTTGATAATGGATAGATAGGAGTTATGTCAACTACAATATCCGGAACGTAGTTGCGGCAGGCCTCCTAGTGGAGGTGATGTTCATGCAACATCAGAAGGCATTTTTAGTCCACAACAGGGGGTTTATGTAACAAAATTCCCAGAGAACTACTGTTATTTCGGAGATCAAATCCTGCTTTACGACAAAGAGGGTGAGAAGTTATATTAATCATAATCGCATGAATTCCTGTCGGTCAATGTCCGGTCAGAACTCCTATGAGAATCGAGAGTTGTTGCTTTATTGAACGCCTGCGATTCACCACCAACAGATGGTCCTTGCTAAGCTAGCTAAGCCAACATTGCGCCCAGCTGTCCAATAGAAGTCCGCAGGCAGTCAAAGGAGCCTCGTCCTCAACTTCTTGGATGCAATGCCGAGCCACTAAAACATGGTACCCAATTCAGTTTGATAAGGAAATATCCAGAGGTGGTCGAAAGAGAGCACTATCCAAGTTTTTTCGACCTGACCATTGAAAACCGCTGCCTACAGTTTTACACCGACTCCGAACGGCAAATGACTTGTGAGAAGTTTTGTGATTATAGAAAAACACTCGGATGTTTATCATTATCTGCCGAGGAACAAAGCTATTAATAATAATTTCTATAAGTTTTGACGTAGCTCGCCCCGGCCAAGGTCTGCGCACGGCATCCACCGAATGAAGAGCGCACACAAGATACACACTCGTATACGGCAGTTAATAATTTAGAACAAATCAAAAAATTGCCAAAAGTACAAATATTTTTCCGGTGGAACATTTAAAATTTAATGGAAAATACCGTGACGTCTCAGCAAATACTGTAAATTTGGCACCGCTAGTCGTCACACACTTGTTTTTAATTCGGAATTGCATTCAGTCACCAGTTTAAAGCAAGAATTAATTACGACTTCGAAATATTGGGCGCTCGATAAGAGAAAAAGAATGTAACCATTCAGCCATTCAAATTACATTGAGCCATATAATTATACCATTATTTTTAGCGAGGATTTCCTGCCGGCAAAAAATAATCATACTGTCTTAAACGGTGTAATCACCACTACTGATTTACCCACATCCTTGCAAGTAATTTAAGTTGCCCAACCCATTCGGCGCGCCGTTTGACTTTGACTATCGAATTGCTCAAAAGATAGTTGAAAGAGTTTGTAACCCATTAAATGTTCATTTCGCGGTACAATTTGCACTGTTTTATTTATTTCGACTTTTTAAAGCTTAGCAATAAAAAGCGTCAGTTGCAAATTGGTTTGAGTTGTCTAGTATATATGTATATGCGATTGTCATTACCACAGAACAAATCACGGTCAACCGCTATGTGAGAGACAGGCAAATCCACTCCATAAACAAAGAAGCCTGAACGAATCGCAAAGACATAAACCTGTCCGCGAACCAAATCTAAACAAACATACCTACATAGATATTGTAAAAGTACAGTGCCAATAATAACAACAGCAATAACAACAATCATGTTGTGGTCATAAGTAGTTACAAAGACAACAGCAGACATTCACCCATGACCGTACCGAAAAAGGAAGCCGAGGTCTTGAACACGATTACTTAGAAAAGTACCAGAAAACATTCAACGTTCAACGCTCAACTACTAACTGCCAGCAAGCGGCGGCTAATATGCAGCCCAAACCCAACCACGGATCTCCGCAAACCGTTGCTATTTGCTTTGGGTCCCCAATAAGTTGTTTGTCTGCCAAGCTGTCTGACTTGCGCTGGTTTTGAATATTAATGAAATTGTTGCCGATAATCAGTTGCAGAAACAAACATGCCGACCAGTCGACCTGCCGACCAACCATCAAATCGTCAGTCTGACATAGCGACCGACCAACCAACCAACCAACCAAGCGCTCACAACCGCAAGAAAGCAACCACCAGCCGCCAGCCATCGGCAACCAGCTGAAGTTGCAATTTTTCTCTTTCAAGTTTGCTTATTTTTATTTGTTCGCTGCACTTAAGTAGATTGCATACTGCATATTTTTCGCCCATATTCTTTTACTACTCACTGTTTAGTTATTATTATTATTATTATTATTAGTAGATATTGTTGGTATTGTCACGGACGTTAGTCGTACCGTGTGACGATTGACGATGTTTTAGGCGGTACGTGTATCGATAGTGGTTGTTGCCGCTGCCCACACCGTTGAGGAACTCATTAATTTTATAGCGCATCTTTCTCACCTGTGTGTTAAAAGTGGGTTTCCGCCGTTACCTTTTGATTTTTTTTTAATTTTATTTACAGTAAGAAAACTTTACGAGTGGGAGTTATGGGCGGATAGATAGTTAGAAGATGGTTTGTATGATCTAAGACAGGGTTATAGCTGTTTACTGTTTACTGTCTTTTGCCAGCAATAAAAATGTTTGCTTATTACTTTGCAACGCGCGAATACTCGTACCAGAACTTTCTATTCCTTTCTAAAGCTGAAAATCGGCTATAAATACAGAAGTAAGGCATTGAGATAACCGTTATGTCTTATTTTTATTGTAGTTTTCCGCACATGCTTTAAGTAGCCAGTTAATATCAGTTCAAAGGAGAAGGTTTCCACCTTCGATTGGCGAGATCAATATATGTATGCATATACATTTGTAGTACATACATTATTTGTGTAACACATATTTGTTATGTATATTTTCTATCGGTAGCGAGATCTTCGTTATGCCTTCAGCGGTCAATTCCCGATGTAAAGATTTCAGTATATTTTGGTTTATAATATCAAAGCATCTTTGTGTAAAATGTATTAACCACTCCCTCGTACTTGCCTAGACTTTGCGATCTAAATCATTCGCCACATAATTTTTTAAGCGCAACCCTACTTTAATACAAGAAAGTGCTTCTAAACACCTCCGGACATTCCATGTTATTGGCTTTACTTAAACTTTTTTATATAACGAATACAACCCTTTTAAAAATTTGACTGCTTACTACTTTACGACTTATAATGAATAAAAAACTGTAAAAAGCAATTTAAGTGTAGGTACAGTGATCCGAAAATTTTGAATTGCTTCCTCACACAAAACCTTGAGATGTTCCAAAAAAAAAAAAAAACGCGTGCAGTAGTAGCAGAAATTAATAAAAGTAGTCGTAGTAATTAATAGCAGCTTTAGTAAAAATTGTGATAGAAATTAATAAAAATAGCAGAGAAATTAGTAAAAAAATAGTGGAAGTAATTGTAGTAACATTAGTAAAAGTTAGTAAAAAATAGTGGTAAAAAGTAGTAAAAACAGTGGAAGAAATTAGTAAAACTAGTGGTAGAAATTAGTAAAAATAGTAGTAGAAATTATTTGTTCCATTAGAAAAAATAGTGGTAGAAATTAATAGAAATAGTGGAGAAATTAGTAAAAATAGTGGTAAAATGACTAGTAGCATTAATAAAAATAGTTGTAGAAATTAGTAAAAATAGTGGTAGAAATCAGTAAAAATAGTAGTAGAAATTAGTGGTTCCATTAGAAAAAATAGTGGTAAAAACGAGTAAAAGTACTACATGTGCGTAGTGGCATCAATAAAAATAGTTATAGAAATTAGTAAAAATAGTGGCAGAAATGAGTAAAATTAGTGGTAGAAGTTTGTAACGTTAGTGGTAGTTATTATATATAAATAATCACTGCCCCTAAAGAAGTTTTACTTCAATAAAATGTATATGACTGCTAAATAAAAAATTATACCCTTTAGGTGTACTGCGGCCACATTAAACATACTTCTTCTTCAGTCAATTTTGGTGCGTAACTTAGAAAATTACCAACTAAGTAGCTATTCATTTTTTGGCTTACACCTTGGTTATAGAAATCGAAAGCTAAACGTGTTGAAAATTTCATGAAAATCAGCTGAAAGTCACTTCAAAGTATTGATTCGGTAACAACTTAAAATTCTTAGTTTTTCGCTCTTATTCCTTGTCGAGAGAGTTGAGATTGTTGGATTCCCACTTTCTTTTATTTAAACAATCGTTTGGAGTCTCCAACCCTATGCAACAGCCACGTTTTCAAACCAGGTAGGTTACTTGGATCATCGATGACTTCTGATTTCATTAATTTTGTTCCTCTTCGTACAGTAAATGTTTCAGAGTTTCCGGCCCCTTCGTCTCTGCAACTTCCACAGAAATCGTTATGGGGGTTCCGCTGGCCAGCTGCCTAGAAGCAGATGTTAATAATTTTCAATCTTGTATCCGGTTCCTTAAGGGAGATTTATCTTACAGTGAGCGTTATGGCTATACTCAAATCCAGCACGACGAAAGTGGATCGGGGCAAAGCGAACTGCTCAGCCATCTCATTGAGCAATTTGAATTGGAACAGTCAGCTACAGTCTTGAATGAGGTTACAACAAAGTCAAGCGCATTCAGAGCAACCTACCTGAGAAGCAGTAATGGTTGTAATTTCATAGAGTTTTGCGAAATTGAAAGTTTCTGCTCCGTCAGAATTTTCAAGTGGCTTTATCAAACTGAAACGCAATTTTTAAATAGATATTATAACAATAATTTTTGAGCAGACATTTTTTAAAAATTAATGAATATCTTCCGTCATTTCGGACACGTGCTCGTATTTTGTAACCTACAAAATGGCTGTATTACATACATATGTACATACAAAACAGCTATCTCACATACAGACATATGTATATAGTTTACTTTTCACCTTTCTATATAAACTTGTGGTGTTGACCGACCTCCACCTCTGCTAGACGCAAAAAAAGCTCGTCACGTCTAGCTATTACATTTCTGCGCCGCAAATCTTAATACAAACTTTATTGCAGCCGACAAAAATAAGTATTACCAAACCCAACTCACTCAGGCTATAAGCTTATAAACCCCCCTAATATATAAACTGCTGAGCTGTCGAAAAATAAATAGCCCTTCTACGCCCATCCGCCCCCCGAACAAACAAAGAGGCTAAACTGCTTCGAATGAGACTTAACAAACTGTGTACGAGTATCTACACCGACGTCTGGTTTCGTGTCAACATTAGAGACGAATCATGCCGCGTGTCTGCCGCCATTACTGTGCCACGATTCACATAGTACTGTTGGGTGGTGGTGGGTAGTGGGTGGTTTGTTGATGCTCGATTTGGTAGGGTACCATTGGTTGCCACGTATTGAGCTGAGTTGGCTCCTTTTAAGTTTGCTCGTATTATGTAGAACAACCCTGCTGCTGTGAATGAAGACGGCGGCGACAAGAACCAGAGACAGTTCTTCGTCGACGCCAGTCTGCCCTTTGGAGTAGGTACGCACACACACTCATACACACACATGCGCGCACACGACTAAATGGAAACGTAGCATAACATAACTAGCAGACGAACTTACTAGCTGATGAACAGATGAGTTGGGGCCACGAGGACAAAACCGAGAGCTCCATTCAAATTTTGTTGCTGTAGGTTGCGGCTAGACAGGGCGAATAAGCACCAATGTGAGTTTCAGTTTTTTGTTTTACACACACATACATACACCAAAAATGCATACATATGTAGTACATACACCTAAAATATTCCCATATACAAGCCATTTTTCGTTTCGATCCCCAGCAATGTGTATATGGCCGTCATTTCGGTTTTGTGTTACTTTTTCCCTCCTCCATGAGTGGGTACCAAGTTGGGGTTCGGCTGAGGACCAGTCGTTTTTTGTGGTGGTATTAATGGGTGATGTGGCGTGCCACGACGGCGACATCGGCCATGGCGACGAACAGAATATTGTTCTTTTTCGTTTTTTTTTCTGTTTTTTTGTTCCACCAAAAGGGGTGGATGTCAACCGAACGAGGGTCCACAGCGAGCGGATGGGGCACTGGGCGGGCGCATATAAATTGAGTGCTGTCTGCCTGTCTGCTGGTGTTATTAGACGTCCGCTCGTTATATCCAATTGTTGTGGCAGGTATGTCATATATACGTTCGTAGTGTTGGTTGTTATAATAATGTTGTTGTTGTTATAATAAAGCGTGGTTTCTGTGCTAGAGACTATATAGAGTTGTTTAGGCTGCCAAGCACGCAGTAATGCTTTCGATACAAATAACTTTGCAAATGTATGCGTGTGCGGGTGTGTGGAAGCGTCTCTGTGTCTGCCCCCAAACATGCCGAGAGTAGCTTAATTACATTGGTGTGTGTGTGTGTGCGTATGCCGGAATGTGAGTACATATTTTTTTACATAATTCGAAGCGCGTGTTCGGCATTAGTGACATACCCAACACAGCCGGCGGTAAGGACGAACGACGAGTGGGTGCATATGTTGCGTGCGTGGTTGTACTAAGGGCGAAAGTGCGTGCATATTGTGTAAATATATACAGTACAATACACATGCGTAGGTTACAGAAATAGTCCCAGCCAATGTTTGAAAAAAAAATTGAAAGTTCACGTCTAAAAATGTTTTCATCTACGATTTTTACAGTGAAACTTCTTAAAGGCCTCGGGAGATAGCTGTATTTTTATTGGGTTATTGGATAGGGGTGCCACCTGTTCAAAAAGATTAATTCAATTCAATGAGTAAGGTAATTGAAAGATTACAACAATGTTATGAAAGAAAGAGTTCTCTACGAAAATACTTTTGAAGAGAGTTGCCACCTGTTAAAAACGATTACTTCAATATAACTAATACGTTAAGTAAAATGCTCCAATGTTTGTCTCAAACAAAAGGGGTTTAAAGAAGCTTAATTTAAAAGATATATTTGAGCAGAGTTGCCATCTTTTTACAAACCATAAATAAATTTAAAAAAAATGGCTTAAATTTAACAATATATGTAGGTGTCAAATGAAAGAAGTTTCTTTGCTTGTTTGACAGTACGAAGGGTGCCGACTTATCCTCGTGCTCAAAGCGATACTAGTGGTGGCGCGTTTAATCAAGGCGTAGTAATTGTCTCGTCGTTTTCACGCCCTCAGTAGGCCACAATAAGAACAGTGACAGTTACCACCAAAAATGCGCTTAAATCAAGATATATTTACAGTTTTAGGAGCAGTACTTAAGACAATAGTCATGTGGTAAGTTTCGTCATTCGCGTGGGGAAGCTTACCGTCCTATGCTGATACGCTGGAAAAACTCACCAACCTGACTGTTGTCAGGTTTGAGGTAGCCAAAACTATAACACAGTATATAACGGCATTGCCACATTCTCAGTAGGACATAACAACTACAATGCGTGTTGTCTTCATTAGAAGCATGAACCTCATGTTTGCCGCATATTGTCAGGTTAGTGAGTTTCGAAAATATTTTAGTTAGTTTCGAAAATATTATTGAAGATGATTGGCAGTTGTTTGAAAAATCAATTGCAAAGGAAGGATAACTGTGTTAGAAAATATATTGTAACCCTTTTCCCTTCTGGGATTTTTCCTAAGAAGTTTTACTTCTGCGGCGCGTAGCGACTCCTCGCACCTTATTTTTGTTGACACTTCTGGAAGTGTGTTTGACGATTCCTACTTTAAATCTACAATCAAAACTAAAAATCTTTGTTAGTCTTTTCGATATTTCGATGATTTTTGCTGAGTGATTTTTGGGGAGGTGGACAATTTTTTACAAGTTACGGCTTTTCGAGGATCATAAACTATACGCCGAATGATACTTATACGATCCGAAAAGCCTGCTGGGATATTTTCAGTCAATCATGCCCTAAACGCTGGACGAACTGTAACTTAACAGTTTTTTTCGATTTGTTAATGAATTCGTTCAGATAATTCTAGGTTCGTTAATCCAGATCGATACAATTTCGGTCTTCTCCCAAAAAGTTTGAATTCCGACAAATCTCTAAACTTTGGTTTATACAATAGATTAAAGTTGCAATCTTTACTTGTATCTAGAGAACGACCAAACTTCGACGTCGGCCACCAAAATTCGGTTCGGTTTCAGTTCGGATTCTATGGCCAGTAAATGTCAAACAAGCCAATACTGAAAAAAATTGTTCATTACCTAACGAATTGTTTAGTTTTCTCAACGAATGATCTGCTGTTAAGAAATTGTGAAATTTTTGAATACACTTTGCAGCCCATATTTTCTGTTGGAAAAAATTTCTTCAAAATATGTGTCTCCTTCTGCAACGACTGCATCTAAGAAGTGGATAAATATTCAGTCCTGCAGGTCAGCTACTTATATACCGTGATAAGGAATAAGGTGGAAATGCCGATAGGCTATTATTTTCACATTACAATATACTAAAAATTATTAAATTTCGAGCATTAAAAATAGAACTTTTTTTATTATTATTTTTAGAAACATGAGTAAGTATGTTTATGAAGTGAATGTGATTTAAATTTATGACGTATTACATTATTCCTTGAAAATGTTCAGTTCGGCATCGGTTCAGATCTAGAAATCGGTGTTCGGTCGTTCGCTACTTGTATCCATAAAACACAACTATGAATTTTTAAGTGTTTTTTTAAAGGAATATGGAAAAATTACATACATGCTCACTATGCAAAATTTCAACTCTAGCAACAATTAAAATTGTTTTTTTTAGTTTAATTTTAAATACTGGCTACCATTTCATATTATATTATAAAAAATGATGTCCAAATCTATTCATCAGTTTTCGCGTTCAAAAAATATTGATTTGATTTTATACTATGTACTGATTTTTTCAGCATGCCCTTGAGCGGGGTCATTGTTGATGCCACACTGCAGGACTCCATCAAATAGATGGAATTTATTTTCTTTTATGGCAATTTTGTGTTTTGTTCGTTTTTTTACCGCAGTTGAGGCATATTTGGAAGGCATGTATTACAAAAAAAAGCATTTTTGGGTCAACACCATACTTTGCTCGTGTCCTGTGTGCTTATTTATTGTAACTATGTGTATAAATAATTTGATTGGATGTTATATTCATATTCACTTTTTTCGTGTACTCACTTTTGCATGCCAATCTTATTGTGCGTGAAAATTATTCACCATTCATCTTACCTGAAAATATTGAAAAAAACAAATTTTGATTTTAAATTTTTTTATTTAAAGCATTTAAACTTTATTCACATAATTTAAAAATATCAAGTTAATATAAATGAATATATATGTGTGGATATTTGATAAAACGAATAATCTCGAGTTATCACTTTTTTCTTGTCAAACATAAAAGTAGAAAGTTTTGATGAAATGTTTAAACTAGAGACTAAAAATAATAAATATTTGAAGGTTGAGTTTAAAAAAAAATCATCATAAACAAGTCCCAACTGTAATCCCGAAATGGCCCCGAAATATTTTTTTTTACTAATAATTTGTAACCCAAAAGAATAAATGCCTTTTGAACACAAAAAAATTTTTTCCGCGTTCATAATTATTATGAAAAGGCTTTTACAGCCTAGCTACAGATGGCTTAACAAATTTAGCTCCCTGATAATTTTTAAGAGAATACTTTTATATTATACCTAAAAAATCGAAATAATAGATATCGATGAATTAAAAAACTCGCATCATGCTATAATAGTTACTGACTGACTTTCATTTTTTTATATTATAATAGTTTTGTCTCTGGTTTAAAAGATTAGCTACGCAAAGCTGCAGTTCTGCATATCATCTGGTGCAACTTTTATTAAAATATTTTTTGCAAAATATCAGATTATATTACTCTGAAAATAAAATGTCTTAAGTCAAATAACTGATTAGGCAAAACTCCACAAATATTGTATTCAGTGAAGCTAAAACTGGCATCGGATAAATTTTATAAATTACGATGTAGAAACATAAAAATTTTCAGAAGCAGAAGATACTTATAAGATATATAAGGCCATGAAGTAGTATTCGAATGTCAATAAATTGCTTGAAATATCTTTGCCATAAAAAACATTTTATTCTTAAATTTCGCTACTTCATTTGTTCGATGACGCTCCCAGAAAATATGCGATGAATAATTTTGTTGGGCACCTTATCCCAAAAAAGTTCATATTTAGGGGCCTTTTTGACCCAAAAGTGTAGTTTCAAATTTTGCTGCAAAAAAAAATTTAGCTAATGGTAATCAAGCAATAGAAAACGGTACGTCTTAAGCCGAGAAATATTATGCCAAAAATATCCAACCTCTTTAGTTTGGAGTAACTCTATGTATTTTTATTTTTTTTTTACTTTCACAATATTATTGCTGAAAATTCTATAAAAACTATTCTACTACAAGTGGGCAACATTTCTAAGAAAACTTAATTACAAAAATACCAATTGAATTTCGCAATACACTCAATACAATGTAGTATAACTAGGAATTTCGCGCAAATAAATACATTCATAATAATGCCAAATTTTTTCTAAATATATATTTTAAACTAAAATAACAACTACAACACCGACAACGATTACATTGAGAGCAATACTCGAAAAATGTTGTGAAGATTAGGTGCAAGGGTGCAAGGGTACGAGGCGCAAGCGATATTGTCGAGCGAGCGTAAAGGTACGGGGAAAGCGAAAGAAATTAAGAATAAAAGAAAATTTTAATGACTGCAATTAATATGTCAATAAAAGTCATTTGGATTAGAGAAAATTTGCGCAGTGCACCAGAAATGTGGCAAAACTGTTGCAGCTGCAACAATCGCAACCTCAGCGACAGCCATTGCTACTTACGCGGACAGGAACGACAATGGCAGCACGCCGCATTGGAACTAGGAGACAAAGATGTAGTGTCTACGAATAAATGTATACATTTTTATTCTCAAAAATGCGCACATGTCCATATGCAAATATATACATACATATGTATGTATAGTGTGTTAGTTTGAGTGCGCAGAGCAAACGAACGTTAGCCTTTGAAAATGTGCAACGAAATAAATTGCCAGCAACTTGAAATGAACTTAGAACGAAAAGGCACAGCCACCACCAACGTGACACATTCAGCGTCTGAGTGAACTACGAAAACAACAATAACAGCTGCATCCATAACACAAATAGTAACAACGACAACACCAGCAATAACAGCGGCAACAAGTGCAACTAATGTTATTTGTGTGCCTTGCGCGTAGCTGGTGTCAAGGAGGCGAGGACGACGCGGTGATGACCAACAGGGAAAATTGATGATTTTACGGCAGCACTGACAGCAACAACAGTGCCAACAATATATGCATTTTATTCACAGCAGCAACAGCACCAACAGCAGCAGCAGCAGCAGCAGCCGCAATGGTGGTA
The DNA here is from genome assembly GCA_951828415.1 of Anomoia purmunda. Lineage (NCBI taxonomy): Eukaryota > Metazoa > Arthropoda > Insecta > Diptera > Tephritidae > Anomoia > Anomoia purmunda. The sequence goes on from OX639994.1 coordinate 85,224,166, forward strand.
GCACTAACAACAGTGCCAAAATGCGCGCCCGCAGAAATTGCACATGTGACATAAACTACCAACGAATTGCAAAGGCAACAAAATTTGCGCAACCCAATAAGCATTTATTGAAGATTTCCCGGCAATTTGAGGTTATGTTTCTTTAGGTTTCGTGTTTCAATTGCATTATGACAATATGTAACTACATATATTCTGTACTTGAACTCAAACTTGATTTTCCATACGCAATTTTAAATTTTTACCTTAAGGGACAGTTTTTCAGTACGAGTTTAACAGCTAAATTAAGTTTAAACGCACTCCCTTTCAGGGTTAAACTTAATTTAGGAAATTTACCATCCTCCAAAATCGCTTATTTTGACCCTTTCTGCTATATTTGCAAAGAAAATGTTATTTCAAATGTTTCCAAAGGTTTCAAGTGCTCTAGAAAATTATTCTTATTGCGCAATATTTTGCGGGGATATTTTTATAAAACATCTTAGTCCATTACCAGCCTCCCAATTTTTAAAATGTCACTAAAGGCTTAAAATATTAATCGATTTTGTTTGGAAAAATTGTTTATAAAGTTCCCGACATAAAACTTAATGTTTCACGATATTGATGAACGAGTGATAAAAGCATCGGTGGATCAATATTGTATGCGTAGGCGCAATTAATAAGAGATGGTGTCTCTTTACCAAATTAAATTATTGAATTAATTCATTGTGAATGAATACATGTGAGAAGTTTTCTAAATTAAAGATGGCGGCGGCTGATCTTAAATGTCAAAAATGGCTCACTCAGTAAATGACACAAAAATGGCGAGGGCTGCTACAACAGGTGATCTCAGCTGTGCCGAATTTTGACGTCTATGGGCTAAGATTTTTCACTTGTATTTATTTACAATGACTTAATTAAACCATAATTAAACCGATAATATTGTATTTAAGCAGCCAAAACTGGTAGATGGCATTGGAACCAGTACGATCGTTGTTAGCTAATTCGGGCTCCGAAGACGTCCATTCCACTTGCATCCCACTAAAGGAAAATTGAGAGATTCACGGATACGTCGAAGTTGAAGCGTAAGATTGGTGGTGTTTTCTATGAGGAGCTCTCCGGCAGCCAAAACTTTCCAGATTACTGTACTACATTTCAGACAGAGGAATCCGCTGTTAAAGAAGCAGCCAGACTAAGAGGCTGAAGTTCTCCCTATTCAGAGAATGTAAAAAGCTCGTTAATTTAGGGTAGTATGATTTGCACATGAATTTTGCAACTCTACAGCCCCGCGTTTTCTTCCACACCCTGTCTGCTTGCTGACACGTTAACAGTTCGTTTGATCGTTTAATTGTTTGAAGAGAAGTATGAATTTCATCTCTGTTTGAAGCTTCTAAATAGGCTCCCTGTTTAGCAAGGTTATCTTCCCTTTAATTTTCTTCAACACCCTTATGCCCTGGATCCCAATAAAAGTGCTCAATTTTTACCACATCCAACCTTCTCAGAGCCCCTTTATAATCTGCTAAGGTCTTAATCCGCCCACTAGCTTGTTGAACAGCTGATACCTGCTCAGATGCTATCTAAGGGACCGGAATTACTTCATTTACTTCTAAAAAATTGTGTAGAATAACAACAACAATTTAGAAGTTATCGAGCTTTTTAACATAGAACGACGTATTGGGCGAAAAGTAAAAAGCATAAATATATACATATGTATATCTGAAAATGTTAAGAACGAAAAGAAAAATCGAGTAAGCCGTATCTAGGGATGCTCCGTTCGGGCTTCGGGTAACTCAAGCTAATATTGAGATATCTCAACGAAACTTAGAACACATAGGTAGGTTGGTATTGAAAATGGTTGAATAATAATCATCCCTACATAACGGTATTATTAATATTTCTCGACGGTATTTCGGGAAACCCAAAAAATGCGATGAAAATGCAACCAAAAAAAAATATTCGTTGAAACTTGGTATACAGGATTGGGTTGAAGGAAATACGAGCATTAACAAACTTTTTGCAATTTTTAAACTTCATTAAATTTTAACAATTTCGATACAGACTTTGCATTTCAACTCAGTGAGTACAAATTCGTAAAAATAAGGAAATCGGGAAGAACGTCTGATAGTTGCGATATTTCAGTAACTGCAAAAGGTGATTTGCTATATTTGAACACAGGTTTTGGTTTGGAGAAAGGAATACACATATATGATAAAAAAAAAGTACTCTGAAAAGTAAATTTTTGACAACTATAAGGTGAATACAAATTGCTAACATTGCTAAAACGTATACTAAATGCATGAATTTCAGTTCCAAAGGCATTAAAATCAGCAAAATCAAATATTTGATACATAATTGCTGCAATTAATTCCTTCCTGGTCGTCATCTGCATTGGCACAGCAGAAACATAAAACTATAGTAAAAAGATATCTCACCACAGAACTTTTCTATCAATTAGCACAGGCCCTAAGAGCGATTTTCTCGGTTACAAAATTGAGAAACGTTTTATTCTCCCATTGGCTTCAAGTTATAAATATTTTCTTAAATTTCCGTCAACTTCAGAAATAAGGCTCAACAAAACGCTTAAACTGAATTTGGTAAGGAATTCTGAAGCTATATAGAAGTCTCGTATTTTCATTAAATTTTGTAGAACGCCTCTTCTGTCTGCTGGGTTGGGTGAGTACACGCGCTATGCAGAGAGGCTACGAGTACAAGTGTGTGTGTGTGTGTGTCCGTGTATTGTACAATTTGCATTCGCGGATTTCTGTACACTTCACCACAAGATTTATGTAGCAAGGCGCGTGCATTAATTTTAATTACGATTCTTCTTCAGCGTTTTTCCATTTTACGAATTGGCTACACTGCCATGGCGCGCCAACCACAAATCCCAGAACAATTTCACTTTCGTTGCCAGCAGTGAATTGGCAAACTATAGCCGGCAAGCGATAGCCAGCCAACGCGCATGCATACATTCCGTTGCAAATCCGTTCGAGAGGGCGATATGCAAAAGAAAATGTGAAGGAACGAAGAAAAAGTGTATAAAAATTGTCATTGCAGTTGCTGTGCGCTAAAAGCCATTTTAATATTTATGAGTTTATTTGTTTATTTCTATACATATGTACATATACGCATGCTATAGTTGCAGATTGTTGTTGTTGTTGTTATTGTTATTGTTATTGTTGCAGTCGTTGTTGTCAAAAGTTGTTGCCAAAGCGGCAGCAATCGCCACAGTTGGTTGTCTATCCGTCGCGCTGCCGCCTAGCGTAAATTTATGCGCGAAAATATTTTTAAATATGCACCGCGACAACGAACAGCCACAACAAAAGCAACAACAGCAGCAGCAGCTACAGCAGCAACAGCAGGCGAAATGGCAGCCCGTGTAAACGAAAGGATCGGCATTCCGCCATCGCGGCATCGGTGCTTTGGCAGCCAAGTGGTGAAAATTGCATGCAATGCATCGACGGCAATTATTACACGCAAAAAATACCGATCAACCAAAAACCAAAAAAAAAAAAACTAAATGCGTATGTGCCTATCTGTATGTATGTGTGTGTATGTGTATATGCAAGAAGTAGCAGAAGAATGCTCCAACAACAGCGTATTCGATTCGAAAATGAAAATTCAGTAAATCGCGCATTAAATTTGAACGCGCGACTGCAAATCGAATGCGAAACGGGGAAAAAGCTTGTGGGGGGACTCTAGTGTAAGTGGGTGGCGGCATAAATATAAGCGTTTGCACAGAAAAAAAAATAAACACGCCGGTATTCATTGGCTAGCCAGTCAGTCATCAGCGGATTGCTTAACATGATATTGAAAATTTTCGCGCTGCCAGCAAAAAAAAAAAATCAAGCACCAAAAAGCAACAAGCAATAATTGTAAAATTCAGCAGCAGATGAAGGAACGGAATTATTATTGCATTTTGCGGTTTTCAATACTATTTCGAGCGTTGAATATTAAATATTCAAAATTGATTTTTGGCATTAAAGCGCCAGCGGTAATGGTTCAACGATGAAGGCGTTTTATGCAACAATTTCACTACCGAATGTTTCGAACATTACGAATTTCATAGGCAATTGGCAATAGGGTTGCAGGAAAATATTAAGTGGTTTCATTTGGATTTAATGAAAATCGTTTATCGAACTACATTAGAATTCAAAAAGACAACTCAATATTCCCGAATCAAGAATAGTGGTACATTCTTGTTACAAAGTTGCGTGTTTTCTCCAAATGGGTACCCAAGCACTCAGACATAGTTGTATATTTCATTTAAGAACTGTGAAGAATGAAGGGAATGAAGGATGGGGGGAAAGAATAGAAAAGAAGGTAGGAATGGAACTTCACTTCTCATCGACAGGTCTTCCAGACTCTTTGATGAATATGAGAAGCTCGTCGAGGGATAGAGAATAAACGTTTTCCGTTCTAAATATATGTGACCCAAATATATTCCATCTTGGCCTAGCAAAAACAGAACAGATAAAGGGTAAATGATCTGTGCATGTGTTGTCCCCCAAGATTGTGTCCTGTAATCAACTCAATCAGGGGTCGTAACCCCTTCCTTCTCTGTCTAATAGGTATAGCAAATATCTCTGATTGGAAAACCGAACGAAGTTGTAATTGTACCTAAGGCAAAAAATCATCAGAAATCCCCATTCAAGTGCCAACCACTTCCATTTTCTGTCTTGGCACCGCTAATGTAAAAAGTTTTCGTGTAACCTCCCAAGACAATACATACAACTCTTTATTGTTCTCTTGTAGGAAAGTTTGCGGTATACTTTCTACCAAAAGACTACTGGTATCAGTTTGTTACGAGTATTTAGGACCAAAGGCAAAGGGTATTGCTCTGGTTAGAGGATGATGCTAGGGGTCTAATCGTCCAATTATTTACAACCAAAAAAGCAAAATACATATTATGCGGAATTAAGCCAGAAAATCACCTCATGGTGCTCTCTTCACACAATGTTTCTTCCGACTAAGATTTGTAATTTTTTTCACAGGTAGGTCCACATACAAAGAACAGAGGCTAATTTGCATTAGTAAACACAATTTAATTTCATCATAACAGACCTATTACCTATTTCAGGCAAAACCCATCGCACGCACTCAAAGAAGTGTTGTTGTGTTGAATGCGATACATTTGTTCGTTTCAATCGTCGATCGTTTCTGTGTGAAAAATATGATTATTCCCGGCCGCATGGGGTTATGTGCTGGTCTAAAATTTCGTGCGATTACGAAGATCTAATGCGAATTAGTATGGGGATAATTTATGAGTTAAAGCAAATTAATCTGTCTTGCTTATAATATCGCTTTAAGGAAGATCAAAATTATCGAAGGCCGAAAATGTACACATTAAGGGTCGATCAACAGAAGCTTTCAACAATATAAAAACTGCGACAGCCACTCAATAACATCCAAAGGTTGGCGCTTCTGACTCCTATGCAGGTGGGCTGAGCTGTTCCTCAGATAATGTGGTGGTGGCATTGTCTGCTGGCCTCTTTTACTCACAATTAGCAAAATTCTCGAGACAGCTTTTGTTCGAGTTACATCCATGGTCTTCGAAAACAGCTTCAGTGGCTACGTGATGTTTACCAAGAAAAACCAAAAATATTACAGCTCAGACCTCCTTCTCTCAGTGGAATAGCCCTGGCATTGTCCTGCGAAGCAAGGAACCTGTGCGTAACAGCTGATTATGTATGTACATCCTTCGCTTGCTTTCAGAAAAAACTTTCAGGTAAAGTGTCCTTATAGACGGACAGAAAAAAATAGCCAGGTGGTACTAAAAGCATGTATGTATAGACTCATAGACAAATTCCAGGAGTCAAAGACTGCAAGTGGGCGTTATGCTTGAAGGCCGAGTTAATGGACATCTCTCTCGCTTGACTACCCGGCCATAGGAACTCACTGACTTATTGGTCGGATCCATGTTAATCACCAAAACTAACTTATTTAAAAGAAAAAGTTGTAAAAGTTTAATAGAATGCTCTATGAAAGTGAAGCCCAGTAGTAGTCCGGGATATTTGAAACTCTATATTAACTTTGCGTTGTTTGTTTTGCAGATTTGGTTGAAATGTTCGGAAAAATAGTTTTGTAAATATTACGATATGCCATACTGCAAAAATAAAGATCGAGCTTTGCTTTTGGGTTCTGGAAACTTTTGTTAAGCTAGATTTAAAATAATTTGTTATTCTGTTTCTCTGACATGGATTTTCGTTCATCCTTTATCAAATTTTGTTTGGAGACAACTCCGTTACGGGGCTGCGCCATTTTTGGTTTAAAATAAGGTTGAAGCCAAATAAGAGCAAGGGAGAGATAACCGAGAAAAAGATCCATTATTAATACCAAAATACGCAGCCCAAGGAGTTCACATTAATATCTTTACAAATTTGAAAACAGTTTATATTAATTTTATTTTGTTTTATATTTTCAACTTAATTTTAATCGTCAAATGGTAATGGCGTCCTCTTGTATGTCACTACACATTTCTGCTACAAATTTCTTCCTGGTCATAAAAATTAAATTCTTTTCACTACTATTTTTTCTTTCTTCTCCAAAACACAGCCATACATACATACCAACATACATGGCAATTTAAAGATGTCGCTGCCGTTACGACCTAACATTGGCAACGATATTTCTTATGTCACATAATAAATAATCACAATATATTCATTTAAAGTCATTAATTTAGCAAACAGCAGACAGGGCCTCCGTCTACATAAACACACACACATACATACATGCATAGTGATTCTTGTGTTTAAATACATGCACACATACAAACATCTGTTACTATATGTAATGTGCTAAGAATACAGAATACAATAGTCATCGTCGGTAGTGTTGTCGTCGTCTCACATCGAATGGAGCACACAAACACACACACACACCCCATTCCACACGCACATCACACGCATACATCACACACTAAAACATTGCTGATGTGTTGATGCCGTCGTCCTTAACGCCAAATTGCCGACTACCGGCGTCCGCATCCGCGGTTGGTGCTGGGGCCGGGGCCGGGACCGCAACTACTGGGACTGGAACGTCGTCTATATTGCCGCTTTGTTGGCGACAATCGCAGCAGCGACACAATTGAAGCATCAAAATGGCGACGACAAAGTGTCGCCAGTATGTGTTTTGTAAAATAGTCGATGTTGTTACAAAAACGTTGTTATTGCGTTGGTTATTTGCCTATACATTTGGGGAAAAAAAGGAATGGAGCAAGTGGCAGTAGTGAGATTTGATTGTTCAATGGTATCGACCGCCAGTATGAAGTATTGAGCCAATGTACATGTATAGAGTCTTTATAAACGCATATAGTGCATATATATGTATATATATATGTATGTACATATAAGTGTATATATAAATAACATTTACATGATCACGTCAAAAAAATCCTGTTTACGTTTTTGTGTTTAGCAATCACCAGATTTTATGAGAAACATGCAAAATTTGAAAGAATTAAATTCAAAGTTATTGCTCTCCAACTGCTGCTGCTGTTTGAAATTTATGATACCAATTTCGTGATGAAAATTAGACAAATTTTTTTTAACACTTTGGACACTGACGAAAAATATTAAATATTTTGGTTTTCTAAAGCTCCTACATTCCGATAGAACTGTTTTCGACTAATAACGCTATGATAGGTTTCAATTTTATATGTGCAAGAGATAGATAGCTTATTTTTAAACCGTTCTTCTGATAGCCGTACGAATGATATGGAATAAGTGGTGCGGTCTCAGTGGCAGTTGAAAAAAATTGCCTTTTTTGACCACCAACACTCCCAGTGGCAACCGAGTCGAAGCAAATACTTCTTTATTTTTTATACCTTAAATGAAGGTACATACAGACAAACAAACATACCTACTGTAATTTTGTTTTTTCACGTCAAGGCGAATTCATATAATGTGGTGTTAAAAGTACAACTAACTACAATACAAAATTCCCATGCATTTTGCTTTTGCTTTTGTGTAAGAGTTGTTAAAAATTACACACATTTTGTTTTTGCTTTTACGGTTTTTGAAGGCTCATACGCAAAGGCAAAAACAAAATACATGTAGGTGAATAAAAAAAATCAAATTGGCTGCTATAGTAACTACGCCTTATGTATATGCATTCGCTTTGACTCACGTTTTTCATGGAATTTTTTTAAATCAATTTTTTATAATAATATAGTTTATAAAATATAAACAATATAAAATGTAAATTATATAAACCCTACGAAAGTTGTAAAAATTTTACAAAATTCGAAAAAAAATAAAAGCAGAAAAAAATTCAGAGACTTCTCTAAATATTTTAGTCAGATTTTTTTTTTGTCGCCAATTTAACTTAAGTGCAATAGCGAAAGTTTCAAGTAGCTAAAAATTATCCCATAGAACGGATGAACAAAGTTTACTTTTATATGGAATAAAAGTTTCCAAAAATGTTGATTAAAAAGTTTGAAAAATTTAAACAAATTTTCGTGAATTTAGTATAAAGTTTGAAACTTGGATTTAAATAGTTTCTGTTATCGAATAAAAATAGAATGTTATAGCATATATAGAATTTTTTATTTATTTTGAAATACGACATTTGGCAATTATTTTCTGAATATAACTTATGACCATTTGACCTTGTTCATTGCTTGCGAATCCGACAAATCAAAATTTCAATTACTTAATACAATAAATCTGGTATAATACCAAAGTACAAAGTACAATACTTTATTACAAGTGTTCTAAGTTTATTTGCATATAGGAGGGATTTCAAATATCCACATAAAAAGTAGACAGCTAATAGCATTTATATCATATCAAATACGTTTGCCATGAACTTCTAAAAATCATATCATCCCTGTTGGAAACTTTCTTTTTAGCCATTTTACAGTTGCATACCTAAAAAAAAATGTTAAATACAAACTAGAAATTTTTAAATTTTGAAACGAATTTTGTTCAAAATTTATAGTAATTCAAAACATTTTCATACAATTTTCAAACTTTTTAAAAAACATTTTTGGAAAGCAATTTTGTAGCTAATTAAATTTTAGTAACAAAAAACAATAAAATTTCCGTTGATTTTTTGGCAATTTTCGAAATTTTGGTATTTTTAACTTTTATGGGCAGAAGACTGACAGGAAATTAATACAAAAACCATCCGTTATATGAAAAAAGTGCGCAATACCAAAATTTCAAAAAATGTTAAAAATCATCCTGTCAACCGGAGTTTGAATCTCCTTCAAAATTACATTATTATGCTAAAATTAAATGAGCTACAAAAGTGCATATTACAAAGTTTTATAGAAATTCAAATTAATTAAAATTTTGAAGTTTAATACAAATTTCTGAAATTTTTATAAAGTTTGAAATTTTAATTTGTATACTTTTTGGTATGTCAAAAAACTAAAGTTTTCTAAAAAATTAACAAAAAATACTCAGATAGATAACGGTGTACACGGCTTAATTAGTATAAATGGTTAAGGCGATTTTCTTAACGAGTGCGTGACGAGTTTGGCGTGGAAGACGTGGGTTCGTTAACCGGAAGAAGTCTGTAGAGAAGAAGTGGTGATCTCCGAAATAGCTGTAACATTGTTCTTTTTTTCACTAATTGCCTAAGAAATAAATTTCCTTGAGCTCATAAAAATTATTGTTAATTTAAAAAATACTTTGCGTGAAAAACATTGTAAATATTGTAATAAAATCACCACATCGTCAGTTGTTTGAGTCATACATGAAGTCAAGTAAGTAAGAAAAGTAAGTATACATGAAGTCAAAAAAAAAATATATATATATAAAAAAGTACTTATTCACCAAAGCAATTACATGCTCGATATTTGAATGCAAAAAAATCGTGACACAACCTCAGCGGTAAGTCCACATTTGGCAGCATTCGTGGTTTGAAATTCTAAATAACAAGAATCAGCATGCAAAACAAAAACATCATGCCGCCAAAGTTAGGTAAACCGATCTTGCTCCAAAGAGCGAGTCTTAATTGCAATTGCAAAGTGTGTAGGTTGTGGAGAGTGTGTCAATCCGTCAATCAGTCAATCAAACGACTGCCAATTAGATGCGATTACATAAACTACTTCTATTGAGGATTTTGTAAATTTAGTGAGATGATTTTCAAACTGAAAAAAGATCGTTAAAAAACCACTAAAAGGAATTCTAATTTCTGCGGAATTATTGCAGGGCTACATATGTACATAGATAGCTATCCCACCCATTCGAAATTAGACTTATGTATTTAATTAATTTGTTTCGCTACTTTTTTAATGTAAATCTCACACACACACATACCAATGCGAGTGTGTTTAAAAGTTAAGGAATGTATGCACCATAAATGAATACGAAACAGAAGCAAACAAATAGTCATACATTTTTTGGGTTTGTGGTTAATGACGCTAAAAAAAATAATTTAAAAAACCTGCCGACAGAAAATTTGTTGTAAACGATTTATCATTCTCGCTTTATTATTTATTGTTCATTGACAGGTGTCAATACACATTTATAGTTAGAGCAGTAGTTTTGGCTCCGCTTTAAGGTTGTTATTCGTGGTTTTTTCTTCTATACTCTTTTGTATCATATTCACCTATATTTATATTTGTTGTTGTTTTTTTTTCTGTGTGTGAAACAACACGTACCAAAACTTAGATATAAATAAGTAACAATGGTACTACCGGCACAAAATTGCACAAAAACAATTACACCTGTTTACAGCAAAAATATAACTAAATCATTTCCATATACTTATAAGATCGGTTTTTCAAGTACAACTTTCTCTTATGTAGTTTTCGAAATAACACAGAATAACCATTTTGAAAATTTAATATGTACCGATATTTCATCAAAAGGTTTAATTTTCAGGTTCAATACCATTACATATCATTTGACATTTGCTAATTGGGCGCCGGAAATGCATAAACAAACTCGTGGTTTTTCGAAAAAAATTATTCTCTGCGGTGAGAAATTTCCATCTCTCTGAATATGGAATGATTGGCAGATTTAGTCTCTGAAAATTCAAAAGAAATAGTTGAAAAACCTCTGCATCATCAAATAGTGGCGTTTTTTGAAAAGAAAACCGGTGCATGCATTGCAGTGAATGGAACGTAAACTGAACAGAACGAAAAAAGAACAGTAGGTAGGATAACACAATGCATGTAAATCAACAACACTAACTCGGAAAAATATAAAAGTTGAGTCAGCTCGGTTAAATGATATCCGACCTGAGATGTAGTGTTGGGAAGTGAAAAAACTGCGCCATTGTGAATTAGCCCTAAGAAAATACATGGGAAATTTAAATTTAAGGCCTAGCTCGTTTTTATTTGCATAGTATTTGTAAATATAGAACTACATAAACCTAAATATTGAATAGCACTAAACAAATCGCAATATACATGAAAAAGGCTGACAGGGTTGCTTTTGCAACTAAAGAAAAATTTTATCCAAGTTAGAGGACTCTTTTGCAACACGGGTGCAAAGAGACAAGCTTATTATAATGATTTGCCTCTTAAATCATACATTACATTTTTGTGAGACATTTTTTTATGATTGATATTGCTTGCCCTGGCCAAGATTTGAACCCGGGACACTCCAAGGGAAGAATGCAGGCGCTAAACACTCGGATATGGGACAAAGTTGGAGATTTAGCCGATCTGAGTGGTCTTAATTCCAGATATGCACTTCACTTAAAACAAATATAGTTTGATATTGTCATCTTAGGATGCCCTAGTAAAATTCACTTAAAATTACAACAATTTGTTTATATTATTTGTAATGAACTTACAAATGTCAAAGTTAGATATGAGAAAAAAATGTGACACATAAATTTGCTGAGTTTGGAAAGCTAATATCATTAGGCCAAATTTTTGATGATATTTTATGATTTTGCATTAACGTCAGATCAAAATATGTAAGTAAAAATTTTGGTTTTTTTTCATTGCAATTTTACGAAAAATGTCTTAATGACGATGAGGTATACGGCAGTTCTAGAAGTTGTAAGGAGTTTTTGGTTTATAAATAAAATAGAGGGGGTATGAGCATAAAACTTGGGTTTGCTTTATTTACAAAAAGTGTAGTTGCAATTTTCTTTCGATTATTTTCGTGATATTTTTTTGGAAACATTTTGATCTTTCGTATATCGTATTTTCTAAATACGGGCGAGTATGAGAGTATAATTAACATCAAAAAAGTGCAGTAATTCGCGACCCCGACTTACTTGATTAAAATTATGAAAAGTCTTGTAAAATTACCAATAGTAATATACTTATAAGAATAATATAAGTGGAGGGTCAGATGCAAAGTGCTGATCATGAAAAACTGAAAGATTTTAATGATTGCATGCCACTAATCAGGATTTGTCAAGGCGTCTAATATCATTCGAGCTATCCATTTGCAGTTTAAGAAATCTTCCAAAAGCTAAAAAAGAGTTCTGATACCAGGCATACTGACACTTTTAAAAGCACTTGATTCTAATATTTATTTCTTTTATGACTTTCTTTAAAAAGATATTCTTAAAATTAGTTTTAAACAATTACTATTTGTTCTAAAACTATATAGTGGATTTTGTATTATATTAAATGAATTTGAAAAAGGAATTCAATAAATGGATGAGTACCATTTTAGAACTCGAAATTTTTTTAAATTCGGGCATGTTCTGCAATTCACTTCCGAGTGAATTCGCGTTTTATGCGCATCTGAAACTGCCATATGAAGTGGAAATTTCCGAGTGAAAGTGAATTTCAGAACATGCCCGATTAAACCAATTTTGAAAAAAAAATCTAAGCATTTATATATGTATATAGATATATATTATTTTTTTGTACATATATATAATCGTAAATAAAGTGAAAGCTAATTTGAAAAAGTTTGATACATTATATTTATTACCCTTCCAATCACCACTTGGAATGCAAAAATCGCGTACTGTGCGGCGGTCCAGCAACACCTTAATGAACCTGACAAGGGATAGCCCAAATTTTTTTCCTTTTTGGCGATATTGATATTGAAGCTTTAATTTAAAAAAAATAGAAAATATGTACATATGTATGTATGTATATACAAAAGTTATTTTTACTAAAGTAATAACATTCGGCTTTCTAACAATATGCCTATTAGGGTGGTCCAAAAAAATGAAGTTCGAAATTGAATGCTCTCATCCCCCAGGATTGTTCTCCTATAAAGAAAATATTTTTTTTAGAGGTCGCTCAAAGGAAAGACGCTAACGAATTTTAATTGTGAAAAAAACAATTTTTTCGAAACCTTGAAAATCCATACTTTTCAATCGGCAAACTCTATTTCTCTTCAATCTCAATCATTTATGTATATTCTTTAAGGGTCCATTTCTGAATTTTTGAGGACCCAAATTTTAGTTCAAAAAAAATAATCTTAGTTACGGACATTAAATTATTTGCGAATAATAGTTTCTGAAATAACTGCGGTTTTTATTAAACAAGCGCTATTTCATTCCTGTACGAATTATTTATGAGTGAAATCTCGATATCCTAACCTATAAATGCAAAAACACAGTCACCTTAAATAGTACGGCTTCCTCTTTCAAAGTTTAAGTTTCCAAATTTTCAAGTTTTCCTATACGTAGAAAATCACTTACATCACTCTTTTAAATTTACAAACAAACCAAATATCTGAAATTTCCTAAAATTTTAATTCTTTTAAAAAGGGCGAATTCCATCGAAATTCAAAGTCATCTTTCGAGACAAAAGCTTTGTTTTGAAATCTTTGAACTTCGCTTGACTTGACCGGAAATGTTTTGCTAGAAGCAATGCAAATTCTAAAAAATCGTATCGGCTACCCCTACTAACATTTAAATTAGTGGAAACCAAAAACATGCAAGCTTCCATAATTTGTTGGACATATTTTCCCTTTGAAATTATTAGGGTATCTTATGTCATTTTCTGCATATAGCGAAAATTTGAACAATTTTTTTTTAAATTTTCTAGCAGAATTTATATTCAAGAATTTAGTGACTTATTTAACGCACAAATCCAATTAATCGATCCAGTAACACCTATTTGCTGCTTCGCCGATTTAAAGCAAAATTTACGACTTTTAAGTAGCTCAAAATAAAGCAAAGCAGCTTCCGCTAAACCTGGGTGTAAATCCATTCTGCGCCTTTGGGTGATTGGACTGATCAGCAAACTAGTAAATTTTTCAGCGAAACCGTTTCTCCAAACACCACTCAAGTTCATAACATGAACTTTGCATTCATACTTTTTTCCGATAACACAAATTCGTTGAAACGAGTAGCATAAACGGAGTGTAAAAAAATATAAACAATCAATGAAGAACGCCAAGCGGAAATCACTTTGATCAACCGAAGCGAATATCTATCCGATCCAGACGCAGCGTAATTTACTCGAATATCTTATATGTATGTATGTATTTATGTCTGTATGATTTGAAATCAATAAAAAATACAAAAAAATACACAAAATACTTCTAGAATTGAAAGCCAACCAGCGTCAACAGCAGCACCTCTATACAGTATATTTACATTTCACTATTGAACCACAAAGTAAACAAGAGGCGGCTGTTCAATGATGAGCCCAGTGATTGCATTTTCATTCATTAATTCATTCATTATCCAACCAAATCATCATTATTCATAAATAGTACACACAAATGTATATATGTACGTATGTTTGTATGTCTACGCAGAGGCGAAGTGTTAAGTATTAATATGCCCGTATGTATGTATGTATGTACTATGTGTGGTTGTTCATATGAATAGTATAGTATGTGATGGAAAGATTATGATCAGGAAGCGTTGAGTTTATTTACAATAAATATGTAGATATATTGGAATAATTAGGTATGCACATATCTGTGCAATAGCAATGCATTTCCTCAAATAAGAGTTTATTAAAAAGCCATGAATGGGATTGCAATTGCTGCATAAGCTTCATAAGTTTCTAATGAAATATTCTCAATCAGCAAGAAAAAAATAAACAAATGGTACAAACTGATTGTACTTCACTTTGATTTGCTAATTTGAGTCGAAGAGAAAAAAGCAGTAAAAGAATTATTGAAAACATAAACAAAGTTCTCATTAGACGTCAAAATGATTAAATGCAAAATTGTAAATGAAATGTAAATAAACTAAGTAATGCTAACGTTGCACTCTTCGATTGGATATGAATTTTGGCGCTAAATGACTTCAATTACTATTAAAGTCCACTAACTCGGGCTCAAGCCGGAAAAGTGAACGGTTATTTGCTTCTTTTTTTTTTTTGGAGGAAAAGACAGCAAACTGCATTTGATTATTGTTATTTTTTTTAAACAATACACTTATGATGTTAGCTTTTTAAATATAACTTAAATCAATTTGAGGTGAACTACGTTTTATGATTGTAATTAGCAACATTTAAATCTCACTTCAAGGCATGGCCACACATCTGACTACTTTTACAAAACCTTCTCCTTCGATTTGTGGTGGGCGCCTTGAAGTTGTAACACAAATTGAGGCACTTACTGTTTTACGCCGGCTCCGAGCGGCCAATGATTTTTGTGAAAGGTTTTTTATGACAGAAATACACTCGGAAGTTTGCTGTTGTTTGCCGAGGGGCGACTGCTATTAGAAAAGAGATTTTCTATCCAAAATTTTGGGAAATAAAAACCATGCGATGTTTCAGTAAATATTGAAGTGAAACGCGAACTATGCGGGAGAAATATCGGGATTTGAAGAAGGAAGCGTAGCGCATATTCTGAAAAAAGAAAGGAAGCCGAGATGCGCGAGTGCGAGGAGCTTGAGTTGCTAGTCGATAGAAAAAACGCCCGTAAATTTTATCAGAAGGTACTTCGGCTAACAGAACTCTTCAAGACGGGGGCAATTTCCTGTAATTATGAAAACGCCGACCTGATGACCGGCATCCAGTGTATACTAAACGACGAACGCATGCCTGCTGATTGGAATTTAAGTGTATTCTGCCCAATCTACAAAAAAGGCGATCCTGCAATATCCGCCAATTACCGCGGGATCAGTCTCTTTAGCATAGCATATAAGGTTCTGTCGAGCGTATTGTGTGAACGAACGGATTGGACCTTATTAGGGTGAAAGAAGAATAGACATATGTAAAATGACGTTAAGTAACACACCAGCTTCGTTAGAATCGGGAAGGGCCACTCGGAGCCGTTTAAATCCAAGCCTACTTTAAAGTTTGATACCCAGATTGCAATATTTCATTTCAGCAATTACTTAAATTAATTTATCATTTTAAAAAGGTGGCAACTCTCTTTGAAAACTGCTTATATGAAAGCATCGAACTATATATATACATATATGAATCTTATCCAAATCAGTCCAGTCGTCATTTAGCAATATGTGATTTTACGCCACGTATTGAACTGCAATTGAATTGAAGCTAAAAACGAAATGTGTGTCTAGAGCGCCACCTGTTGACAATTTTTCAACTTTTCTTTTTCCCTAAACCCGCGCGGAGCAATCACCAACAGTTCAGCAGAAGGAAATATCTATTTTGGTCCAGTCGTTTTCAAGTTTTAAGTAGCCGAACAAACCACGATTTTTTATATATATATGTACATAGATATATTTTTAAGTCTCGTAATAATTCACTTATAAGAATTACTCTAAATCAAGTAAACTTCTACTCTATTCTACTTACAAATGTGTATATAATTAGCTCGTAAGTAATTTATTTATTTTATTTTTGTTTGGCTCACAATTATCATCATTTTCATCTTATATTTCAACTTAAAGTTAATTGAGAAACCATTCCAATATTAACTTTTAAATCAGGTCAAAAACAATTAAACATTGACCAAGTGAACTGCTATTAAACCACAGAGATACATGACCCCATTCCTGTACAAACTCACATACTCCTCCACTACGTCCATATAGTTATACATTTGTACATATATTATATGTATATGCACATATGTAGATAAATCTCGCCACTCGCCCCATTTGTCAGTCAACCATTTATGTATGTGTGTGTGTGTATGTACGTGGCTAACAGTGAAGCGGGCGTATATTAAGGATTTGTCACCTGAACAATCGCACGAATGTATACAAACCGGCATACATACTCATTAGGGTGGTCCTTAAAATACCTGATTTTGTTTTATGTAGGAATATAAAGACCGCCACGCTAATTTGAAAATTTGAAAATAATTTTAAGGGACCCTACCAAGGTTTGAAAAAAATTAGTGCAATATTAATTGTTTTAAATTTTTCCGGAATCAGTATTCACTTTTCAAATTTGTTTTCAGATCTAAGTAACATAGCCGTTTTATTTGATTTTTACAGTGGCAGACAGTACGGGAATAACAGCTTATTCAACATAAAATAGTGGAGAAATCAATATATAGAAAGTAATGAAACCTAGGAAAGAATTATGCATTTCATCTTGGGGAAAAAGGTAGGATGAATTAAGGGTGGTCCTAGATGTTGGTATAATAAAAATTTTAGAAATTTGTTAAAATTGATTTTAAAGCTGTAACTCATATTTAAATACAGGTTAAGAAAGTAAAATACATATATTTTTTATATCTGGATATTGTTTTCTAAATTGTTTGATCAACAGCAGCATACGGCGATTCTGAATTTCATAGGTTGTTGTGTATTCTTCCACGCGACCTAATCCACGGTTGGGTACCTACGTACATCCTTAGCAACGTGGAAAAAAGTTGCTAGTGCTTTGCATGCCACGTACGATTCGTTTTCATACCAAGTAGATAAATTTATTTATTTTCCAAAAGTCTAAAGGCAAATCCACAATTCCTTTCTGTGGATGACATCATGATCAACACGTGCACGTTTCACGAGTTCACCAGTTGCATTCTTCAAAGCATGGGCAATTTTGATTTTAGTTTCCTAAAAGACATACCACAAATGTCTTAAGAACTTCTTCATAGCGCACAAAGATATGATTTTTTTTTTATTTCACACAACTTTGGAGAAGAAAAAAACCATTTTTAATTGCTGAACAAGCAGATTATGCGATATAACCAGAGAATATCATTCTCAATCCATATTAATTATGTTTAGGGATTCTTTATGTTACTTTAGTAAGATCTAGGTAAGATATGCATTTTTTATGTGGCGACTCTTTTAGTCCATCTGTTGAAAGGATTCAAAAAGTTTTTATTAAATGTGCCTTGTGTTCTCTAAAATTTTCGGAGCCTATTTCTCTGTACGATTCTCGTTGCAAACTCATTAAATTAAATTCGTTAAATAGTGTGCGTTCGTTCCTGGCTACTTCTTTTGTGGCCAAATTACTCGAAATGCAACTATTAAAAATGCTATGCTTTGATCCGTACTCTCTCTGGGTTAAATGAGCTTTTAGAATATGATCCGTTTCTTGCATTTGGAATAGTTCGTTGTGTTCCACTAAATTACTTTAGCTGATTTTTACGCACTGAGTTTTTAGTTCGTAAGGAATTGTATTCCATTTGATTGAAATAAGTAAATAAAAAAGTGTTCACCACTAATGAGCGAACCGGATGAACCCCAGAATCTTTCTGCTTAGAAACTTTAACCTGATCACTTACGAAAAAGCGAGGGGGATCCATTGAGTTAAAGTTTTGTAGAGTACGCAAAGTTTCTGTTTTGCGAATCACGTCTGTTGATAAAGCCATATGACTTGTTAAGGGTTTTTCCAAATAACACTTGACAAGGAGTAACGGAAAACTAAGAAAGATAGATTACACTACTCCTCTACTCTGCGTGGACAATAAATACTCCATAAGAATCCCAGAGAGGAATTAATGGAAGGATGCCATAGACCTAGACCCAGAGCCGACGGCTGTCTTTACAGAGGGTTCCAAACTCAGCGAAAGAGCGGGCAGCGGGATTCACTCCAATAAATTAGCGCTAGGCCTCAGCTTTCGCTCACCGGACCACTGTAGAGTTTTTCAGGTCTGACAGGTCTTTGTGTCTGAGAGAGTCCACACCTACAGACAGACCTCTCGCTATATACTCAGACAGTCAAGCGGCTATTCAATCTCTTAATTCTCACAAAACTACGTCAAAAGTTGCCACAAAATACAAAAGTGTAACATGGGCACAGTGACATTCCCGGTAATTGCGCGGCAGACGAGTTGGCAAGGAAAGGGACGGAATTACTTATGATAAATGCTGCTCTAGAAGCGGACATGCCTCTAACCTCCTGCAAACAAAGCTTGACGTAAAGCGATCCAAAGCCTTGATTCGTCTTGGCCGACCTTCTCTTAGAACCGGACACTGTCTAATGGGTACTCACGGGAAGAGATTGCATGCATAACTAACGATTTCTGCCGAATCTGCAGGTACGAAGAGGAAGTGGAGAACAGCGAACACTATCTCTGCCACTGTCCCGCCCTGTCCAAGACTCGAATCAAATTCCTAAATGGGTATTTTCTAAACTGTTTGGCCGATCTGAGCTCGGCAAGCATTCCCGATCTTCTGTGCTACGTAGGGTGCACTCGGGGGTTCACCTTCCAAGGGAAGAAAGAACAAAGCTTAATGGCTTCCGCCAGATGTATCACAAAGGGCTTTGTCAGCCTGCGTGTGCATCCGTGGACTTGCATGGTTGCAGCCGCTCTAACCTAATCTAACCTAACGGAAAATCATTTCAATATAGATCAATGAAACTATTAATAAATTTAGAAAATACTTATTAATACCCACCCTAATGCTAGTGCATAGGTATTGCATAAGTAATTGTAGGCTTGAGTAAAGTCATGTCTGCCGCGCGAGAACTTGCTAGTACGAATATTGAATGTGGCATGCAACAGACATTGGCGCACAAGCGCACACAATGACCGGCGATGAGGATCTCAAAATTTATCTGCAAAATTATACGATAACACACACGTATGTAAGTATGTATGTATGTATATATATATGTATGTGCATAGAAATCAGTACATATGTATAAGTCTATGTTTGCAATTACAGTTAAGGAACATTTTACATGCACACACATCCACACATCCATCCATATATATTTTAACAAATTCATATACATGCACGACTCTTTGAAATTCATAACCCGCATAATTGTACAGGAATGAGGGCACCGGGCACCGAGCACCAGGCACCGGGCACAGGGCGTGGGCGCAGCATAGCGGTAAGCTTGACTGCTGTTTCTATGTCGCTGTGTGTGTATACGTGCAATATGTGTATAAAGTCAAAGTAGACTAACAAAAATGAGGGCAACTCCCAATGTTGCTGTTGCTGCTGCTGCTGCTGCTACTGCTACTGCAGCAGTTGTTGATTATCAAGAGCAGAGACTGAGAGTAGTAGTGAAGCCATACAGGACATTAGGGTGTGGTTCATATCGTATGAGTTGTCGTTGGCGGCTGTTGGCGCTGTGGCGTGACAAGAGCTCAGATTGCGGCGGACTGCATTTTCGATGAAATGTGGAGCTGTAGAGCACGTGGTAGTAAAAATGGTGGTCGCTGTGCGGGCTGGTAAAGTTACGAGAAATGTAGGCCAAACAACTAGCAAAACAGCAGCACCAGCCGGAAGTACTCTCACACTAACATGAGCGCACACACATACAAACACACAACTACTACTATACAAAACAACCAAAAACAGTGAAAGCAAATACAAACACTCTTACGCCACCGCTACACGAAACAACAATAACAACTACAAGTATAGCCGCAAACGCTGACAGGAATGTGAACAGACAGATGATGTGGCAGTGGTTGCGCTGCGCCCGCTTTTGTGCTTTTGTGGATACTCTCTACTAGTCCAATGCAGGCGGCGTATGTTGTATTTGTAGTAGGTAAGTGTGCACAACCTAAATCTGTCGATTCGTATATCCTTTTCCTCCGCAGACAAAGACTACAACTACTAACAGAAGCGCTGAGCAACTAACAACACTAACACTACAAGCAACAAAAACAATAGCAATAATAACCGAAAGAGCTAAGGCAACTGTGCAATATTCGTATACTAAGTCCGATTAAGCTTCCTGTGGGGAAAAAGTTTAGCCTAGTAAAATAAATTTCATAGCTTACAACTAGTGTTATTTGGCATTTGCGGAATAATCTTGTAGTTATCATATTTACGGTAGTAGGAAAGAAAAAAAATAAAAATAAAAGTTATTAATAAAATTGTCAAAAAATATTTCCACACAAACTACTGATATGTCAAAAAATGCAACAATTAAAAAAAAAATACTCGTATACAATAAAAAAATTTCACGAATTATTGCCGCCTTGATTTCTACTTATTACCTTTTTTCTGGTTCGGGACAGGGGATTATTTCGGGATAAGTTCGAAACTTATAAAAATACTAATAATAAGTCAAAATTAATTTTTTTAATGCATTCAAAATCATAACAAAAAGTGCATTAAACAAATAAAGAAGAGTTTAAGGTTTGGTGAAACTTGGCTTTAAAAACCTGGCTAAGTTTTTATTTCATAAAAACAGTACTATGTAGTTCTATGACAAACAACTAGTTAATATAATTTTCCTCATTTTGAAAATTTAAACGACTTTTATTTATTTACGATAAATAAAAATTTTGATTCTTGCACATTTCTCTCCCTAATTAAATTTGAGCGAATTTGCAATATGATGTAATAAAACATCACTTATTTTGATTTTTTTCAATTAGCGTTATATGGGAGGTGGGCATGGTTTTTGCCTGTTTCCCATAATTTTCGAAATTATGCGTACAGAGTTAATATGCAAAGTGTGTAAGAGTGTAAATTTGATACGAGTTTCGATAGGTAGTTTCCGAGATTTGCTTACTGCGCCTTACCACGCCCATTTTGCAAAATTTCTTTAACCCACGCGTTTTTTTCTGCAGCTCAATTTTTTTACACGAAATTTCAAGTAATTATCTTTTAAAGCTTAGGAGCGTATCTGCATCAAAAAAAAAAAGTTTTGGAAAATATGTCGCACTATGGCGCTCGGGTATAAAAAGATTATATCTGGGTTTCTCTATCTTTTTTGCAGTTTCGCCGGACAACATTAGTAGAACGGGGCAGGTTTGTGCCTTTTTCACCACAAATCATGTCTGTGTGAAAAAATGTACAATCAAACGAACGACTGATTTTTGAACAAAAAGTAATTTTTAAATCATGCAACAGAAAAAAACGTACATAACTCCCAAATATATCCAACCGTTCTGGAGTGATACTCCTTCCTGCATTTATCTTTTGTTAATATACAACAGAGACCCGGAAAAATAATTCTTTGAGGAGTAAGTTTTAAAAAGCTCATCCACATTTTTGTTAGAATTTTAGAAGTCTTTTGATAATAATTATGAGGATACAAAATTTTAAGATTGCCGATAAAAGTTATTTTGAGACTAATCATAATAATTGTAAGCATGTTAAATTTTTTAGGTCACTAATCACTATTATTTTGGGACTGAAATTATAATAGTCTTTTGATAATAATTATGAGTGAGACAAATTTTTTTTGATGACTTAAAAAAGGAGCCTGCTGATAATTATTATAAAAAGAATATTATGATATAAGTGTCAAGATATTAGTGATCGATGGCTTAAACAATTTTGATCACGGATTAGTCGTTATTGATTGAGTTTTATTATTTTATCTGATAATAGTTAACTCTGATTTACAGACATGGACATAGATACATATGTTTATTTTTCCAGACAAATTAGTTACATATTTTTCGCAGAAGCTTCAAAATATGAGTAAGAAAATAAAAGTAAAGATTTTACTGAATTAAATGTAAACTATTAAGATGGTTAAAGTACTCCTTAAATGCGGAAAAAGGAGCATTAAGTGCGGAATTCTCTACAGGGTTTGTGTTAACATAGAGTGAGGCAGTTTAAACTGGGCCAGTGGATCGAGTGGAAGTAGCGCAAGCTGGAGAATATAGAGACAAGCAAAATGCAAACACGAAGTAAAAAAAAAGAAATACATACCTACATATTTCATCTGCGGATGTTGCTAATGCACCTGCCACTACCACTACCACCACCACCAGCGAGTGCATCCTGTTTAGCAATACACACACATACACACATACATATGTATACTTGAATACGACAAAAGCATAGATTTAGATTATTTACGAGCAACATGCAATACGATCGATATACTGGTTCAATAAAGCTGTTATGGCAGATTTAAGGTTCTTTGGGGATTTAATTTTCAAAAAATTGTGTAGCTGCAATGAAGTAAGTGGTCCGTCAATTCTGTGCAAAGTTTCGTTCATAACTGCTAATTTTTTCAACAAATTTTCACAGATGACCAATTCAACTGCATGGGTAATATTTTTTACGCTGAGTGCGTTGAGTGCGCAATATGAAAACCAAAATATGATATTCACTTCAGAAAGCATTACTCGTAATAGAATGGCCGATTTAAATACTCAAGAAGTCATACTTCGGCTTATCTGATTGAAAAAGAAATCTTACAGAAATTTAAATACACAGAATGTCATCCTTAATCATTTTGATAGTTTCTGCTAATATTTTAGAGTGAAATGTTCTAAGAAATTTCATAAGTAAATCGATGCGGTGCAAATTACATTTTTCCCCTCAACATTCCTGATTTGAACGAATATATTAAAATACTTTACTTTTTTGTATTACAATGCTCATTGCGTTTATATATTTTTGGAAAATTGTAAAAGGAAAAATATTAAACGTGGTAGAGGAGGATCCGCATTGAACTTCTTCCCATCACACTTATCCTTAGAGACTTTTTGCTTTGAAAATAAATGTTTTTCAACTACAATTAAGCCTTTAAATATTTTTTATTAATTTTCAGATAAGTTGGTAATTTTTTTAGATTTTTATTTTTTTTTTTTTGAAAATCAGAGTTAGATTTTATTTTTTAGTTTTTGATTAAAATATAAAGTAATTTTTTGAGTTTTGTTGTTTGATTAGAAAAAGCTTTTTTTAAAATCGAATTAAACTCGAGCATATATTTCTTGCGATCTGCAAACTACGAAAATGAAAAATAGGAGAGAAAAAAGAATGGATAACTTCAAATTTTCCAGTTAAAAACATATTTTAGTTTTGTTAATAGGCAGAGATTTAATAAATAAATCTCCAAATAAAAAAAAAATAGTGTCTCTTTGCCGCTTATTTGTAAAAAAAAGGCTGGACTACTTGTTCTTGAGAACTGTCAAAATCGGCAAAATCAAGGCAGTGCAAGGCGAATTCATATCAGGTGGTGTTATAAGTAAAAAAAAACAAAAAATTACACAAACAAAATATACGCACAATGACAGTATGATTTGCAACAAACACATCGTTTTGACTTGACGTGCACCAAGCGAATTCAATTAGCTGCTTGATCAACTTCACCTGATATGAATCCGCCTTGCCACCGTGACTGCAAACTAGTGACAAATTTTGACAGAAGACAATTTTTTTTTTTTTCCTGGTTGCAAAAGAGCCGACAATTTGCCCATCAATTTGGATAATGGATATTCCGCGACTTCTGGAAAGTACAAATAATCAAAGAGCGTGAAAAGCTCCCAGCGAACATTTTCGCCCACATAAAGATCTTCCATTAGTGGTCATTAAGACAATTTCAAACGCGCAGTAGCGGTTTTTCCGTTCGCTGAAGAATCGTCAACTGTAAGAGGTTGCCCGTTTAGAACGAAGTTTTACAGGCAGTTGAGGATAAGAATTACAAAGATCTTCTTCCAGCTCGATATAGTGATCATCGAATAAAAATAAGGTAGCTTTTAAACTATTTTAAACTTCCAACAAGCGTTCTTCTGCAAGAGTTGCAACTAAATCCATCGCTTTGTAAAATGGTCTTCAAATGTTAGGTGGGCTCATTGGGAACATTTTAAATTTATATTTTTTAATTCACTTCTTTTTTTTTTTTTTAATTGTAAATGTGTGACCTTATGTTCCTTTGACTTGTATTTCCATTGCACCATGAAATTGTCCACACTCCATTCGCCACTCAATCGAAAGGTCAGCTGCTATTCGCTGCAATATTACAGCTATGGCATGTCAACTGCACTCACATCAATCGAATAATAAAAGAAGTGACATCGAACAGCTCAACTCGCACACATGTGGCGTTCCACCAACTAACTAATAACATGCTCTGGCCCCCAACGACGTTGCTTGGCGACATCGATGGCTAAAGAATGACTGCAACGAAAATAAAACCGAAAGCAAAACAAAGAACCAAGAACCAAGAACCAGTGTCACCAACTACCAACGCAGCTTGTCAAGCGTCATTTTGATTGTGCGTCGAGCCTCCATCATTTTACTGACTACGACTACTTTTTGGCCATTGTTGTTTATTTATTGTTTTGATATACTCGCGTCCGACATCGATCGCTTTTCGGCGATGGCCATTGGCTATATCGACGTTCATACGACACGTTCACGTTAAAAAATAACTTTGACGTTGTTGAACAGCTACTGTCACTTCAAATTTGCTCTCAAACGGTGTGCAAAGTACAATAGGTCTCTGTATTTAATCCATTGAGCGAAACAAAAGAATTAAATTTAAGGCGCACTGAGACATATTTTTAAGCAAAGTAAATATTGTAAATAAAATCATTGAAGGCAACTCTAAGGCAGTATTACATATGGAATCGGTTCTTCTTCAGTACGGAACTAAATATGGCTAGTTATAAGAGAAATATATATCGAGTATTTATAGGAAAGTCTTATTAAACAAGTGTTATAAAACTGTATAAATTGATATCCCTTTGATGCATGCAATGCGGTGTGAAGGAATTGAGGGACTCAATGCGGCCCTAATGTGTAGGTCAATAAGTCTTTCGACTATTTTTAAAAAGAAGGAAGTCAAACTAAACGGTATGCTCTATTTTTATAAGTCCAGGACCCTTTTTCCCCTATTTGGAATTAAAAATAATGGGTCCCTTTCTGCATCATCATCTGCAGCTTTGTAAGATTGAAAACACTTCACTGCTTCACCGCCGCTCATGCCTGGTAAAGATAGAGCTCGAGCAACTGTAACTTCTTTCCCCAAATAACAGATTCAACCTCGAACCTGGAAAATCTACTTTGAGCAGGTATTTCAGAGTTTCGCTGTTGTTGTTAGAAGAGGTGGCATCTTGCTTCCTTAGGAGACCTATCACATTGGGTTGCTTCTTTGATAGAATTTTATGCAGACGGGAGCCTCTCTCATAATTCCCTCTCGAAATGTCTGATAAATTTTGTGTAGTCAGTTAGGGTGGCTTTATACTCACGCCACTGCCGTAAAGTATTCGTCCTAAGCTTACGCTTAGTTTCCATTTCTTTATTGTAGCAAGGAACCCTACGTTTCATTGGAGGAGAACTAGCAACTGTGTTCTCATGGAAGAATGACAGCAGGACATCTTTGAGTGGATTCGCTAATGCGTCTAATTCCCCTGATGAATTAATGATTGATCACAACAAATCGGCGCTTGCAGTCACCAGGGTATTGAAAAGTGGCCAGTTGGTTGACCTGAGTAACAAGGTCGTGTTGCGAAGTTCCATGTGGTAAATTTCTTCCAAATTTGATAAAGTGGTAAACTTATGGTTTGGAGTAGAAGGTTTGCAATTCCAGAAACAGGAAAGCATTTCAGAGCGAACAAATTTAGTCACGTACTATATTTAAGTGCACACGTACATAGAATGTGCATATAATATACATTGTATATTCGCAGTTCAAATCTTTAATGCAGTTTTTATGCTTCTGCGTCTGTTTTTTTTTTTGGTTTTTTTTTTTGTAAATTCTGTTACTACTGTCATTGAATTTGATGTTTGCAAATTTTATTGATTTGACCGTGATGCATCTAAAAGGCTTGGCCACCGCACCAGAGAGTATTAAATAACGAGCGAGCGAACGAATAAGTGTTGCGGCATGCAACAAATATTGCAAACTCATGCCCAGTTCGCTTGATCGGTGCCAAGTTGTGACATTATTGGCGCTGAAGCATGTTGAAAACCAATTTATTTCGCTGATTTTTGTTTTTCCTTTTTCTGTTTCGGGTCTCTATGGCGGCAGACAGCAGCAGTACTGAAATTGGCGCTGCTGCTTTGACAAAAACAGTCAATGACTGCCGCCTGACTTTGTGCAACCACATGAATATAAGTGCACATATGTATGTATGTATGTATGTATAGGTACGTATGCACAAATACTTTTACGACACTAGCATGCTGCTGCTTAGAATTTTTTGTAATTTAAAACCGAAATTACTGCTATGTTGAGCTTGTTGAATCACCGCCGCCGCAACCGCCGCCGCCACCAAAACTGCAGCAGTTTGGTTGAGT
Organism: Anomoia purmunda; assembly: GCA_951828415.1. NCBI lineage: Eukaryota > Metazoa > Arthropoda > Insecta > Diptera > Tephritidae > Anomoia > Anomoia purmunda. The sequence goes on from OX639994.1 coordinate 85,251,313, forward strand.
TTACCGCGCATTGGCCCAAAATGGGCGCTGGTCTCCGATTGCCGCCGCCACCTTGCGCATTTGCAGAATTTTACTTATTCGCGTGCCTTTGAAAAAGGCGCAGACGTTTGAAAGAGATGGCTGACTGGAGCGCGTGCGAGGCGGCACGGTGCGGCAGTGGTGCGCTTAATGGTCGGGAATGTGGGTCAAAATGGCAACAAGTTGTGTCAACCTAAAACACAAAAGAACATTTCAACCTCGAGCAAAAGCGTTCAGCAACGAAAACAGAAATACAAATTTATAGTGGCATGAGTGCATATAATGGGTGTACACCAAACATTTTCACGACATGAGTCCTACAAGCTTGTTTAGCAAATATAATACCTAAGGAATAGACTCATATAGTTACAAATGACACACATGCGGATGGGATTGTAAATAAACCCATTGAAGTCCACCATCATCACTTTCGCCGAAAGTAGGGATAAAACACTCAATTGGAACTCACTCCTTACAATGATTACCAATAAGGCCAAAAGGGCTTTCCATGCTTGTCGGAGGCTTTTTGGTAGAACATGGGTAATATCACCCAGACTGATTTATTGTTCAATCAACACGGTGATAAAATCGACTTTAACTTATTCGGCACTGATCTGGAGGACCAAGATTAGCAAGTTAGCACCGGGATTACTTTGGATAAGATCCATCATATGGTTTGTGTGGCCATCACACCTAGAACGATGTGTGGAAATTTTCAGGGTGGGAAAGCAATACTTATCCCGCTTCTTGGTTATACCTTTATCAAACGCTAGGGTATTATGCTACCAAATATATCCTTCAATAAGTACTACAAAGTAATAATTCCTGAAAGGGACTGCTGTGGAGCGATATTGTATTATTGATATTGTATCTCCGAAGGATCCCAAGTTTGGTACACTGATGGATCCAAGCTGGAGGACGGAGGTACTTCGGACCAATAATTCAGGAAGGTCTACCAAGAGGCATTTACCCAACCATCACCCAAGAGGGGGGTTACGCAATTGATGTCTGTTCCCGTGAATGTCTTCGCAAAAGGACAAATCGGTCTAGAATGTATATTCTGTCGGCAAGCCAGACTGCTCCAAAGGTCTTGGATGCATACTTAACAACATCAAGGCTTGCGGATGACTGCAAAACTCTTCTGAACCAACTGGCCATCTGCAACATGGTTACGTGATTTTGGGTTCCGTGGCATGAGGGGTTCAAAGGCAACGAAAAGGCTGACTGTTCCGCCAAATTTTTGGGCCAACGAGTCTTTCTATGGAACATTCAAAGCTTGCACTGAAACTGATATGGAAGGAGTCTTGCTTTGCAACTCACTGGCGTAATACAAAGGGTAAAAGGCAATCTAAGCAGCTCGTATTTCCCTCTCGAAAGATCTCTGATGGACCTCTGAATCTAAGCTGGGAGAGTCTGGAAACTCTTACTGGTTGCCTAACAGGTCACTGCAAGCTAAGATACCACCTTGGTAAAATAGGACTAGCTGAAGAAGCGGGATGTAAGTTTTGTGGGTGTTCTTATTTTTTTAATAATAATAATAATAATGATCCAGCTAACACAAATTCCCAAAAAAATATTATTTTAAGACATTTAAAACTTCATACATCGAACCTTTCTACGCGGGATCTTTATGCGGACCATATATTACTTCTACTTTTAATTGGCTTAATTTAATATCCAAATATTCTTCTGTAAATCATCTTTCTTTGCTAACTCGATACGATACTGCAGTTCAAGTACGCGAATCCAAAACATATCGTTTTAAAACTATCATGTAGAAAATATCAATATCGAATGGCAAAAGTATCGATATGAGTCGAAGCGGAATTATTGTCCCTACTTGGCCCTGCCTTGAACATTGCGCTTCCACAGTAATTTGTTGCCCAGAATCGCTACAAGATACTTAGAGTGGTCTTGAGAGGTGACACAATGCCGAGCAAAGTCAGGAACGTCCATGCAGTGACTCTATACCTCCTACTGAAAAACACCATGTCCACATTTATGCCCAATAAAGTGTTTGGATTGATATTAAGCCTAGGGATTGTAGATTTAATATTTTTATATGCAAGCGTGCTATGTAGTATCAGAATTAAAATGGAAATCGACTAAGCCATGTATGTCTTCCTGTCCGTCAGTCGGTTCGCCTATGTATCGGATAATTGGAGTAAATATTGAGATATCTCAAAGAAACTTGGTACACATATTGCACTTGTTGGTATTGACAAAGATAGTTTGCTGAAATTTTGTACATAGCATGGGATTGGCAAAATGAGTACGTGGGCTACATTTCTTTGAAAAATGAGCGTGGCATCACCTGCTTTTTACAAATAGTTATCTGTCTGTGTCCAAACTCTTCCCAATTTGGCGCTCATTTTAAATTTTAATTCAAAAGGCATAGTCATGGAATCTTACAAAAACCACTCCAAACTCTCATATAACGGAAATTTAAAATTTTTTAATAAAAAGCGATTTTTTAATAACTACAACACGAAATTTACTCTAATTTAGCAAACAGGACTGCGTTAGAAAATAATATACATAAAGTCAAAATATTTTGGAAATGTATAAGGCAGTGTTCACTTTAGATAAACTAGGTATACTACTTATTTGCTAAACTGCTTTGTCAAAATCTACCAAACTTGAAACAGAATTTGGATTTCAAGTCAATAAGCATAGTTTGTAGAAATCTAACCAAAAACCACGGCCACCCCTCATATAGTCGTAATTTGCAAAAAAAAAACTATATTTTAGTGACTATTAACGACAATTTGGTCAAATTTATAGTATATTTCCGAAACTAATTTATGAATTCTATTTTACTGTTTATTTACATAAAAAATTTGTATTTACAAAAAATCAACATATTCGATATTTTATTAAATCATTTAGCAAATTTGTTTAAATTTGGTAGGAGGAATTTGATTAGGAGAGAAAGTCGTAAAACCACTTTTTTTTTTAGAAAATAGACGTGCCGTTAAAATCATACTAATTTATTTTTGTTTTTATTTAAATAAATAAAAACCGTTAAAGTTTTCTTGATTTATTTATTTTATATTAAAAAAACGTACGCTGGGTATTAAATAATTTAATTAATTTTGTAATTTATTTTGGATAGTACTGTTATCTAGCATACCGTGTTTAATTTAAGAACCATCTGTGAAAATAATTATATGGTTCTGGCATATATTTATTTCCAAATACGTAAAACAATTTTGTTATTTATTTGTCTAGTTTTTTATAAGGTGCAAGTGTCTTAGTATATATTCGAAAGGTCGCTGCAAAGTTTATTTTAGAGCAAATATTTGGGTGAATGTGAAAGGTGTAAAATTCCTTCGTTTTTATTTTGTTGTTTTTGGTGTTGTTGTTGTACAGGGGCTTGTCTTAAGAATTAATATTTATGTATGTATGTCGCTAATCATTCATTTAAATACTCGTGTAGCTCCAACAACAGCTGTGTAAACAACAAAAACAACACACTTTAATGAATATTTAACTAAATAAACAAACATGAAAAATAATTACAGAAAATTCCTTGACAACATGACAGAATGATTCTGATCTCAAGTTTTCAACGATTTGCCTTCATGCATTTCATTGTGCAATTGCCAATCACCGACTGTAGACTGTCGACCGTCGGCCGTCAAACGTTGAGTGCCAAACAGCGAATTACTCTACGCTCTAATACATTCTACACGAGACAGCAAAACAAATCCACAAACTAATATGCGAGTATGTATTTGCATGTCTCCATCTATGCAATGCAATGGATTGCAGTTGGTATGTGGCACAACAACGACAATAACAACAACACAGCCGAAGCGTTTGTCTATCAGTTACAATACAACCAACTTCGCCATTCATTTTCATTTTCGATTCATTTCCATCAAAAATATCAACAAATGCCGCAGTGATTGGAAAAGTAAGTTTTCAAACGCATAGCATCAGAATAGGTTAATATGTACATATGTATGTATGTATTTACTTATAGTATGTCTATAATTGCATAGGATTGTAGTGCATGCACAACTTTGATGGTAAATAATACGTGTGCTTGACTGAAGTGGTAATAGCATGAGTGTTTAATTGCCAACTCACGTTTCATTCGATTTACTAGCGTGATGTGATTTCTTTTCTAACTCAAAAGTTACCGATCTACACTCTACCATATAAATTTTGGCCCCGATTAGAGAAGCCAAGGGTGTTTCATTTCAGAAGACTCAAAAAGTTAAAATTTTTTTTTTCTTTGAATACCCAAAATCGATATTGGGATCGTTTTATTGTAACCGACTTGCAAAAGAACGCTCTAGCTCGGATAAAATTTCCTTTAGATGCCAAAGCAAACCTGTTCATGAAGATGCGTTTGTTTAGTGCTATTTAAGAACGGAAAATAGTTGTGTCGGCAATTTTTAGGTTGACATAGTTAATATTTAAAAATACTAAGCAAATAAATACGAATTAGGTCTTAAGCTAAAATTTCCCGCGTCCTTTCTTCCGTCGCATGTGATCGACGGTATCACCTATAAATTTACATTATTTAAGTTTTCATAGGGCTCGCTTCATTCGGTGGATCCCGTGTTCAAATCCTTAAATTATAGAACACTTTTTCCTAATGGCGGTCGCCCCTCGGTCGGCAATGGCGCACCTTCGAGTGTACTATTTCTGCCGTGGAAAAACTTCCCTAAAATGCATTTGCCTTCCGGAGTCGGCGTAAAACTGTACGTCCCCCACTTTGTGGTCCAACATCAAGACGCCCACCACAAATTTTAGAAATTAGGCATAATGTTGCAAGCCCCAAATTATAAATATATTATTATTATCTTCGGCTACAGTAGTATCGGTATTGAGGTTGAGGGTTAAGGGGAATCTGTTGTAAAAATGTTCTTCCAATATTTAAGGACCATCGTAATCTGAATATAGTATAAAGTAATATCCGGCATGTTTAAATGCCAGGGACAAAACTTAGTAGTTATTCCGATTTGTTTTGGATAAAAATGAAATTAAAGATATTTCTCAAAATAAAACAACGGAATACTGGTGTGATTCTATTTTCACATAATACGAAAATTTGGCCTGGCTTTTATGTGAAAGATTTCTGGCTTCAATCCCTTGCTTATCGGTATTTCATGGATTTTATTTCGCCATTAATGTTTAATCTTCTTAATGTTTAATCTTAGCATGACGTTTTTGACCGAAAAAATAAAGGAAAAAATACAACGATTTAAAAATAAAATAACCCATAACCAATTCGCTGGCGTTAGCGCAACTGCAACTAAAATCGTTCGCTAAAGCTATAAGTATTTGCCTATGGCATGCCTTTCAAAAAATGCGTTTTAAACAGATGCCCAGAAAAATATTATTTGATGGTTGAGTTTAAAAACACAAATCACTCAAACTGGCGTAAGAATTATAAAAGGTTTTTCATAATACTTGCCCTAGCCGACAAGAAGTCTGATCAGCATTTCATACGTAAAGTTTTTTACTGAATCCGTCTATGAAGTCAGCATTTTAAAAAAGTACAAATAGTTTTAGAGATATAGCTAAATTTAGAATTTTTGTAATCTGAACTTAAAGGTAAGTCACATAATTGTAATTATCTCTGCACATCTCAAATTTCTTTATACTTATGGAAATCACATTAAGGCGCCGCGAAGCAAGTGGGTATTGGAAATTGTATATTAAAAGAATATAATAAAAGTGAGAGAATTAGGGAGCAAAGAAGAAAATCTAAAGAAGAAGAGGAAGAAGTGAACAGATGGCAGAGCGACTGGAATTTTTGTTAGTTTTCTTTGTAAAAAAAAAAATGTCAGCACAAAAGAAAAATAATTTTATTACGTCAGCTAATGTGAAATCGGCATAGATTGCATTAGCGGTTCGCGGAAAACGCAATATCCATCGAGCGAAGCATAAAAAAAGTTATCTCACTTGTCATTTCCGTTAAAGATATTTTGGTGAAGCTGGTAAATTTACAATATGGAGGATACATCAAAAAACAATAGTATTATTGCAGGGGGCCGCCCAAGAATGATAGAATACGAGATTGCGCCTTCCCATGGTGAATTGACAGATCTCGCCTTTAGTAAACAAGAATACGGGAAAGAGAAAATTGAATAACTTGCAATATTTCAGTGGAAAACGTGTTTTAATTATTATAAAGTGTAAAAAAATGGATTTATAGCCATAGATTTAATATCTAAAGCTCCAAAATACTAAAAAATGGTGTCTCATTTTCCTAATTTGTGATAAAAGCTTTGTCTAGTTGATGTAGAGAATTGTCAAACTCGGCAAAACCAAAGTAGCAGTACCTCTGAAGGCGTCACCTGCTGCAGTGTAACGTGTTAGCCACCGATAAAATATGTCCAGTATTCCCGGCATAATTGCACTCAAAGAATTGCAAAGTTTTAGGTCCATTCACCGGCGAATCCATTACTCGTGGGAAATTAAAGGTATTTTTTTCTCGATAACACATATTTTTAACCAATTATGTGGGGAAACCTCCGGAGGTCAATTAACCTGGGAATACTATACATGCGATAAGCTAAAATAATTTTTTTTGGTTTACGAGACCAATTATGAGTCATGTTGTCATGGATTTTCCGGGGAAGATCAATATAGTTAAGTAATCATATTAGTTACAGCGGTCTACCTGGATTGGATTTAGTTGAAGACTTCGATCCACCTTTACTATGGTCTCCAATGCTCCCGATTGTAAAGGTATGTGAGATCGCCTTTACGTCGACTCCAATCACCCACACCCCTCCAAGAGAGGAATAGTAGAGGCTTTATTGACAGAATTCATTAGCAACGCCGAAACTCCCCATTAGTCTCAAATTTAGACTTCCAGAATAATTTATAAAGAAAGTTATTCCACTGGCCAAGGTTCAATTTGGTTCTTAGGCCCTTTCGAAATTAGTGTAGAAGTGAATCAGTTTTCTTTCGATAAGTAAAGGAATTTTCTATGATATGAGCAGGTTACAGTGAATTTGGAGAAGGGTAATCCCAGATATTGGAGAAAATAAACCAAACGCTTTGGACGAGCGTATAAGGTTAGCGAGTTAATCTGAAAGAAGCCTTAGATATCCAAAACTATAAAGTAGCCAAGAAAGCCAAGAATGGACTGAATGCGATCAAGAGGTTTTTGACTGCAGTTTTGAAGGAGCTTTATCCTTTTAAGATCCATTCCACAAAACTACTGTAATGAGTATCAGACCCATAATTCTTAATTCTTCTATATTTCTTTAAAATTGTTCTTGATTCTCTATGAATCGTTCTAGGTATTAGCCCAATCTTGTATTCCATCATTCTTGGGTTGCTATTATAGTCGAGGACTATTATTATTGGAATCATCTCACCATCTCCCCCCTAGCCGACCAGGCTTCACGTAAATGAACTAATGTTATTCCACATTTTTGTACAATTTTTCACAGCTCAAAAACGCAAGTAGCAAGAAAAGCAAACAGGTTACGAATGTCTATTCCGTACAGACACTTCAACGCTTTAGTTCAGTCCAGAAAATTCGTGAACTACATACTAAATGCAAATCTAAAGGTTACTTATTAAAGAACGAGTTAATACGTGCACAAAAAGCGCTAAATATTCAACACAAAAAGCATGGCATTCAAAATGATAAGCACACGAAAATGGCATTCGATGGATGCGAGTTGTAGTACTCGTAGTACAACGATCAGCAAATCGCAATTGGCACGCTGCTATTACTCATAAAACTTATCTAATGTCAGTGCTGGTACTAAGCATGCGCGGCAGTTTTGCAAACACTTGCGCCAATTGCCAAGTTGAATGTAAACGCCATGACGTCTACGTTGCCTTGACTGCACAGTATTTAGAAATTCTCATATGGGTCTATTCTGTATGTTGCCGATCAAAATGTATTACCGAAATTTTTAACCACTAACAGTATCCGCAGCTCTGGTGCAGATGATTCCGGATCATAGCATGAAATAATAGAGGAAGGAGAAAAATTAGGAAGCTGCTTGTACGCTAACGGAATATGATTTTGGAATAGAAAAACGGTGTATGGATAAAGGAAGATCACCCGTCGATTGGTATATGTATGTATATTCTTATCAGAGCTTACAAATTTTATTCAGTCTGAAGTGTGTGGTTTGTGCTGTATATCATTTTGTAAAGAAAAAACAGACCACAGGTAACCACTGTTGCCCAGCCACTCTCTTTACTCGCACTCAGGGGAGGATCTTCCAAAGAGCGAACTGCCCGTTCTCTAAACAAATAAGCGTGATATCGAAAGTGTATCGATAACTTTGGCTATTGACCAACCGTGATTTCAGAGTTCTGCGTCCGTCAACTATTTAAACATTTTTAATAACTTTGTTACTAAGCTTATCGACGAAAATGGGTGTATAAACTGAGTATTTATCGAAAAAGCTTGAAAATTTTTTATTTTATTTAAACCCCTGTAACTCAAAAAAAAAAAAACAAAAATAGTGGATACCTTATTAACGGTGTCCACAGAGAGCTGTTTCGCTCATATCTCGAAAACGCTTCTTGAAAAAAATAAATCGAATTCATTTTTATATTTAGCCTCGCATAATTTTTTAAGTACCACTCTCTTAAATACTATAAATTTTATGGTTTGATACGGTGGTTGCCACTCTGTCTAGTCCGGCAAGGAGGCACAGTTTAGCCAGTTAGACACAATGCCATTCTATTTGAGCGGACTCTATTTGTATATTCCCTCAGTTTCCCGTGTGAAAGAAGCATAGTGTTTCCTTGACGATCTATCGTTGAAGGTAGAGGACATCCACAGAGTTGGGATCAACGATGAACTGAAATAAGTAGCGTTATATCGTATTATTGCCAGAGCGAATGGTGCAGAGGTAGTGCTCTACACTATCTACGTCACGGAACCTACCAAAAAAATCGTTAATACGATACCCCACACTTGTACAGTGGGAGCGCCCGTGACCAGTGTCCAGTAAGTGAGCGATCACTGCACTGATATGAATATGAGTACTTGACCATATGGTAGCCAAGCAGGTGAGTTCCGTTGTCCATCTTCAACGATAACTCGTTTAGAGTTTTTCTACATTCGACGGAGACGCTGTCGCACTTTTGTGGTTTAATCTCTATTTAAGAGTAATCGATTATAAAGATACTAAAGCATTTATAATCCAAAGGGTGACCATTCTAATAGCTATTTGTTCGGCCAGGAAAGCGCTACAGTAGTAGGGAAGCCGCAGTCTGATATTTAGTTAGAGATATTTGGAGTGGAGCCCGCTACCAACCCGGTTGTAGATCTTTGTCCCATCCGCAGCAATAGCGATAGACCGAATCTAAGTCCGAGCAGTCTATCCATTACCTTAGGCAGGTGCAGTCCAAATCCCGTAAAATTGCTGGGATAGTATTTAGAATTTTCGAGTGACCAAACCTTTGCGTTGCAACTGGGGAGATACCTATCGTAGGCAGAAGATATAGTAGTGTTTCTAGAGTCCTGCTGGGGTAAGATGCCAGAGCTCTTGTGATTAACATGGATGCAGCCTTCTGTGCCCTATCAAATTTGCGCTTAGAGGTTGAGTTAGCTGAGGCGGCGCACAATATGGTGATCCCATAGAAGAGAAGGGTTCGGACAACCGCAGTAAAGCGGGTCAAGTATACGAGAACTTGTAAAGTTTTCCGAAGTATTTAGCCTCTTTGTAGAGTGTAAACCTCGTTCCATTTAGAGAGGCAGTCGGTAACATTATCATTTCGGTCTTATTTGGGTTGACCCTAACTCTCCTTCGACCATCGTACTTCGCTTAGTGTTAAGAGATGGTCTTACCCGCCACTGTGGATAAATGGAGAGGACTTCTGCTATCTTAGAGATTATTTATAGTACTTTTTTCAAGAGGAAAGCTTATGAACTCCACCAGAAGCCGTCCCAGCAGCACTTTACGAAGTGACCTGACGATGGTCTCGGGAGAGATATTGATAAAGGCGCCTTATATGTTAAGAAAAGTTCCTAACTTACATTCATTGCTCATAACAAGTTGATCAAAATTCTATACCTGCTATTTTAATAATAGTATGGTTATGAGAGGATTTCATACTCTCTGTTTAATCTTGTCAAGTTGCAAAATATTAACGCCAACCTTTTTTAACAAACTATTCATACTTTTAATCTATTTAACTGTAAAAATTGTAATTGCTATAAGAAAGTACTATGAGTGCTTGAGGGCACTAAAATCGAAAAAATCCACTGTTCCAATTTATATATCATTAAAAGCACAGCCGAGAACACTGTGCGACCACGAATTGCCAACTAGTGTTCACGCCAATTGGCAATGACAGTAAAAAATTGCCACAAATAACAACAAAACGAACAATTTCAGTAACAATACTTTATGAGAAAACCGGCGCAACAAGAAACGAACCCTACCAGCTGAACTCACTGCTCACCTACCCAGCCACATATATAAACCCAGGCAGACTGATGTGGCCTTGTGCCGAGTGGATGCATACAAAATGGCAAAAACGAAATAACTAAAACAAAAAAAAAAAAATAAAATAAAAGAAACACTCAAATGCGACGGTATGCATTGTTGCAACGCTGTAACAGTAAGAAAAGTAACCAAACGAAACCGGCTAACTAACGAAACAATCGTGCCACCACTACTCTACACACCTTGCAAGGCAACAGCAACAGCAACAGCAACAGCGTAGCAACGTGCAACAATCAACGAAAATCAAATGTCGAGACCACCGTACACACTCTATCTAGTTATATATGAATTGTACCAACAACAATTCACAAGCCACAGCACTCGAAAGCCACCGTCGACACTTGCGAAACGGAGGTGGGTGGGCGAACACTCGCTCGCTCTTCTTGTACGGATATCAATATTTTACAATCAATGTTATATTTTACTGCGACGAATAGTATAAAAACTATTGTTCATAGTCGTACATTTAGCTGGATGCGAGTTGCAGAAAACTAGGGTGCATGGAAGTGCTTAGAATACTTTGTATTATGTATGTATGTACGTACGTATGCGTGTATGTAAATTATATGTATGTGTATGTTCTCACTTGGACACCTTGAACGTGTTGCAAATTATAATTTAAAACTATGGCATTTGCAATGTGTGTTGTTTTTTTATTTTTTATTTATTGTTACCATTCCTGCAAATGCTGCATCGTTTTGTCGACCGATCAACATTTGCAATATCTGCAATTGGAATTCTTTTTCCCTACTCTATGTATGTAGCTAGTAGCATTGTCGTTGTCATTGCAGTTCGGGGATTTTGTTGTTGTTGTTACTGTAGTTGCTTTAGTGTTTCATTTGGCCGCATAGAATTGGAGCAACAGCAGCAGCAGCAGCAACCGCGTTCAAAAGCTAAGTTCAACAGACTTTTCAGCACCAACTAGCAACTGAATCAAGCGGGGTAATAGCAATTGCATTCATGCACACACAGGCACACCCACACAACAATATTTTCTGATTAATAGTGCCACCGCAGTGTGGTGATGATGCACCAGCCATAGTGGTGACTGTAATCCGCAAACCGCTGTCCCTTCTATCCTTTCGTTTCCCAAAGAATGTCGCACCATTCGGCAATATATATTTGTTGCAGTTATAATATTGTATTGTATTATTGTTGCATGAATGCGAATGCACGCGCATGTGTGTGTGTACATTAGGCTGCGTCACTCTACATTCCAAAAGAAAAAATATTCGGTACACTAAGAAAACAAAACAACATAAGAAAAATGTTCCTTATTTTGTTGTATTTTTGTCTTTAATTTGTCTTACTTTCTTGCGATTGATTAAAGGTTTCTTCAAAATGAATAAAAACTTACATCACATAGCCCGGACACACTATCTTAATTTATGACTGATTCTTAATTTATGAGCAAATTACAATGAAACTAAGTAATTTCACCTTACAAAGTCTCTCAATACATTAAAATGAAATTAGGTATTTTATCATGAATAAAAAATCAAAAAACAAACGAATCAGTGACGGCTCTAAATTTTTGTCGATAATAATCGAAAACTGTGTTCTCCCATAACCAAACTGAACGTTGCATTTTTAATTATTAGCATTTCACTCAATTGCTCCGTTAATTTGACTGCCTCAAAAATGTACACAATCTCGCACATTTATTCCTTTGATCAACGGTTTAAGCAACTCTGTGGTGGATAAATTAGGAATGACAAGTGTGGACATACTTGATTGATGAGAAGTAATTTCGACGAAAATAAGAAATTTACGTTGTAGTATGGCCGGGCTTCCTTCAAACATAGTAATTATTTCTTAAGCGCCATTTCATTCTCATTTTTCTTCTTTTTTTTATAGCAGTTTTACTTCAATTCCGATCACGTTGTTTTAGTATACTGTTTTTAAGATTTGCGTGACCTGGACTTGAAAATATCTCCAAAAATGTAGTGTTCTTTAAAAGTAAAAAAATATATATGTTTTGTATATATATATATTCCAAAAAAAAACGCCTTATAAATTAAAAAAGTTAAGATTAAAAGATCTGCATACAAATATTAATAATAAAAATCATAATAATGAGATTTTTAATGCTATTTCCGACTTTTTTGAAGATTCGTTTAAGAAAAATTGAAATTTGAAAAAATTGGACCGATTTAGGCGTAGAAGCTGTCACTTAAGTATATTTTTTTGTTCCCGAATTCGCTCTTTCACTTTCCAATTTCTTTTCACAAACCCCATTATTATGATTCCGTTGAAAAATTGCTTAAATATTTTGAAGCTTAAACTGTTTTATCATTTCAGTTTATTTTTTTTTTAATAATTTAAATCACTATTATAAAAAAAACTCGTTTTTTTATGAATCTTCAAATCGAAATATTTTGTCGTAAGTCTTAAAACTTAATAAAATTGTTTTGGTGAGTCACCCTAATGTACGTGCCAAATGTGTACGCGCGTATAAAAAGCACTTAATCAAAAGTCATTACTATGTTGCATATAAAATTGAAATGGGGCACGCATGTATGTACATACATATGTATGTATTTATATGCAAAGAAATGTACATTTTTTTTTAAATAAGTATATGCAGCTGCATATAATATTTATCAATTTATATTTTTATTTTGTATATGAATATTGCAGCGGAGTTAAAAAACGTATTTTTTTCGTCAAAAATGCACAACATGTACTAGCTTTTACCCAGGCCACACCCGCATGTCATTTGGCTTAAAGTAACGCTTTGAAATATAGCAGAAAATGAAGCAAGTAGTTTTACGAAATGTAACAAATTTTAATTCAATTGCAATTTTTATTTCATCATGTAGTACCCAAATTTATGCCTGCAACTTAAAAAGAAAGCCATGACTCTTTTAAAATAGATTCGGGAGTAAGCCTCTATTTCATTTGATTATTATTTGTTTTCTCTTTCATTTAACTTGCCAGTTCAACTTGAAGTGGGATCTCCCTAAGCGATGAACCGATGAGTATACCCTTGGACATGACTGTGGAGCAATAGAGTTCTTGGTTTTTATGAGAATTCTTGCATTGCTTGTTTAGGAGGCTTGAGGGATAACTCTAAAAAACTCGCTCAGGAGAAATGTGAGTTCTTTAACAAAAACTCCCTCATTATTCATTTGGGAGGTTCGCGGTCAGATTTTTCAAAACTCCTCCATTGATCGGTTGGGAGGAATCCGACATTATTAACAGACAACCACGTCATTGTTCGTTTGGGAGGTGAGAGGCATTTTTTCCATACTCGTCCTCATAGGACAAGCAATGTCAAAAGCGAGCATACAAAATTAAATGGTTATACATACATAGAATATGGAAGTAAAGAGGGTAATGAAGTCCTCGCAATGGAGTACTGTCGGATTACTCAAACGATGATCCCTAGTTCTACTGGGCTGTTAATAAAAATTTTGTTGTTGTTTTTTAAACAAATAATAGCTATATCGTATTAACTAATTTAACTTATTAACTAATTAACATTGAATTGATTTTTTTTTTCAACAGGTGGCAACCCTCTTTAAACACCTCATATTTTAATATTTCGACCAAATTTTTATTATTTTCTGGTATTTCATTATTTTCTGACTTTCATCAACGCGGGATCAAGCATGCGCATAATTGACCGTAATATTTATTCTGGATTTCATCCAAATCACTCCAAAATGCTATTTTTCAAAATATCTCGACACTCGCCTAGGTACCTAGCGCCTTAATTTGTCATGAATATTCCATTGTGATCGAGATCTAAGCTATGCTGAAAATTTAAAAACGGTTGCAAAATTCTACCCGAACAATCAACATCGCTCGTACTTCGACAGTTCCTTACTTGCTCAGCTTTCCTTTAAGAACCTTCAATCAGGGTCTCAGGTTCATTGATGGTGCGGTTGAAGCTTACCAGGGAATGCTTGCCCTCAACTTGGGTAAATTCGGTTAGCTTCCGAATCCGTATCAGACCTCTATAACATTGAAGGCATCTAAATGATGAAGACGGTTGATCAACTAAAATTCTGGATGCTCTTGAGATCGGGCTGGGTCAGAGGTAAACAAAGAAATTTTTTTTCGCCGTGGCTAATATTCAATACTGCGTCCTCTCAAGAGACAGACACAGCAATGGCAACATCACTCAATACGATTTTAAATAAACCTTCCTTCGATTTCAATGGATTATTTTATTCAGCATTAATCATCTTCTTATTTTTAAATAGTACAAATTTTTTACAATTGCATTTAATTAAGTGAATCTGATTGTGGTTTGTCGCTTGGTGGTCGCGTCACAAATATTTGCAAACATTTGAAACAATCGAGTAGCCACACCAAAAATCCGTTATTCTAAATGCAATTAATCTCAAACTCAAATCCTCTCAACGGCTTGTGGAGCATTTGCCGCATTAAGCTTTCATAATTTTAATGATTTCTACTCGAATCACACACACACACAAATTCTGGCTGGCAGTTTACATTTGCAATTACAAAATTAATTAAGCGCGCATTTAATTGTTCTCCACTCTAAGTAAATTTGTTGCTTCTCACTCATTTAATTTTCCGCTTTTTTTTGTGATGCTAATCTACAGTTTGTCATAGCGAAATGTTGACTCGGACTTACCGGAATCCACTGCAGCTCTTCGCCAAGTAAACTCAATTGTTTAAGGTAAACCAGGTAAACAAATAATGCCGAAAACGGATGGCCGAAGATTTGAAAATTCTACAACTTTAAGTAAAGAAGAAAATTTAATATTGTTAGGAAAATTATTTTATGTAGCTAAATTATCTACAGGCCTTTTTTTTTGGGTAAATTTGCCGGCTACTGATAGCAAATTTGGGTAATTTATTCATTAAAATAATAGCTTAAGAAAAAAAAAGATTGCGAGAAGTTGTACTACTCCAGCTGCTTACGTTTGAGGTAGTAAGGAAATTAATAAACTAAGGGAGTAAAATTAGAAAACTAAATTCACAAAAGCTCAAAGCATTTAATCCTAAAACTCCTACAGCAACAACAACTCTGACGCAGATTGGCAGGCTGTATTTAAAGTTTATACTCCATGGTTATTTGGCATTCAGAGGAGTAAAGGTGCATGCAACTAATTTGTTTATTATATGTACAAAGCGATCAACAGCGTTGCGTGCCACTTTAGCGGCTACCTCAAAAAGGCAATTGTACAGCTTTGACGATTCGGTGAGCCGGTGATGTCAGTGATGCCGGTACCAAGCCAAAGCCAGTCTCTCAAAGCTCTGGCGCGGTCGGTAGAAGTCATAGCAAAAGGCAAAAATAAAAGTCAAATAGAAAAACTGGCAAAAACACCAAAATCCAGTGAGCGGCGGTAGATGATTGGGCCGACAGCTGTTGAGGCTGATGCTGCTGGTTGCTTCTGAAATTGCTG
The DNA here is from genome assembly GCA_951828415.1 of Anomoia purmunda. Classification (NCBI taxonomy): domain Eukaryota; kingdom Metazoa; phylum Arthropoda; class Insecta; order Diptera; family Tephritidae; genus Anomoia; species Anomoia purmunda. The sequence goes on from OX639994.1 coordinate 85,267,169, forward strand.
CCACAAAGGCGTCAAAGGCTCAATGCATACAGAATGAGTCAAACAAATAAACTACAACAACAACATCAAAAACTATAGTGTTTTAAAAGCGCCATAAAAAGAGGGCTTCCAGTTTGCCTTTGATGACAAAGCAAAGTATGATTGTTTTGAGTGCTCCCAGAGACGTTTACGCGGGCGGGTGCGTACGTGTGCGTACTCCCTTTTTGTGGACTTTTTAACGTGCATAGCTATGTATATAGCAGGTAGACAGTTCAGTGATACGAATTTAGTTTTTGATGTTTAACCATTTGGCATCTGCCAAACTGGCACTAAGCTGTTTGACGGCCCTGTAAGTTAATGTCTATAGATCAACTAAACGGAGAAAAGAGGTTAGTTTTATATATAAGTATATGTATAACATTTGATTATAGTGGCCAAGTCGCATATGTTGTATCGTAGAAAAAAATGCAAGTAAACTTAAAACTAAAAATATCAACAATAATTTTTCAGCTACTGGAAAAACCAACAACAGTCAAAGCGGAGCAGTGGAAATTATAGCTGCCATTTCGGAGATCACTGGAACTCCTCAACAGGCTTTTTACTAAACTTTGCCAGGATTTAATCCCCGGCTGTCACGTTAGCAAGGCAAGCACGCAACCACTGTTATAAACCGATGTGTGAAGAAAAAAAACTAGCCTTAAACTCAGAAATCAGGCCACACATTGTCATAATGTATCCTAAATCATAAAGTCACAAAATTTTAGATTTCAAAACTTATGTTTTTGAATTGGATTGTGTTTTTTAGTTTTTTAAATTTTATGACTTATGACACATTATGATGACAACTTGGGAATCGCCCAACTATATCTAAAAAGTTAAATGTTTTATCTGATTTATATAACTATTATAACTTAGGAAGTACATCTAATTTATTTTTTATACACTGTTAAAATAACTTCTTAGAATTATATTACATATGTAAAATAAAATGGTATACTTATCAAACAATTTACATAACTCAGTTCTAAGTATTAAGAATTTCTTTTTCGCAGAAGCAGACATTTTTATACCTTTCTAAAAAAACACAAACAAAGCTCAGCAACCATTTCACAAACTGTCAAAAAATATATTAAGATTTTAAACTATACATTAATTTTTTTTTTTAATTTGACATAATTCAAAATTAATATAAGCCAAATGCAAAATATTCTAAATCAATTTTCTATTCTGTGGTTTCCACAAAGCGTAATATTCCTTTTAAAAGTGTTGCACACAAATACCGGAACAAAAATATAACCATTAGGAAAAATCAGTATTTACCTCCGAACAAATTCCATCACAGTGCAAATAGAAACATTTGAAAACTAAAACACAGCCGCATCCGAAGAAGTGTCAATATAACCCCTTTTTTTAATAGTTCGGAATTATCTGCATACTTTTGCCGAAAGTTCGAACACGCCCTGAGTTTAGTAAGTCAGGAGTTCCAGAAAAAAATGTAGAAGTAAGTATTTGTGTTTTGTGTGTCTAAACAACTCTCGTCTAGCAAATTTGAAGATAAACTTGATTAGTATTATGGATATATCAATATTTTCAATCAGAATTTTATAGTATGCCGGTTTATAATCCTTTCAATTTACAGTATTGTTCAAACCAGTAGTGGCCGTTGATTTTTGACATTTTTTTTTGCAAGAGTATTGCGCAGTTTTCCACATACGAAATTTCTAGCAAGAGTATGCGGAATACGCCAGCAAAAGTAAATACTAAAAATGATAATTTTTAGCCATTTGAAAATTGCACTTTATTAACTAAAACTTAATGGGATATAAAATTTCATATCCAAATTTTTTTCTCAAGTTCTATTTATAAAGTTTCAAATTTTAAGTATAGTTTGTTTGATTTTCTTAAAATTCGCACAAAGTTTGCAACTTAGAATTAAACGGGTTTCTATTGTAGAATAAATCAAATTTTTATTAAAAAAAAAACATAAATTAGGTAAATAAAAATAAATCGTCAAAACTTGTCAATAGTTCGTGGCGCTAAAATTATGAAATGAAATACATACATATTATTTATACGAGAATATTACCAATACTTTGAACAGCTTTTCAGTATACCATGTACTAGTAGTTTGGAATTCAAAAACTGCCAGTCGCGAAAGGTGGACAAACTATTCTAATGAAAACAACATAGGTTTTTTTCGACACGGTATGCATTTTTCTTGAACAGAAGTTGGCAATAACGATAAAAAGACATTAAATGCTTTGATCATTAGTGCCCAGGTTTTTTTGAGTGGAATTTTAAAACTTCCTCCAACCACTGTTTGAAGGCGTGTTTAAATTTTTTTGCTATGTGTTTTTCTTGTAACTTCCGGTGCGTGGCTATATTTTATCGACATCAACAGGGCCGTAGCAAGGGCCCCCGCGACCTAAAAAAAAAAAAAAAAAAAAAAAAGGTCATCAAAAATTTTTCGCGAATGATGTTCGCCAGTGCACTTGCAACTATTTTCCTTCGTCCGGCGCATTTTGCTGAATTGGAACAGTATTATTAATAAGCCCTGTCGGTTTATTGTGAACGTAAAGAACACGAATCAGCTGCGCGTTATCAAGCACCACTGTGCCTGCTCTTTTTCCGGCTGAATTCGCATGCGATTTAGATAATACAATTGATAGAATTGAAGCAAAGGCAAGGAAGTACGGCTGATGAAATCGATAATACAGTGTCGGATTGACGGAATGCGTGGTACTACATTTATAGACGCGTCTGGGTCTTGTTCTTTTTGATTTCGGAGATGACCTTTTTTTTTTTTTTTTTTTTTTTTTCTTCAAATTACAGGGGCCCCCGGAAGGTTCGCCCCGGGGCAACCGCCGTCCTCGCGACGGGCCTGGACATCAATTATATAATTCGAAACAGTGGAACTTCGAAACAATTCTACCGCCTCCCAAAAATACGCTTCGATAGCTAAACCAAAATTATTTTGATTGGAGCTGGAATATTTAAACTAAAAACGACAAGTTTATGGTTTTTACGCAGTATTTTGACGCCAAAATTTGTACATTTATGAGAAAAAGTTGAAAGCGGTTTCAGTTGTGAAACATAACCTGTTATAAGATGGATATCAAACGTGCGATTAAGAAGTTTTCTGAAAAATCCATAAACAATTTGTTAGTCAAACTAACTTCTCTGGTTTGCACAATTGAAAAACTTAAATCCCAGTTCAAGTTAGGTACTAGAGATGTCAAAATGTCCATGCATTTATACATCGGGTAAAAAATGTTCGATGTGTCCAAGCAAAACGTCGATATTTTCGATGCATCGATGCTTTACCAATAACCCTACTTCGAAAATACCTAAAATTGAAAACAGGAAATCGTGATAGATCCCTCAAAAAAAAAAAACTTTGTTACAATTTTCCAGCGGGGATTATTTCTAAATACACCTACCTCTGCACATATGTACATATAAATTTTCATGAATAAAAAAAATACCTCAACACCCATATTTCATATTTCATAGTGCCACTTTCGTTGATCTCTTTGCTTATTTTCGTTATTTATGAATATACACACATTTGTACATACATATGTACATTTTTTTCTACATCGTATGCTTCGTCCATGGGCGCTGCCAGGGCGTATGAGTCATATGCTAAAATTAGGAAGAAAGAAAATTCGACTGCGGTGACAATTCAAAAGAATATTTTGCACAGAGAGCAAATAATTGTAATTAGTAAACGCGAGCGCGAATAGAAGACGAACAACAACAAAGCAGAAACAAAGCTGTTAGCTGCAATGACAGCAACAACAAAACAAAAAGCGACAAAGACAGCGGCAACGCCATCGGCAGCGGCAGCACCACAACCATCAGCAACATCATCAGCTATTGCCAGCCGAAAGGTGGGACGCAACTGAACGGGAGGCAGGCAAGTCAAATCAGGCGACGCATAAACAACAAGACAGACGGGGTGCAATCAGCCAGCCAGCCAAAAGCAGCAGTAGCAACAACAATTTGACAAAACATAAGAACGGTAGTCGCTGTCAGCAAACCATGTTTGCAATTAATGTCCGCAATTTATTTTTGTCACAAAAGCGAAGCAGGGATGTACCAACAGTGGGCAGCATACACACACATACATACATACGCGTAATTATGTGTATGTTGGCAACAGCAACAACAACATAGCAAGCAAAAACGCAACAACAATAACCGGCATAATGGCTAAATTGATGAAGATGATGATGATGATGATAATGATGATGAGGATGTTAATGTTGATGTGGATGTGGATGATGCTGATGATGCTTGGGTCTCCACCTGCTACTGGTATTTCCCTCAACGACAGCAGCAGCAGCAGCAGCCGCCAACAAACCAACACTACAAAGCGGCAACATTGCTCTAAATTGCCATAAATATTGTGCGTCATTTGTTGTGGTGGGTTGGGGTATTTTATTTTTTGTACAGCCGTACAATAACAGTTGCTATGGTCACGAAGGGTGACATGGACGGAAAGCCAACTTGCATTTTACTAAAACCAAAAAGAGAAGAAAGCGACGCGCAGATAAATGCCTAGTACACCCATGAGTCAACCAAAGTCAATGCAGCCAAATAATGCCATTTTCTATACCAATACTCGCGTAATACTGCGATTGTTTACTGAGTGTACAGATAAATTTATTCATTGTCGAAGAAACAAAACATGACATTACCACTGCACTCGAACTCCAAAACCCACCCAAGGGCCAACAAGACCTACACCAAATAATTTTGCGTTGCGTTGCAGTGGCTTTTAAAACCGAATTTTCTTTCGGTCTTAAAAATATGATCGAAGACATAAGCGTGTGTATATACTTATACTATATTCATTACATTCATATTCCTACTAAATGACGCACCAATAACAGCGCACGATTTAATTTAAAACATTAATAAACTATCTTTTTTAAATTAAAAGTTTTAAAGCGAATAAAAAAACGTATAAATTTAATCCTAAAAAAATGTTATTTACGCTAAAAATAGTTATGTAATGTTAAGAAATAATTAAATAAAGAATTTGGTATAATAAATTTGAGGTCTTCTGAATCGAAAGAGAGTTCGATTATCAAGGAATCTACACCGTTTCTACGGAAAAAAAATGTTCCTCCATTTAAAATGCATGGGAAACTGTGGGTGGTTTAAGCAGGGACCGTAACGTTTATAACTTTTATTAAAACCATTACTTTTTAATCATTTTTTCATGAGTTTTATTTTTTACTTAGAAAATAATCGTTATTCCTTGAGTTTAATTTATCGCTCAGAAAATAAAACTTAATTTGTAGGGGTTTTTCACACTCATTAAGTTTTTTATGAGTAATAAATAAAACCAAAGAAATTACCATTATTTTTTTAACAAAAAATAAAACTCAAGATATAGCGATTAAACTTGATTTTGTAAAACAAAAACTGAAACAATAAAATTCCATTTCGCAGAATGTTGTCCTTGTTGCAAAGAGCATGTTCCTTTACACCCTATACACATTGCATTCCTATTTTCGCATGACTTTTCGTGTTGAAATTTTGACAATAATCATTCTTTGCGGTCCCTAACTTTAAGCGACTTCTAAATATTTGTTAATTTCAAAAACAATAGAAACCTTATTATAAAGCAATCTTAGACCATTCAAATTCCGACTTTTCAACCACCCTAATGAGCCTGCATATATTCTTCATATAAGCCAGATATTATCCACATCGCCCAGTTGAATAGTTTTTACTTTTTATATCTCAACCACTTCGGAAAATACAGGCGGGTTGCACTCCTACACCATCTAGCGGGTAAATTCTTTGCTCACATATTTCCTTTAATACGTTTTGAATTTCAAGCCAATGGGATCATGAATGTGGGTTTTACAAATATGTATCTGTACGTGAATGTTTCGAACCGCCTTAATTTCAATATATACATACATATGTACATATACAGATGTATATCAAATGACTTCCCATACGGCATACAAACCGACATTCGGTGATCTTCTCAATGTTCATTGGCGATCACGGTGTACTGAATGCAGAAGGTGTCGCCTTCAGAGGTACCGCTACTTTGGTTGTGCTGAGTTTGAAAATTCTCAACTTCAACTAGACGAAGCTTTTATCACAAATTAGGAAAAAGAGACTAAAGACGAGATCTATCACTTCGCTGCGGGAAGGCACAATCTTGCATTGCATCATTATTGATTGGAGATCAAAGTACGAAAATGATTCAATGCCCTATATCACATATATAGGCACTGGCCTTCGATGGTGCTTAGTTATTTAATCTCCGAAACAATCGAAACAATTTCAGAGGTATACTGTGTTTGTGTAACCAATCCACTTTTTGCGATCATCAGATCGACTCTAAGGGCATTAGTGTTGTCAGACAAAAGACTTATTGATGACTCATATGAAATGCAATATCGACAAAGATTTGACTCTATATCACAAATGACGCTTTAGATCTCCGCCTTAAGGTGAGAAATTGTTTGTGATTTATTTCTCTACGATTTGCATGATCATGATGCCCAGTTGATATCGTAATTTATGGAAAAGATGTATTTTGGAAATCGTTGGTCCAATAAATCGATAGTTATATTTTCGTCATGGCAGGTGATACCGTTCTGCTGCAATCACATGCCACACAGATCCATACAATATATTATAGGGATGAAGCAAATGTCCTTCATAGTCATGCACTTTTATTGGTACACCCAACAATCTAAATTTATGAAATAACAGCTTATCGATGATATTAAATATTATGTCTTCTGGGTAACATAAACCTCCTCCACCAACTTGCTACAAACGAATAGTAACGAGCGTTATTGGTGTTCTCTAAAAGCACCCACTGCGTAACATTTTTATGACTCATCATGCCACCAAATCGAATTCTCTTGGCAAATCAATCAACACCATCAGTACATATGTAGAAATAATGTTTGCTTTCTGCTATTGGCCGTCCAAAAAAAAATTCAAGTAAATAAACTTATGTCATAAACAGGAATAACAACAATAAAACCACTACTGCAATAGTTTTCTCTATAGAGCAAGTGTTGATTGATAGGCGGCGACAGAGAGGCGCAAACAGGAACGAGTAACTAAAATGCCGAATAAGTTAATGCGCATTTGGCCAAAATCACCGAAAGTGTATGCATCTGCATGACTTGAACGAAGCAAATGTATGTACATATATGACCATTTTGGACTATAATAAAAGTAAGAAATATATTCCCTTTCAATACATTAATACTTTATACAAACAAGCCAAAAAGCATCGGAAGCACCGGGTATTTCATTCCGAAAAATGTACTTCTACCGGCAGGAAATTAATGTAAACTACAAACCTTCCATTAATGTCCGCCATGGCAGTGTTGATTCGATTCGACGCACTATGGGGGCAAATGCGATTAGTTCAAAAATTAAAAGTGAAGTAATTTCGAAAACATTGATACTAGCTGAAAGATAATTTTTTTGGTGCTTTGATTTTCCTTAACTGCCTTGTTCAAGCTTACTTTTTCTCTCTTGTGATATGATGGGAAATGAAAAAAAATAAATTTTTTTTTGTAATTTTAAGGACTTTGAAGGTGGTTTCGATAAGTAAAAAAATATTACTTTGTTTGAATAATTTTTAATAAAAAAAAATTCCTTAGATATGAAGTTTTTGGAGTATATACGAAGGTTTATAGTTGTGAACTAAATCTTACTTAGTAATTAGTCGTACATTATGTGGAATTACATGTATTCAACTAATATTATATATTGCTAAATAAGGATGAAGAATTTGTGTTTGAATACATGGGAAAAATCCGAAACGTTTTGTAATCTTATTCCGGAGATGCACTTCTTGTTCTTGTTGTTGGTAGGTTTCTATCGTTTTTGTTTCGCTTATTTTCCAACTTGTAGGTTGCACCTTGATATATAGGTGGTCATATAGGGCATTGTTCTAAAAAACCCACAGCAAGTCAACAATTTGAAACACATCCAACCATTACTAAAGAATCAGTATACGTATTGATTTCTTTAAATCAACGTGCATACGAGTATCATAAAAGCTGCTTGCAATACTGCTTTTTAAATATAACACTTGGACGAGACAAGAGGACAAGAAAAGTTATTCTTTCTTGGCCATCGTTATAGCCAAATTATCGGTGCTAATTTGAATTGCGCAAAGTCAAATCAAGCTTTTGGTCCAGTAATAACGTCGTCTTACAGGAAGTAGAGGTTATTTGGAGTATAGCACGAATTTCAACGATGAGTGTTGAGAAAGGCGTTTTAAGACTTGAAGCCTTGTATTAGAAATGGAGGGAGTTGCAGAAAGAGAGGAAACACGTTGGTATACATGTTAGAAAAAATACACACTAAAAAAGTTAAACACGTTGAAAATGATACACATGATTCCGAGTATTCATATATACACGGTTTTTGTAAAAAAAATCTGTTGTGACGTAGAAATTCTGTCAAAATTTTCTATAGTACCAGCGGTTAGCGGTACCACAATCCGCTACACCTTCTGTATCCTTTTCTCCATGAAGCAAGCATGAATTTTTGAATCACTGGAGGGCCTTAAAATCGAAATAATCCGATTGTTGTACATTTGCGATAGTTTTTACTGTCATTGTACTACACCTTAAATGAATTGGCCTTGGCCCAATGTTTTAGTGTTATGATTTTTTTTTGAAGATATGTGGCCCATTTTTATTTTCATATATACTTTTATGAATAGACAGTAGTGTGTCAAAGTTCAATACTATAGCTGGATTTCAACTGTCTTAAACCTAAAAGTATTAAACAAAAATTATAACCTCAAATTTCATAATCGAGTAAAAACTATTTTAGCCAATAAAAGGATTCGGAAAGAAGCTTTTATTATTACTATTAGTGTAACAAATCGAAACAAAGGCACAGATGTTTTGTGAAAAGCTTTTGCGAATTAATTGCACATCTATTTGATTCAGCGAGTGAAATCATGTCATTATTATTATCAATATCAATATTCAAATTATCTGAAAGTACCATCGAGATTCTATACCCACAATGGGCAGCAAACACCTTGTCAGAAGTTTTAGTCAAAATTTAAAATACATACATAAGTTTCGAAAAATTATTGTAAAAAATAGTTCATCTGTATTAGAAAAAAAACTTTTTTTCATTTAAAAAAATCTAAAGGAAGAACATTCCTTGTTTTTTTTATGTTTATTATCAATGGTTTGTTCGATCCTGAAACCAAAGTATTTGTGTTTAAGTGGCCCTATATTGTAAGTACATCATTGCTCTCAAAAAATACCCATCAATATTTTGAAACATTGGTCAACCGGTGAACGATCTGTTTGGACAACGAAAGAACAGTGAACAATCAAAAAAGGGGTTTAAGAACTACTGTGGGAAGATCGTGTAGCCTGTTGGAAGAATGACAATAACAAAACCCAAAGAAAATGAATTTGTTGTCGTCTGATCAATAAGCACACACCTACTTATGACCTAGTGTTCTTCGAAAATATCGCTTCTTTTGAGAATTATTTTATAAAATATTGATGACAATTTTACATATATATGATTTTTTTTGCAAAAATTTACAGACAAAATTCAATTAAATACCAAATTAATCTCAATAGATCCAATGCATAAAGACAAAACTAAAATTTAAATACATACATATATCGATATGAAATAGCATAAAAGTGGTGATTATATTCAAAACTAGCTTTATATAATTAGAAAAATTTAAAAACTCAAAACAAAATTTAGTCATTTAATCATTTTAATCATTTTCCTAATTTTGTGTGCGATTTTTCGTATTTGCTAATTGGCGCTTACCTTGACAATCTTATGTAAGTTGAAAAATCTACACTTATGACATACATATTTTTGTACATCATTTTCGAATCATAGACATCATTCAATTTTAAGGTATTAATTTTTAATTCTTGGAACGAAATTCGCAAACATTTTAATACATTTATGTAAGCTTTTGACAAATTTTTGCTTCAATTTATTCAAAGTAATCAATATACTATATTACATTCGTCACCCTAATATACATAGTTTATATTTTTTATTATATGAAATTATATTTGACTTTGCAAATTCGTTTAATCTTACTTTGTTACTTTTTTTAATAGTGGATATTAAATACGTTATATATCTATCATCCGGTATATGTAGATAAGATTTAGTGGTAGACGCATTAAGTTTTATTCTATTTATTTTACTTTATAAAATTTTTTTATGTTTTTAGAAAACAACGTATACCACGTAGCTCTATAATCAAACATTCATACACAAACAGGCTCTGCTAATTATAAACTTGAAAATTAACAAGCAAACATTTGGTACAAATTGTAGAAAACCAAATAAACCTTGCAGGCTCGTGTTCAGCACAAGTTTTATACCAACATTGTGCTGCTAAATGGCCAAGTTATCACAATTTGTGAAATTTTGTTTTATTATGCAGCAAATTTTCGTCACTTTTCTTGTTTTTTGCCATTTTTATCAAAAGACCGCCCTTGAACTAATTCGCACACGCAAATAGTTTAAAATTCGAGGGCTCTCCCGCTATCTGCATACACGGGTGCAGATTAGGCAAATACATAGAAAGTACGAGTACGCTTGTCATTCACACCCAATTGCAAAAATTCGCAAGTGTATTCGGTACAGGTAAATTCGGCATAAGAAAAGATAGCGATATGAAGTACAGTTCACAGATGTACTATCTTCAAATAACTCTATGAGCCAACTCGTAACTAGGGGGTTAAAGTGTGCTCAAAAAACTTGCCCTGGGGCTATTCTGAGGCAAAATCTAAACGCAAAATTGAACTGAAAAAAGGACTTTGATCGGCCTTTAATTTTTATATTTCTTCTTTTTTTTTGTATGTATGTGCATAGTATGTTGAGTGCACTGTTGAACGATGTCATATTTTGAAAGCATTTGAACAGGTGAGCTTCTAATAAGTAGCACAATATGTCTTTCGAAAACATATACATACATACTTATAAAGGTCTGTGGTTTTAGGCATGGCTCGAGACAATAGATGCTTTCATTATTAAGAAAAAGAGGTAATTTTAATTCTTTGTTTAAATTTTGAGGCAGCATATAGATTTTTCTATAAAAAAAATATGTAGTTGAATCCCTAAACAAAATTTTTAATTCGAGTTTTTATGAATTTTTCTAGTATGCAGTTTTGTAGCCTATTAACACCCCTATTGCGAGTGTCGACTGACAATAGAATAGACATTTGTCGATCGAGTCGATTATAATTGAATTTTGTATTGTGTAACTTGATCGACAAAAATTTGCTCTATTGTGAATGGTGAACTGAATTGACGGCTGTTTGGGTATTTATTTACATTTGTCAACTATTTCATTTACTTGCTATCTGCTCAAAGCGATATTGTAAACTTAATATTTTTGTGGTAATAAATAAATAAATGGATACTGTGGAGCTGTGGTTAAGTGACGATAGTGAAGATGAAAGTAAAAGTTTATCGGAGTTGGCGAAATTGAGAAGGAGGTTGGGAGATTTGTCTAACCCACTGGAGTTGGAGGACCAAATGTATGCCGTTTGCATGTTTTGCTTTAGGAATTTTACTAAACACATCTTTGCAGGATTTTGAAGAGTTTTCGTTTGCCAAAAGTTACATTCATGTACCTTCTTACACTGCTGGAAAGCAAATTACAAGCAGGAGTGAGAAATACATCAATTCCCACCATTCTCAATTGAGCGTGGGAAATGAGAGCAATGTCGCGCTTGGCCAATCTAGTGTTTCTTTAGTATTGATTGAAGTGAAGAGGAGAAAAGAAAAGCGAAAATTTACTTTTTTGAGAAAAGTGGAATACCGGGCGTAGTAGGTTGCATTGACGGGACAAATGTTAAATACGTTGCCCCCAAAAAGGAGCTTCAACATCTGTTCTTCAACTGAAAAGGATATTATGGTTTAAATACTTATACTTTTTAAATCCGTCCACACCTACATAAAAATATACATTTTTCATTCATTAGATCTATAAAAGTAATTATTTCCCTTTAACCACTTTTCCCATGAACGCAGTGGTGGTCCCAAGCTATTAAGTTCAACTGCAATGGTTTCCCATTTTGGTTTTGCCCGACTATATGCTGATTCTCCTGCATAAGTTCAACCAACCGCGCTAACTGCCTTTTATTGCTCACAACTTTTGATATCTAATTTATCTTTATTATATATTTTTTTAACTAATAACTTACTTTTTATCCATAATTGTAAATTTTCTCACTAAACTCCAACTTGAACGACTAGAAAATGGCAGTAGAATGATTATCTATCAAAAAATATTCAAAGTCGCTAGTTGAGCGACTAATCGACACTCACAATAGCGCCAGCGATCGATAATCGCTCAGTAGTCGTTTATCTACTGTCAGTCGACACTCGCAATAGGGGTGTAAGTTTTGTAGATCGAAATTTGCGTTGATTTTGATTGATGTGGCGCATTTTGCTTCCATACAGTCCCGAAATGATTCGAAATCTATTCGTAACCAAACCGACGGCAAGTTGAAATGCTGCGAAAAAACTTTATGATAGAGTTCTAAATATTTTGATATTTTATATGAGTAGCCTCAGTAAGTTGTCAGTTCAACAAGTGAATTCTTTATTTTAATATTAAAATCATATATAAGAGAAAATTTCGAATAATTTATTATCGCTCCTTTGCGGGCAGGTACACAGCAAAGAATAGACAATTGGAAAGCAAAGTCCTGTATGGACAAATCAGAGATCTCGATCTACAAATCTCTAATCATTGGTGCCCTTTGATATATCGCAGTAACGTAGGCGATGGTGCGGTGCCTTCTAGAGAACTATTTTACGCAGGATAGATGGCCTTGTCCGCAAGAGCGCCTGGTATAGAATAATGAACTGCACGAGCTCTATAATAAATCCGGTGAGCAGATCCCTTGCCAAGGTACCCCTGGATGTTCAACGAAAGCAAGTGCGCCAACGGATGCAAAGGAAGAATCAAGTGCAGAAGGATCTGTCTGCACTTGGTGTGAATAACTGGCATCACTTCGTAAAGGATAGAGGGAGTTTGCAAATTTTTTTCTCTCGGTTCAAACCGACAAACGCTTGTAGAGCCAAATAAGAAGAAAATGAAGGATTAGTCCAGATTTAAATATTCCTTATCTCGTTTATCGCTCCAAACCGATCAACACGATCAATAAGCTTATAACTCCAAATGAATGAACAAATCATTATATTGCACAGGCAGCAGCTATCTTAGGGGAGTTGCAACTTCGTAAATCTGAAGTGACTTTTCTTTATAACAAGTCTCGAACAAGGAACCTGGGAAAGATGCCAGGTTTGAAAAATTTAGCATTTTTGACTCCATTACTATAGAATGAAAATACCAAGCGTTGTGTCGCGATGGACAAATGGGCCAACTTCTTTTACGCCAAGGTGGTGGCAATCTCGATCTGCACCAGTGTAAACTTCTCCAAGCAGATATTTACAGCCTTAATAGGACTTAACTCAACATTAGCTGGTCATCCTTAGAGCGGAGTAGACACTGGTGTGCTGTTGGAGGTCTCAGATATGCCAGACGTTTTTGCTACGCTTTTAGTCGAAAGAATATGCATCGCTTGGTTATGAGCCTCCTTGCCTGTTACCTAAAATGTCACAATCTCCTACGTTTACACATAATGCCGCCTATGTTAGGTTAAGTTAGAGTGGCTGCCTCTGCACAAGGTCACGGTTTTAGTGCTGCTAGCAGAACGCCATTTATTTTCCTATCATCCTCAGTAGGTATACCACCGAGAGCGATTTATATAGCACAGAAAGTCGAGAATGTTCCCTGCGTCCAGTTCGGCTAAGTATTACAAATAAAAGCCCTCATTGAAGTATTGGGTGCGCGACCTGGCCAGTGCGGGAAAGAGGTAGAGATAGCGTCCAATACTAACCACTTTATCATCGTTCCTGCAGCTATGAAAAAAAATCATTCCTTGAGTATCACAACCTCTCTCCATATGGGCCCCTAAGGCAGTGCCAATTTTTAACACCGACTATTAGTCATCTGAGAGATGACCGCCGGCCAAGCAGAGATTGAGGTATTTTCCTAGAGTGTTGGGAATGCGCCTGCCAAGCAGCTTCTAGCGTTCATTAGGAAAACGTGAAGTTATTCTGAGAAATCAGGGTTACGAAATACGATTTTGGTATGCTTTCCAAAAAATTGTTACCGGTTACTGACCTACGCCAAACAACAAAGTATTGACAAAGGCTCAAAAATACTTTTCATTGAGTTAAGGAAGAAGCCCTGCTGTTACACAAATTGGCATATGTTTAGCTAATACTATTAATGTGTCTGTATGTATTATCCACTTAATTTATATGCAGCACACAAACTTTCCGCCACGCAATTACTCAATCAAAATGAACGACAAAGCCAACGCCAAAGAAAGACAACGAACACTTCGGTCACGAAAGGAAAGCTGCGGGTGATGAGCAGACGGCGGCGGCGACTTTAATGCGGTGTCAAGTTGCAAGTTACAATTGCATTTAAAACCACACATACATACGTACATAGATATTTGTATACACATGGCACAATATGGCAGCAATATAAATTAAAAGTGCAAATAAAATGTGAAATGAAAATGGCAAAAACAAAAAAAAACAGAAAAATGCAAATTTCTGCGCAAGAAATTTGTTAAAATGAAAATGAGCAAAATAAAACACTAAAAACACGCACATGAACAAACCTACCGCAATAAATGCGCAGACGATTTGCACAGCCTAACGTACGCCGTCTACGCATGCGCGCGAACTTTTGACGGTTAACAAGCGCGCGGCATTAACGATACTCGTAGCACCAATGACTTTTTAGCGACAGACAGTAATGTCAAAAACAAAAACAAAAATAAAAATAAAAATAAAAACAATGACAATAGCAACTTCAACAACGACTACATTTCAAATTATTATTTCCCGCCTTTCTTTACAGACTGCCTGACTGAATGACAGAGGCGCGGCACAAAGCCGAACACACAAATGTCTGAAAAACAAACAAAAAACAGAAGAAGAAACTGGGAAAACAAACAGCCATAACCAACAACTCCAGCATAAATAACAGCTGAACGACCTGAAAAGACAGACAGCAGAAGCATAGCCGACAACTGTTGGCAACATCAATAGATATTGTTGTGAGATCGGCTGGCAATGAGCAAGTAGTAAGTAATTTCGGTTTCGGTGGAGGGGGTGTTCGAAATTCACTGCCGTCGGACCACGGTGCGCCGGATGAACGCCCGTACGGCCGACTTACTGTCTGCCTGCTAGTTGATTGGTGGTAGTCTTCTGCGGCAACACTAATGGGCATGACAGCGAAGTTGGCATCATCGACATTGTCGATTGGCGATGTGACGGCAATGTTGGGCCTTCTTGTTTTATTGTCGCTTTTGCTTTTGCTACAATGTGACGATCGCACAACAAGAACCAACGACAGCAACAACAGCAACAACAACAGCAACAACAACAACAATACAAACAATAACTAAAAACTGCCATCGCTATGTTGTTTGCTTTGACTTTATGCAGTATTCTTGTCATTTTAGTATTCTTTCCTTATCGTTCGTGTTAATGTTTCTTTTTTTATTGTTGTTATTATTGTTGTATTGTCATATCAGTATTATAATGCATGGCGGACAATGACCAGACAATGACCTATCGCTTTTACGAATACGTGTATTATTAGCATTTCATCGTATCGTATGAAAACGATTAGCATTAACGTCAGCTTCGATGTTACTCCCCTCTGCTGTTTTCAGGTACTAAATACATACATACATCCAACGTATACGAAGTAGGATGTTCGCTTGTTTTTACAAAAGTGCGAAATATGGGAGTGTAGATTCTGTCATTCTCGTTTATTGATATTTTTATACTTGATTTTAATGCGTACTTAATTTAATTTTTGCATAATTTGAGATATAACTGAATTGATGCTCGATATTCGAGCAATCAACCACAACAACTAAAGTAGCTGAGTAGGAAGACCAAATTCTATATGATACGATATCTATATCGTTACAACCGATCATTTTCACTCAAACTTGAACCCCAAAACTGAATTTGTGGTGTGGAAAAACAACGAAATAGTTTTCTAGATATATACCCTAAATATAGTCGTTATCTTAACTTTTTCAAAGCAGTGCCGTGGATAAGAGAAATTTTATGAAACACTATTCGACAATTGTATGGCTACTCAAACTAACTCTGAAAATTTACCTATCCAGTAATAAGACACTCGAAGAATTAACAAAAGTTGCGCATTTTTTTTATGGGTTTTGGTTTGAAATATATTTGTTATTTATTTTATGTAGATTTAGTTTTAATCGCACACAGATTTCGTCTGAGAGGCCTACATTTCTAAGGAGCCCTTGCATACATAGTACCATATTGCAAATTCGAATTTAGAATTGTCGAATGAAGTTAAAACCGTTGGAGGATTTTTTGACTTGACATTTGAGTTTGTAACTGATATAAACGCCTCTCTCTACCTCTTTTATTCTGTCGAAGTTGGAACACGTCGCGCTCATTTGGAGACCATATCAATAAATTTTAATATTAATTATGTATGCCTTGAGTTCTATAATTTTCTCAGAACCGAAGCCGTCTAACTTTTCTCACTGTTCTATGATGTACATGGGGTTTAAATTCTGACTAAAAATTTTGAATTTCTATGGGAATATGTTGATTTTTTGAAAACAGTTAATCAAGAAAAGCATTTCGGTTTGAGTGTATAACTGACTTAAATTTGGCTTATCAAACAGATGTCAATCCACTTCAAAATATAGATCTAAACCTTCTCCTTAGCGAAACGAACCTTTAATTTAATTCTTCTTTTCAAACAGTAGGCGACCATTATAAACTATGAAGCTTATGCTTGCCAAGACCATTATACAATAAAATTAAATCGAATTCGAATTTTCAAGCAGTTGGCAACCCTGTTTAAAAGATAGCTATGAATCTAGTCCAAATTGAGACGAACCGCTTTATATCCATATTTTAATGTTTCATATAACTTGTGTATAATTTCATTCAAACAGTTGGCAACCCTATGAACAATGAACCTTTTCCCCGCCGAGACGAACCATTTGGCACCCTTATTTTAATATTTCCTATAACTTGTATATAGGGCAGTTCCATAGGAAAATGAAATGGTGGATTGTAAATTTTTCTTAAACTTTGTAGTTTAGTGGTAATTTCGCAAAATTGCTTATATTTTGCAAGATATTCGAATTTGAAAAAAATACAAATGAAAATTTTGAATCTGAAAATATTTTTTTTTTAATTATCTACTATTAGTCCTTCAAAAAAATTAATTTAAGCAAAATTTTAGGTAAAATTCCAAATTTTTATATTGTTAAGAATTAAATTTAAAGAAATATTTTTTTTTGCATTTTATTTTAACACTAGTTTTTGTTTGTTCAGAATTCATGCTAGAAACATCATGGATTTTTGCAAAAAAAATATTTGCATTCGGAAATATTTCCTCTCATAACGCTGTTGTTCTCGAGTTGCTTTTCCTTATCCAGTTATGTTGATGGGGCTTAAAGGGATTGCAGCAAATCTTTTCAGTTGTTATATTTTAAAACACAAAATCAGAGGGCTATCAAAAACTTACATAAGAAATGTTCAAAATCAAAACCGATAATGACAGAGTCAGAAATTTTCATACACCAGCGCAAGCTTTTTTTTAACTCGGCGTGCAAACTTCAAACTTTTTTTCTCGCAGACGACGAACAACACCTCTTTGAAAATTTCAGTATATATTAAGGTGAGTTCAAATTTTAAGCACATATTTTTTTGCGAAAATCCATGATGTTCTTAGCATGAATTCTAAACAATAATATAAAAATTTGCTTTGTACCTAAAATAAAAACAATTTTGCGAAATTAATTAGCATAGTTATTTAGCAACCCAAGTACCACAAAACAAAAAGAAAAATCTATGATCCACCATTTCCTTTTCCTATGGAACTGCTCTATAATTAAATAAAATTGGAATTTTCAAGCAGTTGGCAACTCTGTTTAAAATAGAGCTATGAATCTAGTCCTCATTGTCCTAAATTTTCAAACAGATGGCAACCCTCTTCAAATAAATGTAGTTGTAAAATTTCTCCTCAGTGAAACTAACCGCCTTACATCCATATTTTAATGTTTCATATAACTTGTGTATTATTTCATTTATTCCGAATTTTCAAACAGTTGTCAACCCTATAAACTATTAACCTTTTCTCCACCGAGACGAACCTTTTGACTTCCTTGTTTCAATATTTCATATAACTTTCGTATAATTTAATTAAATTTGACTTTTGACAATTCAAAAAATATCAATCGGATCTACGGTCTCGACGTCTATAGAACTCCAACCTTTTCTTATAGCATACGGATTTGCTAATTTGCTATTTTCAAAACTTTATAAACACAAACACCAAATAAGTATGTACATATATACTATTCTATCACATGGAAAATTTATAGATAAAATACCCCAAGGTTTTTGTTCCGTCTTCCTAGGGAAGACTTAACCATCTCAACCTAATCTCACACACACAAGTAGACGTAGTATTTTTATCATTGTTTTAGGTGTCTCACATGGTGTAATAAAGCAAGGTGAACTACGTTCACGTTCCTCTCACTCTAATCGCCATCTTGAACTCCCTTAGAAAATTAAGTTTGCCTCTTTGACTAACTTAGTTTTATTTTACAACGATTTTGAATAAAAAGCGCTAAAAATGGTACATTCTCAAAAAAGCTTAAAAGCATCACTGATCATCTTTTCCATCTTTGTTTTTATTGTTATTCATTGACAATTGAAATTTAAATTCATTAGAATTTGATTTCATTTCGGAAAAAAATCAAGATTTTTAAATATTCAAGGGAATTTTTGGAAAGCCAATTGCTACAATCGTAAGTATATTATCTATATCATATCTAGAAACTACAAATTAAAATATACTTAAGAATAATTAAGAAGAAGAAGATAAAGTCAAAAAAATATTTTTTAAAAGCAGAATGCATTTTCGAATTAAACGATTGAATAAGTTAATTAAAAGCAAATACTAAAATATCTTTAGATGTCGAGATTTATTTTATAGCAATTCGGTTACAATTTTCTTTAGTCGATAAAGAAGGCTTATATAAATTTATCTACTTAAATTAGCTGATGGCTTCGGATAATAAAATGCAAGTCGTCTGTTCTGTCAACGATCCAAGAGAGAGAGAAGAAACCGGAAGAAGAACCAAGATGGTTGTACTTTTCGCTTATTGCCTTTTCTCCTTTACTAACAGCGTTGCACTTCTTATGACATTTAGGAGCTGTGTTGCCACATATCTTATAATAATAATATAATACATCTAAGAAAAAAACTTCTAAACATTTTTGCAATAATTTACTACAAAAGTGAATTTAAAAAAAACTCATCAGTAATCGGATTATATGGTTTTATTTAGTATATCATGTATTTCAAATCAGACAGGTTAATAGTATACATATATATATTTCCCCGATGTTTTTCTATGAAAATACCATATATCAACTTTAAATAAAGAAAATTTTTTAGTGTTCAAACTAGTAAATATTTGTTTTAGAAGTATTCCGCAGGATATAGCATATATGTAGATTATATTAATATACAATTTGAATAACAAATTGTCAAAATCTCACTTTATTTATTATTTATTTTTTCTTCCCCTTTCTCTCGGTATTCGCAATCTAGGGGAGTGTCGAAATGAGCTGTCACTACGTATATCACCTATGTTTATTGCATCATGGGTGTCTCACATAATTCTCATACCAATAAATATTTACACATTCGCACCTAAATAAATTTGTATATCCTGAAGGTATGTACATATCTATATATTTGTAGCCATTCTTAGTTATCATTTATTTATGTATATATATATATATATATATTTATTTGCGCGTGTCAGTTATCAAATTTTTTTTTCAGCTTTGCCTCGAATTTGCGGCGAAAGTAAACCATTTTGCCAACGATGTCAATTCTTTCTTATTTTACACTTACGCCTTAACATAACTACGCAAATTAAAAAAAATAAATAAATGAAAACAACTCTGGAGATTTGTGGGCAAATGTGTTAAATGGCATCGAAAATCTGCAAATCTAATGGCATTACTTAAGTAGTAGACTATGGTAATAGATATAAGGTAAGTAAGAGTGCGGTCGCAAACACAACAACAACAACACTAACACAAGTCGCATTAGCACTTATTAGGAATTGTTGTTGACCACTGCATTTACTACACACATGCATACAAACCTCTATATTGATATGGGTATATATGGATATACATATGTATGTATGCAAATGGGACTGGTCGGCAACCTGTTAATTGTTGCGGCGGCCTCTTAACTGGGCTCAGCTCACAATCAGCTTGGCGGTTATTTATTTGCATACGCAACGTATTTAAATGTCAACAGCACCCGTTTATCTTTTGCACATTACTTTTGCAATTACACGCATAAGAGCTTACATTCCTATGTTCGTTTGTTCGTGTATGTGTGTGTATGAAATTTGGTATACAGCGGTGTTCACAAAAATAGAAGCGGAAGTGGTTTATATGAGTCTACCCTCATAGTTGTCGAACATCACATGCCCAAAACATTTTCGATGCAGTCATTGAATAAAAAAATGGGTCACATTTCACTTAAAATCAGAATGATAGCAATGAATAGTAATTATAATGGTTATTATAACATTTTTAACATTGCAATGTAATTAGTAAATGCCATTATTTGCTCTTTTCCACTGATTACAAATTAATTACTTTAAGAAAAAATTATGAATTAATAAAATTTTTTAATAACATGACTATTATTTATTATTTGGAGATTTTCAATTAGTTTAGATTTATTATTTGATTGCAATGCTGTTATTGTAAATATGAAGAGAATCAGTACAATAACATAAGAGAAATATGAAACAACAACAAAAAGCGCTAATTTGCTCATTTCATACTATAACAAAACCCCACACATACCGACATACATAACGTAGAGCTTAGTGCTCAAACCACCTCCCGACGAAATACGAAACGGTAATAGCCAGGGATATTGGTAGTTTTACGGTAGAAAGCTTGGTTCGGGTTCAAGTCTTGCACTGATGGTTTTTGGATGGCCTGACTTTCAATACTTCCTCCTCGTAAAAAAAAACAACAAAAAACACATCAGAGTTCCAAATTTTGCGCGAAAATTCATCTACATATGTGTTTAGAAAAATAATTAAAAACAATGAGGTAATTTAAAACAATTGATTACTTAAAAGTAATACCATAATTGAGAAATAAATTTGACTATTTTTATTTATTTGATTATTTCTGATTATTGGTTAATTTTTATTATTTCATTTTTTTAATTTTTATTAAATTATTACGTTATTTTTGGATATTCATTGCAAATGGCTAATAATCACGATTACTTTTAATTACAATTAGTTAGTAAGTAATAAGTACTGTAAAAAAATAATCATTACAATTAAAAAGAAAAAAACCGAACACATTAATGATAAATTTTGGAAATTTACCAAGTCTGCTTATGATGCCTTTACACGGATACATTTTTTCTGTTTTGCAGTTTTTCCGACATGGTGAAACGTTAATTTAAGGATATTGGAACGACTTTCCGTCAGTCCTTGTCAAATCTGGTCTAGAGATAAACCGAGTTCGGCGCAGTCTCTTCTTCAGTGCCATTTTTTCTATACTTTGAACATCAACTTTGCAATCGTCTAGACAAAGCATTGACAAAAGTCTCCTGCTGTAAAATACACTGCGGAACAAAATTTTGCGGTCGGAGATTTTTAAGTCGATTTAGGGTAATTTGATTACGACATATCAGTTTTGTCGAATTGGCTCTAGTTTTTCAGATAAAGACTTTTAAATATTTTACGAAAAAACCTAATTAAAAATATCAATATGGATTTAAATTATATTTTTATTGCGCGCCTGTATAAAAATAATACAAAAAGAAAAAAATATATTATTTTTATTAATTAGTTTTAAAAAAATTACAAAAAACTTTTCCTGTAGGACCTCCTATGATGTCGTTGCTCAGGACAATCCCGTATTAAGTTCCGGCAGTAGTCTGCCATTATGTGATCGACCTTGGTATATTTCTTCCATTATTTTTATGTCCTGGTGAAACCGTTCACCTTGTTCCTCACTGTAATCGCCTAGGTTGTCCGGGAATTTGTCCAAATGACTATGTAAATAATGTAATTTAATGCTCATTTTAGCTCCTAGTTTGCGAAAATTGAGAAGCATATCAGCAACTAGTTTTGTATAGTCTGGTGATTTATGATTTCTTAAAAGAACTACATGACTACATTAACAAAGCTTAGCCAGGCTTCAGATTCAATTTGTGACATATGGTTTAAGAATTCAGTGTCTTTTAGTAGGGTACGAATTTGAGGACCATCGAAGACTCTTGCTTTTAATTTTTCCATACTAAGGACTGGAAATTTTTTGCACACATATTTGAAACAGTCACCTGTGTCTTATCAAGGGCTTTGATGAACTGTTTCATTAGCACAAGCTTGATGTGAAGTGGTGGAAGAATGATTTTTTCTCAGCTTATCAGTTGGTCATGAACCACATTTGCTGTGCCTACCTCCATATTTTCGCTCACCGGCCAGCTCTTTCTAATCCAATGTTCATTTCTTGCACGACTGTCTCATAAACATATAAAACAGGGGTATTTAGTATACCCACTTTGTTGGCCCATTTACAAGTTGCATGTACAAGTCACGCGGTCGATAACGTGCAGCGGCTGGCAGGGACTGTTAGAGTTTTCAGGTATTTAGGCGAAGTCCTGCTGCCCTTGCTCTCTTGCAAGGGAAATAAAATATTAAAACCAACGAACTACTTGTTTTAATAATTTATATAGCAATACTTATTGAGGAATAATTAAATTAATACAACTGGAACTGGGTCACATAATTTTTTTTCATTAATTTCTTAAGTTTCGTTTATCTCAAGAACTAGAGCCAATCCAAAAAAAAAGTAAAACCACAGTTCGTAAGCCTGCTACTAATGTTAATAAAAACTATTACTAAAATCATGACCGCAGGTTTTTTTAAATTTTTGTTCCGCAGTGTTTTGTATTGTTTTCTATCGTGTTTATAAAAACTAATTTAAATATGGGCTTGGAAATGAAGAAAGAAAATCAGTGAAAAATACGTCTATTCCGCATGACGTTATTTAAAATTTTAAAAGAATTTGTCTTTCCCATGATTTCAATTTTAACAAACAAAAAAAGATTACATTATGTGTCGTTTGAACTTGAAATGGTTTTGTTATATTAACGTTTGGTAATTAAAAAATTGTTCAGGAAAACTTCATTCCATTAAGTACAGACTGAAATTCTTAAAATTTAATACAGCTATGCTCTCAGGCTAGGTTGGATTGACGTGTCTGCTCCTAGGCGCCCCCCTAGATTCTCTGGGGTTCATTGTGATACCACAGTGCATTAAAAATCAGAACACCAAATTCCTATATATTATGTGTAAAGCGCAGCACGCTTGTAATGAAGCTACGAAGCTTACTAATCTCGAAAACGACCTCGCTACTCTACACGTTCTGGTAGCTACCCAGTACTTACTCAGCTGATTTCAAGCCCTTTCAGTTAGAAAAGCAACCGAGAAGTGGCCGGATGAACCCCGAACACCTCCTTGCTTAAGGAGTACTAACTCAACTGCTTTACAATTCTTTGGGATATGGCTATGCCACGGTACCCAAATTATTTTCAAAGAGAAATATTCCAAAGATTCCGAAAAAGAAGTCAGGCAATCCATAACCATTTTCTATAGCACTGTTGTTGAACCAAAAGTTCTAATTGCCTCTTGGCTATCAGAGTGGATATTTACTTCCGTTACAGAGGTTGCGCTTTCTTGAAGGCGGCCACCTCCGCCTGAAAGACACTATCAGGTAGCCTAGTCAGGGTCTGTCCTCCTATACAGAGTGTTTTTTACCAAATTTAATTCAATTGGTCAATTTCATGACGAAAGATATCTAAATGTTGGGGTTCAACTCGCTTGCCTTGCGAATTTTTATTTTAATCTTTCTCCGCGTATCATAAAACCACAATAACTTTTGATGCGCATTAAGCCATATGCTTGAAAGAATATATTCATTCGATAGCCCATGAAGTTTTCAAATAGATAGTACTCAAAACTATTTGTGTATTATTGTCAGGCCTGTATTCGTAAAACGGGCTAACAGAGTAAAAAAAAAGTAAACAAAAACAATTAGTTATTTATTTAAAAACTAAGGTGTTAATCCGCAATTATTGCTACATATATTTTGTGACGCAGCCGTACATAATATACATATCTACATAGTACATATGTACCCAGATATTGCACAAATATTTTATTTTACGTCATAGCAGGGATATCTAATCAATTTTTTTGTTATTTTATTTTGACATATCTTTAACATTGATTCCAATTGGCAGTAGATGTGTACACTCGTGGTGTACACTTACATTTATATATAAATACATACTCGAATAACGCGAATGCACTGAGTGCTCACATGCCATAAGCGCCATTGGACTGTAAATTGATTGATTTGCGAATTTAGTGCCAGAAATTTGATAACTTACTTAGTTCTTGGTAGAGCTGATAAATTGCTTGAATTACGATATGAGACATTTGAACCCACCGCGAGTTTTAATTGTCAATTACTTGTCCAACTCACCTGTGAAGAGAAGAAAAAAATATTTTTAATAGATTAATAAACTATGTGAATGCAAATTTATAATATAAACTGTAAAAGTTTTTAAACAGTTATTGTAATTTTTTTTGGCATAAAAAGTACATAACTTTAATAATTCAACATGTATTCGAGAATATGGCTATTATATTTTTCTTACATTTACTATTTGTCTATGTGCAAAATTTTGCCCAAAAGAAATAATGGAAAAAATACCTACGTCCACCTAAAACGAGCTTTTTTAATCGCATTTATGTATGTATATTAGGGTGGTACAAAAAGAAGTAAAGACGGAGGTTTAAATGCTACCATCTCCTAGGATTATTCTATGTACATATATTTAAAAAAATAGCAATGATCTACTTTTTTTTAATCGAAAAATATTTGGATGTCGCTCAAAGCGCTGTGTTGTATGTTATGTGAGAACAAAGCGGAAAATCCTGTTTCTCTTCAAGAGATTCCAAATTGTTTATGAGTCTGGTGTCAGGAGACACCAGACGCAATTGTTTATTTAACCAGTCTTTAATATTAAAAATTGGATAGTGATAGTTTGTTGTCACACTTATTCTCTAGAAATCGCATTTTAGTAGAAACAGTGTTTAAAAAGTGTATTAGAATTTCTCCTTCCGCCTCACGTAAAATTGACAGGCAATCTTTACTGCAACAACTACAAAGACAAACGGAATGCCGTGCGATTCCCTAAAGGTAGCTAATTTAGACCAATGTGAACTGAAAGATAGATCTGACAAAACTACGATTTTTTAGCAATACAAGTTAAACCACTCCACAGCTAACGAGCTCTTTCTTTTGTTACACGCTTGCTTCGGTGTATAATTTTGTTTGGTAATATTAAAAAAATATATATTGATCCATTTTTTGCAATCATATTTCTTTTAACCTCTGCAGTATATATTTTCAATCGGATTTCAAAGATAATTTTCTAGAAATTCTTGTTTATACCAAAAATGTTAGTGGGTCCAAACAATTTTTATCCACTTGTAAGTGATTTTGAGAGCTTAAATGCATTCAAGTTTTAGATTGGCTACACTATTCGCTATTCACTTAATAAGCGGTTAGTCGGTTTATCAAATATTTTATACACATAAAGTGTGCTTTAAAAAAGCGGTATGCTGCATTAATCGACCCCTTCCGTACATTAAGGCTGTGCTAGATAAAACTTTGCGGCTCCGCGTGACATTTCGAGCGTTGCTAGAAAATAGACGCTAGCCAACAGGTGCTTTGGAAGCAATCAAGTTTTTTTTTTTTGCATACTTCTTGTTAAAATCGCAATTTGTAAGTTTTTAACGTTTGATTTTCTTAATGGAAATACGTTAAAAATGTTGGATGACATTTTACAATAATGGTACGTGCAAATCGAAGAATCAACCGTTTGTCGTAAAAATATTAAAAGAACATATTTGAATCGGAAAACCCTGTTTCACTTCAGGAGACTCCGGATAATACGCAATTGTTTATTTAACCAGTTTGCCATATTAACTATTTTGTATTGTGTTCACTATTTTTTTTTTTTTTTTTTTTTTTTGGGTGTTTGGAGGCCGCATAATATAAAAACAAACAGGGCTATTGAAGAATATGGAATAACCTAGGGTCTTCTGAACCACGGTGATGTTCTTAAATAATCCCCGTCTGTCAGAGGGAATTTTAAATCTGCATTAACACTGTCATCTGTCTAGCGTCTAAGCAAATCAACAACCTTTCGAGCAGTACAAGCCACCCCAGTAAATGCAGACAAAATTCCGAATTCCAACGAAATTATTCACACGAAATTAAAAAAAAAAAAATTTAAATTAATTTAATATATTTTGTAAATACATGCTTGCTTAGAAGAATCACAGATTTGCAAAGTGGTGGCTATCTAAACAGCTGAGCGTAGGTGGGATTGTGGTTTCAGAGCAAAACAGTTAATCACCGAATGTTTTGTCAAGCATTTTCAGAAATTTCTCATGAACTGTCAATCTGCCAAGAAGGCCGTCAGAATATTCGCTATGAAATATAAGTGCACATATTCAAACATTTTGTATTTACATATCTGTAGAGTTTTGAGTCTGTTCTACCACAAACAAAAATTATATTTAAGTACAATTATTAACCATGATGGTCTGTTAAAATACAACTCTAAATAAGAAATCGCTTCAATATGTCATAGGGACATTGTAGTTTTAAGCTTGGAAAAAAGTCAAGTATGTATTTATAATATGCCACATTTTACACTCATAAGTGGAAAGGATTATCAATTTCTTAAAAGAAAAATACCAAATTAACGAAAAAATCACATACATAAATGAGTGCAAGTGCGTCTAGACTTCTATTTCATTAATAAATAAAAAGGAATGTATACAGCAAGCGGAGAATTAAAAAAAAAATGATATATGGCAAAAGAAAAAAATCTTGGAACACGTCCAGCTGTCCGCCACAGCTAAGAGAAATCGAAAACAAACAGCAAAATAAGAAAATAAGAGAGTAAAGCGAAAAAAAAATTTGCCGAAATATGTTAATTATAGTACACATCTTGTGGTTATGAAGTTCATAAAATAATTTTGAAAAACTGTGCTGCCATATCGTGCGTAGAAAAACATTCGAGCGAGTGAACTCTAAGAAATAGAAAATATCACCAATGGCTAATAGAAAATAACACAGAAATCCTTTTACAATATTCACACTGTACTTCAAGTTAGTTTTTGGAAGCATAACATTAAGAAATATTCTAATAATGTTCATCGAAAATAAAAATTGTTTAATTTCTGGTTTAAGGCTTGTGGCACCTCAAGGCAGACGTGGCCTAAATGGGGACTCTAACAGGGCACTGTCTGATAGGAAATCACGCTGAAAGGTTGGACGTACCCTCCGGAAAATGCTGCAGGAGCTGCAAGAATGACGAGGAGGAGGAAAAGGTATTGCATCTTCTGTACAAGTATCCTGCACTGTGTAAAAGCAGGATGCGGTATCTGGAATCACCATAGCGAGGTTGCCTGTTGAGATTCATCAGCGAGGCAAAATGCTTTGGTTAGGGGTAATCTTTCCTCGAATGGTACTAATTGTTTTGTGGTAACACAATGGGCCTCCTAGTACTGGCCTAAGTGAGCCGCAGCAAGAGGCAGAGAGTTCAACCTAACCTAACCTCGTTTAAGTAATTTTTCACCTATGCTGTTGTAATAAAAAGCTGGTTTGAGGTAGCTAGAAATTGCTGTTGATTTTTATTATTTATTTTCTTAATTGTCGAAATTCTATTTATATGGAAAACAATGTGGAAATAATTAATGAATATCAGCGAATATGTTCAGCCACTTTAAACTGGACCTTATTGTACTGAAATAAAATTACTTAAAAATTCTTATTTAAAACATAGGAATATAGATGAAAATTTGTTGTTTTTTGCTTTCTCACACAGAATTATAAACTTTGATTTTCATGAGTCTTGTTACAGAACGATCTGGGCATCTTTTGTTTTAAAAATTAACGTAACATATTTGAAATGAATAAATGAAGTATTACAGTCACATTTGAGTTCCTATACTTTCAGTTTCCCTGCACTGTACAGTGCCGCACAACTTAACTTATACAGTGATTTTTTTAATATTCATATAGTTTTTTTTTTGCTCAATCTTTTTCATTAATATAAACCGTACAAATCACAGCTTTAAATTTTACGAAAATTGACCAAACTTGAAAAAAGTTGATTTTCAGAATTTTTCTATAGTTTATATATATCCAATTTAATTTTAATAAACTAAAATGCATGTCTCAAGTTGCTAAAAATTTCGATTGACTTTAGACGATCTCCTCTTTGTTCTCTTTTAGGAAATCTTACGATACTTTCTACCAAAAGAGATATCGGTATAAGGCTGTCATTTGATATTGTGTATTTATACAAAGCCCGAAGACCTTCTCGCTTAAGAAGTTCTTTTAAAGTTTACCCTACCTGGCTAATTCAGCTGCTTCACAATTACCTGGAATATCGCTCTACCTAGATTACTTTGTCTAAGAAATATTCCAAAACTGTCGCAAGATAAGTCAAACAATCTATAACTCTTTACGATGGCATTATTATTGAGCCAAGAGCTTTAATTCATTACCGCTTGGCTATCAGAGTAGATGTTTACTTTGCTTACAGAGGTCACGCTAAGCAGCCAATTGGCCGCTGCTTGATGGCGGCTGCCTTCGCCTGAGATACGCTCCGATAGCCTAAATTTTCGTTCGAAACAGAGTCTTCCATCTAGACGCCTGATGAAGGTTGGAATTCTCTATGAAATACCTAATTTTTCCTAAAGGTACTGAGACCAAAATTTTCATGACTGGCTTGCCAATACAGAAAATGAAGAAGCATTTTATTTTTATTTAAAGCTCTTACAATTAAACAATGACCATAAAAAAGTACGAGTTATCGGAATATACAAGACTTAAAAACAACGTCCTTCTGGTTTTACAGCATAGGGAGTGTTAATATATGAATCCTTTTTCAGTTACATGATATTCAGTACAGTTTCTGTTAAGTGCGAAACGAAAATCTCTTTACTCTTTCCCACAACAATAAGAAATAATTTGGAGTTCAGCATCATCATCATTCATTCATCAGTAGTTTGTTTTGTTTGATTTCTGTCTCCTTCGTTGGTCTATGTATTTTTGTCAGAGTCTTATGATGTGACCAAAGATGCGCAACGGAGCTGCAACAACTGTTGTCGCATCATCAATACTGGCAGCGGTACCAACATCAACTGCAAATGCAACAATACGTAGAAGACAAATGAAAATGAAAGAACAGAATGTGGCAGCAAAAGTATTCGCTGATCTAAATGCAACAACTCTGTTTACACTAGATATGAAGTATATAATATTTTGACGAGTTCGCCAACTGGAAGAGTGATAGCACAGAATGTGGCAAGTATGTGGGTACCTACATTCCTGAATGTTGCTATTTTTTCGCACTGCCACCGTTGATACATTTCCAGAGCGAGTTCTAGTCGCTATCCACTTTCCATTGCCCGTTTCGCGTTGGTCAGTATATGCGGCGGCTGCTGCTGCTGATGTTGTTAAAATTCCAAGTGTCAATGCAAAAGAAAAAGTTATGGCTATGCGAAAAATGGCCTGTAGCAGAACAACAATTTGTTGGCAACAACTGTTGGAATGATACAAATATAGCAACAAAAAAAAAACATCAGTTTGTCGCATTGCGATGTGTTTTGCTGCATTTAAAGATATGTAAGACTATACATACGTGTATCTACTAGTACATCTATAATGTCACTCTCCACTTGCAACTCAATCAGTTTCGCACTAAACGGGAGCTTTTTTATGGTATTTGTTGGGAGATTTTTACCAACTCTCTTGGCACTAAACGGGAGCATTTTTTGATTGCTTGTGCTAAGCATTTTTTTGTGGCTCAGCAATCATTTATCCGTATGTCCCAAAATCTATTGAGAACCATGGTGAAAAGAAAATGTATTCTATCACTCTTGATTGAGATCTTGGTGCATCTAAATGCATATAGCACCTTTTGATAGAGCACACCTACTGGAGATCCCCCAAGAAGAATTATAGACTGAAAATAATTTCAATATATTTAGAAGACGTGATACTGCATGCATCTAGAACTGTTTGTGGTAGATTACATGGAGAAAAGTATACAGAAAGTGAGGCCGATTGTGGCAACACGTACAAACTCCAGCTCTACTCGCTCCGGTTAGCTCTTGATGCCCTACCCTGGCTGTTACATCAGTTAGGTGTAATTCTTGCCAACGCTGCTGTCAACTTCGGGTGTGCTTTGGTCTGTGCTGCCTCATGGCCAACAGTAAATCAGCCCGAGATCTTGGGTGTAACTTATGGTCGCCTGCTTTCGTTCTCAACATAGTCTACCGCAATCGTCAATAAAGTACAGAGCCGCAAAAAAGTCGTAAAATTACTAGCCGGCTCCACTTGCGACGAAGACAAAGAAATCCCCTTCGGATATCGCCATATTACCACCTATACCAAGAGGCATGTCTGCTCCCAGTCAAGGAGCATAACCTGATGTTCAGCAAGCAGTTCCTCGTCGGATGCCACCGTCAAATCATCATAACGGATACCTGTTTGCCGAAGACCCGCCTCCCAGTTACGTTAGAAAGCATCTACTCGAAGTGACGGACGAGATGAGTTAATGAGTTGGATGGATGAGACGAACTTGCAGGGTCTGAGTAAGCAGCAACAATTAAGGACTATTATTTGAAGCTTTGCACAACCGCAGGTGAAATCCTGTGGTGGTTTGTCCGAATAAGGACGCACTAAAGATATATTTGCTTGTCAATCAGCTGCTTTTGGATAAACAGATATCAAGTTATCGTGGAGAGCTTAACGCGTGCATGATGAGATAGGATGATACTGTCATCTCCTTTGCAGTTGTCCAATTTGCGTGACGTTAAACTTCACACTCCTAACGAACTCTAAGACTGATATGCGATGAACTTTAGTCTTTCTCACGTTATAACCAACATTGAACCTGATTTTAACAGCGGAGCAGAAATAGGAGCTTATTAAATTGGCGTCACTCTTAAATCGATTGAAGGAGATACTTTAAAAAAAAGTATACACACCTGGAACCAAGAAAGGCGAGCAAACGTATCCTTGACAACCATCGCAATGTAAATCGAGATTTGTTCCATATTATTTTTTTTATAAAACCAGGCAGGCCAAAAGCAGGAAAAAGACAAGCTTAAAGCTTACATAGAAAGCAATTACTGTACCAAAAAAAAAAACAAATCGACGCTGGTTGACAACAATGGTCCATATTGGCAGACAAATAACGAGAACATCGACAGCTCGGCTGCCATCCAATAGTCCGAAGCAAAAAGGTGTACGAGTACTACGAGCTACTTAAGGGCAGACATACGCACATACTCAACGAAAGAGACTGTTTATCAACAAAAAAAAATACGGCATTGTCATGACAACCACCACCACCACCATCACCATCACCACTATTTCGACATGGACGTCGACGCTGACAGGAGCTAGTTGCTGCTGCACAGGAATTCAAATCGAGGCTCATGAAGGCGCGCTTTTGCAATGTAAGGGTAGCAAATAACTGAACAGCAACAAACAACGGCAACAGTGGGAATAAATGTAGGGGACAACAGAATGGCGGCAGCATGGCAGCAGTAGAGGTAAATAAGTGGCAGGCGTTGCAGATGGATTGAAGCAACTTTATGAGTTCACACTGCAGGGCATGTCCTAACGAAGGAGTCTTTAACCTTTCAAGGATTTCCATGCTCACACCTCGCAAATACACTGTATTCTGCTTCAGTATATGCGTAGTTCGTGCAAAATGTTTTGATGTATGTACTTTTAGCCCAGTCAGCAACAAAACTTGCATGTTGCGAAGAGAGCATTTTAAGTTAGGTTTAAGGTTTAAGAAATACGGAAAGTTTAGAACGGAAAGGAAACTACAAGTAACAGCTCTCTCTAAGGGCGCTGATTTCTATCATTTTCGAAACAATATTTGATAAAGTAGTTTCGGAGCTAGATGTAAATCCCATTTGCTCTAAAGTGGGCGGTGCCACACCCATTTTTTTGACGCTCTTAATCTTATTTTCAACCCAATCCTGTGTATGAAATTTGAATTTTTTAGTTACTAAAACATCGATTATTTTTTTTATTTTTATAAGTTACCGTTATATGAGAGATGGGTGTGATATTTCTTCGATTTCTATAATTTTCGAAATTAGGCTTATTGAGTTGAAATGTATACTAAGCTAGAGTTTGGTCAGGTAGTTTCAGATATACATATGCCTATTTGCTCTAACATAGGCGGCAGCACGCCCATTTTCCGAAAAAAAAACAACATTAAGGCGTGATTTGATCCCAATTCTGTATATCAAATTTGAGAAAATTATCTTTTATAGTTACCGGAATATTGGTATTATTAACTAATTTATATTAAATTTATAAAAAACAGCTGGCAACCCTCTTCATAAATAATTTGGAAATAATCTGTCCAAACCCTCTTTTCGTCCATACCAGCAATGAAATATTTTGTTCAACTTATTAAATAAGTTGTGTTTAAAGTTGGCGACCTTATTCAAAAATATTTTTGGAATAAAGCTTTATTTAAGTAGTATCTGAAGTATTTTCGTATAAACCTATTATTAATTCATTTGTATTTAACTTTTTAAACGGATGGCAATCTTCTTTGAAAATATTTTGCAACTATAGTTTTCTACGCCTTAACAGGTGGCAACACTTTTCAAAAATGTTTCGAAAGTAAGCTTTTTAAACCTCTTTCATTTGACACTAATAGACGTAGTAGCCTTTCACTTCACTTATTAAATTGAACTTACCCTGTTAAACAGATGGCAACCTTCTTCACTAATATTTTCATATAAACCTCTTTTGTTTGGCCGCGGTTATGTAATATTTCATTTAGCAAACCTATTTGAAAATGTTTCCAAAATTAAGCTTTCTCTTTTCCTTGGCACCTACATAGCTATAACGGCATATTAACCTACGTCGGAAACATAGGGCGCATCTTACATTAACACATGACATATAAACTTTTCCTCTGCCTGAAACGATTAGAGCTTCCGGATTGGTATGACGACGTTCTACCCTGTCATCAATTTCGTAAAATACAATAGTTTCAAAATAACGCTTGCTTTTTTCGAAAAAACGTTCCCCCCTACTAGTTTTTCTCAGCCCTTTAACAGGGTTGCATGCTCTTTTCTCAAAATGTTGCCCTCTGAGCAAGCAATAGTGCAAGTTTGTCCAGGCCTACGGGTAACCTATAGCAGATGTTTCGATATAAGGAAACAACATTTGTTCTGAGAAAAGAAGACGTCATGTGTAATCAATTTCTTTCAATTTCCGAAACTTTTACGAAAATTTTGCTGGCTGGGAGTTCAACGCATGTACGCCTTTAAGAATGTAAGTGCAAGTTATGGACATTGTGCGGAGTGTGTGTGTGGACTTGGCAGATCGCAAAACTCGCATGAACTCAAGCAGTTAGTAAGTGGAGCGGCAAAGTGAGTACGCGAGTGCGTAAGTGGATGAATAAGGGTCTGCTGTCCTAACAGCTCACCATTATGTTGTCATTTTACAAAATGGAATTCTGTATTCAACTGAAAAGCGAGAATAGTACGTTTGGCAATTTCATTGCTTAATTTACCTACATACTATACATGCATATGCAAAATTTATAAATATTTTGAAAACCGTCAATATGGATCATAGCCCAAATGTTACAATAATCTTGAACGATCACTACAATGCCTCAGATATAAAGCATGGTTACAAAATTAGGCTCGTTTCTTTGTAACCGACTTGCAAATCTACGCTAGGGTAGGATAACGCGAGTTGCATGTAAAGCAACAACACTAACTCGGAAATGCGAATTGAGCCAAGTCGGTAAAATGATATCTGACCTGTGATATAGTGTTGGGAAGTGAAAAAACCAAAGTGACTTACAAAAATCAAAAAATTTAAGTAAATACAAAAAGTTGTTTGCTCGAAGCATGGCACCTCCCACTATAGAGCAAACTACTCTATCAAACTCTAGCAAATTTGATTTGAGTGATTTTTATTTACTCGCGTTGGATCAAATTAAATTTAAGATCTGTTAACTATACTGAGAGCAGCGAATTCGAGGCCCATTATGTGTTGTATATTCTTTATATCGGGTCTTGCAATAGGAGCGCTACAAAAGTTTTTTTAAATAAAACAAAAACGGTTTGAGATATGAATTAAATACTTTATTCCTGTGAAAGTACATCCGATGCCATTATGTATGGAACTCGATTTCTTTTGCATGGGCACCATGGGCACGCTTGCAGAAGTCCAGACGCTGAACCCAATTTTGAGGCCATTGACTCCGAATTTCGGTAGTAAATTTTAATAATTTCGACTCGTTGTTGGATCGTATATCTTTCCATGATGAAATGGCAAACCTTACTGAAGAGAAATGTCAAAAGAGCGGGAAAAAATATGGCGTCGTTTGCTTGCACTATCGGTCTACTTTTGTAGCGTCCCTATTGCAAGACCCTATATTATCGCCTGCAGTTCCCAATCTGATGTTAGACGATTGAAGTTGTGATAATTTGGCTGCTGTTAATATAACATTTTCTGTTACCTAGCATGTTTTCGAAGTGAAGTTACCCAACTTGAACCCACAACAGTTGTATCGGATTTTACGGATTTAAATTCTATGTTCACTGCAGTTAAGCTCTAACTGAATTTAAACGCTCGGTGGAAATATGCTATACAACTAATGAAAAAAGTATTAGGTCATCAATATCTCAGAAACGTTTAGATTCATTGGCTATGGCCGATACCCTTAACTACTGGTGCTAAATATTGATTGTAATTTTACTTACAATTAATAAATAATTATAATAATAATGGCGATTGCAAATGGCATATAGTTAAAAGTCAACTTCTAAGAAGTTTTAAGCCACTTTTTAGCTAAAAAGTTAAGTTAAAGTGACCCCTAAAAATTGCTTTGTATCGATAAATATAAAATAAGTTAATACCGATTCATTTGAGTATTGTGTACTTGTCCTGAAAAAACTAAAGAATATAAGAAAAACTGCTTCTTTAAATTAGGGCTTTCGATTTCTGCTCGCACATGCTCGAGTATTTCGACCCTCGAGAAAACGAGAAGTCGAGTTCTCGATACAATCCAGGGTATCGCCTTTCTCGCGAGAAATGTAGAATATTTATTGAGACGAGTTTATTTCATTGCTACAATGATTAAGGAAAAGCTTCTCGAGTAATATAGAGAAGTCTAATACTTTACAATTTATTGCTTTAGATGTTTGGCTCACTGTATACACTCACTGTGGGTTAGGATAAGTAAATAGTGCAAAATTAGTGCAAGCAATCCAATTATGGAATAGAACATTGAGAAGCTCGCGAGGCCTACGAGCTTTTCGATGCAAGAGAAATTACTGCGCGAGCAATCTCGAAAAATCGAAGGCTCTACTTTAAATTGCGGTATTTTATTAAGATTGAGTAAATAATTCTGCAAAATGAATAAAAACCTACTTAAAATGAAATCTGTTTTCTCCAAAAGTAGTAAATATTTCTTAAGCGACATTTCATTCCCATTTCTCTTACTTTTGATAACTGTTTTTCTTCAATCCTGATAACTTTTTTTTTTAGTGTGCCACATTGAACATAAGTTTTGTATAAAGGACTTATTTTGTATTAAACGTTCGTATGCTAGTAATATTTGTGTTTTAAGAACTACAAATAACTATAGAGTACGATTGTCTAATGGTGACATTCCCACATACTCACTAAAGGAATAGCGTATTAAGCGAGATATTCGAGGGAAAGCCAAGTACGCACTTAGCATATACAACTTTTCCCCAAATAAAACTTCATTCGCATAAAGTCGGCACTTGCTTTGTATGCTTACAGATTCTATCTATCATTTCATTTAATTGGTAGCGTTTCTATACTGACATCTCAGCATCTAAGACTAAGTGCCTTATCCCCCAATGGATATTTTTTCTTTTAATATTATATTCATTCCTTTAATAATATTCACCTCAGGACTTAAGCAAATAAATATGCAATTCTCCCCTATTTGGTAAGACGGTACTTTTTTAATGCAAATTTGTGCTTCTTGAAGTTTCGTATGCGCTGCCACTTATCAGTTTGTGGGTGTGAGTTTGTATGCAATTGCCTCCACCACCCCTGCTGAAACGAATGTGCACATTTTAATTGCTCTTAGTGCAAATATTGACGAAAGTGCGTAGATAGATGCTCGTAAGTTTATCTTAATTTTTATGAGATATGTAATTTATCTGGCATCTTATGTGTGGATGCATTTAACATACATATGTGCTTATAAATATATACATATATATATATATATATATATATATATATATATATATAGTATATACATGTATAGGCATTTAAGTGGATAGAATAAAGCTCGGCTGCTTTTTGTAAAGACTTTTTCCCCATACAATTTACGGAGGGTTTCTTTAGTATGTATGTAAAAAAAAAAATAAAGGCATTAGAAAGCAAAGGGGGCATTACCTTGTAATCGTACAGGCCCCCTCTAATCAGTCAACAAAACATTTGTTCCATATGCGTCTTTGACATAAATTTTTAATTTAAAAACTCTTTGATTTTTAGTCCCCTTTCGTTTATCCAACGGGTGTTTACGCGCATTTTATGTGCGTGCGCTTCATGTGTATTTAACGCTTCCCTAGTAGGGCATTTAGTATGCATTTATCTTTAAATAATTTTCTTTTAGGCTCAAAGCTAGAAGTGGCAGACCTTGTTCAATGCAAAGTCAGGCCATTAAGGGTGAAATGGTGTTAGAACGCTATAGTTCTGCTTTCTTTGAATTTGAAATGTTCAAGTGAAAACTCCTCCTCTCTGCATTTCAGTAACAAAAAAAAAAGATTTTTTTTATTAAATTTGCCTTAAATTTTTTTATAGAAATCGATATAAGACTAGTGACAAATATTTCGTAAAAAACGGTGCCTCATTTACGAACTATTTTTTGGACTAATTGTGCGTCGCTGAACATGAAAATGAGTTTCATTATTTTTCCAAATAAGCGTTTTAAAAATATAGGCAAAAACACTGCTTTCTCGGACTTAATATTATCGCAAAAAAAAAACTCCAGAAAAACAAATAAAACTGCCCTTGAAACGTACATTCAGCCGCTTTGCGTTGATATATCGGAATATTACTTTTTGAATTGCAGGTATGTTTTTTTAAAGTAAGGTTATTCTCAAGCTTCTTCGAAAATATGAACCTTAAGATCGTTCCCCACTAAGTATTTGCGAATTTCAATTTTAAAATTAATTGTAGCATTTTTTGCCCGATTTTCGTAACAAAAACTTTTTTAATTTATTATTATTTTTTTTACAAATTTTATTAAATAAAACGAAGCAATAAAAATGAACAATTAAAAAAAAAACTTGTAAATGTGCTTATTTATTCGAAATGCTCTTTTTTTTGTATCGTAGGGCTACGGGAGAGGTGAACGTGGTTCGATACAGTTTGATGAAGTAGTTTCGGAGATACACCATATTTCTCTATAGTGAGCAGGCCACGACCTTTTTTTCAAAAATCGAATTTTTTATTTATGTAAATTACCGTTATTGGAGAGTGGGCGTGGCTTTTGTCCAATTTCTATAATTTTCGAAATTGTTCTTACAGAGTTGAAATGCCAAAGGTCAATCAAATTTGGCAGAGTTGCATTAAGTAATTTCGGGGATATACCTTATTGCCCTAAAGTGGGCACTGGCACGCCCCTTTTCGCATCAAACTTAATCGTAATTGCTACATTTTTTATTAAAATATCGATTTTTTCTCAATTATGGGCGTGGTGTTTTTTCTGATTCCTACAGTTTTAAAATCTGGTTATTAAATTGAAATGATCGTACAGAGCATGTACTAAATTTGGTAGAGTTTAATAAAGTAGTGTCGAAGACATTCCCATTTGCTCTAGGGTGGACTTTTATAGTTACTAAAATATGCGGCTTGTTTGATTTTCGTAAAATAATGTTATATGGGCATGGTTATTATCCGATTTCGCTAATTTTTAAGACGGATCTACCTTTGGGGAAGAACAATCTATATTGTTTTGGATATTTCCATATTTACTCGAGTTATACGATGGATCGACGGGCAGACAAACAAACCAACTCATAAGAAAGAGCCGAAGAAAAATTTTATTTACTTTCAAATTTGTTTATTCGAAATAAATAAAAATCTACATAAAACGAAACCTGTTTTTTTTTCAAAAGTAAGTACAAGGGCTCAAACAATTGATTACATGTTGAGTATTTTTTTTTATAATACTCGCAGTGTTTTTCATTTTAGTTCATAAAGCAGCAAATGTCATATAATGCAGAATTAAAAACTTTGTACAAAATTTATAAAAGCCCAACAAATTTTCATAAATATTTTCGAAATATTTAATTCGAGTTTTTGAAAATCTCTTGGGTATGCAGTTGTATAGCTCATTACATTTTAGCGTAATAATTTGCAAGTCTGAAGAGGCTGAAAATTGAATTGACTTTTGAAAAAATTTTGAAATTATTGTATAGGGAATTTAAAGCTTGCTGTTGCTGGTGGAAAATGTGCAAAAATATTAAAAATTAAATTGGACTTTATATAAAATCCATGCGTAATATTGAAATTTCAAAAAATGTTCAAAAATCAAGCAATGCTTTGAGGAGTTTTCCAAAAAATTTAATTAAGAAGTTTGAATTGCTGATGAAGAATTTATAAAATTTCAATACATTCTGTACAAAGTTCTAAATTCTGATTTATATGCTTTTTATAATATTTCGAACTAAATTGTTTAAAAAATTAACGAAAATAATTATCACAAAAGCATTGGCAACATTATTTAAAAAAAATTAACATGTGATCAATTTTTTGAATCTCACAGCCCAGTATAATTTTTTAACTGTTCAATAAGTAGAATTTCGTTACCCACTTATTTCTGAATATCGCAGCAGTTTTCTTGTGTTCCAATGTGTATGTGTGTACGTGCTCACCGAAATACA
The DNA here is from genome assembly GCA_951828415.1 of Anomoia purmunda. Taxonomy (NCBI): domain Eukaryota; kingdom Metazoa; phylum Arthropoda; class Insecta; order Diptera; family Tephritidae; genus Anomoia; species Anomoia purmunda. The sequence goes on from OX639994.1 coordinate 85,306,441, forward strand.
AAAATTTATTGAGATCATCGCAAACTAACAGCATAGGCCTTTAAATGTGCCAACTGTGAAATATTTCAAAGTGGGCGGAGCCAAATAATTTGAAACACTTAAAAATAACGAAAACGAAAAAAACGCGCATTCCCACAAACCCATAAAAATTATGAATTATCATAAAGGAATACAACAAGTGAACCCGAATGGGAAAAGTATCTTAATAAAAAAAATTTATACACTCGTACATAAATATTTTTGCTAGTAACACAAAGCGAGACAACAAGATAAACGGAGCGAAAGTTGGTAGAAGAAAAAAATTTAATAAAGATACACAAAATGAATCGAATAGAAAAATTAAATGAATACTCGATCCGATGGTTGATCTATTCAGTTCATATCTTGTTAATTAATATGAGCCAATTTTTCACAAGTAATATATTAGAATATTATTGTTTAATAGTAATATTTTTGCTCAGATGTGCAAATATATGCATGAGATATGCAAAATACTCTTACACCATATGTTCACTTTCGGGCGGATATAACTGAAGCAGAATGCGCAATAAAAAGTATGTAGGATGGGAGTGTAAGAAATTATTAAATATTGATAATATCGGCACGTGCATTTGATGAGGAGAATTTCAAAAGCTAAATCCTAACATAAATTCGCTACAACAAACCTCTGCTACCTGCCATCCTCCTTTCATAATCTAACATCGGCAATTAAATGCGTAAAAATATGCACAAAGAAAGATGCAGCTGATAAATCACACGAGTAGTGCAATTCACTAACTGATTTTAACGATATTCGCATGGTTAACTCATCTTAGCGAAAATATCAACGATGTCGCCATTCCACAGCTATTTTTTAACGATTTTCGTTATCGCCGAATTAGTTGTTGTCGTTAGCTAGTTGAATATCGAAAACTAAACTACAACAAATTTGATGTTGTTAACTCAATCGAGAAAAGAAAGAATCGTGATTTCAACTTAAATAAAAGTTAAATTAAAAATTTGGTGATTTGTTTTCTTGAAATTAAAAAAAGAGCATTAAATAATGTCCTTTGAATATTTGGCATATGATTTATCACGAGCGGACCAAGAAGTAAGCGCTCCAACAGTGAATCGACGTTTACTCCAGAATGTGGACAATCCCTTTCAACTAAACGCAACTGAATATCAGAATCTCCAGACTTGGCTGAAGACCTAATTTCTCAGCTTGATAGGTTGGCCTATGACCCAAGGGGAGCGTCAAGCTGCTAAAGAAATGTTTGCTTCAGTGTCGTCACCTTTTTTTTTTGGGTGCACCTATTGGGACAATCAATTGTACTCATGTATCAATTTTGGTGCCAAAGAATCAACTATGAGACCCACCATAGCTACCATGCAATTAATGTGCAAATGGTGAAAGCAAACTTTAATCAAGAATTCAAGTGTAAAAATAGAAATATAATTTATTTTAGATAAATGATCCCAAATACCCTGAAAAACAACACGATTCATAATGGAGCAAATTTTGGAAACGGAAATCATGGCATATTTGAGGATGATTCCGTATATTCCATGGAGTCGAGTTGATGACTATTCTACCAAATCGCTCAGAGGAGAGTCCGGAATTCCGCTACAAAGGAACATTTCAATATATAAAAACAAATACAAATATTCCCAGTTTGAAATATGCTAGTATACTGTTTCACTTGAATGAAATAAAATAAAAACGCGCTCAAATTTATATTCGACAGCTCTTGGGTGTCCCCCACTTCCAAGAAAATAGATATTATTGTATTGGAACTCAATAAGCATAAATAACGGGACTTTACGAAAATCAGAAAAATCGATACTTCAGTAATCAAAATAAGGAGAAAAGAATACATGGGTTGAAATTTTTTGGAAAATCGGCCTGCCACTGACCAGTTTAGAGCAAATAAGTATATGTCCATAACTATTTTATCAAACTACACCAAACTTGGTACACACTTTGAATTTCAACTAAGAAATTGGACAAAAATCACGCCCACCTCTCATATAATTGTATATCTTAAGAATGTAACAAATCAAATATTTCCCCAGATGGAAAATAAGAGTAGGCAATATTAGATATTAAATATTTGATATATGGCTTAGTTTTTAAAAACGGGCGTGGCATCGCTGAGTGATATGGCTTCATAAATTTTGAATTCTTATTTAGTTAAAGGGAGTCAATAAAAAATCCAAGTGTGATTGAAATAGTTTATTGCCTCTAAGTACCTCTTCCGTTTCTTCAGAAAATATTTCTAAATATGAAATATTTTTAAAATAAATTCGCAGAATGCCAAATATTGAAAGATTTTGTTTACTAACTATCATTTCTATAACAACATCATGCAGTTCCAAAATTGGTTTATGAGGTTGACGTCTTATAATGCTAATGAAAGGATATTGTGTGATTGAAAGCCTGAATCTATAATTTCTGTCGTCTTAATTAAGGCCAAATTATGCAACATTTGTCACGATATTCCTTTTTAAATCTTAGAAGATTTACAGGAAGACGATGGTTTCAAAGAAAGAAATGCTATGATTAGAAAAAACTAATGGGTTTAGTTAAAAATTTGCAAACCATTTATTGAAAAACTGACAAAAAAATCCAACTTCAAATCAAACAGCAATTCGCTAGCGTTCCATACCTACACACATTCGTACTAATTTTCTTCACAACAACATCACGATGATTGCGCAAAATTCTTTGAGTTATTAGCGTTCAGTTATGTGAGAAATCAACACAATAATGTGTAACATTTCAGAAAATCATTAAGCGTGTGCACATGCCTTACAGAAAGAACCCCAGTCAGTCAGTATGAATAATTGATGAAAGAGCTTTCTATTGAAATTAATATTTGCAGTTGCATAATATTTTTATTATTGTTTCTATTTTTTTAATTATTATTCTTTATGTCTGCTCGAAGTATTCATTACCCGGTTGCCTTTCGATTTGTTGCGCGTGCAAAAAGTGAATTGTTCTTTTCATGTTAGCACAGACGGACGGACGGACGGACGGACGGACAGACAGACAGACAGTAAAGCTGCGCTTGAGAGCTCCACTAGATACAGTGATTTTCAGCGCCTCCTTTCCGCCGCCCACCAACAAGAGACAAATGCAAGACAAATTGCACCTACACACAAACATACATATTCCAAACAACAACACCATTTTAAGCTACTAAAACTACAATTGCAACAAACAAAAGCATCGCTGACGTTTGGTTGACGTTTGTTTGATGGAATGCAGTTGTGGCGCATGTTTAGAAACACACCTGCACACATACATATGTACTTACAAACACACACACACACATACACACTCGTACACAAAATGCACCTACTTAAATGCACAACCCTACTGCATGCATTTGTCGTTAATTTTTGATGATTATGATTTTGTTGCTGTTGTTATGGCTATCGCTATTTGCTCGGCTAGCTCCCAGTTGTAACTTTACAAGTATAGTCACTTTATAGTCCAGACTTAATATTTATAAAATTCTAAAGCGCACTGAAGCGCAAAGAATACTGTAAACAAAGCTGGAGCCGCACATCTCGGCACCTTCTCGCTCACTGCACCGCTGACGTAGCCAGTGAGCGGTGCACAGTGGTGTTTTGGTGGCAAAAAAAATCGTTTAGGACATCGAATTTAAAAAATGTAATAATGCGGTTTTAAAGAGAAGTTCTGATTAAGTAAAGTTCGAAATTTTTCCACCTGAAAATAATATCTTGTCTTAGAAAAAATGTTGCAAAATTACTAAAAGATTGTATAGCGACAACAGTTGAAATTTTTCATAGATTTCAATAGCATATACATACATATATGTAAAATATTTTTTGCTAGAATTTTATTGGTATTTTTTTATTAAAATATAGTTTTTTTTTTAAATTTTAAGTGATTTCCGCTTTCGTAATTAGTTCAAAAGAACCGCACATATCAAAATAGCACTTCAAAAATGCCTTGGCATTTTTCCCAGAAAAATTTTTTTTCGGTTTTGCTCGGTTTTCTCATTACAAATAAACGTCCGGACAAACTACAAAATAAATTACTGATTTAAACCAAATTAAAAATTACTTTGATTAAATCAAGTGCGTTCACACTTGTCATTCCTAATTTATCTTGGCAGCTCTGTAGTCACGGGGTTGCTTAGATCAAATGAAAAAGGTGAGAGATTGATCGACAAAAGAGAGCTCCTAGAGGCAGTAAAAGTCAATTAATAGTTGACTGAAATATTTCCAAATTCATCGTCGAGTTATGGGGAACACATTTTTCGATAATTATCGATACAATTTAGAACCGACACTAATTTGTTCTTAATTTGGTTCTTGATTTGTGATAAAATACTTCATTTCATCTTAGTTTATCGACATATTTTACAAGACGGATTACGACAGTGTGTCCGGGCTTTAATGAAAGGTCAGAGTATATACTTGCGTATTATGTGAAAAAACTCACCGTCTGTTGCCTTACTTTCTAATAAAGGTCTCGAAAATTTGTAATGTACAAAAATATTTTTTTAAACGTTGCATACTTTGAGGCTTAAACCTAGCGCGCAATATAGACTACAAAAATTATAGATTGTTTTATTATTTTCAAGAAAATTCAAATACTAATGTTTTGAGTCCCCTGCTTGTATCATCTAAATATATTTTTGAACTGGAGGTTGTTGTTAAAGAAATGAAAATGAATTATTAAAAGAACCTATTTCAAATAGTTTTGAAATTTTTTGTAAAATTTTAAACAAAATTACAAAAAAAAAATCTTGTTTAAATTTTAGATTTATGATTAAAAAAAACTGTAATTGTTTTAGCGACCTTGTTTCGTATGAAAAAAATAATTATTATTTTTTTTTACAAATATGAACTAAATTTCGCTAGCTCGACCATTTAGACCACTGTGTGGCGTCTCAGTTGCATTGGAATTTTTCTAAACACCAGTAGCGATTGTAACATTAACCGCACCAGCAGCAAATGTAAGCATGGAACGCACGGCACCATCGCCGACAACATCATCATCATCATCACCATCATCCTCATCACTAACAGATTAGCCACCAAATCATCATCATCGGCAATGTAGACGGGCAAGCTGCAGTTGGAAGAGAAGTCGTCGTCATTAGCGTCATTAGCGTTGTTAGTGGCTAAAAAATGCGTCTGCCCCAAACATATGATTCGTGGCATGGTAGAGAGAAGACTAACTGGCCCAGCGTTCGGCCAGTGGTCAGTGTATGTAGTACTTAAATATCTACGTATGTATTACACTGACAATGATATTTCGCTTTTGCTGTTGCATAGGCGGCATTCCGTCAGTGCCAGCGTGTCTGCAAGTATACACCAGCCGGTCACAAGCGTTGTGCTCGGTGTGGAATCACTGTTACTTTTATCCGACAGTCTCCATATGCCTTTGGTAGGTAACCCTTAGCGCGCTTTTTGCTTTTTCTTTTTACTATTTCTATTACTGTTGCTATCTGCGCCATGCAATTGAATGCTGCCAACAATTGTGGTTGTTTTTGTTGTTATTGCTGTTGTTGCTGCTTAAAATGCAGTAAGAATGTAAGAATGCGAAATGTCAAGTTTCAGCTTACAACAGCAACTACGACAGCCAGTCAAGTGTGTGGCAATATAGTTATTGTTTATGTGTTTTTTATTACTATTTTTAATAGTGTTGTGTTGTTGTTGTTTTGGTTATTTTATTTGATTTTGCAATACTTCAATACTTGGCCAATTGATCACGTGTACGCAGCGACAGTGATGGAGTGACTACCTACATACATACAAATGTACATATATATCTAAGTTCGCGCTTGAGTGTGCACCGATGTATACAGTGACTCAAAAAGCGTACGCAAATTTTTTTACAACACTCACAATATTTTCATGCTATATGTATATTTTTTCTTATTCTCTATATGCATTAATAAAACAAGCTATCGTCGCTTCATACAGCAAATTGATTTGAATCAAATTGGACTGTGAATACGGCTACACCGCCACCTATGGTTTCAATTTTAAAATAAAATATTTACATATACATATGTATGTATATGTGGCTAACACGTGTTCTGAATTTGATTCAAATCGGGCTATAAATACAAGTTTTAGAAATATATCGATCCCAGCGCCACCTATTGTAATTTCGAGTGTATAAACTATATACGAACAGACACACAAGACCTTTTCATATGTAATAAAAAGTTGATGAAGAAGAAAGAAGGAGATGTTAGCTGTTTTCGTTGTTCGAACTTAACTCCAAAACTACTAAATATATTTGAACCAAATTTCATCAGTATATTCCTTAGACACGTGGCACTGACATAGGCTATATTCCCGCTAGGTGGCGCATGAGTCGAATATATCGAGATAATCTATATTTACAACCCAATTTCCGTGAAATTATAAGCGTATATTGGAGGTACTACAAAAAATAATTTTACGAACAATTAATCCGCTAGGCGGCGCTCGAGTCAGAATATTCATAAGATCTCAATGTATACTACGAATTTGAGAAAATTAGAAGAGTATGCTGCATGTGCAACTAGAAATATTTTTAAGAAAAATTAAGCCGTTATGATCCGATTTTGATGAAATTAGAAACGTGTATAGGGGGTTCTACGATAAATAGTTATACCAAAATTTAATCCACTAGTTGGCGCTAGAGTCTAGTTATTCAGAAGATCTATAACATTTTGGTGATAAGTATTAGAGAGTTATGCTGCAGTTCCGATTAGAACTACTTTTACAAAAAATGAGTCCGCTAGGTGGCGCGTGCGTCAATAGATGCGGAAAATCCCTTATTTATAGGCCGATTTAAATGAAATTAAGAACGAGGATTTTTGGACAGATTTCGGTTATGCTTAAAACCGGATAACTAATTTTAGTTCAATAAAGAACAATTTAAATTGAGTAAACATTTACGTTGTTATTTCATTTGTATTTTTAGTTTGCAGTCAGTCTTTCAAAATTGTTTTCTATTAAACGCATGCATTTTGTCGCCTCAAAAAATCAAAAAATTATAACATACCAACAGACATTTTTCGCCACCTTTATGTACTAAAATTGAATGGGAAACAAATACATATATACTATCCTGGAAACATTTCTAAAAATTTCGATAAAAAATGTAAACGTACTAAAATTAGTGGGTGTTCTTGAAATTAAAAGATTTTAATGTTTTTTATAGTAAAAACAGTACTCTTATAAAAAAAACGAATGAAAAAAACTTTTCATGAAATACATTGTGAATATTGGAAAAAACATTACCTTGCGAACACTTTTAGAAGTAACTGTTCATATGTTTGTATAGGTAATCTAGATTCAATTGGTTTTTTACCTGACTGACTGACAAATTGAGTATCTACAGATAATTAAACTATTTACATTATACTTCAAATACCTGATTACTCTGCCCACAAGTCTTACCATTTAAATGCAAATTATTTCGAAGACATGTAGAAAGATATGCGAATGAAAAGGTCAGCATTGACCGAAGGTGGGTAGAACTCTTTTCATATTTCAAATGTGTACTCAATATATTTGTACTATATTACCTCACATTATACGACCATTGTAGTCGAGTGTGTAGCGTGAGGGTGATATCACCCGGAGTACCCTGGGTTTAAAAATAAATTATTGAAAAGTATACTTTCTGCCAGCTCTCACCCTGTCGACAAGCAAAGCTAAACCCGCCGAATGTATTTCGGCCATGAAAAAGCTTCTCACAAAAATCACTGCCGTTCGGAGTTGACATGAAACTATAGTACAACATGAAGACGTACACAACAAACCACCTGATGTCTCCCCGCACTAAGAGGTCTGCATGGTCCCAATTAGGGGGCACAACATTACATCGGCTCGCCGTCGCGCCTTCTCCCAGGTGCGTGAGACGGCATCTTCTTGAACTCACGGACAAAATCCGAGGGTAAAAGACACAACCACGACAGCGTACAGACATTAAAGTAATTAGCATTCACAGGGAGATAATCACCACCTTCACCTACTTATTGGGGTCAAACCACCACTTATTAGAGACAAGTATTCCAGCTGGCTTGTGAATTTCGCATCATTCTGGCCCAACCATAATTTACATACCATAGTCTACCTATAGAATCAATCCCAACATCTCTATTCATATGCCTCTCTAAGTCTGCTTATCAAACTTCCATCTGCCTTTCGTCCGACTACCCTCGTTTCCTGGATCTCAGGCTATAGATAACGACCACGAGTAAACTGACTTATTCAGGGCGAAATGAAAGTTCACTCCTAGCGCCTGTTGTACGCTAGTTTGTGCAAAACGTCATGACGTCGACAATATGGATACCATAGCCGACATTTTGTCACTCAGCCCTGAAAGATCGACTTCCCATAGATCTCAGCCTCTTTGTAGAAGGGTCCGATTGAAACGCCATAGCGGTCCACAGTGAACGACGCTGAGGCATGTTAACTTTTTTTAGAGGAAATTGAGACATCGTGTTCCATAAATAATGGAAATGTTTGCTCTTTCTAATAGACCAAAAATACTAGCCGACAATAAATCTAACCCATAACATCTGATGATCATTTCATATGTACATACATATGTATGTTGAATATGAATATGAAGTCAGAATTTAGAAAAGTGCAACAGTTTTGGAGATATATGTAGCTAAATATACTGCTTATGACTTCTACACGGATGATACAATTTTGCAGCCAAGGTCTTAGTGCATTTGTAAAAGATCATTATTTGATGCCAAAAAAAGAAACGGGGAATAAGCATCTGCATTTATGTTGATATTACCATCGAAAGTAAAGTGTTTTCTGAAATTTAAAAAAAAACCCTCGTAAATAGCCCCTCATTCAATAATTCGATTAGAAAATGTTCTCCAGGCGAATTATAGGAAATTGTATACGCCTTACATAAAAAAAAGAAACTTGAAATCGGTCATCCATGGTCGGAAATAATATATATATATTTTTTTCTGATCTCAAAAGATCTAAACTTAGCTATGTACACATATCTGAAAAACTGTTAGACTTTCTTATATTCTACACTTAGATACAAAATATTTCATATTACAATTTTTATAAGGTCAGACAATTTTTTTTTTTTATTTTGTTAAAAGAAACCCACATTTAACTTGGTTCTTAGTGTTTGGCAGCAGTGCGATAGAATTGGATAATTTTGTATTCGTTTTTACCGAAAAATATAACTAATCCTCAAGGCGGAGCACATTTTAAATTTTAAAACCGATATTTTTCACTCGCATTAAACAGCATTGCTTTAAAAGTTCATCATACGCAATGGTAGATGTCTAATTTTAATTATTACACACACACCTACAATACTTAAATGCATCGTTCATCAAATATGTGAGTGCGTGTGCGCGTGTGGTTGTGTGTAAAATCTGCTAATGGATCACCTTTAGCGCAGTACAAATATGGATAATAGAGTTGCCATTCGCATTGCGCCCAGCAATCTCTGTCGCCGCTAATGACAACAATGACGCCAACAGCGCTATCTAGTACTACGTCCGCGTCATTTGTGAACTTTATTCGTTGCACATTGCGCAATACCATCAATACACTTTCATATGTATATGTGCATATGTACATATGTAGGTATATGTGTATGTGTGCATATGTGTATTATTTACGTGCGTGCACGAATCGTCGCACATTCTGACTGTCAGTCTGACGTCTCTCTCTCTCTCTATCCATTTGTTGTGCAAATTTTTCTACATAATTACTGCGTATGTTGGCTCTGCATCCATGGTAGTGGAGAGGAAGGAAGAGGGAACTACATAGAATGCGATGCTCCACGGTTTGGTTTCTACTACTCTACTACCATCGTTGTTGCTGCTGTCATTATTATCGCATTTCATGCAATTCTGTTGCAATAGAAAACCAGGTAATGCGTGCATTTTTGCATTTTCGCAATTTTGAATTTTCTTCGTTTTTTATTTATTTGTATTTGTGTGTTTGCCTTTTCTTTTCATCGTACTCCACAATTCTTTATATTGTTGCTGAAGAATGAACTACAACGAGTACTCTTGTTCTTGTTGTTGTTCTACTTGTTTTTGTTGCTCTTCGTTCTCTTGTACTCTTGTACCCTTGTTGTAGTTGTTTGTATTATTGTTGTACATGATAATATCTGTCACTGTTCTATCATTTCAACTAAAGTGAGTGTCCCATAGACCCACCCAAACTGTTTGCTCGCCTGTCCGACGACTGTCTGTCGTTCGTTTCTGTTGCGTTGTCGCTTGCAGCGCAGACTCACGCTTCGTTGCTTTATTGAGCTCATACACGTGACACATTCACGCAGGGAGTGTTGGCTATTAAGGTTGTGTTTTTGGTTTTTTTATTATAATTTTGGTATTCATCTGGTTACAATTTTCATCAGGTAGCGTCCGCAGTCATTCAGGTAGTGCACTGTTGGAGCGCATAGTACTCATTTTAGAGAAGCTGCACTGAAATGATACATTGCCAATATGGTGGGATATACATACAAATGTAAATAATGTATGTATGTATGTATGTACATATGTACTTACATATGTACATATGTACAGTAACAATATAAGGCAACATGGCTTGAGTGCACAAAATCATACCTGTTTTCCAAATCATTTTTCTCCCCAGTAGTAATTCCGAAAACTGAAGTCTTAAGATCTCTTGAGCTAAGTCGTGACCGCAGAAATCAGCACTAATTTTTTAAATTCCCTAGCAGCAAGTTTTTCACCACCTCCTGATATGCGGAGTCTTACAAACTGGCAAAACTTTGCGTGCTCAATTTTTTACTAATGCTTTGCCTTATATTTTTACTGAAAAAAAAAATCCAAAACAGTACATACATTTTACTACTTGTTTACCACCTTTAGATTGAGAACTAATCGAAATTTGACAGTGATTTTCGATATCTTCACACAAATTTTCTCTTTAAATTTTTTTTGTCACCTTTTTATAAAAATCTCGAAAGTTTTGCTTTTCAAACAGGTGGCAATCTTCTCCAAAATACAGCTACGAGCCGAATCGTTTGGCACTCATATTTTAAAATTTCATATACATAGATGTATAATTTAATTAAATTCGAGTTTTCAAACAGTTGGCAATCCTATTCAAAATTTAATTATTAAATTTTTTCTTCCCGATATGAAAATTTAGGTATAATAAAATACGTACAACAGTTTTTATAAAAATTTCAAATGTATTGGAATGTAATGGAAATGGTGTAGGCGGGAAATCCGAAATCGGCACTTAAGGCCTGGGAAGGATGAAGGGAATAAGGGATAGAGGGAAAGGATCTAGAAAATCTGAGAAAGCAACTTCATTTATCCTCGACAAATCTTTCAGATTCTTTTATGAATTTTAGAAGCTTTCCGAATGAGAAAGAATTGACGTTATCCAAATACACTCCATCTCAGCCTAGCAAAACCAGGACATATGCGCTCCAGGCAAGCTATACATATCGGGTTATCGATGATGCCTATGATGACCATGCGCTGTCCCCATGAATTGTGTCCTGTAATCAAACCACCCAAGGCTCGTAACTCCTTCCTTCTTTGTGAGAGAAGGAATTTCGCCACTACCCTGTCTGGGCTTTTTTTGTTTTGCCAGGGCCGATAGTACACCATCGGTTGTCTGTTGAACATCGCTGTGTCCCCGCACCCACATTTTCCAACAGAGTTCAGCCTCAACTTAGTTTCTTGTGCAATTTTAGGTCTTTAGTGCAGCATGACTGTCACTTTTGGCAGACTCTGATTTGGTGTACACGCTACCTTTCGCCAATTATCCAGTCCGACGCCAGTGATTCCTATACACACTAACCTCAGTAAATATGTATATTACTCAAAATTTTTAGGAATCTTGTGAGTATGCACTTTCTTGTATTTTCTTTCATATAATTTATGCTTTGTTTATATGGAAGCAAATGACCGAGAGATTAGCAAAAAATATTGTTTTTTTTTTAAATAAATCGAGCACTCTTATTCGGACACCCTGTATGTAAATATATTTATAAATACATATAAGGAAATAACGAAAAGTACTACATACTCGCACGCTATAAACTGGCATTTCATAATCAGGGAGTGGTGAGTTTTTTTAATTTTATATTTTTAATTTAAAGTTTATCGCTTCCAAATATAATTTTTGATTGTGTCGTATGAATTTTAAGTACATATATTTAGTATATTTAGCATGCTATTTTTATTGAGATTCTTTTTAATCACTCAAAAACTTAAAATAAACTGATCGTACTTAAATTTTACATACTAAACTTTAAGCAGTTGCGAAACCAAACCATTTCCGGGAATCGAAAATTGTATATATGTAGATACACAAGAGATCATAACTGATAATTATTATTATATTTTTCAAAAATATGTTCTTTTCATGTTACAATTAAATTTAGTCGTTATTTGTCATTTTTTTTCCAATGAAAATGAGTGCAACAACAAAATATTCATGTAAATACATTTATAATTATTATGATCGAAAAATTAATACTGACAAACAACAATCGTAAAAATTTAAAGATAAATAAAACATTACGGCTATGTTTGATCGAATAAAATTAATTCCAGTTCAGCTTAGCGTAGAATATTACAGAAGGTTTACAATAGTTGCGTTTTGTTTTGTACGACATCAAACCCTAAGTTCTTAAGTATTTCGTAACTACTAAAAATTCTAAGTTATGCCAGAACAACTCTAGTAGGTGCGAGCTTAAATATTTCGACTTTACTTTTCCCATGCATTTTTGGGTCACCTTAATGAATACCAACAATATTTGTTTTTAAGGGTAAACCGAGTTTGTACAAAAATTTAATGCAAACCAGAATTTACGGGGTCTTAGAAATAAATGCAGACCAAACATTTTGGAATCAAATCCAATAAAAAAATCAAATAAAAAAACGATACATATTCATGCCAAAATATTAAGAATGAAATGAGAAATCGGTTAAGCCATGTCTGTCTGTCTATCCGCTCGTCCGCGCACCCGATAATTCTAGTAAATATTGAAATATCTTAACGACAAACTTATTCTACAACTTGCGCTTGACCCGAGGTAGACTTGTGATCACAATAAGCAAAATCGAATAATAACCATATCCACAAAAATGCGATATTTCAGTAACTATAAATTATAATTTGCTCAAACTTGATATAGAGGATTGAGTTGGAGAAACTGTTTGGAAGTTGTTTGGACATGGCCAAAAGGTACACATTTTGCACTCGATAAACATTTCTTAACTTTGTGAAATGGACCGATCATACCCCATTTTGAAGCAACACCTAAAGAAATCGGACATAAATTCCTCCCATAATTTGCAACAAGTCCTTTTTCCATTTATTGAATACTAATAATTTGGCATTATGTTCGGCGAACAACTTATACGTTTTGAATATTAACCAATTTTTACCCGTATAGTATGTAAGTACTTCAATGACGACTAGTTTATGAATCTTTTTCAAACATATTAATTCTGTAAATCGGATCTAATTTTTTTGTTATACCTATGCATATAAAAAAGGGAGGCCCTGTATAGAAGATAAATTGAATAACATTCGATCAAATAACATTTTCCCGGTATTATTCTAGAAAGTTGTGGTATCTTACAGTTTTTGGTGTTGAGGATGTTCTTTTTATCTACAACTTACGCTAGGCGGCGCTGTCGTATAATTTTTTGGATTTTTGATTGGCATTATACCCAGGTTGCAAAGATAATTTTCATATTTTTGTTAAACAAAAATAGCATTATGAAGAGAAACAAAATTGTATGTTCAATTAGAAAAATAGCATTTCTATAAGGAAAATTTGATTTATTTTAAACAATTATATTTCTTTATTACAAATAGATACAAAAAATGGGAAAAATTATGAAAATAAAAATGAAGATAAAAACTAAAATTTTGCGCTTTTCTGAATCTGTAAATTTACAACAGCATTGCTATTATCACATTCTTAGCGTGAATTCTCATATATGGAGTACAAGTTGAATTATAAATAATCATACACAGATTTATACTTTTTAAACAAAATTAAAACTTGCTTTTCGAGCGTTACTTTTTCGTTCTGAGATAAAGATTTTTATGTGAATTGTTATTTTTTTTTTTTATTTAAAAAAATTGTTTATGTTTTATTTTTTTGAGTAAATATGATAAAATTTTTTTTTTTTTCTTCATCAAAAGTATTCATTTAATATGTTGACGAGGGCATATCCAAAAAATATACCAGCAAACCGTTACTAGAAAACCGGTGTGGTGTTTTGAGTTTTTCGATCCTCCAAGAAAAATAGAACTCAAAAACAATAACTCAAATATTAAGGATTTTTTTATGAAAAAAAAAACAAAACTCTTAAAAATTGTTGTTTATTAAAAAATACCAATTTACAAAATAATCATTATTTTTAATCAAAAAATAACAGTTCACAAAAAAATCATTATTTTAAAGCGAAAAAATATCACTTGAGTACACTCGAGCATGCAGTTTTTTTTTTTGTTCAAAAAAGTATAACTCGATACATATTTTTCGTTATTCCTAAACAAAAGAGTAAAACTCAAAAATGTATTACTATTATTGATTTATTTATTTATTTTGGTTTAAAATCTTAAAATATTGATTCAATTTAGATTTTTTTTTTTTTTGATAGAGCTGATAATGATTAAGATCTCTGTTTGTAAGTAAGCCTTTTTACCGTTAGCATTAAAGTTCTTTGTTAATAATACTTTTTGTTTCACTTTATTATTGTACGTTTGTACATGCATATACACTGCTACATACATACATATGTACTACATATGTACCAAATATATACATTTGTACTAATCTCAATTTATTCCTCCACTTGCGATTCGCGACGATTTAATTATTGATGGCGACAGCTAATGCGACAGAGGCGGCGACTTGTATTATAAACTTTGCAATTTTGCAACAATTAATAGCAGTTGCTGCTCACCTCCCCCACCAGCAGAAGAACATAAAAACAAATGTCATTCCATATACCAAATGTGTATATACATACATATAGAATCTATATACATATATATGTATGTTTGTATATATGTATATGTATGTGTGTTTGTATGTGAGTGTAACTACTAACTCATCACACAGCACTGCGGCGTCTCGGCTCAACTTGATTATAAGAATTTTATACCACGTTTTTGTTTGATTTCAATTTTATTTAACCCTCTACTAATTTATTTATTTGGTTTTTTTTTTTTGTTTTACTTTACTGCATGTATGTACTTTGAATTGTGTTTTTATAGTTTTGATTTGGACTTGGTTGTTATTATTTTTCGCAGACATGAAAAGTGTCATTCGCGTTCATATGCTCCACGTACTTACATATATACATACATACATACATACAGACAAATGTGTGTTCATATGTTTATGTTATCATCAATTTGTTCATGTCACTGTCTCTGTTGTTTGCATTCGCATTTATTTCACACATTTCTGCGATATTCAACACACACACACATACGAATGTAGTGCATACATATGTAGTTACATATTTATACAAGCTTGTACATATGTATGTGTATTTGTGTTAATGTTCATTTGTTTGTACGCCTGCATGTATGTTTAAATTGTAGCTGTCACTTCGAGTGCTAATTCGGTGTAAATTGTTCACACATTGATTGTACGCTCGGCCGCTCGACTGAAATGGCAAGCCCCCCAAATGGGGGTGAACGTTAACTTGTGGCAGTGTCAAGTAGACAACCAGACAATTACATAAGCGCAAATGTTTTGCATGTATGTACATATGTATGTATGAGCGTAGATATGTAAGTGCTCATTTGATAACCAAATGAATAAATAATAAATGAAAAATATATTTCATCTTCAAATAAATGTCTTCTCTTATTTCAGATGACATGCTCGATTTTACGAGTCTACTTCTAAACATTGTTGTTGTGATAAACCACCAAAATACTATGTATTCAAAACAAGCTTTATGCCACCTCCAAACAGTTGCCCGTTTTTATGAAGAGCTTCTTTCTATTAGAAATAGCATTGTATGACTTTCTAACTATTAATTTGTGCATTCGCAGCGAGACTAATTTAAAAATTCTCTTAACTAATCGGTCATTGTAGCGAAGATGGCACCACAGGTCCAAAAAATATATTACATAGATTGTATTTAAATCTGTGACAATAATAATAAATCTGATAGAATTACTTTTTAGAAATCGAATTTAAGAATTTAATTTTCACTAATTTCCCTATTTTTACAATGTCTTTCTGTGTTGTTAATTCTTTTATAAAATTTTAGTTTCTAGCACAAAAGCATATGAATTTAAATTTCAAACTTTGTATACAATTTAGAAAAGTTCAACAAAATTTCACTAAAATTTCAATTTTTTAATTTGAGTTGCTTGAAAGTTTGGGTATGCAGTTTTTTAGCCCTTTTAATTTTAATGTGCAAAAATCAAGTAGCCAAATATAATGGTTGATTTTTGAGAATTTTTTTTTTTTTAATTCTGATATTACGGACATTTTTCTAACATGTTTTTTACGCATCTGCCGGCATATAAATAACATGCGTTAACTGCAAAAAAAAAAATTTTCAAGACCAAGATTTCAAAAAATGGACAAACAAAAATCAACAGGAATTTTCAGCCATTTCAAACTTGGACATTGTTTTGGTAAAATTTTTGTAAATAATCTATGAAATTGCATCCAAAAATTTCCAAAAATTTTGAATAAAGTGTGAAAGTTTTATGAAGTTTTGGTGAAGTTTTATAAATTTTCTCCAAAATTTTTTTTTGCACAAAGTAATTGATACTCGCAACTTCGTATGCGTTGTTTTACTATATACATATGTACATACATACTTACAGCTGATTATTTAAGCTAAAAACTCAGTTTTGGTGAATTTAAGAACAACGTCCCGTTTTCACAGTTATGATGAAGTTACAACATTTTTTACATAATTTTCAATAGGTGTACCTAAGTGAAGAGCCAAGTTTAATGTGACTAAGGGCGATCGTTTTTAACTGCACAAAACGAACCACAAATAAAGAGTTTTTTACATATTTTGTGCAAATGTAGTATAGGTATACAGTATACATACTTATGTATATTTTCAATATCATCTAAGTCGTACTATAAATATATTTCTAGTGATTTGCTGAATAACTCGACACTAGCGCCATCTAGAGCATACATTTTTCATAAAATTGAGCACCATATCTTTCTAATGTCAGCAACATCAGGTTTTACATACGGAATTTTTTGATAACTCGCTTCTAGCGTCACCTAGCGGATTCATTATCCATACAAATATTTCTCGACACACCCCATTATACGTTTTTAATTTCACCAAACGCGGAACATAAATACTGATTTTCTAAATTACTTGCCTCTAGCGCATTTATTTTTCTTAAAATTAGTTTTTATTGCACCAGGACCATACTTTCTTTTATCATCAATATCAGACCTTAAATTCGGATTTTATGAATAATTCGACGTATAAAATATAGCCTATGTCCGTGTCAGGGTACTAAGGAATGTACTGTTTAAATTTGAATGAAATCCGGTCATCAGTTTTTGAGCCAAGTTGTGACAAAGAAAACGGCAACATTTTTATTTATATACATATTTATAGATATCGAAAAAAATTAATAATAAAAAACTTTACGAATGTTATAAAAAAATCAGCACGGGGTCAATTGTTTGAATAACTTTTAATACTAGTATAGAATTTTTTCATCAAATTGGCAAAAACTAAATATCCAAAACTAAAATGCAATACAAATATCGAGACAAAAGCATTTATGTACAAATGTCTCAGCGATTAGTGAAAATGATGATTCATCAGCTTGTTGTTATTCATATTTTTTAAAGCTTCTCATTATTTAAATAAGGGCCTTTCATTAAAAATATAAATATTCTTATCAAACCAAAAGTATGCATTTTATTTTGCATTTCAGTAAGCTTAAAAAATTAATTGAATTAATATTTTTAAACAGCTGGCAACGCTTTTATGATTAAATTTTTATGAGCCTGCTTCCTTTGAATTTCATACCGTAATATTTCCTTTAACATAATAATTTAATTTAATTAAGGCATTCACTCCAAAGGCATTTTCCAACTAGATTTTTCTCAAACCTCCTTCGTTTGCGGCCCATATTTTAATATATGATTCAAGTTATTATAATTTAATTAATTTTTGAAACACGTGGCAACCCTCTACAAAAGTATTTGAAAAATTTGGCTTTCTTTAAATTTCATATTGTAAATTAATTTTTAATTTTATTTATTAATTTAATTTAATATATCTTTTAACAGGTGGTAACCTTCTTTCAAAATATTTTGGAAATGAAGTTTAATTAAAACTCTTTCGTTTGACACTTAAATTGCAATATTTGATTTCACTCAGTGTACTAATTGAATTGAACCATTTAAACCGATGGCAACACTATTTTGTGATAACCCATATAAATGGCTATAATGTGCCAAACCTTATGTGATTTAACTTATTTATTTAAATGACTATACATATATTTTAGCAGGTGGCAACTCTTTCTAAAATATACCGTATATGTTTAACTAATGTTATAAACAATTTACGTGTCAAATTTTCTAGAACCCCGTTTAGCCGTTTCGGCGTGATAAGGTAACAAACATACTAAAAATCTCACTCACACAAAAACTCACATTTATAATACCTATAGTAGGATATCTACTGAAATGTCGCATTCTTTTTATTTTTCGATTTTCAGCACTAACCTACCTTGAGAAAAGAGCAATGCGTGTTAAAAGTTTCTATGACTTATCTCAATATTTACTCGAGTTAACCGATGCACGGACGGACGAACAGACAGACATGGCTTAATCGATTTCGTTTTTCATTCTGAACATTTTGGCATCAAGCTTGGTTTATTTAGGCTATTACAACTAACCATTATTTAAATACCCTACAAAGCTAACTATAAATAATTACACTTGTTGTGTTCGCGTACTCAGTTTTCATATTGACAATGGGCAAATAAAAAAAATAAGTAATAAATTTATACATTTCTATTTCGCATCTTATTCTTAGTATAAATCATAATGAATTTGAAATAAAAGTATGTCGAATAAAACTCTATCTCCATCAACTTCGGGCTCACGCCGATCAACGCGTGATTTTTTCTTAAGTGCCACTTTTAACAAAATTTGTTCTTAAATCGACTTAAGCTCTTTTTTTTTTATAAAACACTCAAGTGATAGAATGTTGATTATTTTGCGATTTTGTGTCGCCTCTGACGCAGTTTATATTAATATCAAAAATGTCATAAATATACGAACACAAAAGTACAACTCGTAAATACAAGCATACTTATTTACATCTGAAAATTTATAAACAAATATGCTTTCATATATTAATATGTATTATATTATATGTAGTACATACATATAAGTATTTGCGTATACGAAATATTTTCAAGCGTTAATTACTTAAGTACATATAAAGGGTCTTGCAATAGGGACGCTACAAAAGTAGACCGATAGTGACAGCAAACGACGCCATATTTTTTCCCCCTCTTTTGACATTTCTCTTCAGTAAGGTTTGCCATTTCATCATGGAAAAATAAACGATCCAACAACGATTCGAAATTATTAAAATTTACTATCGAAATTCGGAGTCAATGGCCTCAACTTTAAGAGCGCTACGTCCAATTTATGGTCGTCGTCATTTCTGGCTGAATGGCTTCGTCAATAAGCAAAATGTGCGTTATTGGACAGGCAGCAATCCACACGTACTCCATGAGTCAACATTGCATCCCGAAAAAATTACGGTTTGGTGCGGTTTATGGGCCGGCGGCGTCACAAGTCACACACACTTCTTCCGTGATGATCAAGACCGACACGTTACTGTGATTGGGAATCGCTACCGCTCAATGATAACCGAATATTTTTGGCCCGAATTGGATGATATGGACTTGGGCAATATGTGGTTGCAACAGGACGGCGCCACAAGCTACACAGCGAATATCACAATCGATTTATTAAAAACCAAGTTTGGTGAACGTTTTATCTCACGAAATGGCTCAGTCAATTGGCCGCCTCGGTCGTGCGATTTTACACCATTAGACTATTTCCTGTGGGGCTCCGTCAAGTCTATGGTCCATGCCAACAAACCAGCGACGATTGATGAACTTCTTACGAATATCGAACCTGAAATTGCAGCAGTATCGGCCGATTTATGCTTGAAAACCGTCGAAAATTGGGTTCAGCGTCTGGACTTCTGCAAGCGTGCCCGTGGTGCCCATGCAAAAGAAGTCGAGTTCCATACATAATGGCATCGAATGTACTTTCACAGGAATAAAGAATTTAATTCATATCTCAAACCGTTTTTGTTTTATTTAAAAAAACTTTTGTAGCGTTCCTATTGCAATACCCGATATTATATGTAGAACATATGTATAAGTATTTGCGTGCACGAAATATTTTCAGGCGTTAATTACTTAAGTACATATATTTAGTACTAAATATTTACTTTGACCATATCGTATGCGTACAACTCTGCGGACTTTTGACAAAACCACTTATTTAACATTTGCATTTTTACTCTTTCTGAGCAAAAAAAAAGATGAACTCTCATAGATGGAATTCTTATTGTAATACGACATTTATGAAGTAGACCCCTTAAAATGCAGCTTTTAAATAACTTTTCGTTCTAATAGTGCGACTGAACATTGCCATTTTAAGCTTAGGGGAAAAAAATACTAAGTCAAGTTATGTCATTTTCTTAAAATTGCACACTGGTTTATTATATGTACATATATAGTTATGTGTATATATGTAAATACATTTCTTTTTGTTTCCAGCTTGATGTTGTTGTCGTTTAAGTTCCCACATTGTTTACTTAGTTTTGTGCTATCTCTTATCTTATCAACAATGTGTTGTTTATTTCAGCTTCTTTTATTAATACATATTGTATATATTCAAATTACATGACACATATATGTACATATGTATGTACATACATACACCCATACTTGTCTGCTGCGTAGTTGTCAACATTTTCAATACTAAACTATCAATCCAACAACATCGAATTCTTGTTAAGAAACCGAAGTCCCCGCGGGTGGTCAGTGTGTGCCTCCATATTTGATTCTATTGTTCTTTTTGTTTGCAATTTCTTATCATTTTTGACTTAATTTATTATTTTTTTTTTTATTGTAAGTACACACATATGTATGTATGTCTGTGTGTATATATGTATGCCACACGTCCAGTTCGCTATCTTCACGCGCAAATCATGCGAAGCTACCAGTTGATATATTGTACAAAAAATATACCTACATACATACATACATACTATATGTACTGTCATACATGGATAGAGTATAAAAATATTAGAATTTTTTGTTTTTTTTTAATGCCTGCCCAACAACTAAAGTTTATTGTTTTAGTAGATCGTTGCTTGTTTGGTTTTCGATTTTATGGGGCACTTTTTTATTAGCCACTTAATGGCTCGTTGTACCTGCAGCTCATTCGAATCGCGTCAAATCAATATCGCATGCAAAATCAATAAAAAAAAAACAAGCACAAATAATAAGTACATAATGCCAACATACATGCATCTCCACCTATAGAAATACTATTTATGTAGGTACATAGTACGAGTATGTGTGAATTGAAGTGTTTCGTGTTTTGCTAATAGCCATTTAAATACGTGACTTTATTTCGTCAGCATGTAGTGCAGCAAGCAGTAAGCAAAAAATAAATATTTATGCACATAAGTATGTATGTACATATGTATTATAAATATACATAATGGACGCTAAAAAAAAATTATTGCAATTGCTATCACAGCCTATTATCATCAAATCAAGTGTTGTTTTGTTGATTTGATTTGTCTGGTTTGAAGAAAATTATTAAACGTGACATTCATGTAGGCGCTAGTAATTATTTTGAGTATATTGTTAAGTAAATATTATATAAAGTACATATGAACAATTGACCAAAAGTTGCTTTTCTCTAATATTTGCTATGTTTTTCATGACAATTTTGTTTCCCTAATTTTTTATAAAACCTTAGTCCGTAATATAGCAAAAGGCGTGTACATAACATAATTTATAATTTCAAACTCAAAAAAGAAAAAATCAAATTTTTTAATGAGCATTTTTGGAAAGCTGCAAGTCTAAAGCGGCTAGAAATTTCGGTGGATTATTTATATTATTGTCCCTTGGAAGCTTTTTCATTTAACGCCCACAGTTTATATGTCATAAAATACACAAGTAATAAAAATTAACGGGTATTTATGTAAAATTCTTCCGTTATATGTATGAAACAAAAAGCTTAAGGCAGAAGTTTCAAAAAAATGTCCAAAATCAACTGGAATTTTTAGCCACCTCAGATTTGGATTATATTATGCTAAAATTAAATGAGCTACAAAACTGCATTTAAAAAATTTAACCAACATTCTAATTTTCATTTTTTAATTTTTATAACATTTTTATAAATTTTGTACAAAGTTTGGAGTTCCGATTTATAAGCTTTTTTATTATATAACAAACTAAAAAATAACGAAAACAAACATTCTAATTTTAATTTTTTTAATTGGTATAAAATTTTTATAAATTGGAGTTCCGATTTATAAGCTTTTTTTTATATCACTTCTAAAAAATTAACAAACAAATAAAAGGAAAATCAATGCGAGTATTATAAAAAAAAATCAACTGCTGTTAAAAGTTATTCCGAAAATTATTTTTGAAATACAGCTTTCAAAAATCCCTTTCGTTCGTAAGTAGTATCTATGCTTTAATTTTTCATTTAACTTATTGATTTAATTTAACTTTTTGTAAATATTTTCGATATGAAGAGTTCTTGAAAGTTTTTCAGGTGGTTACAATAAATTTGTCAATAAAATTTAACTGACTCTTTTAAATAGACGTCATTTTCGTATCTCAGTTAACTTGATAATTGTATTGAATTAAACTTTTTAACCATGTGGCAACACTCTTTGAAAACATTTTCAATATTAAGCCCTCTTAAATATTTCATTTGACTTAATAATTGCATTTAGTTTACTTTTTTTAGTAGGCGGCAACCCTTCCCAAATATATTTTTAAAATTACATAAGCTTTTTTACAAATCTCTCGTTTCTCACCCGCCTTATAACGAATGTTATGTTTTACATACATATTAACATAATCATATTTTATTTTTAAACACGTGGTAACTCTCTCCAAACTTTATTTTTAAAATAAGTATTTTTTCAACTTTTTAATATTGTTCTATTTCATTTAACTTATTAATTTAATTTAAGTTAGTATTTAATTTAATTTAATTTTAACAGTTGGCAACCTTTTTCGAAAGAATTTAGGAAATAAAACATCTTTCGTTTGACGACCACATTGCAATATTTGATTTCACTCAGAAATTTAACTGAATTTAACCCCTTAATCAGGTGGAAACCTACTTCAAACAAATTCAAACCAATCCAGTAGCTATCTTGCAATTTTTTATTTAGTTAATTTTTTTTTTAGAATTCAACTTTCCAAACAGTTATCAACTCACTTGATTTCGAGTTTTTTGTTTATATTATAAACTTCTTACAGTAATTATCTATGTACCTTAAAAAAACATATAACTAAAGTGCTTGAAAGGGGAAAAGAGGGAAGCATACGCTCTTTGCCACTTTGTTTCATAATTGTTTATAGATACATATGTATGTTTGTAGATAGTGTCCCGGTAGAAAGTCCCTTCTAAAAGATAAATAGAAAACCAGCGTTAAAACTCAACAATGTTGACTTATCTCAAGAGGTTTCGCAATGGCCAATTTATTTTCCCATACATGCAATAAATGGGGAAAGCCTTAGACTGGGGGTTCATTCTTGAGTATTCAGTTTTCGTTATCAAAATTATACACAATAATCGCATAGGTTATGTGCTAGTTTTCATAAGAGTGAACCTAGATGTGAAATTTGTATAGATATGCCCTCACACTAAATTTAAATGGAGTTTGATTTATGGTTTCAAAATATGATAAGCATATACATACAATCTGATATATGTACATATGTATGCAGCAGATTTTTTAGCAAGCAATGCTGATTTGATGAATTTAAAATTAATGCTCCGTAGTCACAGTTGGCATAATTTTCATTGTGATATTAAAAAAAAAATTTAACAATATCGTTTGAAGGTTATTTCATATTAAAAGCGTTATTGCTAAATGTACTACGTAAAACTTAAAGAGTTTATATTAAATACACATATGAACTCTGTTACCAATATAAATAATGTAAACAATGTTTATTAGTCGAATCACAAATATGGATTTTCTGGAGCCATCTAATGGATTAATTTTGGGTATTTCTCATCATATATGCCGTATGAAATTTTTAATTCGATTTTTTGCGAATATAGTAAATAAATATTTTATGAATACTTCTTTCATCGCCTAGCGCACTCATATTTTGTAAAAATATTACTTGTAATATGCCCAGTAGACATCTTTAATTTCAACTAAATCAAAAGGTTACACATTATACGAATATCTCGTCTGTAGCGCCACCTGTTGTATTCACATAAAGCTTATGTTCATGCCAATGGTGTAAGAAATATGCTGTCTAAATTTGATCGAAGTGCATTATTTAGATTTTCAGCCAAATTTTAACAAAGAAAACGGCAATATTTATATATTGTATAGATATTATTATATTAACCCTTCCACAGAACCGAAGATCATATCAATCAGTCCTAACATTGGGTCCATCGTAGCTCGATTATTGAAGACTTTACGAAAATTACATCGCTGAGTCCGAATAGGTAGGTACAAACGAGTACATTCAAAGTACAATATGGCACTTTCATACTACGATGGATTCGGTGAAAGTTTTTTTTAGATACACGAAAATTCGGACTACGATGGATTCAGTGATGGTCCCGATTTTTAGAATATTGCGAATAAAATAATCAATATTAAATGCACAGTGCCTGATTTTTCAAGCAATTCTTTGTATGCAATTTTTTTTAAATAATACCTCTAACTGATGTTTAAAAATTGCAACATTTTCAAGGAAGTATTTTTCAACCCTTTCAGAGCTATGCGTTTTTGAATAAAAAAAATCTGCTAGCTCTATTGAATACATCGAAAAGTATTACACATATTTAGAAAAAATGGTTCTCGTTTCAAAGTGATTAAGGGGCTACAAAAGGAAATATACTTTTAAGCAAATTGAGATATGTATGTAAATAAGAAAAAATTCAAAGTTTTGAAATTTGAACACTTTGAAAAACAAATGAAATATTAAATTTTTGGCTCCATTTTTTCAACAATATCTCTAACTGATCTTAAAAGATAGTCATAAAAATGGTTCTAACTTAGTTTAAAATATGATATTTAGGTTTAAAAAAAGATAAGTATACTCTGAGCAATAACTGCCAGAACTTTTAAATTTAAAACATTTGGAAAAAATAAAATTTAGATAATATATTTTTGGCTCCATTTCCCATGATACATATATTCAGAGAAAGTGTTTTTTAATTCAATATATAGACTATATAAACTATTGGAAAATCGAATAGTATTCAAGTTGGAAAATTGCATCTAACTTCGTTTTAAACGTGATACTTGAGGCTATAAGTAAAAATACATATTGAAATTAAATTTCGAAAAATAAAAATATTTCAGTGTTTTGAAATTTCAAAGTTATAAATTTTGGAGTTTAAAAAATTTGTTTGCAAAATCTATTCAATATAAATTTCGAACATCTGGGAAAGGGAGAATTTTGAAATTGTTTTCCTTTAGTAGAACTCTGTTACAAGTTCGGAAATTTCATCCAAGCCAGAAGTGCTTCGATTCTAAAGATTGTTCGATTTGACATGGTTTGGTCCATATACTATATATGTACATATGTATATATATAATATTAAGTAAAAAATTTTATTTGCATATTTCAAAATTTGGTTTGAACATTGGACTAATTTATTGCAATCATTTGCTCAAGTGAATAGGTCACCTTTTAAAGGAGTCAACAGTTGTTTGGCATAGAATGATCTTGTAAATGTAATATGTTACCATTAATTTAAGAGATCAGTCGCTATATACATATGTATTTATGTGCATAGGTATGTGGGTAAATGCTCGTGTAGAACGCTTCCAATTGCATAATAAACGCTCAGCGGGTGTTCATAATGTCCGCCCTAAAGTTTTGCTTTCCCAAATACCAACGTAGCATTGTGGAGGGTTGGTTAATTACAACTCTATATACATATATATAACAAAGACGATTAGTTAACATTTTTGCAATAATTTTAATTACTACGCGAGTGCATTTAAAATTTTCCACATCCATTATGCATTTTGTTTCCATAATATAGTATTCTAGTCTTTTTCTATAACTACGCGTACAAACATACATAGCTACGTATTATTAGTTGTTTAGTTGTTGCTCGTAAATTACAAAAACATATCTAACTAGATGCCAACAACATTGTTATATGTAACAATATAAACTAACAGCATATGATCGCACCCAACTCAACAACAAATTGTCAGCTTGCCAGTTCGCCAGTTCGCTGGCTTGTACGCTTAGCCCCAGCTGGCCAGTTAAAGAGGCCACACCACCAACGCTGAGGGTCGGTCCTCAAACCAAATCGCGTTATCGGAAATGTGGAGTAAAGTTGTATCAAGTTGGCTCAGCAGCGTGCACGTCTGCACTCATGGCAGTGACGAAGCTGTTGCCCCGTTGTTGCAAATCGTTGCAGTCAACATCGGTTACAATAAAAGCAACAACACTAATAGCAATTGCAATAAAAAGTTGCAGAAAATAAAAAAACACTGTGGACGACAGAAAGCAAATGCCTTCACGTGCATACTCACACACACACACACATACACACGCAAGTGCATTTATTTATTTATATGCAAATACACTTGCATATTTATAGTGAGGGGAGAAAAAGAAGAAGAAGAAGAAGACAAAACAAGCAACTACAGTTTATGTTGATATAAAATAAGATAGACCAACTGACAGGCACAACAGACGCTCTGAAGCGTTGGAGCAGAGTATGACTGAAGGGGTCGTGTGGCTGGAGGCGATTTCGACTGGTCTGACGTGAATAGACGACTAAAGGTTGTTAGATGAACAACTACATAGATGGATGATGCATGCGCAGACAGACGGCCAAACCAGGCAGGCAGGCAGGTAAATAAACAGAAAAACAAACTAGTCGACATACACGCATACTGGCGGTATCTATGTATGTAAATTGAATAGAATGGACCAAGCGACTGGCAGGGACAGAGCGGTAGCGAGGCAGAAAACACACCTGTCTAATCATGCAACGTGCTGGTAGTTTTGTGTGTGGAGATTCTGGCCAGTGTTGCCACGAGATTTAAAAAAAATGTACCATCATAATATCATAAATTTATTCAAATGTGTCAGTTTGTTTAACTTTAAGTAACTTTTAAAGAATAGGAAATATGTCATCAACATAAGTTTTTCTATTCAAAAATGCTTATACAAAAATTGTTTTTCATAACAATTTAAATTCATTGGACTTTAATTTGGAAAAATAGTAACTCTTTTATCAATAAATTTTCAAACTATTGGCAGCCCATCAAAACTTTGTCGAGATTTAGTTTTCCTAAATCGAATAAAGCTCCATTAATAATTTTTTCATTTGACACCAGTATAGTAGAATTTCAATTACCTCATCAATTTAATTCAATCAACGTTCTTTAAAAGGTGGTAACACTCTTTAAAACTGTAAACACTCTCGTTTCACAGCAATGCAGTTGTATTTCCGCAAGCTTTTTGAGCATATGGCAACACTCTTTTAACACGTTGGCATGATTTAATTTTCTTAAGTATACTTGCTTTGAAACCCATGCCGTTATATTTCCTGTAACTTAATTATTTAATTTAATCTGCATTTTCAAACCAGTGGCAACTCTTACCAAAAAGATTTTTGAAGTGAAGTGTTCTCAAAATGTTTTACTTTGGCACTTACAGAACACTATAAAATTCCATTGAAATTAACATAATTTACTTTTGAACAGATGGCAACTTTTTTCAAACGAATTTTCAATACTCCCTTGAAACTCCTTCGTTCGGGAACCATATTTGAATATTTGTTTTCAATCATTGCAATTTCAATTAATTTTTTAAACAGTTGGCAACCCTCAAAAAAATATTTTTTAAAGTAAGCTTTCGCAAACATTTTTAGTTTGATACTCATGTTCTACAAGGTCTATTTCATTTAACTTAATTTACCATTAAACAGGGCCCAACATTGTTTCAAACGATTTTGGAATTAAAACTTTACTAAATATCCTTGGTTTAGTACCCATATTGCAATATATGATTTCGCTCATTGTTTTTATTGAATTTAACCTTTTAAATAAATGGCAACTCCCTTTAAAGGATTGATACATATAACGGACTATATCAAATCTTATCCAAATCTCTCCACTCGTCATATAGCAACATGTTGTTCAGCTTACTTATTTAATTGCCTACATACTTATATCTGTTTAACCAACTCTTTAAGGCATGTTCGATATGTTAATCCAGGTTATATGCTATATATGCGCTAAATCGTATATAAATCCGTTTAGCCGTTTGGGCGTGGAAAAATAACAAACATACTCACAAACTTTCTTATAAACTTTGACATACTCAAAACTTAATACACTTAAAAAATTATTTTTATTAAAGAAAAACAGCTATTGAAAGAATGAAAAATGAAGTATCGTTGGAGAAAACAGGTTCAATGTTACGAAGGAAAATATTCCAATTAATATGAAGAAAAATTTACGACATCAAAATAAGGTAAATTTATTTTAGATAATTTTACTACTTTTTCGGTGTTAATTCTTATACTGTGCCGAAAAAGAAATTTCCCCACAGAAT
Source organism: Anomoia purmunda (assembly GCA_951828415.1). Classification (NCBI taxonomy): domain Eukaryota; kingdom Metazoa; phylum Arthropoda; class Insecta; order Diptera; family Tephritidae; genus Anomoia; species Anomoia purmunda. The sequence goes on from OX639994.1 coordinate 85,335,286, forward strand.
TCCTTGAAAATTGTATTCCTTTCGATCAAAACGGCAACACTGAGTGTAGTGCGTTTTGCAAAAAAGATAACAACAACAAGCAGCGCAAACAAAAAGTCAAGTCAACTACAACACGCGTTCTAAATATGCAAAAACAAAAAGAAACATACATATATTTCCAGTGTCATAGAAAAAAATAAATCATATTGGTAGCAGGCGCAGCTATGCAGCTCGCTTTGGTGCTTATTTTTGACGCTGCCAACTGTTTGCCACTTAAAGCAGCGCCGAGTGTTGCTGCGCTGCTTAGTCGGCTGATTGGTAAGCTGGCTTGTTTATTTGTTGGCTATTTAGATGCCAATGGGTAAACATACGGCAATGCCAATATACCTCTCATGATATGCATACCCACACAGATGTATGTATAAATATGAATGTATGTGTGAATCAGCATATCCATGGACAGTGTGTTACGAGTATTGCTAGAAAAATAAGAACTGTTGCTGACTGTAGCGGAAACGGATGTGAGTAGACACTTTTTGCACATAAGTAGATAGATGCACAGCGATACATATTTACAGTTTTACATACAGGCAATAAGCTTTTATGTGCGGATAAAACGGAAATGCAGAGTTTTAATGTAGAACAACATTTGAATAAGCCCAGGTTTTCGAAAATGTTGACTTATTAGATGGACTGGATTTGGCTTCTTCTCCTAGCAACGCCCATTGGTAGCGGTATATGGAATTCCTAAACACTCGTATTTTTTTTCTTACAACCGAGATCTATGCAAGTCAGACGGCAGGTATGCCTGAAATGCATGACGTATCTGTAAGCTGAAATTATATTGACAACGGTCACAGCTATTAAATTATTTGCACGCTCATGCTTATGTAGATAATTATTTTGGCGACGACAGGGACTGCCCAAAAGTGTTGATAAGTTTCATCTTTTTTTCGTTGCGGTATGCAAAAAAAAAATCCAATCGCCATCGACATGGGGCAGATGAAAATAAAATAAGTTAAGTAGTTGTTTCGTTATCGTTTTCAGTGCGTTTTCACTTCGCCTTCGTTGTGGATTGCCATGGTCCGTAGTTCGATAATGATTACACCGAAATGTGTTCAATGTGGAACAGATCTCAAAAATGTTATGAATAGAAGAGAGAACTACGTGAGAAAAGGGTCGGAGGCAGCATTTGAAATGATTGGCCATTTAACGGACAGGAGGAGATAATTCAGCATTTCTTAATACTTCTGGGAAGCCACACCAGTAATGATCTGATTGGTCTGGTTAAGATTAGGAATTTGGGGAAATTCGAATTGGATCAAATGGATATCTTTGATATCTGAGTGGACTCTCTCAGGTCGATTTAATTAACTTAACGTAACTTAGGTTAGTAACAATTTTGAATCGGAGTATTACAATGTAAAGAAACTGAAATTACTTTACTTCAAATATTTATTTCTCAAAGAAAATTTACAGCAACGGCGAAGTACTTTTTCAATCAACAGACGTATTGGAAAATATTCTTTGTAATTTTTTTCTACAGGTGGAGATTTAGATATCGACATCGATAACAATGTCAAACCCGACGACAGTTGTACCGACTATGTTAAATGGCGCAACATCACCACCTCCATTCTAATTGGGAAGAGCAAATGAAGTTTCAGACAAGGTAACTCCCTATCGTGCGACTTATTTAACATAATGTAGAAAAATATAATTCAGAATTAAACTGGTGTACGTCACCAGTGTCGGCTACATCGGCGTAAACAACTGCGTCGTAAAATCTGCATTTTCCATACTGGACAAGGAAGCGTAGCGAATGGGTCTGAAGGTGAACGATGGCCAAACTAAGTACTCCCATTCATCAAATAAACAGTCCGTGTATCCGTCCCTTGGCTTCCGCATCACGATTTCAATATCCCCAGAATCTCTCTTGCTAGCAAATGCTACTTTGGGCAGAGTAGACAATTGCTTAGTAAATCCCTCTCTTGATGGACCAAACCAATACTCTATAAGTCGCTTACCATCCCCGTGCTATTGTATAGCACAGAAGCATGAACACTTCGAGAAGATACTTATATTCCGAAAGATTTTTAGACCTTTGCGTATCTGCGATGGGCTGTATGAACTTTATAGCGATATTGGCGTAGTACAGCTAATTAAGATTTAGAAGCCATGCGGGCTCATATAATAGAAATGGAAGACAATACTCCAGTCCTGAAAGTACCCATCGCGGTACCCACAGGTGGTGGCAGAGGAAGAGAAAGGCCTGCTTTACGTTAAAAATATCAAGTGGAAAAGGGCTTGGCATCACTTGGTATTTCTAATTGCTGCCAGTTACCAGCAAGAAGAAACAACTGGCGTAATATGTTGAGTTCGGCTAAAATCGCTTAGGTCTTTATAGCGGCAATTAAGAAAATAAGGGTGCGATTATAAAGCAAACTCCGCAATAGACCACTCAAAAACTAAAAGTACGTCACACAAAATATACTACCTGTCCAAAAGTATCGTAAAAGTATGCCGCACCGTAAACTCGTACTTGTATTCATTGGACTAAACTAGTTACATACATATAAAAGTGGGCTCACTGTCGGGTGGAGTGTAGCAATAAAATCATCCAGCCGAAGTCACTGTCAGCGCTCAAAAAAGAATTACAGCCGTTACAACCGAAAACCAAAAAACAAAAAAATGGCAAACAAGAATTTACAAAATAAACAATAAAACAAACACACAGCACACATATAAAGTGGGTTTTGGTTTTAAAACGTGTCTCCACTGGCCTACCGTCTGTCTGGCTGTTGATGTGAAAAGCGTCTTGCACGTTTGGCGAGTCGCTTTTTGGTCTCCATTGCTACCGAGGCGATGTGACTTAATCTGTTCGCCACTGCGTTTTAAAACATACATACAAAAACACTTATGCTCGTATGTATATATGTACTATGTATGTATGTATGTGTGTAGATACTAAATCCGACTGTGGGGCTTGCCTAGCCTCCACAACAGCGAATACAAATGCGCATACATTGAACAAATACTATGACATACATATGTACATATATCTATATGGAGATATACAAAGTGTCTATAAAATGCCTCATTTTACTATGGCGCATGCCATAACTATATCACCACCACATATTCACAAATTTTGCTTTATTTGATTTTAATTCTTATTTTTTCATTCTACAACAAACAACGGTTAAATTCAAGTTTCAAACTTTATTCAAATCAAGGCACATTAAACAGGTAGCAGCATTAGACAAAATGCAACCCTGGCGTGTATTTCGTTGCTGCTGGTGGTCCATCAAACGTCAAAAACGCTGTGTGAAAGGTGAGTGGAGAGGAAGACAGTTTTATGTGGCTTTGTAGTTTGGCAGATCATGAACCGCATTCGAAAGAAAAAAATCAAAAAATCAACCCTGTTACTGTAATCTTTTTAATGTGCCTTGGTTCAAATGGAGGAAAAGTTCAAAACACTTACATAGCACAAGATTTAAAAACTGTTAATTAACATTTTTAGAAAAAAAATTACTATGCAGTTTTATACGTCCTTCAATGTTACTATAATGAAGTGCGAGTTTGAAGTAGCTTAAAAATTAACGTAGATTTGTGAAGTTTTTTCTGACACTCTTCCGTAAATTTGTCCAACGCATGCTTGGATTTTCTTTTATATGAAAAAAAACCGCGCACCACCGTCTGTACTTTTTTGCGCTAGAAGTGAATAAACTTGCAGACCCATATATTTTCTAAAAATTCTAATTAAACCGATTTTTGACCTTGTGTCAAATATGTTGAATTTTTCGCCCCCTTTGAATAAAGCTTGAAACTTTGATTTAGTCGGCATTTATTGTAGTTTGAACAAAATTTTTATTAAAACCAAATAAAGTAAAATAAATAGACAACATTTGTTTCACTGCTATAATTATGGCACGCGCTGTGCACACATACACACAAGTGCGGATGCTCAAAGACTCTTGGCCGCGTTGCTATATTCGTTGCTTGGCATTTCAAGTTTATGTATGATACGGTTTTATCTTCGCAATTTTTTTTTTTGTTTTTTTGTATTTGTGTTGTCCAGCTTTTTTCGTCTGCTGCTATTTTGCTATTTTACTGTTCCTACTCTTTTATGGTAGGCACTTATTTGTTATTTGTTTTTTTTCTTTTTTTCGGCATTCGCGAAAACATTTTTAACCGTTTGCGCTTGTGTACGCACACACTGATTAAATACAAAAACAAAAACAAAAAAACAGAAGAATATCAAAAACATTGCAGAACTCGGCACAAAGTCAAGCGACATAGTCGCGCCTGAAAACCGGTTACTAAAATTTATTTTTATTATTATTTTTTTATTCATGCATTTCTGGCTAGGTGTGTATGTTGTTTTTAATTTCTATCAGTTGATTGACTGAGGGTACTGCTTAGCTGGCTGGACCAGCCGTCGGCATGGATACATAAGTGGCTCAATTCGTTGCGATACAGATGAACGGACTCAGAGGTGTCGCAAATATTTCGTTCTATAATTTTTGTAATTATACTCGTGTATTTAGATATAGCTAGCTTCGTTTGAAATGAAAGCGCACACAACTAAAAAAAAACTGGTAGATATCCCTATATACAAACATTAATAGTCAATATGCACCAAATTCCTATCATAATAGCGTATGAGTTTTAATAAAAGCTACAAGTTGTAAACTTTTAGAACAATCTATTAACTAAGACCATTTCCAGCCAAGGTCACGACTAGATATACACCGAGTTTATGCGATGTGCATCTTAACTAACACCGATCTTAATTTTTTTGTCTAATCTACGTTTTGTTTGGTTTCCTTTTTATTGCTTTTTACAAAATATCGTGTGTTAGAGAGTTGGAATACTCGTCACTCTACATAGTTTTTCTAAAGCGTAAAGTTCGTTTTTAGTGAAGGCACATTAGCACGATATGGGTCGCTTGTGACGTCTTCTTGGAATTTTGTTTATTCCCACTCTTTTTTTAATTACAGTGCCGCATATTTACATACCTTTGGATACCAAAGCGAACTAGTAGCCAATATGTAGCTTGATTAATTATTGAGACATCTCACTTGGTACACATATTGCCCCAAGGCAGGCATTGGTATTGAAAATGGACGGCGCTCACATGACGGTGTTTTGCGAAAATCCAGATATTTTGTTCAAATTTAACATATAGGATGGAGTGGGTGAGAGGAATAATTGGTTAAAACTAAATTTTGGAAAATTGGCATGACACCGCCAAATTTAGAGCGAATTGCTATAACAGTAACAAAAAATCAAAAAACTTCGCTTAAATTTGGCGTGTAATGTTAGAAGTATACTAATTTCTTTTTGTTTTATTTGAATAAATAAAGGTCAATTAAGTTTTTTTACGTCAATATTAACTGGTTTTATTCCATATAACAAGTACTGTTTATGTGAAATAAAAACATGCGCCCAGTATTCAAAATTCGGTTTCACACGAGCTTAGACTATTATTTACATTTGTTTTAGTATTAAAAACAAATAGTGGACAACCTACAAGTGGACGGTTTTGAGTGTTTGATGGGTTTTAAAATTAAATTTTGTCGAAGTTGGGGTACAGCATAATGGAACAGAATTAGTATTAACTGGCTGCCAAGCCGCTATTAAGGTAATGAAGAGCCTTAAAATAATGAACCCATTTGGTCAAACCAATCGAGATTGCGGATTAACTTTCAAAATAGGGAGCATCGACTCTCTTTAATGGATCAGAGCCTTTATGCGGTGTATGAAAGGGGACACTATCTACTTTGGCCAAAGAAGAGGAAGAAGCCCACGGAAAACTATAAAGCGACAATCCACCAGGCTTGGATCACTCCAAAGCGCTCTTAGAATCTACCTGAGAATTATTGCGGTATTCTTTGCAAAACTCTACAGGCTGAAATATCAAATTGATGTTCTTTGGAACTATCACCTGACAGAACTAGCAATCTACTCGGTTGAATGTTGCACATTCTGCATAGTAGGAAAGGAAACTGCAAGGCGCATACGGGAACGGTATAAATCCAAAATGAACCGGAGTGAATTCCAAAGATTTAAGTTCATAACTAAAAATTATTTCAGATAATATACGAGGGTTTCTACTTATATATGGCTAGGGCGCGGAAGGGACAAAATGCAATCGAGACAGAACTTATCTAGTTAAAAAAAGAGGAAATAGGTTCTCTGTTTGCCGGAAGTTACTAAATTATTTTAGTCAGAAGAATTTTCGCTGGTAAGGTTTGGCAAAAGTGTGAAACCAAAAGGCTGTTGTGAGTCTAACAAAAAAAAAACACGTAGACAAAAGAAAAATATTGGGCATTTTGAGAAATATAGAAGTTTTATTGCTGAAAATCGACAATCCGATTAGCAACTTTTCTGAAGGTTGATAGTCGAATAGCAAGCATTTTATTAACCATTCACTTGCGACTTGAACCATGTTCACATTACATAGTAAATGACTTATTTTCATACAAATTACTTCGCATAAATCAAGTGCATTCACACGTTTCATTCCCAATTTATTTTGACTGGTCGGTAGCCAAAAGTTTTTTAGTCGTTTAATCAAAGGAGAAGTTGTGTACAGTTTTATTACATTTAAATTTTATAATATCCTTTTTTTAATTGACGATCATGAAAGAAAGTTTCTAGATGCATTAAAACTCAATAAGCAGTTGAATGAAATGATAATATTTCAAAATAAATTGTCCTGTTTGGTTCTGGGAGAATATGTTTTTCGATTATTATCGATACAATTTAGAGCTGGCACGTTTTGTTCTTAATTTCGTTCATGATTTGTGATAAACTAGACACTTTCAACTTCCCTTTTTCATAGGTTTTATCAAGAAAATACTTAATTTGAGCCTAATTCATGCATAAATTCAAAATGATCCCGTTGAATTACGTTGTGTACCCAGACTTTAACCGATCACCATTGACTAACCGAAATTATTCGAATAGTGACAGTTAATTACAAGGTATTTAAATATATTACATATATGTATATACCACGGAACGCATCTGTACTGCGCAATCTTTTGTTTTATCATTCTTGTTTTGTAGTGGTCAGAAATTATAATTATTACTAAAAAGCGATCGCTCACTTTTACGTAACACTCACTCGCTCCGAACGAGTTTTTTTTTTGTGGATCAGAGGTTGTATTCTAAAATATAATATATGTATAGATGTGCATACCTTTCGTTTCATGTAGATCATTTCGTTTTGTGCCTTTAATGCCTCCTTGATCTCGACCTCCTTCAGCTCATCCAATATCTTTTGGTATTTTTCGCGATTTTCCACATCCAACGCCACATGCAGATAGTCATGCCAATTGCGGGAATCAAATCCCCAATGACAAGTACGATTTTCAACATCCCGATGCACATGACCGACGAATTTCTGCGGTGAAAACCAACCCTTACACTCCAAGCACATAATGCAAGTCGGCTTTGTGTATGAGTACAGATCGGGTGTACAAATACCATCACACTTTCCGAAACAACGGTGGTATACTTTAAACGAAATGGCACCTTTCGGTATTTCATCATCACTAATATAACTATTTCGATCAGCGCGATGTAAGAGTGCTGCACATAAACGCTCCGCATCGGTGCGCGTTATCAAACCGGATGCCTTCACGTCAGGTGGCAAAATTTTTGCCGTTTTGAATTCTAACAGCTGATCGGGTGTACATTGTGAACAATAGATACCCAATTCATCGAATATGCGATTAATTTGATCGAGTGTAAAATCGGCGAGTACATTGTTGAGAAACTGTGGCAGGCATAAACGCATCTCCCCGCCCAGCGAGAAGCAACCAATTGTTTTACCCTCGAGTCGCGTTTCATACAATACACCGGAACCCGAGTCTGGCGCGGTAAATATAGGTTGTGACAATTCTGGTGGTGGAGGCGGTATAATCTTCACAGTAGTTAGGGGAGGCTGAGGAGGTGCTGTTTGGGTTTGGGGCTGTGTTGTTTGTGACGACATCGACAACGGAAGCGGTAGCGTTTGTGGTGGCAATGTATCGCCCAGCTCATGTGGCTCGGGTGAACTCAGCACCTCCTTTTTAATTAACGGTACGACCGGTTGCAAGGCAGCACCCGAATTTGGTGAGTTTGAACAGGATGGTGATGAGGATGACGCTATAAGCGGGCAGTGCGGTGATAATTTGTTGTTGCTAACACCGCTTGCTAAACCGTTAGGTGGCAGAATTCCTGCTGTTTGGTGATTGGTGCAAAGATTTCGTACACCTACAATGTTAAGATCACTGCTGCTGCCGCCGCTGCCACTCACGCCTGTCAAGGTGGCGTCAAGCGGACAGTTGGAGCCGGTGGGGCAGCCGGCGGCGGTCAACGCATGGCCAGGACCCTGCAAACTTTTTGGTGCACTTGTTTGATATTTCTTGAGCACTGTGTGTATATTTGGCGTAACGTACTCAGTCATTTTCTTCACTTAACCGTTTATTGACCACTCCCTCCGCAACGAAGGTAGTGGAGAGAGCGCGGCAGTCTCAGCGCGATAACTAATGATAAAAAATCAAAATGAAAGAAAACATTCGCTAAAACTTGAAGCCGAATGTGTTGAGAATAATGTTGACACAAATGAGATCGGATGGAATTTACTGCAGCATATTATGTGAACGCGCGCCGGTTGTAGTTTAATTCGAAAAAGTCAATGGACAGCGGGCCCGAGTATGCGGAAGTTATTTTAATTGCGATTTAAATTAAAATTTTTGGAAATTTTCACATTTCCTGCACTTTGAAAATTTGTTTTAATCTATTATTTTATTTTTAACAATTTGGCACGTTATCCATTCGACTCATACACTTTTCATTTTTTCATAACTTTTAATGTGATGCTCTTTGTTAAATTTGAAAATTTCTTAATTTTACCTTGCACCTTTTCTAATTTTCTATTTTGTCGCAGCAGCAATTATTTTCGCGCACAATTCCGTCGGCATTTTCGTACTCGTACTGCAAAATCCCGCGGCGACATCTAACGCAAAGACCTCTTCTTTTACTCTGCTCCACTCTTTCGCCCCTGCGCGTCTTGTTTTTCTCGTTTCGTTTTATTTGGTTTGTGATTTTCGCACACAGCCCGGTTTTGGCAGCGACGGAATTTCAAAAACAGCACCGTTAGCAAATAAAAACAAAGAATTTAAAAACTGTGCAGTTATTTTTAAACTCACAGGCACAGCAAAAATTAGACAAATTTTCTTAATTCCCATGTTTTTTTATATTTTATTTTATTCTTTTTTTTTGCTTTTGCTTTGTGCAACTTCTTCACATACTAATATCGGCGTTTACTCCGCGCATAAAATCACAAGTTAACTCGCAGTTTTACAATTAATTACTTATCACTTTTGTTGATGCTTCTTTTTCTTCACTCAACTAAACTTGCAATATTTTGCAATTTTCGACTAAGGTAAATAAATCATTGCTTGCATTTTCAAAAACACTGCAAATATTCACATCACTGCACAATTCACTGTTCGCTTGGGCGATACTTCCGTTGGGCTTACAGCCGCATCTCCATATGTTTGTGCGCGTATGGGTGTATGTGTGTGAGTATGTATGCGTATACATACGTATCTGTGTGTATCGAGATAACGTGCGCATGCAGAACAGTGCGCCAAACAAACGACCTCGCGACTGACCGTTCGACTGATGACCAAAATGTGGCGCTCTGTGGCTGAAATGTCAAAAATCCAACTGGATTCTGGTGCTGCCGCGGCTACTCTTCTTCTTTATCCGATTATTTCGTTTCGTGCCCGAACACAAATACAATAGTTCTCGCATACGACGTGAGCTGCACTGCTAGTTGTTATTATTGTTGTTGTTTTTGCTGCTGTTGTTGGGGGTTAGTAAACCTCCCTCTGTTGTTGTTTTTATTATTGCTACACTACCACAACGACGCTCAAGCAGAAGAGAGCGCGTACGTACGACGCTGAGTGGTGGCCCCAAAGAGCGCAGCTGCAAACAATCAATGCGACTGCGACGGCGACGGCGACGATGCTGTGAGACCTCGCAGCCCCATGTACGTTGGTGTGATTGTGGCAGGTAACGTTGGAAGTTGCGCTGTATGGCGCGTGTTTTGCTCTCCCAGTTCGATTTTCATTCGCTTCGGTTCTTCTTCTTCTTCCTCTGCTTTAGTTTTTCATTTGTGGCGTTATTGTTGTTGTTGTTTTTATTGCAATTGCCTTTTTATTTGCTGTGTTTGCTGATTAGAAAATACACTAAAAAGTGTACATACATTGGAGACGTAGAGGCAGACTTTTGTCTCGTCTGTTTGTCGTCGCGACTTGCAAGTATCGACACCGCGCACAATTTATGTAAATATGTATGTGGTGTATGTATGTATATATGTACATACATACATATGTATATGGTGCGGCGTCAAAGGGGCAAGGCGGCATACACGGCTGCAAAACAAATGAGGCGACCCAGTCGCTATCTGAAATCCCTCCTTCCCCTTGCAACTAGCGACGCCCGCTAGCTTTACTTCCAAACACTTTTGTTGTAATTGTTTTGGTTTTCTGCTTTTATTTATTCATTGTCGCAATTGTTTTTATTTCCGTCCGTCTGTACGTCTGCCAGCTTTATAGAATCTTGCCAAGTTTTGGTTTGTCGTCTACTTTAGTCATCCATTTTTTCGCAAAAATTTGCTTATCATATTTTCCTATGCACTTTTTCGTCGTCGGCACTTTTGCTACTGTATTTTTAGTGTAGTGTGTACCTATTTACCTACTTGCGTATTCATATTTTCTTCAGCATATTCAACACTTTTCACATTTTGCCGATCATATTAATTTTTTCATTTCAATTATTTTATTATGTATTTTTTGCAATACGCTTGGCAACAAATGTATGCGATTTTTTTTTCTTAGTTGCATATATGTATTTAATTCTTTTATTATTTCGTTTTAAAACATGTGCATTGTCAGCACTCCCGATACACTTATTATTTAATTTACTTTGCAAACTTCACTTCACCATCATTATCTGAGTGTTTGCGGCGTTGAAATATTCGTTTGTGCTTTAAATATTTTTTTGCGAAATACGCGGCGCACACCACCTTCTTTCACGAAAGCAGCAGAACAACAGCGTGACAGCGTTATCGGTGACAGCAACGGTGGCGGCAACGCCAATCGGCAAAACCGCCAACAACCACAACAACGCTTCGTATCTCGCAGATACATTGGGTGCCGCCATAATGCGCAGACAAGTTGCTGTTTGACACCAGACGCAACCCGGTATCTATGTGTGAGTCAAACATGTTGCAATCTTTGTTGGTAGTGGTAACTCAAAAATTTATCCCTTACAGTGGTGGTCAAGAATTTAGGGCACTTGCAGTATATTTGTACTGTCTAGTTAGAAAATGATAACTCCTCGTTTGGTATGGTATAGATTTATTCATTAATTTAATTTACTACAAATATATTTCGTTTTGACTGGCACTCCTGAAGAATCCAGGTCCACGGTTTGAATATATTATCAAACGTTTAAGTATCATGTTCACAAGCATGTACATAGATAAATAGTAAATATTAAATTTTTTATACAGAAGAGCAATTCTGTGGAGTCTGGTATAAAATAATGAACTTAGTTTTTAATATTTTTTAATTTGTTCACTAATTAAAATTCTTTTACGCCATTTCTCTGTTAGCGAACAGCCATTGCAGACAATACAGCGTGGTCCATTTATTGTTTTTTAACCATATTTTTTATTTATTTTTTAATCACGGTTTGCCCTAGAAAATCTATAATATTTTAAAGAAATTTGAATTTGAGACTGGCACCAAAAATTAAGGAGGCGCTCATCTTTCCACCCGGAGAGAGAAAGGCCAAAGAATTCAATGAGCTGTCTTTCTCGTCCGACTACAGGGCTCCTCAGATGGCAAAAGTCGTCCCATACGCTGATGACGCGGCAATCGTACTCAGGAGAAAGTTTCCGCAAACACTAGGCGAGGGAACGATTCGGGATGTATCCGAGTGATTCACCCGCTGCAGACTAAAGGTCAACTCAAGCAAGTGGAACTCGTCCTCTTCACGAGAAGGTATTAAATGTCTACGGTAACTCCACCAGAGCTAAGCGATGCCCGGTTAAGTATTGCTAATTGAACTGGAAAGAGAATATACTTCCACGCTATGAAAAGGTCTAGTAGCCCTCTGTGCCTATAAAAGAGCCATAGGACAGAAATTGAGCCATAATCCTCGGATCTGTCTGTGGATACTTACAGCAGTTGCTAGACCAATTCTCCTGTATGGAATGACCGTAAGGTGGCTTGCGTTAGAAAAAGATGCTAGCCTCAGGCTGCTCACCAAAGTCCAAAGATCTTGTATGATCTGCACAAGTGGGGCGCTCATAACCACCGCAAATGACGCGTTGAACACTATTTTAGATCTCTGGCCATTGGATTTGGCCGGGCAACAGTTGGCAGTGTGATTAAGAGATACATCCGGGTGATATTCTGAAACCCAGGGCCCCCTTTTATATATTTAACACATTTTGTTTTACTCTGAGCAGTAGATCGATGTGCTTCGACATCGGTTTCTGAAAGCGATTTTATTAAATAATTCCATGCAGGGAGGAATGGAAACTAGATTTTAAATCCCCATCTGATATTATTGGCCTCTATACAGGTGGCTTGACACTCGACGGTAAGGGGGGAGGAGGCTATTTCTCATGAAACCCGCCGCGCTTTAGCAATATGGTAACTCACAATTTTTGTATTCATAGTAAAAAAAATTGATTACAATAAATACCACGTACAGTAAGAAGAACCATTTTGTCTTGCTTAAGTGCTAGCAAAGCGCATTAATCAAGTAACCGCATTAGAGAAAATACAACCATTTCGAATGGAAAAAATTGCGGAAACCAAATGTAGAAAGTAACGTTTTCAGATATTTATTTTACTCAAGGTCTGCAAATTGTCCAATTATCATCTCTTCTAATCAAATGTACATTTACAACCCCTTGAGTGACAACCCCGGTGTACTGAATGCAGAAGGTGACTATGTCAGAAGTACCGTTACTTTGGTTTTGCCGATTTTGACAATTCTTTTTTTACAAATGGTGGTAAAGGGGCATCACCATCTTTCTACACTTTAGCACAATTGAAACACGTTTCTCAATGAAATATGATTGTTCCTTAGCTTTAGCATATTATGTATTTAACAAAAATCAATCAGCGAATGTGATTTCTTTTTAACCGACGAACACGCTTTTTGCATCTTCACACGGTTACACTTTTCTTCATGCCACACATGCCTGCATTCAATGGCGATCGTGTAAACCCAGTTATTGAACAAGAATGATATAATAGACCGTTTCCACGAGCTCGAAATTTCGGCACTCATTTTCAATTTGAAATTTGTAACTATTTACCTTACTTCTTAAGTTCTGACCAATGGTAACACTGTGACTTATAGGTTCGCTTTATATTTTAATTGCAGTATTTAATATAACATAATTTCAACTCAGAAATGCCATTACGAAATGCGTGAAATCTTCCATTCGTTGAAGAAAATTCTATTTAATTTTCCGTTTGTGTTTCCCCAATCCAACTGAAACAACAGCTGTGTGTTTGTGCGCACTAACTTACACGACCCAAGAAGCGAGAATAATTTAGTGCAAAAAGTGTGACTTGGTGCAACTTAGCAAATATAGTTCAAAACAGTTTAGTGCAAAGAATTACTTCATCGAACAATTTTTTCTGCGCCTTCATCGAACAGACCTATAACAATCAGTCCACCGACAAATCGAGTTTCCCTTTAATCGATTACGAAACAGCACCTACATTGTGAATGTGTGCACATTGTGAAGAAGAAGATAAAATTAAAAGGTCAGCGGTTTTGGCGGCTAGTATTCCTTTGCATTATACATTTCTTCAGTAGAGTACCAGTTTTCACGTCATTTCTGTGCCGAATTATTGAATGAAAATGGACCTAAACGATGCCGTACTGACTTGTGCTATTAATATTTTATGGACAAACGCTGTTGGTGCAACTGGACGAAAGGTGGTTTTCAGAACAGCTACACTGCGGTTGATACGAAATGACGTGAGAGAACTTTTTATTGAAGTTACTGGTGAAAAGGCCAAACCAATAAAATTTAAGCTAAAGGATGTGATGATCCATAAGAAATTCATGTCCGAGGGTAAGGCATCAATAAGTTTTAAAGCAGAGAATTGTGCAATGTATTTATCAAATGCGCCGCCTGGTATATTAATGTATTTCCTGCGCACGATATTTATCAAACTGAATGGTGGAGATCAAAAGGATGAAGCGACTGTGCAAAAACAGTTACGCGCTCACATGCTGTCAGGCAAACCTAGCAATTTCGAGGAGGTTTCACCGGTAACCACTACCGAAATGATAATGGCTAGAAAAAAAGCTGGTCTGCTGGGGCGTGGTACTGCGACAACGCCATCACCACTGGCTGCGAAAAAACGACGCTACGAAGATTTAAAAGGCGGGGATGGTAAAGCGACAGGGCAAGCACCAGCCGCTAAAAGACTTTACCATGAAAAAAGTACACCAACACTGGGTTTGGAAGAAAGTGTAAAACTTTGCGCTGAACAAGTGAATGTGCTAAGCGCCTGCACGTCGGGCAAGAACGTATTTTTCACAGGCTCTGCTGGTACGGGGAAAAGTTTTCTTTTGCGAAAAATCATATCTGCATTGCCACCGGATGGCACTGTGGCGACCGCCTCTACAGGTGTTGCTGCTTGTCTTATAGGTGAGTAAAATGTAAACATAAATATTTTCTAATAGATTATTCACCAAATTCAATGTTTGCTGTTAGGGGGTACAACTTTGCATGCTTTCGCGGGTATTGGGGGTGGTGACTATGGACTACCACGTTGCATCGAATTAGCTTCCCGTCCAGCCAGTGCAATGATTTGGCGGAAATGCAAACGGTTGGTTATTGACGAAATCTCAATGGTGGACGGGCAATACTTTGAGGTATAAAGTGGAATACGATTTTAATGATTATAACTATCATGAATTCCCATCTTATATTTTCTTTCAGAAAATAGAAGCGGTAGCAAGGCATATACGTAAAAACGACAAGCCATTTGGTGGAATTCAGTTGATTCTTTGTGGTGATTTCTTACAGTTGCCACCCGTGGTAAAAACGGAAAACAATTCCACACCAACCCGACGTTTTTGCTTTCAATCAAATGCTTGGGAGAAATGCATACAGTGCGTTTTTGAACTCAAAGATGTACATCGACAATCCGATCCAGAATTCGTAAAAATTCTAAATCATATTCGTATTGGACATGTAAACGATGAAATTACTAAGCGTTTGCGAACTACATCAAAGCAAAAGATCGAAGGTGATGGCATATTGGCCACACAACTTTGTTCGCATACGAACGACGCGCATTCTATAAATGAATCTAAGCTTGAAAGTTTAGAAGGTGAAAAAATTCTATTTCGTGCTGAGGATTCCGATGCGAATATGTCGAAACAGTTAGACTCTCAATTGCAAGCAACTTCGCAACTATATTTAAAAGTAAACGCACAAGTAATGTTACTTAAAAATATCAGTATATCTGCTGGTCTCGTAAATGGTGCACGCGGTGTTGTCGTGCGTATTGAAAAAGGAGTGCCGGTTGTGCGTTTCAAAAATAATCGTGAATATTTTTGTAAACATGAAAAATGGATTATAAAAACGGCATCTGGTGGTACAGTAACCCGTAGCCAGGTGCCACTGAAACTGGCCTGGGCATTTTCCATACACAAAAGTCAAGGTCTCACATTGGATTGCGTTGAGATGTCATTGTCTAAAGTGTTTGAAGCTGGGCAGGCTTATGTTGCGCTTTCGCGTGCGAAATCCCTGGACTCTTTGCGTATATTGGATTTCGATCCTAAACAGGTGTGGGCAAATGCGCAAGTACTGCAATATTATAAACTATTTCGTCGCCGTTTGCACGATACCACAATGATAGCGCTTGGCGCTAAGAATATCAAACGCGAAAAGGGGAATGATGCAAAATCAAGCGCATTAGCTAAGATCAAAAAGAGTCTCATGGATAAGCCACTAGTATCGATTAGTTAACATCACAGGTTGGTCTGCGTTGTCGAAAACACTACGATTTATTCGTATGCGGCCGAAAATTTGCAGCTACCTCGAAAACTTTTTTGGTTTGCTTTATGTTTTACGATAACAAAACCAAACGAACGCAAAAACTATCTCCTAGAACAATTTGCTATATTTATACAACATTTTAACAAATACATATACAAAAGTGAAAACACTGCCCTAACTAAGGAAAAATCCTTACCTCTGAACAATCGGTTGCGGCCTTAAGAAAATAAGTTAATCTTCTAGCTACTTTCGTCATTTACATCTATTATGAATAAACGTGCAAATTTTTACATCCGCAAATTGTGGCTTTTTGTTTTTTTTTTCACCTATACTTACTTTGTAACTTCACCTGGGGGCTACTCTGTAATTCGATGCGATAGAATTCGAAAATTTGTATGTGTAGCCTCCCCGGGCATATAAATTAATTGATGCAACCTACTGCTGCTCAAAGTAAGTAGTTAAAAAAAGGAGTTGGGTTTACAAGTAGCACTTCCATTTAATTAGTCAATCAATCATTGGTTCTAGCGATTAATTTCAAATTGTATGTTTACCTTTTACATTAGTTCAATTAACTAAAACCGTAAACTCAACGGATTATCTACTTCGCATAATCATGTTTTTTTTTTGTTTTGTTTTCCTATAGCAACTGCGTTACTCTTCTTCAGCAACTGCACTGGCAGGTGCGTCTTCTTCGCTTTTCATACCACTACCAACAGGTCCATGACGACGCTCCCAGATTAATCGATGCTTCTGCTTCATGTATGCAGTTTTAGCATTAGCGTATGCTCCTAAATCACCATCTGTGTAGAATCAAAATAAATAATAATTGAATGTACTTGCAGTAATTTTTTTCAATTACTCACATTTGGTAAACCAATTTTCAGCAGCCTTCTCATATTGTGCCAATATTGGTTTACATTTTCTGATGTGATCGGGTGCTTCATATAACATGCAATCCTCGAATCGTTGACGTAAAATTGCTACGATTTCGTTTTCTACCATACGATCACGGCGGAATTGTTGATCGGCTTCGAAGCGACAAACAGCATCGTCTGTGTAGCACTGGTCAATTGTTGGTACACGGCGAAAGCTTTGATGATACCACGCATACTTTTTTTGATTTGGTTCTACAATCGCCTCTGCAAATAAACAAAAAAAATAAATAAATGTAAACAAACAAATAGACGCGTAGCTTATAAGCTATTGAGGTTATGTTATTATGTAATGAAGCGGCTTAAAGGCATGTATTTGAAGTTCCAACTATTTCCATGTTTGATATTTTAATCCCAAATCTTTTTCCTTGCTGTTGGAATTCAGTTCTTAGTCTTCAATTAGCCTACACCTACCCCTGAACCATGTAATTGGCCCATCAATGATGCTGTTCACCGATTGAGCGAAACTTTGCATTGGACTGCGTGGCTCCGGCATTGTTAGCTGAAATTATAAAATAATGAAACTATGAAATAAAATATTTTACCGAGGTGAAATTTAAGTGGCAAATATATTTTACTTATTGCTGAAACACCAAATATCACACGGATTTTCTTTATTACAAACGACTGTTGTTTGTGAGTGGAATCGCGTTTGACGTCAAGTAAAATGAAACTGTCATTGATCAGCTGTTTAAAAGTCAACTTGACAGCTGTATTATTGGTTCGTGTCTGTGCTTAATTTTTCGTTCAGTTGCATAAACGGTTTTCAAACGGAGCTAGCTATTTAGTGAAGTGCAAATATGGTAAAAGCAAATCACATTCAATTACGCCATAATTCAACAATAAAAAAGGTAATTATATTCTGTCATTTATTTTTTTGGGGGAAAAATAACTTGCCATATAAAAATATGTAATGTAGTTTTTATGAGGTCAAGTTTTTGACGATAACTTATGACATTTTATGATTTTATATTGGCGTCAAATCGAAATACATACATATGTTAGCAGTTTTCATTCAACTGACAACATTAGACTCAATGAAACCAAACATAAGATATAAACTGTAACACCGTGGCTTAGTTACGGGTCTATTCTGCACCGGTAACAACATTTTTATTACCGGCAATAAAAACGTCCGGCAACTTTTAAACCCTTTTGGTATTCTGCACGTTCTTATTACCGGAAAATTTTATTACCACCGCACTAGGTGGTAACTACTAGAAAACATCTGACGTTTATTTACATTTTTGTAATAAATTAAAGAGTAGTGAAGTATTAAACGTTGATTTGTTTATTAAACTAATTGCAATACGAGTTTTCAATATTAAAAACATAATGGCGACTTCTTTGGTAATGTTACTGCTGATTGATGAGGAGGATGATGAAATATCCCTACGTAGACAGCAACTGAAAAGTCTTCGGAACAACAGCGATCCATTTAGCTTACCAAACGAAATTTTTAAACAGAATTTTCGAATGCCGAAAGAAGCATGCAATTTCGGTGCCTTCGGGGTGTTCTAGCCTTGGAGCAGCTCCGGACGGTCCTTTACGAAGGCTACATACCAGCGTAATTGCTGCTGGGTTGTCCTTGCGTATTTTCTGCAATTAAAAATTAATGATATTATAAAAATGTATTAAATTTACTTTAGTAAATCACTCACTTATTCATCTCCATTGTGATTCGCTTGTAAAATTTGTGTTCAAATTCACACCACACCAAAGCAAACACCGTATGGTGAGTTTTACACTGTTGACAGCGTTACCAGTGTGCAAGAATGCCGGTTACAAGAAGTGGTAACATTTTTCGGTAATAAAATTTGCCGGTTACAAAATTTCCGGTAACGTGCAGAATAGACGTGTTAATGATAAAAAAGGGGGGGAAATATAATAATAGCTGCTTATTTTGTCAGAGCATAAAAACCAAAAAATCTATGCAAAGTTTCTTTTAATTCCCAGTTATTTCGCAATTTCGCGAGAAGGCGCTACTGACATGACCACAATCTTTTTAAAAGATAAACTGTATTTTGAATGCAGAACATCTGCTAGAAATAGTATAAATTTTATCTCGCTAATTTACTTTCGGAAGCGAGACTGACTGAGTTTTTATGTTTTTTTGGAACGTGTAATAAAACGTTTACCGAAATTAGTTGGTATCTATTAAGCGCGGATCCTAATTAATATTAAACATTTTATGTTGTAAATTAAATATTGTATAAATATTATATTATATAAATATTTCATTGTAAAATGTGGGTTAATTATAACTAACAAAATTTCGAAGCTAATCTTAAAATGTAAAAAAAAATCAGAAACCTCAGAAAAGCCAGCAAAACATCCTTCAACTTGTCCCTGTGAACATTTTCGGATAACCTTTGAAAAGTTTTATGAAAATTATTTGAATTAATTTTTAAAACAAAGCTTTTTCATTGATAACTTATCGAATTACATAAAACACTCTATTTTGTAAATAATATCCAACATACTATTGAAAATTATCCTCCTACAAATAACCGATGGGACAGCGCTTTGTCATAAGTTTACGTCTGGGGAAATTTCAATAATCTGCTTTTTAATCAAAAAATTCGAAATAGAAATACTTTCTTTCTTGTATCATGGCACAATTAAGGTAATTAAGGAAAAGCAATGGAATTATTTTTATAGAACATTTTTTTAAAGATAATTCTATATGCATCAAATATTTTTAAAATGCTAATTTTTAATTTGTTAGAAAACGACTAAGAAGATTTTAGCATCAAAACATGTGTATGAAGGTCCGATCCTATTTCCTTTAAATTTCTTTATCGCGGAGGAAGTTATGCATGAGGAAAGAAACATTTAGAAAGCGGAAAGGGAAGTTGATGAATTTAAACAAGGTTTAATAGTTATTGAATGAATGCGCCTAATAAAGTATTATATTTTATTTATAGAAAAAATCCTTGCAATAAGAAATTTAAAAATTAATACACATAATTTCTAACAAAACGAATCCGACAATAAAAATGTCGCGAAAGATAAACCCAGAGACCAAAAATAAACGGTCAACTTATCCAAGTGATTTATGTTTTGTAATAATAATTATGTAATAAAGTAAATCACTGCCCATAACTGGTATACAAAGTTGTTCGCATATCTGATTCGGTTAGACTTTTAGTTGATTAGTTTTTCCTTTTAGGTTTTTAACAGACTTTTAATTTTATTTTTTGCTTTAAATGCAACGGTATCCAGGTGGGTATGTGAATAATGCCAAGTTAAGTATTTCTATTCTATAATACAAATTAATAACTGACCTTTTCAACAATAATATTTTCGTAAATCACTTCGATTGTTATTTATAATCTTAGCTTTTATATTTCTCACAGTCATAAACCTTAAAATCTCTAACATAAATCATTATTTTAGTGATATATCACAAAACGGCAAAGGTGGATGATATTTCTTCAAAAATCAAGCCAGCCATAATGCTACAGTCAATGGGGAACGCTATAGAGCCATGATTAATGACTTTTTCGTGCCTAAATTGGAAACAATAAATTTATTGAAGGAAAGTTTTTGTGATTTTGGCATTATCTCACGTCGTGGGGCTGTGGCATGACCTCCAAGCCCATTCCATTTCAATACCGCTGGACAATTTTTTGTGGGGTTAAGTGAAGTCGCTTGTCTACGCAGACAAGACCGAGACGATTGACGCCTTAGAAGAGAATATTCGGCGCGTTATTGCTGACATACAGCCCCAATTGTTGCTAAAGGTAGTCAAAAATTGGGCCTCTCGACTGGAATTTATTCGAGCCAACCGTGGGGGTCACTTATCCGAAATCATTTTTAAAACATAAAGGAAAACCCCTATCTTTATAATAATTCTAAATTGTTGGCCAAAATATTAAATTACTATATGCGTTTATTTCTTCTATGTGGTTTCCACATGTATGTATAAAAAAAACCCCGTTACATATATGATTTTTTTATCGAATTGCGAAAAATGCTAATATGATTATATAAAGGAATTGGATGGTTGCATCCGATGCGCAATTTTTCTGCAAGTCCGAGTGATTATTATTTTATTTAAGCTTTTATAAAATAAATCGTAAATAGAATTCATATTTTCATTCATATCCTCGTATCACACAAGCTTGTTAAAAAAAAACACCAGAAATATTTTCCAATACAATTGCCACCGAAGTTATCTAACTATGAATAAGTATTTATTAAAAACAAACCGTTATTTAAAATTAGTACTGCTTAGGCCTCTGCTGCCAGAGATGAACGACCCATCTTGGCTGATAGCAGAATAACTTCCGTTCGCTCATAAATACAATAAACCTATTCATATCTATCTACTATTTATAAATACTGATATAAATAAAAATGTCTTTATTATTTACCCTGCGATATTATATGCGATAAAATATATATAATATATAACACACTCACGCCACTTTCACTCTTTCTTTGCGTATTGTATTTTGCAGAAATATCAAACAAATTAGCGAATCATCAGAACTGGTTTAGAAGAGTTCATTGTACATTCGAAGGTAATTATTACTTTTTTCGCAAAATTAAGGTCGCTCGGTGATCAACAAATTCGCTCGTTTATCTAAGAAGAAACAATAATTCTATACCACTATCAAAACAAATTTCAAAACGATGGCCTTGTGGATATGATTGTGCGATTTCAGGGATATTCAAAGTTTATTATTATGTTACCATACAAACATAAATACATACAATACATATGTATGTGCATGTGTATGTGTTGACTTATCTGTTGCCAATTTTCAAATACTACAATTCCTACAATTTCAGATTACTTCGACTTGGCGATTTGCTTGCGCTAGCGACGTTTAATTAAAAACTTCCAAAGTAAATTAGATATTTGCAATCAATTTTTGTTACGATATAAAAATAATCGAAGAATTTTGAAAATCAATTTTTTCTGTTTAATAAAATTATTATTTTTCAATTAAAATTTTTTTATTTTTTTATTTTTTATTTCAATAAATAAATTTCATGTTATCATAATTTCCATTGAGAGAGATTTGGAAGGGACTTCTTCGTCGCGCCATACTTAAGAAAGCTCGCTTTTTGCTATGCATTGATATTGTGCCGAAAAAGTGCATTAAATTGGAGGGTAGTAAGTAATTGATATTTTACATTGTTTTTTTTTTTAAATATAGAAATCCATTGTTTGCATTTTTTTGTTTGGTCTTATTACAATAGCGTGATTCTCTAAGACTTTCAAGATAGCACGAAATGGCAAACCCCCATATCAAAATATGTAAGAGTACGAGATCCCTCCATTGCAGAATCGTCACGCTTGCTTCACTTTTTATTTGGTTACTGATTTTATCTAAAATTATTAAATGAAGCTTTAATAATTAATAAAAATTTATAAAAAATATATAAAACTTACCTTTCCCAACAAAATATCAGCAGAGAAATAATAAAAGTTATCTAGGGTGACAATAATTGTAAGAAAATAAACATGGGATCAGATATAGAATACTTTGCAGCCGTTGTATATATTTTTTAGCGCGAGTTTTGTTATTCTGTCATTGGAAATTTTGCAATCCGTGCATCATGAAAGGGTTTTGCAAGAATATGTATTAGAAAATTTCTCAAACAAACTTTTATTTAAATGAGTTTGTGAAAAAATGTTTGGTTGTTAATCTACTTCGGTTTTGTTATAAGCCGGAAAAAAGTCAAAGAATTTAAAACATTAAAATAATATTTTTTTAACTTTAATCTTAGTTTTCTCAATTTTGTTTAATTATTTTTTTCAATAAACGAATTTCAATGCCATATTTTTCCTTAGCAAGATTTTGGATTAAAATGAGTTTGCGAAAAAAAATTTAAAAGTTGTTTTATTTTTAATTTGCTTCGGATTTTAATAGTGTTGCCTCTGCGGATTTTTCATACAATCAAAAAAAAAATAAAAAATCAAAGAATTTAAAAAATTAAAATAATATTTTTTTTAAAATAAAATAATTTTTATATTATTTTAATTCTAATTTGTAGTAATTGGTCATATTGAACATTTTGAGCACACTATAATACTCCATCAAAGGCAGGCGTACGCTACCTGGGGCACGATCACGTTTTATAAGAAACGCATACAAGTGTACATTGTCAGGTCAACGACATTGATTTTGTTTATAATAACTCCGCATTAACCTTGATATGGGTAACAAAAAAACTACATTTTTAAGTAAACAAATGAAAATTGTATTTTTCACAGCGAAACCAAAATAATGTGCAAAAATGCGAGAAGATGGGGAAGGCACTTGCTGAAAACTCATATGTTGTGTTCGGCAGCTCACAGCTGTTCATTTGGCTTTAGGAGCGCTTATAAAAGAAACCTTAATAAGTTAATCGAAGTATCTGCAATCTGCAAGAGATGCAAAATTCTAGCATTTTTAAACTTATAAACTTTGACGCACTTACGCCCAAGAAAAATAATCTTAACTCTTCAAGGAACGTTCGATATTATATCGATTATTCTGAATATCGATATTTAACGATTTGATAATCGATTTTGTGAATCAATATTTTCCGTACCGAAAAGATCGGTATTTTATCTGCACTGATATATTTAATTTTATATATGTATGTATTTTGGGCTGGAACTCTCGACACATATACATACATACATACATACGTAAATTTAAAACAACAGAATGTATTAGTAATCCTCGTCGCACATTAACAACTGACGTGGCCAAATTCTGGCTAGAAGGAAAGGTGACGGTAAAAAGTGGTAACTTATTGTGGATACCAATTTCACCACACCAGACACCAATTGGATAAAATTAGATTCAAATATCAATCAGCAAAAGTCAACTTAGTTCTGGCATGGTGAAATCGGACGAGATTTTCTATTAGAGGCGATTTTAAAAATATTGCATCAGCCACATTTTTTGTAATCTACATACATATATTCTTTGCCGATAGTAGTAGTAGATAGTAAAGGGTGGTTAAATTTTAAGGGCCGATGTTGATTTTGAATAAAACACAAATTATTTTGGAAATTATTGTAATTTCTTTTTATTATGATAGTATGGTGTGGTTCAATTATGTATGGAACAAAATATCGGCCAAATGTCCGCCGCAACCTCGGCGGCACACCTCCATCCGATGTTCTAAATTTTCAATGACGCTGTGGCATAATTGAGGTTCTATGCCGTTAATGTGCCGAATTATCTCATCCTTTAGCTCTTCAATTGTTGCTGGCTTATCGATGTACACCTTTTCTTTCAAATAACCCCAAAGAAAGTAGTCCAACGGTGTCAAATCACATGATCTTGGTGGCCAATTTACACCGCCACCACGTGAGATAACACTTCCATTGAATTTGTCGCGCAAAAGAGCCATTATTTCGTTGGCTGTGTGGCAAGTGGCACCATCCTGTTGGAATCACATATCGTCCACATCCATATGTTCCAATTAGGGCCATAAAAGGTTAGTTATCATCTCACGATAGCGCACACCATTCACAGTAACTGCCTGACCGGCCTTATTTTTGAAAAAATACGGCCCGATGATGCCGCCAGCCTATAAACCGCACCAAACAGTCACTCTTTGTTGGTGCATTGGTTTTTCGACAATCACTCTTGCATTATCATTCGCCCAAATGCGGCAATTCTGCTTATTGACGAATCCACTGAGGTGAAAATGTGCCTCGTCACTGAAGATGATTTTCTTCGGAAATGCACGATATGCATTTTGATTTGAACACCCATTTTCATAATAAGCCTGAATAACTTTAACACGTTGCTCGATTGTGTATCTTTCCATGTTCAAATTGAATTAGTCTGAAATTGAGAAATGTCAAATGAAATGCATAAAAAAAACTTGACGTTTAGGTGTGGTTTACATACAACATCGGCCCTTAAAATTTAACCACCCTTTACTTCTTTAAACCTAGTACATTCACATGAGGTATAGGCGAAGTGTAGGCATGCCTTATAGAGTTCACCACACGGTCCCTATTCGCTTTTTTGCATAAGAGTCGAGCGCTTGTGTAGTGGACTTTCTGAAGTCGGTTAGCCTCAGAGTTTTCTTCAATATTATTGTATAAGTTCCTACAAAATTTTCTTTGAGCTTTCTTGATGGCCTTCTTGAAAATTTTGAGGGCATCCATATAGGCTTCCGGGGGTAGTGCCACTGTCTTTAAAACTGATAAGTCTTCAGGTTTCAGCTTTTATTTACTTGTTCAAAATACGGCCGCTTCTCTTATAGCCATGAGTTCCGCTAGCTATACGCCGCAGTAGTTCGGCAGCCGAGTGAGTGAATTTCACGGCCTAACGCTTTTACCCACTTTGTCCTGGAAGGAAAGAAGCCATTTTCGATATTGAAAGGCAATATTACGGGGTTTTCGAATGGCCAAATCTTGTGTCACCACATTTCATAACCGAGCTAAGTCTTAAAGCGTAACAACTGGTAAGTCTACTGTCCAAGTTCGTGCCCAAGTGTTTCACCTTCTTTGACAACGTAAGAGTTTGGGTATCTTAAGGTTTCTCGTGAATCCGATAGTAATCGGGTTAGCTGGCTTCGCATTATTGCACACTTCACACTTGCGAATATTTACCCACAGGGACCAGGACATGGTCATCAGCGTAGGCGATAGACTGGTGTCCTGTGCCACTAAGTCTTGCCGAAGTAAGGTGTTCATCGTTATATTCCAAAGGAGGGGAGACGAACCCGACCTGTAGCATGCCTGCGAATGCTTTTATAACTTCCAAAGGGGGCGACGAACAAATTATACGATTGCCTCTGGGAGGTAAGTAAAGAAGGCATCTTCAATATCTAGAAATATTTCTAGTGTCAGATGCTTAAAAGCCTGGATCTATTCGATATTAGTGCCAACTTGGTGGGGTGCAATTTCAACAAATTTACCCCTCGAGTACGGACAGTTAGATAGCTATCCGTAGCCATCGTATGACGAATGTAGATACTACATAGAATATCAGAATTTGTCGAGCTGAAGAGATTGAATCTCAAAAATTTAAGATTGACACATATTTTAGTCCTCTCCTTCGAGTCTGGATCGAGAGATCTTTTTGATGGTGCCAAGTACGTGGCACCAATCCATATTTGATTTCTGTATAGAACTTATAGAGAAAATAACTCTTTGCCAGTACTCCCTGAGGTCGGTTTGCTTCAGAGAGTTCTTGTATTGCCACAAAAGTTCTCTTCTTCTCTCCTCTTAGCTTTCCTGATTTCCCTTTTCAAGACTGTAAAAATTTCCTTGTAGGCATTCCAATATCCAGATAGCGTCGCTTTGTTGAACCTTTCCGCAGGGTGGCTATCTCTTCGGTCCAGTAGTGTGGTTTCCTTTTCAATTTTGGAAGCAGAGGCTTTAGCATAATACACACAGAGTAAGTTCGTTTCATTAGATGGTTGCGGTAGGCACAGCCTATCGTAAAAAGCGCTGAAGATCCATCAACTGCGATAACTAAGTTATACGAGCAAATAAAATCAAACTAATGGTTCGCTATTTGTAGCCAATCAAAAACTGATCACGAATTCAGATAACGTTGCATACATAGTACTTGAAGCTGAGTTTAAATAGAAACTATTTTTAATCACCCAGCTGATGTAACTCGAAATGGAAATTACGAAATTTGTAAAAAAAAAAGTTAAATAAAAATTCTACGCAGTCATGACTTAAAACTTGAACAATTTCTTTTCTTATCAACAATAATGATTCATATGTATGATACGTTCGTATGCACGTTTGTCTGTTCTGCAAATTGAAGTATTTCCCTATATTAATTTAAAATAATAATTTAAAAACAATAAATACAGCTGAAAGGTTTTCCCCTCAATACATATTTAAATGTACATATGTACATAGTACAAAAAAAAATGAAACAATTCGGTTAATATGACTCACGACAAAGGAACACTCACAACGTTTATCAGCTCACTTAGACCTAAAAAATGTGCATATACACAAATACATCCATATATCTAGTAAGCATTCGTCGCATTCTTTGAAATTTCTTTGAAATTAAAAATACTTTTCGTGAAACACCTGATAACACACAAGAAATTATCTCGAGACATTCTATATATACGGGGCCTCACATTAACGAATGATTGATATCAATCAATCTATTTTCATATTTGTTACAATTTTTAAGGATATATTAGCCCGCACACATTAACGACAGTTCAAACCGTGTCCACGCGGCAATGAAAACAAGTTGTTTTCAGGAGATGTTTTCAATATTAAACGTCCCAACAGCATTCCGTTTGCGTTGACATTTCTCTATTTACCTTTTTTGCTGTAAGGAAATCCGGTAACCGAAATACCTCCCAGAGCTTCAAAATAAAAGATTCGCACTGCGTACACCAAGCAGTGTCGCGTTTTATAAATATTTTAGTTTTTCTTCACCCCGATTTTTTTTTTATTATTGTTCCTATTCCTTTTTTTTTGCAAAAAGTTACCGAGCACAGAGTTCATTATGAAAACACAACGAAAATTTAGATGTTTTGAAGATTATCATGATTGATTCGTAATAAAGATAGACAGTTTTTGCAGGGCGCATATGTGTGCTTTCAACTTGTTTTCACAGAATATCACGAATGAGTCATAAACAACAGGTTTTCGTTGTCGTGTGCACTTAGTATAACCAAACTGAGAGCGTTCCGAAATTGAGATCCAAAACGAATTTTCATTTTCTGCCTTTTTAGAGTGTTATTTTGAAAACATCAAAAAAACGTACTTTTTTGAAGTCTTTTGGAAGGAAATAAACATTTTCATTTCCTGAAATGCCTCCTACTTTTATCCCGCCGGCATTTGGAAGTTCACTTTTTACCTATATTTTGTTGTAAATAAGTATGTATATGCACATCGACATATGTTTTTTATTTGAATATGCATACATACATATATGCAACACAAAAAAACTTCCTGGATTTATTTATTTTTAAATAGATGGTTTTTACGTTTTTTTATTTTCTTCTGAAGTGTTGGCAACTATTCACAAGAGTTACAGAAATATTTAACATGATACCTTTATTTTCCATTTACCTTTTACCTTTTCTTCACTTTGGGTGCATTCCCTATTATGCAATTTAACGTTTTTATTTAACATATTGTTTTGTGACAACACTGTTGATTTATTGCATTTTGGCATGAAGTTCCTTAACCCAGCGTACGGTAGGAGTTAACTTGTAGTAGACATTATATTGCAGATTGTATTACAATATATTTTATTATATTTTATTTCCATTCAATTTTACAATTTTTCATTTCTAAATACAACCTTTTTATTTTATTTATTTTTTTTTATTTCACATATTTTATATCATTTGGTTTTTATTAATTTTTGTTTACAAATATTTTATTTTTTTTAATTTTGTTTTACTTCACTTCATTTCGGTTTATTTTATTTTCATTCACTTTATTGCATTTTATTTTGTTTTATTCCAATTAATTTTTTTATTACATGTACGTATTTATTTTATTTTGTTTCATTTTTTATTTAATTTCATTTTGTTTTTATTTACTTTTGTAATAACTACTTTATAATATTTTGTTTTATTACATTTCGTTTCATTTAAATTTATTTTATTTTAATTACTTTTTATTACTTTATATTCATTTCAATTTATTTTATTTCATTTTCTTTTTATTTTTTTTTTATTAGATATGCATGTTTTATTTTGTGTTGATTTAATTTATTGCCTTTCAAATTATTGCGTTTTCATTCTTATTATTTCATTTTTTTTATTTCAATTTTGTTCAATTTGCTGTGTTTCTACTTATTTTTTTAATATAAATGCTTTATTGTATTTTGTTTTATTTTACTTCGTTTTATTTCCATTATTTCATTTCACTTTTATTCATCTTATTTCTATTTATTTTATTTATTATTTTTTTCATTTAATTTTGTTTTATTTTATTATATTTTATATTTGTTTATTTTTTATTGCACATATTTTATTTCACTTCGCTTCATTTTATAAAAATCTTATTTTGTTGTTAGGTATTTTTAATTATACATATTTTAATTAATTTGTTTTCTCTTCATTTTAATTTATTTTATTACATTTTATTTAATATTAGTTTACTTCAGTTGATTTTATTTCATTCTGTTTTTATTAATTTTTAATTTTATTTATCCTCTTACCCTCTCCCTCTCTCTTCAACACAGCCATGCCCTCTGTGTAAATGCATTCGCCATGTTTCCGCTTAATTTTTTATCTAAGTTTTTCGCTTTGTTTACGAGTATGTATGTATGTATATCGGCTTTAACATTTCTGCAATAGAGGAAGGAATTTACTACACATCGGTGTATTTTACATTGAAATCGAGCGAATGTTGCATTCAAGAACGGGATGGGAAAATTGTAGTGTAGCGTATATAGTACATATACATTGTATATGCACACCTACACACACATGTTTGTATAATCTTTTTCAATATATGTATGTATGTATGTATTGCTAAAAACTTAAAGTTCAATCTTAAAGAAACGCATTTTAATTTCATTAAAAGAGGATTCCATTAGTTGTCCATTAGTCCATTGAAAAACTTCCAAAGTTCACTGAAAAAGTCTAAGATTATGTCAACGCCCAATTAGCAACTGAGTCCCGTTTTAATATCATGGAACCCCGGATTAATCCTGCGGAGAATTATACTCAAAGGCCCAAGAGTGGTCTTACGTATCCTCATTAGAGTCATTTATGGTCATTTTAATCTCTACACCTTCTTAAGTAATCATTGTAGGCAATACCCAGTCTTCTGGCGTGGGCTCTGATCGGCCAGTGTCCCATGAGATCTGCCATGAGTCTCGCGACGTTAGGCCTACCCTTCGCCAGAAGAATTGATGTTCTCTTGAGGTCATATTCGGGGCATGTTAATTTTGCAATTCTGCATCCTGGCGCTCGTGCCGTCGAATCGGCACCTCCTTTGAGGTTGTCACTGAGCCCTCTCTGGCTAGCATATCGGCTGCCTCGTTTCCAGCTATGTATATTGCGATGTCCCAAATTAAATCTACTAGAGCTGGTTCCAGACTCCGTTCAATAGCGTCCTGCATTGATTTCGATTTGGTTGTGAAAGATGCCAGAGCCAATATGGCCGCTCGGCTGTCTGAGAAGATGGCTACATGCTCATCTTGAAAATTACTAAGGCAGTTACGCTCTAAAGCGCGTCAGCCTTTAGCGGTAACAAAAACTTCCGGCTGGCGAATTGCGGCAGGTGGTAAGATCTCCCCTCTCCTAAAAAGTCTGCGAATACCTCTGCCACAAGTTCAGTCGGACATATGTATCAAATCATCCATACCATTCAGATCTCGACGGGATTTGAACCCCAAAGGGTCTATGGAAGTCTATTTGTAGCTGCATATTATCAGTGCCCTGTCTGATCGTGGTGTGAAGGAGAGAAATAACTCTACTGTGCCCTTTCATATTTTCCTTACAAAGCCCCAGTTATCGGGGCCTTACAGCTGACACTGACGCGGGATGCATTATATGAAGATCTATAGGCTGTAGATGTGTTATAACATTTTAGACCCCCGTCAACCAACTCCACACTGATCTCTGCACTCCACCCAGCTTGACCTGGTATGTAATATTGGAATAAAACGCGAAGCTCGCTTTTTTCACTATCTCTTCGATGTTAGTTTTCTAACTCAGCTTAGGATCTAAAATGATTCCTAGATACCTTGATTGACTCGATAAACGAAGTTTTGGGCCATTCAGCTTTGGACTCTTGAATTTCATACAGTGGACCCACGTAAAAGTAAAAATTGCTCATTTAAAACTAAAAAAAAACAGCTCTTTTATTTAATTTTTCTCTCTCGCCCCTCATCTTCTGATTGGTGAAATCGATAGCCTGTACGCTGTACCCGATTCATTCTTCAAACTACATAAATTAGCTACTTAGATCAAGAGGTGGTTGATCTGTTTGATTTTGATTTATATGAATGTATGTTTGTGTTTTGATATTATTTCTTATCAGTACGCCCGCGGTGAAATACATGGCGCAAGCCACCGTTGAGGATTATCGGTCAACAGATAGAGGTGTGATGCAATATAAATTATAAATTGCAGTATTCACACGAGTACATAGAAAAATTATCAATAACAAGTAGAAGAATATATACTACATATTTACCTATAGTACATTGATAGCGATGAGTGCTTGTTTTCTGTGTGGTATGCATTCAAAGTCAACGACGCACTCTTTTCTTAAAAGCTGGTGATGACCTTGAATGTCTACGCAGATTACATATATTTTGATTTATTTGAGATACTAAAGCTCTCTTTGACATAGAAATGTTGCCCTATATCGAAATCTTCAATATGGTTTTCTCCACTTTGTTATACCGACATTCTCAAATACTTACATATTAAATATTTTCCGAGCAACACTTTGTAGTATTTTTTAAGTACAGAAAATCTCAGGATTACTTTCCAACAATTCGCGAATTTTTGGGTTTTAAAATGTCTGCATTCTTATCTGAAAGGAAGACAGATAAATCCCATTGATTAACTCTCAATATTTTACTAAGTATTGTCTCTGCAATTTTTTTTCAGTTGGCTGTTTAATGGGACTAAATATGTATAATAATAATAATTAGAATAAAAATTTGTAATTTTTTTATGAATTATCACTGAAAGTGACTTGTATTTTGTTTTCAACTATCTACAGTATATATGTATTAGTGTGTCGCAACCGAAATTGCGCACCCAAATAATAAAATTTAAAATTTAGTGCAGTGTGCCCAATCCTGACAGCAATACAGCAGTAACGGGCTTCCCCGCTTCCTGATGGGGAATCTTTTGTTTCCTTCAATATTTATGCAAGTTATTATTTGGCCCTTCTGGCAGCACTGCTCCTGCTGGTAAAATGAAAATCTAAATGTATCGCTGCTAGAGCATGCTGATAGAATTACCAATGCACACTCATTAATAATATCAGCAGAGACTGTAAAATTACCTGCAAATGACTCTCATATGGCATGGCAAAAAGCGACATACGCGAGAATGAAAAAACCGAGATATAATTATTTAACATTACTGACCGTAAGGTGACCGATAAAATGGTTGTCATTTAAAATTAGCCAAATGAGGCAATTATCATTTAGACTAATTTCCCATATGCAAGAAAGAACTAACAAAAGCATTCAATCAGTGGCGGATCCCCCCCAAGAGCTCGAATAGATTTGAGATAAATCAAATTCTGAAATTTGCTTTGGAATCATTCAGGAATAAGCCATATAAAAATAGCACTAAAATGCAAATTTTAATTTTAGTTGCATTTTTAGTGTCATTTAGTACCAAAATTGTTTTGTAAGAAACATGTTTCTGGGAAGTGGGGAAAAAGGGTATTATGGATACAGCGGCTAATTGATGTTAATTTTTCTGCTTATCGATTGAACTTCACACCGACTATCATTCCGAATAACACTTACTCCAGATTTGAGGTATAAAATTATTCCCGCCTTGCCCCCCTGCCCCCCCGCCCCCCCTAAGAATCGTTTCTGGAGTTTTGGAAAAGCCTCGTATTCTTAGTGGAATCTCTGAAGTGCGTAGTTCAGTGTAAATATTTAAAACCGACGTATTTTTTTTGGAGGAAAACTTAAAGATAAGTATAAAATGAAATATTATATTAATACATTTAATTGTGTACGTCTTAATTCTACATCTTCAATCGATTGCCCACAATAAACCAGTGATGATAAAGTTGCCGAATGACACCACATATGATTTTTTATTAAAATTTGCCTAGAATGTAACACAGTTTATATTAAGTTTTGCTTTTAATGAAACGGCCTGAAAATGGAAAGAAAGATTTTCGAAAATCGAGTCGATTTCAATTGTTTCGAATTTCGAAAAATATCTGACCAACCTATATTTTGTCAACTTTACACAAACATAAACTACATTGGATGAGAAGGCCTCACAATTTGGTTTTTACAACGCTTCCACGTCACAAATATGTGATTGCAAAAATCCAAAAGCGAAATGACAAAAAATGTGTCCATAATTGATATAAAAGAAGAAAATAATCCGATTAATAAAAACAAACGATTGCCACTCCGATTTTGAGTAAGAACTTTCAGGGAGTTTTTTTCCGTTTTTCCATTTCTCATATCATATCATGAATTTTCCTCTATTCTTCGTTCACATTTAAGCTTCGAACTTAAAGAAAGTACGTATCACGAATATCAGGAAAAGTGATAATTGGTTTACTTGTGTTGAGAAGAGAGTTTCTCCAAATATTTGAATGCGTATTGGCCAAGTCTTTAAATTTGAATATTTCTTGGTACCTTCGGGAAATAAATGAAATAAATTCTGTTCGAGTTCTTTATTTGCAGGTTAAGTTTAGATATTAGTTTTTTATATCTCCAATTACAATTTCCGAATGAAAGAAGTATTTGTGGAAATAATAAATGCAAACCTTCTATGTATTGGAAAACTAGATTGCAAAAGTTTAATTGGTAGCATCATTTAAGATATAGCGTTTAGAAGCCCATTGTGTTAAATAAATGGAAGGAGAAAATGCATTAGATTTGTGACGCCAAGTAGGGAAGTCGTGTTTTACTTCGGAGTAGAGTATTCGAAAAAAACGCGTTGCATATTTCAATTTGTAAACATCTTATGAGTATATGAACAATTTGGGACACCGGCTGAATCGAACTTGGAAATTACTCAGGAAAATTTCTCAGAAAATTTTTGGTTATATCATGTTTTTCCCTAAACAAATTAACTCCTAACTTTTAGTTTCATTTTTTATTCCCATTTTTTTCAAATATATTTGAAATATTTTTTATTGAAAGTTTTGTACGTATTAGTTAAAATTCCGGCTATTGTTTCAAGGGTATAGAAATTTTACTAAACCGCTGTAATAACTGTATTGAATTGAACGGAAATTATAGTGAAAACTCATAATGCTGATTATTTAAGATTTACCCATTGTATTTTAATTCAGGTCAGAAACTTTTGAACCTTACTACAAACACAGTGGAAAAGTTTGTCTAATGGACCGCTTTGTTTTAAGTGCAATGACACGTCCACTAAAAAAAATTGTGAAAGAAAATCCACCATAAACAATCGGAAGATATTTTAGCACAAAATAGATAATAGTGCCGCAAAATTGGCGTAGGTCTTGTTTTTTTTTGCTGCTCTTCAACGATGCGATGATGGGTAGGTAGCAAGCTATTTCGAGCAACCGCATTTGCTGACCTAGTTTCGAGGCATTCATCAATACATATGAACACAGGTACATTAGGGTGCACCAAGGTTCATATAAAAAAAATTTGGTACGGTTTTTTCATTGGAATTACAAAATTTGCTCTAAGATAAAATTTATTTAAAAATTTCACCAAAATATTTCGGAAAAATATGAAGATCTTTGATCGTTAAAATAACTCCGAAAATGGATTTGCTTTTAATGTTTAGCTTTGTTAAAATATTAAAAAACCGTCACCTCGTTATAGTGTAAAACGAGCTTTGTGAAAAAGCATAAGCATTCACATACATATAAAAGACAATAATTTATTGAAAGAACACGACTAGTCAAAAAATCGAAAAGAATGGTTAGTCGACTAGTTGTTTCTGGTCAGTTAGTCGAACAAGTCGAACGGAAGCGGTTCGTCGATTATGCGAACTCGAATATTACTTTAAACAACTTTTGCCGATCGATTAATTGGTTTGTCGATTAGTCGATTAACAAAAACTCTACAGACGATAGAACAAGGCTGCCTAAAAATATTTAACGTTTTTTCAACTAACGTAAAACCTAATAATTTCGAACATAATAATAATGAATACCATTAATGTGGAAAAACCACAACTTCTTTTTGGCCAGGCACCCTAATGCACATGCATACACACTTACTCAGATTTCATATTTTAAAAACGCGCTTTTTTCATTCTTGTTCTAAATTTTTCCATTTTTTAGACGTTTGGACATGACACACAACATAAGTAGGTACTGTAAATTAGTAGACATAGTATACTTCCTTATCATTAAAATTTAGAAAATGTAAACAAATAGATATAAACATATGTAGTTATATTGTACATTTATTATTTCTGTTGCCCCTATTGGCTTACGTGATTTTTTCGGAGTACTCCATGTTTCATGGAGCTTTATTTATATTTGCGCTAAAAATTAATTTTTGTTTTGCAAAAATGTAAACACAGACGTATGCTAACAAACATACACTGTATGTATGCATGTACATATGTATGTAAGTAAATTGAAGGTATTTAAAAAGCTGTGCACAATGTAATGTTCGAGAATAATTTACTCAGATATGGTTTGTTCCAGGATTTAGCGCACGATTTAGAGAATACAGAATGAGCTGTTTTTGTGATAACACGGCAGAAATTTTTATTCACTGCTTTGAGAATTTCATCTTATTTTCTTCGTCTTGTTGTTGTTGTTGTTCTAGCAGCTACACTAAGTCCGGTAAAGATCGATTAGTATCACTAATGCCGGTATTTTGTAACTCAGTCTCATCTCAAGTCACAAAATTTGAGATATTTTTTGTGACTTCAGACGAGCAACAGTCAACAGTCTCAAAAAATTTCACCAAGACTGTGGTGAAAAGCAGTAGATACAAAGATATAAAGATTGACAATCAACCTCAATTAAAATGTGTTCATCGATAGCACACAATATACTTTCCAATTCTTTGTCAATAGCACTACTGCTCTGTAAAAATTAAAACAATATGTGTAAAAATTGGAACTATCAACAATCGATAAATGCTCATAGTTTTTTATGCATTATCAAAATTAAGTGTTATTTTTTACAGATTTAAGCAAAATATAGCGTACGACCAAGAGACAAATCGAGTGCTACTTCATTTTCGCGTTTGTTCAATACTTCTCTTTATTTTGAGACTAGAGACTTAAAACGGCTTACTGAATACCGATTAGTCTCAATCTCATCAACGAAGACTAGAGAGTAGAGACTGTTTACAGAAGCAAGTGTGACAGGCTTGTTCCTGAGAGTGAGGTAGAAGGGTAGGTTTTAGCGGCATGAGAAGAGATGGTTAGTGCCCTGAGCGAACTCTTCACATACTGGATATGAGTTTAGTATATTGGGGTCTGCCCTAGATAAGTTATAGTTTGTATCTAGGACGTTACAATATGTATCTTGGGTCTCACAAGGCAACTCGAGTTTTTCGACTGCAATAGGTGGCGATTGAACTTGGACGCCGACACTCAAAAGGTGGATAAAATCCCGATGAATGTCGTTCAACGCCTGTCTGCAGTATGTCGAAAACTGCTTACTAAATATGTTATTGTGCTCACTGAGTACGAGCATTTGAGTTTCGCTATGCAGGTGATATAGGCCACATCCGGACATTTCATGACGGTCTGAAGTGCGACGCTCTATGGCTTCGTCCTCCGGCGATCACACCGCAGGATGCAACGTTCATACGCCTTGTAAAAAGTTAATTACTGTTGTTTAATCACAGGACGATCTTTCTTTTGCCATATAGCCTATACGCAAATTTGTATAATTATAATTTTAATAACATACTCGAATTCCGATAAGATATGATACCATATCGAAAGTTTTGAAACAATATATGTATGTACATATATTGGATTCGAATGTTCGGAACCAAGCATGCCATTAAATTTTCAAAGAAAAATAGTGCCTACACAATTCGTGATTCGAATTGTTTTGGTTGCTTTATTATATAATTGTCTTTTACGCTTCAACAACGTTGGAAAACAAATCAAACTTATTTCCAAAGGCAATGTTGTGTAGCCCAAACAGTTCGTTTCTATCTGTTCATAAGAAAAATTAAGCAACGACTAAATCTTTCAGTGGAATAAAAATTAAAAAACATAATTGTGAGCTCACATGAATTGGCGGAGATCAAATATACTTAGGCTTTTCGTTTTTCATACATTTGCAACATTTTTGGGATTGCAAAAACGTTTTACAAAATTTGAAATTTTTGTACGGTTCAGTGGTATCACTGACCCATTTCTAGTTAAAAATTCTATTGAAAAGGCCATTTCGGTTAATGGTCAGTATTACAGAGGCATGGTAAATGTTTTTTTGTGACCGCAAATTGAAGGTATGGTCTTTGACGATCTTTGGCGACAGCAGGTTGGCACGCGAAGTTCAGTAATCGTGTTATCAGCCAATTTTTGTAGGGTGCCGTGAAGTATCGATGTTATGCGAACAATCCATTAACGATTCAGACCCTTCAGGCGAATGTTGAGCATTCGTGAGCCAGAAACCGTCAGCAAGGAGAACTGGGTTAACAAAATGCCCCATTGCGAAGCTATTCGAGGCAGCCCCATGAATGCAATCGTGCTCCATATATGTATAATGGGTATAAGGCACATTATACCAAAAAAATTCGGTCTAGAAAGGCAGCTGAATAACAATTAATTGATACCAGTTTTTTGGTATAAATATTGTGGGAGCCATAATTTACAGGGCGAGGGCGACAGGTACCGAAGAAAATGGGATAATGAAATGTACGATCTGTACTCGTATAGTGACATTTTAAAACATATAAAAATTCAACAAGGAGTGCGCTGGCTTCTTGTATGTTTTGATGATAAAGATCCGGTGCAAAATGAACAACTAAAGAAAGGATGTCCACTTAAACAATGGAAGGGCCGGTCTACACTTGGTGCTAATATCTAACGCGACCTCTCCAAGGAAAGAGGCATTTGGCGAAGTTCTTTTGGTATCGGCTCTGACCGAAAAAGGTTGTAGTGCCCAATAAGAGCAATAAGAACAAGATTTGGAGTACTTTTTCGATAATATAGTTATTAAGAATCGCATAGTAGGCGATTTAAGCTCAGATGGATGTATTTTAATTGCTGTTTCAGTTTTTTAAATTTAGTATTACATTTACATTTATATTTATTTATATATTTATTATTATTCATTAAGTGATATTTTTTACATAGTTGATTGGATCTATATCAAGAAGTTCGGGCTAACTAACTGACTCCTGCGTACGTTTCTGTTGTAAGCGGGTTTGTAGCAGGGTTGCTGTTAAAATTAATATAACTAGGTAAAAGTAGAATGGTATGCGCATTCTTCTGCCCGTCATTATCACTTCGTCATTGTCTAACCGCCGTCCGTCTCTATATGTCGTCTATTGTGCTCCCACACATGTGCATATGTACATACATACATATTTACCCAGCGAAAGTTGACTTATAACAAAAAATATGATCTGCAAATAACTTTTAAAAAGGCGATTAGTGTGACCAAAAGTATAAAGTTGTTCTATCCGAAATTTTCAAGCTGAAAAACATAACCATTAACATTAAGTACATATGTACATATGTACATTCGCATAGGCACATTCAATATGATGTGTCTTATCAATATTTTTATAGAGTTAGATTTAAATATATACAATTACATAATTTCAACTTTTGTTGACGACTTTTTATTTTTAAAACTTATCATCGAGTCAAGGTCTAGACGCATATTTATATTATAACAAACCAATAAATGATTATGTTTTCATAATCAATATGATATTAGGTAAATATTTAATACATAGAAGATAAGATACTCTCCAGCTGAGAATGTGTGTATACTAAGACTGAAGGAGAGCAGCCTTTTGTATTTTTCTTACTTTGTGAAATGTTTAGAAACATAATATATGTATGTGCTCAGTAGTGGCCAGATAAACGTTAATACCAATATTTTTCTAAAAATTAATGTCGTACATTAAGAAAAATTACGTCTACAAGTAAAAGCAAGACGTTAAAATTAACTCAAATCACTTGTGTACAAGATACTAGATGTTCTTGAATTAGACCAAAAACAATAAGAAACTTAAAAATTGCACTTCAAAAATATATATTGCATTCCAAATCTTTATTCAATATTTATTGTTATATTTACTGAGTTTATAAGGGATTGAGGGCATTGAACCGCTTACACCGTTAATGTTACTGCTCATATATTTTCTTTTTTGGAATATCCCAGTCGTTCTCATCACCTCCCACCCCATAAGTGGCATTGGTATAATATTTTATATTTAGTTTGATTTCATAAAAAGTTTTTTTAGATTTCATAAGGTTATTTATTTCATTATCGAAATCAGACTTCACTTACTTTACTTAAAATTAAGGTTTTTTTAATATAAAAAATTATTTATTTAGAATGACAGTGATTTGTTAATTCTATCAGCATGCTCTTGCAGGGTAACTACCTCTTAGCATGCCTCCAAAAGCCAACACATTTAACACCCGGTTCCCTGTGAGACAACCTTTCGAAGCAGCACACTTCTATTGTCTTCCGATGGCATCACTTAAGGCCGTTTTCTCGATTGCGTGCTAAAATTTATCTCCTCTTTAAACGCATTTTAGTTTTCTAAAGTGCCTATTATATTTATCCCGCCGACAAATTTAACAGTCAGTCAATTCTCCGGTTAAAATTTTGTCGCTTGGATAAATCCATCTGTTTTGTTTGTAAACATAAAACCGCTGATTGACTTGTCTACATTTTTTCGTTTGAGGTATTTGATTATAATCCCTTCGTCAGAAGTTCGCTTTTTATCAATATTTTGTTGCCTATGTATATGCGCACGCATGTTTTTTATTTAAAAATATATGCAACGCAACAAAACTCCATGGATTTATTTATTTTTAAACAGCTGATATTGGATTTTTCTTATATCTTCTTCTCCGGTGCTGCCAAGTATTCTCTATCGTTAAATAAATATTTAACCGGTGGTTGAGAAAATGAAATCAAATTTATCATGTCGACAAATTTAACTTCCAGTTTCATGATTCTCACGTTAAGAGTTAGTCGAGAAAACGGCCATTAATATAAGGTGGCGCAAAAGTAAACTTCCGATGTTTTTTGGCTGTAACTTAAAAAAAAAATGAAAAACTTTGATTCTTCTTGTGGATTATTTTTATTGGTCTTTTAATTTTTTTTACATCAAGTCGAGAATATGATGTCATGTAAATGGCCGCCGCCACAATTGATTGTCATTTGAGCCCTTTTTATGGCATTTTCCATCACTTTGGCCAAAACTTCCGGCGATAGGTCCTCACATTCTTGACGGATATTCTCTTTAAGAGCTGCAAGAGTATGAGGCTTGTTGACATAAGCCCGCGACTTCAAAAAGCCCCACAAAAAGAAGTCTGAAGCGGTCAAATCAGGCGATCTTGCTGGCCAGTGCAAATCGCCAAAACGGGAGATTAGGCGCCCGGGAAATGCATCCTTCAGCATATCGGTTGTGGCACGTGCAGTGTGTGCCGTTGCACCGTCCTGTTGGAACCACATGTTTTCCAATCCCAATTCATCAAGTTGCGGAAAAAGAACTCGTTGATCATTGCTCTGTAGCGCTCACCATTCACAGTAACCGTTTGGCCCGCGACGTCTTCGAAGAAAAAAGGTCCGATGACTCCTCCAGCGAAAACAGCACACCATACAGTGACTTTGAGCGGGTGTAATGGCTCTTCGTGGGTTACACGTGGATTTTCAGTGCCCCAGAAGCGTAAATTTTGCTTATTTACTTACCCGCTAAGATGGAAATGGGCCTCATCACTCATGATTATTTTTGATGAAAAATCGTCTTCCTCTTGGTGGTGATTAAGGATGGCTTGAGCGTATGTTAGACGCGATTGGCGGTCAGCAGCTAACAGCTGATGCACCGTCTGGACTTTGTACGGAAACATCTTCAAATCTTGTACCAAAATTCGCTGTAAAGACCGTCGACTGATACCCATTTGCGTGGCACGTCGTCTGTTCGATGTCGACGGCGCTTCAATGACATCCTCGTTTACAGCAGCAATAGTCTCTGCAGAACGGCTACTCCGGGGTCTGCCACGCCTGGCAGCATCTCGTGTTGGGCCAGTCTCTTCGAGGCGAGCGGCTAAACGTCGCAGTGTTTCACCAGTAGGCGTTGGACGGCCAGGAAATCTGCGACGAAATTCACGTTGTGCCAAAGTCACCGACCGATTATTGGTCAAATAAATAGTCAGCAATATTCCGCGTTCTGGAGCAGTGTAGCGTAACATTGTTTATTAACGTGTATTTCGCATGTGTTTACTACACAAATGTAAAAACAGAACTGACATTAGGGGCCAATCGCAAAATGTATTGCATTTTCTGATAGGAGGATTACTTTAGCGCCACCTTGTAGAACAACTGAGCTTCATTGGGTCTACTTGGTGTTACTTTGCTGATTTGATATGAGCAATTTTTATCTTACCACTACTATATTTGTATGTCATATGTACGTAAAAATAGTACGGAATTGAATATATCGGGGTTTGCCTCCAAGGTTTGTTTTTCTCGTAGAACTTAACTCGATTAATTTTTAAGTTGTCAAACATGTACGCTTACATACCTGAATATTTTTCTTTTATTTATGTGTTTATTGCTTTTTCTGTTTACCTTAAGATAAGTACACTTAAAAATTCCATTTGAATATCAGTAATCGCATTTTCAGGCTATACAATCTTTGATATTTTTTACAACTACTCATGTACAGGTAAACTTAGCTAAGATAAAGTGTTATAGACAAAGAATTGTTATAGCTGACATTTAAAACTTCTATTATTTATTTATTTACAAGGAAATTTACTTTAAAATAATTACACTGTGGATTAATTTTTGCGTTGTTATTAAAGACTTCAAACAAACGAACTCTAAACGTCAGTATTCATACTCAAAATTTGAAGAGAAATTCTTTGTATAACTTAGCACTTTAACACTTGTTCTCTGTGGAAACTTATTTAAAAGAAGTATCAATCAAAAACTGCTGTTAGAGGATTAAAATATGTTACAGAAATATTAAAACTTAGCTCCAGCTCTAAAGAAAAACCACGTGATATATTTTTCATTATTTCTGTTGCTTGAAAGTACTTTACTGTTGCTGTAAATTTTCTTTGAGAAATAATTAACCGAACGGAGTTTTTTATAAATAAAAATAGTTTTTGAAAATAATTTCATTTAACGCATGCAGTTTATATAGCTGAAAATGTGCACGACGTCAGCACAAAAAATATTAAAAGTCAATGCGAATTTAGTAAGTGCATAAGACCGTAGCCGAGTGTGTAAAAGAATGGCAAAAATTAACTGGATCTTCTAGCTACTCCAAAATGTGCAACAGAACGATTTCGGGCGTTTTCGGGATCATCCTGGAACTATTTCAGGATCATTTTGCCACTTGTTCGATATCATTTGGGAACCGGTATCGAAATGATCCCGAGCTAGTCGAGAGATTGTCCTGAACGACGTCCATAATGGTATCAAAATAGTTCCGTATTTCAGTCTTAATATACAAACTACTAGGAGTTTTCCAATAAAACTTGGTAGGAATGTTTTATTAATGTTTCTTTCACTAAAACTATCACGTATAGACCCACCAGTGAAATGTACTACTCAAGCTGTTTGTTGTTAAATTGTATGTTAATTGCATACAAAACTTTCAATAATGAATTCAATTTTTCGCTTATATTTTTATAAATAAATGATTCATTATATATTCGCACTCAGTTCTCTTTATTTTTACTTGATTAATATATTGTTTAACGATGAACAACTCGTTAAAAAATTTATCGTTAAATTTATTCATATTTCAAGACGTTCAAAGAGCAAGCCTATAATAGGTAAAAATTAGCAAATTGAATTAAGAAATGTAAAAGTTTTATATCGGGCTAATTGCAAAATTTCATTCGATCAATTTCGAAACTTTAACAACAAATTACTCGAAAAATTATGAGTCTCCTCGCGGAACGGTTTGCAGTTTTGTGATGTGTTTCAAAAATGTATCTCGCTGATAATTTTTTATCAAAATAGTTTTATAATATCAGTCTCAAAATAACAGTAATCCACTACTTAAAAAATGTCTAGCATGCTGTAATAAATATCAATCGACTTTTATAATTCTTACAAAAATTTGGAAAACTTATTTAAAAGTCCATCATTTGTATAAACGAGAGTTGCCTATGTACATACCTCAAAGTACAAATTGCTTGTTTACTAGAAGAATGTAATAATCCCAATAAAAATTATCAAATTAAGGCTGCAGAAATTACCCTTAACTCTTC
Organism: Anomoia purmunda; assembly: GCA_951828415.1. Taxonomy (NCBI): domain Eukaryota; kingdom Metazoa; phylum Arthropoda; class Insecta; order Diptera; family Tephritidae; genus Anomoia; species Anomoia purmunda. The sequence goes on from OX639994.1 coordinate 85,378,345, forward strand.
TAGGTTGTGTAAAATTTTCATAGCTGTGCGGTTTTTTACTATGGGTGTAAGTAAATTCCAAAGTTTAAAGTCGTTTTCCTGGAGCTTTACTTGTGGGTTTTAAAGACTTTATTTTTAGATATACATACATATATGCACTTGCATTGTATATCCATATGTATGTGTGTATTATCTGTACATATGTATGTAAGTATATAAACATATTCTATATACATACAAGCGTAAATAAATACATAAGTATATGGGTGTAGTGCTCTTATGTTCGTTTATACATATGTACATGTAGCGTGTGTTCATTCGGTGTGTCCCGGGTTCAATTCCTAACCAGAACAAGTAACATCAAAATTATAGAAAAGTCATTTTCTAATAGCGGTCGCCCCTCGACAGGTAATGGCAAACCTCTGAACGTATTTCTGAAATAAAAACAAACTTCTCACAAAATTCATCTGCCGTTAGGAGTCGGCAAGTTTTGGCTGGATAAATTTTTACTTGTGATAATTTGCCAGTAGGAAAAACAGATGGTTGAAAGTATTCAGTCGATCACATATATAAAAGAATTGTTAAAAACAAATAAGTATTTTCATTAAAAAAGCCGAAAAGTGACTTAATATATAAAAGTTTAACAATTTCATGAAGTTTATTGAGTTCTTATATTACTAAGAGGCTCAGAATTATGGTGAAAAGAATACAGAAAGTGGCGCAGATTGTGGTACCGCTAATCCTCTCTTGAATATTTTGACAGAATTTTTACGTCACAACAGATTTTGTTTACAAAAACCGTGTTTGTTTGTATTCTTTCCGATGTGTAAACCAATATTAGTAAATATTTTTTCTAACATGTACTTTATACCTTCTTTCCACATTATACTTCTCAGTCCTCTCCAACAGTAAATCTGGTGTGACGTCACAGTCAAATTACTCTCCGAATCACAGATCAATCAGCGTAACCATGTATTCTAGCATTCTTGGCACAGAATCTGTGTGTTTGTCCGACATCTTTTGCCGGAGTGGCTTCAATTAAATTAACACATTTGAGAAGCAAATTGTGAATTCTGGAGAATTTTGAAATTTAATGCCTTCGGTTTTTGAATTGCGCGCCAAGCGAAAATCAGGTGTAACAAAAACTTGCAACTTCTTATTGATTTGCGTTTTCGTTTTGTACGGCATTTATATCTCACAGAGAGTAAAACCAGAAATTTGGTTATTGGCAAGCTACTGGATATTTTTTTTACTGGAAATGTATGTATGTATGTGCATGTGCTTATTCTTATATCCATTGTTATCTTTACTGTTTGCTGTTATCTTCATATCGGTATTTGTTTTTTAATATTGTACAATAAATAATATACATACCAAATAACATCTCAACTCTAATTAACAATTGAATGGTTATTTGTTATTGTTTACATTTAAGCTGACCATTCTGCTTTGCCCTCATTCATTTGCATAATTTAATACGCATTCACTTCACTGAATCTCAATTTTATTACTGATAAAATTGAGGGATAAAAAGTGTATAGGAGGGTTACTATTAACATTTCTGGCCATGGACATTTGTAGTATTGACAGCTGACATTTCCATTGCAAAAGTTTATTGATAATCTTGGAAAATACTTTGAAAAACAATAAAACCTTTTTAAGCCACCAACGTCCATATTACCATTATTCGGCCCGTTATATAAATATTCACCCTCGTATACATATTCAGATACGCCTCCGAAAGGAATTAGTCACGTACTATTGACTTCATTTCTGGATTGCTTTCCAATCAAAAGAAATTAAAAAGATTTTAAAAGTATATTTTTTTATATTTTACCCGTCCGCCAATTGTTTTGAGTTTTTCATCAGCAATAAAAAGATTTCTTTAGCTTTTTCAATTTAATGTGATTTTCAGTGTCATTTAAATTTCTTCCGACTATAGTACGGTTGACGACGGTGTTTTTATCTCCTCCGATTACCTATTGACTAATCCTAATTTATGCATTTGAGCATTATGACGGATAAATTGCGACCGAAGAGTAATTTTTTTTTTCGGAAAGTAGTTCAATAGATTTAGTGAATCATTTTTGTATCAGTCTCTCTAACAGGAACAACACCTACCATAAGAAGGCACTCCACATCACGCCGTGCTATCAGCGCCATGTTTCACCATTTTGATTGTGCACTATTTATTGCGTTGCAAATTTTTTGGCCACCATAAAGATAATATTCAATCACGGCGGGCTGAATACAAAACGTGGCGGCGTCAACAAAACCTCAACAGGTGGAGCTGTAGGTGTTTTTCAGTTAACCACGTGGCGTTAAATTACATATTGCTAAATGACGATTGCACAGATTTGGATAAGATTTGCCACATATGTATATGTATTGTGATATATAGGAGTTGCCACCCTTTTAATTCCAAAACTTGAGCTTAAGTAATCACTAAAATCAAATATTTCAATATGATACCCATAAGCTTACTTTTCAAAATATTTCGAAAGGCGGTTGCCACGTCTTAAAACGTAAATTAAGTCAAACCAATAAATTAAATTAAATTATACACTATGGATGTTAAACGAAAAGGTTTGAGGAAGCCTAATTTCTGAAATATGTTTGCAGAGGGCTGCCATATGTTTAAAAACTTAATTAAAATTATATTAAGTTAAATCAAATATTGCGATACGGGTAGCAAACGAAGAACGATATGGTTTTCAAAGGAAGTAGGCCTAAAATAAAAGTTAAATTAAGTGTGTAAGATAAGAGGGATGCCACCTGTTTTCGAATGATGATTTAATTTAATTGGTAATGTAACAGAAATTCTTCAGTACTGATATCAAACGAAAAAGTTTTAAGAAAGTTTTGTTTGAGAAATACTTTTCGAGAGGTTTGCCACATTTCTAAAAAATTTAATTTAAATTAAAACTACAAGATAAATGAGGCATTAATACAGGTCTAAACCGAAAGAGATTTAAGAAGGCTTAGCCTCGAAAAAATTATGAGGAGTTCTCAACTCTTTGAGAAGTAAACACAAATTAAATAATAATATACGTGAAATCAGGATATCTCACATTTCTACAGAGTTGCAAAAAGATTTTTGAAAGCAGTTTATAAAGAGCTGCCAGCTTGCCAAGATTAAATTAAAAAAATAAATTAAAGAAATTGCTCAGATTAAGGTAAAGACTTTCAATACTAGATAGTGATAATAAGAGTTCACTATTGTCTGATTACGTGGTGCATCTATAACAATAAATTGGGTTTCACAAAATACGAATTGCATGCCGCCCTGTTGCCAATGACAAACAAGTTTCAGTCACCAGCCGTAATCGGCAATTATAAAAAAGTGGTAAATATTTACCCCTTTTTAGGAAAAAAAATAAAATAAAAGTTGTCACATTTGGTGAAATTACTTATTTCTTTCGAGCTAAGTCGCGGGTAAAAGTTTGTCTATAATAAAATAAAACTCTTCTTTGTTATTTAATGGAGTTAAGGGAACTTTCGCTAACCCTGTTGAGATTGCAGTACCTTAAGAAGATATTTTATTCCCCAAGCCATTCATATCTTAGTATGCTAAATTCGTGCCCACTACTGTAATTATGTAAATATGTATATAAGCAAAGTAAACTGTACAAAAAAATATCTATAAAATACTCTAATAAATTTTTGAATACTTGCTATGAGTGCATTTCAGCGATGGAAAAAATTCAGAGTGTATTTATAAACTCATTATGCATATTTGAAACTCTCCTTTTTGTTTTCGTATTTTTCTGATTGTTCTTAATAAACCAGCTTTTCGATTGTTTAAAAAATGGGAATGTTCGGAACGCATTATATTCCATAAAATAATTCAAAAATAATAATGTAGCGATAGTAATATCATTATTTTCAGTAATGAGCGTAAACATATGTAGTTCAACTAAGCTTTAAACAGTGGTAGTGAGAATATGTCCAATAAATCAAAACCTAATACAAAAATTATAAAATGCGATAAGGATGAGTATTTTAAGGAATATGGCTTAAAATATAACAAATTTCTAAATATAGAACACATTTCTATTGCCGAGGGGGTGGGGGCTCCTTTGACTGCCTACGGGCTTCTCCTGGACAGATGGGCTTTATGTCGTCTCAGCGAGCGCTGGGAAATTGCCACGACATGCAGAATTGCAAGGTCCCTCTGGCCGAGAGTGGACCGTAGGCGCTCAAGGGAGCTGATGTCGCTTACTAAGCGACAACTCTCGACCCTGGTTGGTGTTTTGACTGGGCATTGTCCGTTGGGTATTCACGCGGTAAGGCTGAAAATAGTCTCTGACCCTTTCTGCCGCAGCTGTATGGAGGAGGATGAGGTGGATTCATCTTGTCATTTTCTGCTCAGCTGCCCTGCATTTGCGAGACTGAGGTTCAAGTACCTGGGCTCGTACTTCTTTAGCTCTCCAGAAGACCTTTTTGGAGTGGAGATTGGTAATTTGCGTGACTTCATTCGGGGCACGCAACGTTTCTCAGGTTAATCTTTCCTGACTTTCCGATTCACGTTACCGTTCATAAATTTAGGTGGTATCACAACGGACTCTTACTATGTCTAAGTGAGTTCCCTTTGGGGAACTACCACAGTAACCTAACCTAACCTAACCTATTGCCGAATATAGTTAACTAAGTATTCAGAATATTCAATTTTAATTAGTAAAATTTGTTTACCTCCACTACCACTAAGATTGTAATTGAATGTTGGTTTTACTATCACCCGAATAATATGATTATATTTATTAACCAGAAAACTATCGTTATGCCCATTTTTGTATTAATTTCGAAGATTCTGTATTAGTTAGTGACGGCACAATTAATCGAAAAAATGGCTTGTAATCGGTTATGCCCGATTATTTCCCTTCGATTAACGGAACAGCTAACGGAATAATTTTCCAAATAATCGAAAGCACACTATCCAAACTTGACCACTCACCCAATAGCCTCTGAATTAAATTTACCTATTTAAAAATAGCCATTCTAACCACCCAACATCATTAAAAACCACTAAATATAATTCATTGTATGTGTGATATGGAAGAAAACGCGCAAGACATTTTTTTCAAAATCAATGGAATAATTTATTGGGCTATAAAACTGTATACTTAGAACTGCTCTGAAAACTATTTTTTATAAAAAAATAATAAAAAATACACACATATGAGGTTTTAATTTGAAACTATTTATTTTATTGTATTTTGTGAGTCAAATAAATAATAAAGATAATTAAAACATTGTGTGGCAGTGAAAATATCCTCTCAGATAGACATAACTGAAGTTGTAGCATAAGAAAATAATATCATACGATACTCTGGGTCATGTGAGAGCGCTGTCAAATAATGAATTTTTTATAACATTTTCCAGAGGTATGAATGCTGGAGATTTTTGAAATTATTATTGGGTATTTTGCAGGGTGCACTGAATTTCGAAGATCGCGCCTTTAGAGGTAACGCTAATTTGGTTTGGCCGATTTTGACAATGCGCAACTGCACTAGACAAACCTTTTTTTAAAATCTCTGCTATTAAATAATTTTTTTTACTTTACACTTTCTCATTGAAATATTGGAAGTTATTCATTCTTCTTTCCACCGTATACATACTTGCTTACAAATGACGAGTTCTATCACTTCACCGCGGGAAGGCGCAATCGTAGTTATAATAAACTCGGCTATAAAGTTAGTAACAGTTTTATTATATAATTTTTGTTGGGTTATATGTCAAATTAAGCTGAAATTAACTTTAAAATCGACCACGTGTCAATACCTTTTGAGCAGCGCACAAACGACTTCGTTGTATGAGTACCAATAATTTTCCTTATCCATAATGAAGAATATATGCATGTAAATATGTATTGCTCTATAATTCCAAAAAATTAATTTCTTTTTGCAAAGTATACCATGCCACGTTTTTTTTAGTGACAAAAATAAACTACAATACAAGCAATGAGCGGAAACTTTTTATGCGCGTGTCATTTAAATTTAAATATGTATGTATGTATGTACGTCAAATTTTCTACGCATTTCCAACAGGAATGGGTACCAAGTGTTCTTGAAAGTTTTTTGGTCTATTTAGTTTATTATTAACAAGATTTCGCAATACTAAATTTTCGGAATCAATTGTGAAGGTTTTTTTTCTGCCTAGTGAAGTGAAACATAAATACATACATACATATCTAAATAAGCGTGCATTGGTGATTCGTACGAAATTTCCCACGAAACTAGAAAAGAATATGCCATCAGAAAATTTGCTAATACTTTGCGTGGGGTTCATTAACATACTTGCCCAAATGTCTCCAAATAAGTACATACATATTTTAGTATACCCATCTGGCTTGTTGAAGACGAAACACATCGGATAATAAAAACCAAACGCTTTCAACTCAACTCATTGATAATAACTTAAACTAGTGATTGGAAAAAAACTGTAATAACTGATTAATCGGTTAATAACACTGCGGAACAAAATTTTGCAGTCGGAGATATTTAAGTCGATTTAGGGTAATTTATGGGCGCTGATTACGAAAATAATATCAGTTTTGTCGAATTGGCTCTAGTTTTTCAGATAAAGACTCTTAAATATTTCACGAAAAAACCTAATTAAAAATACCAATATGAATTTAAATTATATTTTTATTGCGCGCCTGTATAAAAATAATACAAAATTAAAAAAAAAATATATTCTTTTCATTAATTAATTTTAAAAAAATTACAAAAACCTTTTCTGTAGGACCTCTTATGATGTCGTTGCTCAGGACAATCCCGTATTAAGTTCCAGCAGTAGTCTGCCATCATGTGGTCGTCCCATCGACCTTGGTATCTTTCTTCCATTATTTTTATGTCCTGGTGGAACCGTTCACCTTGTTCCTCACTGTAATCGCCTAGGTTGTCCGGGAATTTGTCCAAATGACTATGTAAATAATGTAATTTAATACTCATTTTAGCTCCCAGTTTGCGAAAATTGAGAAGCATATCAGCAACTAGTTTTGTATAGTCTGGTGATTTATGATTTCTCAAAAAATTTTTTACTACATTAACAAAGCTTAGCCAGGCTTCAGATTCAATTTTGGACATATGGTTTAAGAATTCAGTATCTTTTAGAAGGGTACGAATTTGAGGACCATCGAAGACTCCTGCTTTTAATTTTTCCATACCAAGGAATGGAAATTTTTTGCACACATATTCGAAATAGTCACCTGTCTTATCGAGGGCTTTGATGAACTGTTTCATTAGCCTAAGCTTGATGTGAAGTGGTGGAAGAATGATTTTTTCTCGGCTTATCAGTTGGTTGAAGTCGTCGAATTAATGTTTAGTTGTATTAACTCACCCGACTTAACCGGCTGCCCTTGTTCTCTTGCAAGAGAAATAAAATATTAAAACCAACGAACTACTTGTTTTAATAATTTATATTATTCCAACTTATTGAGAAATAATTAAATTAATACTACAACTGGAACTGCTTCATATAATTTTTTTTTCATTAATTTTTTAAGTTTCGTTTATCTCAAGAACTAGAGCCAATCCAAAAAAAGTAAGCCTGCTACAAATGTTAATAAAAACTATTAACAAAATCATGACCGCAGTTTTTTTTTTAATTTTTGTTACGCAGTGTAATTAATCGAAAGCATGCGGTATTAATTCCGATTAATCGTAAAACATTAGCCGATTAACCAGTCGTTTTGATTAAGACCAAGAAAAAATGGAAGGCATTTAAACTTACGCTTCGAATTCAGTGCCTTACATTTTTAGCCAATTCTTAAGAACAAAATTTAAGTATAACAATTCCGGCAAGTGTTTCGTATTAAGTCTATTTAGTTTTTCCGTAGCGATAACACCCGCTTTGGATATTGCATTTTTACTAGTTTTGGCTATTTCTCTTGTGCTTGCCTGATATTAGATCTATGTCTACCAAATAGAGCACCGATTTTTACGGGGTTTATTAACCCATTTTCATGTTTGGAACATCTGATCTATTCATATACGAGTAGTATTTAGTTCAATATTCGAAAAATCTATTAAAAATTGTAAAATAATAAAATCGCTTTTCGTATACTTTATAATACAAATGTACATTGGGGTGCATCATTATCTACATAAACAAAGGTACTGCTTTTCCATCGAAATTATAAAATGTATTATATTTTAAAACCTCTACTCAAATATTTCGAAAAAATATTTAAAAATATTATTAGAAAGAACCTATAAAAATGTAATTTTTAAGGTAAAAAATCGGCATAAAAATCTTTTAAGACAATTTTCAACGGAATCACATAACTCAGTAAAAACTTTACCGATTTAGACTTAAAGGTGGAATTATTGGGAATGTATTTGCTCAAACTTTTTATTTAGTTTATTTGTGTTAATTGTGACGTAATTATATATATGAAAGAGAAAGGTGAGATGGATGATCATCATTAATTGTTGAATTAAGATGTGTTGATTGATTTGCCAACAAAATAAAGCATGAATGGACTTACATCTTTACAAAGGAATATAAGGAACTAAATTTCTGAAGGTAATTTCAAATCGGTCCAGGTAACGTCTTAAAAGAATTTATAGGTCGGGTGGAAAAAATCGCAACTTTTTTTTGATGAGGCACCCTAATGTATAGACATTAATGACTTTTATGAATTTCAGCCTACTGTAAGTCTAGTTATAAACAGCTCTAAACATGAGCGCTTCTTTAAGAACACGTGTGTCATATTTGGTTTACGTTGGTATACACTAATTCATGTTTTTAAAGCTTAAGCCATAAGAATGGAAATTTTTTAACCTGATTTACCAGATTTTATCGGCTTATTGATTTCCGAAACACAACATAATATCGTTCGTATGTATGTGCATATTAAAAATGTCAATAGCTCGGTAAAACACTAAATTTTTAGTTTGATGTTTAATTGTACATTTTAATATGAACTGGCCCAAATTATGCACAGCCATAGTTTTCAGGAGAAAGAAAAAACAAGTTACAACTACAGATATTGGATAAATCTTGAACTAAATATTACACGTTGAAATGTATCGAAGAGAAAAACCAGTTCTGTCTTCTTTATACTTATGTATATTTTTATTATGTTAAATTACATTTTTCCTACCTATTTAGTTATTTTATTTTACTAGCTAGTGAATATTGAGCTAGACGGTTTAGTTTTTTTTAGCACATACTGAAGTACATACATACATACATACATACATAAATGCTTACATATTTTGTTATGTTTTTATACATTAGCATATTCGTAATCTGTTAAATGATTTACATACTTACATATGTATGTAAAACAAAAAGGGGGTGTGTTTATCTAGACGCTTGGCATATGAAACTAGGCCAGATACATACATATATAAAGTTTATATGTATCTGCATACATATGTACATATGTATGAATTAAAGATAAACTTTTGTTTACCTTCTACTAATGCACAAGTACGCCTCCGGACATGCATTTAAAAAATCAGACATTTAACATTGTCAATGTTTTTTATTCAGACCTCCTGATCTTAATAATACCTAATAATAATTTGGTGCTCACATCATATGCTGAACTTCTACAATTTGTGGTGCGTGTCTTGATGTTTTACCACAAATTGAGGGGCGTGCAGTTTTACGCCGACCAGGGCACTTCATGAAACCGATTGCGTAGCAAAGGCCCATAAAAATTGTAGTAAAAAAAGTAATAAATCGTAACAAAGAACTAAAGTGACTCAAATTCGCAACGTGATAATTTCTTTCGTTATTTTTTTTATAAAATGTAATATAACAAATTCATATAAATCAAAATTTTATACTTTGTACAAAATGTACCAAACTTTCATCAAAATGTCGAACTTTTTTATTCGAATTTTCGGAACATTTTTGGGAATATAATTTATGGCTCATTGAATTTCAAGATAATAATGTGTTTTACACTCACCGACGCATGTCGGTAACCTTGAAATTGTCGAATTGAGAATTCCAGCCGGTTGAGAACGTTATTTATTTTTCACGATGGCGTTTGGCCTCATTTTATAAGTAAACCAACGTATAACCCCTTCTCGCCCATTATGAATTGAATGAAAGCGTAGTGGAGTAGTAAATTCTAAAATTTTTGAAAAATCTTATCAATTTTACTAAGATCGTAGCCAAATTCCAACACCTACGGCGACTACGAACTGCCAAAGATTTTTTTGGGAAGCTTTTTCATGTCAGAAATACAGTCGGAGGTTTGCCATTGCCTGCCGAGGGGCGACTTTTGAATAAATTAAGATATTTTGAGAATATAAATACAGAATGCTTTAAAATTCATCGTCAAAGTTAATATATTTTTGAAAAGCGCAAACACTCATTACTCGAAATAAATTACTGAAAAATGATTAGTAACGAATTATCTGAAATGAAAGGAAAAGAGGGTGATAAAAAGTTGTACCTCAGTAACCGCTTTACCAATCTCTACTAAGATTTTAAATGCATCTGAAAGAAAAACAAATAAACCTTAAAATAAATACAAATACAGGATCTCGGAATAACAAGGATCTTTAAATTTCATTGCTAAATTATACCTTTGATGATACTGCAAAAAATGAGTACTTAAATGAATTGACTTTTTGACCTGATTTAAAAAATAAATTGTGTTTATTTTCTTTTCCAATAAAATAATAGGAATAATACTACATAATTTTTGGTGATATGATAAAAAGCTATTGATATGTTAGTTTTTCTTGATGGTGTGGTAATGATATTTTTATTCCTCACGAGTCGTGCTGGACTTGCTACGCGATTGCTTCTTTTATATGAGACTTAACATATTCTTTGCCGTTTTATATTTCATATACATACATATATTGCTTCTGAAAGATGGCTCGTGACGATAGTTTCAGTAACATCTGCCGAATGGCTAATTGCCATTTGCTTTTTGATTTGATGTAAATTAACCCACAGGTATTTTACCCCTTAATTCTTTCAGATCCCAACGAAGCTCCTTTTAGCCTCTGAAGCTTAAGTTTCATGTTTTGTAGAGACATTATTACAATACACTAGAAAATAAATTCACTGCTAATTGAATCAACACAAAGTACTTTACTCCTTAAAGTCGGGAAACTACTTTCGTTCAACTCTGTATTATACATTGGATTATTAAACAAATCACTAATCATCAAAACCTCCCAAACTAGTGATCCGAGCTTAATAAAAAAAATATATTTTCTTAATCTGTACGTACTTATATTCGCTTTATCGAACGTTTTCATGAAATATTTGATTTTTGCAACGATTGATAGAAATGAAAAACGTGTACTGCAGTTGCGATGAGAAATGATTTTAAACTATCGGCTCTACTAGATGGCGTCGGTGCCGAGATATTTAGAAAATCCTTATTTATAGCCCAATTCAGTTCAATTCTTATCAGCTTTATGCAGTTAAAAACAATGACCCGTAGTCATAGTCGAGATAAAGTTGACTCTTAAAGCGGCTGCCGTAGCCGAGTGTGTAGCGAGTTCAAATTCTGGCCGGGGCAAGTAACAGCAAAAGTTATAGAAACATTGTTTCTAATATCGGTCGCCCCTTGGCAGGTAATGGCAAACCTCCGAGTGTATTTCTGTCATGAAAAAATATCTCACCACAGAATTCATTTGCCAAACGGAGTTGGCATAAAACTGTACGCCCCTCAATTTCTGGTGCAACATCAAGATGTACACCACAAATTGTAGAAGAAGTTCGGCGATATGGGATGAGCGCCAAATTATTAATATACATACATATGTATTTTTAAGTTCGGGTACTTATTTGCAAACTACCGTTATGCTCTAAAGTTAGCGGTGTCACACTAATTTTCCAAAAATTTTGATTTAACTTATTTCTTACAACCCTATACTGTTATAAAATTAAAACAAAATATCTCATTTTTTAATTTTGTAAATTACCGTTATATGAGAGGGTTTTGTCCGATTTGCTTATTGAGTTTCGAATTTCACATGCTCTTTAAAGCCGAGTACTTTCATTTAAATACCCTACCTCTTGACATGTTACCACCTGGTGTTTGAACAGCTCGATTTCATATTTGTGGCTCTCGAATCAAATTTACCAAGTACGTACATAATTACTTGTGTGCATTAGAGGGTTAAGGTTGTAAGAGGAAAATTTATTAACTTCTGGAAAAATACTACAACGCCATAACAGGTAAACAATGTAACAGCAAAAGGCTGTGGGTAACTCGTAAACAGGGTATATTGTACTTTAGAGGGATGAATGTAATGCGTCTGCGTTAGCGTACGCAGCTTCGGTTTACTGCGCAGTATTGACTAAAATTTTCTCCCAGCAGCGTCAAAGCAGCGCAGTTTTCGTAACGTTGCAAGAATGTTTGCTTTCGTTGGCCTACGTGCCGGCGAACATGACGACATCAAATGCCAAGATGGGTAGCTACTTATATAAACAAATTTCTACTCTCTTATAGCATATGGAATTGCACGTAGTATGTACAATGCATATCTACATACATACATATGTACATATGTACTTACATATATATGTATGCAGATTCATAAAATACTAAAGGAATACCAACCTCATTTTAATAACTAAGTTCAGTATAGTTAGTTATATACATATATACATATATACTTCTTAATATTTAATATTATATTTAATAGAGAATCTTCCAGTTTTAGGCCTTCTCCAACTCTTTAGCGAAAAGGGAAAATGCCTAATTAGTCACACAGTATATCACACACCTTGGATTAACCATTATGTATATATTCACGTATGTATTTATGTACTTATGTTTATCCATTTGTACGAATGCGTTTAGTGTATAAAATAAGTAATAATCTTACTCACGCACATACCCTGTCGGTAAATCGAGTACTATGGAATTGATTCGCTGCTATTGAAATTAAATTGATAGTTTGTTCGCAAAACATAGAAAGATTCCGCTGCATCTCTTTTTCGATAGCTTTAAACCAGCTCTAAATTCCACAAACAAAAACTAAGGGCTCTCCCAAACAAAGCACAAAAGTAGGCCCAGAAAGTTTTTATAAACTTATGTCGATTACGAAAATTTGTGCAAGGCGAATTGCGCAGTAATTTTTAACCAACTTTGAAACAACAAAACACGGCATATAAAATATAGAAAGTTGTATGTAGATCTCTTGATTAAAGTGTTCTCAAAAGCTTTTTGTTGACAAACACATTGAAATAATTTTTAACCTTGCCCAGTTTTGTTGTAGTTATTTAGATGGGTTTCAATCCTTTTATTTTGGTATGTTTTGCATAACATATTTTATTTATATAAATTGTTTAAGAGGTATGCCTTTCCCACGAACACATCAGGGCAAATATACATACATACTTAGCATATTCTAAAAGCTTTTTTTTCATATACTTTGCTTTATATTACACAATCTATAAGCTTTAATTGTAATGCTAAGTTTTCCCAATGAATGTTCCTTATTTGCGCTTTAAATTTTTAATAGGCGGCAACCCTGTTCAAGAGTATGTCGTGGCTAAATAATTCTCAATAACAACATTCATTTGATATACATTTTGCTATGTTTACTTTACAAAAATTATATTTATTTTAACTTCTTAAAAGCTGGCAACCCTTTTCAAGAACATATCAGTAAGCCTGCGTTTTACCACGATTTTACTTTACTTTAAATAATATACATGTATGTACACATGTACTTATTTTAACTTTTTGATTAGGTTACAACATTACCCGCCTATTAATTTGCTATACGCTTTGATTTAACGACTATATACTATGTACATGTATGCATGTATGTACATATGTAACTAAATTTTACTAACTTTACGCCGCTTATCTGGTATGATTGTCAGAAGGTGGCATAATTTTTAACCAATTTTATCAAATTCCTCATCTACAGTAATATTCTTTTCCAATGGGGGTTTCGGTTTAGAAATCGGTTCTCTAATAAATGTGTACTAGTATAAGTTTTGATTTTAAAATAAAAATAAGAGCTATCAGTCAAAAGATATTAATCGATTAATTGAGGTTTCCGATTATTTTTGCTTACAATGTTAAAATAAATAATAATAATAGCATACTCAATTATTATACTTTTAATTCAACGGTACTTTCGTAACTAATCGATAGAAGTTGCAATTAGTTAAATTAGTAAATTCGATACAATTAAATCTCATTTTGAAAATAATTATTCGATGAAAGCTATTAATTTGAATAATCTTTCCATACCTAGCTTCGTAACAGCTCTGTTAACTTACATATTTCAAGGGGATATACTAGTTTGTATAAAAAAGTTTCGCCTGAGAAGATGCCTAGTAAATATTTCGGAAAAATAATTATCTAAAACATTTTAATTTAAAAAAATATTCGAGCTAACTTTTTCAAATCCATCTAGCGATTCATTACTGGAGATGTATTCTATCAGAAAATATTAACAAAGTCCGAGCTGGTTTGAGTTACCATAAAATTGTGCACTGTGTAATAAGAAGAATCAGCGGCGAATGCTAACAATTCACTAAATAAAAATAACGACATCGATAGCACCTTCGTTACTACTCGATGGGGTGAAGATGTAAATGACGATAACGTTATAGATACAGATATCGATAAGGGGAATTAAAAAGCCAAAAAAAACTAAAATTAAAAATTATGAATGTATGTATGTAAATGTAATTAATTGCATTGCTGCGCCATGTATGCTGCTCATAATACTATTCATATTTTCTAGTATGTTTGTACTTATTAAATTATTTAGTCTAGAAATCTATATGTGTGAAAACTAATTGATGAAATTAAATAAATAAGTAATAAACTATCTGTTCTAGGCTTATTCCCTGCAAGAATATGGTGATAAAGTTGCCAATAGTATACTCTCATTCCTAATATCAGCAATAACTGTCAGATTACCGTTCAAATGACTGCGTCATATGCCAGAGTGAAGCAACCGGATTATTATACCATTGCTCACCGTTAGATGAGCAAGAAATGGACAATCACCATTTAGGTTAATTTCACATACAAGTGAAAGAAATAACAAAGGCAAATTTATATTAGGTGATGAAGAATGCCCAACAAAAAATTCAGTATTTTGTTTGTCTTTTTTCGACTGAGTTGTCAAATTATATATACTTTGTTGTTTGAAGGCCATTGAGCGGAGCCACCATGGCATCAAACAAAAAATGTACATGAAATATCATTTATCTAAATGTCAAATCTGAAACTTTTCAGCGCTGATGGTTTTATAAGCAGCACTGACCCTGTAAGAAGAACAAGAGTGAGTAGTAAAGCTATATGTTTTTATATTTGGTTGATGTGTTAGAGTGTAATGCAAGATCACTCGTTTACGAAAGGAAAATTCCGACTGGGCATGAGTAATTTAAATGTATGTACGTACGCAAACGTGTTTTTGACCTTCGTGGAGAAACGCCAGTGAAAGCTCAATTGCCGCACGTGTTGGCGCCTATTTTAAGATCACGCCAACGCCATTTCTACGACGTATTAAAATTACGTAGATATATTGTATTTATGTATGTAAATTAGCATATACATTAGAAACATACATACATACCTATAAAATAAGTGTGCAAAACTGTCAAAATGTATTATTTTGTAGCCGGCAAAACTCATTCAAGCATGCTCCGCAAACCGCACGTTTTGCATTGCTTACTAATTGCTAAATATTTTTGATTAATTTTAATGAAAAGAGTTAATGTTAATATTTTCTGCTCAAGTAGTTTTTGATAAAATATCAGTAATTTAATATGTACAACAAGTCAAAGTTGAAGTACCTATTTTGATAAAAACAAATCGCATTTAGAGGTTTATTTAATCAACTGCATACATATACAATATTTGTATTTGCAAATATTTCAATGAAAATTTTGAATTTAGCCCCCAGTCGTTCGTTAGCCTCTCTGCTATTGTTTTTCTTTTGGTGTTTTTTTTTTTGCATTGATCCGCAGCAAATACTCAGCGGAGAAAAGTCACACGCAGCGTATGATATTTTGCTATGTATGTATGTATGTATAGCTGTTGCATACCTATTTATGTAAATGTAAACAATTTACATCTGCACACTTACATATAAAAATTTGCATTTTGTTTACATCTGCTAGATAGCTGGTGCTCTCATCATTATTCTCATTTTGCGATCAACAACCATCCCATCAACCCCTTTGTTGTAGCCATCAGCGTCGTCTAGACACTGTTGCCACATTGGGTATTTTAAACCAAAATTTGTTGTTTTTTTTTTTACTTTTAAAAATTTGATGCTTTGGTAGTGGATTTCTTCATTTAGATATTTTTTTCGATAGTTACTTTTCCAGTTATCTAACTATAAAAACCAATTTCAAATGTTTTAAAAGAAAACAAATGCTGTTATTAATATAATAAAATCCACAAGTTTTCATTATAACGTCAAATTTTTTAATGTGATTTTTGACCATTTTCGTATTTAATAAAAAAAAATATATATGTATATAAAATAAAAAAAAAACTTATTTCAGCCCAAAACTGCCCATATTCAAAAGAATTTTGAAATTTCGTATTTGTATCCTATTGGACTCCTTAGTTTCACATTTACTTTACTTGCATGCACTCCTTCTGATTTGTAGCAGGTGGAACTAAAATACATAAAGAAAATTTAAAAAAATATTGTTTTGTCTGGTTCTGCCAGTTAGTGTTACTAAAGTGTCGTATAGTTTTTAATTGTTTTTGATTAGATAATAACCAGTAGTAGAGTACAGGGCACGTCATAATAATATTGTTGTATTTCTTTATTTTATTATAAACTTATTACAGGATTTCATAATTTTTTTGAAAAATGTGGCTACATAGTTTTATAGACCATTCAATTTTAGTATTGATGAATGTTTCAAGTAGCTACAAATTAAAGTTGATTTATGATAGTTTTTTAGCTTTTTGCTCGTATTTTTTATGTGGAAAAACAGCGTAGATAGTTTGTAGTCAAATGTAAAAATTGGATTTAAAGCATACAACTCTCAAGAAAAACAACAAATTCATATGAAAATAAGCTCAAGAAATGTTAAAATAAATATTCTTTCTTTACTTATGTCCTTAATTGGTGCTATAACCTCTTAAACGATTTTGGCCGAACTTGTCGTACGATTTGTGGTGTGCGTCTTGTTGTTGCAACACACATTGAGGGACCTACTGTTTTACGCCGACTCCGAACGGAGTCATGCCGGAAATACTCTCGGAAGTTTGACCGCTATTAGAAAAAACTTTTTCTATAATTTTTAATGTTACTTTCCGGGGGCTGGATCCGAACCCGGGATCTACCGAATGAAGCGCGCACATGCTACACACTTGGATACGGCGGCGTATTTATTTGTCATTTCTCGTAGCTTAGCTTAACGAAGTAATTTCTTGTGTTATGAACTTAAATTTTTATTAAAAAATAACTAAATTTAAATAATGAAAAAATAAATAGTTAAAACTTGCCAGTTTGATTTTTTCCTTAATTTTAAAAGGCCTCTGAATTATGAAATTTTGTTTAGAATTTAAATTTCATTGTAATATCGTATATGCGAGATTTTATTGACATATCGGTGTCTTAAGACAAAACCACCAGTTCAATGTGCCTTGGTATGTATGTATGTACATAAATACTCATTGGTTGCTTTTATTCCAATTTGGTTGTTTATTTTCCAGTTTTTGATTATGTTTTTTCTTCGACGAGTGGCAACCGTACATACATATGCTCGTGTAGGGTTAGATATTTGTACAAACTTTCGTATATACTGAACTAGACATGTGCAAATTTTATTGCGCCGTTTTGAAAGTCTCTCCCAACATTTGTTGATTACCCACGCCCGGCATTATTGTAACACTTTACTGATATTATTTGTGCTCGGATGATTATGTTCATATATTTATGTATACACACATACATACATACACACATACATGCATACATAAAGTTTTATTTGTCAATTTTTTAAATGTGAATTTTATTATTTGTCGTCTTTTCGATAGTGTTTTGTATTTTCGTTCTAAGCGGCTATTGCATCAGCCAGTTGCGTCGTATGGTTGTTTATAAATAGTTCAAATATGTACTTTAGATCAGCTCAAGTTGGTATTGGGAAAATTTCAAATATCCTATTGTATTAAAAACAAAGCACCAACTGCATTTTTTTATAATTCGAATAAATGGGGAAATACTCCAACATTCAACATTATAAATAGAATGTTCATTAAATAGTTTGCTGTGCTAGCCTCTATCAAATCTCTATAAAATTATTTTGTACTTGACTTTTTCACAAATTAATGGTGTACTAAGGCTGTCTTCCTCTGCATCTTTTTTAAACAAAAAAACGAAAAATTATTTGCAGAACTCCGAGAACAAGTCTGTCTTTCATTTAACGGTCATCCAATTGAGGTTAGCTTGAATTTTAATTCTTCTAGTCTTTGGTGAAATTAATTACTGGCGGCTCACTCGATTTTACTGTAGATCGGCAGAGTTTTATTGGGTTTAAAATTGGTTAAAAATTACCAATTAAAATTTTCAATAGATAAGCGGTATGGGGTTAGTAAACTTTACATTCTACATAAACTTTTAGCAACATGAAAAAATTATCCACAAAAGGGTGTACTAAGAATTCAGACTAAACAGTTCGAAAGTTTGATAATTTTTTTTTTATTTTGTTGAATTTTTATAAATTTTCTAGAAAGTTTGAAACCTTAACTTGCATGTTTTTTGGTTACAGAAATCACTATTTCATTTGTGTTTAGTTGTTGCTGTTTCATGCTTTATATTTGAGATTTTTCGATAAGAACTTTTGGATTTTGAAAGTTATTCGACGGTCGTTAAAAAGCTAAGAAAACGGTCGAATTGCGACAGTAACTACCAAACCTAGTATGTAAGTATATTAAAATGTGCAACTGCTTTTTCTTATTGTTCTCAAGTACATAAATTTTAGGTATGAGAAAAATAATAAAATTAATTATATAATAAATAAAATTAAATTATGTGAGTAGCAAATATTCTATACTTATCATAAATGCGAACCAGTAGACTCTAGCTGAACAGAACGAAAAATTACAGAATAAACTTGACAAGGGATGACGGAAAATCGTTCCAATATACATACATATGTATGTACATACATAAATCAACTTTCCACCCTGTCGTGAAATAAGAAATTCAAAAAGAAACAAATATTCTCAATATTAGAAAATCGAACTGTTCACCTAGACACTACGCTTTTGAAAAATGTTATAAAATATTCGGAATGCTTTCCAATTATCCGATCCGAAAAAAAAATTTCAGCACCGATTTTTAAGCTGACTCATTTTTATTAAAAAATTCAAACTGTTAAGTTTTTGAGCTAGTCTAAAGTATGTGCTGCATATATTCTGTGCGTATTTCAAGTAATCTTTTGGTTAATTGATAACCCAATGTTTCTTCTTTTCCCTACCTATCACAATCACTACAGCCACTGACGTGTTTCATAGGAAGAATTAAATGAATCATAGGGTATGTATGTATGTATGTATGTATGTATGTACGTGATAATAGCTCAAATCCCCATAACAGCTGCAACTGAACATGTGTATGTATGTATGTACATATGTATATGTATACATACATATATGAACGGCACTTTAGATACACCTGGGTCTACTTAGTACTACTCACCACGGCATAAGCCCAACAGCTTGCTTTCCAACTTTTGATCGCCTGATCTTTGAACCTTGAGGTGCGCTTTACCCTTAAAAACATAATTTTACAATACCGTTTCCGATTACCGGAATGTTACCTGAATCCTCTGCTGAGAGATAGATAACACGAAATTCAAAACTTGAACCCACTAAACAAGCTCTAATAATTGGTAAATATATACCCTACATGCATATCTAAAATATATAAACAACTTCTAATTCTGAGAAATAAATATTTTGCTTTAATGAACAATACTATATTTATATACATATGTACATACATACATATGTATATACAAATGATGTTTCAACGTATAAAATATACCTTTGAATATGCAGTGAAATTGTTTAAAAAAAAATGTAAAAACAAATAGCAAAAAATCCATAGGCCCTCGGACAGAAAAGTCACCCACAAGGTAAGTGAATTCAGGGCGCTAAGAAGAAGAGCATACATACATACATAAGTATGTATGTACATATATGTATATGCTATGCACGCCGATTACGACAAATGGCGACTTCTAAAGCGCTGCACAGTGCGCAATATTTTTATTTATCACTTCCACAAGAGACAAAAAAAAAACAAAACAATAAGAAAAACATCAACACTTTATGTATTATAACTCGTAAGAACGTTTCAGCACACGCTAGAACAAATAAAAACAACAGCGACGCCAACGTCAACGTCAACGCAAGCCCATACAGCAGCAATTGAGCGTTTACGCTCGCCGCTGCGACAACATTACGCTCAAAAAAATTTCCGTATAAATACGAGCGCTCACCAAACCAAACCCAACAGTCAAGTTCAAACTTTCGTTTGACTCTGAACGGACGGACAGTTATCGCAAAAAATCAACGGTCACAGCGAAGTGCGCCACAGCTCATAAATTTAAATTGGTCTTACTTAGCTCATCCTTATCAACAAGTTGGAGAAAATTCAATAAATTTGAAGAGAGTTTGGAAACTTCTTAAGCGTTAATTTTTTGTGCGAAAAGTGTTGAAGTCTTTGTTACAAAATATAAAACATAACCAAAGGTATATAACTTGTGTCTCAAGTGCGTACAGTAGCGGTGTGAAAATTTATACATATCAAACTTATTAGAAAAAAGTCGAAAGAAAATCGTAAAATGTCTGCATCACCAACTGCTCGCCAGGCTTTCAGCCATGTTCTGCCGAAAACCAAGAAAATTATTATCACAGACCCCATTCAAATGCCGGAAGTTTATTCATCAACACCCGGCGGTACGCTGTACTCGACAACACCTGGTGGTAAGTTATCCTCAAAATATCTCGAAAATGCATTTCGTTCAACTTTTCGGAGTGAAGCAAAATACATACATATGTCAATACATGCATACATAGTATGTACATACATAAATACTTGTAAGAAAAGTTTCGTAATTTTCAAGTGCAATAATAAAATTCGAATTTTAAGTATCAGAAGAGAATTAAAATTTTGAAACATTATCCTTTCAACTTCGGCAACAATAAAAATATTTTTTTTGTTACCTGTACATACAATTTGAATCAGAGGTTATCAGAATTTCAGAGTTAAAGTGTTTCAAGGAAATGAAAATAAAATATACGACTTTTCCAATCGATTTACTCAAAATATTAAAAAAAAATTATACGCTTTATTATTCCACAACAAAAACTGTATAAGTTCAAATTTAAAAATTCGTACACAATTTAAAAAACTTCATTTTTTTTAATTTTGGGAATGTAGTTTACACAACTCTAAATTTTAGTGTGAGAAAGTGCAAGTTTCAAGTGGTTAAAAATTTCCACTGATTTTGATAACATTTTTCGTTTTCTTTACTATCAAAATATTTTTTTTCGTTTATAAAAACCATATGAAAAATTTTCTAAAAATTGTGATTCAATTTTTTTTTTTAATTTTCGTGGCAATTTTTTTCAATTTTTGAATTTTTGGAAAAAGTTTGGAATTTATACTTACGTTGTTTCTGTTATAGACATTCCTATATTTTTTATAAAGACAAGTAAATATGCTTAATGAAAAAATTTGTAATGCAAATTTTTATTAACTGAAATTCTTTTCTTGTTGACACTAAATTAAAATTTCATTAAAATTTAAATTAAACTTTCCACGAAATTTGCATTTTTTAAGAATAACCCAAATTTGAGCCAAAACACTTTCACAAAGGGTATAAGATATATCAACAACTTTTTTAGAAATACACCTAAAAGCAGATTTAAATTTTTATATTAATGAAAGTTTGTGAAAATACAACCTAATACTCATATCTGATAAGGAAATACTCAATCTATACACATGCATACATACAAATATAACGACGAGGTTGATTCATGCTTTTGTAAAATGCTTACCAGACAATAATTCGTAAACAACATCGTACATTAAACACAAAGGTAAACTGGTACGAGTATATACATACCTACATACCTGTCTGTTTTGTTTTTTTATTTATGGGCAAATGAGCGTAAACACAAAATTCTATCAAAAAGAAAGGTAACTGCTTGAAAGCAAGGGAAGACAAAATGAAAAAATTTGTGACCCGAAATAAAACGTCAAATGAATTGCCGTTAATAGGAAATAACAAATATAGTATTTTGGAATTTTTCAATGTCATCTAGACCATGATTCAATAATACAATTTTCAAATTCAAATTGCGTCCTCCTCTTACATGGCAGCTGATTATTCGAGAGTATTCACAAACACACCCATTTAAAAAGTTCGGGTGCGCTTGAGCGACTAAATAAACGAGCAGACTTATTGCTTTACTCACTCAATTTTGTTTACTTTATTTTGTTTATGTACATATGTATGTATGTATCTATTTATTTACATTGTTTACATACATATATTTGTCTATGCGCTTTACTTATTTTTGTATTATTTTCTTTTTGCTTTACCCACAGGCACAAAACTGATCTACGAGCGCGCATTTCTCAAGAATCTGAGAGGTTCACCGTTGAGTCAAACCCCACCCTCAAATCTACCAGCTTGCCTGCTTCGTGGTACCCCACGTACTCCATTCCGGAAATGTGTACCACTACCAGTCGATTTAGTAAAGAAGACCCAATCAATGAAGATCGAAGACCAAGAACAGTTCCAGCTTGAATTGTAAATATGTAGAAAAAAGATTTATCGCTACAGCATTGGCACTATTCGAGCATATATGGAATTAAAGGCAATGAATGAAAAAACAGAACTGAGTGGAGCCTTAACACCAATGTCTTCCACATAATGCAAACAATTCCAAATGCATACTGCCATGAACTCGAAATTTAAATCAAGCAACGAAGCTGTAGATGAGATAAAACTAAGGAAAAGGATACAAAACCTCGGAGTATTTTTAAGCTTCCTTCCATTCATTCATTTACTTATTAAATTCATTACGTCTCAACACTACCACAAATCATACTTTTTGTTTATAGTTAGAAAGATATTTAATGATGAAATGCTTTAATTTAAAAATTATACATTTGAACTGATTGTACTTGTACATAAAATGAGAGCTAAAAAAAAATATAAATTATAAATTTCAATTGAGCATCGGTCATATTGACTGCATTTAAACGTTAACTGAGTAATCAATATTTGTCCAATTTGTATGTGATTTTATTCAGATCATTAATGTATTTTTAGTTATTTGTACATAGTGCGTATTTTTAAATTGTAAGTTGTAAATAAATTATAATTGTTCTTACTGAAAATATAAAATAAAAACATATTTAAATTAAATACAAGCTAGTAATTGCTGATTTACGGTCATTTAAACTCTGTCAGAATAATAAGATTATAGGTAAGTAAAAAAAGAAAAATATCGGTTGAGTTCGAGATTACGATTTATTAGAGTTCTTGCTAAAAGTCGACCATCCGGCTATATTTGATTAGTAGATTAGCAATTTTTTTATATTTTATTATTGAAAGAAATCAGGTAGTTGAAGTCAATTATTTTTTAAACAACTTTTGCCAATCGATTAACTGATTAGACTCTACGGTTTATCCATGTCAAAATTAAAACATTTTAATGTCCCGCCTTTTTTCTTTCCATTTGATAGAAATTTCTGAAAAAATAACAAAAGCTATCCCAAAATGATGTTCGAGGGATCAATATACTTATGTAAGTCAAGTGCATACATATGTACATACATATAATGTGGTATTACTTGAACAGCTGATTTGCTTTGTTTTTTATTTGCGTTACACCTTCGCTTGTTAAATTGAAATTCTTGTTTGTATTTACATAATTCATTTCATTGTCGCCGGCATATAGTGAAATTCCACGAGAGACTATTTAGTGAAATCAGTTAGCCGCCTTAGGAAACGGTCGTTTTGACCAGTTTGCTTTTTTTTTTGGAAAAACTGAATTGAAGGAATTTAAGAGGACACAACAGCTCTAATATATTTGTTGGCTAATTATTCGCAGAAAAATTTTGCTATGGGTCTTTTCAGACAAAACCTGTGTGCGGCTAAAGTCGAAAATACATATTTTTATATAAAAATTGCATAACACTGTTAATTTGCAATGTTATTGTTAATGAGTGAGGGTATATATGTACATATATACATACATATGTTTGTATAAATGTTTCCTTTTTCGAAGAAACTTATTTTGTTTTACTTTTTGTACAATATAAGCACTCAAAAAAAAATCTGGCTTAAAGAAAAACTGCTTTCAGATGAAAGAAAAATTTGAATGAACAGGCGCTTAAGAAATATTTACTACTTTTGGAGAGAGCAGATTTTATTTTATGTAGGTTTTTATTCATTTTGAGGAAGCCTTTACTCAATTGGGAAAAAATACCGCAGTTTGACGAAAAAACTACATAAAAATAAGGAACACTTTTCTTAGTGTTTTTTTCAGTGAAGGTGTTTTCTGAGAAGACCTTGAGTGAAATTTTCCGGTGAGTAATGCTCTTGGGCAGGGGTGAGTAACCTTTTTAGCTACGTGCAAGCATGCACACTTCGCCATCATATTGCATGCTGGATCTAGTCGCATTAATTTGATAGAACTTAATTTATTACTGGGAGAATATCTGTTATATAAATAAACCCTTAGCGGACCGGAAAAAAATTAAGAGGGCCGCAGATTTCTCACATGTGCTCTATATCGTTTTAACCCTCTTACGACCTCTTAAATTAATATATGTATGTATATCGATACGACGATACGATAACCTAAATATTTTTCAAGGTGCTACAGCGGTTACAGCGCTTATTGGATATCAAATTTCAACAAAATATGACATTTTTTTTAAATTCATCCGCCATTTTAAACCTTTGAGATTAACAACTCAAACAAAATTCGAAAGCCCAAGAAACTCTTGGATGCGAAATTCAATAAAGTTTAAAAAATCGCAAGTCGCTATTCTATTTACCGATTTAGCATAGGAAACCCTCCTTGTAACTGTAAATGGATTAATTTACAAAAACTTGTCTCCAATATTCGAAAATTATTAATTTTTTTTCATGGGTGCAACAAAAAGTTAAATTTTATTTCACAACATAACTACTCGACGGGGCAGTTTGGAAATTACGCTATGTTCTTTTGATAGATGCTTTTTGGTTAGCAAAATATTAGATTTGAAATGACAGGACCTTCTATTGTTGATTTCCAAGTGCATACTATCTTTTACACGCGTCTTCGCTCGCATGGCATTCGGGTTGACGTTATGAACGCAAGTGTCAAGAAGAGTAACTATGATTTCATCAATCTTAATTTTTTTATTATTTAAAAAAAATTTAACTTTAATTTAAATTAAAATTTAAAAAAATTTAAAGCTGCGTCATAATTTTCAATTATGGTTGGATGGAAAATCTTGTTTGTAATTGGCAACACCGCAGTTTGTCTTTCGGGTTTAGTCCAACCCAATTTATTCACAACGATTCATTTGATATCCATATAAATATTTAATTTCACTCATTGTTTTAATTGAATTCAACCATTTAGATAGGTGGCAACTCACTTTAAAAAATCGATCAAATTCATAACATATTTATTTAATTGACTATAGCTTTTTAGTACCTGACAACTCTCAAAAATATACCCTATGTGTTAATGTAGGGTATAGGCTACTTGTGTGCAACATTTTGTATATGTAATTGCGTCTAGCCGTTTGGTACTAAAAAGGTGTTAACATACTCACACACTCACCCACAAATACACAAACTTTCACATTTATAATATTTCTAAGATTGGAACACCCTCTTGCAAAGCAAAAAAATCAAACCTCGAAAGATGAGTAGTAGAGCTTCT
This sequence comes from Anomoia purmunda, assembly GCA_951828415.1. Taxonomy (NCBI): domain Eukaryota; kingdom Metazoa; phylum Arthropoda; class Insecta; order Diptera; family Tephritidae; genus Anomoia; species Anomoia purmunda. The sequence continues at coordinate 85,404,227 of OX639994.1, forward strand.
GGGGCACCTAATGGTTTATAGATGGACAAACTAGGGCATAATAAATGGTTTTATACAATACAAAAAACTTAGACTTTCGCCAAATTACCTCATTACTTTTCTTCAACTACCAACCCTTCCAAATCGAAAAATACTTAAGGTTACATTGTGGTGAAACGAAAAGTTAATGTAGCATAGCCTAAAGAACCACAACATTAGTGGATGCTTGGCGAAGCTATTAGTAAGTGAAAGGAACCAAATTAGCACCAACTACTAAGCGGCTGACGTAGACGAACGCATAGAGAGCTGTGTGACTATCAAACGACGATTTCCGAATCGAACCTCCGGGGCTATTTAATTCTACATGAAAAGTATTTTCTTAAAAAATAAGTAGCTATTTGCCATTCGAGTCAACATATAATAAACACGTAGGATTGATGATAACGCACCAATATAAATACGCAACACGATTTAAAGGAAGGATCGGTCAAACACGCGCCGATTATATATACATATGTACATATGGGCATGCATACGTATGTACATCCCAAAAATAGTACACGTAGACCTTGTGTTTGAATTAGTTCATAGTTGATAAACACAAAAGTATATTTAGTATATTTTAGAGTACGAGGATAACCCAGCAGTGAAAATCCGAAATACTCAGAAAACCAACCAACTGTAAATAGTTAAATAGAAAAACTTTTCCATCAAGTCAAATATAAGGTAGTCCCGTCTTTGCAAATACAGGGTTTTTCAATAAGGACGCTACAAAAGTAGACCGATAGTGACAGCAAACGACGCCATATTTTTCCCGCTCTTTTGACATTTCTCTTCAGTAAGGTTTGCCATTTCATCATGGAAAAATAAACGATCCAACAACGAGTCGAAATTATTAACTACCGAAATTCGGAGTCAATGGCCTCAACTTTAAGAGCGCTACGTCCAATTTATGGTCGTCGTCATTTCTGGCTGAATGGCTTCGTCAATAAGCAAAATATGCGTTATTGGACAGGCAGCAATCCACACGTACTCCATGAGTCAACATTGCATCCCGAAAAAATTACGGTTTGGTGCGGTGTATGGGCCGGCGGCGTCATTGGGCCGAACTTCTTCCGTGATGATCAAGACCGACACGTTACTGTGAATGGGAATCGCTGCCGCTCAATGATAACCGAATATTTTTGGCCCGAATTTAACGGCACCACAAGCCACACAGTGAATGTCACAATCGATTTATTGAAAATCAAGTTTGGTGAACGTTTTATCTCACGAAATGGCCCAGTCAATTGGCCGCCTCGGTCGTGCGATTCGACGCCGTTAGACTATTTCCTGTGGGGCTACGTCAAGTCTATGGTCTATGCCAACAAGCCAGCGACGATTGATGAACTTCGTACGAATATCGAACATAAAATTGCAGCAGTATCGGCCGATTTATGCTTGAAAACCGTCGAAAATTGAGTTCAGCGTCTGGACTTCTGCAAGCGTGCCCGTGGTGCCCATACAAAAGAAATCGAGTTCCATACATAATGGCATCGAATGTACTTTCACAGGAAGAAAGAATTTAATTCTTATCCCAAACCGTGTTTCTTTTATTTAAAAAAACGTTTGCAGCGTTCCTATTGAAAACCCCATTATAAAAACCCTATGTATTTTGTGTTTGCTTTTGAGTGGGAAGAATGTCACAAAAAGTAAGATGGAAGGACTGCCATGAACGAAAAAAGATAATCATTGGGAATTCGAACGTATGAAAATCGAAAGGGAAAATGAAAAGAAAGCAAAAAAAATATGATATTTTCACCGTGCAAGGCGCAGATAGAACAAACAATCAGCAGATGAGAGGATGGCACTTTTCATAAATTGCCTTGGGTTTCCATGTTTAGCAAAATAAAGGACGTGTCAGTTGACAAACACCAAAATTCAATTTTTAATGTATGAGGGTAAATCAATGATACAATAAAGCAGGTGAAGTCATTTGCCCAACCTCACTTTTTTGGTAGCCCCATTTCGACATAAATGTAGTAAAAATTATACTCCTTTTTTAACGTAAAAAAAATAAAATTTCCTTAATTAAGTTTCCATATCTTGAAACAGCTTAATTTAATAATTGAAACGAGTAATTGAAACAAGATTTGTATGACTTTATTTCTAAAAAAAATATTGAATGAGAACAATTTTTTATAAATAATAGATAATTATTAGCGGGATAAAATTTTTAAAATCATTCAGAGACTTTAAGAGTGAGACTGTTTTTAAGTCTTGAACAAAGGAGAACTATTTTGGGGCCAAGTCGGGATTAGAGCGGAGCTAGTTTGAAATCATTTCGGGTCCAGTTCGCTATCCCTTCTGGACTTGTTCAGGACTCCACAAACTTACTTTTATTTATGATGGAAGCGTGACTCCGATAAAATCCAAAAATCAAAATATTACAGAGAACTTTAAATTAAAAAAGGTTACTAGTACTAAACTGATCCCAAGCAGGTCCCGAACTGATTTTGAACTAGTCCCGAACTAATCCTGAAATTATCCTAAAAAAAGTTCCGTCTTTGAAATATAATTATTATGGGAAGACTTCTATAATGTACATATGTATGTGTGTTAGTCTGAAGATGATAGTCGTTGAACACTTAGAAATATTTACATATATCGCTGATAATTATTATGAAAACACTGTGAATAATAATTATAGATTACTCGAAAAATTTGTATCGTAGTTATAATAAGTAGTTATGCCTCTGATTTTTATACGTATAAAAGATTATCTTCTTTCATTGCGTACTTCATGTACTGTTATTTGAAACGAAAATATACGACGGGTATTTAAAGTACGGCTGTATCCGAACTTATGTAGACTCTTTCTTACTTGTTCATCAACATAAATCAAACTTTCAAATTTTGTAAAAAATTTATAAAAATTCAATATAACTTGATCGAAATTTAGTGCTTTTTACTTTGAATTTGTGGAAAACTTTGAGTGTGCACTTTTGTAACCCATTCAATTTTAGTTAGTATATGTATGTATGTACATATATTGCCAAAAATTTGCAAGACCATCACCCAAAAATATTTAAAATATCTACCGGATTTTCTATAAAATCCTTCCTTATATAGAAAAAATACGCGTAAGACCAAAGGGATGCGGGGGTATAAAGAAAGTTTAAAATTCATAACCTATTTTTCAATGTGAACTTTCATGCCTTAGAACTTTAAAAATAGCAAAGTTAAACAAATAATTATTACCAAAATGTTGATTTCCGCTCTTAATCAGACGACAAACAACGTTTTTGATCTGCCGTAAAATAATTTGTCAATAAACACTCGTAGTATTGTATAAGTATACATATGTATGTATGTAGTACAGAAGTATAAAAGTAGCATGTTCGACTACAGAGAAAATGCTGCGCATACATATAAATATGTGTACATACATAAATACATATCTATGTATATATGTATGTATCTATGTATGTATGTATGTATGTGTGTGTACATATGTATTCATAAATATATGTTAACCCACATACATAGAATCAGAGAACTTGCAAGTTCTCTGATAGAATTCTGTTTGTATACTATCATATACACAAATACATACATACATACATACATCGATATATTCGCATACTTATACATTAAATGCCGGCTTCGCCCCAAACAAGTTAGCTTGCCGGTATATGCATAACAAATGTGAACATAGACGTTGTACATACATACATACATGCATATGTACGTACATTCAGATATATAGAAATTGATATGCACAGACATACAGCCACACAAACTATCGTTATGATAAATATAAAATTACTGCGTAGTTTCCGCTATATATAAATTCATATGTATTTACGAGGGGTAGTTTATAATTTCGCTGTCTAAAGTGGAGATACTTAGCAATGGCTTATCCTTTCGTTACTGAGACATTGAATAGTAGTAACATTTATATTTTGTATTGACTGTGACTATGTATGCTCGATAAAATTTTAGTTTGATTGAAAAGTACATTCCTATAGGCATTACATACATATTTATGTTTATTTCAATTAATTTATAGATAAAGACCTACATATGTATTCCCACGCTAATGGTAAAACTCGTATAACAATTATCTAAGGTATTGCGCCTAAAATTATGTCTCAGAACACTAGCATTCCTTGTCGATATAACGCAAACAGTTGGTCATAATTAGACCACTAAGCTAAAAAATAAGCCTACAAATGTGAATCATCATAACTGTTAGCAAATTTTACACTAATTTATATATTTATTTATACCCGAGCGCACTGGTGCCGAGGGTATTATAACTTTGTTCATCTAACGGTTGTTTGTAAAAAATTAAATAACCGAGATCGATATAGCGTTACATATATGTATGCACAAATGTACATACATACATATATACCAAACTTCTTAGAGTCAACAGCGATAGTTGATTAAGTCATATCTATCTGTCCGTCCCTCCGTCAGCCGTATAACTCGAGTAAATATTGAGCTATATTAACGAAACTTGGTATACCCGTTGCACTGGACCCAAGGTACTTCAGATAATTTGCCCAAATTTGACACATAGGATTGTGTTTGGGAAAGGAATACGCTTTGTCTTTTCTTTTTGGAAAATTTAATTTAATACGAATGATGGCGCTGCACTAACAAATACACCGATTCTAAAAAATTTGCCAAAACCTACGATATTTATTAACTACACAAGGTAATTTGCTCAAAATTGATAGAAAACATTGGGTTTGAGAATGAAATACATGGAATCATAAATGTTTCCATGGTATCGCCCACCTTAGAGCAAATTGGTATATCTCTAAAACTTCTTTGTCAAATTCTACCACATAACGTACACTTTGCATTTCCAGTCAGAAAGCACAATTTCGAAAATTATATAAATCAGACTAAACCCATATCTCTCATATAACGGTAATTTACAACAAATCAAAATATTCAATATTTTACTAAATCATGCCGCGAATTCTTTCAAATTTAAAGAATAAAGAATTTAATTGGGGGAAAAATTATTAAATTCATACTAATTTCCCGTTTTTAATTAAATCAACAAACGTCTTTTAAGATTTCAAAATTTTGTTATCCTAGCAAACCCGTCTTGCTTTGATGCGCCAATAAAGACATATTTTCATCGAATATCTTCGTCAAATAGCTGAAAAAATATTGTGAATAGTAGCATGAGTCCGCCTTTTTCCCCAATAAATAATATACATATACCTTCATATATAGGATCTATATACCAAATATTGTTAATCTGTGCATGGCCCCTAGTTTTAGATCGATGTGAAAAGTTGCCATAGTAATTCTGATCCTCAAAGCAAATGTATGTTCAACCTGATAGACAGGCATGTTCTGCATTTCATTTCTGAGTGCATATTTGTTTTTGCGTTTTGTGTCTATCTGAAACTACCGGGTGAAGTGAAAATTTCCTGTATACTAGTATGTACATATGTACATACATATGAACATATGTTCTATGGTTTATACGTCCATGTGGTCGGGAAACAATTTTATGTACACATGAAAACTTTTTTTCATTTAACGCATGAAGTTTATATGGTAGAAAATGAGAAATACCGTCAACACAAAACAAATAAAAAATGATATATGAAAAACCTTAAATTAAAAAAAAAAAATATCAATGAGTCCTTCATACTACCGACCAAAGTACTTAACCGAACTTTATTAAATTTTTATAGTATACTCATGTGGTCCATGGTATATGTAATTTTGGAAAATTGAATTCGTAAGATTAATGATATTTGGGTATGTGTTCTATGGATAAATATGTATATAATTTTGGAAAAACGAGAGGTATCCCCCTCTCAAGGAAGAGAAAATTTTAATTCAGTATAAATCGCAACTATTTGGTGCAGATTAATTATATTTGGATATGTGAGTCCAACCGGGGCGCTGAACACGAAAATAAGTTTCATTTATTTTTCCAAAGAAAGGTTTTCGAGATATAGGGAAAAATCCAGTTTTCGTGGTCTTTTCGCAGTTATTGCTAAAAAACGGCAGAAAGCAAATAAACCTAACCTTTTATGGCTATCGTTTCAAAGGTACTTTCACGCTAATATATCTTTTGTGTAAAGCGGAATAGTATTTTTTGAGTTATCGACGTCTAAATGCAAAAAAATATAAACTTTTTCGAGCTTTTTCGAAAATTCCGCTGATTATGAAAATGACACCCAAATTTATCCATCACGTCTAGATTTTGAGATACAAGGAGTTGAAGTTTTTACATAGCTTTGTCCCAACATGTGTTGATCTTTTCTCAATATTCTCCAACACTGTCCTACGAATCGCATGTCTAAAAACTGATCTGAGTTTAGCATAAATTTATACAAACTTTAATATCCGCAACGTTTACATTCTTATCGATTTTCTAATGAAGAATGCTCAAAAGAATGATACAAAAAATAAAATTTCTGATAAAATAAATAAAATTATACCTCATCGTAACCCTAATGTTGTTAGTCAGTTTTATGCCAAAAAATGGCTAAAAAATCGAAAAAATTTCATAAATTTTCGAGTTTCATTCTAGCTTTCAACAATGTACCACTCATTAATAAATATTTTTAAACTAGCGTCAGTTTTGAAAAATCATAAGAAAAATCCAAACTCGTTATATCTCTGCCTTTGATATAACTGATCGATATTTGTTAACAGAGCAACAGTTCATTGTTGAACAGGGCTATTAAAATTAAAATTCAAAAAATCGTAAAAGTGGCTATTGCTTCATCTAGTATTGCTTCTACATATCTTAGTAGCCATTAAATATGATTTCCTGTAAAAAAAAAACAAAAATTCAATTATGTATGTATAGCAATTCTATTTTAAATTAAACCTTATTCAAACTAAACGAACTTTTTTTCAAATTAAACAAAACTATTTTCAAATTAACCGCCTTATGCCGATGACCTGATGACACTTATCAACCTCAACCTTACCAACAACAGTTGTCAGGTTTCTTGCGCCTAAAACTATACCGCAGAATATAACATCGTTATCACATACTTAGTAGGGCAAAACAACTACAACGACTATTGCCATCATTAGAGGACTGAAACCCATTTTTTCTGAACAGGTCTAAGCGAGTAAACCTGACAACTGTCAGATTGATAAGTTCTGTCGGGTCATCAGCATTGGGAATAAACTAAACTATTTTCAAAATAAATTATTAATTTTATTCAAATCAAATTAAACCATTTCCAAATTAAATTAAACAAATGGAAATTTATTAAAATTAATTTAATAAAACAAAAAATATGTTATAAAACTGAAATTAAATATGGGCTTGCCGTCTATACACACCTTCTGGAAAACAAACCTTTAATTTTCAAGCAAAATAGCCGCCAATACGGTTAAATTACTAATTTTTCGTTTTGTTTTTCAATAGTTTGTTATTTATTTCGGATAAATAGGCAACTTTCACCTCTGTAGTTCATTTCTTGAGTGAATCAAATTAAAATTAACAAAAAATTCGGATTCGCGAATATCAAAACTAAATTCATTTGATTCTAGACTCATTTTCATATTCACTTTCACTGGGATTCCAGAACCTGCATGAATATGATTAGTAAAAGCAAACTCTGTCTCGAAAAAAGCACCAAAGTCCATATTTTCATAAACTGGAAAACAATTGGCGAACATAATATGAAAGTATTTCGGTATGTCCAAAGCCAAGCGATTTCCTTAAGAGAACTTGATCAAGGTCAGCTAGAAGCGTCATTGACTAATCAATGAATCGAATGAATTACAACATCGATCTGAAAGCCCTTTTGAAAAGCAGCATATACAGTTTTCATAGGGCACACCCAAATTTGAAACGGTAAATATACCCGGAATGAAATCATTCTGTTTAGACCAAATCAGACTTTTAACCGCGAAAAACACCTTATCTTTAATAACACATTCAGAAAGTTTAGATGTAGTCTTTTTGTCGACTTCAAATCCGTTTTCGAAAGCACGAGAAGAAGCTGCCTAGACGACCCTTGAAGTGTTCGAGGGAAAGATGCTCCGTAAGATTTATGGACCTTCACGTCTTTGCGAAGGCGAATATCGCAGACGATGGAACGAGCTTTACCGCGACATAAATTTAGTTCAGGGAATTAAAATACAGCGGCTTCGTTGGCTGAGGCAAGTCGTGCAAATAGACGAAAATGCTCCAGCCCTGAAAGTATTCAACGCGGTATTAGCTGGTGGGGGTAGAGGAAGAGGACGGCCTCCTCTGAGTTGGAAAGACGAAGTGGAAAAGGACTTGACGTCGCTTGGTATTTCCGCTTGGTATTGGCGCCAGTTAGCAGGAAGAAGGAGTGACTGGCGTAATTTGTTAGACTCGTCCAAAATTTCTTAAGAGGTTATAGCGCGAATTAAGTAAGTAAGTAAATAAGTCGAAGGGTTGGATATATGTAGGTATTTAATTACTTACATCACATTTGTTTCAGCTTTTAAAGATTGATGTAAATAAAGATCAATGAAAGTAGCCGGAAGAGAGACGTATTAAAAATTATCTTCAGACCATACAAAAGCGAAGAACAATTTTTAATCACTGCTACGGAAAAAACCATCGTCTACTTGCGAAGAGATTTTAAGTTTGACAATACCATTGACAATAACATCCGCAGATAAAATGATTCCCAAAGGCCTTTTTCTACGTTAGATCGAACATTTTTTTGTTATTATTTTAAACAAGGAAAATGTAATGTCCGGTTTGACTTCGTAGAAAATTGTCCGAAGTTCGGTTCGGTTAGTTTCAGTCCGTATAGAATTATTCTGCATTTTATTTTCATACCAGTTTGTTTCACTTTACGCCTAATCTGTAAGGTGTTAATCTTATGCATTTACAGCAGTGATACTTCAAATTTTTGTACCACTTAAATCTACCAAATATCACACACAATCGAGTTTCAGATTACCATTTGTACGAAAGTTTCAAGATACACTGAAACTCGAAAATTAAATTAAAATTAAACACAAAAAAAGGATTCCTAGAAGAAAGCAACTTTTTAATTAAGACACCAAGAGCCCGCCATTGTTAAATTACCAGTAAATATCAACAATTTTTTACATTTTTAGTTTTCGTTTATTGTGTTATTAACTTACGACATATTTTCATAGTCTAAGTTTTACAATTCATGCCAGTTTTTTTATACAAAATATAAAACATTTATTATGTGCCACAAAGTTAATGTATGTAGTATGTTATGTTTGAACTGTTTAGCACACCTATTCATAGTTTATATACACAACTAGTAATAAGTTCTTTCATTTATTTTTACCCACTACTTTTATACCCTGTTTGCTACGTGATTCCGTTTTAACTATTTCCAAAGAATTTTTTTTTTATGGATGCATAAAGAGAAATTACAAGTTTTTTTGTATATACTTTATACTGCGTTAGACAGACATAAAAGAGCGTGAATAATATTATATACAAATAATACGAAACAACGACAATTGATAAATTATAAGAATATTTCATTATATGAATATTTATAAAAATTAAAATTAATTTAATAACTTAATGCAAAAATATACAAAACATATTAAACAAAAGTTAATTACAGCGATTTATTAAATTTAGACAGTACAAAAAATACAAAAAGATCAAAGATCTACCACAGTAAAATTAACTTCCACAAAATATAGTACAAAGTTTTTTTTTTAAATGCTACGCACAGGTTGGTTGAGAGATTAAAGACGATGACTCTTTTAACATAACAATTATATAATAACTTTACACATTTTTTTTTATTCGGTGTCCGAATGTATCTGTTGGTGTCAACTATACATATTATGTATTTACAAAATAAAATATTTTTTCGTTTAATGCAAACTTTTTGAGCGTAACTTTACGCTTTTTGCAATAAACAAAATTTCCATCTCGTAACTGCCCTAAAACCCACTGCATTTTGCATTTTTTTTTATCACCTATTTTACAGGGGTTTTCTGGCATTATTAACAGCCCATCGTTTATTGTTATGGCATAACATATAGGTTTGATATTTGTAGCATTTGTATTCACTACTATAGAGAATAAAAAGCATTAAATAGTAAAGGCGAAGTGGTACGTCACTGAAGTAACATTGAATATTTATATGAAAAAAAACGAGAAAAAAATTAAATATTTAACAAATGAATTCCCAGGTTGATTTAACTACAAATTTAAGGATTCGAAGTACCCACAAATATAGATAGATTATTTACAGTTCATGTGCATGCAATTGCAAAAGTTATATTATTTGAAAATTAAAGGAAATATTTATATATATATTTTTTTTTATATATACATACATATTTGTACATACGTACGTATGTATATATGTATGTTAGTTCGTTGTGCATTACTGGAAAATCACCGACTTCAAGGCAGCAAGCTGCATTCATTGGCAATTCTGTTGATTTATACACAATATCTTCGCTAGTATCAAAAAATTTTGGCTTGCACATCAATTACGAGTAAAAGTTGTAAAGCTAAACTGAAATGAAGCGAAATTAGATTACTTAGCTGATGCTAAAGCCGCTTGGAACGCGCAATGATTTGGAGTTCCATTTGAAAAGTACTGGCACCGCAAAGTAAAAACTTCTAGATATTTTGCATTCTCGGGTAATATTTTTCTTTTAGGGGTAGGCTAAATTATACATTTAACTTCATTTTTCTGTAAATCGTATAAAAAGCATATCTGAACAACATTTGTATCTATTTTGGAAATCTCTTTCTTTTGAAAACCCTGCAAATAAATAAATTTGAAAGATCGACAGGGAGTTGAAATGGTATAGAAATTTTCGCTCACAGAAATCTGTTGATAAACCTAAAATTTTACAGAAAATATGCAAACTAAATTAGCCCATAATATCCAAGCGACCACGTATTGACGAGTTTTTGACTACTTATTTTCTTTAATTTAATTTCAATAATTTTTTTTATATGAATATAAATATAGTGTATTCTACAGCAAAACTCTTAAACCCTAGATTGAAGCTTTTAGGTAGATTTGGAAAACAATTTCAAAACTTTTCAGAATTTTTAAAAAAGTTTTGTTTATGCTTTTTTATAGTCCAACAAATTTCAGTATAAGGTGAGAATTTCAAGTAGATACAAAGTAGTAGAGCGATTTTTACCATATACACAATTTTGCGAACATGCATTATCTGAAAACACTACGCACCAAAACCTTTTCTTTTTTTTTGTAATTTTAGGTGAAATTTGAGTTTTTTTCAGTTGAAAAAAGTTTCGGACTCGGATTTGAACTACATAGTTCCAAAATGTATAGCAAAAAATAAACGCCGAGCGATGCCGTTGGAAAAACAAAATTGTATTCTCCTCATATAATATTTTGATAAAAAAAATATACCCTATGTTATGTTCGAGGTTGCTCTCTAACCACCGGTTCAAGCCCCACTAAAATCAATTCAGCAGTTTCAATGATTTTCGAGTTGAAACAGGCAGACCAAATTTCTAAAAAAATATTCCAAATGTATTCTATTACATTACATGTACAAACATGACTTTTCTATAGTTGTATTGTAGTATAGATAGTTGGAAAAGCTATATTTTTATTAAACAAAAAAAATTAAATCGCATTCAGTTAAGAAAAATAAGTAGTTAAAACTTGTCAATATATGGTGGCGTTATAATTACGACGTTGGCCATATATAGTTAATAATAATAATAATAATTCGGCGTTTACATCATATATGTATGTATGTAGCTTGATGTTTGGCCGAACTTGGCTTGTAATTTGCGTTCCAATATACATCAACTTTTTACCCCACCGAAAAAACGGAATATCAAAATGAGACTATATAAAGTTTTAGCCCCCTATCGATCTTTCACATTCATGTCCTTGCAGATTATAAAAAAATATTTGGCAGGGTGAGTCTTTTGTGAGAACGTTATTAAAAGTTTGCGCTTAGAAATTTGGCTCAGTAATGCATTTCAAGATTTACCTATTTCCGTTTTCGAAAAACTAACAAAACAAAAAATCTGAAGTATGAGTAAAAAGGATTTCGCATTTTTACTGTAAGAGCGCAGCACTTTCTCCCTGCATTGGCATCATTCATCAATTATCACTAGCAAACAGAAAAGGACGTACAGTGTCGGACAATATAAAAGAGTCGCGACATTGTGACAAGTTTTGAATTTCCTTACAGAAACTATATGGATTCAAATGCCAAAATTTATAGAAAAAAATAGGAAAACTCAACAGAATTTCATAAAATCAAACTTTTCAATCCAAATCTTTATAAAAATTCTAAGTATGCAGTTTTAGTTTTAAAATAATAGAGTTCAAGTTCCAAATAGCGGAGATTTTTTTTTTTTTTAAATCTTTTGCTGACAATGTGAGTCATTTTCTTCCAAACAAAAAAAATTTACTATATATGCACTTTGTATATGAACTAGTTATTTTGTATTGTACATTGAAATTCTTATATTTTGTATAATAGAAATTTTTGATTATTCAAAATTTGATTTTTATTAAATAAAGTTAAAATAAATTTGTATTAAATTAATATCTTGACCCGATATTTTGGCGATACTGCCAGGAGCTTTATAGTTCTTCTTTGTGCAGCGAAATAAAATTAAAATTTCGGTATTGATGTATTAAATAAATATTTCGATATTGCCTCACTCTTCGATCACATCACCGTCCTCATCGTCTAATTAAAATTCCAGAATTTAAGAAGAATCCAAGAGAGGCAACTTTAATACAACACGATATTTTTGGCGATTCACCGTCACTAAAAATAATATAATAAATCTTCGGTAACTTTACGCTTGCACTATACTATACTAAATTTTACTGGGCTTTAAAATTGCATACCAGAACTGTTTATAGAAATTCTGATTAAAAAGTTTGAAACTTGAATAAAACTTTGTCGAATTTTTCTAATTTTTTGCATAATATATGAAATTTGGATCTACATATGTATACAAAAATTAATAAACATTAAAAAAAAAAACAGAAGAAAAATAATCAAAAGCTGTCAAAATATTGCGATCCTATTAGTTTGATCGACATTTGTATTACATTGGTATCAAGTATTGCAATAAACTGCCGTTGAAGTGTGTGCTTTTGTTCACAAGCATGTAATTGTTTACAAAAATACATATATTTAACATTGGATTTCTATTTTCACTTTTTAAATCAAATAATTATTAATTTTAAAACAAAATAATTGTTTTTAACAAAATTTGCAAATGTATTTTGCATAATACAAATTTATACCATAGATTGTTTTTCGTTTTTTTTCTTTTTTTTTTTGTATAAATTTAACAGCTTAACATATCACGAGGAAATGCATTTTGCATAACCACATTTAGACTGCATTTTTTACATAGAACAATTCGACTTTACTTTTAGTATCTTCATATAAATATTTATGTGTAGTAAAAATACAAAACAACATTGTAATTCATTTGTATAGCAATAATTTCCATAATTATACGACCACTATAAAACGCACAGCTCACCATGACAGTTGTGTGTGTGTGTGTGTGTGTGTGTGAAAGCAGAGTGACAATTCGTAGCCAATCTACATATTGTTCGGATCATAGACGCGTAAGATCATTATCGTCTTATTTAATAATTGCGCGAATCATTTTTTATTTCAGTAGAAGCCTTTTTGGTCGTTGCATCTGCACTAACTTTAAGTTTTACTATATACATACATACATACATAGATAACACATTGATATTTTTGAATAAATTCGTTAAGACATTAAGCAAATTAATATTATTATCAAAATGTTTTATGCATGTCTACGACCATCAATTACTTTCATTGTCATGTTGCTGCATTGGAAAGATGCATTTTTAATGAAATTGCAACGTCACATCACAAAAGCTGTGCACAAAAAATACAACTTATTTGTTTCTCACTTTTTCTTTTTGGGGCGGGGGGTTTTCTTTTAAATTCTAAGCTGATCTTTATGATGGCGAATGGAAGCTCCATAATCACATACATACATCTACTTTAAGCTTTATCTCTTTCAGACCGACCCAAAACTTTCAACACTGATACAATTTAATGTTATTTTCACTATGGTTGCGATTGATTTTGATTGCCACTGGCATTGCCACTAACGCCACCGGTGAGGGAATTCAACGAAGATGGTGGCGTTTCAAGTACCTCACTGCCAGGTATTGGAATTGCCGAGCTCGCTTGTTGTTGTTGCAATTGAGATTGCATATGTTGCTGTTCGGCTTGCTGCTGTTGTTGTTGCTCCGCAATTTGCAGCTGCTCCAATTCCAATTCTTCTTCCAATTGTTTGGCTAGCAAATCCTTGTTAGCATGCCAATACTTTACGGGAATACGTAACGTTGTGGTCAAGGTATCGTTGTGCTCTTCAAGCGAATTGCTAGCATAATGCTCTACCAATTTTTTCAATGAAACATAAATGTTGTAGGGAGCGGCGAAACCAAAACCACTTTCCGTTTCATAGATAATGCAATGATTAACAACATTTTTGCAAACAATCGAAAGTGCATAATGCCCAGCAGAGCGTGCACGTATAAGGAATGTGCCGGTAGGTGCACCCTTCAATAATTCCTCGGCCTCTTTGCGTAAACAATCGCGTATAAGCCAGAGAGAATCGTTGTTGTGTGGTAAATTGGTACGACTTTCGTACTTCTTTTGCCAGGCATCGAAGCCCATTTCTGCGAGTTGGATAATGTCATCCTCCTTAATACCGGCCTCCATGAGACGTCTAGCGATAGAAAAGAAATAAAAGTTAAAATCAAGTAATGTTGTTAAAAAAGATTTATTTGTACTACATATATACACATTGAGTTCAGTAGATATACAGTTACTCAAACAATTGACCATATGGTGATTTTTTTTAATATTCGCAAGATTTTTCATGATAAATTTTTTTCGTTAATTTTTTATTAAAATATAATTTGTTCTATAACAAAATTTTTTTAGACTTTTTCCAAAATTTATAAAAATTCCCCAAACTTATATCAAGTTTTCAAACATTTCAATCAGAATTATTAGTTTTAGTTTAGGCTGTTCTGTAGCCAATTCAATTTTGGAATTAATATAAAGGGTCTTGCAATAGAGACGCTACAAAAGTAGACCGATAGTGACAGCAAGCGACGCCATATTTTTCCCCGCTCTTTTGACATTTCTCTTCAGTAGGGTTTGCCATTTCATCATGGAAAGATAAACGATCCAACAACGAGTCGAAATTATTAACTACCGAAATTCGGAGTCAATGGCCTCAACTTTAAGAGCGCTACGTCCAATTTATGGTCGTCGTCATTTCTGGCTGAATGGCTTCGTCAATAAGCAAAATATGCGTTATTGGACAGGCAGCAATCCACACGTACTCCATGAGTCAACATTGCATCCCGAACAAATTACGGTTTGGTGCGGTTTATGGGCAGGCGGCGTCATTGGGCCATACTTCTTCCGTGCTGATCAAGACCGGAACGTTACTGTGAATGGGAATCGCTACCGCTCAATGATAACCGAATATTTTTGGCCCGAATTCGATGATATGGACTTGGACAATAAGTGGTCCCAACAGAACGGCGCCACAAGCCACACAGCGAATGTCATAATCGATTTATTGAAAACCAAGTTTGGTGAACCTGTTATCTCACGAAATGGCCCAGCCAATTGGCCGCCTCGGTCGTGCGATTTGACGCCGTTAGACTATTTCCTGTGGGACTACGTCAAGTCTATGGTCCATGCCAACAAACCAGCGACGATTGATGAACTTCGTACGAATATCGAACGTGAAATTGCAGCAGTATCGGCCAATTTATGCTTGAAAACCGTCGAAAATCGAGTTCAGCGTCTGGACTTCTGCAAGCGTGCCCGTGCTGCCCATGCAAAAAAAGTCGAGTTCCATACATAATGGCATCGAATGTACTTTCACAGGAATAAAGAATTTAATTCATATCCCAAAACTTTACTGTTTCATTTAAAAAAACTTTTGTAGCGTTCCTATTGCAAGACCCGATACAAGTGCCCAGAAGCTAAAAATTCCCGTTGATTTCGAAATTTTGTTGGAATTTTAGTCTTTGGTTTTAATTTAAGGTCTGTAGTTTATACGGTAGTAGGCCGCCAGCACAAAAATTTATTAAAAATCAACACGAATTTATACAAAATGCATGCATTTTATGGGAAAAAAGAGAGTAAGACCAAAGTTTCAAAAAATTGGCAACGATCAACCGGAACTTTTACAAAACTGCATATCAAAAGTTTTCTAAAATTATATACATATATGAAATTTCAATGAAACTTTTTGAAATTTTTATAAATTTTTTACAAAGTTTGATAGTTTTTGGTTTATTACAACTAAAGTTTTATAACAAATTTAAAAAAACACACTACATATAGCGAAAAAGAGTGTAAATATTAAAAAACAGAAAACGCATCACCACATTGTTAGTTGTTTGAGCCACTGTATGTATACGTACATACTAGGGATGTCAAATCGGGATACCGATCCCAAAAATTATAGGATTACTGAGTATAATTTTTTGACATCAGATGCAACTAGTAAAATCCGTAGTCAGTAGTTTTGAATAAAGAAATTGATATATTTTCTAATTGCGGTAATAGAGGCTATTAGCTGCAAAAAGCATACCAATATCTACCACCCATCCAGCCAACAAGTGTTGAAGCAAAACGGTGCTGCTCATCTGCTGACTTTGTAAGCAATAAATGTTTTCATTTTATTAATATCACACTTTAATCAACACAAACAGTAACAAAAAGAAATTTGAAATTTTAAACATAAATAAATACTTCGCTTATCTTCAGGCACCGAAAGTTGATTTGAGGGTCAGACTCTTGATTAAATCAGTTTTTACAAATAAATAGTTAATAGTTTAATTTCCTTTTAGTATACATTTTATGAACAAACATTATACATATAACCTTCCGAATTAAAGTGAGTTTATATCGATCTCAAACGGTGATCAATAATAATTTCAAACAAAGTAGCACCAACTGCAAAAAAAAAATAATGATTTTGTGCTTGTGGTACAAACACTTTATTGCCATTTATTAAAGACTTCAATTTGTAAATTTTTTTTCTTTTTCTGTTTATAAAAAAATGTATTTGTGGTCTCCAAAAATATCTGAATTACTATAAATAATATTTCTTTCTTAATGTTCTGCTTTGAAATACCATAATAGGCTTATTACATCGTTCCTTCCACTTGT
This sequence comes from Anomoia purmunda, assembly GCA_951828415.1. Lineage (NCBI taxonomy): Eukaryota > Metazoa > Arthropoda > Insecta > Diptera > Tephritidae > Anomoia > Anomoia purmunda. The sequence continues at coordinate 85,421,405 of OX639994.1, forward strand.
TAAATTTTTTAACAATCAATTTTAATTTATTGTCCCGAAAATAACGGGATCAATAAAACCCCAAAATTGACATCCCTAGTGCATACATATTAATTATTATTATTCTGATAGCTAAAAACGGAAGCAGCAAAGTGCATGATAAATGAGATTAAGAACTTAAAATAATTATAAGTTACAAAGCAAACTGCATTTCAAATTACTACTTAAACTAAGTGTCAATAGTCATTATTTAAGAATAAATTAAATATGCACGTTGAGAGTAATGATATAAAAATAATTTAATGAGCCCGTTTTATTGTAACCGACTTGCAAAAGAACGCTCCAACTCGGATAAAATTTAATTTAGTTGCAAAAGCAACGCTGTTGGGATCTTTCATGAAAGATGCGCTTAGTTTAGCGATATTTAAGAATGGAAAATAGTTGTGCAAACAAATTTTAGGATGACGTAGTTATATATTTAAAAAATACTATGCAAATAAGAACGAATTAGGTCTTAAACTGAAATTTCACATGTATTTTCTTTCGGCTCATTCACAATAGCGCAGTTTTTTCACTTATCAACACTACATCTCTGGTCGGATATCATTTTACCGAGTTAACTCAACACGCATATTTTTCAGAGTTAGTGTTGTTGCTTTACATGCAATTCGTTATCCTACCTAGTGTTCCTTTGCAACTAAGTAGGTAACAAAGAAACGGGCCCAATAATAACTCCATAAAACAGTTACATTTACAAACTTGCGATTTGAAAGAGACATGGAACTTAGCATAAACTGAGGGTTATGTATGGCGCTAAACACGTTCCAAGGATGTAACATGCGGCATGTTATTGATGTAGAACTTCCAGAATTTCGATAGGGTCAATTTTTGGTGCAGTGTTTGCATTTTAGCAGCCGTTTAACCTGTAGCGCTTTCAAACCGAGGCTAAGGATATTGCATGATTTTTATGGTTTTAATTTAATAAAGTGCTCAGACACGAAAAATAATCCCTAATTAAAAAAAAAAAATGACGGTAAAGGTAAGATTCCCATTCCTCCTTTTAACCCAGTTTCCCAAGTTCTTGGTGACGATTTATGATTCTATCTTCTAACATCGGTCCTTCACAGCACTCCACAAAAAGGTCTAACGTCGTCAAAACGCACTGGTTGGGCTCCACAACATTGAATTTGGAAATAAGTATGCATTATTTCCCAACGTTGTTGAAGCATTGAAGCGGACTACCTTGTATATCAAACTGTCAGTCTTATCAAATATTATTTGAATTCTTCTAACCTATTTTTTTATCAGAATTAAAAATTATTCTGCAATTTTTATTTCTTGCGAAGAAGTAATAATTGTTTCTTACAACGACAGTTGGTTCTACGATATCGGAACGACCCGGATTTATATCCGACCAAGGACTATCACTTCCGCCACATTTTCCCAAAAGTTATACTGTTACAACAGCAAGAACAATAACTTTTTTATTTATTGTTTTTTTGATCAATACTATATTTGTTTTTTTAAGTTTTAGCTTCAGATTTTATTTTGGTCAAAAGAAATAAAATTTAATGCACGATACTTATTTTTTCTAATGCCATTTAGTAACAATTTTTTGTTTGGTCAAAAATAAAAATAAATATTTGAGTTTTATTATTTTGAGCAAATCAAAAAACTCAAAACATCTCACGATAATTAGATATGCGAAACCGAAACGTCACGGATTTATGTATATTCGAAAATGTTCTATGTTGTTACAACAAAATAAAAAAAAATAATATCAAATTTCTTTGCCAACGCATAACAAAAGGAAAAACATGTTAAATACAATTTTTTTTATTGTTATTTCAAAATATAATTTCTATTTTCAACCACTTAATATTTAAGCTTGATAGATTAATATTACAATGTGTTTCACAAAACCACTCGACCTTAGGTTTTTGACATAGGCAGAGCATAATAAATAGCTCAACCAATAAAGCAGTAAATTTTAAAGTACATTTATATTTTCATTTTTCAGTGCAGTAACACAAAAATTAAGTTATGTTTCAACGTGATTACTTTTAAGGGAAATGAATGCTATTTAAAAGAAACGTTTTAAAGCTATATTCTTCGTAAATCATGTATGACGAAAACTACCTAAAACCCCGAAGATCGAGCCCTTATAAATTAATTAAAAAAACATCCTACTCTTAGTCCCTTTTGACTGAAACGCATTTTCAAAACCGATTAGCATAGGTAAGAGAGAATATGGACCGTGATTGGAACAAAGTGATAATTACAGAAGAATAATTTTTCGCTGTTTGGAACTACTGGAAGAAAGCTTGGGTTGGTAAACACCCTGCAAAAGTCGGTGTTTACGGATGATTTTCTAAAAAGGGATTTGGTACTTTGACTGTTTTTACAAAAAATCTCGGTACGTAAAGTTTGTGATGAAACTGCATGCAAAATGTTTGCTTAAGTCAGCGCAAAGATTGTATGGACTGCACACAAATGGTTGGATCCTTTGAGAAGTCAATTTCTTGATTGGCCTTCACACAATTCGGATGCAAACCAAATTGAGAATGTGTTGGCTCTAATGAAAGTGAAGATTCGGAAGAAAAAAAATGTCTACAACAAAACAACGTTCTAGGAATCTAAACAAAATTTGGAGGGATCTGTGCCCAGATTCAGCTAGAAAACTAATCGAAAGTCAAGACAGACAGTTATAGACAGCAATGGGGAGCGAGCGAACATCATGTTAACTATAGCGCACTAGGTATTGGAATAAGTAACAAGAATAAAGTATAATCATTTTCGGACGCTTGTTCTTTAAAATTTTACAAACGAGTATGTTTTGTGAAATACACTACATATATGTAGGTAGGTTGAAGAACGCCAAAAAATGTTGTTTACAAAAATACAAAAAAAATTTAAGCGTATCGGAGCACGCTGAGTATTGCAGGTAGAAAATATTAATTTTTTCTGTTTTACTTACAGAAGTCCACACTAGCCTTTTCAAGCGTTCTGGTTTTGAGTTGTTCGGGTTTTACAAGCACTTCAGGCGTTAGAATTTGGGAACTACATAAGATAACTTTTAGGCATGATTTTTCTTCGCAATGTATACATCAAGGCTAATTCATATAAGGTGGTGAGTTGTATAGTACTCATTTAATTTTCTTTTATTCGAATCAGCGTATGGATTATTGTCAACTTTAAATATTTCGTTTACAACCAAATTGTTTTCGTTGTCAAGGAAACTGAGTTTTCGTACCTTCTGATACAAGGAGAATCCATACAAGGTGGTGTTATAAATACAACTACAAAATTCCTATGTATTTTGTTTTTGTTTCTGCGTTAGAGTTGTCAAAATTTAAATACATTTTGTTTTTGCTTTTAGGGCTTTTGAAAGCTCATACGCAAAAGCAAAAACAAAATACAAGTAGGTGAATAAAAAAAAATCAAGTCAGCTGCTCTTATGACATCACCTTCTATAAATTCGCCTTGTTCTGATAGAAATAGTGAATTTACTTTGACAATCGATACGCAAAAAACAAAAGCACAAGTACATTTTGTTTTGGTTCTAATAACAGCACTTTATATGAATTCGCCTTGGTTAATATTTTATAAAAGGAATATTCGACGAATGCAATAGTTGGATAGGCGGGAATACACAAGATGAGAATAAATTTTCAAATATTTGAAATCAGTTTATTGTATTGTAGACCTCCTTAAAGGACACATCAACATACTATCAAAGGTTTCCGTTCATTTTATTATCTATCTATCTTGTATGCAAAATTTGCATAAAACGTTGGAAGAGGTATCCATTTCTTCGTTGTCGTATTCACGCGTACCAGAACTAAGATTCTAGCTTAGTTCGAAACAGCTGTTTATCACTAGGGTCTGGAACGCCTGATAAATATTAAAAATGTGGCTATTTTCGCACTTTTGTTGTGGAAATGTTTTTACACAATTGCACTAATTTAACTTTTGCGGCATATGCGGCATATACAGCAGAGCCAAAAAATATTGGGGTGGGTTCTTGCTCGAGTTATTTGACAATGTACTGCTAACCACAGACGACACAAATTTGCGCGCTCTTTTTTCGAGCACACAATTAAAAGCAATAATTTAAGGTTACCGCATATTTTTCCCGCTGATGCGAATGTTTTAGGCATCGAGGTAGAGTTGTTATTTTTATTTACACTTTATTGTTCGCGCATCATAAACGACGAAAGTGGACGCAGCTAAAAAAGTTGTCTACTATCTGCGAAAAAATTTGGCAGTATTGAATGAAACGAGTTCGACCAGTTTAATGAGCTATCCTATCACCATACTAACTTTGTTGTTTATTTCATGGAACAAATTGTGCGTTAAATTTCAGAATGCGGGCAACGTTTTCTATTTGAAAAATTGTACAATACAGTTATTTTTGATCCCAGTGTTTAACAAAATCATTTTAAATATTTCAGCACAAAAATATATTCGGCGCTATGTCAGTATTCGAGTAAAGTAAGACAACATTGAGTACACAGAAAGTTAGTGACAAAAGAACCGCGTCTAGGATAAGACATAAATACATATTTAAATATGTAGATATCTATGTATATTGCTGAAATCTTCAATTGTTAAACACAATTTCACAGTTCTCTCACGACATTATCTATACAATTAAATTTTCACTTTCAAAAACTACAGTGCGAAAATCTGAATATCGTCAGCTACCTTTCTTTTATGGACTAAATAATAACAGTACAGTAATAATGTCGCGATATTGGCAATAAATTCGCTAACTTGAGTTAGAAACAACTCGCAGCTATGGTGCAAAGTTAAAGCGAAACTAAAAATATATGAAATACCAAAGCGTTCAGTTCTAATAAGTGCATGCATGCACACACGTAGTAAATTCTGTATATGCCCCTATGAAGATTCGACTAGAGCTAATAAAGCAGCGCTTAGCAACAGAATGCTTAGTTGAACCAATTGCACCGCGGTAAGTGTATTTAGATGTTTAATGTGCTAATGACTCGTCGATTGTCACAAGTATATTGCGAATGGTTAAATTTTATTGTGAATCGGGGGCCTGTCATTTAGGAACCAGCTGTTTCTTTCTCTCTTATTTTCTTTTTTTTATTTCGCTTTTCATGAAGTGCCCCCTTTTCGCTATATTTGTTGCTACATTCTGAGATTACGTATGCTTGCACCTTGGAAAAAAAAATTACTTTACATTGCAAATATACGCTTGAATTGTGATTCAGCAAAGTTCGATGTGCACTCCTCTGGTATGGCACTTTTCTCTCACTACATAATTATCACTTTATTTAAAGCGACGTTTTCGAAATACACATCTTTTTGACTTTGGCGTGATTTGAAGACCTAAAAAGAATGCGTAGTTAAATTTCTAAGTGAGTTCCCACTAACCTAAATTTAAAGGGGCATAATGGTGTTTCAAGAAACTAGTTCTCAGCGCTTTAAATAACGTTGTTGTTGCCATTGTAACAGCTTAAAACATTCCGCAAGAAACTGTGAAGAAAGTTTCTAAAGTGAAGGCATTGTTCGGATATAAATCCGTTTTTCCGATTTGTTAACTTTTAACAATTTTATTTTTCTTTATTTAATTTTAATTAGTGTTTTTTTTTAATTCTGAAACTCTGATTTACATTCATTTTTTTGCTATAGAATGAACAATGATGAGGTAAAATCGTTGAACCATTGCATTATTTCTACACCATATTCAAACAAGAACTTAATCTTGTAATTATCACAATTATCGCAATTATCTCGCCTAACCACTTGATTTGCCAAGATTTCGCCATACAAAAATGTGACTTGAAAATCTCGTCACCGAGAAGATCAGGACTTATGCCAGTATCCTGTAAGTATTCTCTACTCACTAATAGAGACGTTTCATGTTGAACTTGATTTTGAGACTAGTTGGTATTCAGTTAGCTATCTAATGTTTCAAGCCTAAAAAAAAAAACAAGTTACTAAATTTTCAGCTGCTCCTGAGCACGTCACAAAAAGGAAAAATATGGGGCATTTATCCTCAATTTTTATTTTATTTTGAGAAACCGCGAAAATGAAGACTGGCAATATTTGACTGGAAGTGTTTTATCTCTAGGGATTCTCGCATGAAAATTCTGGCAAGCTTGATCGGCTATTTTAATCGATTGTGTATAGTGTTGAAATATATTTGCTTGAAAAATCAATTCGGATAAAACACTTACAAAACAAATTTGTTAAACGTGTGTTTATAAGTTCTTTAGTCATTTTCATATGCTTTATATTTCGAATGAACGATTTTGCTTTTTGAATGCTTTTAAAAAACACCTTTCATATGTAACGGTTAATGAATATTAGTAGAGTTTTTTTTTATCCCCAACTAGAAAATGCTATCAGCTGACTGTATCTGTGTTTTCACCACACATTTTTGGTCTTTTTTCTTACTTTCTCTTACTGAATATCCAAATTAATATCAAGTCACAAAAATAGTAATTAATTTATAATCTCAAATTTAGTGACTTGAGATGAGACTGAATTACTGAATAGCGACATTAATCCACATGTGGTGTAATCAGCAATAGTTAGCAACTCATCATTCAAAAACAAAATACCATTTGTGAAAAAATACCTTTTGAGGTTTGCTAACAATATAAAAAAAAAAATCAAACTCAATGTTCAGACATTTTTTCAAAACTGTTTAGAGTAGTAGTCAGCGATTTTACCTATACTATATTTTATTAAGAATGATGAATTGTGAATGATGTTTGGGATTGCGACTTTTAGAATTCTTGGTACTTGAATACTCGCATGCCGTGTTATTGCATTCACATACCTATTTTCTTTACCGTTGAATAATATCGAAACATTTTTGCGTTCCGTATTACCCATTTATGTATGGGCTCTATGTCGCATTTCATTCAGTTCTGATATCAAGAAGCTATGATAATATTCGGATATCCGAATATCCGGATTTTCGGTTTATTCAAATAGTTGGAAAATCCGGTTGGATTCCAGCCCCAATCAACATGGTTTTATTGCAGACAGATCTACTGATACTAATCTTACTGTTTTTACTAATGACTGCTTTAAGGGTTATGGTTTCATTCGATTTTCGTTCAATGGATAAAGCTCTGTCCCTTCGAAAACTTTTTGCTCACATCTGGTGTTTCACAAGGTAGTATCTTGGGCCGTTTGTTATTTTTATTATTTATAAATGACTTTGCGCCCTGTTTTTCTACGACTAAGTATCTATTGTATGCTGATGATTGAAAAATCTATTCAGTTAGCGAGTCCATTATATACTCGCTGTTACTGCAAGCCGATCTTGACAGACTGTGTTTGTGATGTGCTTAGAAACATGGGTTTCTTAATATTAAGAAACTCTATAAAATAACTTTTTCGAAACAAACTTTACCACTTATGGCGGCGTACAGTATTCCCGATAATCGTCTGGAGTCTCTCAATGAGGTCAAGGACCTTGGTGTATTTATCGATCTGAAATTTTATTTTATTACGCATATTAATTTATGTCGTAGCAAAATCACATTCAATATCTGACTTTGTGCGACGCAATAGCTCTGCGTTTTCTAATCCCTATACTCATGAGGTCTTCTACACAGCTATTGTTCGGTCAAGTGTAGAGTACGCTGTCTTTATTTGTAGACCTTATTATCAGGTTTGCATTAATAGAATTGAATCTGTTCAGCGGTTGTTTATTCGTTACGCCTTGAGTTCACTAAACTTCTCGGTTCCTACTCTCTTTTAATTTTCGCGTTGTCAGCTAATAAATTTAATGTCGTTGCATAATCGAAGAAGTTGTTTGTATATTTTTTTTATTTTTGATGTTATATCGGGTAATATTGATTGGCCTTTATTACTAAGCAGATATTTTAATGTTTCTAGCAGAGACTAACGTCATTTTGATTTGTTGCAATGAGTAAAACTCTGCAATAAAAAATTCTCTTTTTAATAGAACTTTGCAAGAAATCAATATGATCTCCTGTTGGCTAGAGCTAGATATCTCTCTGCGGAAGGGTAGTTTTAAAAATCGACTTAAATTTTATTTATGTAACACTAATAGCGCTGTAAAGTTAGAATATTATTGTTCATAGACTTCAGAAGTATAAAATATAAAACAACACAAGAACGAACAAAGTAAATGCAAACCCGAATACTACAACGGTTAACAACATTATTATTATTGACATAACGATATTGATAATTATAACGATAAATGTATAGATAGATACGAATATATCAGGTATTTTCCATTTGAAAAAAAAAATCGCTCCAACATTTAATCGAATCTTTTTTGAAAATATTTAAAAGTGGTGATTTGAAATCAATTTTCGCAAGAAAATGCCAGAAATTCAAAAAAAAGTAACAAAAACTAATTATGCTTGATTGATTATGATTATGCTTTGCCTGGGAGATACTTTCCCTCTCCGGTACTCGCCAAGCTTGACCCCGCCCGATGGTTACTTCTTTGCAACGATATGACATGCGTTTGTTGAGCAGTGGTTCAATTCCCCATGAAAATTTACAAAAATTAATCGATTAATCCGCCGTCCACAAACTATCGAGGGAATGGGCGGGCAGTAATTTGAATAAAGTACCTTTATTATTAATTTTCTATAATATGTACTGAAACTGATAACGAATACGATAAATATAAATACATATGCCGATAACGATATCAAAATCAACAACCGTATCAATGCAGTCAATATATTGAAAATTATAAAACAAAAACTTCAAAAATGATAAATTTAGGAGTATAGATAACGATAATGACTGATAAATATAACGGAATACAATTATAAACATTTTATAAAAAGTATTTCAACCTCTGTTCTTTACAAAGTTTAACAGACGTCATATTTTGCAGCAAAATCTCATGAGTGCTAATAACACTAATAACATGTTTTTTGTTGTGGACGCGCAGTCTATAGCAATGGAATAATTTTTTTTTTTTTTTGGCATCTGACTATTGGCTGCCCCATTGTCTGGTACTTTATTATCGGGTAAGTGGTAGAGTGACTACAATCGCCGTTATTCAAAATACATACGAATTTGAACGTACATACTATATACGTATGTATGTACATATGTAAAATGGAAAGGCACTAGTACCATGCCTAGTTGGTGAAAATTTTTATTTTCTTATTATTACGTTATTAAAAGCACACTCGGTCTTGGCACCTAATACAAATATTAACTATAAAAATGGTAAATAATTAGTTGTTGTTAATGGCCTTCAATAGTTTAATAGATTGAAGTCGAAATATCGACATATTTAATAATACACAGGATAAAATAAAATAAAATTGTGTTTTATTTATTTAAATCTGGCCTTAATACATAAAAAATGGTTAAGAGAACTTTTATTTCCAAATAAATCTACATTAAGAAAATAGTTTTGTTTTGTTGTTAGTTTGCATTCAAAAATACTTCGTGTTATATAATTACGTCATCTACTTATGTAAATTTTATTTCCTGTAGGGTTATTATCAGAAAAATCATACGCTTGTTTCTGATAGCGCAATATATTCATCGTTTTTTTTTTTGTATTTGTAGTGAAAGCCATAGGTTCGTCTGCATTTCTTATACCAAGTCCACACGACAACGAAAACCACTTGTTTATGACTTATTCAAGATAGTCTGTGAAAACAAGTTGAACCAATCAACATAGTCTCGAAAACATTTAAGTTTTGTTTTCGTTGTGTTTTCATAAGCTACTCCATGTTCGATAACTTTTTACTAAACAAAATCGATGATTTGCCGACACTAGTTTAGAAAAATGTATAAGAACAATAATAATAAAAAATCTTGTTGGAAAAAAACTGAAATATTTATAAACAGTGGCTCTACTTGGTGTACACAGTGCGAAACTTTTATTTTGAGGGCATTTCGGTTACCGGGTTGCCTTAGAATAAAAAAGTAAATAAATAGAGAAAAGGCATTGAAAACCAGTTAGTAAAAATGAAATGAAAACAACTTCTTTTCATCGCCGTGTGGACATGGTATAGGGGTAACTTTGTAAAGCTTTGTTTCCAAATCGTAACATTGTTGAAATCGAACTAGTTATGAACCAGAAACTTTCCCTGATGGGTTCATTTGAACATATGTACATTCATGCAATGAATCTTCATAGTATGTGTAGCCGCATGCGGACGCACATAGGGTTGATAAAGAAACAGATATCGCACAGATAATTAATTATAGCAACCCGTTTAAAGTTGCAAAAAGTATACTGAAATATACTTTTGCGAAAGTATTGCTTAATCATTTATATTAAAACAAGAGTCCTGGCAATATGAAATATATATTACTTTGAGCTATTTGAGAAGGAAATAAACATCAATTTAAAATATATCTGCCCACAACGGTTGAAAAATCAGAGTTTTGCAGAATTACAAGTAGGCATACAGCAAAAAAACTTAATGAAAATTTGACTGGAATACAAGGCATTTACTTATGTATGTATGTACGTTCGATTTTGATTAAATTAACTTAATTTTTTTTGAATTTTTTATAAGAACAATTGAAATATCACAAAATTTGAACAAAGAAATTCTGTTCATACATATGTGGTGAACGGGTACAATTAACAAAACAAAAACAAAAAAATACAATAGCTTAATTGTAAACTGATTACGTTAGGAAGGGTTTTAAAAAAATCTCTTACGTCAGTTCAATAGGTTGAAACCAAGCAAGAATAGCTAAAACAGTCGGTTCTACGATACCGGAACGACCCAGATCTATATCCGGCCAAGGACTGTCACTTCAGCAGCATTCCCCGAAATTTTGTGGGGAATGTTTTATGCTGTTACAACAACAACAGCTAAAAGCTTCATATGGGAATATTTGTTCGGAGTATTTTGCTGTTACAAAAACAACAACAACAACAACAAGCTTTATATAATAATATCGCAAACTAGCTACTTTACTTACTCTGTAATCCTTTCTTTTTCCATGATAATCTCTTGCAATTCCGGTTTTGCCGCATTAATTTGTCGCTCCAACCTCTTATACTCCTCCTTTTTATCATCCACATAACGATTCAGTTTGCCCATTTCAGTGCAAAGTGAATGTAACTTCATTTTTAATAAACCAGCATTCGCTTGCAATTTTTCAACGTCCTGTTGACGTAGCACAACGGATCCATTTCCACCACTTGATGCAACATTGGGATTTGTTATCGTACCGGTTGTGCCGACCTGCGGCTGTCCTGCAGTACATATATATGATTCTAATAATTTAATTTGATTTTTAAACATTTTTTCTGCTTTCATAAAAACTTCTTGATCCTGCTTCTTTTCGGTTAACTCTGCTTCGACATTTTTAAAAACCTTCATTTTTTGATCTAATAGATGTTGCTGTTTATTCAGCATATGATGCAAAGTTAGAAATTTTTCAGCAAGAAAACGCAAATCACTGTGATCATCTTCCTCGGCTGGTTTCACAATCGGATTGCTCAATGTTATGTCAAGCGTTTTATTATACAGTTTTAAGGAATTTATTCGATAGTAATTAATCAATTCAACCACTGAATTGAATTTACAGTCCGTAAAACCATACTTTCCATTTAAGTGGCAAATTTTTATCAATTTTTCCGTGCCATCTTTGATTAGCGTAAGCGTATATTCGCCGTTTTTGTTAAGGGCTTCACGCACAAGAAAACTGCCATCAGGTTCGCCAGTTAAAATATTTTTAACTTCTTCACGCGAAATCTCACCCCAATACCACTCTGCTTTGTTTAGCTCCTCGGCATTGTGGTCAATTTGTGGCTGGCTAGTAGGCGCTTGTGGCCGCATAGTAGAATAATGCAACGGAGAAGAATGCACTGAAATAAAGTAAATCAAAGGATTTTAGCTAAATTAATATCAATCTAAGAAAAACAAACAAATACATCATGGGGTGTTCGTTCGTTCCCACGACAGTCGGTTCTAGGATACAGAAACGACCCGGATTTATATCCGCCCAAGGACTGTCACTTCAACAGCATTCCCCAAATTTTATGAGGAATGTTTTAAGCTGTTACAACAACATCAGGGGTTTTTTTCATTTCAAATATACTTTGAGCGATTAAACTACACTTACTTTTTCATCCGTTTGTCGGTATCGCGGGAAAATCACAGAAAATTAAACTTTTTCGCTGTCAACAATTTTTTTACGTCAAGTTTTCTTTAATTGCAGGTGTTATATGCGTACTAGTTTTACTTTTAGTATTTTGTTTTACCCTAGTACAGGGACGACATCTTACACACGTCGTCGTTGGTCGTTTAATAAAAGAGGTGGAGGAAGAGCGTCACTGAAGAGGAGGATCACACCAATCAATTACGTTTACTGCTGTTGTCACCTCGGCAGAGATTTTAGCTGTTCCGCAGCATACACAGTATACGCACACATACACCAGAAACGAGATTTTCTTCTTATACTACTAGTTGGTCCCACACGTTTATTTCAATTGCATGCGATTTCGATTTTCACTGTTTTCGCCAATAGCACGCCATTTTCAAGATTCTGTACTTATGTTCACTTTTTTCCATAGGGCAGCACCAGACGTGAACACGAAAATTAATATTTTCCCGAAAAATTAATGCCAATATCGGCAGAACAAGAAATCTAACCAAAAACGTCGAATTTATCACAAAAGTGGCGTACACATTCTCTGCAACCAGCAACGAATTAACTCAACTCGTTGGCCTCCTGCCTTTTTCAGTGTTGAAAAACGTATATTTCGGAACATTTATATCACAGTGTAATGACAAAGAACGTAGATGTATCTACGTTCTTTGGTAATGATATAAAGTGTGCCAAGCAAAGGCCTGCACAAACAGACGCGGTATTGCACAGAGCGGTATAATCCCGTACGATATGCGGTAGCGTTATACGCAAATGCACTTAACCAGGTGCGGTGCGGTACGACACAAAACATTGTTACCGTAGAACTCATTTTTAGGAATGATAAGGAGTACGTATTTGAATAAATCGGCATCATTTTTCCAAGCGCAATTATCTTGTTTTCTATATGTATTTTCAGTCGATTTTTGCGATGAGCACATCTCTTCCATTTTTAGCAAAAGTACGATCGTACGATATTATATCGCTCAGTACCGTACCGTTATGTGAAATGTGTCGCTAAAATTTAACATTGGCGCGAATTCTCAGTGTAAAAATCATTTTAAATATTGGATAGCATTGTCATAGTTTTTGACTCTGCGCATTCGCAGCAATTTTGTAAACAACTACCAACACTTATTTTGTACTCGTTGTATTCACATCTGTTTTAACATAGGCTGGGTTGCAATCTCTGGTATTAAGCTTCAGAGAAAATTAATAGAAAAATTGGAGCAAACCCAAATTTTAGTTTGAATTTTTATTTGTACAAATAATTTAAGTATACAAAGAACAAATAACATAAAACTTATGTAGAAAAAAATAAAAAGTTACAATCTTACCACGACGTAATATCGTATTTCTGCCTTTAGAAAATGTTTTTTTGAAAGTTGACAGATCTCCTAGTATAATATTTTTAAAACTTCCTTGCAAAAAATGCCTGACTATATCGAAAAAATTTATGGATCGTACACACACACATCCCTGCAAACAATGAGACAAAGCGAATGCACACTATGTTATCTGTGAAGCACAACAAGCAAAAAATGTGTGTTACAAGAAAATAAAGAATTCTGTGAACTCATTTTCATAAGGGCAAAACAGCGCAGAAGAGAACTGGTACTTTTATGCCCGATGACCGTACAAAACTAACCGGGAAACAGACTACTAGTTTTAGTTAACTTTTCCACTAATTTAAGCGATTGCTCTGTGGCCACAAACAGTAACCGCTTAAGTCGACTTAAGATAAAATCGAGTTATGTATTCTGCATTTTTTATTGCAGGCGCAGCGCTCGCCAGCTGGCCGATTTAAAAAGTTGTGGACAAAAATATTTTGGTTTTTACATAAAGATGCCCATACAATCCAACTGAGTACAACTATTTTTCTCGAATTCAGGGTTTTCTACTTAGGTGGTTATTGTTTGTGACCACAGAGTTCTTCTTCTTGCTGGGTTCACGATATATAAATATTCAATGTATCGGTACATCGATATCGTTTGAAAACTGTCATCTCTCGTACTTGAGCCGCCAGTTCAGTTATTTAATTGTGCAAAATAAAAACAAGTGAGTTTGACCAACTAGTTTTGAAATAAAATTAAAATACGTTTTAAGTTAGAGTATAGAACAATATTGAAAGAAATGGACAGCAAACCTACAGTCAAGATTTTTTCATATGTACGTACATATGGATGAACTTGAATCTATGGTGTACTGAATACAGAAGGTAATGCCTTCACAGACTTTTAGGTAATGGAAATGTTCCTGTCCGAAGGATTAAATCATATGGTTTGGCCAGGAAACTCTCCCGACTGAAAAATCCTATTGAGCATTTATGGCACATAATGAAGTGCAAAGCTGCTCATTATACATACATATGTAAGCCTGAAAGTAAAGAAGAACTAAAGAAAATGTTAGGAAAAATTTGGCAGGAGGGAATATCAAGCAGTGTTTTGGAGAACCTGACTGAGGCAACGCTCGCTCTCGAAGCTGTAATATCCGCTAAAGTTGGACCGAAACCATATTTTATTTTACATTATTCTTATTTAATATGTTCTAATTCCATATTCAATTTTGTTTAAAGCAAGGCGAATTCATATACATATGTATGTACATAAGGTGATGGCAAAGCGTTTGATAGTTTTCGCTTTTAGGATGTCATGGTTAAAGGAAAAATACAAATATAGTGGAAGAAGATATCAACTGCTTTAATAACTGCACCTTATATGAATTCGTCTTATTTCAAAGTTATTATAGTAAGTCATGCCCAGGGGCGGATCCAGCAGAGGGTTATGGGGGCACCACCCTCTAACCCCCTTCCCCAAAAGCTCGAAGTCTGATAGATTACTCGTATACCGTAAAAATATTGTATTTGAGATAAATCGAATTCAGAAATTTGCTTTGGAATCATTCAGGAATAAGCCATATAAAAATGGCACTAAAATGCAAATTGTAATTTTAGTTGCATTTTTTAGTGTCATTTAGTACCAAAATTGTTTTGAAAGAAACATGTTTCTGGGAAGTAGGGAAAAAGGGCATTGTGGATTTTTTCTGCTTTCGATTGAACTTCACACCGACTATCATTCCGAATAACACTTACTCCAGATTTGAGGTACAAAATTATTTCCGCCCACCATCCAATTAAAAAATTGTACCTATTTTATTTTGTATGGGAAGTGATGCACCCTGATGTGCATACATACATATCTAAGTTATCTAAGTAGGCCAGTATATACACATACATATGTACTATACTAGTGTCAGTATGTACGCATGAGTTTGCTTTAAGCAGTCTTTATGGGGTTGTGTAAGGCCATTTAAGCATTGAGTGTTACCTAAAGAAGAGAGCAGCCTCCGGAAAAAATCTTTTAACATACAAGAGCGTAGAAAAATGGCATAGCCATTTATTATATGCTATGCATACAAACATACATACATAATATCCCCAAGCACAAATGCACACACACATAGATATTTGAAAACAAACATCTGCAGAAATAAATTCAACTGATGACTCTCCATCCCCATCATCGACTGTATGTATTCGTTTCGCTCTTTCCCCCAGTAGCCATTAACAAAATCAAAAATTAACCGTCATCGTTCTCTTTCTTTCGTGAACGAGCCCGTATTGTTGGGAATGAATACTGCGACTTGCCGTATACACCATACATTGGCTATACATACATCATTCGCTCCAACACACGGAACAATAGCAGTGCCATGGTGTTGGGGACACAAATGTGCTAACACTACCAGAAACTACGAACACCAAACGAATGCTTTGTTCAAATTTATCTGGCGGGTATTCGAATGCCGTTGCTGCTTCCTGTGCGCCTGGTGGGGATTACAATAATTCTACACCGATTGCGATTTCGAATATCGCTGATACCGTTGTAGACGATGATGATGACAATGAGTCGTTGTTTGACTGCCACTCTTTGGTTAGGCGCCACAAGTACTGTGTGGAGTGTTTGCTTGGTGGTGGGTGATTCGTTGAACTGCAAAATTTAGTAGGTGGTTGAGGTAATGAATGAATGAATGGATGGCTTGGTTTTTAGTACATGTTTGTAGGTACGTATAATATTTAATAAATTTTTAACAATTTTTAAATCATCTACAGATACATACATATGTACATATACTATTATAATACAACTGTAGAAAAGTCGTGTCTGTACTTAGGAAATTTCTTTAAAATAACCGAATTTGGACCATTTAAAAAATTTTTGTCTGTCTGTTTGAACTCTATATTCTCCGAAATTACTGATGACCAGACAAGTAACATCGGCCAAAACATAGGGTATAATTTACCAAAATATTAAATGGAATGAAAAAAATAAAACAATGTAGAAATAGTTCAGTAATTTTATTTTGTATAAAATTTTATTTTTGCAACGACTTCAATGTATGTATGCCGGTATTTATATTTTGCTTTTAATTCAAAAATTTAAATTGAAATTAATGCTAGTTGACCGGATAAGAACGTTGAATCCGTTTATGCCATTTATGTATGTACTATGTACATATATGTACATATATGTACTTAATCTTTATTTTTTTAAGTTTCGTTTTTGGTAATTAGCATTGTTTGCAGGTATTAGGATGAATTTGCATTTGATATATCAAAGCGCTTTTGAATTGATTGGTTGTTTGTAAAAAAAATATGTCTAATATAACCACGTAAAGTTTAATACATAATTCTTTACCCCACCCATCTTAAAATATGCTTACTTTAGAATATTTTCTATCTAAAAAAAACAGTTTACACCTACTTCGTTATTGTCGGTTACGGTTTGTTGCTGAAAACTTTTTTGAGTTGAATAAAAATGTCCGAGCCCGCGGGGCCAGTGAAAATTTGACAGCAAAATAATCAAGGCGAATACAGTATTGACGCAATTTTTGTTCTAATATTGCTAAAACGTTTAATAAGTGCATCGATTTCAATTCCAGAAGAGTTGAAATCATCAAATGCAAATATTTTCTATATAATTAAATCATTTTATTACTGGTATTCGTCTGCACTAAAGCAACTGTTGCCACATGTTTGAAGCGTTAAGTTCAATTAAGACAATGAGTGAAATCAAGTATTCCAAATCAAATATGTACCAATCGAAAAAGGTTTAATGAAACAAAATTTCAAAAATGTGCTGAAAGAAGGTTGTCCCTGTTTAAAAGTAAAGTAAATTAATAACCAAAATGAAAGTTACAATATAAGTGTCAAGCTAAAAGTTTTAAGGAATTTTAATTTCAGCAAGCAAGGAAAAGTCGAAGAAGTTCGGATGCAACCGAACTTTAAATACGCAAGTTTTTATTTCAAATAAAAATTAAAATAGAAAAACGAATAGCCTAATTCCTTATAACTATGTATATGATTTCGATATATACATATTTCCTTTAGAACAAGGTATAAAGAATATTTGAGTCCCAAGAGCAATGTTCAATATCTAAAAAATATGTATGTATTTGTTGGCGAATTAAAGCAAGCCGGATTTGCCAGTATACGAGTAACATCATATTGAAACTTTCAACGTCTTTTATTGATTTAAATAACAACAAAAGGAAATCAGTATGATTTTAACTTACCACACATATTTTGATTTTTTTAACTAATTCCTAATTAAATTCTCTATACCAAATTTGAATTCGCGACATACGTTAGTATAATATTATATATTTTGATTTGTTATTAATTTCTAGAAAAGCAAAGTATCCTATTTGCTCTAAGGTGGGCGATACCATGGTAATTCCCAACATTTATGATTCCATGTATTTCATTCTCAAAACCGACATTGTTTATCAAATTTGAGCAAATTACCTTTATTTGAGAGGTGGGCATTGTTTTTTTACGCCTTTGCAGTTTTTGAAATTTTGCTTATTGACTTGAAAAGCAATGTGTCCACCAAATTTTGTAGAGTTTGATAGCATGGTTTCGTAGATACACTTATTTGCGCTAAAGTGTATGGTGCCTCGCCCATTTCCAAACTCTTTTGATTCGGTGTATTTGTTAGTGCAGCCCCATATTTCATATTAGATTTGAACGAATTTTCTTTAATGCTGAGTTAAATATCGATTTTTTTTTTAATTTTTGTAAATTAATGATGCGTGGGCGTAGTTTTCACCCGATTAATTTCTTCTGACTGACTGGAAATGCAATATGTATACCAAAGTTGGTGGAGTTTGGTCAATAAGTTTCGGAGATATAAATAAGTTTTTCTTATAAAGTGGGAGCGGGCCACGCCTATTTTCGTTGAGTTAGCTCAATATTTACTCGAGTTATCCGACCCATGGGCGGACGGATGGACAGGCAGACATGGCTTAATCAACTTCGCTACTAATTCTTGCTTGCGGTTGGGTAAATGTCGAAATGTCAAACAGATAACAAGACTTGAATGCCCCTAGAACCAGATATATAACTAGATACCATATCACCAGGGAATTTTCTAAAGTAGGCAAGGACAGAAAATAGTAATTGCTTTGAAATCGAATAACAGTTTTGAGTATAGATACTATGTGTATTTTGTCATGTTCTGTGCGAATCTGTTACGACCTAAAAAATTTTGAGCGATGTCTGTAAAAATTATAATTATTTCGCTAAAAAAATTCTACTTGAGTTATAGTTTTTGATCAAAAATAAAAATCGTTTTTCGAGTGTTATTTTCTCGCTAAAATAGCCGAATTCCCAGATTTTACTTAAGCATAAATATTTTGAAAACATTTTTATATTAGCGAATGGAAAGAATTTGCACACAAACAAAAGTTTTAATGAATATCTTCAGGTCAAAAGCAAATATGCGCAAAAAAAATTGTTACAAAATAATTTACCTATAAAAATAAATATTTTATACTAGCTTTACCTAGCGTGCGCCGTATATAAAATAAATAAATACGTATGACGCCGGTATGCCTTTCAATGCAATTTTATTCTAAGCCGTCTCTACAAATTTTCCCCGCCTATTTAATAGTTTGATACCAAGCAAATATATCATACTTATGTTATCCCCGACTGTCTGGTCACCAATTAAATCCCCATAAAAATTCTGAAAGTGGCCCAAGTTTTCTATAGTTTTATTGTATGTAGTATAGATTTGACGAGGGAAATTCTATAATTTATCAATAATATAGTTAAAATTTTTTAAAAATATAATACAATCTTAACTGCATGAATTCATTCGCTAATGAAGGCACAATCAAACTATATTAATTTTTTCGGTCGCTTCAAGCAGTGATAGCAGACGATAGATAAATCATTATCATTGGCATATGAGGGTACGAATAAAAAATCGCAGTTTACCATAAATGAAAGAAATACATATGCTTATTATTATTATTACGACAGTAAGTAGTCAATTAAGGTATATTAAAACAAAAAACGGGCAGGTCCGCAAAAAACTTTTAACCTTTAAAAGTGGTAGAAAGCGCAAAGAAATATAGATATTTTATATTACATAATTTATAATTAGGTTTCTTTTTACGAAAATTAGTTCAAAAAACTTAAAATAAAAGTATAGAATTATCATAAACGGATTTAAATAAATATGTTATATCTGGGTGAAATATCGCACCTGTTGGCATTATCTTCGTTTTAAGGCTTACAGTTTTTAAAACAGAGTTTATGTGGTGCAATAGACAGTCATTCCCTGCTATAATAGGTGTATAAAGCGCATATAGTGATTAAAATAGAATATCTGAATATCTATAAAAAAGTTCCTTTTTTCTTTCATATTTTCAGAAAAAAAATATTTAAAAAATTAACTGTTACAGAAACTTGTATTTTATTATAGTAGAATTGAATGGGTTATAAAATTGAATACTTATGCTCACTTGCGAGAAAGCAGGTTATATATTTACCTCAGAGTTTACCGGCAATTATTCAGGGTTAAATTTTTATCAAGCCGAATTTATAGAAGGTGATGGCATAAGAGCAGCTGAATTGATTTTTTTTTTATTCAGCTACATGAATTTTGGTTTTGCTTTTGCGTATGAGCTTTCAAAAGCCGTAAAAACAAAAACAAAGTGTATGTAAGTTTTGACAACTCTTACGCAAAAGCAAAAAACAAAATACATGGGAATTTTGTAGTTGTACTTATAACACCACCTTATATGAATTCGCCTTGATTTTTATGTTTGCGACATTCTGTCATAAATAAAAAAAAAGAAGCAGGCTGTGTCAGAGACACGGCCATTAAGTTTAACGTAGAATACGCCATCCGATAAGACAGAAAACATATGTAACAATAAATGATAAATAATACAAGCAAATGAATTTCTTTATTTTTTAACATACTAAACGTCAACTTCCAGCAGTTGTCGAACAGCATCAATCAGCATTGTTATTTTGCAGTGCTTGGCAGCATTTTCTCTTCTTTTACTCTACTTTAACTTGCCCGCCTAAAATTATGCAATACAAAGAAAGGGCTGCACGAGTACATTTAAATCGCCCAACAGCAAACACTCAACCAAATACCACACACATATTTGTGTGCATGTGTTTATACAATTTTCATTTGAGAAATTTAAATATTAGGAAGATATCAACCAACATGAAATATATGTCAAACGAAAGCTAACATCTTCATTTGACTACAAAAAAAAAAAAAAAAAATTAATCGAGCCGTTTCCTTATAATTAAAGAAAGGAGATTACAACAATAAAAACCTGACATTGGTGTTCATACCGTAAGGTAAGACGTATTCTACGCCAAAAATTAATTTGTCAAACAATTTTCTTTTAAATAAACGAAAAAATTTGAAATGAGTCGGTTTTTTTCGACAATAATGGGGATGGCTGCAACTCCTTTAACAGAGCTATGACAAAGCGAAGCGATCATTTCCATGAGATTAGAGACCTAGCATACCCAGCATTTCGTTTTTGTACTAGAACCTGCAAAAATTGTATTGATTTTAAATTTCAATAACTTCATAAAATTCAAAGAAAATGTCAAAAAAGAAATACATATGTACATAATCCGGGTTACAGGATTTATTTGATGCAAGACAATGTCTAGGTTATGAAAGTAAAAATGTAACTCTGAGTTACTTACATATCTATTTATTTATAAATTTGACTCTGGATTTTCAAAAAGTGGGCCTTAAAATTTTTCTTAAAATTCGAATTAAAATGGTAAAAATTTTGACGACATTTTCTTCAATTTGTTGTTTTTCTTTTTTATTATAGCGTAATCTATGTATGTATATGTATGTTCGTAAAAAATAACTAAAATTAAATAAGGATTGACAATAGTATTTGCAAAACCCGTCAATCCGATTTGCTTTTATTTTTATGCACATAGTTAGGTGTACATATGTATGTATGTATGTATGTTTGTATGTATGTATATGTAATTGTTGCTCAACATCCGAGGTTTATTGTCAAACTTAAGTGAGAAGGTTAAGCTTTTTGTCCAGAACAGACTTTTATTATTTATTTATGGCAATACAAATATACATGCATACATATGTACATACATACATACATATGCACTTATATACATACATATGTATATGAATATTTTGTACATCGTGCTGCTAAAGTATATGAAATCTTTTAGCTCCTAGTAAAAGAACTTTTAAATATGTACATAGCTTCCATTCGATATTACTCAATGCCTAATATTAACCTCTGTGCAGATAGTTACACACATGCATACCTACATACAGATGTATAGAAGTTCCTCACTCATAAGCACAATTATTTGGGCTTATGTGACTATTAACAGCTAAAGGTTTCAAAAGTTGAACATCGAAAAAAAAGAGAAGCACAATATTGAATGCTTTTTGCTCTTGTTCTATTCGCAAAGCACAAGAACTGCCGCCGTCCCTGACAAAGCACCAGCGTTAAGTGCTTATTCAGAGGCCATCGCTTTTGGGTCTCATCAAAGCGCTCCAAGTTACTTGTTTCTTGCCAGAGAATTCCCTGAAATGAAAAAGCATCTTAAAAATATTTATCGGGAATAATTTCATAAGCTGTAGCTTAAAAGTTAACTAAAACAGCCAAATGAAAGTTGCTTGGCTTAACGGTTTTAAAGTTATTATAAATATTCAGATACATCCGCAGGTACACGCACACACATACATACATATGTTTGTATATTTGTGTAATAATTACAAAGGAGAAGCTTACAACAAGCTACCACTAGAACTTTATGTTTTCAGACCTGTGTATGTACATAAGTCGGCTTTTAGACGCGTCGAGTCTTGAAATATTTTTTTTGCTTTCTCTATTCTTTTGTTTTCTATTAGCTTTCACACTCGCCAATTTCTAGCAAAAAAAATGTAATACAAGATTATGCCGGTCCACGACGAATGACATATCAAACAAAGAGTATGGAGAAAAGAAAATGTAACTTCAAACTTTTTAGTGAGAAACTGGATTTAATTTTGCTAAAGTGTAAAGATATGGTTTATAGAAAGAGCTTTAATAAATAATAATAAATAATAAATTTTTATTGTATGCAGATGACCTGAAGATCTACTCTACGATTACATGTTCTTCAGACTCTATCAATCTACAGGCTGATCTTAATGCTGTTGTTTCTTGGTGCTCCAATAATAGATTAAAATTAAACATAAATAAGTGTTTTCATATATCGTACTCTAAATCTCGTACAATTACGCCGACCTCTTATCTCATTGGTGACTCGCAACTTTCCACCAAGGGTGAAGTCTCTGACTTGGGAGTAATTTTTGATTCCAGATTTCTTTTTCTCAGCCACTTAAACTATACTATTGCAAAGTCATATTCAATGCTCGCATTTATCCGCCGTTTCAGCTCCGATTTCACAGAGCCATATACCTTAAAGTTATTATTTACTTCTTTTGTTCGTTCTAAGCTCGAATACGCTGTTTTCATATGGCGACCGTATTATGAATGCCATATAAACAGTCGAACACTCGAACGTATCACATTTAATATCCCACCAAGAAGCCTTAGAAATCATGACATATTTTCTCTGGAAACTGTCAGAAATAACTATGCTAATAATGCTCCTATTCGCAGAGCTTTAAACGAATTTAATTTGCTTTCAAACACTTCTGCTTTTGAGTTTTCTTTGACTAAATTTCATTTTAATTTACTTTTAAATAAACTGTTGAATTAGGTTTAAACTATACCATAATCTGTGCTAAGTATATAGTCTGTATGAAATGTTAATATTTCTAGATTAAATAAATAAATCTACAAAATATATATTAAAAAAATGTGTATTTGCCGTTCAATTGTAAAAGCAAAGCTTGGTATATTTGTGCTTGTAAATAGTCAAAATCGGAAAAACCAAAGTAGCGGTATCACTGACGGCGTAACCTTATGTACTCAGTCCACTGTGATATTCGCCTACATCTTTTAAAATTATGTGAGGATATTCTAAATGAATCAAAATGGGCTTACACTTACATAATTATTCGTTACTCGGCAGTTGTTATTTCATTTTTTTAAATCTCATTTCTTGGATTTCCGACCAATAAGTTACTTAACTGAACAGGAAAAAGAGTCATATATTTTTCTAAAGAAGCGTTTTCGAGATATAGGCAAAACCCCTATTTTTAGGAGCTATTTCCAACCTTCTAAAAATACCGTTTAAAAGATACATTCACACACTTTTCGTTTATTTCTTGAGTAAATCGGTTGTGAAAATACTTTTTGGGTTGCAGGTGTTTCAATTCAAAAAATCTTGACATTTTTAAATTTTTTCGAAATTTTTAAATTTGTATTCATTATTTTTAATTGCTAAATTTCGCAAAAAAAAATTTAAAATATTTTATTAAAAGAAAATTTTATTACAATAATGTGAGCGTGAGACTATTTAAATCGAACAAGCAATGTAAAAGTTATTACAAATTATATAAAGGCGTCTAATTTAAACTTTTGCTACATTCACTTTGCTAATCTGATAAAAAATTGTTAATTTAATTGCACATTTTATATGGATTTGGATTCGCTAATTCTGAACTTTATAGCCACATTTTTCCATCACATTCAGATTTTGGGATACAAGGTGCTAAAGGATTTTCATGAACCTAACCCAACATAGTTTCACTTTTTCTCAAGTTTTTCCAAGACTGTTTTACGAAACGCAATTCTAAAAACTGATCTCAATTTAGCATAAAATTAGTCAAATTTTGATATCCTAAACTTTTACATTTGTATAGACTTTCTCACTTTTAGAACCAACTTTATGCCAAAAAAGGTGTAAAAAAAAACAAATTTCATACATTTTCGAGTTATTGTTTGCCTATAACTTTTGAACCAATTTAAGGTCGACTTCGTATCTTAACTATTATTCCTTAAATTAAATTTAAAAAAATTTTCAAAAAATAACTTTTACTTGCCAAGCAAAACTTTAAACTAAAAAAAATACCCTTATTTTCCATTAAAAAATATAGCTAATAAAGCTAATAGCTACAATCCTTGAAAATTATTTAAATGCCTGTATGGAAACATAAATATACACTCCTACATACTTACATAATTAAAAGCATTAAGAAATCGTCATGCATACTAGATATGTACATATGTACATGCATATGTATGTAAAAACGTAAGTCTGTATTTTTATTCATATCAAAGCTTTTACTACAGAATATTCTTCAAAAGTTCAGGGTAAAAAAAACAGCTTGTTTTCTTCCAAACTAGCACTTTAAGCATTCTATATGTGATATTCGTGAGCCGCATAAACTTGTTGTAAGCACACAATACTTTTCTAAACGGGCAATGTGGGTGCTTTGAGAATGCGTATAGCTTAAATTGCCAATATAAAAAAAAAGTTTTTTTTTTAAAGAACATTTGGTTTCTAATAAATTTCCTACATTAGTTAGCAGCTGGGGGGCATTTACTGCTATACATACGAAATAAAAAGCAGAATTTAAATTTTAGTTTAGCATACACACATATATACATATGTCAATATATAAATATATTTATGTATATCATTCATAAAAATCGAAAATCAAATATTAGGATACCGAAAAAACATTTTTCAATTTTTGTTCAAACCCGAGAGGCACATTTTCCACTGATGATGCCATACAGCTTATACAGCTCATCGTTCTATCATCTGCGGTATTCGTTGTCGTAAAGGTCTAAAAATAATTCTCTCGAACACTCCAAGGTCCATATCAAAGATGACATGATACGAAACTCTTTGCTACGTGAGAACAAAAGGTTTATTTTTTATAAAATTTTCCATTGGTGCCTCTAAGATAAAATGAAGAATGGAAATTTTTTGAAATTATCATTGGTTGTTTTGCACTTTTCCCACTACCATTTAAGTAGGCAATAGGCCCGTTACCGAAATAAATAAGTTTCGGTTCCCCCTTATAAAATCTATATAAATGATAAATGTATATATGTAATTACATAATTATAAAGTTATAATTATAACTAAGTTGTAATAGCTAAGTTTAATAACTGTATTATAATTATAAATCAGTAAAAAGAAATCAAAGGAAAAGTTGAAATAAGATAACATAAAGCACAACATACAATATATGTACAATATGTACTCGTTGCAGCTAAATAAATGAACAACATAAAAAATTAAAACTTTTCATTTATGTAAAAAGATATTACCAATAAATGAATAAATATCTTAAAAGCATTAGTTCATATAAATTTAGTATAACGAATAAAAAGCATAGAAATAAATGCATTAGAATAGTTGTTTACAAAGTTTGTAAAGTGATCTGTACAGGATTTTAAGTGAATAAAATTTAGAGAGATTAAAATTTGCTTCGAAAAGAAGAAAAACAATAAGTAGTGTACTCAGTTTTGTTCCTTTTGTTTTAAAAATTTACGATTGTACGAAAAATTGTATAATTTTGTTTAGGCTGCAGACCATCCACCATAAAAATATATAACGCACGATTTAGGCAGTGCGGGTATAGCATCTCGGAATTTTAAATGCCAGCTGTTCATTGAGGGATTAATTTGGCTTTTTTCCCAGCCCGAAAAACAAGGTAAATCCCTCGGCTCTCAGTTAAAAATTAGAGAGTTTCGTATCATGATAGCATCCATGCTTTTGTACCTTACAAGAGCACGGTTTTACAAGGAAGATTCTCGGTAGGATATCGCGGTTGCGATTATTATCGATCTTAAAGCTGGTTCTAAGATATACAATGTAATCGTAAGCAGTGATGTTGTGGCCAAGACGCGAATGCTCTGACTGTTTATTTGATGGCTCGTTAACTTCTAGACCCATTCGTTTCGCTTCTTTATCCAGTTTGGAAAAGAACTAATTACCTTCTGTAACAGCGCAGCATTGTTTATCGTACCGGTCGTTCTCTCGTGGACGTTGAAAGCCGTGAAAGAGAAATGTGCTTACAATGCTCGCGAATTCCCTTTTGCTGGAAGTAAGTAGCTGTCTGTTGTGATTGCAGATTTCGGACGTCGAGTATATTTAGACGCACCTTCTTTATGTTACGAGTCGATGTTCAGCCCTCAGGGTATACGTATGTACGCCTAATAAACTGCAAACATGCTTTCCCTCTACTGCAATACGATCGGTTTGGTTTCGTGTTTTTCGATGTGAAGCTAACCACGTAGCTTGATGAATTTTCCGCCGATGTGAAAGTAGATCACTTCCTTATCCACCCTGACATTGAAATCACCAAACAAGATTTTGATATCGTAACGAGGGCAGCGCTTGTACATAAGTACATATGCTCGTTTTAGGCGCTCATAAAAGTGATCTCTGATCACATAGTCCTATTCTGTCGGAATATGTTCACAAATCAGTGAGATGTTAAAGATTCCAGTTTGGATCCGAATAATAATAGACGTCGCAAGGTGCTATGAGTTTGTTACCTTGCACCATTCATTTCATTTCCTTTTTTTTACGCGAATTTCTACACGTATCATACATACTTACATTCATACCACTTATATTCACTCCACATATTCATACAAATATGCGAAAGAAATTTTAGTTTATATGTACATATGTACGCCACCTTAAATACTTTCAATAATATGCTTTAAGAAAATTCCACTTGTTTTGGAGGTACCTCGTCAAGATTGATTCCATATATCTGTATACCAAATTCCAGTACTCTATCAAAAATACTTCTAGAGATATAACAAATGTTATGTTTTCGTATTTTCCAGTAAAAAGAACTATCCAGTAACTTTTCTGTGCAAGCAAAATTTGCTTTCAAATATCCAAGAAAGTACGAAAACGGAAAACCAGCAAGAAGTTACAAGTTTTTGTTACATTTGATTTTTGTTTGGTGCTAAGTTTCAAAAACGAATACTATCCTTGCAAACACACAGATTCTGGGTGTCTTACTGGTATACTTATGTATGTTCTCAATAAACTTCACAAAGTTGTTGTACGTTTATTTACTTACTAACTTTTTCTATATTTCACTTTTTTTAATAGAAATAGTTAGCAATTTTAGTAATGGTTTTCTAATTGTGATCAACTGAATAATTTCAATCAGCTGTTTAGCTTACTATCAAATCCTTGATAGTAGAAATGTATCCCGAAAAAATACAGTAAAACTTGCAAGTTGAGCTGTCATTTTCGTCCTCTCAATTGTGTCTCTTTTGCCAATTTCTTGCAAGTTTTGGAGTATTAAAACGCTATCCTGTAAAATTATTACCAATTCTTACTGATTTTTACTGGATAGTAAATACAAAAACAGAACTAATAATAATAATTTGACGCTTACATAATATAGCTCGATGTTTGACCGAATTTCTCCTGCAATTTGTGGTATGCGTCTTGAGGTTGTAACACAACTTAAGGGGCCTACAGTTTTACGGAAATTTCGAACGGCAAATGAATTTAGTGAGACGTTTTTTCATGACAGAATGCACTCGTCATTGCCTGCCGAGGGGCGAGCGGTATTACGAAAAATCTTTTCTATACCCCACCATGATTCGATTCCGGTCAACACCGAATGAAGCGCGTACAGAGTACACAAGAAAAATATATCCGCTAGATGGCGCTAGAATCCAGTTATGTAGAATATCTGTATTTATGGTCCAATATTTATGATATTAGGAAAGTAGAAAAAGTAGAAAAGTATGGTTGTGTGATTAGAAGTACTTTTATAGTCCCATATAGAATATATTGAAAATAAACATAGGTACATACATATATTGTATACGTATACTTTATTTGCAAATAAGAATTTAAAATATGTACATATGTATAAAAATCCATTACATGGCTCTGTAGTCGAAATGTCCAGAAAATCCGTATTTATCGTGTGAATTTATTCAAATCTTATAAAGTTTGTGTAGTTAAAAATAATGGCCTTTAGTCATAGTTGTGAGAAAGTTGAGTCTGAAGATATTCCATAGAAAATTATGTCAAAAAACTGCTACGAGCTTTAGAGTCGACTTCAACTTTACTCTGACTACAGGACATTGTTTTTTAAATTCATCGAAGTTGCATTTTTAGCTTTAAACACTGCTGTTAGTACTAAATAAAAAAATAGCAAGGAACGCAGGCGAAGTCGCGGGTATCAATCAACTAGTAAAACAATGAAATATACATACATACATAATATGCGAAGTATGTAGATCAAACCATTTGTCAATTATTTTATTTTTAATTTCACGCATTCCAACAATTTATCTCTCTACTATTCGTCGTTTTATAATGTCGATTTTCTGTTGATGACAACTACCCAAAGCCTATTTCTATCATAATGCTAACTTCCATTAAAGCATAACCAAATACAGCAAGTATTTATTTACAATAAAATCTTTCGCTATAATTGTAGCTTAGTCACACGTACCGACGCGTACATACTTGTATGCAAATTCATAAAGATGTATCGTTGTTTATATCACAAATTCATTATTTTGGTAGCCTATGCTGCAGACATGCTCGCCTGTTTGCAAAATCACATTTTGCACTATTTACAATTTACTCCTCTGAAACGCTAGTACCTACCGGAGCAAGCACGAATTCGTAGTACTAACTCATTTCTCACTCACTTCGATTGGAAAAAAGTTTAGTGAATAGGTGCGTACGTACATTGTTTATGGAATATTATTATGTTTATGTCTCCAATGGACTTGGGGCTCTTGAAACCTTCGCTCATCATCCATTTAAACATTCCACACCTCTTATAACGCAACCGCTTCAAATGTTGCTTGGAAATTAGCTGCGGTCGCACTTGGAAACTTCTCATGCGTTATTGTGGGCGTTTGATTCAAACGCTTTCTGGGCACACCGGATGACATTGTTGGGGAATGAAATGTTTGAACTGTTGCAAACTTGAGTTTTTGCATTAATAGCCACCCAGCATGGACAGCAAGGAACCGTCATGTTTTCACTCAAACGAAAGCCAAATGGTTCCATTCATTTGTGTTTTTTTTTTGTACGTTGGTTGCCCGCTTTATAGTACTACTAGTATTAGATACATATGTACATACATATGGGTGTTTTGTGGTTGTAGGTGTTTTTGCTAATGCTGATGTTTTAAATTTTTTGCTGTTGATACCCAAACACGCGCAGAAGAAGAAAGAGAGCATCGCAAAATTGAACATGCAATAATTGGAGAGTGAATAGATAAAAGGAGGAAAAGATATACATACATACATCTATATACATACATACATACATATGTTCACATTCGTTAACATGATTTTAGAGCCATCTATAGCTACATGCATATGTATGTATGTATGGGGTATCGGGTTATATTTTTGTATATATAGTAGATGTATGTACCATTTGGTACTCCCTGAAATGTATAACACAGTGGAGCAACGGAGCTAAGGTTGATGATTGAAAATCGAACAATATTTGAAGAGAGGCGGAGTTCCAACAAGGATTTTTGAATCTATACTATAAGCTTAAGCACCCTGAGAGAAGTTGTGCAGTCAAAAATCTAAGCGCCCTGGCCTCCAAAGCTAGTAATGGCATGACTAATCATAAATCCTGTTATAATCGACTATTTTCTTTCGTTAACGATTAAAATAAATCGTTTATTTCCTTTCGATTAATCCAAGGGTTGATCGACTTTGCTCACCCAATAGCGGTGAATCAAAGTTTGGTATCTGAAAATTGCCTCTAACCACCCAATAATATTAAAAACCACCAAATATTTCTTGCATATGGAAGAAAATGCGCAAGACCTTTTAAAAATCAATGAAAATTTTTAGCAACTTTAGGCTTGGACTTTATTAATGGACTATAAAATTTGGTTGGGGTGTTATTTGGCATTCGGGGTGTAAGATTCCATAATTTAGCTAGGGACAAATAAAGTAGACAAATGTTTATAACTTGTTAAATTTTTTGCCATTTTTTTTATTTTAATGGAAACGGCTAATCGGTTAATTTCTCACGATTAATCACAATCAATAACCGAATGCTTTACATTAATTATTAACCGATTAATCTGTTATAGTGTTTTTTTGCCATCACTATCCAAAGTAGTGTTCAGGCTTTACAGCAATTGTCAAAAAATTCGCCTGCCTTCCATGGTTAATTCCAAAATACCAAAAGTAATATGCTTGTAATCAAATTAGAATGCAGAAACATGTTAAATGTTAAATACAACTGTAAATAATTTGATAATCTCAAAAGTTTTTACGATAAAACTAGACTATACTTTTCCGAAGGGTTTCGTTGCACTGAATGTTAATCACATATTATTACCACTGGGGATTCCAAAGTTGAAGTCTTACTCTTTAAAATGGTGTTAAGCTTGCTCAATATCTTTTGTTTTCACCGAAGTTGTACAATTTCGGGTAAATGCAATACATCAGTACTTGAGCAACCTTTTCGCCATTTGAGGAAGAGGAAGACTTATACTTAAAGATCTCGAGTGTACTGTTTTATGAAAGAACCTACCGTGTAAATATGTATAATAAATGTATATGTTAGAATATCTCCGCTTCGAGATTTGGATTCAGCGCATCGAAAACCTCCAGAAAAGCATGGCGACGTTTCTGATATGAAAATCCACATAAGTGTTAATTGTTATCCGCTATGTTAATGCTGACCTTGTAGATACATACATATGTACATATGTATGTATGCCGCTTGTTAGAAGAACTTACAATTATCATTATCGGAGGTTGTTTTGGCTTCTTCACGATCATGCGACAGCTTTGCGTGTTAAGATAGCCGCGAAATAAAATTGCGCATTGTCAGAAAATATCAGTTTTCCAGCAAAATCTTGGTGTATTTCGAGCTACTTTTTTCGGTGAATAACTCTAGAACAGTTTAATCCATTATCTCTCCTTTATGTATGTATATTGGAACCTATTTTCCGTCATCCCTTGTCAAATGCAGTTTGGAGTCAAACCGGTTTTGGAGTTGTGTAATCTTCAATGTTATTTTTCGCTCTAGATTTGTATATTCATACCACAATTTTTTCCACATTTTATGGGAAAGATTTGTTCACATGAAATTGGCGATAGGCCTAAATATCTTACTCGTTCAAAAGAATCAGATCAGAACTCAATGTCTCTTCTGTTTAAGTATTTGGTCGAGGCACTTCTACAATTAGAAGCTGAATCTTGATGTTGTGCTGCAATTAAAAAAACTTACAACTTTATAATGATTTATTCTTGAGCTATAAAACAAAGAATTGACCACGTCCTGATTTTTTTATAAAAGGTCTGCTATTTTGCAACTGCCTGCTCCAACTCGAATGAAATTTCCTTTTCGTTGCAGTATCTTTCATGAAACATGAGGTTTTTTAGGGCTATTTAAGAATGGAAAATAGTTGTGCTGGCAAATTTTTGGTTAATTTGTATATATATTTAACATATACTAGATATATCAATTAAAACGGATTTTGTGTTAAACTGAACTTCTCTTTCTTAGGGATCACCCACAATATCGCAGTATTTTTACTTCACAACACTGCATCTACATGCATATGTAGGTTTTCATTTGCTAGTTGGTTACAAAAAACAACAGGTCAAACATTCGCAATGTTTTTCATCATAAATTTTGTTCGTTGATTATTTTATAAAAATATAGTTCGTTCTATAGCAAAAAGCATGTAAATCAAAATTTCAAACCCTGTACAAAATTTATAACTAAAAACTAAGCTCAGTATAAAGAAGTTAGAAATTCCTGTTGATTTTTGACAAGTTTTTGAGTTTTTGTATTTGGAGACTTTTCCATTTCCGGCTTATATGGCAAAAGCTTTAAAAGACCGCCAGCACAAAAAAAAAAATATTAAAAATCTAAAGGAATTTATTTAAAATCTATGTTACCAAAAACAAATGCGTCAAAATTTCCAAAAATTTTCAAAAATCAACCGAAATTTTGAGCCACATCAGACTTGCACCTTACACTTAGCTTAGGAATTTTGGTGACAATTTGTTAAATTTTTATAAATTGTGTACGTTTTTTGAAACTTTAATTTATATGATTTTTATTATATGACAATGTAAGGTTTTATTAAAAATTAATGGGATGTCATGTGGCCAGTTGTTTGAGCCCCCGTATAAACCACTGGGAATATCACTCAGTTCTACCGACTGAAACTTGATTGTAATCCATATTGATTTTAATATTATATTTTTAAGGTTTCAACTATCACTTGATGGAGGGTATATAGCCTTCACCTTTGTCAGATACCCCGTCATCCGTACTTATTTTATTCTCACTGAACCGAGCTCTCATATAGTACATATAGTACGCATATAACGTATTATACGAGTACGAATGTTTATTTGTATTTGCTCTGTAAACCTAACATATGTACATACGAGTATTAGAAAAAAAATTGTCTTGTTAGGCTAGCTGGATGCCGCATTGGTCGCTGATAAACGAACAGCAAGTAGCTGGTGCACAAGACTTTAATACAAGGCCTTCGCGACTCTATAGCGTTGTTAGGTCTTGTGTGTAGGTTCGATTTTGATTGTATACACATACAGACTTACTATATCTATATACAAATGGCTGTATGTAGTATATTGACTCCCATTCCAAAGCAAAAGGGGGAGAGTTCAATGTCAAATGAATTTCAAAGTCAGTGTGAGAAGTGCTCAGTACTTTGATTTGATATTGTGCGAAGCATCGGGAAGCGTTGAGTGAGCCAGGTCAGGAGCGCAAACGGGAGGTGGTATGGAGTGTTCAGCTCAAATAAAGCAACCAACCGGCGCGTTATGAATACTCTTCGCGACAGCGAAATAAAATGTATGCCGGTGTGTACGTGATTTGTTTTAAACAAATTTAAAGGGGCGGTAGGGCTATTGGGCAGCGAGTTATTATTTGGCGGTATTAATATACTATGTAATATATATGTGTGTATGTAGAGTGATATACGTAAATGTAGGAACATAGGTGTATTTTCATATACGTATTTTATTTGTCTGTTCAGCCTCAACGCTTTTGTTTTATACGTTTTATGGGTGTTTATATTATTATTATTATTTTTTATATTTTTTTTTGCAATTCGTCTTCGTTGTTGTTGTGTGAGGTCTTGTTGGTTTAGAATGCTGAGAATATTTGCTTAGAACGGTATGGAGTCCGTTTACCTCATGTCGCGTACATATGTACATATATACATACATACGTATGTATATACATATGTACATATGTACACAGAACGATTTCATTGCCAATGAGAGGCACGGGCATTAGTGGCCCTACGTTGTTCTGTTCTCCTATTCAGAAATTTCACTAAAAATTGTTGGCACTCTCACGCTGACAGTAAATGAAAGTTGCATGCACGCACTCATTGCCAAAAAAAAAGTTGCCAATTAGAAAAAGATAGAAAAATGCAACTAAGGTATGTGCGACATATTTAAAATCCTTTCGGTAAGGGATGAGTATTTTTTAAAAGTGAAATTATAATATACACACATACAAATCGCCGTTATAATTTTTTGAAAATATTTACTTATTTTTGAAATTCTTTCATTTAGCTCTGAGATGCCCAAAAAATGTAAAACAATAGCGATATCGTTGTGACGAAGAGCATATTATATTTTATTCTATATTTGTGGTTTTCGTATAGATTTTGCTATTAGAAATCACTATAGAAACCACAAATACAGAATACAACTGTCTCCTCAACGAATCCCCCACATTAGACGGCGGCGGCGGCGTGGTTCGGCGTACCATAACGTTTAGTACAATCTAAAATTATTTCCATGATAAAAAGCAAATTATGAATATCGTTTGAAATGAATTCGCTAAATAATTGATTAAAAATTACCACTGCCCCATCTACAGATTTGTCAGCTGATCTTGGTTTTGGTGCACATGTATTTTTCATATTTTCTGTTGATCATTCGGTTGTAGTAAAATAAAACCTCAAGAAAGCCGGCTCGCCGCCGCCGCCGGTTCTATTAGTGATTTACGCCGCCGCCGGAGCGAAAGCACTAGGCGCAAGCCTCTATCCCACATACCCCTAATATTTATGAAAATGCGAGTTTTTTGGAAAAGCACAAAAAAAAGTTACAAACATCCCATTTCCTTTATTAAATGTTCTACAAAAATTAAAAAAAAGTAAATCTAAAATAAATATTTCGCTCGGATATACATTTCACATTTCCGAAAATCATCAGGAAATTTAAGCACACACTTTTCAATACTTTTTTTATTTAGATTAAGATTAGATTTAGATTTAATTGTACTGTTGTACAATTTTATAATTGTAAGGGTGTTGCCATTTTGATAAAAATTTAACCGAATTGCTACCTTTCTGCATTAAATTATGAAGGGAATTTTCTATACGGCAAAATTAACTTTTTTCTGGCGTTTGGTTTGCACAAAAAAGGTCTTATACTATTTAAATAAGAGGAAAGGCGGATCGCGCCAATATTTTTACTTTTTTAGTAGCTTGCGTATAATAATTCAAAATATCTCATCTCTCATATCTCGATTTCGAAGGTTAATCGCGAAAAACGAAGAACTAGTCATAAGACTAGGATTCTCAAAAAAATTGGTTTGGTCCAATCCCCAGACGAGTGCTGTAAATAAATTACACTGTTATTAAACAGTTTTCATAATTTAGGGCCTGTGCCAATTGATAGAAAAGTTCTATGGTGAGATATCTTTTTACTATGTATGGTGAGAAATGGTGTACATTTCTGCTGTGTCAATTCGTAACTTTTTATTGCTGGAAATTTTTGACAGTTCCTTTGATGCAGACGAAGACCAGCGAGTTAAGCATTGTGAATAAAAACAAGTGAAAAATCTTAGCCCATAGACGTCAAAATTCGGCACAGCTGAGATCACCTGATGTAGCGACGCTCAGCATTCTTGTGTCATTCAGTGAGCAAATTTCTACGTTTGACAATTAATATTCGCTATTTGTGACATTTAATATTAGCCACCGCCATTTTTAATTTAGAAGACTTCTCACTTGTATTGATTCACAATAGATATATGTAGGCGTGTTTATCTATCATACGACGGATACAATCATGTTGACCTTATGCTTATTTAGTTTCAATAATAACAACTCCCTGGCAGTTCTAAAAGTGATCTCGATCCCGCCATCTGTCATTTGCCACCTTAAGAAGCCTGTCGGAAGCAGGTATCCTGCAAATCTGTATGGTATACCTATTTCATCAATTATTTCCTCTGCGGGAAGTTTGGTACCGAGTCGCTCCAGTCCATCAGCCTTACAGTTGTCCTATATGTCGCAATGGCCTGGGTCCCCTACCACTTTTGGATGAAATGACTCAGCCATCTCGTTGAGAGATGTGCGGCATTTCATGGTTACCATGGATGTTGTCGGTTGTTTCTTAAGTGATTTTATTGCCGCCTGGCTATCAGTGAAAATGTATAAGTAGATATAAACCTTGGATATCGTATCACACTTGACCATTATCGTGGCCCTGTCAATTGCCATCAGTTCCGCCTGAAAAACACTACAGTGGACCAGTAGACGGGAGCTAATGGAGATTCCCAGGTGTTCAACCCTACCAACCAACCCTACCCTCGAGCTCGCCCTTTCCTACAGTATCCTGTTTCCACTCTTCCCTTGAGGGTAGGAGGGTCGTGAGAGCCTCAATCTTTAAGTTGAAATAAAAAAACGCAGATGTGCAAAAAAATGATATATAAGGGTAATCACAATCCACTGCCAATGAATTTGCAAAAATTTTATGGAAGTACTACGAATTTGTTTTTGCGTTGCCATGATGATTCGCAAATGACATGATTCTAAGTTATTTGCATTTAATTTAATAGATAATTGTTCAAAAAAATTAAGGGGCTTGACACCTCCAGCTTTCCACCTCCAGAGAGCAAAGAACAAAGTATTTAATGGCCTGCCTCTCTTTCTCCTCCAATTACAGGGCTTCTTAGGAAGTCTCTTGAAAATAGGAAAAAATATTAGGGAAAATTATTAAAAATTAACTAACTAAATATGTACATATGTGATTAGATATTACTTATTACGAGTACATCTAGATCATTGTTGCGCGAAACCGAAATCGCCCAAGTCAAATCGCCATTTCAATGAAGTATGATTTTTTTTATTGTATAAATGCATTTTTTAAGCCATTCTCTAGTTTAGTTCATACATAAAATTAAAATAAACCAGCGACTCGCCGGGTAGTATGGTTGACATAATTTATTATATTTTAAGACTTTGGTCAACATATTTCGGTATGATATTAAGATTTACGTGAGATGTGAACACCGTGAGATAGAGGGAACCGTGAATGTTGTCATCTATCACGCCAGTCTCACGAACTTTTTAGGATACACAAAATTAGCTTTGGAATTACTTTGTTTAATATGATACTGATTTTCTCCAGATTCAAAGAGCTGCAGCTGTTAAAATAACATATGATTAAACTTTTCAGAAAAAGTGTTCTCTAACACCGGTCGTCGACCGGAAGGCTATAGCTGGGGATGAAAAGATACGAGTAACTTACTCAATACTTTTCTATGTAATGTTCACTGACTTATAGCTCGGTTGTCCTTAACTTGACATGACTTAGAAGAATCACATAATGATTTTGTTTAATAAACTTTGTTTGTAAGTGATTAGCCCACACTTAGTCAAACATAACTTTACTTGGAAGTTTGTTGAATTTTGATTTTTAAGTCAAGTCTAAGTGCAAAGAGAGCCGTGAGAGAATCAGAAGATACAATATTTTCACCTATTTTCAATAAAATCCCTCCAAATATGCGATACAAGATTGACTTTTTTGTATAAAATTCATATGGCAATAGACGAAGTTTCAAGGTTTCTATGTAAGTCAAGTAATAATGGCGCCATAACTCTGTCATCCTTCTCTTAGCGGATAATACTAAAAGTAGGGGAGAATATTTAGCTTTGTTGATTGATGACAACAAACAAAGAAGAAATAGGATGGGCTACAAAGATTTTATTACAAAACTAAAATATTCAACGTAGAACATTTAAACTCCATCTTCTCATCTATAGAATAGCAGATTTCAAATAGAAAAAATATTCAAGCTTGCGGTATCTAGCTAATAGGAAATCTTTCGTATTCAAATGTAGTACATACATACGTACATATGTATGTCGTATACATATGCTGCTGAATTACTTTTGAAATTTTTTCCTTTAGTAAAATTATACCAGTTGAAGTAATAAGGAGAAATTTTTGAAATGACTGAATTTAAATCTCTTGCTTTTAAATTCGATATATAAAACAGCTGAAGCGGAGAATAATTCGAAAACACCGTCATATTTAATACCTCACCATTACAATTTTATATTTCTGATTGTAAAAAAAAATTTAATTTTTTTCTTTTCGTATTATTTTATTTATGTTTAAAATTTCGAATCTTATTAAAAAATAATTTTTATGAAATATATACGATGCAAAAACAAGTGCCGTACTGAGTTCTCTCATATTATCATTTGTAGTCGTAGTCAGTATTTGGATGAGTGTATTTTTGATTGTAGTCTGTCTGAGTAATTTTTGATTGATTTTCGTGACTAAAACTTTAGTTATCGTATAGTTAAACGAAATAAATAGTCAAATATGTGTATTTCTGATAACACCACTTTTTGGTAATTTCTCTGAGTGCTTTTTGTGCTTCTGTTGTTTACAAAAAACTGATAAATATCATTTTAATATTATGGGAGGCAATCATGAAGGGTGCTCAGGAAGCGTAATAAGCGGGGTAGCTTTTATATCTGCTCTCGAAAATTGTAATTTAACCGCAAATAGGTCATGACCGGCCAATTGATAGCACTTTCTGGCGCTCAATGTCTTTGTACCGAAAAATATCATTGAAATAAAAGCTAAATTTATTTTCACTTTCATCATTAAAACTAAAAAGAAAACTTTTCCACGTATTTAAGAAGGCGACCCATTAAATTAAGATGGGGAGTCTTTGTTTTCATTAAAATCTCCTCTCAATTTTAATAAGATTTAAGATTTTATCAATTCAAAATTATTGGCACCTAAATTTTTTTACGTGGATTATTTTCTGGAAATAAATATCCCAATGCTTTTATAAACTGTTTATTATTTAATTATACAAGCTTTAATTATAGTTATAACCATTTTAAGTACTTACATATATATTATTATTACAGGTTTTACACATTTTCCTATAATATAAGAGCAATTAAAGGACTGGTGTGGCCAATATTCGTAGTATGGCACTAGCAATTTCTTGAAACAATAAATAGGTAAATCAAAAATTTTCAATTTGAAAATGCAAAAATCCAAAGAATAATATTCATAATATTAAACTAAAAACAATATAAAGTAGATTATTTGCAAAGTCCATATGTATGTTAAAACGTTAAAAGCAAACTTTGAAATAAAAATGGTTTTTTTTTAATAACAATAAAATTTTTACTTATTAAAAAAATCAAAAAGGTTCTAATAAAAATGAGAGGAGCGGCGATTTCTTCTTACAATTGCATATTTTTGAAAATCATTCCATAAATTATTAATAAATGAGAAGTTATTTCCTTATTTCCAGGCGTTTTCCTGTTAAGAAGATTTTCTAGTGAAAATTTCTTCGATTTTGTCCCCTCTTGCACTCCTTGGCCGTTAAGCTTTTTTAGACGTCGATCACTTAAATTATAACTGAACTTTTTAGCTCTGTGTATGTTCATACGGAATAACTTCACAGACAAAAGTGTCTATAGGAGTAGGTATCGATATGTTACACCCGATATTTTAGAGGTATCGATACTTCATTTTGCTACTGCCCCGAAGGGAGAGAATCGATACCTGAATACCATCGTTTCAGCCCACATTTCTCCTACAATTTATGATATGCGTTTTGATATTGTACCACAAATTGGTTATTTTGTGAGAAGTTTTTTTTTATGGCAAAAATGCAATCGGAGGTTTACCATTGCCTGCCCCGGGGGTGGCCGATATTAGAAAAAATCTTTTATATACATACGTTATTTGATGTTACTTACCCTGGCAAAGGTTGGAAAACCGCTACGGCCGCCAGCGATGATATCACATTTTAATACTTTTGTTATTTATTTATTACGGGCATAATAAATACAAAAAGTTTGGTACCCAACATTCCCCATGAAATACAGAAATTGTTGCAAATGCACTCCATTTCAAAATTTTAATTTTACAACTTATTTACTAACTCTCCTACTTTTTAACAATCTTTTACCAGAATTGGATTTAATGGATTTAATTTTTCCCCCTTTTTCCATTCTTCTTAAAAAAAAAAAAAACGTTTGTGAAGAAGTGTCAACCGAACCTTTAATAATTATATCATGGCTTTGTCTGCTACCCTAATGTTATAGTAAATTTGAATTTGTTGAAACTTATTCTAATGCGTTTTCTAATTATTTTTCATATATTTTATTTGCCCGAAAATAGTTAGAAATTCTACACATGTGCTTACTTACATACATACATATGTATGTACATACATACATGTATCTAAAATATGTTGGCAAACTGTCACGATTCTGTTCGCCTGTGTCTGCAGGTATGACTTCCCCCAATTCAGCAAGTGATTTTCAATTTCGAAAAGTGTTTTCTTAAACTTTCAAATACTGCAAGTTTATTTGTATGATTATGGTGGTGGAGCTTCGACGATTTCTTAAACATTAACCGATGAGTAAAAATGTAACAAGAGCTCATGGCAATATAGGCATTCATTCATACATATGTACATAGATAATAATGTTCAAAAACATAGGGCCTTCTTTCTATAACTGTCAGGCAGTGCTTAACTATACTTTGAAATAAAATTTGATTGTACTTGTTTAAGGCTTCTGTTGGCCCGCTTTGCCTGAGGCCATATTTTCCGATTTTTTCAGATGCTACTCAAATCAAATGTGTTTGTTGCTTCGTTTGCTTTGAACTGAACTGCCGCAACATTTGATTTCATTCTGAAATCGACTTAAATATGTAAGTCGCATTGTATTGCCATTTTCAAAAAGCTCAACAGCTTATAAGACTCAGCTTACGCTCGTACTAAATAAGTAGATAAGCAATCATGTGTACATACATATACATATGCTCAAAAAATATGTGTCTGTATACGTACACAGTTGTTTATTTATTTATGAACAAACTTCGATGCCGAGCACTTTTCAAGTCCAAAGCCATAAAAACCGTACTCAATTTTCAATCCATGAGTTTTTATGGCAATAAAAGTCAATTGCACTGCTGCTGCACTTCTGATAGCCGGGTGTAATTAAGCAAATGGAATATAATAATAATAAATTATAATTTTAGGAAGCCAGTCGTTGTCGTCGTCGCACCAACCCGTCTCGCCGTTTTAAATGATCATTAACTGTTAACAGCATTCTTTAACATCAAATCAGGCGGAATGCCACGACCCACATCATAACTCATATTTAACAAATTTGTTTTATATTATTAATCAGATGCTGCAGAAGAAGTTGTTGGAATATAGTGGACTGTATCCAAATTGTAATATTTTGGTGGTAGTTATTATGGTCTGGTCTCAAGACAAGTAATGAAGTATATTAAAAACGTTTCACTTAACTTGCTTTCGTTATTGTCTGTATGGTACAAGTCTTGAGATCGGGTTTACACTAACTTACCGTTGAGCTAGAGACTTGAAACTTTTAGAAAAGGTTAGACCTCCATTACAATGTAACGTAGTGCAGCCGCTGGGTGGCGGAAAAGTCGAGATATTCGAAAAAATGGCATTTAACGTCCGATTTAATTGAAATTAAAACAGTGCCCGTTAGGTGGCGCAGGAGTACAGATACTCAAAAAAATCTCATTTAAAACTTATATTAATTGAATAAAAATAAATAGTTGTGCAAAATATATGCCCGCTAGATGGCGGTGGGGTCGATGTATTCGTAACAATCTCATTTAAGATCTTATAAAGAATCCTTCGTAATTTGACTTTAATGAAATTCTTCTTAAAAAAAATATTATTAAAACGTTTTAAATAGAACTAAAACATATGTATATTATAATAATATATAGCTGTACGATTCTTTCCTGAAAATTTGTGACTTTGAAGTTGAAATAGCTACAAAAACTCTATCTTTTCCAGAGGCTCATAATAAAAATTATTTGATAGTTGAGTTTCAAAAAAGTCATCCAAATTTTCGTAATAATTATGAAAGTCTTTTGGTATGATAAACATTTTTTAAGTCGTCGGTAACTTTAATGTTGACTTTATATTATACAAGTAGTTGAGATGATCCCAAACAAGTGTAAAAATAACAGTGGTGGTTGATTTAAAAAATGTGTATCATGCTTTAATAATACATAATACAATTTTACAATTGTGTGACCTGCGAAATTTTTTCCGCTGCATTCGAATATGAAGTCCTACATCATACAAAGCTAAATTTAAATTTTTTGAGATTGGAAAAAAGATAAGTCACTTAATTATATGTATTTATCTCTGAACACAGTCAGCCGGTTGAAAAATTCTATATAGTATGAGCATAATATTTTTTGACTGCATTATTGATTCAGGGGGTTTCGACAATTGTGCACAATTTTTTACTAACATTTTAGAAAAATTTTTACTTTCGATATCAATATATCGTTTTGTGTTTTTTTTTGTTGGACATCAAAGAATGCTGCAAGGCCCTGCTTTTCAGAAATATAGAAGTTATAAGCAGTCAGTAAAAACACATCAAATCAATTATGTACATTAAATTTTACGATTTCATATACTCGCTTCTCCTAATTATTTTCTTTGTTTTTTACTTTGCAAAGCTCAGTTCAGTAAAACTTCTTAAGCCTGGAAAATTTACCGAACTATTGGTAACTTTTAAATTGGCGCTTCAATTTTGAAAAGCAGCTTCTTGGTGCATCTGTAAAAGAACATTATTTTATCTAAGTTCAGCTATGTATATCTCAAACCCCGTTATATTTTTGTA
The DNA here is from genome assembly GCA_951828415.1 of Anomoia purmunda. Classification (NCBI taxonomy): domain Eukaryota; kingdom Metazoa; phylum Arthropoda; class Insecta; order Diptera; family Tephritidae; genus Anomoia; species Anomoia purmunda. Next base: position 85,463,716 of record OX639994.1, read on the forward strand.
TATTCTGACTTCATGTCGGACTCAGCATTTTACATATAAAATGATGTCATAGATCTCTCTCTCTTATAAAAATACATAGTTATCTCTCCTGTTTTTTCTACGCCCGTGTGCCCACGCTTTTCGATTTGAACCATACAGGAACTTTTTAGTTATTTCAACTTCAAAATCAAAAAATTTTCAAGAAAAGAATGAACGTGTGTCACGGAAAAAATATTTTTTATTTTTTTAGTTCGTTTTAAAACGTTTTAATTTAAAAAAGATTTTTTGTATTATTTACATTCGGACATATCGTATGTGTAAAAGCTACACATTTATGTATGTTGCGAAATATTTCAAGAAATTTTTCTAGCAATAACTAATGTAATTGAGAGCGAGCTACATACGAGTACATACATATATGTTTTACTAATAGATTCTACAAAATATTACTTTCCGTATAGCAATTTTCTGAAACATAAAAAGATTCAGATTTTATTACAGCAAAGATCCCGTTAGGCTGTAAAAGGAAATAATACGAAACATTGGCATTGAAAGATTTTTTATACAATTAGGGGGAAAATACTACAATGTAGAATACTTTCTTTGTATCATTAGACATGCTCGTGATGTGAAGAATTCTTCACATTTGTATAATTCGTAGCTACTCCTCTGATATGATGTATATAAAAGTACAATAACCGCTTACACGCAAACTTGAGACTTCAGCAATCCCGTGAGTGAAAAAAAATCCATTGAAGAAAAATCGCATGATATTCCATCAAAAATCGACTGCAAAAAACATCCCGTCCCGATCCATTACGGTAATCACATATTTCATGAAATTTCTAGCGTTTGCGTCATTCGATGTTATTTTACCAGGTAAGCAGCAAATGTATGTAAGTAGCCAGGTCCACTAAATGCGTCCAAAGTAAAGAGCAAAATCAACAGATAAAAGAGAGAGTATTGCTTGTATATAGGACGTACATGTCTACGTATGTATGTAAATATTAGCCGCTGAGCAAAGCTGTTAGTATAAAAATACAAAGGTACGAACATAACTGAATGGGAGTGATTATAGAGGGGCAATGCTCCCATCAACAAATTCATACATGCATACACATACACATACTACGTATGTACATATGTTCGTACATACAATAAAAAAAATTAAATACATACATATGTATGTATGTATGAAAATTTATTTTATAAACAGTCTTATGCTGAATACACACAAGGCAATGGTTGAAGCAACATATTGAGACAACCGGATTTGGTGGTTTCGTCAGATATCAACTTTTTAAAAATATTTTTTCATTAACTCGGCGAAAAATCACACTCTTTCGCAGTTGAAACAGGAAACAATAGTATACATGAGCGAACCATTGCGCGGACTTATCTATAACATATCCATTTTGAAAGTTATTTTTTCTGTTTTTGAAATTGTCTGCCATGTTATTGACAATACTATTTATTTAAGAACCACAATCCTCACATTCACAACAACGGTAGGTTTGGTGCCAAAAAAGAAAACAGAACAAATAAGGAAGTTCAGCTGCAACTGAACTTTGAATATCCGGCGCTTGTTTTTATATAAAACAAGTAAAAGTTATAAGCAATAAAACAGTTAATATATGTAATAATACTCTTTTTTTTTAAACTTAAGCCACTTTATTTATTTAATTATAAATAACTGTAAACGAATCAAGCCCAATTTCCAAAACTTTAATTTTTACGGATTCCTCCCTCTAATTATTATTCAATAAAATATCGAATACTATAATTTATGTAATATGAGAACTACGCGTAGTTTTTATTGTGCTTACTGAGTTTTAATGCAAATTTCATAGATTTTGATACCGTAGTTTCGGACATAAACCTTTTGGCCTAAACTGGGTGGGGTCATGCCTGTTTTCCAATTTTTTTCAAGTCTTTTCCCCAAACCCAATACTGTGTACAAATTACCTTTTATCGTACTATAGAATTCTTTTAATTTTTCTAAATTACCATTAAATGTGATATGGGCGAAGTTTTTTCCCGAATTGTATCATTATTGTCCTCAAATGCAATATGCGTACCAAATTTGATAGAGTAGTTTCGGAGATATAGCTTTTTCTATAAAGTGACTACTGAGATGCCAAAAATATTTACTCGCGCATTCTCTTCTCCAGCCCAATTCTGTATATTATACTTAAGTGTGGTTATTATCCGATTTCGACCAATTTCAATACTAACCCACTTTCGGTCGAGGACATGGTTTAATCGATTTCGCTATTCATTCTAAACATTTTGGTATATATAAAAATGTAGACCCCCTAAGTGGTTCGACTACAGAGTTTTTGACAAATGCTATATTTTTGTATGAAAATAGCTCATATTCACAACATCGGTAGATATTATGCCAAATAAGAAAAACAAAAAATGTTGATCCGGTGGATGGCGCCACAGTCGAATTTTGTTGGCAACAGAATTTTTTTAGTTTTTTATGACCAAACCTACCGTTTTCATGAATATAAGGCACTTGCATAGTTTGCACTCCTAAAAGGGTTACACCACATTCATTTAAAAAATTAAATCGGGTTTTCGTTATCGATTACCAATTTCGAAAAACCGAGTTTTTTTTTTTTTGCTAAGAAGATAAATAAGCCATAATTATAGTTAACAGGCTCACTTAACAAAATATGGATAAAACCGTTAAAAGAAACAACGCAATTTTGGTTAAATCAAGAAAATGAAACCAAAATATAAATTAATCGAATATGTGTTGTGTATTATGTGTCAGTTTCTGAACATGAATCCTAAGAAGTGGAACTTATAATTAATAGAATTCCATTACTGATATTATACTTATCTTATATATTTCATTCTCAACAATATTTTGTTTAATACTCATACTTTTTTTCTTTGAATTAACTCTCTTCGAGATGAAATTAATGGCTCGGACGAAACAGTAAATGTCTCATTAACGCATGCAATAGATGATATTTTATATTGAAGAAAATACACATGTAAAAATTTAATTGCCCACACAATTTTATGGTTTTGTCAGGTCTGTTCTACATTTCGATGCCGATCAAATTTTTCGGAATCGAAATGGATTGGTGTTCTTGATATCGATTCTGGCAAAATTTTGTCGATTTGAAAAGTTTTGCCTTAACTATACGAAATGAAACGTAACTGGAAAATTAAACTCATAAACCCACATAAATTTGTTATTTAAAAAATACTAAGGTAAACACAGGAAAAGCGTTAAAAAAAAACATGCGCAGTATTTATCAAAAAATTCCATATTGTCATGCATCACAAATAATATTCGAACTTAAGCTTTTACGTTCGTGGTATTTATTATTCATTTTATATTTGTTCCAGCTAGTTTGAAAAATATTATAAAAATGCATTGGGGCTATTAATTTAATGGTTTTGCAAAAATATTTTATTTGAATCATAGTTTTTGTACAAAATCTACGACTGGTGGCAAAACCTACGATAGTACCATTGAGACCAGCTGATTCTATTTGTAAACAAACTTCCTTAATTAACTCGAAACGAAACCAAGGAAGTTAAGAAGGTTTTATAATATAAATTTCTTTATAGAGCGAACTTGCTTGGAGTCCAGCTTTCGTTATATGCCAACGCGTAATCTCAGATAATCAGTGGTGCACACAGAAAAAAGTTTTGATGCTTCCAAAGATATGTAGAATATTGAAAATTTCATTTAAATGTAGGTATATATTTACACATTTAAACATACTTTTCCAAGTACTATATAGGGGCATCCCGCATCGGTTTTTTGTCTTTTGCGTCTCCATTTTTTCCTTAATTTTTTATGGTATGGATTTTTTTTAAATTTTGTTTTGTTCAGCCGTTTTCGAGACATCAATTTTTCAAACGCCCTCAAGCTTCCAAAAATTGTACCGCTTTTTAAAAAAATCATAAAATTGTACTTCCATAAAATTTTACAATCATTAATAAAAAATTGTCTTAAAATTTTTTTTCTAAAAAACTCCGATACTTTTAAGACTAATGGCATAACAATGGGATCTAATTTTTTCGAACAACGAAAATGTAAAGAAGAATATGAAAAGCACAAAGAACACTATGAAAAAATCAAAGAAGAATATGCAAAACACAAGAAGAAGCAATAGAGACCATATTGCTATAACCTGTGGTTATATAAGGTGACTGCACATCGTGCAGAAAGTATTGAGCTATACAAATACTAAATTTGTTGCTGAAATTACTATTTCATAAATTTCAAACAAAGAGTCTGTTCTAATTAAATATTGTTGTGAATTATTATCTTTTATTTTATTGTAACAAAACAATGGGGTTTGTTAAAAAAAAGATCAATTTTGAATCAGAAGGTATGAGTAAGGAATTTACCTCAAACCGGTGGTTAATGTTGCAATCCGTTTGTTGCATCAACTCCAATTAAAAAAAAAAATGTGTATAATCGGTCGTACATATATACAAAAGAAAGTCCATAAAGTATGCGACGAATTAAATACATCTTTAAAAATATTAAAAGGCACTGAGTATGAAAGGAATCCAAGGGATTTTTTGGAAATGATTTGAAATGATGATAAATTAAATACATGGAATTTTAAAAAGAAAATTGATAGGTACATATGTATGTACATACATGTTTTTGGAGATCCACATTTGAACTTCAAAACCCTCGTCCTTGTGTGCGCCAATACTGCTAATGATAATAAACGAACACTACGCTTTCAGTATCCGTTTCACGTGAACCTAACTAAAGCTAAATATCAAAATTTTGAACCCATTGCAAGAGCACTCAATGAATTAGAAATGTATAACTTCTTAGTTATACTTTTAGTCATAGTTTTAAATTAAGTAAAATTTTGTCAGTGTAGTCTGTAAGGTTTATATCAGCATAAACTAAATCAATAAATGTTATGAAACGAAATCAACAATTAGTTGTATGGGAGATATGAGTTATAGTGCTGCGATCTTGATGATTTTCGTTGTACACATTTAATTCATGATAAGTGAAAGAAGTGTGGAATTAGAGAATTATCTACTATAATGTAGGAGTTAAAGCGCAAAACCTCATATCTGCAAAATTGTCCAACTATCGCGTTTCGATTATTTTTCCGCCTGCATATGCATATTGAATGATATTTTGACATAAATATTTAAAATCTATTCTATATATTAGAGTTTATTTTTTTTACTAAGTCCAGCTGTGGCTTAATAAGGCGATAAATAATATTATTACATTTTACGAAATCTCGTGATAATAAAACTCAATTCAGGGTGTCAGTGTTTAAATAACTTCTATATTTAGATTTAGACGAATAAGGTAGGCACACATGTGTAAGTGCTGATACAAGTTTGGAAAGGAAAAAAGTTTGACCTTGTGAACTCGAAGTAACGTATAGATGTTAACTTTTCTTTTGAACGATTTCTGAGATCGTCATTTTAACCATTGAAATCATGATGACGACGTGGTCCATCTGGCAACACTGTACGTCTTCAAAAAAAGTTCATCTAATTTTCAAACTTTTTACTTAGAAAACTTAGAAAACTTTTGGGAATGCAGTTGTAAATTTCGCAAAAACTAAAGAATACTACTATGCGATAACATTATCAGTTTCAAAAGATCATTATTTTATCACTGTTGAGCATAAGGGGCCGCTTTGGATATAGTCCATCCAAATAGCCTGCTGAATATCACAAATTATAACCGAACGGAAGCAACAATGCGAAAAGCTAAGACGCGGGTCAGGATGTCGTCTTTTTAGGTCGCCTGCCCAATATGAGATCCATTCCGACAGTACAGCATTGGTATAATATATACAGATATAATATCTATACATACATATGTACATATGTATGTACATATTTGTTATTTTAAATCGTAAGACTGTAGCAAATAAATAAATAAATACCCGGATAGTCAAACAAATTTACCCGCCCTAGGGTATACATATAGTAAATGCTTACAGATTTATATGCACATATGTACATACATATAAAATTATGTAGTAGGTGCAAATCAACTTACGTTATAAAATAAATAAAATAAAATAACATAAAGCTAATAATTTCTATATCAACTAATTATTTGTAACATATGTATGTATTGTATTTAAAAATGACATGGGATAAGTACTCGTAATAGTAGCTTTCGGAAAATTTTCTTAGAGCGCTATGCTGAATGCACCGAGGAGCAGCTACTGCACATACAAAACTAAAAAGCAACTTCATCAAGAGCAGGCTCATCTTCTCCACTTAGAAGAAAGTATAAAAATAGATTGAGAGTAAACCAAAACCCAGCTAGCTCTCCAGATGTGTCTATGACCAATGTGATGAGTATAGCAAACTAAGACTATGTGCTCTCGCCCGAGACGTTATCACCGGAGTACTTTCGTCGGCGTAGCACAGCTCGTGGATAGGAAGTTCATGGCGATAGACCTGCCAATGAAACTACATACATACATACATACATATAGACATTTTGTACATAAATAGTTGGTTGCCAGAGGCACCCGGGGGGGAACCAACACTGTAATGGAAAACTCTTTGACGTTAGACAAAATGTACTGGTGATAAGTAGCAACAAAACAACAGCAATACCAGATTTCCTTCTACCTTCCACTACGTAGTGATTCGCTCTTCTAACAACCTTTGCCAATGACATCCTTCTATTGCAACTAAAATGTACACTGGTATTGTAAAGTGGCGAACAGCGTGCGTAATGCCTGGGACAGAGTTTCCTCTAAATTTTAGAGGGGTAATAGAAAATGAAAATTCTAACTAATGTTAGCCATCATCTATGAACCTGAAGCAGTTGGTGGCATCTGCCATTAGCCCATAGGTGGGGCGGGCAAGGGCTTGCTAATTGGGCTGGCAAACACCAACGCTATTACCAATTATCTTATGGATGAAAATATACCAATACTAAAAGGCCGGTGAAAAGAGTTTTCGAAAAAACTTTGCACGATTTTTCTTCGTCAACATTTTGTAGCAGAATCGCAGAAGATGGCAGTAAGTGTCATTTGTGTAATATGTACTGCATTTACTTGGACCCAATCGAAAAATCTTCGCTGCAGTGCAGCACTCTTCTCATGCATGCGACGAGCTCAGTACAGCGAAAACCAGGCGAGCGAGACAACAGCCAGAGCTATAGTCGGAATCAGCTATTCGGAATAAACAACAACCAATGGCAGAGTACAAAAAAATCTATGGAATGCTTGTATGCGCTTCCAAGTACATGGTGCCCTCTTGTTGTTGCAATCTTACGTTCTCGTATTAAATATTTGTTGTAAATGCATACTACGGTGTTGTGTTAATGCAGTACTCCTCTCAGGTTGAATGTGAGCGCAGTCATGACGTTGAGGAACCATTCAATGAGCAGTGCATGTGCCGGTTAGCTGACGTTGGTGGGAGCACCTACGTGCATTCGTATGTATGTATGTATGTATGAATATACTAAATACAATGACTCAAAAAACTGCCCACATGATGAAAATAACTATAGAACAAAAGCATGTAAAATATAATTTCAAACGTTGTACACAATTTATAAATATGCAACTATTTTTCATCAACATTTTTAATTTGATTTTTTAGAAAAGTTTGGGGTATGCAATAGATTACGTCGCAAAAAAAAGTTAGGAATTATATTTGTCTTTTTATTTACAGAACAAAACTTTGCCATATCCAATTTATTTAACAAAATTTAGGTTAATAATAGCTAGTAAAATTTATCATAATTTCTGGCAAAAAGAATACCACGACTTCCCCAATTAAATTGTAGTGAAATGTACTTATAATAGTAAAAAAAAAGTATTAAATTATTCCTGTGATTAAGATAAACCACAATATTAAGATGTTCTGAAGAATAGCGAAATCGATTAAGCTATGTCTGTCTGTCTGTCCGTCCGTGCATCGGCTAACTCGAATAAATGTAGAGCTATCTCAACGAAACTTTGTATAAGCGTAGCCTTCGGCCAAAGGTAGTTTTCCATTGCAAATACGAGAAACCAGATAATAATCATGCCCACATAGCGGTATTTTGTGAAAATCGAAAGATTGCGATATTTCAGTAACTACTAAAGATAATTTTACATGCATGATTGAGCTAGACAAGGAAATACGTGGGTTCATTTTTTTTTTTTTTTTGAAAAGGTGGCGGGGCATTTTAGAGAAAAAAGATATATCTCCGAATCTATATTACCACACTCTACCAAATTTGTTAAACACATTTCAATTCAAGTCAATAAGAGAAATTTCGAAAATCGAACCCCACACGCCCACCTCTCATATTACGGTAATTTACAAAAATAAAAAAATATTTTCGTAACTATTTAAAGACAATTGGCTTAAATTTCATATGCAGGACTGGATCCGTAACTACGTTATCAAACTGTACCAAATTTAGTACACGCCTTGCATTTCAAATCAGTAAGCCCACCATCTCATACAACGGTAAATTTAAAAAGAAAATCCTATATTTATTAACTACGCCAGATAATTTCCTCAAATATAATAGACAAGGTGGGAGTCGAAAATGAAATACATGGAGTCAGAAATAAATATTGGGGATATCCGATACTTATTTGCTAAACTCTGCTAAATTACTACACCTTTCGCATTTCTAGTCAGACAGCACCATTTCGAAAGTTAAAGCAATTAGACGAAACCCATCCCCATTTCTCATACAACGGTGAATTCGGTACGAAAAATGTAAATATGAAGAGAAATACTTCCAAAATCAAAATTTTGTAAAATAGGTGTATATTTGTATTCGTTTAAGTTTTCAAAAAAATTTTACCCTAGCGTACCCGGCTTTCTTAGTTGCTGATTAGGTATTTTATTACAGTGCTCTTAGGTTTATACCATGATCTAAAACAAATGCGTATATCAAATATCACATATCTACGTCAAATAGCTCTGAGTATCTGGTAAGTAGCAGTTTTCTTTTAAATGTATAGCTTGATATTTAAGATCTGTATAACAAATAATCTAAATCTGCACATGTGTAGTTGTGGAGCTATAAGGAATTTCACTTTTTTCTTGTATAGAGCGTAGCTCCACCTATTTTTTCAAAATGATGCACAGTTTGATCTATAGTACATATACACGAACCGAATAGTTGCGGTGATAAGACGAATTCAAACTTTATCTTCCCTGGCAGCGAAGCACCCCCTACTTTTCCAAAATTATATATGTAAATATCCTCGGTGCCACGTAAACCTACCGTAAATTTTTTGTAAATATGTGTTTAGCACTTTAGACGCCGTTTAAGAACACATATGCAAAATTAACTGGCTTTATTGAAAACAACAAGTAAATACTATTTATTTTAAATAAAAACTCGCGGCAGGTATTTAGATTCTTTCTTACTTGTTTGGTTTAAAAATTGCATTCGGAAATGCATCCTACCGTAGCATTGTTGCCATGAAACCCCTGCCGCAATAAATTTTTGCACATTCACCTTATGAAATGTAAAAAAAAAAAAATTTTAAATGGTACTAGTTTTCTATACGTGCCTTCAAATGAAATCAGTAGGCTACATTTTAAGTATGAATACTGGCACTACCTATTTTTATTGCATCATGTGCATGGGTTAAATAAAACAACGTTTCCGAAATCAAAACTGAAAAACTTTGTCAAAAATCAAAATGAAATTAAAAATTTAACTACAAAAGTGCATACCTGATTTTTTTGAATTCTTAAGTTGGAAATTTCGATTAACATGCTTTTTGTTCTGGAACGAACTTTATATTATAAAAAATTTACCAAAAAATTTATCATGGCATACATTGTGAATATGTATGTATGTATTTTAAAAAAATAGCACTGTGCTCAATTGTTTGAGTAACTGTCTAACAATGTAATATTGAATTGTTAATTATATTTGTGATGGCCCTGCCTCTCATTAATCATGTAAAAAAACTTTAATGAATTCACATGTATAGATATTAAATACTCGAAACTCAGACAAGTATCTGTATTCAATTTACATGCATACAAAAACTTTGGCACCGTTGTTTTTTTTCTTCCTTTTTTAATTACATTTATACAAATATTTGCGTATATTTTTTTGCATATGTGCATATACAGGGTGGTGCAAAAGTCGTCGTGCTAGTGGTGGCAAATGTCAGTACATTTATGAAATGTTTAAGGCAAAAATAAAAGGAATTGGTTTGAAGTAACCATGGAAAGCGTTTGTTATCGCATTTTGGTGATATTCCCTGGCCTACAAGAATTCCAGATTTGACTTTTTAAATAAGTCAGAGTAAACAAAATTGAAGTCCAAAGAACATGGTCTGTCAACTTTTGCGCCACCTTGTATTTGTAAAAACACAATAGCTCCAGTTCTCTTCCAATCCCCTGTATATGTACAATATTTTTTTTCTCGAAGATAATACTAGCCAACATTTCGTGGTATAAATTGCATTACACCCCATATGCGCCTGTTACTTAGTACATCCTATCAGACGTAGACGACAAACAAGTTGAGGTAGGAGTGCAGTTGCGTTTGTTATTGTGATGATGTTTTATATTCTCAAGGTGTGCATGTGTGTATTCCCAATATAAAAAACTGGTACTATCTCAAAGAAAAGTTTAGTTACATATCGACATTACGATGGTTACAAATATGCCAATCACATGATTTTAGTGTGGATAAAATTAAAGAATATTTTAAATTTTCGTTTTTTTGGTGTCTGTGTCAAACGGTAACAAAGTAGCTTGGAATGGAAATACATATTTTGCAGTTATGTATGAGGAGAATATAAATTTCCGGCCTCTTAGGGCTGATGAAAAATTTGACAAGCAGGCGGAAATTTTTGCCAGCCAACAGATATTACCCAAATTACTCTACATCTACGCAAAACAAGCAAAATTCTAATAATATTGCGCCAGCGGCAAAGAATTCAAAAAAAAACTACACTGCCTACACATTGAATTACGACGGATGACATATTTTACAATTCATAGCAATATTTTTATAACTTAAGGAACTTTTTTGGGGCAAAAACTAGGAAAATATATTACGTGATAATTGTTCTTCTATATCTGGTATACACAATATATGACAACTTCGCCAATGTTGTGGCAACCAAGGGAACAATAACGTCCAAATGAGGACAACTATTGCAAACTTAGACCAACTATACCAGATCTGGTATATGTATATGAAGCGTGATAAAAAAGTAATTTTCTGGCAGTGATATAGCGCTTTTAGACGCTATGTTTGTTTGCTGTTGGCTTATTACGTGATCTGTGTAATTGTATTGCCAATTGCATTTCCAGTATGCCTCAAGAATAGAGCCAATTCTGAAATCTAAAGGTGGATAGACAAAGTACTAGGTGTGCTTAACATTTTTTTTAATAAAATTGTTATGCAAAATATCCGAAAGAATAAATCGACACCTCACTTATTTACTCACTTAGTCACAATTTTATATGTATGTATATTACTTATAAGGATGCAATAATTTTGTAAATAACTAGTTAGAAACTAAAATTTATTACAACATTCAATTATTCGTCATTGTTTTAAACATCTTGTTAAGCAACTTATCTAGCGGTTTTGCCGAGTTGTTGTTGTAAAATTAATGTTAAAAGATAAATTAGTAAAGGTAAGTGATTTCGTTTATGAACTTAGTTTTCTTCTTCTCAGCAACAGCATTGCTCTTAAAATTGTCCAGTGGTAAAAAGTTGCCGATTGGCATAGCAGAAAAGGAAGGTTGTTTTACCATAGTATAGTAGCTAAATTTTAAATTGGCTGCTTTTTTGAAATTATCTTTCAGCACATCAGGTTTAATTATTTTTTTTTTTACAAAATTTATCAACTAACGAGAATGATTAAAAGTGAACAATTTTCGAAAAGGCTCGAAAATGTGCATATTCTTTGCATTTAAAGGCCTGCAAATCAAAAAGTACTATTCCGATTTACACAAAATATATGTATATCAATGTAAAAAATTTGAACATACCTTTAAACGGTTTCAATAGAGAGTTAATTGTGTTTGCTATTCGAAAACAAGGGTTTCGCACGCACTTCTTTGGAAAAGTAAATGAAACTCATTTTCGTTTTCAGCGACTCAAAACTAATCTAAAAAGCGCGGTACCACTCATTTATCAAATATTTGTAAACTAGTGTAAGATAAGTTATGTGTCGCACTCTTTTTTAAATAAAACCCGGGACGAGCCAAATCCTGAAAATTAGCATCTCTATATATGTAACTAAATATAGGATATATACATATGTACATAAATATGTATAAGTATTATTTCCTTTATCTTCTGCTGGAGCATAGGGCGTCACAAATTGAGGAAACTTCAGTTTTATGCAGACTCCGAACGGCAGCGGGTTTTTGTGATAAGGCTTATCATATGAGTATCACTCGGAGTTTTGCCACTGCCCGCTGTAGGGCGACCGCTATTAGCAAATAGCTTTTATCCATACCCTTTATATTTCTAGTACGAGTGGGAAGTAACGGGTTTTTCAATAGGGACGCTACAAAAGTAGACCGATAGTGACAGCAAACGACGCCATATTTTTCCCCGCTCTTTTGACATTTCTCTTCAGTAAGGTTTGCCATTTCATCATGGAAAGATATATGATCCAACAACGTGTCGAAATTATTAAAATGGCCTCAACTTTAAGAGCGCTACGTCCTATTTATGGTCGTCGTCATTTCTGGCTGAATGGCTTCGTCAATAAGCAAAATGTGCGTTATTGGACAGGCAGTAATCCACACGTACTCCATGAGTCAACATTGCATCCCGAAAAAATTACGGTTTGGTGCGGTTTATGGGCCGGCGGCGTCAGAAGCCACACACACTTCTTCCGTGATGATCAAGACCGGCACGTTACTGTGAATGGGAATCGCTACCGCTCAATGATAACCGAATATTTTTGGCCCGAATTGGATGATATGGACTTGGACAATATGTGGTTGCAACAGGACTGCGCCACAAGCCACACAGCGAATGTCACAATCGATTTATTGAAAACCAAGTTTGGTGAATGTGTAATCTCACGAAATGGCCCAGTCAATTGGCCGCCTCGGTCGAGCGATTTGACACCGTTAGACTATTTCCTGTGGGGCTACGTCAAGTCTATGGTCTATGCCAACAAGCCAGCGACGATTGATGAACTTCGTACGAATATCGAACGTGAAATTGCAACAGTATCGGGCGATTTATGCTTGAAAACCGTCGAAAATTGGGTTCAGCGTCTGGACTTCTACAAGCGTGCCCGTGGTGCCCATGCAAAAGAAATCGAGTTCCATACATAATGCCACCGAATGTACTTTCACAGGAATAAAGAATTTAATTCATATCCCAAACCGTTTTTGTTTTATTTAAAAAAACTTGTTTAGCGTTCCTATTGAAAACCCCTGTATTAGCAGTGGATTAATTGCGGACTAGTGCTGTCCCCGAATAGGATTGCTCCCCTTTAGACTTGCGACAGCCAATTTATCGCTGAGCATGTTAATAAAAATGCACGTACCATAGATATGTATGTACATACATATATACATAGATTTTTGCAACGCAACCATATATACAATTTCAATGCATATGTATGTATGTACGTATGTATGTGAGTGCATATGTATTTTGCGCACCGGTTACAAATGCATTTTTTGTTGCGATGAAACGCAACAGTAAAAAATATAATAAAAGAACCATCTGTATTTGCACAAATACTCATACTCGTAAAAAGCGCGCTCTCTTCATAAAGATAATTTCTGTTTAAATACGTATAAATGTATGTGTTGATGCATAAGAAAAATATATTGAATAAGTCGCAGATTTATTGTTGTCAAAAGTTGCAACCTGCAAAAGCTGCGCTCCTTGTGCCAATGTAACACGAACTTGCAGTGCGAGTGCACCGAACAACCAACCAACCAACCAACCAACAATTAACAATAACAAACAACCAACAGCCCCGGCAGCAGCCAGCAGCAACGGGTACGCATAGTAACCGCCCTGTAGAAAGTCAATTTGTAGCTAAGGGGACAGGTATTATTTTTATTTTTACTACGAGTAAGGTATAGCAGCAGTTAGTATTACATCTGTCCACACTTTTCTCAAGGACGGGTTGTAAATCGATTTAATTTAGACAGTGCTCTGGATGTACACATACACAGTTTGTTCACGTTCGATGATCCTCGGACTTTGCCAATTTAGTTACATAAAAGTAACAATGTGTATTGAGTTGTAACAGGCTCCCAGTTGGATGTGCAGTGAAATTTACACAAATTATTCTCGATCGCCGTTGAAGATATTGACCGCAACCCGTCAGCCCACATATACATTCGTACAATTTTAGCGGCCTCACATGTGACTGCATTGATATTTAAGGTGTGCGAATCAAATGAAACGGAAAAGATATATTGTAAATATACATATTTTTTTAAAGAAAGAAATTAAATAAAATTTGTCAAACAATAATTTTAATGAGCTCAAGCCCATTTTTAATAGGACAAATTATAGAAAAAACAACAATGGTAGAAGTTATAGCTTTTTCGGAAATCAGCACATCTGCTCATCAGACTTCTTCCGGCCTTGAGGCCGACAAATTAATATACGTACATATGTGTGTGAAATGAAAATTAGGAAACGTAACTGTTTTCAACTACATAAAACCTAATAAATAAAAAACAATTAATGACCGATTGTTTTCACACTCTGATCACATTAAGTGATATGCTAACTCTTTTCAGAGATATAGTGCGGAAATATGGGTGGCTTAAAAGTTGCACGCTGGAAGATGATATTCGAAATTTGGTATCGAATTGAAGGCATATGAAAAGTCTTTAATCTGGTCCCAATTTGAATAGCTTTATCAACCAGCTAAAAATAAAAATTATTATAATTAAATAAGTAAAATATTTCAATATTGATATTAAATGGAAGATATTTAGAACACTTTAATTTAGAAACTGTTTTCAATTAGGACGCTATTTAATTTTTTAATTAAGTTTTTAGCAGGAAAATTAAAACACACAAACAAGGCCTATTTCTTTGTAACCTATTGACAAAAGAATACTAGGTACTTGGTAGGTTTACGATTAGAATGCAAACCAACAATACCAACTCGGTAAAATGTTATTCGGCCTGAGATGTAGTGTTTCAGTTTAATACCTTATCCGTTTTTATCTGCATGGTATTTTAAAATATAGAACTGCATCAACCATAATTTACCAGCAAAACTATTTTCCATTCTTAGCAATTAACAAATCACATTCTTCATGCAACTATAGGAAATTTTATTTACAAAGAAATAAACCTACAATGAGTAGACTTTCTAGTAATTAAAAAAAAAATAATGATGGATTTTATAACATCACGGTTTTATGCGTTCGATAACTTTTTGTCATTTCGAAGGTAACTTCATAATGCCACTCTCCTAGAAACCATCGTCCCTGTTGGCAAACAACTGGGACAACCGCTTTTCACAAGCTTCTCTTGGGGCGAATTTTTCTCCAGCAAAATCATTCGCCATAGACAAGTCCAGATAGTAATCACTTAGTGCCAGGTCCGGAATATAAGGTGGATGCATAAAAACCTTCCAAACAAGCTCCCGGAGCTTCTGGGGAGTCACCATCGATAAGTCTGACGTTAACTTGTATGCATCGAGCTTATTTTTGTAACCAGCCTTATTTAAATGGTTGATATCGAAATTACCGGAACAGAATTGACGACCCCAAAATTGCGCGTAATTGGCTGTTACGGTATCGGGACCATAATCCTTTTCCCGTCTAGCTTGCGTTTTCGCCTTTATCTCAAAAGACTATATAATATATAGCGTATTTTCTCCTTGCTGGTGTCCACCTTTGCCGGGTGCTCAAACAATACTTAGTCAAGCAATCACAAAACTGTCTGAGAAATTTTTTTTCGTACAATATCTTTTCTTTCCAACGCCATACAGCGTAATCCGATGGCACGTATACAACGCGAGATACAGATTACCAAGGCCCCTAAATGTTTTGACAATTTATTCGAGAATTGCTTACCTTTAGTAATTTGTTTAAGAAAATATAATTCGTTCTAATAAAAAACCCATGTCAATCCTCATTTCAAAGTTTTCGCAGAAATTAGGAAAGTTTAACAAATTTTCGGCTTTTTATTTAGTTTTTTTTTAGAAAAATATCGAGATGCAGTTTTGTAGTCCCTTAAATTTCCATAAATATATTCTGCATGTTTAAGAACCTCGAATTACCGTTCATTTTTTACCATTTTATTAGTCAATTTGTATAGTTGTCATATGCTATAAATTAACAATTGGCCAATGAAAAATGCATAATATACATATATAACATAAAAGAGCATAAGAACGGCAAAGGATTTTTGAAACGTTTTTTTCAGGGCAGAAATACACTTGGAAGGTTTGCTATCGCCTGCCGAGGGGCGACCGCTATTAGAGAAAGCTTTTTCTATAATTGTTGATGCTCTTGCCCTGGCAGGATTCGAACTCGTGAACTCATGATTTCAGCCCAGTAAGCATAATTTCGAATGTTAGAGAAACCATGAAATGTGGTCAGGATTTCATACGGTAATTTACAAAAAGGAAAATATTCAATATTTTATGAAATCATATAGCAATATAAACCAAGTTATAATCCATATATTCCTTCGACAAAATAAAAATCTAAAATGATCGAGCTAATATAATAATTGAATAAATAAAAAGTTTCGCTATATAAGGGAATTTGTATTGATAAAAAAAAAAATTCTTTTGGTTGAGATCTGTTTGGAACACTTTTTGTGCCACTTTTAAGCACTTGAATCTGAAGATACTGACGGTATGTTTCTCTAAAAAAACATCTAACATTAAAATAATTTTAGTATACAATAGGATGTAATAAAGTAATAAATATAACTTTCAAATCCCAAATAAATTAAAAATCATACTAAAATAAAACATTTCAAGATCGAGACATGTTAAAATCCTGAAGGCGGACTCCATGGTGAAAAAACTAAAAATGTTAATTTTGCAGTTGATTTTTGTAAAAGATTATTTTGTATATTTTTTTCATCTGTTCGTTATTCCTTTATATTAAACCATGTGCCATTTTATGTAGAATTGATTTACGGAATTTATTTCGAGAATATTTTATTTGTGTTTATACATACTAAGCCTATGAGTATGTAAATATGTATGTATGTATGGATGTATTTATGTATGCTCTAGTACAATACGTAAATATTTAGCAGAACTTGATTTCCATTCATCATTTTGTATCACAGTTTTAATAGGTGCACATATTTGAATGCATAACCACAAAAACCAAAAATCTTCACGAAAAAGCTCCTTCCATATCGGCTATAGAAACCCGATAAAATGACGTTAGGTACAACCTTAATCGCTAAAATGTTCACCCCAGTTCAAGTTCACGAAAAATTTTGAGAAACAAAATACTTGTACAAACAGTAGTGTTGCCATATTCTCAGTTTTAACTGTAAGTTTCTGTTTTTTTCGTTAAGATTCAAGTTTTCTTAACTATCTAACTACTAGTTTAAATTACAATTTTATTTTCAAAATTTAATATTTGAACGAATAAGCGAAATTAATCTTCGGTTTTTTGTGTTTATATTACAATAAAATGTGGAAAGAATATTTTCCCAAATAAATTTGAGTGACACGAAAATAAAAAAAAAGTTAGAGATCCAATCAACAGACATACATATTTTAGGAACTAAAGATCTCAGGACAAAAAAAAATGTTTCAGATTGTACTTAATTTTACTTGTCGAATGATATGTATAAAAAAATTAAAAAATCATTTTAAAAAAAGAGTAATGAAATTGAATTTCATTAGCACAAAAAATGATTTAAATGTTCTATTTTACAGAGACTGATAGTTATGATTTATTTAGAACGTTGTTAATTATGGAGTTCTTATTTGGAAATTTACAGTTTATAATCTGGCAACACTGAGAACAAAAGAGAAACCGGTTAAGCCGTAATTGAGTTATTAAAGCGTTTCTAAATTCATGTAAAATACAAATTTCATAACTTTTGGCACGTTTTCAGATGTTTGTTTAATTCAAATTCAATGTAGATATCTTAAGTCAAGAAGTTTTTAACTTTTTTTTTTATAATAAATATCATGATTTAACCTTTATTTTCTGACTGTAGCATTTCAATCATATTTGTGTTTGTTTTTTTTCAATCATATTTTATTGTTATTTTACGACTTTTTTTGGTTTCAGCACAATAAAATTTATTTATTTTTTTCATTACTTTCAGATTTCATATTTTCGATCACAAAAAAATATTGTGTAAAAAACAAATGTGATCAAGAAATTAAAATCGGAAGAATAACGACCAAATATGATTAAAAAATCTTATATCAAAACAAATATCCTAAAATTCTTACAACCACGACATTTAATCCAACAATCTAATGCAAAATATTCTGCTGAATAGAAATGCATACTTTAAAAGTAGAAAAGCTTTGGGGATATTTTAAAATTTCAATTTTCAATGTCTACTAAATTGTGAATAACTTTGATTTTACTGAACCGAATTTTAAATTATGGCGTATCAAATTTTTATTTTGTATAAAGTATAAAGTACGAAATAAAAGAACTAAAATTTCGATATCAAGGGCATTGGAATGAGTTAATGAGGAGGATTTTGGTTATTTGCCCTTCCAGAATACACCAAAACGGCGACAAATGTGTGCGTCCGCGTGAAAAGGGCCCACTTCGGCGGTTTTGAAGTTATGATTTCCGAACATTTTGTGACAAATTAGACCATCCTAACTGAAGGATTGAGGGAAATATAGAACTTTGAAGGTGAATATCCGAAAAATTACTAATTGAGAAAAATCAATTTGAAGTTGAAAGTTGTCCCTTGTGGGCCCTTTTCTTTTTTTCCCAAAAAATAAAATTAATTACTTCTATTATACCTAGGAAGCTAAATTTGGTGTCATTCGACGCGTAAATGTATGTATATAGTTTCATAATAAACTATAATAAAAAATTACGAAATTCGATCCATGTATCGAAAAATCTATATATCTCGGAAATTAGATGCGACAAAGTGGGCCCTTTTCACGTGGACGCACACAAATATTGGCACTTCTACATATACTTACTTATAATTATTTTTTCTTAAAAGAACTCTGGATAATTTGTAAAAATGTAAATCTAAAAAATTCAATAAAAAAATAAATATATACATACATCTTTAAAATCTATCGAAAACCGTTATATTTTCATAGTATGCAGATATCATAGTTGGATTCAGCGGAAAATTTTGCATTGTTGTATTAAATGTTAGGATTATTTTTTTTTTGTTATAACATGTTATTGAGCGAAAAATAATAATCAAAAAAACTATCAAAATTATCGAAAAAATGAAAATCACGAAATAAATAAATTTCCCAAAAAAATCAGCTAGGTTAGCTTAGTCAAAAGAAAAGTACAAAGTAGATATGTTAGAATTTTTTTGGTCAAACAATATAATAAAGTGAAAGCTGGAATTTGCTAAAATGGCCATTGACTTTCGATAATTTTTTGTTTGTTGACTAAAAATTTGGTCTTAAATATTTTATTTTACATATTTTTTTGCGAATAAACCGTTTTCTAAATCCAGATTATGGATATGTCATTCGTCGATTTTTGGTGGATGGGGGTTTTAACACCCAAACACCCCATCCGCTCCCTTCCCCCGTGGATTGTCACTGAGATACATACATACATACATACGATAGTTCATACATACGAGCCTTTTTTTTAATGTATATATGTAAGTACAATAAATGAATTATGTTTGAAAATATCTACACTTATTTATCTAAAGCTTAATCTTAAATACTGTGTTTGTATAATTTTAACCTAAGATTCACTTAAAACTATCTATTGTATATAGTACATACATTTTCTTTGTATGACATTGATATGTTTGGATTACATTTTTGTTAGAATGATACGGATATGTATGCGATATATTCTTACGAGTTCCATTTATTAAAAATCAGTATCCTTGTGCGATGCCGATGGGCTGCAAGCATCCTTGAAATTCGTCGCATTCAACGATGCAAAGTAGTCTTCATGTAAAAAGCGTATAATGTTCTCGATTGGGCAAAGATCAGCCTTGTTACCACGACTATCCCGTGTGATTCTTAAACTTTTACCACCCTCACAAAAATCTATTTGCTGTGTAACATCACGACCATTATAGACTACTCGAAAATAATAGTCGGTATGCGTTTCGCTTTTGTATAGTTCGAAGGCTAAACGTGTTGCGTAGGGTATAAAAGTATTACCAGTTTTTATGCCCAGAGCAGCAGTTAAATATTGCAGAGTCCAATCATGACCTGAGTACAATACAAATTTCGTACGATCCCCAGATATCATACGCAACATATAGCTGACAATGTGACGCATCATACCATAGGCACGAAGTAGTCCGATTCGTTTGTAATAGACATGTTCGGCGTCGTGCATTGATTGCCAATTGGCGTAGGCCATCAGTGCCGTTACGTGTGACTGCTCGACACATCCCATTACATTTTCACCATCGAATTCAGCATTGAAGGCTTTTTCAGGTACGGAACGAACGTCAACTTGATTTCCAGCTTGATCATCTTGATCGATATTTATAACATCATTTAAATCAATTGAATTTAGTTGTGTAGTCGAAAATAAGCGCGTATTGTTGTAAACTGAGTGCCGACAAGGTAATGCCGCATCGTGGCACAAAACCATATTTAGGACATCAATAACGTCGTGCACATTATTAACTCCATTCGGTGTATTTTGTAGTAAAGTGCCGCCCACCCATTGTATGACTTTGCTAATGTCCGGTTGAAAGGTCAAATTTAGTTTTTGTTCAACTTTTCGACGTTTAAGTAAAACTTCGGCTTGTTGGCAGGCACAGTCGGTGAAACAAAATGCCATGCTGTGGGACTCGCGGATGTTCAAAGACAACCATTTGTCGTTGGGTAGGAAGCTAAAGAGTAAAGCCAGTGCCGATTGAAACGTTCGGCGATAGCGTGTTGAAAACAATACCACTTCATCAGAATTGAGTAATGAGTTGGGCGTTGAAGAGCCACCCAATGTAGATCTATTCGAAGTTTGCCTAATGAGCAGACCCAATGGATGAGCGTAAATCTGATGCAAAATATCGCCAACTTGCAACATCTGAGCCACGCCCCTATAAAGTAAATAAATTTTAAAGCAAATATTTATAAATTTTGTAATGGACTATAGATTATATTAATAAGTTCAATGCAATGTTACAATGTGGCTGTCAAGCGTAAGAGATTTAAGAAAGTTTTATTTCGAGAATATTTTTGGAAAGGGTTGCCACCTGCCCAAAAAATTAAACTAAATTCAAATAAGTTAAATGAAATATTACGTCCTGTGGTTCAAATGAAATAGGCCTAAAAGGTTTAATTATGAAAATGTTTTGAGAGGGTTGGCACCTATGTATTTAAAAAGATTAATTCAATTCAGTTATTAAGAAGCAGTTCATACAAAAGTAATTGAAACGTGAGTTGCCACCTGTTTAAAAGGGTTATTTATATTTTGTTGACAAGTTAACTGAAACACTACTATTACTAATAGTACGCAAAAAAACTTTTTTCTAAAGTAATTTTAAATAATGCTGCCATCAGTTTAAAATCGTAAATTAAATTAATAAATTAAAGAAAATAGGTGTATTCGAAAGGAATTTATGAAAGTTTCACCTAAAAAATATTTTTTGGGAAGGGCGGCCCACTATTTAAAAAGAATTTATCAAATTATAAGCTAACTGTATCTGTGTGAAACGGAAGGGTTTGTATAAAAAGATTTACTAGTGTCGAACGAGAATGGTTTCATAAAGCTTATTTTAGAGGTTTGCCACCTGTTTAAAGTTTTAAATTTAATTAAATTTGTAAGATAAATGAATAAGTGAATTATTGGGGCGAACCGAATGCTCAGTCTTGAAAAATGGAGTTACCCAAACAGTCAAATTACAAAAGGTATTTCTACATTCCCTTTTTCCTTTTTTTTTTGTTTTGTACGGAGTGGTCCAAACTGAAGGCCTACTGCTTCCGCTATCCATAGAAGGAATTCCAGAAGGGTATTTGTAAGATTTACCCCCAAAGCCTTCTTATTTTGTAACCTAAAAGAGACCTTCCCGCAGGGCTTTTTTAAGGCGTATTTAAGAAGATCTTTGGAAGTAGTTCATCTAAACCTACTTGTGAAACTTAAATAGAATCTCTACTACAAGGCATGTGCCAAACACTTTTTTCAGCCCTTATTGGTTAGACCTTCTGGAATGGATTCTCTTAAGAAGGCCTCCCTCAATGAACTTCTGGAAAAAACTGAATGCGGTGCCTGGTATCGCCTTTTAGCGTGGAATATATTTATCTATAACTTCGGAACCCTAAGTCACATCACTTTGAAATAACGAAATAAAGTTGTGTATAAGTATTTAACAAATGTACAGTAGATCGGCGCTGTTCCCATATGAAACAAACATGTTTGCAATTACCCTCAATATTTTGAGAGGAATTTAGGGTCATAAAAATGTCGAATTTTCTTCTTAACTGTTTTACTTATTACTTGATTCCAAAGTGTGCTATCTTGTTAAAAGGATAATTTTGAGAACTGTATATCCTTCTAGAATCGTTTTACTCTAGAGTGCTTCCTTCGCCTACTAAGTTCAAAGAACTTAATTTCGACCCGCTCTAAAACAATTTTACTCTTCATAAAATTAAAAGTTTTAGTAAGCCATGCATTTCTTTTTATGCAAATGTAACAATGAAGTCAAGGCGAATTCATACAAGGTGATAGCATCCCACAAGGCGAATCCATACAAGGTGATAGCATCCTATGAGCTGAATGCTTGTTCTTCTCTCTGAATTCGCTAGGTTGTTTTGTTGACACAAACAAAATACATACGCAAACTGGGCGAATTCAGATTTTGACATTTCACACGCAAAATTACACAAACAAAATACACTGCGGATTCGCCTTGTTTATCTTGCTATCACTTTCCATGGATACACCTTGGCATCCCATGAGCTGAATGCTTGTTCTTCTTTCCAAACTCGCTGGGTTGTTTAATTTACACAAACAAAATACATGAGCAAACTGGGCGAATTCGGTTTTTGACATTTCACTCGCAAAGTTACACTAACAAAATACATAATCAATACTGGGCGAATTCAGATTTCGACATTTCACACGCAAAATTACACAAACAAAATACACAGCGGATTCGCTTTATTTATCTTGCTATCACCTTCTATAGATCCATCTTGAATGAAGTACTAAAAATAATATTTTCAACCAAGGCGAATTTATAGAAGGTGATGGCATAAGAGCAGCTGATTTGATTTTTTTTATTCACCTACATGTATTTTGTTTTTGCTTTTGCGTATGAGCTTTCAAAAGCCGTAAAAGCAAAAACAAAATGTATTTAAATTTTGACAACTCTTACGCAGAAACAAAAACAAAATACATATGAATTTTGTAGGTTATATTTATAACACCACCTTGTATGGATTCGCCTTGTTTTCAACGATATATTACAATTTTGAAATAGGTAATAAATAAAAACGTTATGGGGTTAGAATTCGTGAAATCGCACAGAAAAAAACTGTCAGCTTCTTTTTTAGAGAATCCATTTTAAATCGGTAGCCATATGACGTCCTATACTTTACATTCCTATATCTACCTTTTTTTTCTTTTTTTTAACATAACCTCTGGTCCGATTTTATTGATTTAAAAAGCTTTACGACGCATATTTTATAAGCTATAATAATTTTATAATATTGAGTACGGCCCTTACTTTTTTATATAAAAAAAATACTTTTTTAGGTTATAAAAAATTGTCTTCCTATAAAGAATCTAATGGACAAACGTATGAAATCCAATATAAAAGCAAATCATAGGCTTAGCTTGAATTGTAGGGAAGCCGATTGCTGATAGCGGTAGTGCTTACATTCATATAATGATGGCATCGGGTAGCACCATACATAGTCACTATTTTCGCACTCCTGATCCCCAAAAATTTGAAAACGACACTAGATTCTTCATAATCAGATCTTTGCATGAGAATTTTTTTCTGAGACGGAGAAGAAATTTTTTTACAACCTCAAAAAAAAAAAGTATTTTTTATTATAAGAAATTATAATGGCTTATAATGTCATATACGTCAGAAAGCTTTTTAAATCAATAAAATAGGACCAGTGGTTATCGAGATATTTAAATTTGAACCAAATGCTGCAGAAAACTTTACTTTGTTAAAAAAAGTTTTAAAAAAATTAAGTGTATTAAAAATTAAAAAAGCAGAAAATTCGTAATTGCTAACTTTTTCACTACCTGATCTAATATACATATGTACATATGTAAGTACATACTAAATACATCATACATACATATGTACATATGTATGTAAGTATGTACGTTTCAAAAAATTATTTTGTACTTTTTAGTTAATTTATGTATGCATAATATTTTTAAAGATGCATCTCTGTACCAAACACTAGATTGTAAAAAAAAGTTTGTAACAAATTTTAAAAGACAAGCCGATTTTAATTGAATTGTATTAGGGTTAGGTAGCGATAAAATAAATCCAATTTTGGATAAAATATCGTGGGAAATTATAAAAATCTATTTGAAAAATATATGTAACCGTTTCAGGTTTTTTGTTTTGAACGGAGGGTTATTGTTGTTGTAACAGCTCAAGACATTCCCCATAAACTTAAATCTGGGCCGTTCCGTTGCCATAGAGCCGACTGTCTTGAGAACATTGAACAGAGGGTGATGCACCTTAATGTACATATCTACATGCATATGTATATGGATGTTTGTATATAGCTTTGTGCATTTTCCTACAAAAATCTATTAAATAATATAATTTACGCACTTGAATGTCAGCTGGCCTAAAAGGCATGCACGCTCCGAGGCTGGAAGTAACGGAAATCCGTGAAATGGTCCCACTTTATTCCAATACATGTGGTTAGAGCCCGAAGACGATGTAGAGTTATATAGGAAGCTGCGATAACTGTAAATAAGTAATTGAGTTTTGATATGAATTTCAATTTTTTTTGGATTCACCTTTTATTAATTTTTTTTTAAACTCATATGTACATATGTATGTATGTACATACATATATATACCGGCTATGGAGTTTCTATTCACTCACCGATTTACTAAAACATTGTTGGCTACGCCACAGTCGATGCCCATTACGCCGCGCATATGTGACATTGGACCCCTGTCGCCATGTCTAACGACCATTAGAACCCCTTGCAATTTCCAACCGTCTAATATGCCACCATCGTCGCGGCGCACTAGATGATCCAGAGGTGTACAACGTTCTTTAAATTGGCTATACTTAAACATGGCCGCATCTTGTGGCTCAGCTTCAATATTATCTGTGTAATGGGCATTGTCAGGGGCGGATCGCGATTGCAATTGTCCATTAAGGAAGCGAAAGGTACTGCTAAGCGAATTACCATTGTAGCCAATGTATTTGTACATACCTAAAATTATTCAGTTACTCAGTAAATACACAATTTTTTGCATTGAAATCAAAAAATTATAATTTAAATACAACTACTTACCAGCGATTAGAAGAAAAATCCATATGCTCAATATCAAGTAGCAGTGCAACGTACGATGTTGCGTGGAAAAGCGGATCAACTCCTTTATCAACATACTTAGAAAGTTAATTTTTCATTTCAATTGCATACAAAATAATTTAATCACATTTTAAAGTGGTAGTCTGTATTAAAAAATAAAGTGGAAAAATTTTCGTGAAAATACACTTCTATTTCGTTGACTTATACATATGTACGCGCGTGTGTACATACATATGTACCTATGTAAAATACAATCGTTGACATGCGCATTTGCCAATACCCTATCCCAATAATGCTCCATATGCCACGTACTTATGTACATACTACATACATCACGCACTTGCATCTTGGACTACTCGATTTATTAAAAGAAATTTCAGCATTTACATAAACATTCATAGCAAGCAATTTATATTTTTTTATTATATCAAATTAAATGAGATGCGTGTTTCAAGTACAAATATGTTAGCATTGTGGAAAAATTCCGCATACAAATTTAAAGCTTTTTTACGAGTATAATTTTATGACATTTCATATGCGTTAGCGCAGAGCGTAAACAAGAAATAAAGAGCACTTTTTAAGTGTCCATTAATAATACAATGAGAATTCAGTACAATATTCAAGAATTTAGTTTTGTGTCGCGGACAACGCCATTATAGTGAAGCGTAGTTCGTCGGGATCACGTGCCATAAACTCCTTGCACACTTTGGCTGCATCTTGTAGAAATGTTTCATCTGTAGTGGAACCATGTTTTATTGGAAACTGTTTGCGACCATCCAACTCGTACAATATTCCATCCTTATTGATCAGAGAAACAAAATGGTGATTCACTTTCTCTTCGGGATCAGCCGCAGTTTGGCCTTCTCTGGCAAGTTCTTGATGCCCCTCAGTGAAGGATTTATCATTTTCCAATGCCTTTCCACGCTCTTCTGGTGTTAAATTCTTAGCATCCTCTAGAAAGGTCTTCAAGATGCCATCATTGAGTGAAATGCTAATTTAAGAAATAATAAATTAATGAGTATGAAGGGGATTTTTGTTCCGAAAATACCTTTTACTGTTAGCCACACTATGTATAAGAGCAACTGTTCCGCAAGCGTTTGAAGTAAGTTGACGCATGTAAAAAAGTTCATCTGGAAAAGTACCAGGTTCTGCTGCTAATCTCTCATGCTCTTCAGCTCTATGCTTTTCATACTATATTTGTATGTATAGTAGATGGTAAATAATAACAATATGTTAGCACAACTGGTGCATCTGCGAATACTCACGGTTTCCGAAACGGGAAAAAGTAAAATAATTGCTTTAACAGGCTGCGGAATCCATTCTAACACCTCTGGGTCTAAGCCGACGACATCGGAAAGAGCCCAGTCCTGGGATACGCCTAATTTGTGAATATACTTGGTCAGCACCTAAGTAAATGATGAAAAAAAAAACAATAGTATGAGGAATAACATAGACGCAAGGAGTGCCTCATGTAGTAATTAAATAAAAATATGTAAAATTAAATTAATTTAAATCAAACTTACATCTGGATTGGATTCAAGTGGGAGCCAAGCAGTCATTTTAATTTTTTAGTTTAAAGCTTTGAAATTAATCAGTTTATTCGCGTTCTAACCTTTATATTCTTTGTTCGCCGGCAAATGAAATTTGCAAATTATTCTTTCTATTCCTATTTGTTGTATTCGCTTTTGTGGATGTAAGGAAACTACACGACGCAACTTGTTTATTGATTAAGGTTAGTTTTCAGTGTCGATTTGTTGTAGAAAATTTTTCAGTTAAACGTCACTTGTACGTCAACCGTACTTTTTGCCTAGTTTGTAGGATTGACATCGTTAGAGTCTCATAAAAAGTTGAGTTCTCTGAGTTTTGAGTGATTTTTACATTAGGTTAAACACATAATAATAAATGTAAAGTGCCTAGATTTGTATTGTATCAGCTGCAGCGAAAAATAACACCCCCAAGAGTAGTTATCACCTTCATTTTCTTCTCATTATTCCTGTGGTAGGCACAATGAATTTCTTTAATGCTTTAAAATTGCATTATATTGCTTTCTTTTATTTTGTCAACGTTCATAGCGCTAAAAACGCGTCGTATTTCTGCATTGCTGAGAGGTAAGATTCAAAAATTAAAAACAAAAATACAAAGGATAGCAAAAGATTTTTCGCCAATCGCATTTTTATATGTATATACGAACCTCTGCGCAAAATTCTACGGTAGGTTGTAGGTTCTTCACTAATATAAGTGTAGTTTTTACACCTTTCCTTAAGACGATATGGTACCTGAACTTTTGTTTGTAAGTATAAGAAGAAAACGATATAGACCCATACCCAATTGCACCAAAAGGATCAGTACCACGAGCTAATTCGACTGTAACTTATAGTTTCGATAAACTAATTATTCAGGTATGAGTTTTTGCATTATAACTTCTAGCAGCTAAGGAAGCGAACTTTGGCACTCCTGTCACTTATTTTGAACAAAAAGTGTTTACTGAAAATTATCAAGATCGAGCACTATAAATTATAGCTCCCATACGACTGATTTTTCATATATGAGGTTTTGCCTTATAACTCTGGCACACTTTTTACTTATTATAAATATTATTATTAAGATCGGGCTACTATAACTTATAGCTCTCATATGACTGATTGTTCAGATACGAGGTTTAATTTAAATCTCCTATATTTAAACAATTAAAACTTTGAAATTGTGGAATGCTATTGAGCCAACTTGAACTACCTTCGTTGCTATCAAATTTTCCTACTACAAAATAACAAACTGTGATTGATTAGTTTTTGATGAAATTGTCTGTATTATTATATTTTTAATTTTTTGTTTGTCTATAAAAATAAAATTAATTTTATTATACTTTACTTTATTTTATATGCGAGTAATAAATAGGGCCTTAAAGTTGAATATTCTGTTAAATACCATGTACGCTTTTTTCTTCTATAAACAAATAAACTATGAGTACTCACAAACAGCACCAAAAAAATTAATATATTATCTGTGCAACTACGAATAACACCCACTGTGTTGAAATTTTAAAATTGTTTATTTTGTTTACATTTTCACTATTTTTACGTTCGAATTGGAAAATTCCACAAGTTCGTAAAGGCTATCTTTTTTAGTTTTTCCGACATTCGCCAAAAAACGTAGATTACAAAGAAGTTGCATGGCGTTTCATTTCCTGTGGCAAGAGTTTTCGTCCAATGTCACCACACCAGAATATAACTTTTTGTATATAGCTTCCTTGTAATCTACGTTCTTTGCATTCGCTCTACTCAAAAGCAAAGAAATCAAATTACATTGAGTTATTGTATTTTTAATGACACTACCACTTTACATATACGTACCTCGTTAATGTGAGATGTTCCACATAAATTCTATGGGCTTGAGAAATTTTGACAGTTCGTTGTCGCCCCATTTTGGGTACCTCTTATATGGATTGTAAATCCGAAACCGCGGAGCGCACTGCAATAATTAGTTATGTGGTTAAGTTTGAGATTATTAGCTTTTGGTTTGGGCATGATATAATGGTCGGTCTTCACCTGCTTCAGTTTTTCGCTTGCCAGCGAGAGAGAATTTTATTCACTGGGAATGTTGAAAGCATACTTTTTCATTTGCAATATGTTGTCAAGTAATAGCAACCTTACACGGTCAAATTACGTATCGTTTTATTTATTTTTTGTTAAAAATATATTTTACAAAGCTCACTTGTTTAATTGTCCAGTTTTATAAACCAAATACAGCGGCTAATGCAATTCGATCAAACTACACCTTACTCAAACTCATGCATGTCAAACTGCAAAAATGAAAGCAAGGTAGAGCTCCACGGTGTACTGAATACTGAAGGTGACGCCTTTAGAAGTACTACTTTGGTTTTGCCGGGTTTGACAATTCTCAACTTCAACTAGACAAAGCTTTTTTCACAAATTAAGAAAAAGAGACACTTTTTTTAGTATTTTGCGAATTTATTTATTAAATGTCTGCCTATAAATTCATACTTTTACACTTTAGAACAATTAGAACACGTTTTTCAATGAAATATTGGAAGTTGTTCAATTTTCTCTCTCCCGTATTCTTGTTTACTAAAGGCGAGATCTGTCATTTCACCGCGGGAAGGCGCAATCTTGTATTCTATCATTCTTGGTAGAGCTCGTTTACCGATAGGTATGCGACAAAAAGCATAATGTCCAATTTTAGCAATCTTTACGAGCGATATCTCTGACTCCATCAAGTGAGCGAGAATTTCAAGCAGGTGAAGACCGCCCGTTAAGAAATTTGCAATTTCCTCTACAGGTGTTTAAAGGTTTTTGATTGCAACAAAGATTATTTGTATTTATTGTTACTATTATTATTATTAAGATGTCCGCACCGTGCTTTTACATGTAACTGGCTATACTATCTACCTAGTGTTCTTTTGCAACGCGGTTTAATAGGAAAAGGTCTATGTATAAATTTTCAAAATTAAAAAAGGGTGGCTACTTTGTTGACAACAAGTCTGAACAAATCTGCCTTTGCTTCATTAATTCAATTTGTTGATTGTTTCTACAATACAGTTTTCAGAAGACTGAGTTTATAAGTTTCAAAGGATTTATTTACATTTTGCAGAT
Organism: Anomoia purmunda; assembly: GCA_951828415.1. Classification (NCBI taxonomy): domain Eukaryota; kingdom Metazoa; phylum Arthropoda; class Insecta; order Diptera; family Tephritidae; genus Anomoia; species Anomoia purmunda. Next base: position 85,493,894 of record OX639994.1, read on the forward strand.
TATTTAACAATGCAAGATCCTAGCGCCCGTGTGCCTTCTTCGCTTAACGTTCCCGCCGTTCGATTCGATGCTAATAAGGAATTCCAGAAACGCAGTTTGACCCATGAAAATGATAGCGCCTTTGTGCGATTTCAACGTAGATCTTGGGTACGTCCCAATGCTGAAAGACGCTCTAACCGAGAAGCACTTACTACGTTGTTATCATCTCATGGCGATAACTCAAGCGAATGTATAGAAAAGTTACTATCTGAAGAAATTTCTTATCGAGATTTGGGGTCCCTTTCAAATACGGACTTAGAACTGATGGGTTTCAAAAACGCTACGGAACGCGAAGAACTGACAACGTTTTTTGAAGAACTTCCGAATCAGGATCCGTCGTATAAAAAGTAAGTTCTAGTATGTTTATTAAATTATTCAAGAATAAAAACGTACCGTATTTCAGCATTTGCCAAATGCGCGAAGCGGATCTGTATAACGGTGAAATATTGACTAATGCAATTGAGCATTTGGAAAACATGCGTTCTGCTTTGTGTGCGGCCAATTATAAATTAAAGATTATGCCTCCTGATGACATTGTTGTAGGAGAGAAAAGCTTTGCCAGCCGCTTTGTGCTAGAAGCTCTTGGGGAGCTGAAAACGGCAACTTGTGAAATTGATAATGAAGTCAAAGGCTTAGCAAAGGTATTAAGGAATTTCAAATTTGGCAACTCACAATAACTTTATACACATATTCCACTAGCTTATCGAGGATGAACAATCTTCCCAGAAGTTAAACAAACCTCCTAAGAGTCACTCAATTACATCCATCGGCTTTTTGACGCTGATTTGCACAATAGCAGCTGCCGGAGTTTTAGCTGCAGTGTACATCCCAGGAATGATTAAACGGTAGAATATCAAACGTATTTAACCAAATCTAATTACGATCTCCCTAATTTTTCTAAATGCGTTTCTACTCATTTATATAAAAAACATGTTTTGAGTGTTTAACAAATGTAAGTATTTATATACTACGTACAAAAAGAATGCATATATTGCATATAAATATAATAAACTAATGTTATGTATTAAACGATAGTTTTCGTTTTATTTAACTTCTTCCTTCAGAAATGCAAACATTAATGATATCCATTCATCGACATATTGTGGATATTCCCAAGCAGTTGTGCAACGGATCAAATCGGCCCGAGTCATACAATGCGGCAATTCACCTATAATTAAACAACTCAGTTACTATATAATTTAATAAACATGGTTTATACCACAGTATAGTTTATACTTACGAGCAACGAACTGTTTCACGTCACTTTCTTTTCTATAACTAGCATGAATTTTCTCTATAAAGCTGATGTGCCTTGCTAACGGCCACGTTCGGAAGAAAGTATTTTCGGTACTGCCCGATAATTTAGCCAAGGATTTTAATTGCCGCAGAGAGTCTTCTGCACTATTCGTAATGTCTTCGAAAATAGATACAATAATAATTAGTTTATCCGTGTACGGCTTTAAATCATTTGGATAAAGCGTAATGGGGACTTCTTTGTTGTCACTTTTAATTTGTTGGGATGATTCCTTAGCTTCTAAAGCACGTGTTTTAATTGCCTCTATCGAACCACAAATCGCTGTACCCCTCTTTTGTGCCAATTGCCATTTAGAGTAATTACTCCGTAGAAGGGATATAATCACTTCCAATCGGGCTTTGCTGGTTGCAAAATTTGCTGCTTCAGTAGTTGTTTTTAGTCGCGGACTATCCAAAACTGTTTAATAATGAAGGATTAATAAGAGGAGTGTTGGTTTTAAAAATGCTTATTTACAGCGAACGGGCGTTAAATTTTCGGCAAAGTTGCCAGTGGTTGTTTTCCCTGGTGTCAACATTTTTTCTGGCAATTGTAAACAAAGTTAAATATACCAATCACCTAGAGGTGAACATTTCTGAATAAAAAAATAATACACAATACATAGGAATCCCGGTACTACTCACTTCTTTAATTTCAATTTTAATAGGGGGTTTACAGTATACCTCTGTGAAGCGATATGTCAATCTTATATTAAGAATCGCTTATGGAATGTTTGTATTCAATCAAAGATTTACAACTAGTAAAAAAACCCTTACGAAAAATCCGGGTATCCGTTAACTAAACTAATGATAAAAAAGGCCTTCTCTACATTAAACATGATGCACTATACAATAAACGGATACCTCGGTGGTAGGGTTGCAATTTCAAAATAAATGTTAGAATTTCCGCGTCCATGATTAATTAATTCATTTTATTGAAAAATTATAAAAATTAAATTATTTATGCGAATAGAACTTTTAAAACCGAAAACAAAACAGTTGATTAATTTTAATATAACATCCACAAACGCTGCGAAAAATATATCCACCTAAATTTTACCTGAAGCCTGCGCCAAGGTATATCTTATATCAAAAGACGTAGAAAGTAAGAAAGTAACATAACTCCCACCGTTTCTCTAACAGAAAATCTCGTCCAGTTTCACCATACGATAACTAATTTGACTTTTACTGATTGATATTAGAATCTTATTAGATCCAAATGGTTTTTGGGCTAAAATTGGACGCAAATTGTTGCCACCGAAAACTAAACGCCATGCAACTTCTTTTTACCTGCTGATTTTCCGAACCTGAGACCCATTTGAAAAAAAGGGGTAAAATTACAGTTTTGACAGTATATTCATGTTGGCAAGGTAAGAAAAGTGTTACATACATTTATTATTTTAGAACAATGGCAACATTATCAGCAAGAAATTTCTTCAGTTTTCTATGTTACCCAACACTGTGTATGTTTGTGTTCTGCTTGACAGCAGGGAATTGTTAAATATCTTTGAAACTGTCGTCTTCGCCAAATACAAGCGAAAAAGGGGGTTTGAACAATTGAATTTCGCAAATTACTAATTGCTTAAAATAAACGTGCTATCAACAAAACAACTCAACATTGGACAGGACGAGCGCTATATTAATTTTAGGTACGTATGTATGTGTTGTTGCCGCGATATGGTATAGTGGACATCTATAGACAGACGTTGACTTCATTCTATACGAGCATGCATAACTTACATATGTATGTATGCATAGGTATATAATTGAAGTAAACTATCACAAGTTCACATTAATTAATTTAAATACCTTGTCAGCTGTTTTGTGCCATTTTAATATCCTACCAAAGTCTGTGAAATTCGTGCATAACTAAAGCTACGGAGTGATAAGAGCCCATACCAAAGTTTATCCCATACCGCGTAGTGAATAAGCGATTTATGTACATATGTATGTTTGTAACATATGTTCGTGTTATGTGTATACAATCTGCATGCTACTTGTGGATTAGGGAAGCTTACGAAAGAGCAGTGACAAAAAAAAAAAAGATATCAGATCAAACAACGTGGTTGGGTTGTTGCATCTATTCACAATATAAGATGTCTATTAATTCTCATTGTCATACAGAAACTCGCTTCAGGTATACGCGAGCTCATATGTATGTTAATAATAAAAGTTACTGTTACGTTAACATTCTACCATCAGATCTATGTATGCACTTGCGAATGTAATAAAGGAATTGTCTGTGTTTGAAATATGTACATTTTACTTTACCGGTCTGACTGCGAGATATTGTCCTCGAAACAAATACAAGTTTATATTCTACTACGTTTGTGTGTTTGTTTAACTTATTTTCTGTGCCAAAGCTACTTACTAACTTACTATGTAGTACATGAAACTGGTTTTAACATAAAGATGATTATTTAGTATTCCCACTGCAAGGTGATGGAGAATTTTAAGTTTTTCTCCAAAGGAACTTTCACATTACGTGATTGTAGTACACATACTTTCAGAAAAGTGTGCATATACCTACCTACCTACCCATTCGAGTATTCAACTTTAACCTTGAGAGTTTAAAAATAAATTTGCTAGAAAGTGTCAAAAAGTTCTTAAATTCATAACTATTTGAAGGTAAGCATAATTTATTTTTGCTTGATATATTTAAAAATAATTTAAATTTAAATTTTAAGAAATTAAAACACAGATAGAGCAGAGCTGGCTAATTTTCTGCAAAACATACATAAAGTACTATACACTTTAAGTTTATAAAGGTAGTGCCTATGTAGATACATACATACATACATAGATACATACATACATACATATGTACATATATATATATATATGTATATGTATATACAGTGCTGTCCATATCATAGGCAACAAAATTCAATGTAATACTTTTTGAAACTTATGTATGTATGTCAAAGAGCATAGATTACCATGATTCCTTTATTAAAGGTTTGTGCGATAGCGACGTTAGAGTTTTGACCTTCCCTTACCAAAAGTTGTCCTCATGTTACCCAAGCAATAACGCTCACGAATTTCATTGAAAATGCAATTTTAAATTTAATTTCAAAGAGAACATAGAAATGTTTTTAGTAGTAGATTTAGTAACACAACGCCTTGCTAGGGAGCCGATTTTGTCAAGAGGGATTGATAAAACTATTTACTGGGTCAACCTTTAATAATTGAATCATGGTAGATTACAAAGAAGTTAATCTACGATTATTACAAGAAGTTTTTCAATCATTTTTTATCAAAATTCTGATAAGAAAGTTTCAAACTTTATATGTTTTATGTTACTTAATAATTGATATTTTAATAAAAAATTATTAAAAATAAATTAATTAACATAATTGGCCAACAGTACATATACACATATTGTATACGAAAATACTCTGGTGGCGAAAAAGAAAATTCTTAACTTAAGAAAAACATCAAGACCTGCCGAAATATGTTTTCCCAGATAAAAGCTTGTTATTTCAAATTACTATTACTTGAAATCTTAAATTCATCTCAGTTATTTTCAGGAATGGCTTTTAAATTTATTATTTTCAAGATGGTATAATCTTGTGGGTTAATTAGTATATCGAAACTGTTGGCAAGTCTTTGTCTGGTCGAATAATCTGATATTGGGTGTAGGATTATCAAATTGGTCTCACAATATACTATATGCATGTATGTACATACCTTCATATATCTTACGAGAAAGGATTAACTTTTGTTATCACAGGTAGTAAAAATTAAAAAAAATTACATATATTGCTTAATTACAAAACTATTATTCACATGTTTCTTTTACTGTTGTAGTTAAAATATTTAGTACTTTCATAATACTTAATACGAAGGTATTTAGAAAATCGTACCGATTTCGAGATAGGCGATAAGGCTGACCTGATACCACCGATGGGAAAGCACATACTTTAGTTCTTTGATAAGACGAGCTTCGAAAATCCAAACTATCAGTCAAATCAATAATTAAAATAAGGGGTGAATTTTATAAATCTAAATATGTCTCGGAACCTTTTTAAGTCGCAAGTAACAAATACAAAAAAAATGAAATATTTCAAACCCAAGTTACTGTAAACCATAGTGTAATAATCAAGGCGAATTCATATAAGGTGGTGTTGAGAAAGCAGCTGAATGAATTCGCTTGCTGTACTGAATGTCAAAACTACATATGTTTTTGGTGTAATTCTCACCGACTCGCACTGTCATTATGCGAACAATTATTTAGTGTATATTTTTGTTGCTATATGCTCAACACCATGTGCTATGAATTCGCCTTGGTAATGATATAAAGTGTGCCAGGTAGTTGACGTACGCACATTTGAAGTTTCCTTTTATACATTTTGGCTTTTAACGCATTAGAGGTCTAAAAATTTGTACATGTTAAAACATTTTACAATTTGTGTAATATACATATAAAGCTTTCGCTAAAAATGATTGCTATGTGTGCTTTTGAACACAGAATATTCACAAATTTTGTCGATATATATGCAGATACAGTGAGTTCCAGTAAAAATCGTATATATAATTAATATAAAAATATAGTTCTTATTAAAAACACATAAATCGAATATTCAGACTTTTTACAAGACTAATTTCTAACTGGTACTCTTAATTTTTTGTATACAAAAACAATTTTTTTTTTTAAATACTGTACTTTGCATGGAAGAAAATGCGTGAGACCGTCAATAAACTAAACTATCAAAAATCAACGGAAATTTTCGGCCAATCGGAACTTGCACTTATACTAAAATTTAATACAACTGCGTACCAGAATTTTTCCACACATTCTGACTAAAAAGTTTGCAATTTAGATACAATTTTGCTGATTTTTTCTAAGTTTTTCACAAAGTTTGAAATTTGGATCTATATAGCTTCTGTAAGAAGATGAGCTATTGTTTTATATAAAAAAGTAAACATTAAACAAACAGAAGAAAAATAGTCAAAACTAGTGAAAATGTCGCGATCTTATTAATTTGTACAACACTGTATATGTTTCATTTATTATTATTTTGAAATTATAATGTAAATATGGCATTTATAGATATCTCGCCTCCAACGCCACCTATCATTAATTTTTGAAATAATACATATTTTTATTAAAATTGTACACAAAAAATCATGTTTCGATACGTCATGATATCATTTCATATACTGGATGGCCACTGAATTGGAAAAAAATTCACTGTACGATTTTAACTGACATCCACTGTACATACATACATATGTACAATGTGTTTGCTTATAAACAATAGTATTTCTTGCGTGTAGATACGTATATATGTATGTATGTATTTAAGAGCTGTCAGGATGCTGATGCAGGTAGAAACTTGTAACGGACTATGCGAAATGTTGCTCCAAAAGTTATAACAAAGTAACTCCAATCCTTCATTCTGCGCTACGAAATTGTGACCAGTTTATTGAAAATTATGTATTGAGATTGTCAATAGTAACAAAACAAGTTGTTAAATACAATTGTATCTATTTGAATAATTTATGTATGTACATACATATGTACATATGTACATATGTATGTCCGTTCATTTCTCTGTTTGATAAATTGCCCGCCCGGCTTTACTACACCACTAACATTTTCACATTATGTCACTCGACTAAATTTAGCAATCTTTCGATTTGTATTCGTAATTTTATGACGCTCTCTTTTATTCTATTTTCTGTTTCTTATGTAAATACAAACTCATATACATATGTACATAAATCCTATACATATTTACATTTCTCTGAAACATGCAAATATGAAGTACAAATTCATAACTGTACAATAGCTTTCCCTTGTTTTGTTTTAATTATTTATCAATGAACACAGGGCATACCTTTTTAAATCCGTAAGCTAATTTTCTAAATACTTATGTGCATGCATACATATACATATGTAAATATTTGACGTGCATATCTATGTACATGCATAATATTGATATGATAACGAGAAGTTGGAGTTTACCAGTTTACTAAATTTAAAAAGTAAAGTTTGTGTTTTTTGCGCGGTTTCCATTCATTCAGTGATGTCAAATGGGTTATATTTTTCCACTCAACTCGTGACTTGAGAAATCCCTTATTTGTGCTATGAGTATGTACTTAATATACTATAGTATGTATGTAGTATAGTATGTACTATATAACGGCTGTTTTTTTTAGACTAATACAACTTTCGATAGGGATAGCTGTCACTTGACAGCTGGTAAATGGCATTTCGTTTTGACATTTCTGTTCAGTAAGCATTTACAAATTATCATGGAAAGAATGACGCCGCAACAACGTTTACAAATTATGGAAATTTACTTTAAAAATCAGTGTTCTGTTCTCACTTCGTGAATGTTATGGGCCGTTTACATAGGACTTACCTCGCTTTGCTTGGCAGTTCGAACTTTAACAACAAAGCGTGAGGCGTAGAAGGTCTGCTACATAGAACGCTTTGACAGTTTCTGCGTTAGTAGTTTGTTATGAGTTCCGATTTATGTTTGTTCAGAGTGTTTTGTTTAAAGATAGAATAAAAAAATGAATTTAACTGATATGATGGAAGTAGTAGTAGTTATGCTACTAATGTTTGAAATTCGCGAGTGTCCGTAGTGTGTATACGCACGCCAAAATAAAAATAAAATGGAAATGATAACAGCTGATTGCCAAAGCGTACAAAAGTTGAGAGTTGCCCATAATTTTGCTTCGCTTTGCTTTGCTCTACTTTTCTCGCCTTGTATTTAGCAGGACTCATATAACATCATGTATTGAACTTATCTGAAGCAAAGCAAAGCAAAAGTCCTATGTGAACGGGCCTTTATGGTTCACATAATCGAGCATCAGAGCAGCATATTCGTCGAACTGTTGATAAATTTCTAACAACATTTACTCTACTCGATGAAAAACCAACAACAAGACAAAAAACTGTACGTACAGAAGAAAATATTGGTGATGTAGGTGATAGTGTTGGAGAAGATCCGAATTTGTCTATTCGCTGCCGTGCTCAACAAGTTTGACTTTGTCCATCCACAACATGGAAATTTTGCAGTGGTTCAAAATTGGACTGATCGCATCCGATTCACCAAAGCTAGTCGTGGCGGACAAATGCCGGAAATCGTTTTTAAATATTAAATGTCATGAAAATATCTTTCAAATAAAAAAAACTTTAGCATCATACTTCATTTTTTATGTGTTTTATTTCAATTTAAAGTTCTATCAGTATAAAAAAACACCCGTTATATATATAATGTACATATGTAAACAAACAAAAATCTCTGACAATTTCGTGTACTAGATGTATGTATGTACATATGCACGGTGTACTGAATACTGAAGGTGACGCCTTTAGAAGTACCGCTACTTTGGTTTCGCCGGGTTTGACAATTCTCAACTTCAACTAGACAAAGCTTTTTTCACAAATTAAGAAAAAGAGACACTTTTTTTTAGTATTTTGCGAATTTATTTATTAAATGTCTGCCTATAAATTCATACTTTTACACTTTAGAACAATTAGAACACGTTTTTCAATGAAATATTGGAAGTTGTTCAATTTTCTCTCTCCCGTATTCTTGTTTACTAAAGGCGAGATCTGTCATTTCACCGCGGGAAGGCGCAATCTTGTATTCTAACATTCTTGGTACAGACATATGTATATGTGCAAAACTTAAAAATAAGAGTTAGAGAGTTTGTTTTATATTATTCGAATCCAACGATGCCATAATAAAGTTGTTGGTGTCCTTGAAGGTACAACTGCAGTCAAAAATAGCAGCGCATTTAATTAAACATAACATTCGAAAATATAAACAGCTATTTTCAAAGCTGAGCTATGCGTATTTTTTAACAGAAAATAAAAATATGAATTATATTTTCAATAATAATCAAACGACTAGTTAGTTGAGTTAAAAAAGGAAAATAATGGATCAAGTTGAATAACGACGTACGATTAATATTAATTAATTTGTTTGTCCGTTTTATAATTTTAATGATTATTTTAATTTTCTTAATTCTTAATAGTTAGTTATGATTAAAGATAATAACGATTCAAAAAATAAAAAAAGTGTATTAAAAAATATTTCATTACTTACTTACTTAATTGGCGATATAACCGCATACGCGATTTTGGCCGAGTTCAAGAAATTGCCCCAGTCCCTCTTTCTTCCTGCTAAATAACGCCAATTGGAAATACCAAGTAACGTGAAGTCCTTTTCCAGCTGGTACCGCGTTGAATGCTTTCAGGGCTGGTGCGTTTGCGTCCATTCGCATGACATGTCCCAGCCAACGTCGCCGCTGTATTCGCTAGACTACGTCTATGATGGGGTGAAGCCCATAGCTTTGAATGCTACATCAATTTTATGATCAACTTACCATAAATTAGTTCTGGAAATGATCGGGAATATAAGTAGGATATTGAGCTTTCTTCTAATATCGATCGTAGTGCATGTAGCAGACAATCTTAAATTTCTTAAGAATAAAAAACCATGCTAATAATAGAGCTGGCTTTGGACATGTCACAGGTCACAGTGCAAGGCCGTTCTGCGAGGCCCAGGTTTTGATAGAAGACATCTTTGACTATTTGTATGCCTACAAGTATTAAGCGCATCGTTCACAAATAAACGAAATAACCGTGACCCCAAAATAGAGCCTTGCGGCACACACAATGGACAGAGGTCTTAAAGAGCTCAGTTAATTCAGCACCAACTCTGACTCGCTGAGATCTACCTGCCAGATAGCTCTTCGTTCGCCGTGCTGAAGATTCACAAATTCAAAAAAGCTAACCAGTTCATAGTTCACACACAGAATCAAAGGCCTTAGGAAGTAAACATAGCACAGCTAGATAGTTTTTGTCAAATAGTATCCTTATATCGTCAAGTATCCTTATATCAATGAACACAGAGGCTTTTTCAGGTTGCATCATAGAACAATATTTGACAGTACCGTGTTTAATTTTTTTATATCAGTGTAAATTTTCGTGTTTTATAATTTCAATTCGAATTTGATTTTGCTATAACAATAAAATATGTAAATGTATTTTCCATAGAAGGTGGTTTCAAAAGAAAAGCTGTTTCATTTTTTTATTTAAATTCGGCAGGGCTTTATTTAAGAATTGTCAAAATTAATTTTTATGTTTTGATTGATAACATTTCTAAAAGTTTAAAAACTTAAATTGAGTGATTTTCTGTGTTTTATAATCTGCAAGTTTTGTGAAAAATCATTTATATTGGCTAGTTTTCTATTTTCGAAATTAGTTTTGTGGATGAATTCGTTGTCATCACTTTACTGAAAACGCCTTGTTAACCAAGAAAATTTAATGCATCCAATATATACATACATACATATACATATATATTAAAAGATGGTAGGTCTTCGCAATATAAAGATTTCATTTCAAGTGAAGAATCTGAAAATTTCTGAAGTACAAGTTTTCAAAAGCTTTAATGTAATTCAGTTGTTTCAATAACATTTCTTACACGCCTTGGTAGCTCCGACATTTATTATGATTATTTATACAATTAAAATTATTATTTATTATGGTAATATTAATACAAAAAATATTCAAAATTGCTACTAAAAAAATTATTTTTGTTTTTGTTTTTCTTTAGGTTTTAAACATTTTATTATTAAATTAATAAACAACTAAAATATGTTACGTCACAACGCTTTTGCCGGCTTACCCACATATAAATTAGTCTTAGGTTTTGGATTATGCACTTTGGGTGGCGCTATGTTATACGCCTACTTCAAGACACGCGACGAGGACGAGGATGCAGGACAACAAAAACCAGGCGTAAAACCAAAAAGAGAACAGCCATCAACAGCTAACTCCAAAAAACAAAAGGAGAAAGAGGTCAAATATAGCTTCGAGATATCAAGCGAGCATATACCGTTATGCGTGGGTCGCGGTGGAGCCAATTTAAATTCTATTGAACAACTGACGCGCACAAAAATTCGTTTGAGGTTAGTTTTTTATATCACTCGCATTTTTATTTATCTTATTTTATGACTTATTCTTTAAAATGTAGAGACAAAAATGATAAATATAAAATCTGTGATATAACTGGCAATGCGGAGGGTGTCAAACAAGCACGCGCTCTGTTGCTGAAAGAAATTGAACGGGCGCCTATTATCAAGGAAGAAATCTGGGTGCCGCAAAGCGTATGTGGTAAAATAATGGGGCGTTGTGGTGAGGCAATGCAAGAAATATGTCGCATCTCCTTGGCGAAAGTGGCGGTAGATTCGGGTGGCAACCGTAGCGGTGGCGGTATGGACAAACGCCGCATCCTTATAACTGGTAATCAGCAACAGGTGAGAAGGCACATCAGAAGTATTAAAATATATATGTACATTTTTATGCCCGAGCGCACTAGTGACCAGGCAAGGCGAATTCATTCAGACAAGATTATGGCATAAAGAAACCCATGTATTTCATTTTTTTTTATTCTTGTGGAATAATTGTTAAAGTTGTCTATATTTTATTTTTGCTTTTATGTCTTTGACATCTATCCCCCTCTGAAACCAAAAACAAAACACACGCACGGCGAAAGAAAAAGGAACAACGCAGCTGACTATTGCTATCATTTTATATGAATTCGCCTTGTGCCCAGGGTATTTTGTTCACATAACGGTTGCTTGTAACAGCCTAAAGACTGGGATATGTCTATATAATTGTGTGTTTTCATAGTCAGCTGTTATTCAATGCCTGTTTGAACATTCGAATTTAATTAAATTGTACAAAGTCAATCAAATCAATTCAAATTATTTAATACGTTTAGAGTCATTACAGTAAGGGTATTAATCGAAATGCGTTTGAAAAATTCAAGGTGAACTTGAATTAAGGGAATTAAATAATTGAAAGAAGTATCACATTGCGAAGATCAAACGAAAAAGTTTTAACACAGCTTAATTTTGAAAATTGTTTGAGAGAAAACTGCCTCCCTTTTAAAAGTAAATTAATTTGATTTTGCTACATATATGAGTGTCAAGGAAAAGGTTTAAAAAGCTTAGTATTTAAAAAAGTAAATTAAATAATTAAGTTAAATGAAGTACATACATATCACAACAAGAGATTCAAACAAAATTGGCTGAAAGGCGACGACTAATCACGAAACGATTTTTAGAGAGGGTTTAGAAAGCTTAATTTCGAAAATATTTTTGAAGTGCATGATTTTTAATGAATTTTAGAATTGTAATGGTTTCTGTCACATAAGTTGGAAATAAAGGTGCCAGCCATATTTTTCATTTACCCCAATTTGCACGTCAATTTGAAGATTTAGCAACACAAAGCCTTGCTAAGAGGGAATAAGAAAGCTGTTTACTGAGAAAACCTTTAAAAATAAAATCACTTTCGCATTTATATCGTTCGAACGGGTTTACAATATGATTAAAATCTTTATATTTGTTCTTGCGTTTTCGATCTGGCTCACATGCAGCTGAAAATTACTGTATTTTTATTTCTGTTAACGCCCGTCTGTTTTTTATATTATTTATTCCATAAATTAAATATGTTTGGATGTGTCTTAAATGCAGTTTGAATGGCATCTTGCCCACCTTCGATGGAATTGTATTACGGAAACTGTGTTGGCAGCCCTAATAATTTGATAAGCCTGCAAACAATCTAGCAAAGTGAAAAAAGAATATTTAATTTTAAGCAAAATTAAATGCTTTTTTCTGCCGCCTAATTTCTTCCTCAATTTGGACTTTTTCACTTCTGAATTTTTGTTTTCTAAAAAAGGGATCTGCCTAATGTTTTCTGAAAAAATGTGTTTCTGAATTCGTGGAGAAACCGATTCTACGAATTCCAATTGTTCCCATTAATTTACTGTTTAAATTCAAACGAGTTCCTGTTGCAAACAGTGTTCTCGACGACTATAAATAATAGCAAGAGACAAATTCTGAAATTTGCAGGGCACCCTCTGTTTTTCACACGGAAAAGATAAAAAGAATACCTATAAAATTTGAACATAGCCGATAACTGCAGTAAATTTCAAGATGTCTTAACAAAAGCTTTGAAATATTTAATAATATCCTCATTTGTGAAGGTATTTTCAAATCTATCTAGCTGAGTCTTAAAATATCATACATTTTTTAATTCGTATGAAAAACAGTACAAATTTTTGCTGTTCCTTAATTTTTTCTATGGGGAGTAATGCATCCTAAAATACATATGATGTTTAATAAAAAACATGTCTCTGCTGCAGGTGAATATTGCGCGCAAATTGATCGAAGAAAAAATTGAAGAGGATGAAGAACTTCGTCGCGCCGTTGAAGAAGTCGAGCAGAAGCGAGAACCTCGCCGTTCACCTTCGAACAGCATTAATTCGAGTATGTACTCTTCGCAAACATCATTGAGTTCACATTTGCCTCCTCGTGATAAAATGCTTGCTGCTCGCAATGAAGACAAGCCAATGGAGGTTTATGTATCTGCAATAGCATCACCGTCTAAGTTTTGGTTACAAATTATTGGTCCACAATCAAAGAAACTTGACGATATGGTACAATCTATGACCGACTATTATAGTGAGCCGGAGAATAAAGCACGCCATCAAATACGTGAACCGTATCTGGGACAAATAGTAGCAGCAGTTTTCAAATACGATGGAAAGTGGTATCGAGCAGAAATTGTTGGTATTTTGCCAAATCAGTACAACCCAAACGAAGTGGTATTAGATCTTTATTTTGTTGATTATGGTGATAGTGAATATGTATCGCCACATGAAGTTTTTGAGCTGCGTACGGATTTTTTAACGCTCAGGTATAGAAACAAATTCAAAAAATTCGTGATTTAGCAAATTTAAAAAATTAAAAAAAAAGTTGTTTCTACAATAGAAACCATGCAAGCCAAAGTCTCAACTGTTTAGAAAATTTATAAAAATTCGGCAAATTGGAACAAGTTTGCATCAAAATTTCTAACATTTTAATCGGAATTTTATTTTTATTAAGATTTTTTGTTTTAAATCATTGGATATTAGTTGGGATTTTTTTCGATAAAGTTTGATAAATGTTTTGTTAATTTTTATTTTATCGGTAAAATTGTATCGATATTTTGTGATTTTTATTTTTTCGATCAAAAATAATCGTTATTGGATTCCGATCACACATACATACATATGTGATCAATATTTCTTTCGGTCATAAACGATATTATTGTCACCGCCGCTAAATTTGATTGCGTTTATTATGATCGAACAAATTTAATTTTTTTTTTAAATGATCAAGAGGCTGCACACTCAAAAATTTTCTAAAAAAAAAAACAAACAAAAAACTATAAAAAATTAAAATTTCAGTAAACATTTTTTAGGTTTGTTGATTTTTTATAAACTTTCTAAAAGTTTTGGAGCTTTGACTTACATGGTTTTTGTTATAGAATCCACTATATTTAAAAAAAAAATAAGGAATGACAATATCGTCAATACATTTTGCTATTATTTTCACGATCACTGCTGTACATATCTAATTTACCCTTAACAGATTTCAGGCAGTTGAATGCTTTTTAGCTGGCGTCAAGTCCACAATGTTAAATGATCCAGACACTTGGGATCCACAGTCTATACAAAAGTTCGAGGAACTAACACAAGGCACGTTTTAAAATATATATTTCTATTTTTTTATTTAAATCAATCTTTATCTCCCCACAGTTGCCAATTGGAAGAAACTTATTTCGCGCGCGGTAACCTATATAGAGCGTCCAAAGGCTGCAGCCGGTGCTCTTCCAGCACGCGAGAATTCACCTATACCAGGTGTGGAACTTTTCGACTTGACAGAAGGTAAAAACTAAACTCCAATGGCTATTTAAATATTCAAAATATTTTATACAAACTTTTCAAGGAGTGGAAGTCAACATTGGCCATATGTTAATTTCACATGGATTCGCCTTGCCCGCTGACGATTTGTCCGCACGACCGCGTTCCCCTTACTATACTGCTGCAGCAGAGACGTCTACGTACCAACCAACAACTTCAGACTCGCCTACTTCTATACGCCGCAACGAGACTTTGTCCAATAGTAATGGAAATTTAAGAACTGTTGAGGATTCCTTTTTAGATGAGCAATTGGATCACTTGCGTATCAACAATAATTTGCATTTAAGTAGCGCTGGTGATGCGACTTCAGCATCTAATTTAGCCAAACTTACTGCGTCAGAGTTCTTAAATGATAATTTCGATGAAAAATCTGCGAAAAACTTGCGAAATGGTAATCGTCATAATACCAAACGAAATGTAAACCGATAAAAGCTAGCACCCTATTACTTAACTGCTTAAGAAATTGCTTTTCGTATTGCTATTTACATTATAATGTAACGTGTTGTTTTACGTTTAGATTGTAAGTGGGTCTGAATTCGTTTGTAAATATTTAAGTGTTATTTTAACTCAAATATGTCTCCCAACGTGAGTTTATTTTTTTTAATATTGTTTTTTCTCTATACAGTTAGGTTGAGAATATAATTGTCAAAATTACTCTATGTATGACCCTATAGCGGGTCGTTTTTTCTTAAATGACATTAGCTTGATCGATTCGCATAAGTTATTAGGAATAACATTTTACCATAAATTGCAAAAAATTGCTTGTTAAATTTAAGGTAATCGCAGACAAATTTAAGTATATCAAGTTTATATCCATGCGATATGGGAAAAATTTATGAAATAAAAATGTGGTACAAATATGAATGCAATTTATAATTGTATACGAATGTAGAATTTGTACATATTGGTAAACATACTTACTGCAAGCACAAAATAAAGTTTTTTAATTCAAATTATATTTTGAGATTCAGTTTATTACAATATAAAATTCAAATATCGTTGTCGAAGATTTAAGTTACCCTTTAACACTATCCGCAATCTATAACCCACCCAAACACACAATCAACGCCGAAAAATATAGACAGTTTTTCAAAACCCTTGGAAATTGGTTCTTTGCAGAAGGAGACTATAAAGCTAAACACGCATACTGGGTCTCACGCCTTATAAATCCTAAGGGCCATCAGCTCTATGCTGCTATTGGGAACCTTAATTTGGTTCCGATCTCTGTCTGCCAAACGTGATTCAGAAAGGGCAGCAAGCTATCTAAAAACAATGCTGATAAAATTGGAGTCATATCGGCCTATTGTCTCCAATTATAGAAGGCCAAAATCTAATACCCAACCATCAATTTGGATTTACAAGAAGTCACAGCACAATTGAACAAGTTAACAGACTTGGTGAGCGATGCAAACTCCAAACAAACATAAAACAAAGAATAAACAAATGAAAATATTCAAGAATGATAGGAGACCAGAATTCGACAACGTCGGTAGCGTACACGTCACAGCGGTCCTTGCCACAGAAATAGCGAGAAGAAAAGGAAGGAGATAACTGCACTCGGACGTTTTATTTTCGCTGAAACTGCTACAATACATGCCATTATGTGTTTAAATTTATGTAAAAATCACTCAAAACTCATAAAAATCAACTTTTTAAGAGCCATTTGTGACGTCAATCAT
Organism: Anomoia purmunda; assembly: GCA_951828415.1. NCBI lineage: Eukaryota > Metazoa > Arthropoda > Insecta > Diptera > Tephritidae > Anomoia > Anomoia purmunda. Next base: position 85,510,683 of record OX639994.1, read on the forward strand.
TCAAACGAGGCAAGTACGAAGCAACGGAAGTGCTTTTGTCGTCACCTTCTTTTCTCTGCATCGTGGAAAATATTCGAATTTGTTTTTGTTTTTGTCGTTAAATGTATTGTAACTGTATGTGTAAGAATGCGAGTTTGAAATTTTTTTATATTAATACATGATTCAATTATTAAAGGTTTGATACATAATTACAATACAGCTAATTACAAATTAAAACAACACAAATGAATCAGTGAAACCGCCTCTTAGTTTTAATTTTACTACTATTTAAAAATATTTGATAATATTCATACATAAATTTTCAAAGAAATAACACTGTTTTAGCTAAAGGAGACGTCATGTGAAGAGTGAGGGGAAAAGCTGTTTATGTATCAACCTTTAATTATTGAATCATGATATTAATATAGAATTGTTAGCAAACTTCAAAAATATTCAGACAGGCTCTCAACGGCCTTCCTATATATGTACATTTATGTATGTATATATATCACAAGCATTTTATCGTGTTTGCAATGATAGCTCACTCTATAAACTAAAAATCAACCTACCGATCAACTTCTACATATTCATCAAATCTAATCTGGAGAAGCACGCCTGTTTTGTGAAACAAGGCGAAAAACAGACTGAATTCCATGAAATCTTAGCTGGTGCACTACAAAGTAGTGTCATGGGCCCCGTATTATACCTACTCTACACATACGACCAGCCTATAATACAAGGATGCGCCATTGCCACTTTTCCCCGCTTTGAAGTCCAATGAAACTAAGCCGTTCAGGTGACTCTCACCCTCAATCGAGACACCTACCTGTCTACCCGTAAAACTGAATGTATGTACAGATTGCAATACAAATCAGTACGTAGCAATAGCAAAACTAAACACAACTATAAGGTAATTGAATGTTCGATAAGTGAACGTATAACGAGATAGCGTTAAAATGCGTTGAATAACAGACTGGCTTACTTCGTCGCGCAGTCAATTCTGTAGAACTGCAAAGCTATCAACGGTTATTATTTTACGCAATTATGGGTTTTCCAGTTATTCCAATTTTAATTTTTTCTATTTACTTTCACACTTTAATTGTTGTTACATTATATCGGAACGAATTTTCGTAATGAATGTTATTCGTTCCAAAACACAGCATCTTATATCCGGTTGAAAGAAAACAGAAAAATTTGTATTCTTTATTATTTATTTAATATTTTTTTCCATTTTTTTTTTTAGATTCTGAGAAGAGAAAACTAGTAGTTAGTATGAGACAGGAGTATGTATGTTATTGAACTTTGAGTGCCCTTAACTCATTATTCGAAGTTTCATAAATAGGGAACCGCCCTCAGTTTCTTTAAACAATATTGACAATAATATATTACTTACTTAATTGGCGCTATAACCTTTTACGAGGTTTTGGCCGACTATAAAATGTCACTAACTAAATAAATGGTCCAAGAAAAGACACGTGTATATCATTCAAGCTTTCAGCCCATTATTTAGCTATAAGATTTGTATGGCATCAAAAGCGCTGATATTGTGAAGATCACTAAATTCTTGTTATGGAATTCTTCGCAATTCGAAATTTAAATCTTTTATATAACAAGACTCGATCGAAAATTGAGTCTAGACGAGTCAAATAATATCAGAAAATCATTTTATTTTTGGTGCGGGGCAAATCATTGAGGTTTGCTTATGTAATTATCGATTTATTCAGTTATTATGGACCGAGAAAAACAGAAAATGTACAATAGGAAATATATTATATATATAGGTTATATATGTACATACATATATAATAGAAAATTGTTGTTAGAGCTCCACCAGTTTGTGCAGAAAAATCAACCGTAATGAGAATACCCGATTATAAATCGATGTTAACTAAATGAATCGATAGCATAAATCCACAAGCACTGTCGATTTCAATGGAAAAAAAAAATAAATAAAAAATTACGAACAAGTTTATACCAATAACAAAGCGAATTCACACAAGGTTCTTTTGATTCTACAAATTACAAAAATTGCTTGTATTTTGTTTTTGCTTTTGGTGAGCGATTGTTAAAATTATGTTATTCTTCCTTGAAGGAAGAAGAGCAAAAGAAAACACAAATACTCTCATTTTTTACTCAGATTCTTATTAAGAGTGGCATTTCGACCTTCGACTGTGGCCGAAAGAGCTGATAGAAAGAGTTTTCATTTGGTAGTTTACACTTATTCACTACGATACATCTTCGAAGACAAAATTATGTTCGTTAGAAAATTTGATGCGCATCGAAAATTTCGACTAGATTGCAAAGCCCAACACGAATTCTTGATTCCCATGAGCGATAATCAGTGAAGATCGAACGTCAAATACAATTTATAATATCAGTTTCAGTCGCTGAGTAGATGATTAATCATCAACAGCTTATATAGATTCGCCTTGACCAATAAGTTACAGGGAAAAGGCAACCGATTCATTATTTACATAGACCAGAGATCACCAAATAATATATTTTAATCTCATCACTTTTGTTATGAAACACCTAGCGCAAATAAAAAGGCCGTATCAAGTATTGTGCAGAAATTTGATTTTTTGAGAACTGGGGATTCGCCGAATACTAATAAAATGAGTTGGGTGGTGCTGAGGCAGGAATGATAGAAAACCAGATTACGACAACGCCGGCAGCGTACACGTCACAGCAGATGCTGCTACAGGAATAGCGAGACGAAAAGGAAGGTGATAACTGCATTTGGGCGATTTATTTGCACTGCAACTGCTAAAATACAAAGCTTGGCACTTCACATTTATTATTCTGTGTTAAACTTTTTGAAAAAATTACTCAATCATTCAAACGAGGCAAGTACGAAGTGACGGAAGTGCTTTTGTCACCTTCTTTTCTCTGCATCGTCGTGCTGAGGGGGTTTTTACACAATTTTTCTGCCCTCCATTATTGTTTCAAAGCTCAGTTCGCAAGTTTAACTCATATAATACCCGTGTTTCGGATAGTCGAGGATAACCATGCCTAAGGAAACACAATTGACTGTGGCTCAAAAGGCCGTAATTCTTATATTAGATAAACGAAACGTGTCTGTTCGTAAAATAGTAGCAGACTTACAATTCAATAAAAGTTCAGTGAAGAATCAAGCAGGAAAAGATGCATAAATTCGAGGGTAGACAGGGCTATTTTGAGAACAAGCCTTCAGAACCGTTTCAAAAGTGCTGCAGCAATCGCTTCCTAAGAATATTTCGATCCGAAGCGTTCAATACCGAGATGGGTATGTCGGGTAGGAAAAATACAAAACATCCACACTGGACCAAAAGGGAAGTAAAATGGGCTGAATCTAAATAAGGGCGTGTCATACTTTTTGATGAGTCCAAATTCAACTGATGTCTATCGTATACTTCCTACTATATAGCATTGTCCCTATGTTATCACATTAGATTACAAAACTAAAGACAGATTTGGGCATAGTGTCACTAGACTAGCCAGGGATTAGTCCTTACCTCAATCCAATAGAAAACGTTTGGGCTATTATGGGCGTTAAAATTCGCAAAAATAAGCCTGAATCAATGGTGGAACTACGAAAAACCATAGAAAAATTATAGTATGAGGAAATTACGCCTAAATATTTTAAAAAAAATTGTATGATTCTATGCCCAACAAAGTACTAAAAAATAAAGAAAAAACACAAATCGCTCAAAATGTAGTCACATTTTGTATAATTGAAGTGTATGTACTAACAAGAATAAAAAAAAATCTGTTTTTCCCAATTTGTCAAATTTTTCAATATATTTTTTTGTGGTCAAATGCTGCAAAAGAAAAAAATGCATGCTGTCTTTTTCAAATTAAACAAAAAAAAGTTACAACATATTTGAATAAAATTTTTGCGCTCATTTATTAAAATTAAATTAGCCAACAAATTTTCACAAATATGTTAAGCATTTTGGAGTAGTGAAGCTTAAAACTATGAATTGTGACAAAAATGTGAATGCGGTTTTTTTTTTGTTGCGCTCGGTGTACATTGAAACCCTCGTTAAGCCTTTAACACCCGCGAATCAACTTTAATACATATGTATGTATTTATATTTACTACTTACAGGCCCGGACTGCATACATATACATAAGGTGAAAGACGCATCGACGATGTTATTTGGCACATACGCTATTTTTTTTTACTGAAGTACATACTTATGAAACTTTAGGTTTTAAAGAAAATCGAATAATGTCGCACATCAATTATTATAAGGTGCATAAACGAAGTCAAAAATTTAGGAATGCCTATTAAACCAAACAAAATTAATTTTAACCCCTTGCCATCTTGGATAAATTTACAGCCGTCCTTTATCTCGACATAAGCAAAATAACAAACGCAAATTCACCTGAAAGTGAGATGCAAAACATCTGTAATAACTTCTATAAAACCTATATCCATCTCTTCACATTATCTCGTCTAAATTTTAAGCTCTTACAACATCTAATATAATAGTGCACTGTGGGAGCGAGTGTGCGTGGTTTGACTCTTCGCTTGGTAGACCAAGGTGTTTCTATTGTTTTTTGTGATAGTATCGCATTAAAGAAGCAAATACTCTGTAGAATTGAAACGAAGCGTTCGACTATATACGTATGTATGCATATATTTACATACGTCTATTGGAATTGTTAAATTATATAAGTTTACAAAATATAAAAAATTATCTGACCTGCGACGTTTTTATATAAAACTTATTTATAAAAATCTCATGCCAGTTTTTTTTGTGGGCGGGTTCCTCCGAAACGGGAGAATAATTACATGAAATATTAAAACAAGGGTGTCAAGCGGTTCGTCTCGGCGAGAAGGTTCATACATATATTTTGGAGGAGTTCCACCTGTTTGTAACGTAAAATTTTATTAAATTAAACATTAGTATTTACAATATTAAACTATGATTATCAAACGTTTCGTTTCGCTGAGAAGGTATATAGCTAACTATAAATCCTGGCCGGGGCAAGTAACATCAAAAATTATAGAAGAGATACATCGACATCGAAATGAACTAAACATGGATATGGAAGGTCTACTCGTAGGCGCAAGAAATTAGTTTTGTGGCTGGCCAAGAGAGCCGATTTGGTCAAGAGGGATCAAGAAAACTGTTTACGACATTGCCGAAATATAAAAATAATGAGCCAAGTGGTGACAAGTTTTGCAAAGTCTTACCTTACTCCTTCTTGGAACTTTATGGAATGATAATTTTCTTTTTCGTTACTATCGATTGTCAGCTTAATTCAGGATTATTGATATCTTTAGTTTTGCCAAAATTGTTTCAAATACTATTTTCCGGTTAATCGATTTGTATGAAAATAATAGCACATTATTTGTATAATACATTATTATTTTTATTATTTTTTCAATTTAGCAATAAAATATTAATTATAATAAATTGTATTTCTTTCACAATTTAGCAACTTAATTATTAATTTTCCTTTGTTGTTTTGTTTTGTTTCATTTTCATTCTCATTTTGTTTTTATATATTTTTTATACTCTATTATTTTATTTTCATATTTTTTTTTTGTGTATATATGTGTTTTGTTTTTATGTAAAGCCCTACACGCTACAAACTCTTCGTTTATCCTGCGTTTGCTAGCTAAAAAGTTCAGTTCCAGTTCCAATTGTAGATTATGTGCCAAATGCCATCGACTCGCTTACTTTCAGCTACTGGCTAGAAGATGCCTAGATTTTTCGCCTTATCATCGATTTGCTCTTCTAAACATAACAATCCTATTTTATACTTTAATAAGTTAAATGGGTGTCAAGGCTATGTCTATATGCGATTTCTAGAAGTTACTATCTCTTCTTACAAATTGTAATTTTAATTTTGTTTTATGTGATAAATTATTTATTTTAGTTAGTTATTGTTTTTTTCTCTATGTATTTATTTATGTTTGTTATCGGCATCATTGTATTAATTAATTATTATTATTTTCATTATTTTTTTTTGCATGAATATTTGAATATTAAATGTTTGAATTTGTGTGTTATCTTCTGCCTGCCTGCCTCTCTGTACCGCTGATCACTTCGCGTTAGTTATTATAGTTATTAATTGATAATCGAATGTGAGCTTGTCCTCCTTGTACTCCTTGCTTTATTTTAGATTTAACTAAAAAGTAGATGCTTGGCGCTTTAATTTGCACTTTAAAAAAATCAATCTGCTTTCGAAATTTGTTGCATTTTTGGCCAACTCCCGACAAAGTAACGCCTACAGATTAAACATATACTTATGTTTCTCTCTTATGCCTGCTGTTATCTTACAAGATATCTCGTCGTTAGTACCGTCCCTCCCAGCCATTTGCCATTTCAGGAAGCAAATTGCTCTCACCGTTATTTATCGTTGCTAAAAACTCTAAATTCTGTTGTTATATTCAGTTTTTATCCTTTCACACACTTCGACTACATTGATTTTACTTATTTTTATTGTTTCCTTCATTTTTATGGTTGGAATTAAATTTATATAAATAATTTTTGTGTTTGTTGTTATTTCTGTAGTTGGGTTTCTCTTTGCATTTATATAAATGTATGTATAATATATGTAAATGTGTGAAGAATTCTCTTATAGGAAATAATCTGGTGTTCTTCGTGTAACGTGAGGTTCTCCACGACGAGGTGCTGGGTCAAATTGTAGGCTGTAATAGAGAAAGAATTTTTTTTTATTAATTTGCTGTCACTGCGTCTCATCAAACACAATCAAAATACTATAATGACGTTCGTCAACAGTCACTGAAGAAAGATAAGCAGTATCAAACGAAATTATAAAATTAATGTCATTTGAGATATTTTATCAGTACTCTTGTTCTAATATACTACGATAATTATTAAAATTCATTTTCTGCATACTTATCTTTGTTTTTATGTTTGTACACTTGTGGCCGCAAAATTTAGCCACCTCATCTTTTTATATTTTATTCTATAACGTAAGCCATGCAAAATAAACTTTTAAGTTTTTTTTTTTTTTGCAAATCATTGGAAACACAATCACAGTCAGAGCGGTAGAAATTATAGCTGATATTTCGAATATCACCACTACTCCCCATCAGATTTCTTTCTACTCTGCTCGGGTTTGAATTCACAACAGTGATCCAAAGCGGACATGTGGATTATAGTTGGCTTTTCCCTGTTTTAACTTTGTACAAAAATTCGAAATATTCAAAATTTTTAATCAGAATTTTCAAAAATATTTCAAGTATGCATTTGCAGCCTATTCCATATTTCAGCTTATTTTTGATAATTTTTGAATTTGATTAGTTATATCAACTAAATTTTTTATAAAATATTTCATTCTGTAAAACAAATTTTAAACGTTGAAAAATTCAAAAAAAATTTCAAACGTTTAAGTTAGAATTTTCAAAAATGTTTTGTAGCTATTTCAATATAAAATTTGTTAATAGTGTTGCGCGTTTTCTTCTACACAACGCTTGAACAAAATTTATTTTATATGGTAGCAAATGCGCGACGCCGTTAAAAATGAAAAAAGGAAAGTTGTATTCACTTAAATCGAATTGGAATTTAATGGGCGAAGAAAGTTTCTTAGGAAAAAATTTGATGGCAATTTCTATTGTATAAAGTTTGAAACTTTAATCTTCAATTACTCAAACAATTGGCCACGCGGTGATTTTTTATAATATCCGCAAGATCTTTCAAGATAATTTGTTTTCATTAATTTTTAATAAAAATATATGTAGTTCATTCGAATTTTTAGAAAATTTTTGTAGACAATTCAGTTTTAGTATTATAATATGTAAATCTCGAGAATTTAATAAATTTCCGTGTATTTTTTTTGTTGAAAATTTTTGAAATTTGGTCTTAGAAATTTTTTTCATTTAAACGCGAATTCAAAAACAAACAAAAAATTGAAAACAAGAAAAACGTAAAAAATCAACCGGGCATGCAAATTATCATTATTATTTTAAAATTAAATGAAACTACATACCCAAAAGCTTTCCTAAAGACTCAACTAAAAAAGTTTGAAATTTTAATTTATAAGTTTTTTTTGGTATATTACGAAGCAAGTTTTATAAAAAATTAATAAAAATACCCAGCGTGAAAAGCATTGCACTAGCACTGCATATTGTTTATATAATAGAATAGTGTGAACTATGTATATTCGACTAAAAAAAATTTATGAAAAAATTGTATGTATATGATAAACAGTGTGGATATTGTAAAAAGAGGTAGGTGGCTCAATTTTGCGGCCACCAGTGTATGCATATTCTACATATTTTTGCCATATACTTACAATGAAAATTTAAGTGAATCATCTAATTCCATTAGAGCCGCTTGATTACCGCAGCGATAACAGTAATTTGGCGCTGAGAATATTGTAACGACATTTCGATCATGGCACCAATTATATCCTTCCATAACCAACTGATGAGCGCGAGATACCAGTGTCAGTCCGTTTGTGTTGTTGAACGTTTCCGAAATATCCTATAAACACAATAATAAAATTATAAACAAATTCTAAGCAAATTAGGCAATTCACAAAGTGTCTTATTTGTAGTAGCATTCATTGAGAAATCATAACATCTCACAACTGTGGTGAATTTGTTGTTGCTGTGCATACAACTAAAAATTACCGATACAACTTCGCAATACATACTTATTTTTTAAGTGTCGTGTGTGTGCAGCAGTTTTTTATATTTTTCAAATAATTTTTTATTTAGTTGTGTTTATATAACTATTCTTAAAAAACACAAAACGCTACAACACCCTGTGAATTATCTTTTTATCTGAATAACCTACCTGTCCAAATGTGTAGCCGGCACCACGTGGTGAAATGCCCCAGCCACCTCTATCATCGGGATCGGACCACAGTAAATCGCACATGGGTCCCTCGTGTGGCACCTCCTGAAGTCGGTCCAAAGCACGGATGTGATCCAAACTATCGATAGATGGACTGAGACCGCCATGCAGACAAAATATTTGTCCATCAACTAATGCCGTCAAAGGTAAGTAATCAAATAAGTCGGTAAAGTATTTCCAAACGTTTGCATTGCCGTATTTTCGCAGACATTCATCGTAGAATCCGTAGACTTGCGTAATTTGTCGCGATTCATGATTGCCGCGGAGAATTGTGATTCTTTCTCTATAACGGACTTTTAATGCCACCAGCAAAGTAACCGTTTCAACTGAATAGTAGCCACGATCAACATAATCACCCATAAATAGGTAATTTGTATCGGGAGATTTGCCACCTATCCGGAACAGTTCCATTAAATCATGAAACTGTCCGTGTACATCGCCGCACACTGTGACCGGACATTTTACCTCCTGGACATTTGATTCCTTTGCGAGGATCTCCTTCGCCTGTAAAAAATTAAATCAAGTGAAAGTTTAGATTAATAAACAAAAACAAATACATCTTTGTAGATATTGTATAAAATTAAATTGAATTGTGAGAGTGTAGGGAAAGCGCTCTGAAAAGTGATACATTAAGCAGTGGTGATGCAAATGGAGGTTTTCAGAAGAATTCAATATGAGGTATAGTGATGGAGCTTAACCTATTTAAAAGTTTCTATCGCTTGCATGTTTCATAGTGTTTATTATGTCTTACATAAATATTAACGTTGATTTGCATATTAAAAAAACCTGAAAATGTATTTTTTTAAATTTCCCGTACGTTTGTTACAGCTGTAAAATTAAAATTTTTTACGAATTGAAGACAAACAAGTAAAGAAGATTTTAAGTTGGGATTTGGATCCGATTTTTATAATTTTCGGAATTATACTATTAAATTAAATTTTAAAGAAAAAGACTTGCAAAGAGGCTTTCCCCGCTAGAGAAGTTGACCGAGTTAACGAATACCGAGTAAAACTTTAACGAATTTGTTATGAAGCAAAAATGTGTATCGAAGAGGTTTTAATATATTTCATTTTCGTTTAAATCGCATGTTTAAATTGTCCAATAAACAACTCTCAAATTGCCGCAAGAATACGGAATAATCAAAGATCAACATATTCTAATGACTCGCTCAAAGCTTTATAACCACTCGCAATCATTTTACAGGCAATATATTATTAAGTAACAGTTGTTGTAGCAGCTAGCTACACCATGTAAAGTTCGGATTCCCTCATGGTCGTTGTTATCAAGCTCATCTAGGGGCGACCCATGAAAACTTGCGGTTTTGTCTGGGTCGGTCCAGAGGGAGAGAGGTGTTAGCCGGTTGGTTGTACGTACCGGAAAACCCAGGGTTTTCCTCGCCAAGAGCTGTTGTTTCGGCGATCTAACCATCTTTAGATCGGCCTACCATATTCCGTTTAGTTACTTCAGCTATAATTCACGAGTAGTTCCAATAGCTTACGTGCAAGAGGAACGACGAATTTTTTGTCCCAAATGCTCGCTATAGAAAAATTGGAATACACCGATATATTATATATTACGGTCAATTGCACTAGAGTAAGCGAGTTAGGTACGGTGCTTAAATTATAATGAAGTGAAATATACAGTTACAAAGGCGGTTGAATAAATCCAATTGCAAAAAAAACCCCCAAAACAAAAAGAACATCGATCATCAATGCAATTCTCTGGTTGATATCTAACATTGCAATACGGTGATATTGAGAATACAAATTTTCTATATAATGCCAACTACTGATGTTTTTATAATTAATTTAATAATTAAAAAAAAAAAAACATTTTAATTAAAACCGTGGCGATAGTCAACAAATTCATAATCGGTATCGGTTCTTTAAATTTGAGAATAATAAAAACAACTGCGAATTACCTTGCTTCCAACATGAGACTCATAAAATGCCCTTCGGCAATTAACTTGGAATATAGCTGAGAAAAAGGTAATATTGAAGGAGTTACCCCGGCTTCAGTTAGCTGCACAATTATAGAGTCGGGCAATGACATGAGGTCAAAAGAGCTAGGAATTTCGAATGCAAATAACCCGAAGATGTTGCACTGAGGTGCAGGGCCGCAACAAGATAATTCAGTCGCTCGCCAGCAGCTCTTTGAGCAAAAACAAAGAAACCTTGTAGGTAACATACAAAGGCGATTGACCCGTTTTACCCTATCCATTTTTTTCGATAAATGATTTCTTTCTATTTTTTTAGGTCAATTCAAGTATGTTTTTTAAATCATTACAAAAACTTTTTTATTCCCTAGCACATTTTGAAATGTTCGTTGGTTAGATCATCAAGTGGCACCTATTTACGCACACTTACAACCCCTACTCTACTCTATCTACTCTCGCATACTTTTCGGCTGATTTCACTTAAAAATAGAACAGTTTCGGTTACATGCGTTGTTCTTTATATACATATGTACAAACGGTTTTACTACATTTGATATGTGGTGAGTAGAAACGACTCTATTTGTACAATTACAATATGGGTATTCATCTTAACGTGAAAATGCTTCGCAAATGCGTAAACCTCGTAAATAAACCGGTTTCTCATAAAAAATTAACTAAGTTTATACATAAGATTTACTCATTTCCGCCTTTAGATGAATACCCATAATGATTTCGTGTAAGTTTTCAATTTTGAGTATTGATTCTATGAAAAAGTACCCTCGTTAAAGAGTATTTTAAGTGGAGAAAAATTATTTTGAGTCACGTCTTAACGACAGTGAAGGTAGCATGTGAATGTATGTACGTATAAAGGAAAGTTTGGCGAAAAACATTACGTCAATACATGCATCCGTTAGTATAGGAATGGCTGTTATGTAAATATTTAAAGCAAAGTTTTGAATTATAAATATCTTAAATATTTGTATGTACATATGTATGTACATATGTACATACATATATAAGACGTACAATTATTTTCGTCACGAGAAGCTCATTGCTTCGGTCGAAATTTTTTGTACATTCTTGATATCGAAAAATAATATTGCCGAAAAGTTAAAGCTGAATTCTAGCAGACCATCTAATCTGGTTCCTTTTTTGCACAAAAAGAAAATATTGAAAAAAAGTCTCTAAAGTTTTTTACTTTAAGGCTCGATATTTATGTATGTATGTACATACATAAGTAAATATACATACATCCATATACATATATTAACAAAAAAAATCACGTGTGCACCTACAGTGCTGTGCATATCACAAGCAACAAAATTTATAATGGCACAATTGTCTACTTATGTATGTATGTATGTTTATTTATTTATTTTCAATATTTTTTTATAAGCGCACAGCTCACATTAGCCATGTAGAAACAAGTTTCAAACTTTTTAGAAAATGATAAAAAAAAGACAAAATAAAAAAATGATCCTAAATTTTTTTAACTTATTAATTAAAAAAACAAAAAAAACAAATGGAAAGAATGCAATTTAGGTGTCCACTCAATTTTAGTATAACAAAGTTCAGATTTCAGGTGCCTACACATTTCTTTCACACAAAAGTAAATTTTATTGATGCCTTATATGGGGAAAATGCCCAACACCGTCAGCAAAAAAAAAAATTATCAAAAATCAACGCGAATTTTTAGTAACTTGAAAGCTACACATTTTTATTGGAATTGAACGGGTTACCAAACTAACTGCATACTTTAAATGTTGATGACCATTTTTTTAAATTTGTCGATTTTTTTCATTTCGTAAAAAGTTTGAATCTTTTATTTATATGGCTTATGTTATGGAATCAGCTTTGCTTTTATACAAAAAATACTGAAAATAAATAAATGAATAAACATAAGTGGCCAACTTTTATTTATAGAATTTATAATATGGATTCAGCTATGGGTTTAGAAACAATTTCGAAAATAAATTGATAAATATAAGTGGCCAACTGTAGTACATTGAATTTTGTTGCTTCTGATATGCACCACACCCTAATTGCGTCAGCTAGAAGTAAAACTTCTTTGTTGATTCCATAAAGATGTAGAGAAGTGATTGTAAGAAAGACTTTTACCTATTTACCCCTTTCAAACTGGGAACACTGCTGATGAACATATACTTATGTACATACATACATACATACATACAATTCAAGCTTGTAAATAATTAAACCCATACATACATACAGTGGCGGACAAAAGTCTACATACACCCCCTATTTCCGTTGGATTTAATGTAAAAAAAGTTTATTGGAAAATTTAATGATACAGTTTATTTCAAATATATTTCCTTATCATTAAAAACAAAAAAAATCCATTTTTTAACATAAAATAGTAAAGCTATGACAAAAAAACGTTAATTCAGGATTGACAAAAGTCTACATACAGTGCATACATAACTTATCTTAGAGCGAAAACTTTGTGGTTAACATTAGGTAACCTGATTTTTTAGTATTTAGTTGGTCCACCGTTTGCATCAATAACAGCCTGAAGCCGTCGTGGCATCGAAGCTACTAAATTTGTCAATTCTGCTGAAGTAATACTCTTCCAAGCTTCAGTAATGCGTTCTTTGAGTATTGCAGAGCTGGAAATCTGATTTTTTCTAATTTTTCTTTCTAAAATTTCCCAGACATGTTCAATAACATTCAAATCTGGACTTTGAGGTGGTGTGTGTAGTTGCTTTGGAGCGTGATAAAGCAACCAATCCTTGACAATATGGGCCGTGTGCTTTGGATCGTTATCCTGTTGGAAGATCCAGCATGCATCAAGCTCCAAACTATCCACCGAAGGCTTCAGATTAGCTTCCAATAATGCCTTGTATTTAAACCGATCCATATTACCCTCAATAAAAGCAAGCTTTCCAACTCCAGATGCCGCAACAGCTCCCCAAACCATTACGTTGCCGCCACCATGCTTTACTGTTGGTACTATATTTTTCGGATTTAGTGCAGTGTTTTGTTTTCTCCAAACTTTTGCCCTTCCATCGCTGCCGAATATATTAAACTTCGATTCGTCTGTAAACAAAACTTTTTGCCAAAAATCCATTCCCTTGTCCAAATGTGCTTTGGCGAACTCTAAGCAAAGTTTACGATTCTTTTCAGAAATAAGAGGATTTTTACGAGGTGTTCTACTGTGGAAGCCGTTATTGTTCAGAGCTCTTCGAATTGTTCTTGGATGGACAGACTTATTTGATGAGCTTGCTATGTTTTCGGCTAATTTTGGAGCAGTAACTTTGGGATTATCGTTCACTTCTTTGAGAATCAAGCTGATGTCTCTTCGAGACAGTTTCTTCGGGCGGCCAACTCGCGCTTATTTTCGGTGGAGCCATTTTTTTCATAGTTTTTACTATGGTCTGTACTGTTGGACGACTTAAATTTAAAAATTTTGAAATTTCGCCATAAGATTTGTTCTCATTTCTGTGCTGTATAACAAGGTTTCTTACGTCAAAGAAATTTCTTTTCGAGGAGCCATTGTTGATGCTTAAGTGATTAAACCACAACTAAATTAAATACTAGCAAATCAGACTACATAATAAAGGAAAAAAATGTGAAAAAACGGTACTTTATCCTTATAGCAACACAGAATATCGATCTACCTGCTAAGAAACCGGTTAAAAAAGGATTTAAAATAAAACTGTATACCTACATTTTTCAGAAGAGTGATTGTACTTTCTACACAACAAATACAAGCGGTGTATGTAGACTTTTGTCCACCACTGTACGTATGTAAGTATATTTATATTTTGAAGGTCACGGATACGGAAATTATTCGTACAAATTGTAACGACTTCATGAAAAATACCCGACTTAAATGCGACATATCCGAGTACATATTTATATTATAAAATCTAGATTTTAACAAAGAAATCATGGATTTTATCCTTGCTTCACTTGATAGTATAAATAGAATGGAAGACTTGTGAAAGATTTTCATAATGACCAATCTACCAAAAGAAATATATTGCCACTTTCAATGGGGATACAATTTTCATAAGTACATATTTATATGTATGCCTGTAGATATCTACATATATCATTTTAAAGCAAATGTTCTTGGAACAAGTACGAAGCTGCTTGCCAACAGGAAGAAGGAACTGAAACAAATATATTAACATGTTTAAAAAAAATACATATTGTGTAAGAGGAATTGGCATTAAACAATTTACAAATTTGCAGTTGCTTGTTCTAAACAAAAGAAATATGCTATGTACATACATATGTATATTCATATAATCTAAATATTCACTTGTCATGTTTATTCTACACATGTATCTATGTATGTATGTATGTAAAGATGCGTATAAATATTGTAATTAACGTCATTCCTCTACGAAAGATATTTACCGGTACACAAAATTATAAAGGAATCGCTAAAGTTCCCAATAAGTGTCGATAATAGACTGATTACATAAAAGATAAATGTGGTTTCATAAATGCTAGTGACGTCGAAGTAACGTCTTCCACCACAAACTCCTACTCGTAGTCCTTAAGGCAATCGCCATAACCACTTGTACCAATTGTACCAATTATTTTGCATTTGTCCTTGAAAAATTTAACAATGTATAAAAAATCATTAGCTGAGATTACACGTGGGCATCCAAGCAAGTTTGCCCTATAAAGAAATTAACATTATAAAAACATCTTCATTTCCTTGGGTTTGCTTCGATTTAATTAATTAAGTTTGTTTACATATAGAATCAGCTGGTCTCAATTGCACTACCGTAGGGGCTGCCAATAGTCGCAAATTCTGTACAGAAACTCTGATTCAAATAAAATATTTCCGCAAAACGCATTAGTTTAACAGCACCAATGTATTTATATAATAGTTTTTAAACGATTTCTAAGGCTCAAACGAATGTAAAGTGAATAATAAATGCCACGGACATAAAAGTTTAAGTTCGAATATTATTTGTGAACCATGGCAATATGAAAATTTTCGATGACTATTGCGTACGCTGAAGTGGAATCAAGAGCACGTCGGTTTCTTGCTAATCGTTTTCCCTGTGTTTATCTATGTAGTTTTTATATAGAAATTTTCTGATACAGATTTATCAAACTAATTGAATACAGATTAGAGCAATAAAGACTTAAAAATGTTGCCAATAATATGAATTTTTATATATAAAAGGTTTGACTGCCGAACAGCAAATATATTTGGGTTTGATTTGTTTTTTTTTTTTTTTTTTTTGGAATTTGAATCAAATCGGAACGTAAACGAGGGTTTGAGAGTCCTGAATTTTAATTACTTCAATACCTTACGAATCTTCAAACTGCATACACCACTAACACGCTGATTAGCACACAGCGTATAGAAACACTTATTTTTGTAATTTATTATAAAATCGTCCTATTTAACGAGTCTATACCACTCAAAACTTCTAGAATTGAAATTTATGATTTTTTAATATTTTTTTTAATAGAGAAAGCACGCCCTATTGTTGGCATTAAATTTACTACGTGTCATTCGTCTCAAACTTAAGGGGGCAAGTGCATTTAGAGGCCGAAAAAAGGTATTTTTTGCAGTATATTTGTAGGGAAATGAAACACGTTACGATATAAAAAAAATCGATCTCAGTTTTTTATACTATTTAAGATTAATGTTCACTAGTTTTTTTATTATCTCTTACACAATTTTGTAAAACATGGTTTCGAGAAAACCGTGTTTAAAGTTTTCGGTCAGGAGCTTGGCGAACTCGGCGCCAGTCACTTCCGTGAAGCACCTCTTCTACAATTTCGAGAATTAGTAGTTGAAACTATGATATAATATTCCAAGGTGATACCTATCGATTAACACAAAAAAAATTGATTTTTTGAAATGTTTAATTGTACTTCCCCGCTTCAAAACCCGGTTTGTTCCTATTAAACGTTTAAAATAATTTGGTTTAAGTGGAAAATTAATAAACTAAAGCACAATGGGTCACCAGCAAAGCTAAAAAAGCTCGTTCCCACGACAGTCGGTTCTACGGTACCGGAACGACCCGGATCTACATATATCCGGCCAAGGACTGTCACTTCAGCAGCATCCCCCAAAATTTTATGGGGAATGTTTTATGCTGTTACAACAACAACCACCAGAAAAGCTCTTCGTAGATGTTTTAAAGAGAGAATATTAAAAAAATAGGATATTTTGGTCTAAATCTGGCAAGAAAGACTATTAGATAACGGCTCCCTCTGGGAACGCCAAAGTTTGAAAAGAAAACCTCGAAAGTTTCGCGTGCCAACCAAAAAAAAAAAACGATATGAGTTCGGAAGGAGCCATATTGGTCTTCACCATCCATTTGGAATTCCGTGATTTGGAGGGACGAATCGAAGTTCAATTTGTGTGGACCTCATGGCAGAACTTATGTACGACGTCCTCCTAACAAAGAGTTGGACCCAAGGTACATCAGAAAGACAGTATTTTCCGAAATGAAGTTAAGATATTAATAAATGAATTTCTTAACCAAAATCGAAACAACTTTGTTAGTACCTTTGGTGTTTTTATTCAACTCGATATCCCTTCGACTTACGCATCAGTGTGCTAATTAGCTTGCCAACCATTATAGGTACATATAAACGGACACCAACGGCTTAAATGTATATACGAGATAATCTATTAAATTTTAGTTTAATAAAGTGCAATATTGTTGTTGATTCAGCATAACAGTCCGCATTCGAGCATCGTATATCTATTATTTTGCCCACTAGTGTTGATATTCTGCTGATTTCCTTCCTTCTATTCCTCTTACGTTCTTCTTCCTTTTAACTTTTGGAATTTTTGTGGTATATATTAAACGTTACATAACTAACATACTTTTTAATAATTGATACTAGTGTTATACGTGCATATTTGAAAAGGTCGTTGGCATAAACATATAAACCTTTTCTTTATGAACGAAAACAATTAAAACTTATCAATACATACAAACATTTGTGATAAAGCAGACAAATCATAAAACCCACTTCAGTTGTTAAAACAAAAACGTTCTACCATGATAAAAAATAAACAGATCGTGTAAATCGTCGACTATTCAAATTTGTTTAAAGTTTGTCCCCTGTATAAAATTGCATTTTTGTAGCAACTCAAATACCAAAAATAAACAAATGAAGATATTCATGTTTGTTGTTGTATCAGACAAAGAGGGAAAATGTACTGATAGTAAATGATGCAATAAATAGGTGATATACATACATACATTGTGAGAAGCACATTGCGTCGCTTGCGAAGAACGATAAAAAATATTGTACTATTTTTCTTGTCGCAGTAATTATTCAAAATTTGCGAAAAACTGACATTTTGAAAATTTTTTTTTTTAACTTTATATTAATAAAAGCGAAGCTCTTAGAATACATCACCTCAATGAAGTAACCTTAGAAATTATGCATATTAAATAAATAAAGAAAATGAGTGTGCACATGAAAATAAAATTATTTATATATTCTTGTACTTTAACCCTACATAGATAAATGTTTTCCTTTTCCATTTGCGCACCTAGTCATTGATATATGTTCATATGTACATACATATGTATGTATGTATATGAGTACGATGGATAGCTCCAATGGCGATGCCGAAGCTCCACTTGGCTCATAGTTAACCTATGCATTTTATGCAAAAAATTATCATTGGCTAAGGTTCGTTTATTGCATTCAGTAGTGAAAAAATTGTAAAGCAGCTAGAACCTAGCTATATAAGAGTAGAATTTAATGTTACATATAAGATTACATGACCCACCTACATACATCCCGGAGCAAATGCCAATCCACTGTTGTATGGGTTTACTTCCTCCTCACCTCGTGATAAATAATATGTAGATACATACATACACTAGTTGACCCGGCAAACGTTGTTTTGCCATATAAATAATTTCCTAGTAATTTCTAGTGTAGACAAAAAATAGCTTACTTATTGTAAGTATGTATGTATGTTAGAATGTGGTATATGCGAGAAATAGGCATGGAGCGCTGTGAACGATGAGGGAATATAAAAATAACAAAAGGCAAACATTATTTTTAAGTTATTATAATTTATTCCTTAAAATTATATATCATTAATTAAACAATTACGACAGTAACACTATTAAACAATATCAATCTCTTAATGCTATAGCGTGAACAATATTTTTTGTTAGTCCATCTTTAGCTAACACAAACAAACTGGATGGTTTTCCCACTCGAGAGCATGCCACGTATAATTGTCCGTGTGAAAAACATGGTGTTCTCAAATCTAATCCACAAACAGACATCGTTTGACCTTGGGATTTGTTGATAGTCATTGCAAATGCCAATCTAATCGGAAACTGAATACGTTTGAATTGAATTGGCACATCTGTAGGTATAATAGGAATCCGTGGTATGAGTATATTTTCACCTCTGAACTTGCCATTTAAAATCCTGGCTTCGATCACGTTTTTCATTAATTTTTTAATGACTAATCGCGTACCGTTGCACAGCCGGGGCGGGTTCAAATTACGAAGCAAGATAATTGGAGATCCAACCTTTAATTGTAAATTATGCGGTGGCATGCCTGGCAAATCCAGTGAGTTCAAAAACTCTGTGGGAAAATTTACTGCTTCGCTGTCGTCGCAAACTGTATCAATAGATTTATATGATACCAAGTTCCCTGGCAACAACATTTGTATCTTCAGATTTAAATTGTCAACGTCTACATTTTTTGCCGCTAAAATCGCTCTTTCTGCAAGCCACTCATGATTTATGTACTGTGTGTGTACATCGGGAAATATTTGTTCAATGAGAGTATCTTGCGAATCAGCGATTGTGCAGAAATCGGTCGGTAATTTTACGTATCCAGTTTCATCTATAGCAACTTTTCCATCACCGATATCTAAGAGTTGTTTTGAAAATATTTCAGCGGATGGATCTTGAAGCATTTGAACGCGCATATTTATTTTTAGCTGTAATTTTTCAACATTACGCCACAATGGAGATGATTTTAAGCAAGCGTTGATCTCATCAGCGTATGTTGAACGTGGAATGACTGGAAGTGTTTGTCTGAAATCACCTGAAAGGACCAACAGAATTCCGCCAAATAGTTTGTCACTGTTTTTAATATCTTTCAATGTCCTGTTCAACGCCTCAAGTGAATGTTTGTGTGCCATAGTACATTCATCCCAAATAATAATTTTACACCGTTTCAGCACAGTGGCCATGGACGATTGTTTCTTAATGTTGCATACTGCGTAAGGGTTATTCTGAATATTTAGTGGCAGCTTAAATACTGAATGAGCTGTTCTACCTCCATCCAATAAAGTTGCTGCAATGCCCGATGATGCAACGGCCAATGCGATGCCATTATTTGATCGTATTTCAGCAAGAATTAGCGAAATAACGAATGTTTTGCCAGTTCCACCCGGTGCATCCAAAAAGAAGAACCCACCTTGTCCAGCTGAAACTGCGAGCATAATGCGATCATAAATGGTTCTTTGTTCCTCATTCATTAGTGGGACATTGCGGGCAACAATCGCTGCCATTTCTACAGTACTGTACTGCAGTTCACGATTCATTTCAGTATTCATTAAATCAGATGCAGTTCGATTTGGCGAATTCATACCGTTCTCATCCCTACTCCGTGCTGTTTACTGGGTCAGAAGTGACACCTGTAGACATCTGGCGGGGATAACTAATTAAATGACGATTGATCAGTTTTCGACCGAAGAGGAAAAATGATTAAATTACTAAAATGGCTATTAAAAAATAAGGGTTGATCGTAGAAGGGTGAAAATTGAGGATTGTATGTTTTTTTGTATGTTGTATCATAAAAAAATAGAAATTAAAAATTTTGTCTAAAAAATAAAAAAAAATTTAGGGGTGGACTACCCCTAACATTTAGGGGGATGAAAAATAGATGTTGGCCGATTCTCATAGATACCGGATAAGCACAAAAAATTTCATCAAAATCGGTCAAGCCGTTTCGGAGGAGTACGGTAACGAAAACTGTGACACGAGAATTTTATATATTAGATACATGTGTACATATGTATGTAGGTATTTACGCTTCAAATGACTACCGAATTTTCCTTTTTTCAATTCAAGCAAATACAACACGAACTTTACTATCTGATATTAAGTTAAAACCATGATTTTTCTTTTCTCGATTGAGTTAACAGCTTCGTATTTGTTGACTTGACAAGTCGAATTCATATGAATGGCAACATCGTTGAAATTGCGTTAAAATAAATTAACCATGCGAATATCGTTAAACATATTATTGATTCGAACTACTTGGGCCATTTTTTTAAATCACACCTTCACCAACTGAATCTGCTGCTGTATTGATTAGAGTATTTGAATTTTTTCGTTTATAAATATACACGTACAAAATACACACACAAAAAGAGTAGACTGTCTTGCTTCGACTTCAGAATTTTTACATATTTAGGAGATAGCTTACTGCCACAGTATAACTTACTGCCAATATATGCACATATGTATGTATGTACATACTTATATGCTGCGAAATAACACAGATACGTAATTTAATCATATAAGATTGCTATAAATATATGTAAATAACTTTTTCTTGAGAAAAAAAAATTAACTATTTTTAATAGCTTCAATTCAATGTTTATAAATTAATTCAGTTAGAATGAAACTGGATGTTATTGTTGTTAAATGGATAAAGAACAATAGGCTGCCCTTACCGGTTTCTATCGTCATGACCCGCCCGCTGGTTTTAATAGGAATTTAACAATGCTTGAAGTGTACGTATGTATCCTTCTCGGTTTCCTAAGTTTGACAACATCACTTAAATAAAAGTAAATATTTTTGTGATCAGTAACTTGTTTAGAAATATTGTTATGGAGAAAGCAGACAAGAACGCATACTTTTGAAATACATATTTCACTAAGAGTACTCATAGGGCCGGGACGAGACCATATCAAGATATAAAAACAGCTCTAACCCGTTCATAACTATCCACCCCGTTGGCAACCGAAAGCAAGGATTTAGAAGTCCTTAATTAATTGATAGCGGATAAAAAAAAAAAAAAACAAATATTATTTCAAACAAAGCATGTTATCAAAAAAAGCTATTTATTGAAAATATGTAGGGAAGTTGCTTTTCACAATTCAAATATAATATTTTGTGGCTGCTGCACTTTTGTCTTATGAAAAACATTATTCAACAAAAAATGTGTATTCATTGAACATTTGTAAGTTGTTTCACTTATATATTAATGTCTAAGATTTCAAATAATTAAAGATTTGTGCAAAATATCCGTCTCCTCAAAGGCGGATTCAAAAGCATTTTAAGAGTTATAGGGGAAAAGCTTGTGAAAAAATCTTTTTAATATGCGTTAATAACCTTTTTTATTTTTGTTATAGCTGATTTTTCTTGTTAAAGGTGATTTTAGTTTGGCGCGAATATCAAAAAATTCAGACTTAAAATAAAAAACAGCTCTAATTGCCCACCCACAAGGTGGTTTCTTGCAAATTTGGGCGTACGAAACGCTATCCGGTAAAATTATTACTGGTTTTTTACTGGATAGCGAATACGACAACACAACTGTTAGCGTATTATCGCCAGTGCCACAATAGTGAAGGGTATAGATAGGCCTTAAATAAAATAAAATAAAATAAAATAAAACAATCATATTGCCGCTACCTACATATTTCATGTTCCTTGGATGCAGGTAAAAAGTCTTCTAGCAGAAATTTACGGCTTCCCCTCAAAATGAATTATCCTTTGGCTCTCTCAATTTTCCCTTCTTTGCAATTATTTTTGGTATAAGAAAGTAAAAATTGTGAGTTTGAAACAATTTTAGATAGCTTTGAATAAAATAGCAATCATAAAGTGAAATGATGTAAATGTGGAGTTAACACATCATTGCCGATTTACCGAGCTTCCATTAATTCACAGCATCACTCTCAATTGATCCTATATTATAGACACAAATTCCGAATATGCGTATCTAACTTGGACACCAACAGGTTGTGCACACTACACGTCATCGTTAATTATAGTAAAGATATAGAGATTGATGATTTGCGTTAACGCCTATTCGAATGCCACCAATATCTTAATGAAATCCTTTAACAACTTATCCAAGGTACATTCTACAAGTATTAGAGGAAAAGAATACAACAATCTGCATTTTGTTGTTAACATGAAATTCAAATGTTGGTTGGTTTGATAAAATCTATACCAAGTTTATGTGTATGATGAGTTTGTTTTGTTACTATGTAAACAAATTTGAGTTTACTTTCAACACTTAAAAAAAAATAAAAAATAAAAAAAATAAAAAAAAAAAAAACTTGATGCGCTACCTGTTTAATGTACCTTGACCCCAGAAGATTTGTGGAACTAGATGTATAAACAAGGATTAAGTATAAAATCAAGTGAATATTCAATATTAATTCCTCTTTTTATAAAAAATTTGCCGATTTAAAAGATACATGTTCGGCTTGATGAGATTTAACAGCAAAAGGGCGTTTTTTCAAGATTTCCCTACGGAGTATACAAAAGATTTTTGTATGAACGCTCCAATGGGTTTATAAAATCTTCAGGGATAAAAATGCACGACTTGATAATACTTTATTAAAACGAGTAAATATTTGTTTGATTTTTTTTTGCCGGGAAGTCACAATTACTACTTGATGAAACAGTAAATAGTATAATTTTCATAGAATTAGATATATCACGATATTATATGTAGTATATTAATATCGCAGCCCAATGCAAACTAAATGCACTCTACATATACGCATAGTCATGAGTCGTGCATGCACTCTACATAACCTCAATCAAACGTGTTCCACAACAATAAATTTTACCTAAACATTACCAGGAATTAATTCAAGTCAGTCACTGTTGCGGGCAAGAACGATGGACCGTTTATTTAAGGTTTATATGTATGTATGTATGTCCTATATACATACTACATGTTTGCTATGTAGATTTTTGGTAGCATATGGCAAAATTTCTATTTATAAATTTGTGTGATGCTTTAAGTAGACGCACAATTGGAGTACCTAGGGAAAATTACATTGAATAACTATGTCTCTCCAAACTAATACAGAATCGTAACTCATTTGTAGAATTGAGTAATCATAAAAACATGTACATCTAAAACACCCATTGTATATATTTTAAAACATTTCGAATCTTATCTAAATGGGGAGTTAAGGGAACTAGCATTTAAGATAATCTTTTATTCTATTTTTTTTAAATATTTTTTTTCAATTAGCAAGCTCGTTAAATTTTATCCCAGAGAAGAATCATAACTGTTCGTTCTAGCAAACATTGCGACACTGGTCAACTCGTTCACGCTAGTAACTTTCAAGTCACACAACTACTCCTCACAACTCGCCATTTGCAAGATGGCTGACGCATTTACGAAGCACTTTCCTAACGACTGAGTAAAATATAATACCACCGGCCACAATTAGCAATGTAGCAAGTGCATCAGACAAGGACACATACACAATCTAATTTGTGGAAATTTATTTGTTTGTATGTCAAATACCAATCCGAAAAGATAACGGCAGCAGCATACTTAATTTGAAATCGTGTTCTCTTTTCAATTAAAATTGCATCGTGCACAATGTTTTCTTAACCACAATCACAATTTAACTTAACTTACCTTGTCACACAAGGTTCGCACTTGTGTTTCCGTCAATTGATTGCATTCGTTTAACTGCTCAATCCATTGATCCAGATCTTTTGTTGTTGCTTTATCCTCCATCGCAGTCGAAGAGGAGGAAAAAGTCTCGTCAATCTTCGTTGGTTCAATTTTGACGGCTTTTTATTAACAGGGAGCAAACAAAAAAATCAGGTAAAACCTTTCAAAATGTTGGTGTAGGCAGTTTTAAAGAAACTAAATTAAAATTCACTTGCTTTTCCTATTATCCAATTTTTAGTCAGTAGTATTATAGACAGTCACAAATTACCAATGCAAACACGACCGTACGAATGAAAATTAACCGACGACTGAATGAACGAATCAAACGAACGAGCAACACGGCACTATCCAATACAATTTGACAAGGGCGAACTGCTTCTTCACTCCCTCTTTTCACTCTTTCTTGCTTAATATCCACAAAAAGTGGAATGCTTTCTCCAACTCAACTCTACAACGAATACACTCGGTACTTCACGAAAAACGATGATGATTCAATTAGCCAACTTCAAAGGTCTGCAATTTTCGACAACAAATATGTTTACATTCAGATTAACAATATATTCGTATTTGTCTAATTTTACATTAATTGCAATACAAAATTTCTAACTAAATGTAGTTAATTTGTGCTTTCTGAAACCAAGCGCACTTCCAAGTGGCACACTATAAATCGACCTTGTGGGCGTGAGGATTCTACTTTGCTATATAAATTTTTCCTACACGTTTAAAGTTCGTCACGACTTTCACAAACGCACACTTTATTAGTTAATAAAGCGGGAATGCTTAATTTTCGTTATAATTTTTTTCTATAGATTTTTCTTCAATTTTATCGAGGATGAATGAAATATGATTGAAATGACAAATGTCTTGTGGATTAGAGTCCACATCTAGTGTTTGTAGACACTGCCAGCCGTAAGAAATAAATGTTCAAGAAATTGTGGCCATTCACAGGTCAACGCAGCCAAAGCACATTGAACTATAAGAATGGTTAGCTCATAACTTTTGCTTTTCTCGTTGATCAACAGGGTAGAACCTACTTTTTCGACCTATCGCGAAAATGATTGAATGAAAAGAGAAGGGGGTATCCAGTTGATCAGCGAGAAAAGCAAAAGTACAAATAATCTTCCACAGAACATGAATCTTTCATCGTATCGACGGAATGATATCATAGTAGAAGCTTATGAATCAACTTCTGCTGGAAAAAAATGCTTTAAGAAAATGTGTCCTCTACTTATTTCATACATAACTTTAAAAGAAGCGAGAAATTGAAGATGTTTCCCTGATGACGGTATCTTGAAATTAAAATGTACTATCATGTTACTTTCAGCCAATGTCATACCGTTCCATTATAGGTGTGCATACCACCTATTTTTTTTAAATCCATGTAAAACTTTTCAAAATATAAGCTTTTTGAACAACCTTTTTCTTAGCCCGCCCAAGCACTAATAATACGATTGACATAATTCACTTGCTGCATTTATCCCCTATTTTTCTGGAGCGAATCCCGTCAAACGTTAAGAAATTTAGTTAATAGATTGATAATTATTATTGGTAATATATGAGAACATACCCATTGGCTTTCACATTTTGACATTTCGCCTTGTTCCCTATTCTTATGAGGTGTGTTCAGTGTGCCGCAGGTGACGTGGGTTTGATTAGAAAATGCCAAAAGGAGAAATTTACGAACAGGTGAAATATATAAAAAACCGTGATAGATTAGGATTGACTAACAAATTTCTAATTCGAATCTAACTTTAACAGTTTTATGTAAACAAAAATGAATGCAAAATATATTTTTTCAATATATTTGAAATATTAATTTTGTAAGGTGCGAAGAAGTGGAGACTAGTGTTCTCATAGGGTGCTCGGGCGGCACTTCATATCTACAAGTGAAAGATTTTTAGACTGTTACGAGTTATGCAGATCTATTAAATACACATGCTCCATGGAAAACGTACAGTGTTCGAATAACAATGCCAGAGAATTTGCATGTGAATAGTATATTTCCCAGAAACTTGAAAGGAGCATTTGTTCCACAGGCCAAAAGTTCATATTAGCACTGGCACATCGTCTGACAAGCAATCGCGGCGATCGTGTTGAATGAAAAGGTACAGAAACAACGCAACAGGCATTTTCAAAATTTGCAACAAACAAAAAACTTAAATACATAAACAAACAATAGAAAGTTTTTAGTATTTTTTTCTTCCAAAAAAATTTGGGAATCACAAGGGCAAGATCTTTATATAAACAATACCTGAAATATTTATTTGCTGCACTAGCAAAGTGGAATAAGGTGAAATATTAGTATATCAACAATCCTCAAAAGGCAAGCATTAGAAAATGTGATGTACATATTTATTTATAATAAAAACAAGCTGTAATCATCATTGTACATTTAACTTTCACCAGGAATGGCATCTACAATCAATTCCAATGAACAGACCGGGAGAATATTGGATCAACACAGTGCTACTAGAAATGAGATTCCACCTGAAATATCATATCAGCGTAAACTGACCAAACAAGACTCCAATTTACCCAGTCAACATTTAGAAAATGGCACTTCATGTAATGAAAATGAGACTAAAACGTTCCTACTTAATGGCCAAGTTACATCTTCAGCTGCCAATACGACCCAACGTACATCTACTGGCACATTCATGAAATTAAAAACTTATTTACATGCCCTACGCCCGTGGTCATTATCAGGTAGTTTGGTACCAACATTGATGGGTTCGGCACTGGCATATCGTTCTCAGTGGGCAGCCGATTTCAACCTCATAACATTTTTTCTAACCGCCTTCACAGTAGTGACCGTACATTGCGCTGGAAATGTAGTGAATACATATTTTGACTTCATCAAGGGAATCGACAAGCAAAAAGCCGACGATCGCACACTCGTCGATCACATTCTTACGAAGGATGAGGTAAGCACATAAGTATTTTATAAACAATACAAGTTGGTATATTAAAAACAAATATTTCGTTTCCGAGATGCTTATGTACAAATTTGTATGTGTGTAATACGTATGTATATATATATACAAATCTGTGGATATTTGAAAAAAACGAACTTATTTTTGTTTCCAGACCAATAAATTGAAATCATTCCTAGTAAAATATTTCCCCAAAACATCGACATACATATGTACATGTAGATATGTATGCACTTACATTTGTAGGAAAGGTACAACGTATGTTTGTACATATACATACTTTGTTTGTAAGCATATGTGTATTTGCAGTATAAACACTTCCCAAATCTAAAATTTCAACTGGCATCTTTTGGATCGCAAACGATATGATCAAAATGCTTATGATAACAGAGGTTCACAACCGTTGTTCTATGACAGTTCTTCAAAGCGTGGTATGCATCTATAACCGCAAATTCAGCAAAATGCAATCGAGCCTCTTTATTTGCGATGCAGTCAAGGCATCTAAGCCCAATCCATCAGCAATCATCTCTTGTATCAATTGTGGATTTTCGTCAAGTTTGGGCTTCACCAGTGAAGCCATCAGTGGAAGATTTTGGCCGCTTTCTCCGGACTCGTCCTCCATTGCCCGGTCTAAAATTTTCTTAACCTCTTGGAAATAGTCTGTAGAGATGGTTCAATACTTCCATATGAAATTTCACATCCATTGGATATTTGTAGTGGCTTTAGTTTACGCCGAAAACCGAAGAGAATCACAAAGCGAATTTCTGTTTGCGTTGTTGTTGGAATTTCCTCTGATTCATCCTAATTCATCATTTTAACCGATTGTTTTGAAATTTAGAAAGAGGTATCGTTAAACAAATACGAAGCGTTTGGTGGGCTAATATCCTGAACGTCTGAAGGTCTCTTGATCGGCTAGTGTTACTTTAGGCCGAAAATCTCCTATATAACGTGCCGCAGAGAATTTGCCATACCAAAAGACAACTAACTAGGCGATTGTCGCATGAATATTGCTCTTCATAAAAACGAGATATAAACAAATATATCTTCATTCAGGGGTTTTGTATATTATAATTATCATTATTATTATTCCATACTGTACATATAGTATACTACACTCATATATCTATACATAAACTAAAATAAAGAACTTTTTTAACGGTTTTTTTTCATTTCAGGTTGTCTCTCTGGGAGCTATTTTGTACATGGCTGGCTGTGGTGGTTTCATTTGTCTAGCCTTTCTTAGTCCAGCCAAAATGGAGCACCTGGCTTTAATATATTTTGGTGGCCTATCATCCAGTTTTCTCTACACTGGTGGCATCGGTTTCAAATACATAGCCCTTGGAGATGTTGTTATTTTAATACTCTTCGGACCACTCTCAGTATTGTTTGCGTTTATGTCGCAAACAGGTCATGTAGATTGGACTACTATTTACTATGCTCTGCCGCTTGCACTCAACGCCGAGGCTATACTGCATAGCAATAATACACGTGATGCGGAAAATGACCAAAAGGCGGGGATTGTAACATTAGCTATATTGATTGGACGTACAGCATCGCATGTCCTATACGCATTACTACTCTTTACGCCGTACAGTGTTTTTGTAGTATACGGTTTAAAGTATTCGCTATGGTTTTTATTGCCGCTGGTTACAGTGCCACAGGCTTTTCAAATTGAAAAACGTTTTCGGAACGAACACACAATGAGCTCTGTACCACGACAAACTGCTAAATTAAATTTATTTTTCGGTGTACTCTACATAGTGGCGATATGCTGTGCTAAACAATTACCCGACTTCAGTTATCGCAGACATTAGAATGTTAAATTATTTTGCATTCATAGCAGTAGCGAACAAACGAAAAAAATTTATTTAATGATAAAATTGATATTGTCAAACAATAATCTAAATACATACATATACATATATGTACATACATACACACATACATATAAAGAATTTTTAACGCTTCCCATACTTATGATATAAATTAAATCAGAGTGAAATATTCAAGGTGTAAGTCACAAGAACGACGACATACTCTATAGAATAAATTATTTGTAGTGTTTAGATACAACTGTAAAACAATAAAAAAAAAACTATCAAAAAATACAATTACAATGTGAGGTTATGATAATACAGCTTTTACAAAAACTGGATACGAACTTTTATCTAACGATAGATTAAGTCGAAAAACCTTTTGTAAGAAATTAAATTTATTAAAGTATTTAGCATGAATATAGGGAATTTTTCGTAACCGTTACATCTATGAATTAACATAGCAAAATAGACAGTAAATGAACATGATATCACTGCAAGTTTGTTTCAATATTTTGATTTTATAGTTGAATATTTCTTATATTAACATTTGCTGTTACTCAAACCATTGACTACATGCTGATATTTAAATAAAAATTTTGTACATCCTATAACAAAAACTATATACATAAATCACAATTTCAAACTTTAACATTAAAAAAATACAACAAATTTCCAAACTTTTTAACGAGAATTTCTGCAACATTTTGGGGTCACAGTTTTGTAGCCAATTTAGTTTTAGTATTACAATGTGCAATTCTGAAGTGGCTGAAAATTCCCGTTGATTGTTCTGTCTTCGACACTTGTTTTCATTTAACGCATACAGTTTATATGACAGAAGATGTGCTAGAATTTACGTAAAGTCCATCGGTTGTATGAAAAAAGTGCGTATGCCCAAAATTGAAAGAAATTGTCAAAAATTAACCGGTATTTTTAGCCACTTGGGACTTTACATTATTATGCTAAAATTAAAGCTACAAAACTGCATACCCAAAAGTTTTTATAAGCTGTGTACAAAGTTGTGTATTGAATCAATTTATTAAAAAATAACATGGGTTAAACTTAAAAAATATACATACATACATGTACATTAGGGTGCCTACCAAAAACAAATGTATTTATTATGGTTTACGACTGCCGCCAAATTATTTCGGAAAATATTAAGATTTACGTGTGCTGGATCGATTTGAAATTTAACTAAAAATTATAATTTTTTAAAATTTTTAAATAAAAAACCAAACTTAAAAGTCTATTTAAGTCTATTTAAAATTTTTTAACGGAATCGTAGTAAGGAGATTTGTGAAAAAAATTGGAATGTGAATTGGGTATTTACAAAGAACCTCTCCAATGATATATTATTACTAATAAAGGTAAACGACGGCATCAAAAAATAAATTATTAAATTTTAAGCTTAAATTGTTTTATAGTCCGAGGTGATTGTTTTGAAAAATATTTTTTTAAAACTTTTTTTTTATTATTAACTTCAAAACGGGAGGTCATTTCAAATCGGTCCAGCTCACCTAAATCTTTATCTTATTGCGAAATATTTTGGTCGATGTCTTAAAATATAACGAATTTTATAATTCCGCTGGAAAACCTTACCCTCCTTAATGTACATATTCTTAAAAAAATAAATAAATAAGTATGTCGTTCTACTGTTTCGCAAATGTTTCATTTATTATAATGTATTTATTTATTAAATTAAATTATTTTTCAGGGGTGAATATTCTTACAGATTATTACTTTTTATTATAATTTATTTTAGAAAACTAATTATTAAAATCGGTTCAGTACTTTGAGAGCCAATCGTTACAAACATTATCCATATAATCAACTTTATATAATAAGTATAGATGGATAGATTAACAAGAAAGACTCAGCGTGCAAACCATTGTAATTAAAGTCATCATGTGGTCAGTTTTTTGAGTCAACGTGTGTAATTCATTTTTAATATTTTTTTTTTTTCAAATCATTAAATAATAAAACTAACTTGCACGACTTAAAGTTTCAGATATTTAATTTTGAAATTACAGACTTTACAATTTGAAGTGCACTAACTTTGCTTCAGCTTAGCTAATTCAAAATATACGCAGTGTTTAGCGAACATTTTCAATATATAAATAGACGGTATGCAGCTTGCCAATCCTCAATAATCTACAACTAAATTTTAATGTTTTAGCTTAACTGCTATGTTTCGCGTAATATATATACTTTGGCTAATATTTTGTAGATGCAAATTCAAAAAAAAAACCGGCTTACTGTTCTAAAAAATCAAACCAACAAAAAAGAAACCAAAACACCTTACTGTACAATCAATTTGAATCACTTTCTCAATACAGCGTAATGCTTTTCTTATTTTTACAAGTTTAGTTACTTAAATCAATTTGGAAGCATTAAACTGTTATAAATTGCATATAAAAATAGCAATTCATAGTTGTGTACACAAGTCTATATTAGAATATGCATATGTATGTATTTGTAGGGCATTCACATAGTAATTTTTTTTTTGTGTTGATAATCACTTAGTAATCTCATTATTTTAAAAATGCATGTATTTATAAAAATAGATGAGCGCGCTTCAAACAAGATAAAAGAATATAATCCACTTACTTTAAAAAAACAAATTGAATGTTATTTGCAGCAAAAGATTATAGAAGTTGAAAAACATTTTTTCGGCAGTCGGGTGGGGTAGGCCGATCTAAACAGGGTTAGATCGCCGAAACAACAGTCCTTGGCCGGGTGAAACCCGGGTCATTCCGGTACGTAGAACCGACTGTCGGGTCTTCATGACCGGTTTATAACCGGCCAAGAGCGGTTAGAACGATTCAGCAACCTACTTCAACGTTTTATGCAACAAAAAAAGTTTAAACCCGTATAGAGTTCATGTGGTAACTTGCCCTAGGTATTTTGGGCTGATGCTAGTAATAACCAGGCTCGTGCGCACGGGAGGGGGTTTTATTGTTTCGATTTATTTCCTTCTCTTTGGTTATTGTCTTTTAATCAACAGTTGGACGCTGAACCTGCGACAGTTTCGTTTTCCGAAAATCCATCGTTGTTGTAGTTGTTGTTGTAGCGGCTAGTCGCGCCCCGTAAAGAGCGGATTCACCCATGGGAAAATCCATCGTCTTCACATCCACTTAAACTTGCAACAGCTGCGTAATCAGAAACCCTATCTCTATGCGCATCCGCCTAAAGCTGCAGTGTTTTCAGAAATTTTCAACCATCTACGACTGGAACGAACTCAACGAAACCGTACGAATGGGACTATTCGCGAATAAACCAATAGCGGAATACTCAATTTTAACAGTTAACTTCAAAACAAAATTTGGTTTCCAAAAGAACTTTGTCAATTTCTGGCATCAAGGCCTACAAATTTGAAGTTCTAACAATCTTAGCTACTGAAGTAGTATAAATGGTTAGCGCACTGTAAGATGCAATTTCGAATACCTACAAGACGGTTTAAGAATTAAATGAAAAAATTATCTGCAATGAGGTGGGTGAAACGTCAAGAAATAGTCAAAATTTATCTTTACTTACAACCATCAGGCATAAGCGCCATGGAAAACATCTTGAATACCTGGAGATATTCAAAATCAACTGCTACAGCGTTCTAGCTTCTAACAATACTTAAAACCTTAGATGTTCAGGCTTCGATTTGACTCTAAGTTGTCATAAAATTCTACTCCTTGCTTATGAATATATGAAGATCTTTTAGGGGTAGTGTGTATGGAAAAAATGTTTTGGTAATATTTTACTGTAAGTTATCTTTCGAAATGAGATAAATGTGAAAGTTTGAGTGTGTGTGAGTGTGCGAGGGAGTCTGTTTGTATGTTGTTACCATTTTAACCCCAAATGGCTTGACGGAATTGTATGAAGTTTTGCACAGAAATGGGTTATACTCTTTATCAACACATAGCCTATAGTTTAAAGTTATAGTAAATTATGTACATAAATATGTTAAATCGCATATTGCTATATGACGTCTAAACAGATCTAGATAAGCTTACGCACATATATAGTCCGTTAAATGAACCTATTCTCTAAGCTGCCATCTGTTTAAAGAGGTATTACATTCAATTAAAACAATGAATGAAATCATATATTCTAATATGGGTATCAAAAAGCAGAGGTTTAATAAAGCTTCATTTCCCACGGTATGCTAAAATACATTTAAAAAAAAATCATTATTTTCGGTCTCTGCCTACTCTACTAAATTCTCTGCGGATATGGCATCTCTATCTGATTCTAGCGATAGTCTAGTCGACATTTAAGGTATTATCAAGAAGTTCTGTATTTCTTGCTGAAAGTTTTTAACTTTTTTCTTTTCATTTAATTTTATTTGTGAAATTTTTGTTTTTAAATTTCCTTCACAACTTACAACTTTTTTTATGTATTCATTTTGAGGTAATGAAATTGGAAACTTTTGACACTATAAGAGTAAAGGTAAGGAGCAACACGCGTGACTTTGATAACAATGGAATCGCGACAATTCGGGCCCGTTAAATCATAACAATCCGTTGGTACCTTGAAAAAATCGCGTTAATTCATAAAATTTCATTATATTTTGGCCCCCTTTGTTAATTTGTATTGTTTTGACAACGCAAGTTATGTTCAACTTCTTATAAGTCATAATTACTTGTTGGCTACCTCTTGCAATTTGTAATGGAGAACCAAATTGTATGGAGTTGTATTTCTAAAAATAAATCATAGTAGGCAAAGCGTCTAGATAACATACTTACCTCTGATGTTTTTGATTAAATTAATGGCTAGCAAGATCGTTAGTATTTCCGTTGTGAAAGCAATTTTTAACAATTTATTTCATAGTTAAATGGATGTTTTTTATTAATGTATAAAATTCGACTTTCGTTTTAGTTTTTGTATCGATGGTAGCCTGTATCTACCCACTACAATATTACGCATGCATTTTTATTTTCACTTTTTCCCCCATTTTGTTTGTTTTGTTTACGTTTTCACTTTCTATTTACGTTCGAATTGAAAACTCCATGCTTTCTCTCTTTTTTTGTCTTTCCACCCATTCACCTATGATTCTCTTTCTTAGTTACTCTGTCCCTCACTCCACTTAAGAGAAACCAAAAATACATCGAGTTCTTGTATTTATTATGACGCTACACTTTTACATGAACTGATGTGGATTAACTTCAATTAGAAAAAACTAAATTATTAAAATAGATTTCGTTGCTTTTTTTCAAAAACTAACTTCAGCGTCTAAAATGGCATACTCGAAACTTATGAAGCGGGCTAGATTTAAAAATTTAGGTTTTTCCAAAAAATATTTAGATATATGTACATACATATATCTTAATAAAAATAATTTAGACACGTCTTTTTTACAAGTTTTGGCAATTTCTATTTTATTTATTTAATTTTTAATTTTTTGTATAAAAATCTAACACGAAAAAATATACATATGTATATATTTTACTAAAAATAATTCAAGCGCAGAATTTTTATCAGTTTCGGCAATTTCACTTTTCTTCACTTAGTTTTCAATACTTTTTTATAAAAATCTAGTCCATCACATAAAAACAGCATGTAAATCAATATTCAAAATTTTTAAACAAAAAATAGATAAAATTCATCAAATTTTCCTCAAAATCTTATCTTTCATTCGAAGTTTCTCGAAAAATTTTAGGTATGCGCTTTTATGACCCATTCAGTTTAAGGAAAACAACGTGCAATTACAATTTTTTATAATTTGTGTGAATAACATTTATTAATCGGATTATTGATTTAGGAGTTATTAACAAAGGGATTGATGTTTGAAATAATCGTATTCTTGGATATACATTTTATATATACACATTTTACTATTTGAT
The DNA here is from genome assembly GCA_951828415.1 of Anomoia purmunda. Taxonomy (NCBI): domain Eukaryota; kingdom Metazoa; phylum Arthropoda; class Insecta; order Diptera; family Tephritidae; genus Anomoia; species Anomoia purmunda. Next base: position 85,545,667 of record OX639994.1, read on the forward strand.
TTCTTATCAGATTTCATATTTTTATAGATTGAAATAAAGTAAAAAAAGAACAATTATGTGATTAATAAGCTGCCATTTTGTGCCATAAATTATAAAGTCATAAAATTTAAAATTTCAAAAGTTATAATGTTGAATTGCATAGTAAATATAATTAAAATGAAGCAATTTTGTATTTTTGAAATTTTATAACTATGAAAGCTTGGTGAAAATGTTTCCCCTCTTTTTACTTTTTATGCAATTTTGATTTATAAATGCCTAGGCACAATTGAAGCTCTGAAAGGTTTTACTGCTGCTGTTGCTCCATCCAATGGCTCATCGTCCGGCATTTCTCCTGGTATTGGTAGAAATTGAAAATGCTGCAACACTGTCGTTATGAACATAAAGAGATTTTGCCGTCCTAGTATATCACCCATGCAGCGGTGCCGTCCGAAACCGAAAGGATTATAAGCCTCCGGAATTTTCAATTTACCATCCTTTATATAACGTTCCGGCTCAAATTGATTGGGATTAGGAAAGTCGTGGGAATTCATAAGCATACCACGAAAGCATGCGATCACCATAGTGTCTTTGGGAATTGTAAAGCCACTTAAACGTGTGTCACGTAGAGCGCGATGCGGTATACCAAAAGTATTGCCCATGAACATGCGCACAGCCTCCAAGACAATAGCTTCACAGTAAGGTAATTTAGTGCGATCATTCCACTCTGGCAAACGATCAAAGCCAATCATATCCTTTATCTCGACGTAAGCCTTTTGCTGTATTTCCGGATTACGAACCATATGTAGAAAAGCGAATCCCAAACTTTTATTTGTAGTTTCCGAACCAGCTAGGAACATATCCAAACACACGGCCAACAATTGCTCTTCGCTGAAAAACTCACCGCGTTCGGGATTGTCCAATTCACGCAGATAACTATCCATTAAATCACGCGGCATGTCGTAGTGTTTGTAAGTCAGCCGATGATTGTCGACTTCCTTACGTAAGAACGCATAGATACGTTGATGGTTTTCGACGAATGAGTTATAACCCGAATAGTTTGGCGCAATGAAGCGTATAAGCGGGAAGTGACTGAAAAGCGCACCTACCATGTCCACGTTTTGAAATAGTTCAAAAAACATATTTAACAGATCGGTGATCTCCTCGCTTTTGCGATCGTAACGCTTGCTCGCCATCATGGACCACAAAGTATTCAACACATTTACCTTAAACAAATCGTGCATTGAAACCTCAGCGTGCTTGCCACCATGTTCGGCGACAACTTCTCTTAAATCCTCCAGCAAAAACGTGGCTTCGTGTTGTATTATATTTACCATGCCAGCACGGGAAAAGCCGAAATCTTTAAGATGCCGCAAGATAAAACGACGTTGATCAACCCACAAATCTTCGTCGGTAACCAAAATACCCTTCTTCGAATTGAATGTCCGCATACGATAGAATATACCATCGGGTTTGCCATCGAGATCCTCATTTGTCATCATTTCATTTATGGTGTCGCTATAGTAAGCAATCACAACTTTATCTTTACCGATCTTTAGACCATATAAACCATATGGATTTATATAGTACTTGGCTAATTCATCAACAGCTTTGCAAAACATGCCACATTTCAAACGCAATTCGGAGATTTGTAGAGCACAACCAACAATTGGATACCATTTTGGGCCAGGTGGAAATTTAGGTGGCTTTTTTACATCCCAAAAGAGAAAGAGTAAAACTAATACGCTAAAAAATATAACGGTATAAAACATTGCGCGTATTACTTAATAGCAACAATGCAATTCCGGGTAGGTTTTTCACTTTTCTTTGGTTGGCTTGGCGCCACTGCGAAAGCACTTCCGGGCTGAGAAAATGCAAAACTCGCTTTCACTTCTTTACACTTTTACAGCTGAAATTTTCATTGCGCTGCTGCTGCTGCTACCGCTGCTGTATACAAAGCCACCACCACTTCAACAACTTTATATTGGAGTTGGGTTTATTTTACACCAAGCTGCAGCCAGCTGTATTTATTCCGCTACCAACTTGGTCTATGATTTTTAAATAACTGAAGTTTTCGCGATCGTTGCGTCATAATTTATAGTGGGTCAAGCGCATAAAATTTGTATGTAAATATGTATGTATGTGGTCCCAAACGTGTTTCATTACAACGTAATATTCAATTCAATGCAGGCGCGGGATGGCATAAAGAAAATCCGGCACTTTTCCACCAACTGCCGAATGTACATACATATATGTATGCTCTTTCATACCCGCATGTTTGCTCCTATTTATTGATCCAATATTGATTCCATTTTTTATATTCTTAGAAAATTTGCTGGCCATTTGGCCATATCTTTAAAGAAATTTTTACGCGAGAAGAGATCGCATGGGAGCTTTCCGGAAATGCCGAACCTTTGGCGATCCCTTGACTTTACTAAAGCTCATCGTTTTCTCTCCAACTGTGGTGAGAAATTCGTTTACAGGACGATGACGCCGGGTGACTATATCAAGCTGTCCAAAGGATTCGATCGACGTAGGTCAAATTTTTGTTGTTGACCAAAATAAGTTTTCATATTTCTGACAAACTATGTACTGGTGAGCTGGGTCGATTTCAAATTACCTTAATATTTGAGATATTTATTCATAAAAATAGGTTGTTTTTTCAATATTATTCCAAAAAATAGTTACCTTTGATCATAAAAGAGTTTACGCGTAAAAATTCTGCATACAAATATTTGTTCAACAAAAAGTAATACATAATATACTGTTATTAAGCGACTTTTATTTTAAAAGTCATAACTGTTAGGGTCCCTGAATATATTTCAAAATATTTTGGCAGAAGCCTTAACACATAGTAAGATTTATAAAAACCGCAATTTTTTTATCCGAATTTCTTACAATAATTAAATGTTTAAGCTCGTTTTGATAAACATATTTTTGTTTATAGTTAATTACATACATAAAATATATAAAAAAAAATTGTCAGCCTAGAAAGCTAGGCGATATAAGTGAAACTTCATGGATCTCGATGGGCACTTGAAATGAAAATACTCACCCTAGCCAGGAAGTTTTATGAGATAGAAATATTTCCCCGATAACAGAAGCCACTATTCATTATTATTTTAAGGGTGTTAGGTTAATGAAAAAAGATAGTTGATGTTTTCGCCTCCAGTTATAAATAATAGTACTTCTCACTTCTCTATATAACCTCGAACACTTAGAAACACTATATAACCTCGATAAACAACAAATGCTGCTAGGGATACTTTACAACATAGCTAATCCCCATGTAAATTCCCATAAGAACTCGCCATACTCGGGTCAATAGTACGAACACTAGATGGACCATCGATATTCCGTGCGTACACGTACCTACATCGTGGAGTTACGAATCCACTTGATTTGGGAGGATTTCGCCATACTTTTATATTTTGTATAATTTCTGTCAAATAATTATTTGTCAAGTCTTCATTTGAAAAGATGAAATCAAGTCGAATTCATATAAGGTGATGTTGAGCAAGCAGCTGAGTGAATTCGCTTGATGGACTGAATGTCAAAACTATGTGTTTGTTGTAATTATCGCCCATTCTCACTGTTGTACGCTCAACACCACCTGATATGAATTTGTCTTGGTTGAAATATTTCAGTTTGAAATTCAATATCACTGCATCCGCCGGCTCTTGCTCAGACCATCTATATATATGTACCATTTTAACGAGACTGTTTGTGCACAATACCTTCCTTACAAATTTTGGCATATCAAATGCCGAGGACTCAAAATTGCATATTTGCACGATTTGCAAGGCGTTTGCACTTATACCCTTATTATATTTTATTACAATGAAAATGATTTTTAGTCCAAGAAAATCTAAAATTTCTTCTTCTTAATTCGCGCTAAAACCGCTTCGGCGATTTTGACCGATTCCAACATTGCACACCAGTCGCTCCCAAACAATGGTAACAGGCGCCTGATAGGGACCCCAAGTGAAGCCAAGTCATTCTCCATTTGGTCATTCCAACGTAGAGGAGTCCTCTTACTCTGCCCTCACCAGTGGGTATCGCATTGAATACTTTCAAGGTTGGATCATTTTCTTCCATACGTACAATATTACTAAGGCAACGTGGCCGCCGAATCTTAATTCGGTGAACTCTGTGTATTTCGCGGCAAAGTTCATCTACGACATTCGCGATCACAGAGACGTAAAGGTCTAAAACTCGTTGACACTTCTTGTGGACTGGAGAGAGTAAACATAAGTATATTTGAATTCTCAGCCGGTAATATATCAGCACCAGTGGCTTTGTTGTTCCGTAGCCAAGTTATTGCTATCCGAACTTCATCGAGGTCCGTTGACGGGATGTTAATTCCGTCATCAGCTATTTGGGTTTCGGGATCTTCATCTGGAGATATATTCCCTCAACAATTTGAGTGTGCTCTGGACTTCAATAGACCAGGTCGCCGTTCTCGTTCTTACAGGAATTTGCCCCGGTCTTAAAGCCTTCACCTTTTGGTAAAATTTTCGGGCACTTGGCACTTTTCAATGCGGTTAGCATCTCAAGCTTTTCACACTCATGGCCTCTCCATTTTTTCAACGAATTATACGTCTCGCTTCCTTTCTCAGCCATCGGTAGCGTTCCCATGCAGCATCTTTACTTTATGTAGCGGAGCGGTATTTCTCGTCGTCTAAAATTGAGTACTCTCAAATTCTATACATAATTTTTCGTACTAAAATCTTTAAATTTTAAAGTCATATGTTTAAAATTTAAATTTTTATGGACGTATTCATAAATAACTAGAATAAAGGTCATAAACATTTTCTATCTATAAAGTAGTTAAAACCTTCTTTATTTTTGACGATTTCGGGTGTTAGATGTTACTCGATAAGTATGTATGTATATCCTGTGGGACCTAAGATATTGACCGCATTCGAAAATGGATTATTAATGCAAAGCATCAGTCTTCGTAAATGCCGCGTACGCGCAACTAAGTTGGGCATCAGCAACTCACTGAGAGTGCACATGCCAGATGTCATTATCTACTATGCCAGAGTAATTAATGATATCGACGCATTGTATTTTCGAATACCCTTAAGGTTATTTTGGTTTTATTGCAGAACCGAAAATTGGACAGACTGGAAGAACGATTTTAGAAATCTTTCTTATAACTTAACCTTTTACGCTGCTAATGTAGTTTTTTTTCAGAATCTGCAGATAACTTTTTTTATTTAATGCACTGCAATACCATGCCAAACGAAAATTACATACATATATATTGTAAACACTGAAACATATTGCACAACGACGCATTTGATAGCAGATCCTGATCAGTGCCATGTTATTAATATTATTAGTTGTTTACCTATGTGTGTATGTATGTGTGTACACTTAATGTAATATATATGTACATATATACATACAAACTTGATTATCTGTATGTGTTTTTAACTATTTGATTGTGTACTATAAAAGTGGTTCCACTCTGTCAGGGACAAGTATGATTTTGACTAAAACAGGAGAGTGCACCGAATACAAGTTCCGGTATACTGCCCGCCTACAGCTGTCACTTAGCCACTTACATTCCCAACCGGTATTCAAAGAAAAACAAGGCACAATTGTAACGCTTTTGACTGAGTTTTCACTAAATATTTTTACTTGTTTTATTTATTAAATAATTCAATTTTCAGGACAGGATTAAATGCGAAAAAACTAAGTTTTCATTTCCCATTCGGACGCTCTGGAAGCAAGTTGAAAAATCTTGGATAAGATTCAAAAAATGAGAGTGATTTAATATAAATATTTAAGCGTGGCCATATAATATAAATACATATATTAATATTATAAAATGTTTAAGTAAGTGCAGTGATTATATACTATATGTATGTAACTAATAACAGATGATACGAATGTACCTACATATGTGTAATAAATGAAACTGTGGATTATCGAAGAGAAACTTGTTTGGCTTAACAATAATAAAATAATAATAAATTTTGGTTTATGCTTTGTGAATCTGGATATTTCGTATAAAAATTAAAGATTTGGAAATTGTTGAGGTGAATTATTAAGTAATTCGCGTCTGACTATTCTATGAATGGTTAATTTTTGTTTTAACTTAAAAAAGAAACAATTTATTTCTGCAGAGAAATAAGATGCCAACCCGACTTAAGTTGCTAAATAAAAGTCCAAAGCTATGTGTTGTTGTGATTGTGAAAATTTTATAAGTACGTATATGTATATGTATATTGGAATTCAAGTCAGATGATACAAAAGAAAGTTCGCATCAAAACTCTTTTGTTTTGTTTATGATTTGCAGGATCTTCGGTTTCGGTAGAGTAACATTTTGCCTTGGGAGGAGAAAATTTTATTGTTGGCGAACGAGCATTACATGCGTGGATAAACCAAAATAAATATAGGAATGCAATAAAAAAGAAATACGAATACAAATATGTTATATAAATTTAAAAAAAAAATAGAAAATTGTGACATTAGATTTCTGTTATTCTATACGTTATCGTTTTGACAGATTATGACATCATAAAAGGCCAACATGTTACTAAAACGTGATTTGAGAATTTAACCGAGGCATTTATTTCATCAATTTGCCCTGGAAGTTTGCATAAAATTTTCCGAATTGCCATAAAACCAGAAACTTAACTATTATAAGTGAATTCAATTAAAGTCAATGAATAATTAATTTTTTAAGTCTTCAATAACTATTATTTTGGGACTAAAATTATAAAAGCCTTTGGATAATAATTATTAGTGAGACAATTTTATTAAGTTATCGATAACTACTATTTTGATACTTACAATATTAAACAAATTGTTTCAGTCTTCGATAACTATTATTTTGATACTCATATCAAATCTTTCCGTAATAATTAAGAGTGAGACACATTTTTTTATAACTTCGAAAGACTTTTATCTTGAGACTTAAATACTTATACATATATTATAAAAGCCTCTCCATAATAATTATGAGTGAGAAAAAAATGTTTAAGTCTTGAAATATGGAACTATTTCGAGACCATTTTGATGCTATGTACTTGCCTAGGATCATTTGGGACCCAGTTTCGAAATGGTCTTGAACTAGAACCGAATAACTCTAACGTTTCGGTATGGATGGCAAGCTCAATTTTTTGTAGTTGTAAAATTAGAGCTTTAGAATAACGCTTACTGTAAGTAACATTTATTTTCTTTTTAAATGAAGAGTTTTGAAGAAAAAAGTTTAAATTTACAGATAAATGAGGTGATTATTTAATTTATTTATTGAAGAAATAACACGAAATATTGAACTATTTCGGAGTTAATTTTGAGATCCTAGCAACTAACTCCAGATTTTGAGGATGAACTCAAAACTCTAAGTCTGCTACACATGTAAGACAGTGCTATTAATAGCTTCTGCAAGTAGAGCGTTTCTTAAACTAAAAAGGTAGGAGGAGGGAGCAAAATGGAAATCGTTTTCAGGAAAGAGAAATACTAGTTTCAATTAGTAAAATTTCACCTACTTAGTTGAAATTAGCTGATATTATGGTGCAAAGATAATAAGGTGATGGCAATAGCTTAACCTAACTGTTTTCAATAGCGCTATTGCGATCATGTATTTCAAGGTATTAAAAAGGGATATATTTACATTTATATTTTGGGACATTTTTGCAGTACTAGTCTAATAAATAACTTGTGCATTTGAGCGATTTATGAATCAACAGTTACTAAACTTTAATGAATCTTATCAAAAAATAAAATACGAACTGTTGGAGAGTGTACATACAGATGAATTTGAACTTATGAGGATAACAGTTTGCATTAAAACCTCCTTTTTTCTCAACTTTCAAGAGTCTCTAGTGGTAAATGGGCCTTATTTATATGTTAATGAAATCGGTACTTTTTTAGGTACAATTTCGCACAACCTACTATTTCTAGTACCTTTTTCGTTTGCATCACAGGAAAAGGTGTAGGGTTGACAACGCTCTGAAATAAGCATACCGATACGCTTTGGTGACGGGGGGAGCGGAGAGCACATTCGTATTTACTTCCTTAAGATGTATTATATCTCTAATCTGTCATTATCGTTTTCTATATTTACATACATATATCAGTTGATTTATTTAGAGGTCATTTGTTCTGTCAAACAATCATGGTATTTTTATTCAGTATATGACGTTTCACATTGGAGATATTTAGCCTGGCATCGTTTGAGTCTTTGGGCTCTTGAACAGCTTGAAAAAGATCCACTGTTTTCCACCAAAATTTTATTTTGTTTCTTTTCTCTCCATTACTAACATCATTCACCAAACAATGGATGATGTTAGCTGATGATGTTATTATTACATAGGAGATTAAATTTTTTTCCAATATTTAAATGCATATCGTCACATGAAATGCAAAAGATCTAAAATTTTCTTTTTGATTGATTATTATGCATTTCATCGAGTTACTAGACCTCACCAGTGCTCTCAGAAAAAATTTTCGTTTGGAGCTAAAACTGAGCTAAATCTAGCTCCAAAAATACCACCATAATAACACTGGTCCCCCATTTTTTTGTTAGTTACGGCTTTTTGCATTTCATGTGAGGATATGTATCTACCTCGTATTGATCTATCAGCGGTACCTGGGTTGAGATGTTAAAAGGTTTAACCTCATCAAAAGACAAAGTTCAGGTCCTTCTATTGTTCTATAAGCATAACTTCTATTTCAAAGCCTCGTTTGCGGATAAAAGCTATATCGTCCTTAAACTTTCCAATTTTCTCAAATTGAACAAAACATTCGTTGCCAAAATAAATACTACAAAATGTAGATATTTTCATATCTGTTTTTCATTGGATTTGAATAAATTATAGTATTGAAACAGAAACTCGTTTATCCTTTTTTCTTTTAACTTGGATTCACGCACAAGTTTGTCAGAATGGTCTCGAGAGTTTACTGTATAGTTTGTACAACGATATAAAAATGTGCTCATAAACTGTCGTTCGAAATTGACGTGAAACTATACGTTGCTCTAATTGTGATCAAAGCGAAGACAGACACCAAACATTTAAAGAGAAGAAGCTCAGCCAAGCCTTAGAAATATGATGCATGCGTATAATTATTATTATTGTTTTATGTCTATATAGGAATATTAGAATTATTGAGACGATTAAAGTACATGTGAACTTTCCTATGATTTACAATTCAACCGCAGGTGTTAGTTTTACCGGAAAACATCTTTGCAAATTTCACCTTTTCGTCTTCAAATAATTTCTTAATTTTATTTATTTATTATTTTATTTTCTCTTCTTTATTTACTAGACTTCTGCTACTTATGGCCATGGGTTTAGGCGCTATGTACATGATGCACTTGCTCGCTCAGGACTACAATAAAATTCGCCAACCTGTCGCTGCGGCTGCGCGCGCACTCGCAACTGCTAGCAATGCGGTGGCGCGTGTGAAGCGAGACAAAAGTGGAACGATTACCAAAGTTTACCAATGGTTGAATATTCCGGAGCAGCAATCACCAAATCAAAATGCCACCAACACAACTGCGCTCAGTATTGATTGGAAACGTATTTTATCACGTGATCCATTTGATTGTCTACTATCACTGATATGTCAACTCATGTCGGGTGCGGAAGGTAGCTCCCATGAGGCTAAACTACTGAAAGATTTCCTCGAAACGACTGTAGCGCAGGCGCCAGCTAAAATTTCACGTGCCTTTACTAGAGGATTGGCTCTGCGAGGTGCTACCGATCGCTGTTACGATGAGTATCCATTTTGTGTTTATTCTGCGAAAACGATGCTTCGAGTGTTGAGATGGTTTATCGAATCACCAAGTGAGGAAGAAGTTTAATGGAGCAAAAGGGTATTTTGCAGATGGCATTGGGGGCAGCATCATTCATTCATCAACTTGTCCATAGTCATTTTCGCGGTATGAGTTCATCATATCGCTTTGGTTGTAATATTTTTATACTTACTACACCTATTTAATGATTTAATACTTCTTGTATCTTTGAGATTTTGAAGAACCAAGTTAAACCGCTAAAAAGCTTTCTTGCTGCTAAGCATTGAAGTGATAATCTCTCTTATTGACAGTTTTATGAAAATAGTTAATCAATAATAAATATATGAGAAATTAAATTTTGTATACATATATGATTCATTTTATATTTTATTTGTATTTTTTATGTAAAAGATAATCCTCAAAAATGTATCTATTTTCGTTTGCAAATATTGATATTCGGTGCTTAATAGATCGAAATAATTAATATGAGCACTTAAATCCTGTAAGCTCACTGTATGCGTAGGGAAGGTTTGGTCCACCGTTAGGACGTTGTCCCATTTCATTCAGTAATGGTGTTTCATCGAAACCAAAGAGATGAGTGAACTATTTTATCTAATAACTCAATCTTCAACCTTCGGTGGATAGTACCAAGCGAAGAGTGACCAAAAGGCTACGCAAAATGACAAAATAGGCGGGGCGCTTATCTTCACCTACCTTAAGAATCGATACCTCATAGAAAGGCTCCAAAAGGCTTTGATTCTGAAAAATTTTGGGCTCAACGGAAATAGCACATCTGATAGGGTTATCAATTTGACTCTCCATTCCGGATGTCCGGAAACCAGAAGGGATGGCGCCACTGCTGAAATCAGGAAGGATCTTAACGGGTGATTCCCCTAATATCATCAGCCTTATTGTTCCCGCACATCACCTACCGCCTACACACAGCTCAGCATCATCTTTTTTATTTGGATGCTATTAGAAAAATCAAATGATATTTCGCAGATCACACCGTTTCCACATCAGACTTCTTCTTCTATCACAGGTCTTGAATCTATGCATTTTAGGCTCGCTCGTTTATAGTATCGATACTGTTAGAGCGTACAGGTACAACGTGACAAGACAGAACAACACTATTTGTGGGAGAGCCGTCCTAGTAGTGTTAGGCCTTCGACACCGTTCACATCGAAGTGGAATTTCATTGGGATGATTAATAACTAAATCAAGTAAAAGTAGCGGGTGAACTAAATTTGTTTTTACAGATTTTCTTTTGGAATTGCTTCTTTTGAGTTTCTTTATTCCAATTTTTCATGAGGTGAGTATAAGTTGCCGGCCTCATAGAGCTAGTGAAAATTTTTACAAGCAACAGGAAATTGTAGCCAATAAGCAAAATAAAAGGGACAGAAAACTCAATGTTTAAAAATATTTTGTTTTTGTTTTTGCTTTCATGGTTTCACAAAGCACATGTTAGCCATAAAGGTAAAACGCTCAGCTCTCCATTCAACTCCACCCAAGGCGAATTCATATAAGGAGTAGTTACTATAGCAGCCAATTTGATTTTTTATTCACCTATATGTCTACCAAAAACAAAATACCTGTGAATTTTGTAGTTGTACTTATAACTTATGCATATGAATTCGCCTTGACTCTACCTTTAGATTCGCATTTGTTCATAATCTAAAACATAACATATAAAGCAAAGATTCAAATTCTATACAAAATGTTTACAAATTTAACAAATTTCAGTTCAATAAAGGTGAAATCAAAGCGAATTCATATAAGGCGGTGTTGTAAATACAACTACAAAATTCCTATGTATTTTGTTTTTGCTTCTGCGTAAGAGTTGTCAAAATTTACATACATTTTGTTTTTGCTTTTACGGCTTTTGAAAGCTCATACGCGAAAGCAAAAACAAAATACATGTAGGTGAATAAAAAAAAATCAAATCGGCTGCTATAGTAAATACACCTTGTATGAATTCGCCTTGGGTGAAATAATAGAGAAGTTTCAAGTAGCTGGAAATTACCGTTCACATTTGAGAAGTTTTCTTGTCTAAGGTGTTTCGATTTTCTTCCATATATTAATAAATTTTGTTTATTCCAAGGTGTATCCATAGAAGGTGATAGCAAGATAACCTAAGCGAATCCGCTGTGTATTTTGTTTGTGTAATTTTGTGAGCACAATGTCAAAATCTGAATTCGCCCAGTATACTTATGTATTTTGTTTGTGTAATTTTGCGAGCAAAATGTCAAAAATCTGTATTCGCCCTGGAGTGTCATGTCAAAATCTGGCATAGCAAATGTAGAAATTGAAAAGAAAACATTGACAAAATTTGAAAACAAATCAAAAAAATTAATGAAAAATCGTGTTTTTGTGTTGAATGGTCGGACCGGCATGTGTACCAATGGGAGTCGGTGGCTCTATGCAGCGAGGGCCTTCCATGGTTGACAATACCAGCGGACCAATTGGGCCACTTTCCACTGTAGGAGGTGGAGGTATTACTCAAACTGCGCATACTCTGAGTGCTCCATTGTGAAACTCATGCACTCAGGTTGTGGGTCTGGTATTTTATGTGCTTCCCAATCAATATTTGGCATTTGGAAGTTTGTTACATCGACGGCCATTCTGAATTTAAAATTAAAGTAGCCTAACATCCTTTCTTTTGGATAAAAACATTACACGTTACCTGGGTTGTGAGTTGAATCCAGAATCAGATGCCAACATGCAGTTAGAGCTGGAACCACACACGGATTCTGCATATGGAACAGCTTTTGGTAGTAATCTAGCCATCTTTCCACCGCACACCTTATCCGCATCCAAGAAATGGTCTCCGCATATAAGGTCCTTACTCTCTAACTGCAGTTGGCACGACCTGGACCACACCAAACGAATCGATTCCTCTTTTGGAACCTGGAAAAACGGTCCAGTTTCGCGTTTCACTTTTTTTTTGCACAAGGCACACTTTCCCATTTTATTTTTAAATTTTTATTAGCTTTACTTCAATAAATATAATTTTTCAGCTCACAAATTTCACACAAATTTCACTTTTAGTTTGATCGTATAAATAGAAATTAAAAATATAAACAAACAACAGAAGCGAATTGGGAAAGAAGAACAAGCAATCAGCTGATTGGATAACACCACCTTGTATAAATTCGCCTTGGTTTATTCGTTATATTAAAATAAATGCGACGAAGAAATTGTCAAAAATCACAACAGCAATTTGTATCTATTTCAAAGTTAAACTTTTTCGTACGAAAATTTAATGGGCTCCAAAGTACATACCGCAAAATTATCTTTGTTTTTAAGCTATAATTTTGGTTGTACACAAATTTGTTAAATTATTATACTTTTTATACAATAGTTTGACACCTGAGTTGATTTGGTTTTTGTTAAAGAATGAACCGTATTTTAATTGGAAAGTAGCGGAGATTTAATAAAAGAAAAACTAATTGTTTGCTTTTAAGATATTACCGACCGAAAAGCTCCTAAAGCATCCTAATTAGAGAAAATTTGGCAATATGTGGTGAACTTATCATTTGCAACGGAGTGTAGAAATTTAAAATTAAATACAACATTAAGTAATTGGTTACGGTTTTAAACATTTTGTCAAGCAAACCTGGCGATTTTGACGAGTTGTTACTTGTAAAACTAATGTTATCTGTTTTCAAAAATCTATTAAATGCACGGGGTTTAATCCTAAAATGATTGAAATTGGTATAGGCAATTATTTTCTGCTACATTTTTCTTTTATGAACTTTCTCTCAACAACATAGCTGTCAAAGTTTCCCTGCAGCAAAAAAATTACATTTCTCCCGACTTCCGAGTTTCGAGTGAATCCACCATTTTGAATTTTGAAAAAACTGAGATCAAATTGGTTATTCCATAACTCCAGTAACTACTCCCATTCTAGCTAAAAAACAGCTAACGTGACCTCCAAAATTACTTTGTATAACGCGTTCATGAATTTAAAAAAAAGTTATACTAATGTATACATACGTTGTTACATGTAATACTACAGCGTAAAAATCTAAAAGGCCTTCACTCTGGTTGTTACCAATATCAGTTCAATAATTCATAGTTTAAAACATTATAAATAGCAATATATGAATATATATAAAATTTATATTGTTGTCAAAGTAACAAAGAAAATAAAAACACATTTATTTGTTAATCACTATAAACATTTATTTGCGAAATTCAAGAATATATTAGCTTTGACAATTTCGAATGAAAAGCAGCTTAAATTCGATTTTGCCTGTTTTTGCAATTTAATTACTATGTATTACTAGATACCTGGTTATAATTTTGTATGTATGTTTGTTATTATGTACATAAATATATTTATTTCATTACAAATGTTAAGGCATTGCTTTCTTTTTCTTCAATGTATGTACATCTATTTGCGAATTCAATTGTGCTATGGTACACATATCAAAAATATTTCGTTTAACTCTCTGTTAGCTAATAAAAAGCGTTCGCTTTATTGCACTTTAGTGGTGTATGAAAGCAATTTAATAAAAAAGTATTTTCTCTTCGGCAATTGCCCTTCTATTGCTTATGAATTTGTAGGTTTCTTTTATTAAATAATTTCATAATATTTCAATTTGCATTTCGTAATTAATATCCTTCACATAGTACATATACGTTTAAAACAAAATATGTTAATAGTAAGTAAATAAATTTGTGCTTACGTTTAAAATACGTATTAGGGTATTCACACCTATGTAGCCCATTATATGTATGTATGTACGGAGATATCTATAATTCTTGGGTTTTTTATTCGATTACGGCAACGAAACCCTCTAATATTTAAAGGTAAAAAAACGATCTCTACTATAATATTATTAATAAAATAAATTGTGAGTTGGTTGACATAAACAATGCAAATATTCGATATCAGTAAATATAAAATCAAGTTCTTGTAATTGTAATTACAATATGCTTACAGGTACATAAATTAAATTACACTTACAAAACATATATGGGTATTTAATATTTTGCGCAAACACTGACATTGTTTTGACACGTTATACGTGGGCTTACTAATTAATAATTCTTTCGAAACTATGCAAAGATTGATAAATAAGTAGTAAAATGGATAGTAAATAAACTTGCGGTACAAGCAGTAATCGTCTAAATCATTTCGAGAATATAATTGTTATATGTATATATATATATATTAAATTTGTTATTATTAAAATTATACATACATATATAGTTTTTTTTTATAATTTTAGAAACTAAAAGATTTCGGTACATACATATGAACGTTCGAAAAGGCCTAATAGTGCGGTTACTCGCTGTATTAGCAAAAACGAAGAACGTGACAGCTGCCACGGCGTATCTTACCGGAGCGCCATGTAAAATAAAATTCTAACGTAGATTTTGTGTAGACAGAGATGTAAACATAAAAATCCGTGGGACTGTGATTTTTTTCGTAAAAACTTTCCTGATTGTCTCTCCCAAAAACTAACAGAGTTGTTAGTTGGCACTTTTTGAAACTAATAAAAAAGTGAACTAAATAATATTTGAAGTATCCTTAAAACAATTAAAAATGACTATCGAATATAGTAGATCAAGACGAATTCATATAAGGTGTAGTTACTATAGCAGCCGGTTTGATTTTTTTTATTCAGCTACATGTATTTTGTTTTTGCTTTTGCGTATGAGCTTTCAAAAGACGTAAAAGCAAAAACAAAATATATGTACAATTTGACAACTCTTACGCAAAGGCAAAAACAAAATACATGGGAATTTTGTAGTTGTACTTATAACACCACCTTGTGTGAATGCGCCTTGTGGTACATTATAGAAAAATATGATATGTTTTAATTGATTTGATTTAGTTTAGACTAATTATATGATGAAATATGGCATTTGAAATGGAAAGAAACGTATTGATCTACGGCAACATCGATTTCGGGTTTTTATGTTGTAGGCACGGGCGTGAGTTTCCCCCTCTTTTTTTGTTCCTACGTACTCCAACGTCCGTTTATGTACACGCCGGTGAATAACCGCACTATGGACTCAAAATAAAAACAGAAAAATTAATAATTAAAATAACAGCAATAATGAAAAAAATCTTAAATCACCGTTATATTTGTCTGTCATTGTAGTATGAAATTAAGATATTACTCTTCCGTATTCCATATTTCCAATTTCCCTTTTTGTTTGGTATATTTTGATTTCCATTTCATAAAAAAAATTAAATGAATTTAAATTAATTCAAATCCCATGTAAAATCACTCGCTGATTTCGAGAATCACGTGGTTTTTTTTAGTTCAGCATTTTCTTTTATACAAAAGTAAATTTGTTCAGATTTTATATGGAAGAAAATGCGCAACAAAATAATTATTAAAAATCAACGGGAATTTTTATTAGCTTAAAACATGCGTTATTATATTGAATTGGCTACTAAACTCCATACCTAAAATTCCAATTAAAAAGTTTGAACATATGATGGCATTTTTTTTGAAATTCGATGAGTTTTTGTGAATTTCGTAAAAAGTTTGAAACTTTTATTTATATGGTTTATGTCACGGAGCAGAGAAAAGATGACGAAAAAAGCACTTCCGTTACTTCGTACTTGCCTCGTTTGAAGGATTGACGTCACAAAAGGCTCTTAAAAAGTTGATTTTTCTGAGTTTTGAGTGAGTTTTACAAAAAGTAAAACACAGAATAATATACATATGTGAAGTGCCGAGCTTTGTATTGTAGCAGTTGCAGCGACAATAAAAGCTCAAGTGCAGTTATCACCTTCCTTTTCTTCTCGCTATCCCTGTGGTATGAACATCTGTGACGTGTACGCTGCCGGCGTTGTTGTAATTGAGTTAAGGCTTTCTGTTTTTTCCCTCGCAACTTCGGTGGTTATTATCCAATCTGTGCAAGATTTTAACAGTACATGTGTTTCGATAGTATACCGGAATATTTTAAAACATAATTTAGGGAAAAATTAGTTAGCTAGGGTATTTTGTTATTATAATAACGATCTGTAGTTTGTAGTTCTTGGTATGTTATACGTGTCTCTATATTCAATTCAGCCATCAACCACGAACTCTTTAAATTTCGATGAGATATTTTTTGATTAAAAAATTTATAAAATATAACCTAAAGTAATTGAAGTAGTATTCCAGCGACATGGCAGGGATAATTTGTTACAAATTTTTATCAGTGTTAAAGCATTTTAATAAAACTAACTAACGACTCCTGGTTTTGATAGAAAGATTGAGAGATTCAACATTCAATTAGTGTTTCTATTGAAAAAAAAACCACTTGGAATATATTATTATATTTGGGAAAATATATGTTTTACTATTGTCACCATTGGGACAAAATATAACGGCTATTGTTTAGTCGAGAAATGTATTACAAAACTCAGCGAATTTATGCAAGAAAATTTTTTAATTTACATACATAAGTTGGATATAATGATGATAATATTAAAATGATTCAACACTGATCAAATTTTGTACAACTGTTCCATCCATGGAATACGCCTTAATATAAAAATCCCTATACCAATACATTCCTAACATCTGCTTTTGGAAAATGTAAATAATAGCTACAACAATAGCCTCTCCTTAATAATCGAAATTTCGTACTTTTGAATGTACATATGTATTACCAAAAGTCTAAATAGCATTTCTCTAAAATGTGAAATTTAGTTATTATGTTTATACCTGACACCACAGATATACACATGTATGTATGTATGTACATATGTATGTAAAAATATGCATTTTGAGATTTGTATACCTATTTCAGTTTTATTTGAACTCGAAATCACTACTTTTAGTTGTCATGGATAGTTTTTTGGCATGCAAATATTTCACAGGACCAATATTAATATAAATTAGTATACAAAAAATCATTAACAAAATATTGCTTTTAGCACTCATTTACTTTTTAAATAAATCAAGTTGTTTAATGAACATTTTGTGCTCGTATGAAGTAGATAGTTGCAATTACTATTTGTGCGTGTAAAGTATGTAGTTTAAACAATTTTCTGAAGTAGTAGTCTTCTCAGGAACTAACAAATACGCTGCTCCAATTTTTAACCTACTATTTTCTATATATTTCTTTTCAGGGTTTAAGCTAACAACAACAAACAATTGCCCATGAATGCCCATGTGTATCTTTATATTGTATGCTCATACATAATTATAAAAAAAAAAAACAACAATGTTGCGCTTTAATTGCGTACCCATTTTAATAAAATATTTAAAATATGAGAACTTTGCAGCTCAGATACGTACGTTTTAGGTAACTGCATATATTTTGCAATATGTACATATGTAGATTTTGAACTATTTTATTTTTCAAAATATTTCATAATGGTAACTTATGTATTTCTAATTAATAAAATTTTTTGCAAAAAAAAGGGTATGTAATTTGTTCGAGATTCTGAAGCGATAAGTGTGTATAGAAAATTTGCATTAGACCGGGACGGTCTTTATACATATTATGAACTTGTTTGAAAGCTTAAAATTGAGTTTACTGACAGTAATAAGATACTTTATTTCAACATGATGATACTCAACGATCTCAAAAATTCAAAGGTTAAATATGATTTTAGCTTTTTTTATGTCGTGAGTAGATCGAAAATTTGCCACGCTAAAATCCTCTCGAGTAGTTATCACAAAAACAAATTAAGCTTATATGCACGATTGAATTTGTCATCTAATAAAAGTTTTTATGTTAATTTTTTTCTGTATATTCGAGTTTTCAGAATAATAGTGGAAATAAATTTTGCAGATAAATTATTTGTAACTAAACGCATCCATATATGTGCCCTATGACAAAGTAGCTTAATTCGAAATGACTCTCAATGGTTTTATTAATTTGTTTAGTGAAAAAAAACTGATAAAAAAATTTAGTATCTAAACGTAAAAAAAAAAAACAATTGCATTACTATTTTAGCTCTACTTAAACTACAGATATAGAATCTAATCTTATACGAGCACTGTAGTAATTCTACAATTTAAGAAAAAGTTACATTAGAGAGCATTTTGTTAATGTGGAAATTCGATATATTTTACTTTCACACATCCTTTGTTAAACATTCGAGAATTCGATGAAAATGTTTCAAATTATTTTTATAGTTGAAAATCATAAATCTTAATAATCTAATTTCTTTAATTGTTACTGGGTTTTAGCCCAAAACATTGCCCATACATTAAGGATAAAGCTCTGCTAAAATGGCAGTACTTTATTGGATATGAATCCGAGTCGCTCCAGTATCGTTTGCTGAGATTCGTAAAATATGAGATTCGATGCCAGCGACATTGTTATTCTAAAAACTATAATTTGCAAAATTAACCGTAGCAGATAATTTTAAGCTTTTATTTCACATTTTATGTGACTTTGAAATGTCCATCTTTGAAACGCTTTCACATTAGATTCGTTCCACACGCAACTTACTCTTTCCCACAAAAATTCGATCTTAAGAGTTCGTCTGGAACAAACCTAACTTCCGCAACAAATTTTCAATAGTTTAAAATTATCTGATATTACTTATAGTACTGTTAATAATAGTTCTATAATTCACATTCATCCCACGGAAAAATTGCAATAGTTTAAAGCTACCTGGAGTTAATTTGGATAAACTTATTAACTACGTATTAAAAAAAAAGAAAACAAATAATACCCACTACTAAGTTCCACCTGGTGTATTTTGGTTTGACTTGCCAATTTTTACTGTGGAATTTATTTGACCCTTGCTTAAGGTTACACTTGTCACATCTTTAATGATCATTTCAGCTACTTGCCATGCAATTTCTTCTTGAACATTTTCTTCCGGTAAGTTGACCAGTTTTCGCATTGCATTTTTGATTTTGTTACCATTTAAATTTAAAGACCAGTTGTGTTTACCACCGTTCGCTAATTCACCGCCAACAGAATCTACCGAGTCGAAGTCTCGTTCATAGCGACCTAATTCGTTGATATGCCCAAATTTGAGCGCCCCGCCATCTGATGAATATGAACGACGCCACAATAAATTAGGATTTGTTAACTGACGTGAGTCAATGTGGAGATCGGACCCTGTTGTTTGTTGTAAGTTTTTTATACGAGTCTGTGGTAATTTATTGCCATCCATAGCTAGTAAAGTGTTTTGTTTTACGACTTCTCGTCGACTTCCTTCGCTACAATCTGAAAGTGTTTTACGATGAAGTGATTTACGAAATACGCCGCTTGTTAGAACTGAGGACGCCGCTGATACAAAATCTGTTGACGTCGCTACATCACATACTTCACGCAATTTTAATTTTAACTCATTCAAATAGTTGTGGAAAAGTTGTGATTTCAGAAAGTCTTGAAAATATTTGCGCTCTAAATATTTTGCGATCAACTGCAAAGGTAAATCAAAACAATATGCAATTCTACCGTTAGCACAAATGCGTTCTTCAACTTTACTACGTAGCCGGTCGGATAACCAAAATCGATCGTCAGATTGCAGCGAGAAGAATTTTTCATAAATTATCATGGCATCTACTTTAGCTTCTGATTGTACAGAAGATACCATTTGGGATGTATCTTTTTCACAGATATCTTCTGCTAAAGTTTCGTAACTTTTGCGAAAATTTATGGCCGCGGTCCAGAAGTCTAGACATTCACGTTCGCCGTGTTGTTCAAGAAATTCCATAAAGAAAAATAGTGTGCCTTCGCTGTACAGGATATCATATATTGATAATTCTGGTTGTCCGTTCTCTACCAACTCCACACAATATTTACTATAGAATGGACTTTGTAAAAAGTCGTTTAGATACATTCGATCTAACTGCTCCAAAACATAGAATTGCGCTTCATGAAAGCATGTTGCCGGAATTGTGGGCTCAACTTCTGCCTCGCTTGGACTTTGTGTACATATTTTTTTAATGTTATCCGTTCTTTTGCATAAGATTAGTGATATTTGGGACAGAAGTGCGACAGGTAGTGAAACAAACTGACTTGCATCTGCAATTAAATACTTTTGGTATATTGCAATTGCATCTTTAACGCCCGCTGGGCCCACTGGCTTTTCAGTACTGCTAAGACTAGTGACTAAATGTGAGGCGGTGTTAAATTGACCATTTTCATCTGAGCAACTTAAGCTCCTCTTATTTTTATTATGGCTACGTGTGCTTTCATTACATTGATTT
This sequence comes from Anomoia purmunda, assembly GCA_951828415.1. Classification (NCBI taxonomy): domain Eukaryota; kingdom Metazoa; phylum Arthropoda; class Insecta; order Diptera; family Tephritidae; genus Anomoia; species Anomoia purmunda. The sequence goes on from OX639994.1 coordinate 85,566,535, forward strand.
ATTTGCTTATTGGTTTCTTCGTATATTTGACTCTTTTCATCATCTGTTAGAGGCTGTCGCATAGATAAATCGTAATAGCTTTTTAATTCAGGTACTCTATCTTTATCTTCTTCCACATTTGTGGCACAACTCACATTCTCACAAGCAGAGTTCACATCAACGTTGACCGGTGTTTCAATTTCGCTACAACGATCTGGATCATTTATATTTTCAGGCGGTGCTTGGCCATCATTTTGTCGCTTTTTTTCTAAATGCGCTATTGCTGCCGTTTTAAAATTTTCGGTGTCGAGATAAAATTTGAGCAGTGGAAGTGCATTTCTTGTGTCTAAGAACTGCACGAAGTATGTTAAACAATTTGGATCACTTACAATGGACGAAAGTGACATCGCCAGACGGGATTTATAACGAAAAATATCTGCATGAAAAAACAATTTTAAATATGCAATACTTTATATTCTACATAATTGACTACTCACCATCATCGGATGCAAAACTGAAGCCGCCCAAGCTTACGCCGCAACTGCCAACGCTGTCAACTGTATCATCGTCCATATCTGCCTGGGAGAGTATTTCATCACAAAAACTCGAGGTCGATTGCAAAGAATCGCGCTTGAACCCAAATTCACTTTGTTGTGATTCGCTTTCTGTTAAGGCGACTTCGTTGACCTCGGCATCTGATTTTCGAAAAGGTTCACCTCGCCCTATTCCGCGACTTCGAGATTCTATAGAATAACAAATTGCTGATTTTAATGGAATTCGTATTAGGGTAGTTGCATGAGATCATGGTAAGCAGTTGGAAAGTAAAATTGTAAGTTTTTTCTTACTACTACCGGTTTTCCAATTTACCTCGGCGTTTCTTAAAATACTTCAGCATATCAAGATGCTTCTATCGTTGCTCACACCTCATTTAATATCAAATTTGGTAAATTAATTTTTTTGTATGCGCAGCGCGTAAATTTCACTATCTTTTCTTTGTGCCCAAATTTCCTCAACTTTGTTTTCATAAAAACGTCAACATTGAACAAAACAAATATTGAGAGAAAGTAGCATGCACAGAAAGCAGAAGATTATATCTAACACAAGGTCCAGACTATGCAATTTGTTCATTCAACTTGGTTGTTCTTCTCATACATGCATCGTGACGTCAAAAAGGTTCGATTTTAACCAACCGTGTTTTTAATAAATTCAAGGCGACTTAACCTATTGTATTTTCGGCAAAATAATGAATTCGTAAAATATAATTATATGACGAAGAACTTTGTAAGGCTATTTTTTTTTACATAAAATAAGATTCTCAAACCGTATACCAAAAAACGTCGATTTTTTCGTTTGCAATGGCAATAATTTTCGTCCAACTTCACCGCACCAAAAACTAATTGGATCTAATCAGTTGAATGCCATTTCATTCCCTGTGTGGAGCTCTCGTCCGATTCACCACAGACAGAAACCAATTGTATTCAATCAGATTCTAAGGTCAATCAGCAAAAGTCAGATTAGTTCTGTTATGATGAATTGGATGAGATTTTCTGTTAAAGGAACGGTGGGGTGGGATGCAACTTCTTTGTAATCTACGTTCTCTACATTGTGAGTGAGAGCTTATGCGCAAATTTGTAAGTTGACCAACCGTTTTCTTTTTGAAAGGCCAGTTCTCATCTTGTAAGCCATGATCCGAAAAGTATCATCCTTTTTGATATTTGTATTTGAACTTATATGAAATATGGTGTCTGAATACAAAAAAAAACATTTTAGGATATTCAAAAGATAGCTTGCTGCTAGAAAATTCTCGCACTTGATCAAATCAAACATAGACTTTACGTAAACGATTATCAAAGAAGTGCAGAAATTTTACCAAACATCTCTTGAATATATTGAAAAATTATTGTTGTTGTTGTTGTAACAGCATAAAATATTAACCATCAAATTTTGGGGTATGCTGCTGAAGCAACAGTCTTTGGCCGGATATTTTATTATATAATTATTATATATATTTTATTAAGTTTTTACCTAAAAAAAATTGCAGACATTACACGAGAATTGTGTGTATGAAGAAATTATAAGAATGAACCTATATTTAAATCAAAAAATAATTTACAAAGTGGGAAGTCAACAAGTTGGAGTTGATAAAAGATGGGAAAAATTATTCAGGCATTTCAAAAACGAACATTCTTTTATTCTAGTTAAACTGACGCTATGCTGTTTTACTCAGAGTTTTTAGAAATTTTTTGATGTGCAATTTTAATATTCAAATAAATTTATAATTGTAGACTTTATGATTTTCACATTAACTTTTGATAATTTTTTTTTTGTTAAGGGTGGAGCGCTTTTTCTGCTATATAAAATATATCTTACCTACAAACCTTCTCATCGGATATGTTGCAGTGCATATCTGTTTTCATGGTTGTTTTTGTTGTTGTAGCGGCTAGCTATACCCTGTTAGAATAACATTCACCTATAGTTGTTGCCATCAAAGGCTGTTCAAGATCTGCCTGTACGCTGTCGGATCCAGTGGTTGGATCATGTGCGCTTGACCCTCGTCTTTGTCCTCGTAGCTCTGATGTGTGTGGGCGGTGGCTCATCAGCGCAGATGCCTCTTTGGGTGCCCCAGGCGGTGACAAGCGAAGAACTGCTTGCTGAGCATGAGCTTGTGCTCCTTAACGCGTAGCACACTCGCCGCGAAGTGGCTAGGTAATTATGTGCGTATGGAAGAAAATGATCAAGCCCTGTAACTATTCAACACGGTACCCGCCAGTGTTGGCAAAGGTAGAGGCGCGCTATGTTGAAATCGGCAAAAATCGCCTAGGCGGTTATAACCCCAATTAAGAAGAAGAAAGAAGAAGGGAATGCCCCTTATATGGGGAATCAACACAGGGACTTAAAAAGCCTTCTTTGAAACACAATAATGATAAAATGACAAAGATTATGTGTTTTTATAAAAACAACATAAGAAAAAGTATGAAAAATCTCTTGCAAAAAATAAGACCACATAAAATTAAATGAAATTAGAAAAATTGTAAAGAAAAAATAATGCCTCTACAAAATTTATTTAGGAGATATCAAAACAAAAACTGTGTAAAAGATCTTAGTAAAGTAGGTTCATGTGTAAAATAATGGACTTTAAAATAAACAAGTTAACAAACAAGTTAAAGCAGACCAAGCAGACCGGCAAAGGTTAATTAATTTCTGCCCCACAAGAACATCAAAAAGTAATTATTTAATATTGAACTGATTTCAAATTGCTGAATAAATTCAACATGAAAAACTGCTTAGCAATGGTAAAAGGGAATTTTTAAAGCCTATATACTAACAATCGAATAAAAAACACTATTCGCCGTTGATTTGAAAAAGTTGGCTTACAGTCAAGATCTAGGGAAAGCAGGTTCAAGTCTACTAGGAATATTTCCAAAAGTAATAAAAGATCTAAGGAATATACGAATATTTCCCAGGTTAAAAGACCGCCCCATTTGCCATACGTTAGGAGTAAGGAAATTACATTTTGAAAATGAGCGATCTAAGATTATTCTTTGGTTGATGTTATTTTTACTGGGTTTTTAAAGATGTCTGTACCATAGAGCATACCAGGAATACCGTTTACCGTCTAATATACGACAGACAATTATTATATTGCACTTCCCTGGAAATATTTGTTTTGGAGTACTCAAATTTGATATGAAGTGAAGTGAAAAAAGTTCCAAACAAAATGCGGAAAAATCACATACTCGTACAAAGTATTTCTCGGGAACTCTTTGTTGGTAGTACTGGATTTTGGTATAGAGATAAATTAAATCGATTCTACACAAAAGGATAAAAATAGGCCATATTCGAAAAAGTGGTACAGCACCTCCCATATATAGAATTTTCGGACGTTTTTCCTCTTGGCTAGTATCCTTGCACTCGTTAAAAACCAATCACTTCTTCAGCGGCAGTATATAATGTGGTGGCAGAGATTGTTGCTCTTAGAAAGCAGGAGTTCAAGTCGAGTGGCGCAGTGGTTGGCTATCTGATGTAATTGCAGCTTTTCGACGTCGAAGTTTCCTTGTGTCAATGGGTGCGCCCTTTTTGCTGCATAGAGGAGCATGCAATCTTGGCTGTGACCAGATGATGTCTATATCTCGAAAAACGCTTATTTGAAAAAATAAATGAATCTCATTTTCGTACTCATCACAAACCATTAGCTGGGCTAATGTAGTGTAAAGTGCGTATAAAATTTTTTTAATTCATTTAGAGTGAAAAAATATACACAAACACCAAAAACAAAAATGCGTAAAAATCCCGTTAAGCTATTAAAAGACTACAAAATACTTACTCTCCGAACTACTGCGACTCTTACCGCTATTTACATTTATTACAACCTTAGTTTCTGTTTTGAATTAAATGGACCTTTCCGATGTCTGTGTCAAGATTTCAACTATTTTTCCAGCAAATTGGTATTTCGGACTCGCTTTTCACCAATAAATTATTAACGACGGTATAATGTTTTTCGATTTCATGTATTATATTCAACTGATGATTTCGTTTTCTCTAGCTGTGCAGTTTTAGATCTCGACGCTTAAGAAACTCTTGCCTATCGACGACTAAGCAGAAAACAAAACAAAAAAACAAAGATCCGTGCGTCGTGTGGTCTGTGTTCCTTGTGTCGGTAGGGTGGGAGGAGGGTAACTGTTAGGTTTATTATTATTGTTATTAAAAAAAAACGTTTTATTAAATTTTACACAAGTAGATGAAAAATAATATGGGTGGGTAAAATGTGGGTGGTCAAATGGTTCGTTTCGCTGAGGAGATGGTGTATAGCTAGCTATATTTTGAAAAGGTTTGGCACCGGCTTGAAAAGTCCAATTCACTTAAATGATAGACAATTTATATGTGAAAAAACCCGATAGGCGTTTTCTGTTTGCACGTGCAAGTGAAATTATTAAATAAATATAGGCAGGACAACGTCTGCAGGGTATAAGCTAGTATTAAATAAATTCCAACAAGCGCATACTATATGTATATTTGTCTATAATAAAGTAATGAAGATTTATTTAGTTTATTTGTTATGTATGTATGTATATTTCATTCAAACAATTTATCAATCATGTAAACTTTTTCAGCATATTTTCTTTCATTCAAAATCTTGAACATCATTTAGTAATTATCATTATTATTTATCATTTCAACTTATTTATGAATGCATGTATGTATGTAAGTACTTTTGCATACATATGTATATGTATATGTATCTGCGTATGTACATATATGTTAATTTATGTAAGTAGATACATATTTAATTTTATATACGAATGAACATTTGTTTTCTGTTTCTTATTAATATATGTATGTATGTGTATGTAACTAGTTATTTACGGCGTTGTTACAAATACAAATTTAATATGCACGCATTAAACGTATTTATGTACATATCTATATATTTATGTATGGGAATTGTTAGTGAATTAATTCGTACATACATATGTATGCATGTAGATATAATATACATTATGCATATCATATATCCTGCGTGGTATTTAATTCATGGTACATTTATAAGTATGTATGTATACTATATGTATGTATGTATGTAAATATGTACATATGTAGCTATTTATATGAAACTCGTAACTGGCAAATTTTAGCATTGCAATAATAAATAATTTAGGTATAGTATTTATATTTATACTTAGTACTCCTAATAAAGGACAGCATTCATACTTGAAAAGCGAATTCATTCAACATTGATGAATAGAAGAATGCGCTCGTATTTATTTATCGTATGTATGTATGTATATGTATAAGTATGAAATATATGTATGTGTGTATGCATGTATTTGTGTATATGTACATATATATATATATATATATATATTTACTTACTGTATTCATAGTATAATTCGATTAGATAATCTTTTTATTCAATTCTGCACTGCAGTCTTTTTGTTTTAATTTGCGCTATTATGTGTATAGGCATCTGTGTATGTATGTATGTAGGTATTTATGTATGTATGTCCGAACACCCTTATTACTATTTTTTTGGTTTGGGAAATATGTAGGTAGCCCTTTCTAAATTTAGAGAAATTCTGATTTTTTTATTGATAGCTAGGGTAACGTTTGACTCCTACATTAGAATTAAATCCGAGAAGTTACAAGTTATTTTCGAAAGCACACTTGAGCGGGGAATAAAAATAACTGTTATCTTGACTTTGAAAACTGAGATCGTCGGGGGCATTCTGATATTTAACGAAAAAGTTTTTCATAATAGTTATTACATGAGAACTTTTATTTATTTCGCCATTTATTTTTTACTATGTCTGATAAATAACTATTTTGAAGGTAGGCGCTTGATAACAATTACAGTCCAGCATTTTTTATGTTGTCTCATAAGAGCTATTTCATCTATACTTATTTTTTTGTATCTTTGTTTTCATCTTTATGTTCAAAGAACGTGCATCCCATCCGACCCTTCCTCTAACAAAAAATCTAGTCCAATTCATTATACCAGAACTAATTTGACTTTTGCAGATTGATATTAGATTCTGATTGGATCCACTTGGTTTCTGTGTGCGTGGTAAATTGGACGAGAGGTCTTGCTACAGGAAACGAAACGCCATGCACCTTCTTTGTAATCCATATTCTTTGGTTTATCAGGCATCGTAAAAGTAAACGGAAATAACTCTCAATAGCATTGAAAAAATTATTATAGGGATATATGTATCTCTCAACGGCGAAATAAAACATATTTCTCGTCCGTCCAATACTGTCAACGAGCAACGCTATTGCCACAAAAATTATAACAGTTATCGCCTTGCATTTTTTTTGAGAACCAATATTTTTTTGTGTAGAATTATGACCTGACTTTTGCTGAACATGATATGATTCCCTAATATTAATCAAATCGTCTGCCAACGTCTGATATTAGAGGATAGTGCTAGTTCTCGAAATGCCCCTTAACCGTTAGGTATGATCAGTTTGTGCAGAGATCTTTCACATTTGTAAACGACACTAAAATACATATGTAGGTATTAGAAATATGTTTTTGAAACATTTTACGATACAGATGTGATTGAGTAGAAAATAGAGTTTTCGATTTCTGCTCGCACTCTCTCTAGCATTTCGATGTTCGGGGAATCGAGAAACCGAGTTCTTGGTATAATTTCGGGTATCGCCGTCCTCGCGAAAAATATCGAGTATTTATCAGTTACCTTACCGAATAGAATATTAAGTGGCTCGCGAGTCTTACTAGCTTTACGATACGAAAAAGCTCGTGAGAAAGCGGGTCTCGCGAGAAGTTGCTTACGCATTCAAAGGGTCCAAAAGGTCATGATACAAGTAAATGTATATTTTAGAAAGACTGCAGTCATTAATTGTTGGTGGTTTGTGAACAAATTATTTCATTGTTGTAACAGTTCCTCTAAAATGTTAGGGGATGCCGTGGAAGTGGCAATCCTTGGTCGGATATAAAACCGGGCTGCTCCGATATCACAGTACTAACTGTCGTGGGAACGTAAGTTTTCTCATTCGCTTTTGATGAAATTCGTATGTACCATTTTAATCAAGAAGAAGTAATCGGCTGGTATACTAACATACATATGTTATCTATTGCATGCAATAAATCGCTTAAAAACTATGGTCAGATGAACGCAGTCCCATTGATTAGAATTTAAGTATACTCTGCCCAATCCATAAGATTGGTGATCCTGCAACATATGCGAACTACCGCGGAATCTGTGTTCTAAACATTTCATAGAAGGTACACAATGGCAATTCTGCCATCGCATAGGGGGGTTACTCTCTAGTGCGATACACGAAGCAATACGATACGAAAATCAAATGCGAATAGAAACTACCTATTGCTATTGTACTTATCACGCAGACGCATGGACACCATCAACATCGGATGAGAAGGCCCACGCAGTGTTCGAGAGAAAGATTGTCCGATTTTTGATGTCTTAACGACCGCCAATACACCAGACGATGGAACGATGAGATATATCAGGGCATAGCCATAGTTCAGCGATTTAGGTTTCAGCGGCATGATTGGCTAGACCATGTGGTACGAATGGAAAAAAATGTCCCAGTCCTGAAAGTATTCAATGCGGTAGCCGCAGTTGGAGGCAGAGGAAGAGGAAGGCCTGTTCAACGTTGGAAAAACCAGGTTAAGAAGGACTTAGTTTCACTTGGTATAAAAGACTATAAAGTATATTTTTATACTTTAGCAAAATTAATCCACATTTCTCACTGAAAAATTCGAGGTTATTCATTCTTTCTCCCATATTCTTTGTTTACTGGATTTGGAATATGTCTCTACGCCGCGGGACGGCGTAATCTTGTAATCTATCCTTCTTGAATATATGTAAAGATTTCACTTCAGGATTTCAATTCAGTTAGTAAATATTTTGTAATATTTATGCAATTATCAGACGCAAAAATTTTACTAATCTTTGTTGTCAATGGGCTTTAAAATATTCATTCTAAATCAATTTCACTTAATTAATTTTATCTGTTAAGGATTATACATATTCATATACTATTTGTAAGTTGTATGTACATTCATACGTATATAGTTGAATAATCCAATCTTAACGAATTTTCCTACGATTACTGAATTTCTTTTAACCTTATATGTATTTATAGCATATATTTTTTAACCTTATGGTAAAAATATCAACCAACTTTCTTGGGTACGTATACGTTATGGGGAAATGGTTTTACCATAGTTTATACAAAATCTAGAGCTAGCTTTTGTGAAAAATTAAATTTACTTAGTCATGTTGTTTTTTTTTTTAGAAAGATACAGCGAACATTTACAAATAAAGAAAAAAATTTAATAATCAAACATTTTCACTAAATTAATTTATGCAGCTTTAAATGTATGAAATACATGCTTTGGGTGTAGATACATACTATATTTCCGAGTTGTACCCGCTCATTTATGTATAGATATATTTAAAATTATTATTTTTTATTTGCTTATGTTAACTACTTATAATTAAATATTTTTGCTACTGCAGTCGCCGATATTTCTAAAACCTTGCCGAAATTCTCATTTTAATTGTAAATATTAGCACATTTTTTTATGTTTCTTTTTAGTTGCTGCATGTATACGGTCTTCGTTTGTATTTACATAGGGTGTGTTCGAGCTGCGATTATTGCGGCAGTGTTACTTTTGATGATAGAGCATCACGTTCTTCGGCAAAATTTCGGCAACATTGGCAACATCACGCGTTCGTTGAATAAAATGTTGACAATCTGATGCTCATCACTAGCAAATCAAACGCCATATAAAAATTTTTACTGCGCAATTGAGATGGAGGAAGAAAAGTAAGTAAAGTTTTTAATAAGTGTTATTTTAATATGTAATATTGTTTATTATTTGTTTTTAGCTTAAAATTAAGCGTGACTAAAACCAAATTATTGGTCCGGTGTCGATTGGAAAATTAATAGCTTAGAGCAAATGTGCGCCGAGCCATCCGAAAATGGGTGAAAAAGATGTCATCTGGGTATAATACAATAGTTTTAAAAAAGTTTTTCACTTTCCCCACTTTTCTTCTTTTGGAACACTCTTCAAACAAGAAACTTTTTATCTTATGTCTTCTCCGCCTTCTTTTGTCCATGTTTATCAAAAAATTATCACCCCTTTCCATCATCTCATCAGCTATCAAATAAGTTAAAATCAAAATATTTCCCAATTACGCGTTCTGTGCAAAATAAATGCTGCAATATTGCTGCACATTATCAGCTGAGTATCAGCAACAGAGTATCAAGTAAGTAACAGGGTTGCAATATTGCTGTAATTATTGAGCGGCTCGAACACACCCATAGTTACCAAGCGTTGTATGAAGTACAGAAAATCATTTTTTTTTTTGTTTTATTCGTATTTTTTGTTAATTTAATTTTTCCCCGATAACATTTATCTGTTAGTTTTTATTTTGTATGACTTCAATTATGAAGAAGAAAAATTCAAGTTTTAGAAAAAAATCATTTTAGCTCGAATATTATATTAATGATGTACATATTTAATACTAAGTAAGTATGTATTATGATCGGGGTTAGATAAATATTGTATTTACGAATTCTCAAATTATTTCGTTTCGAACATTTTTTTGTTTCGCTTTTTACAGCTTGTACAAATGTTTACATCCAGCGTTTATTTGTATAAATATAGGTTTCTTATAGCAACAAAGTTCCAGGGTACACAATTATAACTTTAAATGCTTCTGTTATTATAAATAGTTTTTTGGGCATTGGGTTTTATTCAAGATTGAATTTAAAATTTCTGTTTTAGTTTAAAAATATATGTACATATGTAGGTATGTACTCATTCCCCTTTATTTGACAAAGCATGCATTTGATCACAAGTCTTTTTTTTCGATATAATCCACAAAAATGACTAACGTTTTAACTAAAATGAAATACCAAATTTTCCATACGAATAAAGTAAATAAATTAACGAGTAATTAATTGATTAAGAAAGCCTGCAACGCAGGAGTTTATATAATATAATAATATAATTTTAAATATATTAACGGTTATCCACTATAAATCCATAGCCCCAAAATCAAGCTCTAGCCAAAAGTCTATTTAAAAAAAATTAATATTTTCAAAAACTAACCTGCTATATTTGTTAATTATTTACGAACACACATTATCAGCACAATTCTGAATATTCCCGGGGAGTTAATTTCTCGGGAATAAAATCTTCCTATTTTAAACTACCGTCGAGAAGAAACAAAAGGTAATTCCCATTTTCGAAGTTAATTTAGAATACAAGAAAGGGTGAATAGGAAAAATTTCCCGGGAGTTGTCATTCAGAATTTGGCTATATGTCAATTATCATGAAATTTTGAACCACCTGATAAGTCATATGTTGCGCAAAAGTAATAAATAATAATAATATGCATAGCTTGATGTTTGGCCGAACTTCTGCTACAATTTATGGCATTCGTCTTGATGTTGTAACACAAATTGAGGAACCTACTCTGAACGGCAAGTAATTAGTATATGTATAACGAATAACATCTTCAAAAAAAAAAATTAATTAAAAATAGCTTTTGATATTTTTTGCAGTTTCTGTTGATATAATTTTATTATTATTTTTATTTTATTATCTGTGAGCTATATTAGTGTTGTTTACAGTGGCTTTAAAAATTCATCTGGGTAAAAGAAATGTAATAAACCGTGTACATTTTCGTGCGATTATTTTTTACAATTTTCGACATGTGGATTAGCAAGACAAGAATACATCGATGAACAAAAAGAAAAACTTTACACGCCGAACAATCACCATCATTTAGCGCCGTAAAAATTGTTATAATGAATTTTTTCTTGGTCGCTGTTCGCTCGACGAGGAATGGCGAAAAGGTTGTTCTAAGGGGGAGGGGGTCAGTTTTGCATTCAATACTCTGAGCCGAATGAAAAAATTAAATCAGCTGTTCTAGAAACGCAATTTTGTATGAATACGTCTTGCATTCACAAAATTTCACATTAACTTTCAATTTCTCAACAAACATCTACTCATTACATTACATACAAATTTGGAGTTGTCGAACAAACCGTACAATTTCGAATTAAATGATTTATATTGTTATACAAAATTTTAAATTTAAACTTCAGGAAATTATAGAATAACAGTAAATTGGGCAGAATCAATTCGGCTTCCACGTCAGGTAGTAAAAATTCGCAAAAAAAAACCGATATTCATTCTTGGCTCTGCCTAACCTAAATTTGCAGTGCTCTTGATTCTCATTTATTCAAAATTTTTCTTAATTCTTTCTCATTCGCTTTACAATGACGTAGCAAACAATTTACTCGCTCATTTTAACTGAGGAAGGTGAGATTTTGTATTGTGTATTATTTATGAGAAAAACAACTTATGCGCAGTGCCATCTTCAAATTTAACAAGGGATGGCGCAAAATCGCTCCAATTGACTTTTCATTTTCCTGCTGAAAAAACCGAAACCCAAAAAGAAAAATAAACAGGCTTTTACTAAAAATAAAAACAAAAACTCAAAACTGTAGAAACGCGAGGTCAAGGCGAATTCATATATGGTAGTATTCAAGGCGAATCCATACAAGGTGGTGTTATAAATACAACTACAAAATTCCTATGTATTTCGTTTTTGTTTCTGCGTAAGAGTTGTCAAAATTTAAATACATTTTGTTTTTGCTTTTACGGCTTTTGAAAGCTCATACGCAAAAGCAAAAACAAAATACATGTAGGTGAATAAAAAAAAATCAAATCAGCTGCTCTTATGCCATTACCTTCTATAAATTCGCCTTGGTAGTATTAGTAGAACAGCTGATTTGATTGCTTTTTCCATCTTACAGCTGCGATATAAATTTTTGAAATTTATTGACAGTGGCAGCCGCAAAAGCAAAAACAAAATACATGTACATTTTTGTTTTTGTACTACTGCCTCTACCTTATATGAATGTCCGTCTGTCAAATAATTCGTAAGCCATTATTTATTCTTTTCAGTTTTAACCCAATTTAAACTTTTTATAATTTGAAATTCATAAATTAAAAATGTGTCTAACTAAAATGTTAAAGTCAGTAGGTAGTAAGGTAAAATAAATCCTCTTATCCGTATTTCAAGGTATACATATAGTATGCCGATCTTCCAGACCTTAAACAATAGAAAAATTTCAAAATTCTGATGCATACAACGCTCAACAAAACACAACAAATGAAGCAATAAATAAATAAGGACACACATATGTATGTACTTTTAATGCGTTGTTGAAAATTAAAAATCAAACACAAATAATAATATTTAAAAAGTAATTTATTCAATTTCCATAAATAAAATTGAAAGAAAATTCTCTGGGTTTTTGTAGGCACACAAAAGCGTATTAGAGATAAAAAGATTAAATATTTATGTATGTAGGTGTCTATGTACGAAAAAAAACTTAATATATTTCATTTATTTGACATTTATTTTTTCATACTTGCGCTTCAAGCTAAGAAAATTAGCATACAATTAAACACTCAAAAAAAAAAAAAAGCTTAAATTAAATATATTATGACATATAAATAAGTATGTGTATGTATCTAATGCAATTCTTGTCTGCAAGCAAACAGAAAAACCGTTATTTTCTTTGTAGCTAGTATTTTTTTTAAATTTTTTTTCTTTTCCTTTATACTTTGATAATTATTGTTATACAAAACAGTCAACAGAACAAAAAAGTAAACAAAAATTAAATTAATTTAAACTTAAATTTAAATATCTAACTAATCCATTACACGGCATACATGTATATTCTTTCAAACTTGTTCGTAATTTGTAACCTATAAAAGGTAAATTAATTGCATCCTTTGATAAACGTACGCACATATAAATACGTAAGTATTTTAAATGTTTTTTTTTATTGGTTTTTAAGTAAACATTTCTAATGGTTAAACCACGACGAATGTAACGTGAAGCAGCGATATGGTTAAAGGTAACTAGCGTAAAGTTAAAAAATAGCCAGCATCGTACAAAATTTGTATTGACAATTTTTTTGTTTTTTAAATGTTGATCGGCTGATGCGGGTACATACATACATACGAAAACTAAATAATGCGATGGTACTGAGTGCTTACGACTAAAATATATAATTTTTTCCCAATACAAATATTTAATAAAAAGGATACGATATATTTTATTTATGTATATACATAGATATATTTGAACCCAATACAGATACTAAAATCCTGCAGTGGTATTCTTTGCTTTCACAAAAGAAAAAAGAAAAAAAACTAAACAAAAAAATAAGGTAAGATGATTTTTTTTTTGGCAAAATTTTCATTTTAATATTTCATTATGCATGCAAAGAAGATTTATATTGTATGTAACTATTAGGTTTTGTACTTTAATATTGTTTTTTTTTCGTTTTAGCGTTTAGAGTTTGATATTGCTTTTAAAATTGTAGATACGTTATACATATAAATAGTCAAAGCTGTTTGCGGTATTCGAATTTTTACATAATTTGTTTGGGAACCATAACTAGAAGTAGTTATTGCAAGTAGACTTTCTAAATTTTCCTCAACACAATGATGTACATAGTTTATATGAAATTTCAATTTCGTAGCTCGTACGTTTTAAAGTGGTTTCTAGTTTCTAGCACTCCCACCGAAACATAATTAGTACATGTTCATAGCTATTTATGCATTTTTGAGTTGCGCGCATGAAAAAAAAATATAATAATTGTTCTAAACATACACAATGTTGAAAATTTATTCGTAAAGAAATTACACCAAGGTTAAAGGCTTGTGTTAATTTCTTGATTAAATTTTATTAAAACGCCATTTCGAAAATGGGTTTGAAACACCATTTTCGATTTTATTATTCACACAACCTAAACGCATATTGCACATCTCAAAACACCTATGATACAATATAATTGAACTAAATAAAATTTCGACTAAGTTTTTCTCATTTAATGTTAAGGCTATATTGTTGTATTTTATACAAATTTGCTCAGTTTCATATTTTATGTATTTGAGCAACAAAAAAAAGCTGAGATTAAGACTATAAAATTATAAAGTAAAATACCGTTAAACTCTGTCAAAATTGACTTATGCCGGCATTCAGTAAGCAGTATTCATACACTAATATAGACTCAGATATTGTGCACCTCGTTCCTAGTCTCAAAAAAGCTAAAACAAAAAATGCAAATATGGGGAAAATACATTTCCTTATTCAATTCAATTATGAAAAATAATACAAATTAGGTTTACTTAGTGTCAAACTTTAAATTTTTACATTTTATTGAAGTTAAATTTTTTTTGTCGTATTTTTTCTAATTTATTTTTATTATTTTCTCTTTTTCTACATTATTTTTATATTTTACTCTTTTTTGTCTCGTAAAAGTTTCTACTTTGTCAGCTGAGCAGGTGAAAAAAGAAACGAATAGGGGAAGAATAAATAAATTAAATTGCCTAGTGGCAATCGTTATTCAATATTTCAATTTTATTGAATTAAATTTATTATATATAGTTTATCTACCGTCTAAATTGTATTTATATATTACAATTTTTTTGTATCGCAAGTCTCAAAAAATAGTTTCTATTTGTCAGCTGATCAGGTATGAAAAAAAATACGAATGCGGGGAGAATAATTTTTGTATTCAATTTGATTATGAAAAATGTGTAAAAATAATACCAAAAAGATTTGCTTTATGGCGAGCGTTAAATTGTTTTTATAATCTAATACAATTTGTTATTTTTATTAAATTATTATTATTTTACTTTACGCTCTTTATATTTTACTCTTTTCCTTTGCCTCACAAAAAAGTCCTCCCCGAAGTTTCGAACGCACGATCTTTTGAATGATACCCTAAGCTCTAACTAATGATAGAATTATCGCATACATAGATATTTAATGTCATAAAATTACAAAATTTCGAAAAATTCAAAGGTGTGTTATTTTAACTACTTTTTCTCTGTCATCCATCCAATAATAACAAAACTGAATTTTTAGGTACTTTTAAATTGTATGATTTATGACTGTACATCAACGATACGACTTCTTGGGAGTACCCTAGTTATTGTTTATGTCTCTAGGCTTATTTCACCACAGCATAATCGCAAAAAAAGTGCCATTTGACAAAAAAAGAAGGAATAAATTTACAATCTCAAACTTAGTGACTTGAAATGATACCGAAATACTGAATACCGGCATTGTGTTTTTTTTTTTTAATGAAACCATATAACAAAATTTAAACTGGAAAGTCATTTTGCAAAAACTACAACTAATAAATTGCCTAAAATAGTATTTTATTTACCATTTTAGTCTTTCAACCTATTTTAGTTTTAAAATGAATTCGAAAAGCATTCGACATCGTTCAGAAATCTTATTTCAGACAAATTCAGAGTTGCTTTGCTGGGTATGTGAACGTAAAAAACTGGGTGCAAGTAGCGATACAATTTTAGATTGGTGTAAGCACAAAAATATTGAAAACGAATTATAATTTTTGAATTAAATAATTCGATGCAATTAACCAGCACATTTTTAAAGGCCAAAAGATGTTTTTTGTTTCAGTTCCAAGTGCCATAAATGTCGACCAATCGTTTGCTTGCTTTTAATCTTTGTCGTTCACAACTCAAGACATTTCTCATACCTTTTTGTAGAACCGCTCTTTGGACGGCTCGTTTTGATAATGAGTACTAAATGTCGTTACCGAAAAGAACAATATTTATATCCGGTCAAGATCGATCCATTCAGCAACTTCCCCAAAATGCTATGGGGCATGTTCTATGCCTTTGCAACAACAACAACACTGCAGCAACATTCCAAAGAAGTATAAGAAATGTTTTAGGCTTTTACACCAACAATAGATAACCAAATGTATTTTTGACTTTAAGAAATCATTGGAAACTCAGGATATATGTTATAAAATCAAGACACGCGACTAGTAACAGTCGCCTTTATATTAATCGCGAGATAATTTTAGCCAGCCAAAGAGCGTAGAAAACTAAGAAAATGCACCTGTCGGAAAACATCTATGCCAAAACTAATTTGAACGTGTCAGAACGAAATTCGGTCGAATTGGTTTTTGGTGTTTTGACCAAAACGAGATGCAATTTATTTTATTTTCTATGTTCTTTGCGCTTGCTATAAATGTTATGTTACATACAACATAACAATTTAAAATTATAAAAAAAAAAGTCATATTTTACTTTTGGTTTTAGGAATTGGTTTAGTAATTTACAATTATGTATGAATGTACTTAAGTTTATATTTATTTTAATCAAACCTTCATAGCGCTTTGAATTCCAGTTATATAAATAATTTTTTTTTTAAATTTTTTAGTTTGTTTCTCAATTGAACAGCAGTACCACACATCTCTAGATGTTTATGTTAAGCCCTATATCTCTGTTCGACTATGTGTAGTTGTAGTATTGGTTTTTGCATTAATATTCGCTCATACATTTTTACGATTATATATCTATATATAATTTTTTTTATTTTGTTTATTACCATTAACATGGTTGGGTAACATTAAGATTTTGTTTGCTGACGTTTCATTAACTTAGGTAAAATATTACAAGAATTAAAATTAATTACATTATCGTTACAATTATCATGTTTGTTATTACTATTTATTTTTAAAGTAGTAGTATTTGTAGTTGTAGCATTAGTTATTAGTTTAGGAGTAGTTGGAGCTGCTTTTAATTTGCCAGTACTGATAGCGACAGCAGTAGCAGCAGAAACGGTCAAATTGCGGCTTAAACAATTTGTAGGCGCAGTTTTTGCTGCACGCCCAACTGTGGGCAAAACTCTATCAACCGCAGTGTGTTTGTTGATAGCCGTTGGTTTTGTTGCAGTTGTAACGATTAATTTGGTATTATGAGCAGTCTTTGTACATTTTTCTAAAGTTCTTGGCTTTGCTTTTGTTTGTGTATTTAAGTTAGTAGTACTTGTATTATTATGATTTGATCTGTTAGTGGCAAAATTTTTATCGACTGTTACATTTACGATATTTAAAGTGTCATTGATTTTGGTACTGGTAACGATTTTCTCCCCTTGATTCGCAAATTTTCGTCTAGCGCCCACGCCCACGTTCAACCCTATACTGCCGCCCATTACTTTGGTAGTGGTGGTGACTAGCGTGGTTGGAATTGGTATTTTCGTCGACGTTTCTACTAATTGTGACCTTTTTTCTTTGAATGACGATGATACATTCTTTTGGGGGGAACAGTCAATTGCTAATGCTGTTGTTATTGCTGCTGGTTCGTCTGCCTCTGGCAGCTCCGCTATTGCGGAACTTTTTCTATTTACCTCTATATCAGTAATTGTTTTATTTTCGGTTGCTGACACTGTTGTGGCTGAATGCAATCAAGATAGCTGCTTGGCAACAATAACGCCCGGTCGAACCTGCTTGAGGGCCGTCGTTGTGATCGTCACCTGTTGTGCACCTTGTCCAGCGCCTGCATTACTTGGACCCGCAGAAGTTGTTTGCACTTTATAAATGGCGGTGGGCATGACTGTGGTGGCGGAGATACTACCCGTGCCACTATCCTTTTGTTGGCTCGATTGCTGCACAATGGTTACTTGTTTATTGCCTTTGATTTGCAGGTAGGGACGCAATTCAGCTAAGGTGGCACGTTGCGCATGTTGCACCTTTGTTGTTAGTGCGAGTGGTGCCTCTTGTGCTCTTTGATTTTGTTGTTGCTGTTGTTGTTGTTGCAACTTTTGCTCACTACCATCGGCGAATAGATGATCACCTTCAAGATGTCTTATTGCCTCCACAATGGTTTCCAAATTTTGACGGGAGCGTGTCAAACCGCTTGGTTGATCTATTTTCTCTGTTTTTACTTTAATGATCTCCTGTATGCGTTCCACTTCAACTTTTGGTGTTGCTTTGATGGCAGCCTGTAGTATTGGCTGTAGCACAGCTGCCGACGGTGATGAACCTTCAGCATACGCCTTGGCAATAGCATTAACCTCTTGTTCAGATTCGGTTGACGATGTTGAGGATAATATAACTTCCTCGTGGACATTGTCTTCTGTGATTATTTCTGCTGCTGCCGCTGCAGCTTCACTCTCCAACTCTTCGATACTTGAGCAAACTACAACTTGCCTCTGACCGGTCATTTCATCGATTTCAACATAGGAAACAGCGCCAGCTGGCAACTCTTCGATGGAATCGCGCACCAAATTGTCTGTGTGTTCAATTACTTCGCGTGGAATGTATGTGGATGTGGAGGATGGTGGTGCTGTGGCCACCGAATATAACTGTCGCTTTATCATTTGTAATTCCTCCTCCAGCATGGTGCGCATGCGACGCTCTTTATCCAACTGCTTCTTCATTTCACTCAATTCCTTAGTGGTAGCAGCATTATGTGCAATAATCACCTGATTTTTCGCATTAGCATTGCCGGCACCGGCATTCAAAAGTGTCGTCGGTTCTGGTGACATTGATCCCAAGCCTTCATCGGAGGAGTCACTTATCGTTTGGAGGCTGATAATATTGTCAGTGAGTTTGCGTTTCTTTATGGCTCCTGCGCCACTATTGGCCGATTCTCCAACAACACCACTGCCGCCAGTCTCACCTGAACCACCAGCTGTATTCGATTCGTGCAACCCAAGTTGACGCTTCAATTGACTATTTTGGTTTAAAAGCTGGGTTTTCTGATTTTCCAACTCGTAGATGTATTGGGAGGTTTGTTGTAAGATCGCAGCCTAAGAAGAAAGGAAAAAAAAGAAAAAAATACTATTTCGTTTAGTCATAGGAATTAAGTATTGCAATGTATTGAGAATATAAATGAATACGATAATGGGGGGAAAATGCCGGATTTCCACTGGGCATGACAATGAAAAACTTTTAATGAAACCGTTAGATATTAAATAACACGGTTCAATAAAATTTGGACAAGTTTGATCTCGAAAACCTCACCCTATAGATTTTTGATGCTGATTTCAAATCCGTTGCCAAATTAGTTTTTGAGAAAAAAATTTGAGGAGTTGGAATATTGACATTTTAAAAATTTAAATACAAATAATTTGTACGTAGTTTTTTCGAACAAAAAGCAACAATATATTAAAGAAAATATATGTGTGTAGGTATTTTCATGGTACAATAAAAAAAGTTGATGTCGCTTAAGGGGTGGTTGTTATTATAAAATAGAAAGAAAAATGGAGCAGACATATTGTTTCTTTGCTTTTATTTTTCTTTCACTTCTCATTTCAAATTTATTGAAAATCATCGTCCTGATAGTTTTATATTTCACTCCAAATTTTCGTTCACAAATGAGAAAATTTTCGTCAAAGTCTAGGACACAAATTTGTCACAAGATCACCGTTATGTTGCTCGCCGTATGCGTTCAACATCCAGCGATGACTCCAGCATAGATTTGAACAATCCCGGTCGTATGACAACAAGACTTCGACGAAGACGAAGGCGATGAGGAGGACGATGAATGGCCTGCCCCATTTGCCCCGAAAACTAGGAAATGTCGGAAAAAACTTTGTTGTTTCAATGTAGAATTAAATTTTGAATAAATCTTCAAAGTACAGGAAATAGTACCCAAAAAGTAATAAAACCAGTTCTAATTCCCCCATTTTTATATTACTTTTCAAAAGCATAGCCGCAGTCGACCTACAGAAAAAGTGAAGTGACTTCACCTTATTACATATGTATGTACATACATACACTTGCCAGAAAAAATATCCGTACACAATAGGGAAAAATGCAAAATTCAAGAAAACTCGCGACCAAAGAAAGTTTGGCCTTTCGTTTTTTTTTTTATAGATTATTTGTTAATAATTTTATTAACTTTTCAACAAATCTTTTTTCAATAATATAAATTGACAACTTCTGTGTGGCAAAAAAAAAAAAGAAAAAGTTCAGTTAAACTAAGCAGAAAAAGTATCCGTACATGGCAATGTGTGTTTTTCGTACTGCTCGATTATAGCCGGTTTCAGTAGCTGGTGGGGTTTCCTTTCCGTTTTAGGACCTCCACGAGTCGATTTGGCATAGAATGAACTAACTTGGATGTATCCACCGTGGTTATTTTACTCCATTCATTCAATTTAACGGTTTTAAGCATTTCTTTGGAGCTTATATGGTGCTGACGGATCCTGCGCTCCAATAAATCCCACAAATGTCCAATGGGATTTAGGTCTGGGGGTTGGGGTAGTGTGCGCAGCTGGTTTTTCGTATTATAGAGCAACCACAGCTTCACGTTTTGGGCTGGGTGTTTCGGATCGTTATCCTGCTGAAACCAAAAATCATCACCAAGTTCTAATTGCTGGGCGCTTTGCTTCAAATTGGTTTTAAGAATGTTTAAATATCCATACTGGTTCATTATTGACTCTATAAACACGAGCTTGCCTACTCCTTTTGCGGCCATGCATCCCCAGATCATGATACCACCTCCTCCATGTTTGACCGTTGGTATACGATTTTCTTTATCGAACGCAGTACCGCTCGCTCTTACGCCACACTAGCTTTTTCCCCTTTATGCCAAAGATACAAAATTTGCTTTCGTCTGAGAATAAGACACGTTCTTAGAATTCCTGTGGCTTATTTATATACTGATTTGCAAAATTCATTCGTTTTTTCTGTTAACTTCCGATACATATGGTTTTCGACGAGCTACACGGGACCGATAGTCATTTTTCTTTATGATTTTGCGAACAGTATCTTCAAGGACCTCCTTATCAAATAAAGTTTTGATGTTTTCACTTATTTTGGATGCAGTTTTCCTTAGATTCCTTTTCACAACCTGCAAATAGTTCGTTCTTCGCGTTCGCTCAATTTGCGTGACCGTCCTGAGCGAGACTTAGATAAAATACATCCAGTTGAATTAATTGATTCCACAACATATTGCACAGAAGAGTGACTTCTTCCTACAATCTGCCGAATTTCGCGGTATGTTTTGCCTTCTTTTCTAAGTTTTAGAATAATACTTCTCTCGTCAGAGCTGATTTCTTTGGTTTTGGGAGCCATCATCGAATTTAAAGTTTCGGTATATTAAAACTACTCCAATACAAGTGTATTCAATCAAATATTGATCACGCATTAAAAAATAACCGTCACTATGAGTGTATTCATGTTCGCTTATTACGGGGATTTCCCATTTTGCTTTGTACGGAAACTTTTTCTGGTACATAGTGCTGCCTGACAGGAGTATTTTGGATGCAAATTTCGTTTTTAAGTAGTAAGAAATCTAAACAAAAGCTAGGTAACAAGATAAATACTTAGAGATTATATATTCAAAAGACGAAAATTAAAAACAATGTTTTTTTGCAAGTTGGTCAATACTGCAATTTTCCTCCCTTCGTGTACGGATATTTTTTCTGGCAAGGGTATGTCGATAATCCTCACACCAGAAACTAATTGGAAATAATATGTATCAACAAAAGCCGAATGTGAGGAATAAAAAAAATATGAAAATCAGCTGAGGGTTGGCGAACTTTTAGCGAAGCAATGTTATTATGTACATAACATATGTACATATGTATGCTTAAGACTTTTACAAAGGTCAATGGTGGGCATCGAGAAATCGTAGTTTAAAAATAAGAAAATTTGTTTGTTGAATAGTATTCATTATTTAAAACTTTTGGGATTTATTTATACGCCCTCTTACTTGCGAAACTAACTATGATATGTACATAGGTATGCAAATGTGAAACGCCGGTGAAAAATAAAATACAATTGGCTATCAACAAGATAAAAACAAAACACCAAAATGAAAGATACGCATAACACTGACCATTCGGTTATAAAAAAACTTTACGATTATGAATGCAAGTATGCAATGTAAACGAGTATGCATGTTTGTATGTACTATGTACATATGTATGTCTACACCACTTGCAGCTGACTTTTAGTCAGCTGAAGATACGAAGACGAAGCGCAACGAATCACCCCTACCCACACCAAGCAAAACAGCACAGGAATAAAAATAAAACCACTACATACAAACACAAACAATCAAGAATGTTTTGGTAGATTTTACGAATGTTGTATGTATGTACATATGTACATATGTATATACAAAATGTGCACATATGTATGTACATATGTACGGAAAGGTAAACAAACAAAACAAAAACTCAAGATTGCCGAGCTAGTTTACCTGCCAATAAACTCGCCGCAAACTGCAGAAAGCGAGTACTTTGCTCCTATTCAAATTGTTGTTATCCGGCCACTGTTGCATATGACGGCGCTCAGCTTGTTTGGATGGCATGCATGCAACGCTGCATTTTGACTTCTGCGCTGTGCCATAACAATATCGTCGCCACTGTACGCGACGGCTTACGTTTTTGTGATGACTGTACTTTTTTGCCGCCGTGCCGTAAAAAATTTTTCGTCGCAAAGTACCAAACACAATTACCTAAGAGTGCACAAATTGACTTGTGTTCTCTCTCTCTCTCTCTCTCCCTCTCGCTCGGACAATACATCCCAACACAAGAGAAGTAGACAATACAATTGTTTCGCTTTTCCCGAATTGTTTCAGCTGTGCTATAAACATACTGGAAGTGGAAGGTGAGCTGCCATGAGGTTTGGAACGGAAATCCAGTGTCTTTTAACCGCATGTGGAAAAATAGCAAAGGTGAGAGCGTAACCAGCTGTGCTCAGCTATCTCACTTGAGCGGCCCATCCTCATTTGTTTATATTTACACAGTCGCCGCCTGCACACACAATACATATCTACGTATATAAATACGATTATACATGCATATGTATATGTATGTGTATCAATTCCGAAATTACGCTGTAGCAGCTGATAGAGAACGCTAAATATATTTTTCCATGTTGTTGAAATTGCAACGAGTGGCTGGCTAACTAATGGAAGGCTACCCACCCAACCCATTCATTAATTTGTTATCAACGGCAGCGCCTTTTTCGGCAGCACAGTCCAGATACAATCTGGATATTCCCTACACGCGTAGATAGTATATACATATGTATGTATGTATGTGCATACATTCTGTAAAAATTTGACAAAACAACTTATCTCGACTTATCACTTTTTTCCCGTCAAGCCTAAAATTGTAACATGCTGATGAGATATTTCAACAATTAATGAAGCAAAGCTGTAGTTTAAAGAAAGTATGTTTTGTGTACATGAATATCTACGACTAATGGTAAAGAAAAATTTGAAAATGATGAACCACGAGCTACAGCTGTCAAATTATTTTAACAGATACTATTCTTATGTGACAATTATTTTAACGTGGCTCACAGTGACAGTGGAAGTGACGCCGATTGTAGTACCACTAACCCGCTCTGGAATTTTTACAGAATCAGGTGTTTTTCTAAATAACAACAGATTTTGTTTACACAATCCTCTCCGTTTTTCCCCACCGATTATAAATCAGTTTTCACTTCACAGCCAAGTTCCGCGTATTCTTTCCAACTTGGTATCAACACATTTCCTCTCTTAGTTCTCATTCATGCCGAATCGGTTGTTACGTCACAGATGGTAAATTTCCCAATCAATCAGAGAATATAATATTTTCTATCGTTTTTGGTTGTAACCAGATTATTTCTATTTTCAAAAGCGATAGAGAGTACTCTCTTCTTATTCCCACGACAGTCGGTTCTACGTACCGGAATGAACCGGGTTTCACCCGGCCAAGGACTGTTGTTTCGGCGATCTAACCCTGTTTAGATCGGCCTACCCCTACCCCACTCTCTTCTTATTCATAGGAGCAAAGAAAGTACGGAGAAATGGATGAGCAACTTTTAACTTTTCAATGAGAAACATGTTTAAATTTAGCTAAGGTATAATAATATTAGTTATAGAAAGAGATTTAATAAATAAATCTAACATAAAAATTTATTGTAAAACCAAAATAGTGGTACCACTGATAGCGCAAGTTATCGGGCCATATATGTATGTATACGGTGACCATGCATTTTTTAAATACAGTTTGGAAGTTTTCAACTTTAGTAATTGAGAAAACATTTCACAAATTTACGTAAAGTTTCTCAGTCACAATTCAAAGTTCAAGTCGATTTTAAATTCAAATCACCGTTCAAAATTGACTGATTGATTAATGGCAAGCTTAGAGCGAATACGATAAATACATACATATGTATGTATGTATGCATGCATGTACATATGTATGTATAAATGGTAAATCTCGTAACCTTCATCGTTTTGGGTTTGAGCTCGTCATTTTAAAATATGTTCACATACATATAAAATGCAAATTATTTTGAAAAAAATGCTGTCTTATATTTTACATTTATTTAATACCAGAAGCACGGGAGTGGCAGAAGGAATAGATGCCAGAACTATTATAAGTTTGGTCAATTTTGTTTGCGTTATAAAAAATTGTCAGCTTAAAAGAAAAATTATTCTATTTCGTATTAGCGATCCCCGATCAGTACTGAACATTTTGAAAATATGTTCAATAGAAGGATTTTTAGCAGAAATAAATCGGTTTAGGTTAATTTTATGCAATACAAAAAATTTCGAACCGTATAGTAAGTAAGCCATTTTTGTTCCCCAAAACAAGAAACATATGCATATATTTACGACGGAAACTTTCAGCATCGGAAACGACATTTCTTGTGAAAATTTTCGTACAATAATTTTTTTTCGCCCTAACTCAAAAACGGTTTATTCGACTTTTGGTAATGAAGCAGAATTTAAACGTGACCGC
Source organism: Anomoia purmunda (assembly GCA_951828415.1). Taxonomy (NCBI): domain Eukaryota; kingdom Metazoa; phylum Arthropoda; class Insecta; order Diptera; family Tephritidae; genus Anomoia; species Anomoia purmunda. Next base: position 85,591,614 of record OX639994.1, read on the forward strand.
GAAGGTCGTCCATCATTTGCAGCAAATATCGATACTGGGTAAGAAATTATTCATATGTATCGAAAGTGGTATACCAAATACAAACAATTTTGTATGAATATTGTGAAGAAAGTCTGCAATCGTGGGATTGCACACAATTTATCCAGAGCTAAAAAAAAAAAACTCGTGTGGATTGGTGCCGAAAAATGCTCAAACAAATACATCGGTATGCTTCTGGGTCTTTTAAATTGGTCGCTATCTTCTTCCGTAAACTTTCTATTGAAGAACGAAGAACAGTCAATGCTGAATGGTATAAAACAATTTATTTGTCCTAAGTCATCGAGCGAATCAGGAAAACAGCAGGAAACGTCGCATAATCCTTCGCCACGACAAAACCAAGACCAGCACATGCAACTTGATGGAGGAAAAAGTCGAGAGAATGACATATTGCTCATATACACCTTATGACATCTCCCTGTTTCCGTTTTTTAAGAACAAACGTTCAAAGGATGATCAAAGTGCTAATAATTTCAAGGAAACTAACGCCAATGTTTGGTAAAAGTAATTTTGAATACGTAATGAGAGTAAGTATAATACAATAGCTTAGCGTTAAACACAAAAGAAAGGTGTAATAGTACGTTTATCCAAACGTAGGTAAATGGACGGAGACAATTAGCGTAGACAACATTGTCATTGAATTGAATGTAATATTGATTTTATTTAATTTTATAATATTCTTGGCATACCTTCAAAAATTTACTATTTTTTATATCCATATAAATAAGAAATATTTTTCTATAATTCTTCCTATTAAAAACTGGCCTTGAGCTCATGAAATTATTGTTTGATACAAAATGAATAGGCCAAAAAATAATATTAAAAAACAATTTAATTGCACTGTTTTTTTTTATACCATTTTCTGCAATAATTTTCAACTATCTTCAGAGCAACCCAAATATTTCTTAGTTTACTTTGCAATAATTCCAAACATTGTGATCTGGCACCCCTGCCAGAAGAGTCTGTGGGAGAGCCATCAGCTGGCACGATTCTACGACAAAAATCAAAACGGCGTGGATTTCTTCGTCAAAACTTTAAATCATCAGAACCTAGAGTAAGTAACTAGTAAGTTGACAAGTCCACGATTTTACTTCACTAATTGACTGCACTATACGTCCCGATTCAATTCAAATAAAATTTTGTTTTAAGTACTTTCGGTACTATACATATGTATGTATGTAAATATTTAATCCTAAGAAAAGTGTAAAGTGCAGGAATTGGTTCCGAACGGGAAAAGTTACTATTTGTTTGATTGATTCCAGTTTAGTTGATACCACTGTAATTAATACTCTATTATGTAAGGATCTAGTGTATAGTCGATGGTCTACTTATAATGGCTACCAATAATATCGTACTTTGTATTATTATTATGCTTGAATACTGTATAGGGAATACTGTTGCATGGAAACCCGCTCAGTTGTATTGGAATTTATAGTTTTGAATCATTTTACTTATACAGTTCTTTTCTTTTGTTTGTTTTCAGCTTGTTCGTTAATAAATCACTCATATCTATACTTTTATTCTTTATTATTTATAATCCGCAACTTCCCTCCAAATAAAATTTCAAAACTGCTCTCTCTCCTTGAAAGTTTTGCAAGCTGTTTGACTTAACGAACGCGATTTGGTGCAAGCTTGTGCAAATTATCTGACTCTTAATGTAAACAAATATTCAAATTGTATTAAAATTTCGTTCAAACATAAAATCAATATGCGCAACTAGACTTAGTAGCCAACGGCCAGCAGTGAATTGTCGTCATGCTTAATACAAAATTTAGATGATTGCCTAGTGGCTACCATTCTCTATACATAATAGGGCGATTCATTTAAATAGATGGATATGTTCGAGTACTTATGCAAATCATATCCATGCTGAAAATCCCACGATTAAAATACGAATAGTCAATGAAACCCCATGCAGTTCAATGCCCTGAGCTTGATGGCCTACGTGCTTAACATCACTAATCCCAAAACATAGCTAATTTAGCCCATTTCGAATAGAAAACAATGTTTGTAATTTTAGGTAAACAGATACTACATAAATGCATATAAATTCCTGATTATCCACTAGCCGCCAACATTATTCGTTAGTTTAAAAAAAAACACTGATAACAAAGAATCATAAAAATTTAGACTGAAAATTTGTTAATTTGAAATTGTAAGCCACCCATCACGTCGAGATGTACCAAATTTCCACTGTGCAAATTTTTTTTGTAGCATATAGTTTTGCATTTATGTATGTAAAAAACATTCCCACAAGGTTACAAAAAAGTTAAAAAATGTAACCGCGACGCAAAAAGCTGCTGCAGCCGCTGAGTCAAGCAATCACAATCAATGACAATGGAGGGAATTTAGCTCACTTCACCTCATTCAACTTTACTCTAGAGCAGCTGTTTCACCAAATGCCAGGCGCTGCAAAAACAGCTGAGAGTATGAGTGCCGCTCATTCATCCACTCATACTGTTGCACATAATCATACATTTATAGTAGTTTTGGGGCTGGGTCGCCTTTGACTAACAGCAATACATAGAATGTGGTGATACTGGCCAGATTGTATTGTAGTATATTGAGAAACCACATGGTTTTCGATGACGGACTGAATGACGACGGACGGCATTGCCGGTTATAGCGTTACGCCAGCCAACACAACACAACACAACACATCGGCAATAGCCGATTCGGTTCAGCTGCGCTACTCAGCTGCTTGGCCCCGATCAAACTTGACGCTACGGCAGTCTAGTGAATATGGAAACAAAGGCTCATGGCATGATACAACAATACAACAACGGTTGTAAACATAACAAGTGGGGACGATTATAGAAAATAGCAGTGTCTTAATTTAGCCCACGCCACAGCATACATACATACATAGATGTTATTCTGCTTAGCAGCGACTTCGCGTGGTTGGCGCCCAAAGCGACACGCACGTCAACTTGGCCGTCGCCCCCACCGCCGCCTACACAAGCACGGCGATCATATGGCACGAAACGAATGTGATAAAAATTTGTTTCTCTATTACAGAACAGTTTATTCTCGCTTTGACTCTTAATAATAAAGATAAAAAAAAAGTTTTGTGCTCATCTAAGGGGTAGCGAGTTGTGTTATGTTACGGTTTTGGTATGAAAATCAAACTTATCTGAATATGATTAGGTTTTCTCTCTACTCAATTTAATACAGAGTTGAAATACAATTACTCGCATTACTCGGAACGCAGTGATATTTTTTACAATATTCATTTTTTATAAGGTTTTTAATAAAATTGTTCATACTATAAAATAAACCACATAAATTAAAGTTTCACATTTTCTGCAAAATTTACAAGAATTCAATAAATATCAACCAAACAAAAATTTACATTAAGTTTTTCCAACCGGTTGTTTCAAAACAAAATTAATTTTGTATTTATTGTCCACGTTATGCGTTTTTTCGGTTTGCTTTGAGAAAAATACAGTTTGAATGTTGGACAAGGCACTATCCTGAGAAATGGTTACACCAATACCAATAGTTTATTAAATCCATTCATACTTCTGTTTCGTTTGTAAACATAAAACAGCTGATCGACGGGTTAGATGCTACATGAAAAGTACATACATACATATGTATATATGTAAGTTATGTCGACCTATTATTTTTTTTGCTTGCAATATTAATAAAATAAGGCATCTATTACGCGAAACACTAAATACATATTTACATACATATGTATGTGTGTAAGTCGTTAGGTTAGTCTTGTAACAATAATATTATTTGTGTCAATCTAACTTTTGTATCGTAAAATTTTCTATAAAAACTCATTGTCAGTTTTTATATTCGAATCATCGAATGGATTGTCAAATTTTCTATACATTCTGGTTTTCGTGGTCATGGGAACTGATTTTTCATACCTTCTGATAGAAGTAGACTTTAACAATTGTTACGCAAAAAAACACGAACAAACCCCATGTACATATATTTTGTTTTGGTTCTAGTAACATCAAACCGTATAAATTCGCCTTACGTTCGTTATCGGAGATAAAGTTTAACTAAGTCCTGGGAGCTGACCTGCAAAGTACCCGTCATCGCCCGAAATTGAGGTCGCAAGAGATGAAATATGTAGGGGTTAAGATTATAATTTGGTTTGCCAATGGGGTGGCGAGGGGCAACGAGATTTGAATCCGGGGAACTCCCTGTGAAGCACGACTACAGCGGCCTGGATAAGGCAGAAGTAAGCCAAGACACAATTTTGGTAAATTCCACTGTTTGGTTGGAATGAAGTTTAAGAAGCTGTGAAGAGTCATATTTGCAACACACTGGCGCAAGGCAAAGGGTAAAATGAAAAAAATATGGAGCATGCACCCTCCAAAGTGCTAAATTTTTTAAATATACAAAAGTTAATCGTCACTATTACTGCCCACACCGCTGTTTGGGGTTTACGAATCAGCCGTTTACGTATTGTTTGCAGAATATTGTGAATGAAGTGCAATAAGAATTATCAAATTATACATAGAACTTTTGTTCTTTTTTTCTAAATATTTTCACTTCAAGGGAAGCGATTGAAGAATTACATCACTTAATTTTACGTGTCTTTTTGGTTTTCACTGCAGTTTGGCAGTTGTATTCGCAAACATACATAGGTCGCTAATAAAGTTTGCACAGATACAATGCATTGATACCCCTATTATGTAAGGATACTAGTGTATAATCGCTGGTTTACTTGCCATATGTGAATGTGAATTACGAGATTTCCAAAGAGTTCATAAGAGAAAGCACAAAAGATCTTTTCAGGCCGTAGCGTACATAAGTATAACAATTAAATAAATCGAATTACGAAATTAGTGTTCAGCGTTAAAATAAAACATAAGGAACACTTAACTGCGGGATTGTTTAGTAGCTTAAAATTTTCAAGAAATCTATACTACTTGAGAAAAACTTTAAAGATATTCATCCGTAAACGGGAAAGTCAAAAATTACCGCCATTGCTTTAGTCTAAAACACCTTTTCCTCAGACGCACAACCACACATAGTAGGTATAGTAAATGTTATGTTACATTGTAGATAATCACGCCATCTCCGGTCGTTTTCAGCTGATTTCTTTCTTAGCATTTTCGATTTTAAATAATGCACCATTAGTGGCTGACGTAAACTGCTTAAATACTATGAGTTTGTTTGCGAGAATGCACCATGTACCACCTTCGCAAATAACGCCAGTTTTTACATCCCACCAATTTCAGATTAGATAACGCCTGCGCGTTAAAGACAATATAAAAAAAATACAACAACAAGGGTTCACTAATGGCGCCCGCGAAGAAGTTTGTATGCCAGACATGTGCAAAGTTCAATAAGAAGCAAAGCCAAAAAGAGAAATGGAAATAACCAACTGTGAACTCACGATCGCTTACAGTAGAAACAGCTGATTTCATACATTGGTATGTACAATGCATATGGTATTATATATACATACATATGTACATATATATATATTAAAACGTACGCAGCTACATATGTATATACAATGTCATACATATAAACTTGCGTTTATAAATACATACATATGTACATATATACCTGCGTACGTGCACATCCAAACGCTGTTGTGGCAAATCAGCTGTTTTTACAAACGAATTAAAAACAGAAGTCGGCGAGAAAACATGCAAACACATAGATATTGTTTGTATAAATGTATATACTATATATATATATTTGTCGATATATATGTATGTATGCACGCCGATTTTCATTTACATTAGTATGCACATATACATATGTATATATAAAAAGCGAAAATGATATCAGCCGAATGAATGCGAATAAGTAAACCAAAAGCTATTTTCAGCTACGCTACAACGAACGGTTGGCGTGAAATAATGTACTACGATAATTTTTCCATCTAACACACATACATACACACACATTGTATATGTAAAAGGTTATGATGAACTTGTCCACGTAACGGTTATTTGTAATGCATAAATATGTAAATGAAGACGTCACAGACATAAACAAAGTTTGACATTCGCTGACTAACCGAGATACAATTGTTGAGCTGGATGATTTTAGACAAAATTAAGTAATACTCGTACATATGTACATGTTAACCGGGCATTCATTTCATTTGGCTTTGGCTAGATTAAAGCCCGGACATACTCGAAATTTATGGTTCATTCTTAATTTATGAGCAAATTACAATGAAATCAAGTAAGTCCGTCTTGTGAATAAATTAAGATGAAATGCGTATTTTATAATAAATCAAGAACGAAATCACGAACAAATCAGTGTCGGCTGTAAATTTTATCGATAATAATCGAAAAATGTGTACTCCCATAACCAAACTGTATTACGCATTTTGAAACGTTCTCACGACAGTCGGTTCTACGATACCGGAACGACCCGGATTTATATCCGGCCAAGGACTGTCATTTCAGCAGCATTCCCAAAAATTTTATGGGGAATGTTTTATGCTGTTACAACAACAACAACAATGCAATTTGAAATATTAGCATTTCACTCAACTGTTGAATTTAATAATGCCTCTGGAAGCAGTATTTCATTATCGTAAATTTAAACAAGGATATTATTGCAATAAAATTTAAATACATATATTAAAAATGTACACAATCTCTCACATTTTTTTCATCAAAGGAGTAAGCAACCCTGCGGCTACAGAGCAGTCGATACAAATTAGCAATGGCAAGTGTGGACGTAATTGGTTTATGCGAAGTAATTTGGACAAAAATAAGTAATTTACGTTGTAGTGAGACCGGCCTATTAAACTAGAAATACTCAGCTGATTGTGTGTAAAAGAAATAAACTATTAGGGGTATTTCACACCAAGGTTGTTATTTGTTTAAAATTTTGTTTTTGTAAATCTAACGAAGGTGGGCCGGTTACTTGGTAATGCAGCGATCAGCTGTTCGTAATTGTTTTCATTTGCAAGTTGTTAGTGGCGCGAAAAGTAAAATGCCTAATGAAAATGATTTTATTTTTTGAAATTTAACAAAGTGTTTTAACAGTGTTACCGAACTACCAAAGTAACTGGTGCCGTGTGAATACCACTAATATTTTAACAACGATATAACAAGTTCCGAATTATAAGCTGACAAGTATCGATAATATTGCATATTAAGAGATATCCATCTTTGGTATCGATAATGTTCTTCAACCCATATCGATATTGTCGACCAGCTTTGATGCGAAAGTAACCCCGAAAGTTTCCGGAAAACAGAAAATAAAAAATAAGAAAAATTTTTTTCAAACTGATCCGCCAACGAACCACTTTTGTGGGATTTGGCTCATTTTGAAACACCCAGACAGAGCAGCAGAATTTTGACGTCTATGGGTTAAGATCTTTCACTTGTATTTATTCATAATGATAGAGAAATCAATGCCGCCGTTCGCCGGTCATGTGCTAAAGCTAAGTAAAATGGGCATGCAAAATTGTTTGTATTTGATTTTTTTTTTTCATTATACAAGGCTGTCTCTATACCAGACATAAAAAGTAATTTTAGATGTTGTTTCATTCGTTTTTGAGTAAGGCGGCACTTACATATGTAAAATGGTAAAAAATACAAAAATAAGACAAGAAATTTCAATTTTTGGCGAAGTTTTTATCTGTCAAAGTTGTAAAATTTTCGAAAATCATAGTGCGAAATCCAAAATAACCCAAACTGGCCGCTTCCGGTTACTTTCGGGGTTAACCTCGTATATATTAGAAAAGTGTAGTTTTCATTTATTATAAAAAATAAATAAATATAGTACACATTTTGCAACGTTAATAACTAATAATTTTAAAAATTTTAATTTGGAAAATTCTAATACGTTATATCTAGCTTTCATCGAATCAAAAGTTTGAGCTTCCTACTGCGGTTGATTTTTATATAGGGTATACAATATTTGGAAACCGTTCGGTTGAGTGGAAGAAATAATGTGAAATAATACGATATTTAGAAACAAACGTTTAGGACTATGATAAATGTATGTTTATAAGAAATGGTTGTATATAAGAAACTGTAAATATATAAAATAAATTAAATTTTTCAATCGAAGGCGTGAACGCGAAACTTATTTCACGATAAGTATCTCGTTTCCGTAGAGTTATTTCTAGAATATACATATGTATGTACATACATAAGTATATTTAAGTGATAGCAATTAAGAATTGTAAACCAGGCAGGATGCCTCAGTAAGTAATTCCTTCTCATCGTTCACCAAATAGCTGGGGAAGTGTATGTATTTCTAATTGCTTGGAACTTAATAATTATGAATACACATTCATTTCACAAGAAACACTACTTGTAAGATTTCTATAAGTAACTTTAGCTGCATAAGTGCTGTTGTATATTTAACAAAAATAGTTACAATGCAGAAGCAAACTGCCCTCTCGATTATTAACAAACGCACATATTGTTTTACTGCACTCGTATCAGCTGATTTTACCAGCTGAGTCCCGAAACCGCGGTTAAGATGTCAACAATGCCGGCAATCGGTAAATATGTATGAACATAATCAAGGCAAAAACAAAAACCCGAAAACAAACACAAACACAAACACATAATAGGCGTTTTTTTTATATGTAGTAATCGTTTGTGTGATCGACTCGGCACTAGCGATAAACCGAAATTAAATTACATATGAACACTAATACATACTTATAAAACTACATGCATACACTCCCTCATTCAATATTTTTTTTGTAAATTTGTCTCGTGTTAAAGCATTCCCATTTGATCAGCTGATTAAAGTGTATATATGTATGTACATATGTACATAGCTATTTGATCAGTTGATTTCATATTTTTGTTCAGTTTCTCTTTTAGTTTTTTCCGCATTCATTATGCATAGATAATGTTTGAAAATTAATGACAGAAAATTGAGTGATAATTATGAAACGATTGTACACTACATGGTATATGAAAATTAGAATAAAAAGCTTTTTAAGAATTGTCGTTCAAATGTGTCTTTACGTAACTAATTTTTGAAAAGTATACATATTACATAACGAGAATAAGAATATAAACCAACCTTCTTGATTACATATGTAAATAGTGTTTTATAGAAGGTTTACTTTAAATTGAAATAAAAAGTGAGGTTAAATAACATAATTTCAGAATAAAAATAAATTATTAGAAATACAAATATTTTTGCCACTTAGTGACTCAATCAATTGACCACATGCTGATTTTGTTTTACATACTCACAATGTTTTTCTTGCTAATGTTTAATTTTTTTATAAATCTTTACTTCGTAATATAAAAAATTCACAAATTTTCGGTCTTTAAAATTTTCCACAAATTTACATTAAAATTTCAAACATTTTAACTAGAATTTTTGGAAAACATTTGGGTATCCAGTTCTGTAGCCCATTCAATCTTAGTATAACAATTTTTCAGATTTCTAGTTATGTCAAACTTGCACATTACTAAAAATTGATTTAGCAAAAAACTAATTAAAAAATTTGATATTTGGCTTTACATATATGCTTTATGTTATATTACTAACTGAAGTCTTATACACAATTAAGGAAACAAATTATCATGAAAAACATTGCGAATATTATACATACCAAAATCCAATATAATGCAGTTCGGCACATATGTTTATTAGATCATTCCATAACAGAAACCATATAAGTAAAAGTTTCGAACTTTGTGCGACATTCACAAAAATTCAACAAATTGAAAAATCAAATTGACAAGAGGTTTTCAAACTTTTTAATCAGATTTTTTGGCTTTGCAGTTTTGTGGTCAAATCAATTTCATTATAATAAGGTGCAAGTTTCAAGTGACTGATGGAGTTGCGCAATTCGTTCCATACAAAAAATAAAATATTGACAATTCGTTATATGTCATTTACCCAGCGCCTTTAAACCAAACCAAGTGTCTAGTCCAATTATAAGTCAGTAAACAAGCAGACCCCTGCTATGTCGCTGTGACCGGACATCGAAACCAGTCTATACATTCAGATATGGTTGAAAGAAAGGTCAGACTCCCCGACCAATTTCATTTTACAATTAAGACCCTTTTAGGTTGATGTTGTTGTTGTTGTTGTACCAGCATAAAACATTCCCCATAAAATTTTGGGGAATGCTGCTGAAGTGACAGTCCTTGGCCGGATATAGATCCGGGTCATTCTGGTATCGTAGAACCGACTGTCGTGGGAACGTCTTTTTAGGTCTTGAGTGTCGCCTGACTTTACGAATAAATGCGGGCCTGTATAAAAGGTATTATATAAAGTAGCCGATCTGCTGGATCTTTAAGAGCGGTAAGATTTTCTTGAAATTCAATGCAGTAGTCTGGAAATCAGATTTTTAGGTTGCCGGAGGGGTCCTCACAGAAAACACCTCCACCAACTCTTCCGCCATAAAGAATGCACCAACATGATTCTTGTTTCCTCGGCTAACCATATAATAATATAATAATTTGTGGTGTGTGTTTTGATGTTGTAACACAAATTGAGTGACCATCAGTTTTACGCCGACTCCGAACGGCAAATGATTTTTGTGAAAAGTTTCCTTTATTGCAGAAATACACTTGGAGGTTAGCTATTGACCGCCAGGAGCGAACGCTATTAGAAACATATTTTCTATAATTTTATATGTTACTTGTCCCGGACAGAATTGGAACACGAGACACACTGAATGAAGTGCACACACGCTACACACTGGGCTACGGCGGCCGACTAACCGGAGACTAACCTTAGTTGCATTCATATTTATTTGCATGAGTTATATTAGCTTAAAAAAACCAAATTGTCTGGAATTTTATAAGCAAAAAATAAAACTGAAAAAAAGAGAATTATTATTTTGCAAACAAAGAACTAAAAAAATAACTTATTTTCTGAGTAAAAAAAAACCTCAAATACTAACTATTATTTTTTAAGCAAAAAATAAAACTAAACAAATACATATAACTGTTATTTTTCTGAGCAATAAATAAAATAAAACAAATATCTATCATCATCATAAATCAGTGTTGGCCTGCTAGCTCGCTCTCTCTCTTTTAAATGGAAAAATGGTTCAACCCTTGTCATCAACGATTGGGTAAAATTAATTTCGAGATTTGATGAAATATATTTTTTTACTACTATTTTTATAGAACCAACCTTTGTTTAACTGTAAGGGGAAGTGATGCAAGCATTTTAAATCAATATTTTCGCGCTTATTACTTGCAAATATAACATGAAAAAATTTTAATTATCGAAACTGGTGCAGGTGGAGAGCATAAAAAACAATTCGCGGTTTGGTAAAGTAACAAAATAAAAAAGACACGCAATTTCTTCCAAATGATAATAACACCACACACCAACTTTTTTTCTTTCGCTCATTTTCTCTTCAAGTTTTACTCGCATCCATACTATCACTATGTATTTACTATCACAACGTACTATTTATTTAAGCGGTTGTTGAACTTTTGACCTTTCCCAGATGTCGGATTCGGATATGCAGCCATTATCTATACAGACTGACGTCCTCACATAAATACATACATACGTTCCACATACGCATGCATGGCGTTGGGCGGCGGCATTCATTTCGTTCGTCAAGATGCTGTGACTAAAACCGCAAAATCAGAACATCAACAGCTATATACTACTTAGAATACATTTAAGCAAGGGATGCTCCACACGATATTTTGAAAGAGAATGCGGGAGTTTCAGAATTCACCTACTATGTGCATCCAAAGAACCAAGGAAATGCATAGTTTCCATAAGGCAGTATTTACATATCCATATACATATGTAGTATATCTATTTATGCAGTATATACATATGTATATGTATATGTATGTATGCACTATGTCTGTATATACGCACTCGTATCGCACGCATTCAAATGCAATTACTAAAGAAGGGTCAAAGCTTCCACCCCTATGTAGGTAGGTAGCTTACATCACAGATGCTTTCCACTGTTATTGACTGCACACGCTGGCCAAGTTGAAAGCTGCACAAAGAAGTGTGCCGCAAAGCGCTACTGGAATATATCGATCCATTTTCCAACAACCCCCAAACAGCGTGAATGTCCATAAAATACTCGCATGTACATATGTATGTATCTATGTGTGGTTCTTTATAAAGGGAGAGCAAAAGCAAATGCCTTATACTAATATACTTATGTACATAGTATGTATATATTTACGAATTCATATGGCTTACGCTGCTCTAAAACCAGCACCATCAGCCCACATTACATTGCGCACGCATTCTAAACACCTAAATTGATTTTCATATGTGATTTGAAATGTGTAATTAGCCAACCACCTGCACGCCTAGCGCAACAAAATAGCTTACTAAAATCCACTATGAAAGGTAGTACGCATTATTCCAGAACTCAGCAACGAATCGAGGATTGGACTTTGTAGATATACTAAATAAACTTATAGGAAAGAAAATGCAACATACACACAACACATACATATGTACGTATGTTAAATACATTAAGTCCCACTTGCGAGAAAGCAGGTTATCTATTTACCTCAGAGTTTAACGGTTAAATTGATAAATTTGATGCACAACAGAATGTTGGTCATCAACTCAAAGCTAAAAACATAAATATTTAACCAAGGCGAATCCATACAAGGTGGTGTTATAAATACAACTACAAAATTCCAATGTATTTTGTTTTTATTTCTGCGTAAGAGTTGTAAAAATTTAAATACATTTTGTTTTTGCTTTTACGGCTTTTGAAAGCTCACACGCGAAAGCAAAAACAAAATACATGCAGGTGAATAAAAAAAAATCAAATCAGCTGCTCTTATGCCATCAACTTCTATAAATTCGCCTTGGTCTGGGCTATGAAATTACAAATTTAACTATGAGTACACTACGCGCCATTAAAAAAGCAACACTTCGGTTAAAATGTGCAGTAATTTTGGTACGCGATGCCTTTCCATTCTGGGTGGGTACAGTAGTCAGGGGAGTATGTTGGCAGACACGCGCGGTAGAGATTCTGATGGGTTTCTTTTGGCATTGTGCTTTCTAAGTTCTCCCATTTTCTTATTTTTATTCTAGTACACTTTGTGCTCGTGCTTTAAAATGTTGACGAAATAATTACCAAATGAATCATCAAATAGAATTGGCCACTTAAACGTCAGAAACCCCAAGAAAATCCGTAAACAAACCTTATCGTGTAAATGTCGGAAGATTTACGAAGACCAAAAAAACAGGGGAAAAGTTATCGTGTTAAAACCGCCTTAGGTCTGAATACCCGTTTCAGAAAATACAAAGTTAACAGCGCATTAAACATTTCCTTTGTTTCGTGATGGTCGAATTTGTCAATTGAATGGAATCGGGTTGTCAACTGGTGAATTTGGAATTTGTTGTCATATAAGCCCACCAACAGTAACTTAAAATGGCAATCAAGTGAAAGCAATCAAATTTCAGTTTGCCAGAAGATATCAACGCGAATGTTCAGATGCTTCGAACTTGCACTTGGTTATGTTTAAATTAAATTAATTATAAAACTGCATGCTATTTTTTTTAATTCCGACTAAAACCGTGTCAAAAATTGTAAGAACTTCAGACCTGGCCTAATCCTTCATTGATTTCGCTTTTTCAGTTGGCTCTTCATCTGTTTCCTTGTCATGCTTCCATGTTGTTACTACACAAAGCGGCGCAGTGCCTTTTGCAATTCTTTTATTTTTGAGCATTGCTTTACCTTAAAAATATTTATGTACCTACTATTAGCAAACATGCTTCTCTTATCAGCTGATCGGCTAGTAAAAAATGTTCAAGGCGAATTCATATAAGGTGATGTTGAGCATGCATCTGAGTGAATTCGCTTGCAGGACTGAATGTCAAAACTATGTGTTTGTTGTTAACACCACCTTGTAAGAATTCGCCTTGGAAATGTCACTACACATTTTACATCCGTAAAGAAAACGAAGTGTCAATAACTGACATCAAAATTTGTCGACAGTCTTTCCACTACCGCGTGTATTCAGCCCCGGTAACAAAACATTCATTTCATTATCGGTACAAAAACTAAACTGGCAACTGGTATTCTGTAAATTTAAATTTAATCGGGATTTTGTGATTTTTTCGATAAAAACTAAATGGAACTTTTGAAAAGCAACAATAAGATTTATATCTGTTGTTGTGAGTAAGATTGAATTTGATTAAAAAATAATGCAATAGTTTAAAGCAAATATCTCCTTGGTAGGTAAATTTTCCCATTGATTTTTTATGAGAAAAAATCCAAATAACGATTATTTTCGGTCGGTGAAATTAATTTTTATTTGTAACTTGCTTTTCCTTGCCCATTTTATATACGCTAAAAAAATTGTGTCCGCAAAGTGTGTTGTTGAATTCCACCACCACCACCCACTCTTGTGCGTTTGCGCAGTTGAACTCGGAGCTAAATGATTTCTTTAAATCTTATATTGACTATGCAAATATATCTCCATCAAACTACTTTGTTGTGTAAAAGGAACCAATTTTTTTAATGTCTATATTTTTCATCAACTGCAACAAATTTTTCGTGGCCAGCTACTCTCCCGGCGAACCAAATGACTGGGAGACCCAGGCAATAAATGTAGGACACTGCTGAGGATTTGGCGCGTAACATAGACGCTGGAAATCAGCAGAGCAGTACAGGTATACATATACAAAAACAAAACAAAAAGGTGAAGGTAAAAGTGGAACAGGAATTTCGCAAACTACATAGTATGCGGCATTTATTACTACAATAATATTCCAAGCGCGCCCTTATTTTACTCTAAACTACGAAAACTTATGATACGAGATGGTATATAGTATGTACATACATACAATGTATGTATTGTACAATTAAATTCATATATGGGCTAGTACTATGTGGTGTAGTGCAACGTAGTGTGGTGTGGTATAACTTACCTTACTCAACTTATCGCCTTCGTGGCGTGGTAGGAGCGCGCGTAAATTCTGAAAACCGGCATTGATGCTTTGCATTCGCCGTCGTTCGTTGCTATTGGCGATTTCTCGTCGCATACGCTTCTCACTCTCCAACAAGTTCTTGTTGCCGCCGTTGTTGGCAATATTACTGTTTGATGTGGTACCATCTCCGCCTCCCCCACTACCACTCTTTGTTGATGCACTGCTCGTATTCATGCCAGAATTTGAGTGGCGCGAACGCTGCGGGATTTGCGTTTCCACCTGATATTGAATGTATTCACCTCCGGAATCTTCTAATTGTAATCTGTGAAAAGAGCGTAGAAAAGTGAGTTGTTAGATAATGGAAAATTGTGAAAATTAATTTATATGCAAATATTAAGATTGATATTTCCATAAGCATATTAAAAAATGTTTGAATTGAACTGCTTATGAGATAAGTTAGAAACGAAAGATGCAATTAGATAATCACTTTGATTAAAGAGCAACCTGCTTTGTGTAGTGTGTGTGTGTGTGTAGGATGATCCCGGAAGGAGTTCGAGGATCGACATTCAGTTGATAGAACCCTTTTTTGCATAGAAAAAAATCGGATGTTCATGTGGTAGTCCATTGTATTAGCATTTATTATTTTAAATCACAACATATAATAGTAAGTTACTAAGAAAACACTGTGTGTTCATAACAAAATTATGCAATCAGCTGATTACTACCCCCTGAGAGTTTTTAAGAGACTCAGACTACGATCATTACGAAATTGTTACAAACTTCCACCTTGGGAAAAGTAGGAGGGTATAGGCTTCCAGACTATGGCAGGCATAGATTGACGGTATCAAAGAGGTGGGCGATTGGCCACGCCCTTAGTGTAATAGCTTTAAGACAGGCGAATCAATGCCTTAAAGATTGTAATAGTAATTTCGAACTTCGTCGTCGAATGTCTCAGCTCTCTTACGATTGTTTCTGAACATTTCCTTTCCAGACTGATTTGAGCGCACGATAAGATCGGCATACCAAGAAACTGCAAGGCTGTTGAACTGACTCGACAGAGTAACCATGAGGATTTGACTCCGGGGGCGGATTAGCGCGCACTAGACAAATATCAATA
Organism: Anomoia purmunda; assembly: GCA_951828415.1. Lineage (NCBI taxonomy): Eukaryota > Metazoa > Arthropoda > Insecta > Diptera > Tephritidae > Anomoia > Anomoia purmunda. The sequence continues at coordinate 85,607,587 of OX639994.1, forward strand.
CATGCAGAACTACAATGACCCTATGGCTGGTGGTGGAACTCCTGGTATGAGTGGTAACCAAACATTGTCCAATAGGAACTCTCACTCCGCATTCGCAGCTGTTTGGAGGATGACGAAGTGGAATCATCTTTTCGTATTCTCCTCAGATGCCCTGCTTTTGCAAGGCTGATATTCAAACACTTTGACTCTTATTATTTTCTATTATGAACTCGATGGACTTTTGATAAAACAAGTTTTCTTCAGAATTTTTACATTCAGGTCAATAAATCTTTATTCTCTTTGGTTCAAAACTTTTTGATACAACTTTTAGTAGGATTGAATTTTAGTTGGCGAATAAAAAATTAACACTCTCTAATTTCGTTAACCTGCACCGACAAAAAATTAACTCTTTACAACACCACGGCTGATTTCGAGATTGCTTTCGAGCATTTTCATTTGTTTGCAAGATAATTATTTTACTCTTAATGAACAATGCACCGGACCTAAAAACAAAATCCCACGCTATTGGCTAAGTAATTTGCGAATAACCCTGTTTAAGCTCAGCTTAGTTTCCTTACTCTTTGTTTATTATTATGAATACCAATTTTGGAGAAAAATGTAAGCTGAAATTAAAGATTTTACTTTGGTTTTCGGTAAATTTTCGATAAAAAAAATTGGAGGGTATCGCTGAAAGCAATTGGCTCTCAAAATGTTGCATGGAAATTGGCATAATTACGTATTAAAAGTCTGATTGACGAATGGGAGAGCGATTTAGGTATCGTGGGAACATAAGGCGACCATTCGAGGCCGGGACTTTTAATATAAAAACGTGCGTAGAATCCTACACCGCATATCTTCATCATAATCCTATGTAGTAGAGGGAAAAGATGGAGTAGCTCGTCCGAGTATACCGTGGCTAAAAAAAAGCAAAGTTGGCTCATACTCAGAAAAATATAATGGATGTAACCTTAAAGAATTCCGAAGGAATTTTACTGGTGGATCCGATTTGCGAGAAAAGGCAAAAATGCAGGCTATTATTTTAAGGGATAGAAATGTTAAAAATTGAGTTTATATTGAAAAATAATAGTGGTTTTAGATTTACTCTACATTTTATAGTTTAAGCCAGAAACTTTCGGACCTTACTACGTACATAATAAGTGCATGAATGAATGAATGATCATGAGGTGAAATGCGCAGGGTTGATTTTTTTCATTCGAAAGGTGTCCATGATCTGTCAAACATAAAAGGCATACACAATTGTCTTCTTCTTCATTGATAATTCATTCCATTTTTACAAAGCTTTTTGAACTTTTATTGGACTGCCAGCAAGGCGAATTCTTATAAGGTGATGTTATTAAACCAGCTGATGTCTTCTTCTTCTATTTTTCCTTTACCTTTACCTTTACCCATGAGATCACAAAAACGAAAACTAATTCCGTCCATTCTTCTCTTCTTTTTTATCGTTACAAAATAAAATTGAAAAGCGCGAGAGTGTGTGTGTGTTATGAATTCGCCTTGGCTACCAGCAACAACAAAATACACGCCAGATTCATATGTATTTTCTTTATTGCTGCTACCTGTTTAATGTGCCTTGTATTTTCCGAAACCTACATACATATGTTATAATTCGCTGAGTGAAAAAATAGGCAGGATGGATTATCAAAACTCCTGCAATTGCACAGTTCTCAGGCAAAATGATAAGAATACACATTGGAGTTTTGTTTTGAAATTTGAGAAGCATGGAGGTATGTATGTAAAAATTCGTGGTGGTGACATAAATATTTATATGCCACATAAAAACAAAATACGTACATACAAAGGCGCATACATACATATGTATGTATATACATATGTGCAAACAATATTTTTTTGTTTGTTTATTTTCTCGCGCTCATTCATAAATCTCATCGATTTCGTCGCATTCGTTGGCTGGCTCCTCGGCTGCCGTCACAAATTTCATTTCGTGTTTGCTGACATTGGAATGCAGTTTCATTCACCTCTGTTGTGGATTATTGCAGCTCGAAACTATGCACTTTGGATAAAAAATATTAAGATAAGCGAGTTGCAACATTTTTACTTAGCGCTTTGGTGTGTGTGTGTATGTGCGTATGAGTGTGTGTGTGTATGAATGCATGCATACATTTTTAGGTATATTTGTTTGTTTGTATGTATGTAAAAATCAACATGGTATTAAATTATGAAAGTTTATCGAAACGGTACTGTTCAATGTAGCAAACAATTCGACAAAAATGTACATAGTTACATATTAACCGTGTGAGCACGCCAATCATCTGAGAAGCCAACAAAACATTGAGACGTGCAAAATGACCTTAACAAATCTAAAAATAAACAAACTATTAACGAAGAAACTGATGACGTTGGTGTGACTAAGATGAAAATCGACGTCACTATGTACACATCGGATACTTATTCGCATACATAGTAAATACTGGCATACGCCCTGTAGAAAAATTGGAACATGGATGGAGGGGTACAGAAAATTGCGAAAAAGCTAAATTTCATCGTTCACATACCGCTCTAAACTAACTTTTCTGAGGTTATGAATTTTTCAAACCAGTCGTCAGTCGTTTGTTTGGCAAAAAAAAAAAAACTAGGACGATCTCGATTTTGTTTACTGATATTACGACGAGATACATTTCGCGAAGTTCAATTGTTGATGTCGAAGGTGGATTATATGTAAATTGAAACAAGGATCAAATAACGGGAGACGAAGATTTCGAAATGTTTGATAATAATAAAAACGGGCCATTTAACAAGCAAAATATTCCAAAAACCGAAAGTGAGTTTCTCGGAAGCAGATAAAAACTTCAATAACTGGATAAAATGGCATGCAAACAAACAATAACGATGCAAATCAGGTGGCATGCCTTGCCAATATGCGCACGGAAAGTCGAGAGCTGTTACAAATCGGTACAAAATTAATCAAGTTAATAAATAAATGATGAAAAAAATAAATTCATTGAAATAAATTGAGAGTGCTTATTATTGTATCTACATATGTATTGATTAGATTTAGAAAAACAATTAGAAAATTTAATAATTCGAAAAGGTTAATTACCCTTGGGAGATTTCGGTAACTTTTTCGAGATTTCCTACGTACAGTAGCTTAAGCAAAACTCGAAACCTTTTTTTATTATTGTTTGTTTATTGCTACTAATTCCCGTTAATTTTTGATATTTTGTTGTTTCTTGACGGTGTTACGCTTTTTCTTCAAAAAAAAAAAAAAAAAATTTGCTTATGTAATGAAATGGCCACAAAACTGCATATCCGAAAAGCTTATAAAGCTGATAAACAAGTTTTAATAACTTTTTAGTTTGTTTTTAAAACTTTTTAAATAAATGAATTATAACTCCACACCAGTCTTTTCAGACGTTGTGGTTTCCGAAATTGTGCAGGTTTTACTGGCGTTTGAGGCGTTAGATTTTGGCACTTCCATACGATAATATTCAGTCATGATATTTTTTCGCAGTTTACATTTTACCAAAGGTCGGTTCTATGAACGCAGTTGTTGGATGGGCGGGAATGCACAAGAAAAACTAAACAAAAGGAGGTAAATTAAAAACATATTCAATTTCTTCACCAAAATGGAAGGTTTTATTCATTTTTAAAAGATATATATATATATTGTACCGTTTTTCGTTACGACTCTTGCACTAAACTGCTTTGAGCCTTGTCCGTCGATTTTCAGCACTGCTTTACATTTTCAGTGCACTCATCGAATCAATTCAAAGGTGAATATCGACTCAACCGTGAAGATGAAGGACTTTAAACTCTTTAACCAATTTCTTGTATTTCTCCAGCAGAATCGTTCTTATTTTTCCTTCAGGGTACACAGTCGAACACACACACACACACACCCACGAAAAAGCACACTTGAGAGTGGTCTCTTCGGTGGGTGAGATGATGCGAAGTAATTCGATGTGAATACTGTTGTTACCGTCAGAATGGAATGCGGTTCAGCAACTCCATTGCAATGCACATTGTGTCGCATATTCGCGCATACACGTATACGGTTTTTCTGTATATTCTTTGGGGCACAGTTTTTCATGCTGATGTTTTGCACAAAAATCTATAGATGTGTCGTTTAATTGGTTTGTTTTTATTCTCTGTTTCTCACATGCTACTTCAAACAACTAATATGTATAAAAACTTCGACTAAATAGTTTGATTTCTGGCTTTTGAAATTCCAAAGCCAACGAAACCTGTTCGCAACGGCAACATCAATTAAATTACATACAAATTTACATACATACATACATGGATCTAAAGCACATTCTTATGTGCATCTAGATGTATTTACGGTTGGTACGGAACTTTTACCAACTCATTGAACGTTTTCGATGCAGCTCTACCATATTTAGATATTTGAAATATTTTAGGAGGATTTAAAGCAGTTAACGGTCAACATTTCTCTTTTCTTTGTTACTTTATTTTATATATAGGAATTAGTGATATCTCTTAGCTCTTAAATTATAAAAAAATTGATTCCATAATTTTTGAACTCAGAGCCAAAGTATTGGAAAAAGGCAACTACAGTCAACGCGGTAGAAACTATTGCTGCTATTTCAGAGATCACCTCACCTCCAACTCCAATACTTTCCAGATAAAAAAAACTGTACTTGAACTCAAAAATTATTGTTCATAAAATCAGGTCAAAATATGAATATATAATTTTCCCACTTGGTTTCCAGGATCTCTAACACTATTTATTGCTATAGTTGAAATTGTTCTCATTTTGTTGCTTTAAATAGACAGGCGTTGGAGGGTTACATTCTTTACAGTTTTGTAACGAGAGAAAAGTGTGGTCATTTCACAAAAATTAAACTTTTTTAACCAAAATTTTGTAGTATGAAGTGGTTTGTTGATTTTTGATATAAAAATTAATTTTGCCGCCAACACCGTCAACACAAACAAAGAAAAATTAAAATTTCAGCCAATTTCAGCTTGTGTCTTATTATACTAAATTTAAATGGACTACAAAGCTGGGTTCTTTACTTTTTTAAAATTCAGATTCATTTTGATGGAATTTTTTTTGGGAATTTGTGCAATTTTTTGGTTAATGTTTAAAATAAAATATATTTATATACATATAAAATAATAATATAAATTAAATTAAAAAAGTTAATATTGTCAAACTTATTAGTTTGAAACGCTACTATTTTCGTGAATACAGCTGTGTATACAGCTACGAGCATTGAAATAGTACCGTAACATATTGACAAGTTTTTGTAATGTACGCACTTGTCTTTATTGAATTTTTACTCAAAATATTGCTTAACTACAACAAAAAACACATGAATCAAAGCTTCAAAGTTAACTAAAAAAATTTGAAAAATTCCAAACAAATTTTCAATTGAATTTCAAATTTTTAGAAATTTTGTAATGGTGCCTGCAAGGTGATAACATATCAGGTGGTGTTATACGTACAAAAACAAAAAATTTACACTACTTGTTAACTTATTTTGTCAACATTTATACTTTTGGCGAATTTTCGCAGCTTTCAAATTTTTCTGTAGCCTCACACAGATAGTATTCAAAATTTTCTCGTAATTCTGCAAATTTTTAAAAGTAATAAGCTCGGAAAATATACATATATAGGGATCGGCAGTTTAAGTTATGTATGTACCTATTCAACAGTCCATATCTTTTTTTTGTGTGAAATTATTTTTTTAGGATTTGAAAGACAAAAATATGTAAAAATAATCAAACAATTAGGACATACATATGTATGTGCAATATATTTACTTCAGCTCGATGCGACCACCTTCTGACTTGACTATAGCTTTTAGAAATCGAGTTGCATTCTGCACAAGTGTGATTTTACGGGTATTTTGGAGCGTTCGCGTTGAATTATTGAATATCTGTTCAGGTATGCCCTGATATTGACATACATATTTGTTTGGCCACACATTACTCTCTTGCTTTGACGACAGAATAAATTTGATGTAATTATCATATGAGTAGTTTAACAAATACGACCGCTGTTTGGTTCAATTGCCAAGCAATGTAAAGGAATTTTGGGGAAAAAGAGCCTTTCGAAGTCAGCAAGAAGTTGCCACTTTCGATTGGACCATTAACAATTAATAGGAGAAATCTAGACAATAAAGAATATAACCAATGATATGAAAGATTTTTATTTAGCAACTAGAAAAGTGTGAGATAATATCAAAAATATGATTAATTTTTTCAATATACATTCATTTGTATTTAATGTGAATTTTTCTTCACTCCCATTGCAGCATTTACTTATGTATTTAATACAGCTACATATATTCATCTATAAGTTTTCGCAATAAGTGCAAAAATATTTATATACTATACACGTACGTTACATACAAAAATAAGTACGCACACAATTCGGTTGGAAATTGCAAATGATGACGCAAGCATTGACCTAATAAACAGGACAGTGGGAAGGCTACAAAGTCGTATGTATGTATGTATTTATCTAGATATATACCAATGTATGTATGTGCATATATACATATCTACAAATGTATGTAATAATACAAGTATTTCACAAATAAAATAAAATGGGCTCCCAACTCTTTTTTCGCTTTTCACCTGCGTTTGGGTAAAAATATGTATGTAGATATTAGTTTGAACTTCCTTTTTGTAAGGCATTCCTCTTTACTTGTGAATAATATTCGTTTACCTAATGAAAATAAATATTATACTTAATATATGTAGCATACATACATATGTATGTATGTAAATATCTATGCAGGTTAAGCGATTCTAAACTATTTTTCAACGAACCGTCAAACTTAATACGATAATACCTTTCAAACGAACAACATTAAAGGGTTAAAAAGGCTAGTTAGATAAAAAATTTCTATATTCATTTTTACAAATTTGTCGCACAATTTTATACAAACTTTATCTGTATGCCGCTTGTATCTTTATACATATATATCTAGTATATAAGTATATACAAACATATGTATGAATGTATGTATGTATGTATCTACAAGTGCCAGCAACGTAAACAAACTGAAACAGCTGCTCGAAACGGCAAACAAGGCGGAGAGGCCGCAACTGATACAACATGATTGGATGTGGGGATAGCAGCGCGCAGGTACAGTAAACAAAAAAATTGCAAAATGTAATTGGCTTCTCACGTCACGTATGCAGGTATTTGTGCTCTGTTCTCATTATAGATGAATTTGTATGTATATGCAGTATTTATGTACATATATACATACAGTCATTGGCAAAACTAAAGATACACATTTTTAAAATTCCCCAATAAATTTTTTTTTAATAAAGTAATCGCATGTACAGCATTTATTTTTGTAAGAAAGAAAATGCAGAACACCGTCAGCGAAAACAATTATAAAAATTAACAAAAAATTTAGGTACTTGGAACTTGCACTTTATTTTAGTAAAATTTCAGGCACTACGAAACTACATAAGTTTCTGAAAATTTTCTAAAAATTCGGATGTAAAAGTTTTGATGCAATTGTTTTTTAGTTTGTCGAATTTTCATAAACTTTCTAGAAAGTTTGAACCTTTAACTTACATGATTTTTGTTATAGACATAACTACATATAAAAATAAACTATTAAAACTAAATAAGGAAAGAATATATTGTCAAAACTTGTTGATACACTACTACGAGTACTACTTTTTTCGTGATCACAGGTGTACATACAGATATCACTTTTTTGAAACTAAAATCTACTTTGCAATGCGAGTTAGGTATGTCATATATGTATATGTAGATTTGCATACAATTACAGCCAAAATAATAATACTAGTAGTAGTGGCGAAAACTTCATCATTTAACTTCAGTTATTAATAAAAATATTGAAGAGCGCAGGAAAGAGTTCACTTTTTCAAAGCAAATAATATCCAAATAGCATTGTTGACAAACGCGAAATTTGCAATAACTTACAAAAAGTGGCAGAAAACTACAAATCAGCTGATTTTTTTACTATGCTGTCTTCTTAAAGAAATTGAAACGGATAATACTCCCTTGGAAAGAAAAAGGAAATTATAAATATGTAAGCACTAGCGAGTAGGGATCCAGAATCCGGATTAGCTTGTATTAAGCACGAGATCCCGAAAATAAAAAAATTCGGAATTGAAAGAATTAAAAACTTGTTTGTTATATATCTTGATTACAATAAAAGCTTTTAAATTTCCAAGAAAAATGCTTAAAATAATTTATACAATATTGTGTAAAAAAATTGTAAAAGCTTTATAATTAATATTTACATACTAATAAATGAACATTCATATATACATATGCATGTATATAGGAACGATTTTCCGATTTTTATTCCTCCTCAGAAAGAAAAAAAAACACAGAATTGACCTTAAGGAAAAATTGAAAAGAAAAATGTTAAAAGATTATACATACCATGTACATGGTAAAGTCGTTAGGCATCTTTCGAAAATATGTTTTTAAAAAAATTAACCTCATAAATACTTTGAAGGGTTAATGGGAAGGCTTTGGGCAGTTTCATAAATTACAGATTAGCTCCAGTCAGTGGTGCACACATAAAAATATTACGGTTTAATTTTAAGATTTGAGGCTCATCCAAGTGTCTAAAAATTCCGGTTGACTTTTTTTTTTTTTTTTTTTGAAATTTTGGTCTTACGTACTTTTTCCCATATAGTGGACGTACTTTATGTAAATATCTTCTGATTTAAAATTTTTTTGCACGCGTTAAATTAAGTGGCCGATAGAAAAATTACAAAAAAAAAAAAAAAAAAAAAAAAAAAAAAAAAAAAAAAATTTACAAACCCTCACAACTTGTTGTATCGTTCTCCTTCTGTTCGTGACCATAACCCAAAAAATACTATCCACAAGATATTTCAAAAAGAGATTTTTGTACTTTTGTTTTCCCCTAATTTGGACATTTTAATTTTGAAAATACATACATAGATATCCAGCTCAGCCCGGCTTCTTTATATTTTGTTTAAACAATTCATTTTAAATTTAGCACAGCTTATTCTAAGAGTTAATACCTGAATGCAATTATAAAATTTACAGAAATAATTTATATTGTACTATTGATACTAATATTTTGACCGCAGTTATATTTACTTATTGTATATACATATGTACATATGTAAATACAAACACAAATACTACACACTAGGTGGGCATGCATATATTTATTTAGGCAGATTCGATATAAATAATCATGTGCTTTTAATAAACAGACGAACGGGACATAGAAAAACAATGTTAACGACCACAACAAATACAAAACGTTATTGCACTTCGTGAGGAAACAGCAGGTAAATAATATTCGTACAATAGAAAACGCCATAAATTCCAAAACAAGCCGACATCCCGCTTTGTGAGTAAGACTAGCTTCGTGTTATCCGTCTAAACTTGCAGTTCACCTCTCCGTAACAAATCTTTACTGATGTCGGCCCCATCGGCCCACTTACATCGCCACTCCACATTAAAAAAAAAAAAACAACAGAGAGAGTATGAAAAACAGCAAAGCACTCTCTGGGTAGGTAAGAAGACTTCAAGTGAATTCCAAAGAGGTCGACGGCGCCGGTTTTGGAATGTGGTTGCCCAGCCGCTAGCCGCTAGCCGCCAGCCGCCAGCTACGACCAATGTCGATTTCATTAGTTGTTGGCCTCTTTATGCGCCAAAATGCCAATGAATCTCGCCAACAGCGTCATTCAGGCTTTCGCTGTGTTGGTGCAGGTCTACGGCATGAATGCAACCATGCAATTATTCTTCTGTAACAGCAATTTGCTCTCCCCAGAAGGTGGCTGGCGGCGGCATTCATGTTTCGTGTATATACGATACACGTTTCAGAATGAGCCTAGCATACTATGGCATTCCATACACCAACCGACGCTGATCGACCTCCATCCAGGCTGTTAGTAGCCAAACAAAAAAGCAGCATTTCCAATTGGCGGAGCGAATCAGCCGTTGCTTGGTAGGGGGCGGGGGGAGGCTGGTTTCCACATGAAGGCAGGCAAAACGGAAATTCGCGCACAGCTGTACACAATTGTAAAGTTGAAACGATTTAGAATCGAAATCGGAGAGTTTGTTCAGCTGATACATTAACGAATTGGTTAACAACTAACAGTAGTGGCATGCACATTTGTTATTTTTTTACACGAAGATTGAAAGAAATTAACACTGCACAAAAATATTGTACACAGAGATTTTTTTATTACAATATTTCTCATGCTTTGAATGAGAATTTTTTTCGGTAATTTTTTTACAAAACTATGATTTGTTGTAGGCGTATCAATCGGTATATTTAACTATGTTAATACAAGATTTTATATTAAAGTATGTTGTGAACTTACTAGCTAGCAACCATCATCTAAGACTTCTTAAGAGCGTTGGGGCTAGAGGTACTATAAAGAACGGAGGGCACAATGGATCGCAAGGTCGAAGTGCAAACCTCAATACCAATATCTATCTACATATCTATATAAAATGTACGTTGTGAACTTTTAGCAAGAGGAAGGAACGCATGGTGTGATATGTTGAACTCGGCCAAATGTTTGAAAAGTCGAATTTAATTTAATTATACACAAGTTATAGGAATTATTAAAATATGGGTGTCAAACGGTTCGTGTCGGCCAGGAGAAGGTTCGTACTTATGTATATTTTGGAGAGGGCTGCTACCTTCTTGAAAAGTTATATACAATTATACACAAGTTACATATGTACATATATGAAATAAGAAAATTTAATTAAATTATAAATAAGAATATAAAATATTAAAATATGAGTGTCAAACACCGACTCCGATCGAAATATTTGTGAGGTATTTTTTAATGTCACAAGCACACTCGGAGGTTTGACATAGTCTGCCGCGGCGCGAACGCAATTGGAAAAGAAAGTTTCCATCAGTTTTTTTGCCCCGCTTAAGATTTGAACCGGGGTCACACCGAATGAAAGCGTGCACAGTGATTCATGGATAAATGCATTTAGCTAAAATAGAAAATATTTCGTTCATAAATACATTTTAATTATCTTCGCCATTTAGATTTTTAAATTTTGTCATGGTATTTTTATTCGAACAACTATTGACAGTAATACCATATACCCCAGAATTGTGGTCACTAAAAGTGGTTACAATTTTCTATAACAACATAATCAAATTGCTAGAACTCTTGTTAATCGACTAATCGACTACCAGGCGTAAAACAGAAATTTTAAGAACTTAAAGTACATAATTATTTTCTTATATTTATTAAATTGTTCGGACTTTTTATTTATATCAATAAAAATTTGTATGAATTCACTTATTTATTAGGAAGATATTGAATACACAAATTAAGGCGACAGAAGTTATAGATCTGTGATCGGTGGAGGGGAAAATCCAACAACAGTTCACGCGGATTACTTGGTTCAACCTCCTAATAAATAAATGACTTTGGACTAGTAAAATCTATTGTTGTTTATGATTAATTACTTAAAAAAAAAAATTGTTTCTGATCGATTAGAAATTATTTATATAATCTGAATTTGAACTTCTTAAAGCTAATTATTTTGTGATGTCTGAAAAAAGTTAATCGTTCGACAACCAAGTCTTTACTTACATACATATATATAACACATTATGAAGATATAAATGTACATATGTATGTATGTAGGTAACTATCCTTTTATCAGAAATTATTATATGAAAGATTTCACAAAGTGTAATATATGTACATAAGTATTTACATACTACATCATTTTGAGTAGGTTCAATTTGCCAACTCAATGAATTATTAAATTGATATAACGAATATGATTTACTAATCAGGTTAACATAATCCGATCGTATTTAAATAAAACGCCCCCCTTTTGGGCGTAAGTGTGCTATTCATGTGTCCACGGCTGTATATACGCACCTAGTATGTGCAAATTATGTATGTATGTACATACATACATACATACATAGTTTCTTCAATGTATTGACATATGTATATTTGTATAAATGTTCCTACTCAATTTGTTTTTTTTTTGCCACGAAAACTTCTTTTGAACTCAGGGCATACATATGTATGCACATATTTAAAATTGGAACTATCTATGCTCATATTTTCTATTTAAATTTAAATACATACATATGTATGTACATATATGTATTTGCACATATGCATATGTAAATACTAGGTATGTACATGGGTAAGTATTTTATTTGGCACATCACAAAGTTATGTAAAGTATCAGCTTTTGATTTATTCGACTTCGAATAGTCGCAAAAAAACCTGACTTTTTCCAATCAGCTTTTTTATCGAATCGCAGCTGCGAACTCGTCACAACTCAATTCGGCATCAGCTGCTGTACTTTTGCGCCAACAACACGTTTCACAACGAATCACATGTATCTCGCCAATTCGACCGCCACTGTAAACAAAAAATCAGCCGTTTTCAATATGGACGCCAGAAGGTAACGCGTCACTTCATTTCCAGTGTGTGTGTGTTTGTGTCAACTAATTTGCCGCTCTCTCTGTAGTTCGCTCGTTGGAAGACAAGAATGCTGGCGCAGCGGCGATTGGAAGTTGCCTAGTGGCCAGCCTGAGAAATATACGGCGGCAAAAGTACTCGGCTATACGAGAACACCACATATCATCTGTTATTTTTGTACTGTGTTTGCTTTGTGGCCTTTTCGTCGTTGTGACGCGGCCGTTTTACTCTTTCAAACGCCCGATTTGCCGCATCCATATTATTTTCATTTTCAATTTTACGAGAATGTGCATACAAATAACAAAAATAACACACACATATGATAATGTTCCTATTTTTTTGTACCCCCAATGAATCAAATGGCAGCAACAAACGAACCAACTTCGCCTATTCCAATAGCCATCTGTGTGCGGTGGCCGCTGCGAAACATGTGTGCATGGGTGAGAGGTAAGCTCTCCGCTCTTTGTCACACCAATGCACAGGCACAGATGTTTTTCACCGCTTTGCTTTCGCTAATAAAAAGGCGACTGGCGGTACAGAAGGCCCAGTAGATACATATGTTTGCTTGTAAATATGTACATATGTATGTATGTATGTATATGTACATACATACATATATATGTACATATGATGTTGCATTGTCGCTTGAATGAACGAGTAGACAACGAACGACGGACACACATATATATTTATATAGGAAAAATCAATAACTAATGTGACACAAAGGTACAATGCTCATAAAATTAATTGCAATTCCTCAAAAAAAAAAAAACAAAAGTGTTTACGAAGTAATTTTATGCAAACTTACTGTAGCTCCTCGTCCAATTCCTCTGCGCTGTTGTATTCGGCGCTTTCCAAAATGACTTCCTCTGTCTTGATAGCAACGGGTACAGACATTTTTGTGGAACGAAATGTTTGAAATTTTTGTGCGAACTACTACAGCGATCTTTCTTTTTTCACTTACTTATTTTTCCTTTTATTTATACTTTATGTACACACAAGCACACTTTATTTTGCAAATTCTCAAAATTTCGCAAATAGACACGTGTTTTATATCTTCTCCAATATGTGTATACGTACATATATGTATATTTGTATGTGTATATATTTGCAATTGAAATTGTCTGGCTAGACGTTACTTTTCGGCGCCTTTTCTCACACCACTTTTGCACTGCGTAACGCCAACTTTTATTATCCTCCACTACGCACTTTAAACTTAGCTTTGGCTGTAATTTGATACGTGCACTCAAAGCGCCCTTTTTTCTATTTTTATTTTGTTTTAAAATTATTTGCAAAATGCAATAAGCAAAACGTCAAATCTAAAGCGCGCAATCACACGTAAAATTATTCCGTAAATGACGTTTGTCACCTTTTGCTGATTTTACCGGACTGCTAGTGATGTTTCTCTCAACGCTTCTCTGGGCGTCATTGGAAAGCAGCACAGAGCCGAATACCAAATCGTGATGCCAGACTGTTTCTAATTTGCCTTACTCTGTAAAAATTGATTGTTCTTGGCAGTGAACTTATTTAAGGAGCTAATTTTAATTTCCCAAAAGAAACCTTTTGTGTCGCAGTTAATGGCTCCTGTACTGTAGTACTCAACAACAAATGAGCGACAAAGAGTCACTTTGCTTGAATATTTTGTAAATCAAGAGAAAGAAAAACAAGCATGCAACTCATGGAATACTATCATTTTAAATGAATTCGCCCTGGCTGAGAACAAATGAAAGTGTCCCAATAAATAGCAGGTAATGAGAGAGCAAAGAAATTCGAAAGAAGAAAGTTTTGATTGTGGAAGTTTTGAAAGTGACAAAGAGTGGCCCGCGAACCCCAAAAATTTAGTATGAGAAATGCAAGGTAGTTAAATTAAAATTAACGTCTTTTGGGAGTGGGCGCAATTGAACGTGGCGTTATAAAAGTGAGATAATGAGAGACCATAGAAAAAATCCTAGAGAAGAGGAGGAAGAATCGAACATATGACAAAACGGCATATGTTTTAGAAATATTAATTAACACTTTGTTTCCCCTCTCCATGCCATTCGTGATAAAACTAATATATTCGGATTCTGTACAATTCGGAAACTATTTACAACTGTAAAAGAGGTTGAAGGACTTTACAAATTAAAATTGTAAGTAATGGATAGGTAAACAAATATAAAAATTGAACAAGTCCAGTATTCTCGTTAATCATAATATCATTTTTCGCAGATTTACATATATAAATTTTTTTTTTTCATGTTGTTTTAGCACCAAATATAAAAAGATATATTCCTTTAATTAATTTTGTTTTAAGCCTTTTATGCTATTTTATACAGCAAAAATAATCAATATGCACATACCTGTTAAAGCAATTTTTCACTGCTTTAACTTCAAATAAAATTCAAATATTGTATTTATATCAAATTTGGACTTAGTCAACAATTTGTTATTTTGGCTTAGTAGTAGCTTATTTATGAATAAAATCCAAAAACAACAAAAAAAAAACGTGAAGCTACATTTTAGAAATTATCCTTTATAAATATTTAACTAATGTTTGTAAAATAAATACTAGATTGTCTGCATTTTCCGACTTTTTACTATAATCTATATTCAGAGAAATTAAAAGTAGTTTTGAGTTCTTTACCCAAAGAATGTAGATTACGTAGAATTTATGCTCTTTGTTTTGCCATTATGAAAACGGTGCATAAGATGGCCTAAATTGAGGAATTTCGGATTGTGCAGAGAACTAATCCAGAGAAAAGTATACTTTAAAGTTCTTTGGGTAAGCTCCAAAATGTTCCCGGTGCTTGTCTTGGCTGCAAAAGGTGTATTTCTTTGTTAGTTCGGAGCGGAAAATGTAATAGAATGGAAGAGAGTTGAGATTTTTGGATGTTTTGTTATTCAACACTCTCTGGTGGTGAGTACTTGATCTCATGGTGAACTAGTTTTACGTGCATTTTTAACGTATAGCAGAGAACGTGTTTGTAAACGATCTCTGGCTTCGCTTACGATATCTGATAAATGCATTTACGTTTACTAACCGCCACCAGACGGCGCTCTTGAAACAAATGTTCGTGTCAGCGATTAGCAAGGCACGTGTTTTCCTGTTTCGAATATTCAAGTACGGAACCTTTCCACGGTTTCACATTGCAGTTTGCGGGTGTAAATTTACAGGGAGATCCATAAGAAATAAATAAATTAAGGCAGCACCGGGAGGAAATATAAGTATTTTAACTAGTTCGTTCTGTACCAGCTAATTTTTATTTATATATTTGGAGCCAAAGCGCCAAAACGTATGCAGCAGAAGGCAAAAAGGGGGTTTGACGTAATGGCAGAGAACTTACAAGTTCTCTGGTATTGGTTTTCATTCAGGCTAATTGGTTTAACTGGTTAAATTTCCAACGATTTGCATGCGAATTAAATCCTTTAGCAAAGAACGTACAGGGTGGGCCAAAAGAAACCAAGGGGTGTACAAGTTTAATAACTTTTTCGTTTATTAATTTTTTTTTATTTTTTCTTTCAGATTATATAGACAACACTTGGAGAATTTATAATTTTCTAATCTAAATTTTGCAGTTAAATTTCAAGAGTTGGCCAGAAATGAAATCAACTTTATTAAAAATTTGATTATGTATATTATATAATCTGAAAGAAAAAATAAAATAAATTAATAAACGAAAAAGTTATTAAACTCTTGGCCCACCCTGTAGAAGTAATCTTACTAGGTTAATTTGAACAAAGTAAAAGTCTCAAATATTTAACAAATGATGAAAACTTCGGAAAATTTCTATAAAAATTCAGATTTTTGTTTTCAAGTAGTTAAAATTAGCGTTGATTTTAAATTTTTTTTCTTGCTGCTGGAGTTAGCAAAAACAAACACCCGCCATTTTCTCGATCGAAATTAAAGCATTTCAGCCATAAAAATTTCTGTTTTCATTATTCCTAACATTTTTATTATTTATTTCTTCATCTGCGTAGTCGAACATTATTTTTTAAACTTTAGTTTACATTTTAGGAAATTTATTCATTGGAGACTGCTGCTCTCGCTACGAAATGAAACACGAAATATACGAATAAGCAGGTGATGGCATAAGAGCAGCTGATTTCATTTTTTTCTATTCACCTATGTACATGTATTTTGTTTTTGCTTTTGCGTATGAGCTTTCAAAAGCTCTAAAAGCCAAAACAAAATGTATTTAAATTTTGACAACTCTTACGCAGAAACAAAAACAAAATACATAGGAATTTTGTAGTTGTATTTATAACACCACGTTGTATGGATTCGCCTTGAAACAAAAACTAAATTAAGGCAAAGGCACATTACGCAGGTAGTAGCGTTAGGGCAACTATAAATCTTACCTTTTTTTTGTGTACTTGCCTTAAGAATCTGAAATGTTAATAAAAAGTCATACACAATTAAATCACATCGCACCAGATTAGAATATGAAGATGAGATACAAAATGTAAATAAAGTTTGGAGGTCCAGCGGCTTTTAAAAATGAAAAATTGTCTTTATTTATATAGTATGTATATATTTTCTTATTTTTAATAATAATAATATTTTGCCAATATAACCAAAAAATTAAGTTGAATATCTCTTTTCCAAAATATTTATAACTATTTTAATTACAATGTGTGCCAGAAAATGACGGCAGCCTCATTAAGTAAAATGGACATGTCAAAAGCTTGTTTACATTGCCTTAATCCATAAATTATCACTGCAACAATGGGACCAGATAAAAATCGAAATTAGTTTTTGTGATGTATATACGTTGGGGAAAAAGTTCTAATCGAAATATCCTTATAATCATTATAATAATTTGTTTCCTAGTGTATTACGAATGAAAACATAACAAGACAGATTGTCCTAGGTTCTCTTATTGAAACCAAACATTACCAAATATAGAGCTCCAAATGGGATTAAAATTACTATGCAGTTGGCGATAAATAAGCTACCTCTGCTAGGGCAGGCACCTTGACGTGATGCAGGGGCTTAATCTAATCACAAATCGGATCTGATCAGGAAGAGAACGATGACCAATAACTGCCACCTCCTAATCCAGGGTGTTATGCGACATCGTGCCCATTGGACGGATTGCACCCAGGAGGACAACCGGCTGTATTAGTACGCCGCCTTCTCGACACCGGGCCGCATCGAGGATTAACGGTGGCCTTACCGCGATAACGGGCGCTGGCGTGGAAAACTCTCGAAACCCCCAATTGGAACAGCTAGACCGTGAGTGTCGTCTTGGCGAGAAAGCGGTCGTACGAAAATGAAGACAACTAACAAATCTAAACATAATACAAATGAAAAGAAGGAAGACCAGTGCAAAACAGGGAGACAAGGTGGTGCCCTCCCGGAACAACTCTCCTCGCACAGGTAAACCTTTTCGCCGATCACGCTCGGGAAGAAAGTGATGGGTTCTCCACTAGCAGAGATGCGGCACGACGCCGGGAAATGACACCCAGTGGGCAAATAACCACGGGCAACGGGCGTGACAAACCTGTCGAGCAACGATCAGAGGGATCTTCTACCACGACTGTTGAGACACGATCAGACGGATCTGTTTCCAGGCATCCAGGTAGATCGTCGGGACTTTACAGGAACCGTTCGCCGGAATCCGGCCAAAGTAAAGCGCGAAGCTCGGAAGCTGGTTCGGCAACAAAGTGGTACTTGTGCTACCTCGAACAAGGCAAACCACCAGAGACCGCCAGAGAGATGGCGGTACTGAAAGCGAGCATGAACCACCACCCGTACCCGTTGAAGAGGAGAAGAGCACCCGCATTAGAGCGGTTGAGAGTAGCAGACAGGCCCACGCCCGCAGGCATCCCACGAAGCAAGACGTACACGCACCCGCGGATAAGCGGTGTGGCGGGCAGATTACCTCACAGACACCGAGCTCCAAACGACAGCGGGCGCACCCGCCTCCCCCATCATAGGGCTCGGCATAAACAAAGGTAGTAAAGGATCCAGTGGAACAGGGCAGGCCATCAGTTATTCAGACGCCCTAAAAGGCATCCGTTTAGCAGTATAGCCCGAATGTTACCCGTCGGCAACGCTGAGTTCCGAAGACCTTCCTAATCTGCAAGAGGCAATCATGGATGAGGTTTTTAAAGGGTGGACCTACCCGCTTTCCTTTTGTGGTTTGTACTTCCGCCCGGGGCTATTCCTTGTGGACTGTAAGGACGAAAGAACTGCTTCATGGCTAACGGAGGCAACACCGAAACTCTGGGCTTGGAAAGGTCCGAAGGTCTCCACAAAGAGGGGGGATGAGATACCCCGCACGCATACAGTTATGGTGTTGAAGCCGTTCAGCAGACTGAAGAGGGACGGCTTCTGGTTGAACTACAGGTTAAAGTTCGTCACAGTCAGGCCCTGGCGACCAAAGATCGCGGGCGAACCAGATACGGCGCCGGGAAAAGTGCAGGATGAAGAGGCGTCCATACAAACACCCCAACCATCCAAGGCACCGTCCAAGTCTCTTGTATTCCCGGCGTGTTTCCTGGAACCGACAAGGGCGGTTACTGAGGTAATGGAGGTTCCCACAACGCAAGAACTAATCGAAGGACACGACCTGGGGAGGCTCGAGCTCGACAGAGACAGCGAGAGCGAACTAAGGCTCTCGGATCAACCTCCACAACGCGAGAGCAGCTTCGGCTGTTATAGCTAGGAGGTTCACCTTGGAAGATCTGGGTATAATATTGACTCAGGAGCCGTGGGTTTACAGGTGAAGGGCCTAAGGAGTTAAACAGTAAGCTAATTTGGGATATCTCATCTGAAAGACCCAGAGCTTGTGTAATGCTTAAGGGCAATATTGATTACTTTTGCTTTACAGAGCACCTAATTCGGGACTTGGCAGCAGTTCAGGCAAGACTGGAGGTTATTTTTTTATTTTATTTATTTTCCAGGGGGCATTAGCACCATCCCCCCACCCGAGGTCCAACATCTAATCAAGTATTGTGAGGATGAAAAACTGCCCCTTACCATCGGATGTGACGCTAGCGAAGAATGGGGCAGCACCGACACCAACAAGAGGGGTGAGTCGTTACTAGAATACATACTAAGTAATGCTCTGGATATATGTAACGTTGAGCATACGCCGACGTTTGCCACCAGAACCGCAATAAACTGGCGGATAATCTGATGTCGGAATGGGAAGTTTCAATAGAACCCTCACTATCGGATCATAGAATCATCCTTTTTAATCTGAAAGTTAAGTCAAGCGCGGGTAACTCCATGAGAAACACCAGGAGAGCAGACTGGGAGAAATGTAGCAACCTAGTTAACTTAAACTTATCTAGTATAGAACACACTCGTAGGGAAACGAATTGTATGGAGTTAGGATGCAGGGTATATCCGAAAGGGTAAAACCAAAACCCATTGGTGGTCTCAGTATCTCTCTTCCCTTAGGAAAACGGAAGCTATTCAACAAACCTAAACGCATCAGATGCAGCAAGACTTTACAGAGCTCTAGCTAAAGAGAAAATAGAGACTAAACAAGCCATTAAACTACCGGATGGTACGTATACCGCTAGTAAAGAGGAAAGAGCGCTGGCTCTGCTGTCGACTCACTTCCCGGATGCCTCCATAACTGACATGGAGCTTTGGACACGGGAATCGAGACCATCGCAAGCTGACTGGGTGGTGGCTAAAAGTATATTTACCCAACATTCAGTGAGGTGGGTCATGAACTCGTTTGAACGTTATAAGTTTCCGGGAGTTGATGACACACTGCCGGTGATGTTACAGTATGAGGGATTCGTTGGCTCTCACTTACATTCCAGTGGTGTGGAGGAGGGCTAAGGTAAGTTTAATACCTAAGGTAGGAAAAAGGGATGACTCGCTGGCGAAGTCCTTTAGACCAATCAGATTAATCTCCTTTGCACTCAAAACAATGGAGAAGATCATTGATAATGAGATTAGGTCAAAAACTCTGCGGAGGGAACCACTTCACCCCAGTCAGCATGTTTACAGGGCGAATGATCTACGGTTAACGCTCTGTACCAAATGACGACGAAGAGACCGTGCCTTTCTGGGAGTAGAAGGAGGCTTTGACCACGACTCGCATACAGGAGTATGTTAAGCGCTGACCAAAAGAAACGTGCAACCATCCATATGCAATTGGATAGGGATGCCCACAAGGGGGAGTAATCTTTCCTCTTCTGTGGAGCCTGGTAGTGGAGGAACTGCTTCATCAGTTGCTAACTCACAATAGAATTCGCTCCAGTCCCCGAAAATAAATATTGATTAAGTTATCAATGAGGTTTTATCTTACAACACTGACCCAGCAGTCACATTTTAGTGATTTTTTAAGTTTTACTGTGAAGAATGATCCTAATGCTAGTGGATTACGGATTACGGTGATTGCGAAAGACGGTAACAACGTTATTGCAGATCTTGACGTACGTATGAGGAAAATTAGCATCATCATCGAAAATAATTTTTTTGCAAATTGTATCTTATAAAAAACATGCACTTAACACATGACGCAAAGGAGCTAGTCAGTTTCGAAATGTTTTGTTCCATACACGTAACAATGTAATGTAGTGAAGAAAATGAAACCAACGCAAATAAATTTTTGTTTTTTGAGAGGCTTTATATGTAAATGAAAATTCTCACAAACAACATTATGTGCGGTAATAAAATAAAATTTATAGCCTCTACTGTTGACATTCATTTTATGAGCGTACACATACATACACAAACACATATAGACAAAGATGGACCTGCATACGCGGCTAGTAGCTGATTCGCGTCCATTTCCTATGTTTGAGCCTACTGCACGTTTCATTGAAAAACAAACATCGAAATTATCGTTAGCATCCTTTTAGTCCAAATGGATTTTTGGCAAAATGGCTGCCTATTTGCAATTCTGCTGATTTTGCTGAACTGGACGGAACTCATAAATACAATAAATCGCCGCAATGCACGAAGCGAACGGTGTGGACGCTAGTTACATTCGCTGTTATATAGTTGTGGCAATTGAACGCCATAAAAAGAAATGTAATCTTAAAAAACAGCCTCAACAAGAAGATAGCAGCGTCTATAATATCAACGCAGCGATAGTTAGTATACAAGCTATGTATAGAAAAACAATTTGCAATTTCCATAATATTAGCATTTCAATTCAGCGTTTTTTGCTATCGATATTATCTCTCTGCAGTTAAATGTGCGGTGAAAGTTGATTTGATGAGAAGTAAAAATTTATTGGTTTTTTAAATCACACACATACATAAGTACACATGAACGGGCTCTATATAGCGGTTTATTGAAGAAAAACTTCTTGAGCGGCATGAGAGTGACTTTTTACATCGCGTAACGCAAGTCGCGTCGATATCGCATAAAGAAGTCACAACATGACGTTTATATGATGATAAGATGATTCCACCTCGTGGTCCTCCATTTACTTACATTCTTACTTAATTGGCGCTATAGCTGCTAAAGCGATTTTGGCCGAACTTCTTCTACAATTTTTGTGTGCGCGTCTTAATGTTGTAACACCGAACGGCTAATGGTTTTTTTTTTGTGAGAAGTTTTTTTCATGGCAGAAATACACTCGGAGGTTTACCATTTTACCATTGCCTGCCGTCCTCCATATACATAGCTGCGGCAAAAAGGGAGACTATATTGAACCTAACCGCATGAATACCTATCGGTCTGTGTTCGGTCAGAACTCTTACGAGGATGAAGAGTTCGCTTAGTTAGCGTAGCTGATTCGACCGGCCAGAGGGTTCTTGCAATTCTGCATATTTTAGTAGTTGCCCAGCGCTCGCTGAGCCGACATAGAGCCCATCTGTCCAATAGAAGTCCGTAGGCGGCTAGAGGAGCTCCCACCCTTTCCCTGCTAGGAGTAATGACTTCGAGGGTACCCTGACGAGCGAGCTTATCAGCCATGCAGTCCAATATCAAAGTATTCAGAGCCTCTCACGGCTTTCATTCTTATCAACGGCTTCTGCCACTGTACTCATAAGATCGTTGAAATGTTATGGGTATCGGGAGTTCAAATTTGCCTATCCCAGATTTTCAATTCAATCTTTGTAATTTGCATTCCTTAAAAAATCCATATCTATAGGCTAAAAAATATTTAGGAATATTAAGAAGCTGCTCTAGTCTATCGCTTGCCAAAACGTGTGGCCTGCTAATGTCGTCACAACATTAAAAAGCATAGGTACTACAATAGGGGGGTTTCAATTGCCGTGGACAATTATTAGCGGCTATGAATTTTTGGTCCCCTACCTACTTGATCTGCTGATTATTATTAAGTGAATGATGCCAAGTCAATATGCCAAGCGACACGGAAGAGCACCATATCCAAAGATAACAACATTATAAGCGAAATTAGTGTTAACAATGAATAATGAAATTAAATTCTTTTTTATATAAGTATTTATTTAATACAGGTTTATCAAGCCTAGCTTATTTATAGTTCTTAAAATATACTATTAGTTATTAAAATGAGCGAAAAACCAGGTGGCTGAATTCAAATCATATTATCATTATGATTGCACAGTTCGGCTGTGAGATATGTACGAGTAAGAGACGTCAGGATTTGAACCCTGGACCCACCGAATGAAGCGTACACAAGGTACACACTCGGCTACGGCTTCCCGACGATTACACGCGGGCTTTCGGTTCTCAGATGCGGCCGTTTTTGCTTATTAACATAGCCGCTTATATGAATATGTGCTTCATCAGAAAAGATGATTTTTCGAGTGCCTTCAATTGCTGAGTTAACTCGACTTCATAAACGAATAATGCGAGGTCTTTGCGCAAAATCTCCATTACGCTGGTGCGTGAAATGTTAATATCTATGGGGAGCCGATGACCCAGGACTGGGACACACACTCGGCTACGGCAGCCACATTTTCGGCAGTGCACAACGAACGACTGAGAGGGCCGTGAAAGATGAAGTGTGAGATATAAGTATGTACTATATTTTTCCACTTTTTTCAAACAAAAAATCCTCTCGAACCATACCACAATTCTGTGAAATTGCCCTTATTCTTTACATATGTATTTCTAACAAATGCTTCAAAATTATAAAACCCAAATGGTTTAGCTTAGTAATATAATAAGTTAATTTCCCTTTTTTTATTTACTAATGAATCCTAAGCACTGGCAGTTACTGCTCCTTCATTCTAAGTAAAATAAAAATTGATTGTTATTTTTCATATATTAAATAAAATAAAATAAATGTATTTACTAGTTCTATTTTCTGTATCTTTATCTTCGAATTGTATGCAAAAGAACTACTCAAATATTCATTTCTATCTAGCCACAATAAATTGCTATTGCCGAAACGCCGACTGTCCATTTTTTCCCGATATGTTACCGGTGAATCCAAAGATATTGCTGATTTGTAGCCATTTTTATGCTGGACGTTAGAGAAATATTCCACTCAGCGATGTTCCTAGAAGAGAAAGTATTCGTAGCGGCATGGCAGTGGTTGTTGAATTACGGAGGGTCGTTTTTTACCAGCAAGTGGCAATAATAATAAAAATAACGATACCAGCAATAAAGATGATTTGAGTGTCGGCGCTGGGTTTTTTACGTACTTGTATCTCTTACTTAGCATACCGTTTTCCAAATAACCACCCTCGCCTCGATAAGGGCGCTGCTACCCCATTTTTTATATACATCTGTATACACATTCATTTACAGATTAAGGCTGATATACATACATATGTACATAGAAGCGTGTGTATGTATGTAAATATCACCACATGAAGCCAAATGCATGCTGAGACTTACCAAATTTGCGTAGAAAAAGCTGTGGCAGGGAAATCGCTTAGTGTTGGCAGGCTTATGAGAAAATGAATACATGCACACATACATCTATGTACGTTTATTATTCGCATATGCATATGTATGATGTGATTGCATTTACGACTGCACACATATAGAAACAAATAAAACTTCAAAATGAATTTTTGTAAGCGCGTGGCCGTAGTAAAAAGAAATACAACTTGATTTGAATCTTTTCTGCAAAAAGTGGGTTTATTTGACCACAATTTTATTTTTAAGGAGTTATAAAACACTGTCAGACAAATTAAAAATAAAACGCAAAGCAGACGCGAACCAAAAATTTTTGCTTTTCATGATAGCTTTAACTAAATATTTAAAAATAAATGCTTGAGTTGGCACAGCGAAATTACGCACAAATTTAAAATTTAAAATTAAAATTTTCAAATTGGGGGGCTTTTGGTGTTCAACCAAACACCCACACGAATGTATTTGTCATTCATCTAAAATTTAATTTATTTAAAGCTCTAAATAGGGGTTTAGAGTACCTACGTAAGAAAATGTTTGTAGGTAAAAATGGGTTCATTTTTATTCAAAATATTCTCCAGTATTAATCAAACACTTTTACATAACCTCAAATCTATTGATGAAGAATTTTTACCACATTGAAATCGGCACCTAAACAAAAATGTCGAGCATCCATTATAAAGTATGGAGAAAAAAAAAAGATAAAAACAAATTTTTGGAAAAAACAACAATGGCAGAAGTTATAGCAATATCGGAGATCACCACTTCTTTTCATCAGACTTCAAAATAACAGTGCATATACATACGTTAGGTTAAGACACAAATTTTCTACATACATCCATATGTAGGTATGAAAAAAATATAAGGAGTAGTTACAACATCTACAGTTTTTATAACATTTTCGAAAAGTACCACTGCAGTAAAAATTGTATGTCAGGCATTTTTGAGGAATTTTGATGATTTTTTACTCAGATGCAAGAGATATCCGTAATTTTCAGATATTACTTTTGTAACGGTTTTTAGCATTGGTGGAATGTGTGCATCGTGCTGCACGCTAATCGAAAGCAATCGAAGACTCTGTAATATACCAGTAGATGCGCGACACGATTGCTCCTGTACTTTTGTCCCGTTCTGCACTTTTTGTCCCGTTCATACCAAATTTAGAGACACATTTGTAAATCTTTGCGCTGGTTGATGTAGAGAGTATAAATTTACCTCCTTACCTAATTGGCGGTATAATAGGCTGGGTCCTATTCAATTTAACATATCACGCCAGTCTATTTTTTCTAACTGCCGAAAACTGGAAATTGGAACTGGGGGTTTCCGCGTTGAATACTTTCAGGCCTGGAGCGGTTTTATCTAGACGCACCATGACAGACATTTCTATGTCGCGGTACAGCTCATCGTTCCATCATTTGCGGTATTCGTAGAATCTTTCTCTAGCACACTCCATCACATCCGATGCTATTAGCGTCCATTGTTCTGCGTCATACAATAGCGCGGGCATGATGAAGGACGTAAGCAGAGACATAATTAGTATTAGAGAAAAATCAAAGGCAATCGAAAATTATTATCTCTTGAAATACGAAACCTTTTAAGTTTATTTCGAGTCTAGTTTTGGCCTAGTTTGGGATCATTTTGACCAGAAACACGCAAGTAACTAGACGTTGTCATTGGTGATAGAAAATTATACTCGTTGCATTACCCTGCAATATCAAAGCACTAGGCGAAATTCCACTCTCCCTGTGCATTACCATCAAGAATGATAGAATATGGTATTCAATAAACCGTTCATTACCTTAGCATGATACAAATATTTATAACGTACTATCGTTCGCTCAATTCGTCTGCCATAAGCCTACTTTAGCCTCAACAACTTTCTAAAATTTATAAACTTTGCAAGATAATATAACCTAAAACCGTTTGAAACCCTTTTGTAGTATATTTTGCAAAATCAGCTTTATTAGAAAATTTTCGGCAATGTGCTTCTATAAAAAGTAATACAATATAAATTAAAATATAATTTTCAACAAAGTTCCGGCTCATAATTTATATGATTTCCTTTTTTAAAAAAATGTTTTTGTTTGCTGTTTTTTTGATATTCATATGTTTTCCATAGTAGTTCATTACGTATCTAATCATAAATTCTCGGTGCGCCAAATATGTTTGCTGGGATATTTCTCTGGCTTGAGTGAAAATTAAAATAAACAAATGGAATTACAGTGAGAGAAATTTTTTAAAATGCCAGCAAGCGTCAAAATTTCTAAAGCTGGTGCTCAACGGTTGTACCTTATTAATATCTTTATCATGTTACCTTAAATAAGTTCGATACTAAGTTCCAAGTTCGTAACGGGTGTGCATCAACCGCTTTTTAATAAATTATTTTCAATTAATTAATAGTATTACGGAGGAATAAAATGTTTAATATCGAAAATATTTTGGAAAAGGTTGCCCCTAGTTAAAAAATTAAATCAAAATAATGAATAAAATAAGTGAAATACTCAAATACTGGAGCGAAACGAAGGAGGATTATATGAAAATATTTTCGGTTGGGGGCTGCCACCTGTTTAAAAGCTTTAATAAAAAATAAGATAAATACTATTATATGATGTCCAATTAAAAAGTTTTAAAAAACTTTAATTTCGACAGTATTTTGAAGAATTTTGTTTTCCGCCTGCTTGAATAAATAAATTCAATTGAAGAAATAACAAAAAAAGTTTAAGAAATCTTTGCCATGTTTTGGAAAAATTAAATTCAATTAACTAAATAACATGAATTAAATACTCCAATACGGGTGTACAAATAAGAAACTATCGATAGTTTCCGAGTTTTTTTACTTATACCTTGAGATCATACTAATAATTTTTGTTATTTTAGTAGCTACAACTTATAAACCAAAGAATATGAAATTGGCATTAACCAACCACAATAGTTACTTAAGCATACCAGTATACGTCTATGATAAAAATACAGTCACCCGTTTTGGCTATTTATTTTATTTTATTTTATTTTTTGAAATTGATTTTAAATTATGTAGGGGTTTTTTTTTTAATATGGCTCGGTGTTAAACAAAATCCCTAGTAATCCAAATTTAAAACTTCTTACGAAAGTCGGCAAAGTTTTCTTAAAATTGTCACTGTGCTTTCAGAAATAATAGAAAATTTTAAAGTGCCTACCTACATACATATATACTAATACAATTTAGTACATTAAAGTAAAAGTATATAAAATGCTATTAATTTTTGGTAGTTTAATTTTTTTGATTGTGCTAAACATTTCGTTATATAAAAAATGCTAACCATCGTTCGTAAAAAAACTTCAAACTTACACTGAACTGTGAACGTTTTGATGAAAATTAGCGCGCTTATTGTTGTTATTTGAAAATTAGTTTGAATAAATAAAATGAAAAAAAAGCCTAAAATGGATGACCGTATGACTTTTGGTATATTTTGGCAATAAATGGTAATTTTACTTACTAAATACTTTTACCCTCTTGATGAACGAGAAGATCAAAACTAACTATTACACATCCTTACAGTTCTACGTTCTTCGGCCAATTCCATATAAATAGTGTGGAAATATTTCAAGACTATCGATATTGCATAAAAACCATCGATAGTTTTTTTAAAATGGTAATGAAAGTTTTTAAAAATGAAAACTATCGATTGTTTTTCCAGCTCTAGCTAAGGTTCGAAAATTTTCACAATCGAACTTGTTCTGAGCCTGAAATTAATGGCACAAACTTGTTCAGGTTCTGCGTGTAGAGCAGGGAATTTAACATTATTAACGGTATATTATTCTCGTTGCATTACCTTGAACTGTCGCCGAATCGGCTGAAATAATCCTATTTTTTGGAACATGCCACCTGTGCAATACCATAGGCCAGTCCATCACCAGTTAGAGAGCTCGAGCAGGAAGCACTTAGCACTTATAGTATATCATATAAACTGGTTCTCTATTGAACACGTCTAGAACAGCACATTGGCCGGGTAGTGAACATTCGACCATTCGACCAATATATGTCTCCGATACAGCTCCAACAGCAAGGTCGAGAATGTTTAGTCTAGTGAGAATATCTAGTCGAAATTAGTGAGGGTTCAGCTCTCGCATGCAAGAGACAGCTGGGACTTTGGTTCTTCTTGGTGAGAGACCTCAAGAAGATCTCCGACTGTACAATGAACAAGATCAATAGTGTAATTTACAAATACAATTGGTTTGCATAATGACAGTCCCGATAGCAGGGAAAATTTAAGATTCGTATCAAAATGTCAAAGTTTTTAAAAATGAAAACTATCGATAGGCTATCGATTGTTTTTCCAGCTCTAGCTAAGGTTCGAAAATTTTCACAATCGAACTTGTTCTGAACCTGAAATTAATGGCACGAACTTGGCAATCCATGCGCAAATTGGATCCTAGGCGGGTGGTCTAGGCAATGCTACTACCAACCAACTAACCACCTAAAGAGACCAGTTCAGTGCAACTACAGAAGGAATGGCAAGTTATAACAAGTTGGTTCCCGGCTGAGTATGTAAATCGGTTATATGTTAGCCATTTATGTTTGTATGTATGCATTATATATGTAGGAGAGGAATGGGAGTGTTTGCGGCAGGATAATCGCTTTGCTTATATTCGCTATAGTTTTCCACTGGGATGTTGTTAGCATGTGCTCAGCAGGCATGAGCTTGCATAATAAATTCAAAGCTAAACCACTTAACTCGCCCCACATTTCGCTGCTTGTTGTGTTCTGCGTACGAATTTCCCTCACAGGGTGTCATGATGGATGATGGAGCAATTGTCGAGTACGGCATAGACAGCCAGGCAATAGTCTGAACGGTCATCCATCCGCCCATTTTATCTCAAAATAAACGTCATTTTTCATCAGTTTCACAAAAGTACAACGAAATTTCGCAGACTGAACAATAGAATGAATCTGCATGAAGCTAAGAATCCTAACATGCCTACAGCTATACAGATATAAAATGCGATTGTGTGATTGTGCGTGGATGGGACATTTTTTTTTTTTGAATAGCTTTCTTCTTCGTATTTTCTATTCAAAAATAGAATTTGAATTACCCATATACTATAGTTATATGATGTTAGAGAAAAAATGGCATACACTTGGCAAATGTCAGCAACATTACTTATTTACTTACTTCATCTACGCTTTATGGAAATTAGAGTGACCAGACACTTTGGTAGTGACGTAAAATGTTCAAAAGGTGTGTAATTCGTTGATTTCAACTATGATTGATGATTGCCTTTTGATGATTGTATGTGTGTATATTAAGCTATTTGACTTGAATAAGTAGATGCTAACATATATGATTTTTTTTTTCAATTCTTCATATAACTATTAAACGAATATATCGCTACTTTAATATGAACAGCTCAATGGAATTGAGTATACATTTAATTTATACAACAATTTTTATAGCTTTTTCAACTTCATAATCTCAAATTTTCAGCAAATGAAAGACATATGTATGTAGCTAAGATCTACGAGTGGCCGCAAAAAAAGCGGTTTATACAAATATCTGCATTCCTGCGCCACCTAGCGAATACATTTCTTGCACATCTTTTTTTTAACATTGTAAATAATACTGGGTCGCGAAAAAAAGTTAGCCATTACCTCCCTGTTTGAAAGCTTACAGTGTGTTTCGTAAAATAGAATTGTCGCAGTAGGCAGAATAAGATAACTAACTCAACCAACAAAGCAGTAAATTTTAAAGTACAGTCGAACTCCTCAATAACGAAGTCGTCGGGACCGGTGAAAAAGTTCGTTATAGAGAGGGCTTCGTTATAGAGAGGTCATACGAAATTTCATGTCTTTATGTTCCAAGCCTATTTAATGAAACATTGATTCATTTTATTTGTTTTATTTGTTTTTATTTCTTACATTTTAAAAAGAAGACCTTAATAAAAGGTCAAAAAGATTATAAGGATTATTCAGGTATGAAAAAATTGTCGACTGTAGTTTGTTTAGCTGTTTGAGCCTTTTCCTTATCAATAAATGCTTCTAAGGAATTAATTTTATTAAATATAATGTCGGGTACATCGCTCCGTGATTCAACAAATGTTAATAGAGTTTGTAATGCTGCACGCGTTTCGGAGAATGATGGAACTCTAATATATTTTTGTGCATTATAACAACTATGTACTTTTTAGCTCTTCGCTAAATTCGTTATAGAGGAGTTATTTGCTATGGGAAACTCCATTTATGTATAACAAAAGAATTTGTTACAGAGAGGAATTCGCTATAGAGAAGTTCGTTATAGAGAGGTCTAAATATATGAATAAATTGTGAAAATCGTAGTGTTTCAAAAAAAAATTCGTTAGAGAGAGGTTTTCGTTATAGAGGAGTTCGTTATAGAGGAGTTCGACTGTACATTTAATTTCTAATCACGATTTTCGCAATGCAGTGAGCACTTAATTTTTGTGTTTTCGAAGAGGTTACTATTTGCAATACGCGTTTGGAAGCTGTGTTCAAAGGTCTTAAGGCTCACACCTGTGGCCGCTGAGCACATGAAAGTCAAGTCACTCGGCTATAACATCAATTTAAGTTTGGAGGCAATGTCGATGAAAAGCCTAACAGAGGATTAAATAAATAAGAAGGTCGAACCATTACACATTTATTGAAAAAAATCCTACTCTTACCTAAGACAGGTCTTCTTCCAAAAGTATAGACATTTTCATTTGTAATATCAGACGAATGTTTTTTGAAATAAGAATTGAGCACTTTGAGAGTGTTTACACGAAATCTCTACGCAAAGTTTGTTATTATGATTGGATCCTTCAAGAACACAATGAGTCAAAACACCGCAGTCGACTATTCACTTTTTGAAAAGCAAAAAAAGGCGGCATACAACAGCTTAATTGGCCTTTACAAAGTTTCGATGAAAGCGGCAAAAAGAACTGCTAGGAAGCTCAAAAAGTTGTTCGAGGTGATGTCAAGCTATTGCAGTCATCAATGGGGAGCGCATAAAGAAGAAAATTAAATGTAATAATTTACGAATAATTTACGAATCGCACTGTACTTTATGAGGATTATAAGGACACACAGATTCGAATTTTATTCATAACCTTTTTTATTTATTACTCTAATTAAAAGTGTGATATATGGATATGTAGTACTCAAAATTATCTTTAAATTTTGTCGATTTTGGTTGATTTTAGGAGACCCTAAGAACGAATATGTATATGACAATAAAACCCAATCAAAGTAAGCTTTCAAACTAGATGGAATAATTTAATAATAATAATAATCTAATATGCATGCTTTTGAATTTTAACCAAACGCGATTTTTATGAATATCTGTACCATGGAACCACCTAGCGAGTGAATTTGTGTTTCACTTGTTTATTTCAATATAAGTAATATATGTTTTGAAGTTTGACTAAATCGAACCATAAATGACGATTTTACGAATATGTCGATGCCAGCTGGACCTAGTGGGTACATTTTTTCCATACATACATATATTGTTAATACATATAAGTATTTATCAGTATTTAAGCGCTTTTTTCCCAAAATTTTCGTTTCGATGCAAAAATGTTCCTAAAGCTACTAGATGTTTTTAAAAAAATATCGCTTTCGTTCTATTCCCGGTTCGGGCTCAATATCGTACTGTCGTAAGACTTTTTCATCTACACATCAGGGAAAAATTGAGTCCTCCATTCCCTTCCACCGCACTCAATTTGCATGCATTACACGCGAGTCTGAGTGAAATCGAAGGTAAGAATATACATATGTAGTTAAATTTCACGAGAAATATTTTCGTAGAACACGACGCTTACTTCAAGAAACCCATGAATAACCAAATTTAGAAAATCACTAGGGTTTATTACTTGATAGGAATATTTACTTTCAGAAAATATTTAGTCCGGCTTGTCCGGTTGCTGGATACTCACTATGCATCTATCCATCTTACTTACTTAATTGGCGCTATAACCTCTTACCAGATTCCATCTAGATTAACATTAATTGATCAATTCTTCCTTGGGCAATGCTTTTGTGAGCATTAGAGCTGTGAAAGGCTAACCACGGGCAGTGGTCCTGACCGGATCGCTGTGGTCACTCGTAGTAGACGAACATCTTATTACACTACACGAGCGTGGTTACGATGCCGTAGTCTACATTGATGTCCTGGTAGTCATTGTCATGGGACAATTCGGCAGCACTGTCTATGACGTTGTAAGTGCGGTTCTGCGTGTGGTACGCAATTGGTGTGCCATGAGGCTATTAATGACCACCCTCAAATAGTCGGTTCGTACTCTTCACACGAAGCTAGAAACCGAAACTTGGATCGGACACTCTTGGGGAGGTGCAAAGGTTGGCTAAGAACTTAACCAATCGTGGCGCTGCAATATATTTTACGCTGGACTCCTCTCCACATTTTCATCCAGGCTGCAGAAGCCCCGTATTCCTGAAGAGGCTTTTCTTCATAACTGCTCAGGGATTCTGGGAACGATACAAGGGTTCGAAATAAGAAAAATGTCTGACTCCATAGTTGGTGAGCTCTACTTCGGCAGGAAGTTTCAAACTTAAATTCCTGTCCAAAACATGTGGGCGATCGGGTTTCCACATCTTCACTCAAGATCATCCATGTCATCAAGGAATGAGGTTGCGTTGGGGTTGAAGGTAACGAGGTCACAGAAAAAATGGCCAGGAAAGGATTTGAAACAGCCTTAATGGAACCTGAACCATTTTAATGCCTTATCTGGTCATGCTCAAAATTATTAACTACTAAGCGGATAGACTCTCAGAGTAGAGTAAATCTTGCAGAAATGTTGGAGGTCACAGACAGGCAAAGATTTGCGGCTATACTTTCAGTAAAAGGGCCATCGCAGCGCTTAGTAGTTCTGATATCGGCCTTCTTGCCGGTAACCTAACCGATAAAAATATGCTGCATGCTCATAAGCATCGGCTGGGTCCGGCAACTGAGGATGATTAGACATCGCGGTATATCTTTTGTACAATACCAGTCTTGGTTAGACAGATATTGATGTGCTCCAACTCGTACGTTGTCAATCCCAAAAAAGTTGGAAATTCGCTTACCAAGGACCTCATTAGTATTAGGAGTGTTCTGTAGGGATTCGAACTTGTCCGAAATAGGACCAGATATACGGGTTTCATATCACGTAAGTGGGTTTAAGTTTTGCAGCAATATTTTTTCCAACTTTGCTTTTTATTTTTCGAGTGGAACTGTGGCAATGCTCAGAAGCAATTATGAGTTATTCCATTTTTTTGCAACATAATTACGGATTACATTGCGAATTCGCGAAACCATAATGTTTTGTGTTTAGTTTGCCAAAAAAAAAAAACAAGTTAAAAATTAAACTTTAAACTAATTTTTAATTGCTGGCTACTATTTGTTAGCCCTCACGTAAAGGTAACTCATACGACCTGGTCCACATGTGAAACAAAGACATTCAAAAATATTGCAAGTAAGGTATAAATATAGAAAATTTAGTTGATACAAATCTGGTAGCTATTTTATTTGAATTTACACCCAAATAAATGCCTTTAAATTTTAACTCAAATGATAGGTTTCTTTTTTCGAGACGCACAAATGAGCCAAATAAGCAACTGGGGCATTTAACAAATTGCTCACATTTAAAATCAAACAATCAAAGTCAATCAAAACTCAAATTAGTTCTGGTATTTTGACTTTTTCTAATCAACGTTCTTCAGTTGTCGCATTTTGCAATGCCGGAGGAAGTATAAGTACATATGAATGTTTTCTATGTATGTATGTAAGTGCAAACACGCTCCCATACATAACTTTCCCTGCAATGAAAAGCTAAGCTAGTCAGCAAATGTGCTAGTTTATGAACTGGTATTTTATGGAGGTAGTCATAACAGTTCGACTGTTATTGCATCTCAGCGATATCTGTCTTCGAAAGGGTGAAGTTTCACTTTTCCAATAAATTAAGCGGACGTTATTCTATTTCAGTTAAACAAAACAAAGTTTTTATTATTAGAGTTGCAATGAAAATATCAATTTATAAAAATTAAAAATTAAATTACTTTAAAAAAAAAATATACATATATTTTGTATGCCCTCCAAATTCGTGATCTCGTGACTTCCTATGTCCTATCCGCTATTGTAGTGTTCTAGACATACAGAGATTCAAAAAAGTTTTGGCACAGGAATTCTTTTTTCAAAATTCGCGATGTTTTTGTCACAATTTTTTTTTTTAATTTTGTACAAAAATATATTTCATACTATAATAAAAACCATATAGATCATAGTTTTCAACTCTGTAAAAAAAATTTTAAAAACTAAAAAAATTGTGCAAGTTTAAAATTTTTAAAACGGAATTTTTGGAAAATTAAAAAATTAAATTAAATTTTTCTTTACATTACGGTTGTTTGTAATAGCCGATAAAGATATAGGCATATATAAACAAAAATATTCTGAATGAAAAAAGAAATCCATCAAGCCATATCTACATATCTGTCCGTTCCCAATATGCCTCGGATAACTCGAGTAAATATTGAAATATCTCAACGAAAATCGTTGTCCACATTGGATATGGAATTAGAAATGGGTAAAATTGGTCACACAACGCCATCTTCCGAAAATCGAAAAATCTAAAAAGTAATTTACTCAAACTTGACACACAGAATCGTAGAAAACGAAATACGTGAATTCAAAAATTTAAAAAAATGGAAACTTTATAGCAATTACGTAAGTCTTCGAAAATACTAAATTACATACGTTGCATTTCAACTCGGAAACAGCAACTACGAAAAATTAAAAAAATCGGGGGAAATCATGCTCACGTTTCAAATAACGGTAATTTACAAAAACTTGCTATTTTAGTAAATAATGTATCAATTTCGGTAAGAATACAATTAGAGAGAGAAAATACACAAAAATCTAATTTTTTGAACCTAAGTAAAATTTTCCGCCGATAAATGCTTTAGAATATTTCAATCCTCTAGCGGCTTTCCAATTTTGCTTTTTGATGGGTTTCTTGAAAAAGGGTTAAAACGCTAATTTTAGGTGAGAGGTAATAAGTGGAACCATTCCACTAAAATATTTCACTGGATACGGTTTAACCTTTAATTTTGCTCAGAATTAAACCGAGCATAAAAGCTTTAGCAGACCATAAAAAAGTGCGATTTAACTTAAAAAAACGACAATATTAATTTTTGAGCTCAAGGCCAGTATAAGGAAAGTATTTTGGAAAAAGGACAACAACAGTCAGGAGTGGCAGAAATTCTAGCTATTTCGGGGATCACCACATCCCCTCATCAGATTTCTTTTATGACTCGACCGATATTTGAGCCCACAAGCCAGTAGCATGAAAAAACTAATTTAATACAAATATACCGTGAGCCGGCTTCGTATCTATATTCCCATTTGCAGTACTTATTTGAAATTATTACATTTTAAGTACTTGAATTTAAGTTATAAGTATACGAGTAGTAATTGGAAACTTGTGCAAGATAGGGAAATTGACTGCTGCCTATGACATCGAAAATTTAAATAAATGAATAAATAAGGGAATGAAAATTAGTTTTCATTAAAAAAAGTAATTTGTAAATTACTTTAAAATTAAATACATTTCCTACAGGGTTTGTACAAAGTTGGAAATTTTTTGAAGTAAAACTTTTTTAGCAGCAGTAATTTTTAACATCGCGTAATGAAAGTCACACCAGAATCGTATTAAGAAGTCGCGTCAGAATCGCTTTACTAATTTCTACCATTATTTTACTAATGCTACTACTAATTACTACCACTATTTCTACTGATTTTTATCACTATTTTTATTAATTTCTACCACTATTTTTGCTAATAGCACTACTAACTTTAACCACTATTTTTACTTATTTCTACCACTACGTTTTTAATGTTACTATGTACTAATTTTTTGCGCTATTTTTACTAATTTCTACCACTATTTTTTACTAATTTCTTCCACTATTTTTACTAATTACTACGGCTACTTTTATTAATTTATACTACTACAAAGAAGTTTTACTTCTGGCTCGCGCGCTTAGGTGCAAACCGGTTTTTTTATATTAATTTTTTTATTGCGAGAACAGTAAAAAAAATTAATTTTAAAAAAAGTTTCCACAAAAAACATTGCAATTGTCACTGTGGTAGAACTATTTTGATTGACTGTAAGAACGAATTTCGAATTGATTAAAATTTTTCAACTGGAATGCTGCAGAAGCCTATTTGATAATTCGCTGGCCATGCCATATAAAAAATAACAGTTTTATACATGGCAAAAAGATATAAGATCAATTATTGGCGATGAGGGGAAAACTGGCAGTAAGCTAGTTTCGAACTAGTAACTTTCACTGTTTGGGTACTTGGAAATACCATGAACATTTGAGGAATGTATCTACGTATGCATTTATTTGAAATTTCAACGAAAATTGGACATTGCTAAAAGCCAAAGGTGTGTTCTGTCAAAGATAACACAGCCACATGCATGCGTCAATTACATTGCCCTCATCGAGGCTATGTCCAGTTGAACAAAAAAAAAAATGTACCTAATCTCCTTCATCCCAGTCCAATTACCAACCCAACGCCAGCCGCAGTTATTCCGCACCCTTAAAACTTTACAGCGCCTTACATTTTGGTTGACACACGCACATAGGTATTGAATTGTATGTTTGTATGTGTGGATGTGTGAGTTTAGATGACCATCGAA
The DNA here is from genome assembly GCA_951828415.1 of Anomoia purmunda. Taxonomy (NCBI): domain Eukaryota; kingdom Metazoa; phylum Arthropoda; class Insecta; order Diptera; family Tephritidae; genus Anomoia; species Anomoia purmunda. Next base: position 85,644,401 of record OX639994.1, read on the forward strand.
GTAATATTGAGTTCATTGCAAATGCTTGTCGCCTCTGATGTCCACTGGCCCAGCAGCAACAGCCCAACACACAATTCGACCATTTTATTTCCAAGCTTAAATTTAAAATTACACTTTTTTTCATTTTTTATCATTCACACACACACAGTACCTTTTTTTTTGGAATTCCTCTATGTACGATTGCTTGTGCGTAGGTGTACATGTGAGCGAATTACATAAAAAAAAAAGTTCTACACGGAGCTTAAGGAGTGAAGTGGGTGGGTGGTGTGGGTGTGCGTGTGTGTGCGTGCGTGAACGTAAAGTAAAAAAGCAAATGTCCAGACTTTCGCCATACCAAAGTGAAATTGTAAGAAGAAAAAAAGAAATAAACAACTTTCGTTCTCGTTTCGAATTCTTTTGATTCTTTGGTTGAACTTCTTGCCTCTCTTTCCATATGTGGCACTCAGTTCATTTCGCTTTTTATCGCAATTGAATTGGAAATAAAACATTTGAAGTTGATTTTTATTTCAGCAAATTGCTAAATGTACAACGTTTACATATGTATGTACATATTGAACATATATAGAGGTACATGGTAAATATATTTATATAAAATGCATATGTATATAAAATCATCAAACACTCACTCCGAATACAACATATCATTGTATATTTGTATAAGTGTGTATTCAGGTGTGTATGTATGTATGTTGTATGTCTTTTACGGTGCGTTCTGTATTTTTTTTTGAAGTGAGTATTCTATTAAAAAAATTTTAATTAAATCGTGGTCTAAAGTTAATGAAATTTTTTCAAATTATTTGGAAAACATTCCAAACATGATTAGCAAAAAAATTAATGAAACTAATTTAGTTAAGCGCCTGAAGATAGGCAACATCTAAAGTGTAATAATATAAAACTGCAGAAATCTTTCAGAAATACCCCTATGTCCGGTTTTACAGTCCGTGCTTAAGTTTTATAAAAATTTGTTAAACAATACGGTTACACTATGAAAAACATATATGCATATGTTTGACAAATGTCTTATTTAGAAATATGTGTGGTTGAAAAAATAAATTTGTAAAGAAAAGACTGTAAGCGGATGGCTTGGGAAGTATTATATACGGCCAAAAAATTAGAAACGTGAGAGCAACCACATAAGGCATGAGAGTTCCCTTTTTTCAACTTTTTAAAATTATAAGTTTTTCTTTTTTTTAAGAAAATAATATCTTTATTTTAATATAATGTTTTGTAATACTTCTTTTATTTTTTAAAACCAGTTGGTTTTTGAGAAGGAATAAAACGCATATAATTTAATGCTATGGCCAAGAGTTTAGCTTTATTATAAAGATAAGGGTTTGCCATTATTTATCGAACAAATTCCAGCCGAGAGGCCAAATTTTCAATCACTTTTTGCAGCCATTGGGACCGTATGCCAGCAATAACGCCCCGAATATTCTCTTCCACGACGTCAATCGTTTCGGGCTCACCTGCATAGACAAGCGTTTCCCATAAGACTACAAAAAATCCAGCGGTGTTAAATCGCACGATCTTAGAGGCCACACCACAGGCACTCGACGCTCACCAAAAGTTTCCTTCAATAAATTTATTGTTTCGTTGGCTGTATGGCATGTAGCGCCGTCTTGTTGGAACCAAAGATCGTTCTCATAAACATCCTCCGATTCATGTACAAAAAGTCATTAATCATGGCTCTATAGCGTTCCCCATTGACTGTAACATTATGGCTGGTTTGATTTTTGAAGAAATATCGATCGATGATTCCCTCTGCCCATAGAGCACAACAAACGTGTCTTTTTGAGGATATAACGGCGTCTCAACAATGGCTTGTGGATTATCAACACTCCAAATGCCACAATTTTATTTATTAGCGTACCCATTCAACCGAAAGTGAGCTTCATCGCTGAACAACATCTTCTTGTGAAAATCGGGATCGGTGGCCCTCTCGTTGTGGGCCAATTCGTCGAACGTGCGACCCGCTTGATGGTCGTTCGAGTTCAATTCCTGCAAATGGCAAGCCAAACTGAGTATAAATCGAGTAACAGCTGTCAAAAAGACCAACTCTGAAAAAGTATTGCCTCATTGAAAATCACACGTCTGCTATCGATATTCAAATTGGACTATTAATATACTTTTGATTTTTAGTTTCCCCAATAGTTTTCAATGGGGTTTAGATCGGGAAAGTTACCTGATCGAGGAAAAATTTAAATATTAAAATAAATCTGGATTTTGTAAATATGGGATTGAAGCCTCTTCAAGCACTGCCGGCGGGTGTTTCGCAATATTAACGATACAGTCTTCGTTAAATAGTCCATTTGGGAGGCGTTGTACAAACCGGACGCTTTCAGTGACCGCTTCTATCCGACATTCATCGATCAACACAACCTATTATTTTTAGGTAATCCGAAAATGTCTAATCTTAGAACAAAGAAATGTCTTTTGGCAATTATTTACCAATAAGTATTAGGGAAGTTGCTATGCAGTTTAGCTCAAATTAGCATTTCTTTTGGTTTATTTAAGGTTATTAGCAGAAAAAATTCGTTTTACACTCCGCAAGGAAATGCCGCGTCCACCATCCCGAAATTCTTTTACAAGTTCTTTTGCCGGTTTTCTTCTATTTTTAATAGCCAGCCGTACCACTTTGCAATTTGTTCATTCCGTTATTATCGGGTTTCCTCCGCTATTCTGTCGTCTACAGATGTTTGGAATTGACTTCTGCCAAACGAGGTTTCTGATACCATTTGAGACTCTAGACACAGTAGCACCGTTTACTTTGTACTTTTTTGTTACTGCATGATAAAATCTATAGTCCCTTTTAATTTCACAGCAACATCAGCTTTAAGAAATGTCCTTCTTCTCCCCATATCTGAGAAAATTTTGCTTGTTTACTAATTGCTGTATATAAACGGAAATGCCAATTTTTACAATAAAAATAACTTTCCTACTCTAATATAAGCGTATAATGAAATATCGCAATTTTTTTTTACAGAACAATCCACAATAAAAGTTATCAACGTCACACTTCACATATATGCACAAAGGTGGAAAATTTTGATATTTTACAGCGTTTCTATTTTTTTTGGCGGGGTATAGTAAATGCAATAGTCTTTCCATATTTTCTTTTTCGGCAAACAGTTTCTTATTTTATTCTAGATACAAAACAAAAATCTATTCAACCAATGCTTAAGTCTCCGATTTCAGTACTTAAACATAACTTAAGTATCAACTGTAAACCACTATTTCACTATTTTAAGCATAACTTAAGCATAGTCGCGGTTTATGCCGGTCTTAAATGTATATTTTTTATACATTCGTGAGAGATTGATTGATCCATTCAAATTATCCTACTACAGTTAGGTATCATGGCAAAAGCTGACTGTTAATCACGGCTCCGCTCGCCCGACATTCGATTTAACTATATGCATTTGAATGTAACAGAAAAGAAAGTAAATAATTTCAGCAAATCTAAAATTGTCTTTTTTTTTCTTTTTTTTTACAAGTTTTTTATTTTCCTAAAAAAAAATTAATTTTTTTTATTTAATTCGGCGAAAGTATCAAAACTTAACGAAATTCTTTTCTATCCTCTGTAAAATGCCATTAGTGCGCCTATATGATAAAACCCTTATTTAAAAAATGGTGTATAGCTCCTGCAATCTCTTCTTGTAATATCCATACTATTATTGGATTACATTATTGTGTATGTAAATTTAAATAGATTTTTTTGTAATTTGGTTTAAAATGTATTCATACAGTGAAATACTGTTATTATTTGTTTTTTTTTTTTAAAGTTTACATACTTGACAACTCCATTTTCCTCCTGATTTCATTTACGTTACTAATTAATACGTATTTAATTATTCAAACAGTTGGCAGCTCCTCAAACAATTTTTCAGACTGGGTCTTTCGAAATCTCTAACGGTTCACAATGCAATAAATTTAAATTTTGAAATAAGTGGTATCCCTCTGAACACTTTTTCAATTCAATTTTTTTCTTAACCCGTTTTTGTTTGGTACCAGTATAGACGAATTCCAGCTACCATATTAATTAAAATTAAACAACCTTTTTAGAAAAATGGCTATTGACTTCTTCAAAAATGTTATCGTATAAAACTTTAGTTTCACTCTAATAATGCTATATTTCAGTTAGCATCTATGTATATAAAATGCGGCCGCCACCAATGATTTAAAAAAATTCTAGACTTTTATTACTTACTTACTTAATTGGCGCTATAACCGCTTAAGCGATTTTGGCCGAACTTCTCCTACAATTTGTGGTGTTCGTCTTGATGTTGTAACACAAATTGAGGGACCTACAGTCTTATGCCGAATCCGAACGACGAATGTTTTTGTGAGAAGTTTTTTTATGGCAGAAATTCACTCGGAGGTTTGCCGTTGCCTGCCGAGGGGCGACCGCTATTAGAAAAAACTTTTTCTATAATTTTTGGATGTTACTTGCCCCGAGCTGGATTCGAACCTGGGACCCACCGAATGAAGCGCGCACACGCCACACACTCGGCCGGCTTTTATTATTCTTATTAAAAGGGCATATAAGAGCAAGCTTAAATCGCATCCATTTTAAAAACTTTTACCATGCCCACACGGCAATGAAAACAAATGAGCATCCAGATAGCATTCCTTTAGTTTTCGATGACATTTCTTTATTTATTTAACTTTTTTACTCTTAGGCAATCCGGTAACTGAAATGAGAGCTTCAAAATAAGGCTTCGCTCTGTGCACACCAAGAAACACCACGTTTTATAAATATTTCAGTTTTTCTTCATCCCGATTTTGTTCTTATTCCTTTTTCTAAACTAAACAAATCATCCTTTTTTTAGCAAGAAGTTATCGAACACAGAGTTGCCTATGAAAACGAAAAGAAAAATTATATATTTTCGAGATTATCTTGATTCGTTCTCGTGGTCGTGTGGGCTTGGTATAATGTTTTTAATGTAAAAGTAATAGCATATCGGCCTTTCCAGAATTGTTGTTCTCTGCTCATATTTATCATACAATTTTAAATCTTACTTTCTTCAGACATACTGCCATTGCTGCTAGAACTTATTGAGGAGGCGACAAGAGAAGTTTTTGTATTGGTAAACCCAATATGTTGGTTGGGTTTGCGTTTATGCTTTTTTAAAACTTAATGGTTTCGCAGCAAACCATAACAATGGTTTTATCAAAATTCCAAATGTTTATATTGATTTTAAAGAACTCCTCTGGCTGTAGAATTTACTCTATACATGGAGAGAGGCGTATTCCAAGGGAATACGGTGGAGTTATATAATATTTTTATGAAATAATTAAATGACTAAAAATTCCTCAATTCAAATCTCTGGTTGATTTTACCTTCTATATTATTTTTGAAACCCAAACGAAGAACGGGTTCTTCCTGGCTTGGAGAATGAGGTAAATATGTTTCATCGGTTATTTTAGTAACGACAACATTTTAATTTTTGTTTATTTTTTTTTACGTTCTAACATCGTTTCTAATAAAAAGCCAATATCAATTTTTTGGAGCGAATCGGAGGCATAAAACGTAATTGAAATTTTTGCACTTTTACTTACCTGAATCTGTACCGACTTAAGATTGGAGTTATGGCTCTGCATAAGTCGGTGTTCCAACCGAACTTAAACTATGATTCTTTTTGGTTTAATTAATACGGTTCATTGCAATCGTAAATGTTCAAAATCGGCTAGTACTTTTTCAACATTTTATAAAATTTTACTTCTTAAATTTCTGAAAAATTATCTGCCATGGGCAAACATATATTTGCTAAGAGTGTGCCAAATTATAAAAGCAAAGTTAATTAAAAATTTGATTCATATTTAGATTTAATTCAAAGTCAATTTATCTAATCGTTACGCTTACGCTTTGTATGAAAATAATAAGAAATTGAATGCAAAACTATTTTCTTTGAACATATGAAATAAATCTGCTTGATTGACCATTCAGACCACTATGTGTAGGCTGGGGCTTGAGAATGATGATACACCTCTTGCCCAAAATAATCTTTTCAACTCTACAAGGGTAAAACAGCCTCTCCTGCTTAGCGCAGCAATTTCCGACACACTCTCTTCCATCCACCCATCAACCACTTGCTCTATGTAACTCTGTTAACATCTACTATGCTATATTTAGCTATACGAAATAGAAACTTTTACACTTCGAAAACAAGCAGTTCACTCACGTCACTGCCAAAATGAAGGTAAATGCAAAATATATTGGATAAACATTTTTAGCGTGGTTGGTTGACAATTTTTCTCTTCCACGCCATTTCATATTCAAGACGAAGAAACTCAAAAGCATTTCTCTGAAAGATTCATAAAAAACCACATTGTCATAGTTGCATTTGCGAATCGTTTGCTACAGTTTTTTTTTTATCAGATAGTTACATGCTCGTACAAACACCCCAAGCGACAAAAGTTTTTCTCCTTCCCATTTATTTTGTAGTTTTCTTATTTTCTAATGCCCTGTGGGGATACAAACAATGGTCAGCGGATGTTCAGTGCCTATATGTACGAATGTACATATGTGTGTGTTTAGCATGTGTCAAAATTGTTCTATGCTCAGAAACGCTTCAGTTGGCATGAGTCTACGAAGTAACAAAGAATGAATTATTTTTTCAGATACAAGTATAAATGGTTAGAAAGACTTTTTTTAATGCCGTGTCTGTTATTGAAAATGCATAAAAATATCATTTAGCATGTCCACGGCCAGGGAAGGTACTCGTACATCCATACATGCATATCTATACGTGTATACGTGTACACTAGGGTGGCCAAAAATTTCGATTTTTTAGACGTTTTTTTTTTGCTAATTGCAAAAATAGTGTTCGTTATGCTCTAAAAAAATGTGTGCGAAAGATAAAAAGTTCGGTCAGAAATTTGGATTCGCCTAGGTCTATCAAATTTAAAAGTGTTCGAATTTTTTTCTTAACTTACTTCGATCGCAAATAAAATTCTCTACAAAAAAAGTTCTTATGCCAAATTATGTAGGAGCGGCATTCCATTGTGACAAGTGAGACATTTGACGAAATAATTATAACAACTATAAATTGTAACTACGTTATTGGCACTTGTGCAGTAGCGAAATGTATTTTTGGTATATATAAGATAAGTCTATAAGATTTCTTTAAAAAAATACTGAAACATTTCTGAGTTCATTATAATTACTATTTGAGTAAATATGACTGGCGGAATACTGAAAAATCTGTATTTTCTGCATTGTAAAAGAACGCACTCCAGGTTTTTGTTGTCATTACCTTATCGAAATGTTAAACATTGTTTAAAATTGTGACTAGTAGGGCTGGTATTTGTGACTGACTGGCGGGACAAGAAGAAAATCAGTGAAAATAATTGTTTATTTATAAATATTGCCATGCAACTAACAAACAGTTAATGCATTTTAAATAAAGAAATTATTAAAAAATTCTCAAAAAATCCAGCTTTTTTAATTTTTCAAAATATTTTTGAACAGATTAAAGAACCGTCACTTAGCTATAGCAAAGAACGTATGTATATTACAAGGAAGTTGCATGGCGTTTGGTTTCCTGTGACAAAAAATGTTGTCTTATTTCACTACACCAGAAACCAATTGAATCTAATCAAATTCTAATACCAATCAGCAAAAGTCAAATTAGTTCTGGTATGGTGAAATCGGACGAGACTTTCTGTTAGAGGAACGGTGGAACATATTACTAATTTTACCGTCTGAATCGATTTTACATCGATGGAAAAATTAGGTAGAGACAAAGCCAAATTATCCGTATTTTCCGTTTTTTTTTTTTGATAAATTCGTTTACGGTTTCTAGGGTGGAAACCCCATCTTAAATCGGGCAATAAATTAACTTTTTTTAATTTCGTATACAGCGGTTTTTGGGGTCTTTCATTTCAAATAAGAAGTTAGTTTAGAAAACTCAAAAATTGCGGCTTCATTATCGCCGATGGATTTGTGATAAATTGTCTGATTTTTATAAAATTTGACATCCAAAGATTATTGGAGACGCTGATTATAAAAATATAATCGGTATTCAAAAATCCAAAATAGTGGATGAATTTTTAAACATATTTTAGATTTCATTCAAATTGGAATTCAAAGGTATTTGAATTTGCTGATTAAAAAATTAAAACTTGCGGAGGAATTTAAAAGCAATTGTTGAGATTTTAATAAAATTTGTTTATTTGGTATTTCATTGTGTTGATACTGACACAGGGTTTTTCAATACTCAAAATAATCGTCATATATTAGTAAAAACATAACGAATTACAATACAAATGATTAGTTTTTAAAAATTGAGAATGTAATCAGCAATCCCAATAATCATTGGATTCAAATTTTTTTAATTAAACTGCCATTTCGAATTTTTGAAAACTAATAACATTTTTGTTTGGCTATTCAAAGAACCTGCGGAATCACAAACACCAAACGTAAACGAATTATTATAATAACGGGAAAATACGGGTATTTCTTTGCCCACACATTCCGAAAATGCGTGATTTCTTTCATGAATGCATGAAAAAATTTAATTTTGTTGAACGGGAAAAACTTCTTTTGAACACCGAACTTTGATTGGCCTCCGCTAACCTAAGATCGAAAATTTTCATCTTTTGCACAGATTTTTTGCATAGCTTAATGAACGATGTTTTTGCTATTAGCAATAAAAATTATAAAAAATATATATATAATATATAATTTTTAACCCACCCTAGTGGACACGTATGTGTACATATGTGAACGTGTGTTTGTATGCAATTGTTCACGTGGTTGCTTTTTGGAGATTTCTATAGAAAATTTCTTCGAAATTGGTGCTTAGGGAGCTTTTGATTTATGTTAATTTTTGGATATTACACTTTGGACAAAGTAAGGGGCTGATGTTGTTATGAGTGAAATTACATGTTTGGATGCCTTTGGAGATTTAGAATTGAGAAGATTAGGCATTTCAGTTGTTAACAATTCTGTTGTTTTTGTTTGCATACTAAAAAAACGAATAATCTTATACTCACATTAAGCGAAAACTAAGTGAACACTTTTTCTATTATTCTACTCGCTCATTGAAGGAGCTCGTTAATGTTTCTGCTTTTGTTTTTTGTTTTTAGCTTCTACAGCTATTATTAACCAAACATTCAATGATTTACCTCTAACTGTGTTTTTATGGTCATTTGATGCGAAAATTGGTATAACATAGATGTCCTATGAAAGGATTATCATTGTGAATTATGAGCGGTTGTAATGGGCTAACGCCTAACGGTTTTAACTCGATTCGGTATAAAGTCAGGCCGCTAATAAATCCCGAACACCATTTATTTTTTAAGCTAATTTGATTTAATGGGCTTTATGGGGCAATCGACTTTATTTAGCTTTGTTTCATTTCATTTCAGTTGCGACATTTATGGCTTTTGCAATTCAGCGTGTGACAAAAATTGCGTATTTAATGGTGATTTATGAATGGATTGTGAAGTTATTGAGTTGCTGCGAGTTAAAAAAAAAATTGCACACAGAGATATTTACTAGATAGAATGTGTGACCATATTTCTGGCTGATAGTGGGGGGAAATCTTATAGCTATTGTGGATCATGTGTGGAACGATTGTGATTCAACGAGTTATCCAAATGGCGAATAATAAAAAAAGGTGGTGTAGACTTCGAAGAAATTTTTATGGTGTAGAATATTAATATAAAATTATCTTTGTAATTGTTATTTAGGCTGATGAAAAATCTACACTTTTTTTTTGTCAAAATTGATGCTTTTGCTACGTTGCAATAAACTTAAATTGAATTCTAATAATAAAACAAAAACGTTGTGCTCGAAAATATCGCGCGCTTACTTAATGTGTGGCATAGTTCAAAAATAAATTGTTTTGATTGAAGCATGCAGAAATAATTTTTTTTGAAATATGCCACGCTTACTTATTAATCATCATTGACATTATTAAGTAGTTTAATCCATAGCGTTATCAGTTGATTAGTTATACATATCCTTACATTTAAAAGAATATTTTCTGATATTTCTATCAAACGTGTTATCGCTATAACTATCATTAAAGATATCTTAATATACATACATATATTGGTATATTTTTTGCCGCTTTTATCAATCGTGTTATTGGTTTAACAATTGTTATCGATATTTTTAGTACGTAATGGTCTAAAGGTTGGCTCGTATCATTCCGTGAAACAGTGGAATGAAAAAATTTAGGTAATAATTTTTTATTCTGATTTGCATTGCGAAAACTTCTTCATTGTGATACAAGGGTGCCATGGAACACGAATTGCACGAAATTACCATCAAATTTATAGTGCAGGAAAATTAGAGTGTGACACCCAAGGTTCCTATCAAGAATGTAATTTTAAGTTTAACTTAATTCTAGTTTAAAATTTTCCATTTCCTCCACCAGTTTTGAAAAAAAACTTAAGTTCAACATACTTACATATGTACTTACTTACTTAATTGGCGCTATAACCTCTTAAGAGATTTTGGTCGAGTTCAACAAATTGCGCCAGTCACTCGAGTCCTTTTTCACTTGATCTTTTCAACGTATAGCATTCCTGGACTGGAGCATTTTCGACCATTCGCAGGACATATCTTAGCCAACGAGGCCGCTGTAATTTAAATTCGCTGGACTATGTCTATTTAGCGGTAAAGCTTAGCGCATCGTTCCATCGTCTGCAGCATTCGCCGTCGCAAAGACGTAAAGGTCAATAAATCTTACGGAGAATCCTTCCCCTGAACACTCCAAGGGCCGTCTCATCTGCTGTTGACAGTGTCCATGCTTCAGCGCCATACAATAGCACGGGCATGATGAGAGAATTATAGAGTGTGGTTTTGGTTCGTCGAGAGAAGGCTTTGCTTCGCAATTGCCTGCTCATCCCAAAGTAGCATTTGTTGCCAAGAGATATTCTACGTGGGATTTCCAGGCTGCCATTATAGTAGGTGTTAATGCTGGTTCCCAGATAAACAGAGCCCTCCACTTTTTCGAAATTGTAATTGTCAACAGGGATGCGGTAGTCAAGACGCAAGATCGCTGACTGTTTATTTGATTACAGGAGTTACTTAGTTTTGCCCTCGTTCACCTCCAGACCCATAGCCAGAAGTAACGGTGCGGTTGTTGAAGATCAACTTTGGTCGCGAATATTGGTGACTTAAACCGTTCGTATATTTGCTAACAGCTGATAGGAGTAAAAATATTTGTGAATTTCAAAATAACTAAAATTGATAGGGAAATAAAAGAGCGCGGAGTTATTCATAAACAGCAGGCTTCTGGACTCATGACACATCCGGTTGCTCGAAAGTTTAACGAACAATGGTACCTCTACCTATACCTGCCAGCACTGACTACTGCATACCATCAAATCATTAGGAACTATAAAATTATACCAACTCGCCAGAACAGGAACACCAGGTCTCACCGCATACGCAATGTCATAAATAAATTTTCTTTGCTGATGGTTCCAAACTCGACGGGAAGGTCGGCGGAATATTCTCTCCAGAGCTGCAGCTTGAAGCAACATTCCGTCTTCCCGACCACTGTAGTGTACATCAGGCAGAGGTGGTGGCTACCCAGGAGGCTAATCGGCATTGACTCAAAAGACCCAAGGTGAAAATACTCAAGCCCTAAACTTATGGGTAGACAACACTAAGTCTCTAACTGAATGCCGCAGATCTTTAAACGAGATGGCCCCAATATTATAGAACAAACCTCATATGGTCATATGGGTGCCTGGACGCTAAGGCATCGAGGGTAACTGCAAGGCCGACGAGTTAGCGAAGAATGGTACGACCGCCCCCATCCTTCCGGGGAAGGACAGAGTAGGTATACTTTTAAACTACGTGCTAGAAACAGCGCCATGCAAGCGGCACACGAACGCTGGAGAAACCTTACTTTGTTTGAACTGCTACGCCCGTACTTTTGAAGTTAACTCGGAACGAGGTTGCCATTCTTACAAGAATCATTACAGGTCGCTGTCTAATTGGCGTCAATGCGTTGAGATTGGAAGTGAGGGCGTCGGACTATTGTCGCAGCTGTAAATGCGAAGAAGAAGAGAAGAGTGTAGAGCACTTAGGAGAAGATGAATGCACGCGCTAGAAATCATTTCTGGAAAACGTAGTGTAGTTTGCATATGGCATCACATTGGGTCTACTATTGACAGTGAAGTGCAGGAGGGGCCTCTCTTTCCAGCCAATCGAACCTTACCTAACCTAGCTAAGATTTTTCTCAACTAGAACTTAAGTTCAGCTTAAGATTACATTGTTCGTTAAACTGGCTCCTTAGCTTTTTTAACGTGTTAAATTACTTCTCACTATTTTTCGGGGAAAGGCAATAGGTTTGTTTTACTTGAGCTGCGAAAACAGGGCAATAGAGAGCGAAAGTGGAATGTATTGGATCGTTAATATTTTTTTCCGTACTTGAAATAAACTTTTCCGGGCACAAATGTACAAAGTGTCAAATTGTATATAAGCTGGTTTTTGTTTACGTCCCTATGCAGAATTACAATAGCAAAAAATAAGTGAACCAACTGGTTTCTTGATTCCGAGTGCGAACATTTATCTAATTAATGGAACCATTCTAGATCGTTTGCACAAACTATGTTTCTGTCAAAATGCTTGTATGCATCTTCGATCCCTTGATCAGGTTCCAATGAACTTTTATGAGGTAATAGTGATTAAGCTCACGATGGTGCCACTGGATGGCAGTGGAATTGTGATATTTTGAAAAATTATTTGGAATATCTCGGCCCTTACGCCACCTTCGGGGTTAAGTTGTTTGCTCACTACCTCTTCTGATGTACGCAACATACATATGTACATATATTCTTAATTTGGCCGACATCGGACAATAAATAACATTTATTCTCCGGTGGCACTAGTAAGATAGACAGTTGCTCCATAACAGTTAATAGATGAGATATAGTTTTTATTTCGCCGATAAGAGTTACCTTCCAATGTATATTATTTTCATTACCCTTTGAATTTATGCAATATAAATATTTTTTCCGTTGTCAAATAATAGTTATTTTCTACAGTTCATTATTTCCGTTGCCAATATCATTTATTTTCGAATGTTTATTTTTTATTTTGCTTAATAACTGTTACATATTAGAAGAAATATTTTTTTCCGTTGCCAATGAAAGTCATTTTCCAACGTTTGTTTCTACGTTGCCTTATAACGGTTATGCGGGAGACATATTTTTTCCGTTAGAAATAAGAGTTATTTGACGTTGCCTCATAAACACTGGAGATAAGGATAGTGATGAAGATAGAGATGGAGAGCGTAAAGATGATGAAAATGAAAGAGAAGATAAAAATGAAAATAAGGGAAAAATATAAAGAAACAGGAAAGGATGAAGATGGTATAACTCTTATCAGGCAACGTAAAAAAGTTTGTCAAAAACTGTTTTCAAGCAACGTAAAAAATAAACGTAGGAAATTCATCCTTATTGGTAATAAAAAAATAATAATTGTTAGAATAACTCTTATTGACAACGGAAAAATATTCCTCCTTCATAACAGTTATCAAGAAACATTAAAAATCAACTTTGGTATATAACTGTTATCAGCGATTTAAAAAATATTTCTCATCTAACAACTCTTATGAAACAAATTTATAAATTTCAGATTGCGGGAAAGGCTTTCAAAATTTGTAAATTCGAGATAACAGTTATTTTTAATAAAATTTATCGTTTCGATAATTCGGTCATTAAAATTGCTAAGCAAGATTTAAAAATCCTAATAAGTTTATATCATATCTGAATCACAGCGTAACTCATCTCCTGGAGGTCAAATATCCATTGAAGCCACACTATAGCTTATACAGATCTGGCCTTGCGTAGCACCTTCTGTGGAAGGGATTGTGCATATATTAAAATTACATACAGGACGCTGTGGAATTGAATTAGTTCTTAAACTGAATACGACGAATAGTTACTCAAATTCCTATCTTTTTCTTCTAAACGTCGTGGGTCGCACGAGCGCTCACATTTCTTCATAGATAAGAAGAAGAGACAATTTTTTGTTCAATCATTTTCGCAGAGGTCTGATTTACCGAAATTTGTTGAGCTCCTTGTCTGAAAGGTAATTTTATATTAATTATTAAAATGCTTTCTGTGGTAGTCTCCAATAGAAACTGGAAACTTTTAATAATTACTTACTTACATATCTACCCAAAAAAGGGGAACAATACGTCCAAGAAGGTGTCCGTTAGATTTGATAAGTTTTTATGTGAAAGAGGAGTTAGATGACTTCATTAGTGTGCTAACCCAGACGACTTTCGATTCTTTTCTGCGTGATTAGTTTGTCGTCTGTTATGCAATCCCCATTGCGTTGGTTGACATTCAATTGCCCTACTCAGTTTAAATATCATCGCAAACTTCATAGCCCTACTTCAGTTATACTTAGCGATTGGCCTGAAACGAAAAAAGTTTTTCAATTAGTACTCCCAAAAATGTTATCGACAGTATTATGTACACCTCTCACGTTTTCTACGATAGGGTGTGAAATGAATTCCTCCCCCTCACAACGCTTCGCTCTCTTCTTGCTGCAGCTAGAATTTAAGTGAAAACATTTGTCTTTTGAGATGATGAATTTCCAACTGCAACTGTATTTCGAATTCATGTCTGTGGTATTTTATATTTATTTCATATGTACTATATATGTATATATATATACATCTATATATCTGTACACAATCTGTACGTATCAGTAGTAAAAAAAATAAATAAATTTAGATACGCACATTTTCGCAAGTACTCCATGTATACAATGTCAGTTCACATTCGTCGGCTGTGTTAGAATGAAAAATCAGCTTTTCGAAGCATTGTTTGGCATAACAATGAGTTGTAGTTTGTCCACCCTGGTCTGAACAAATAACAATGCACACACACATTAGTTTATGTATGTAAGTATGTATGGATGTGTGTGTACATAGGCGAAAGGTTAAATATTCGTTTCTCCCAATCTAAAGAAACTGATACAATGCATCCCATTTTTTAAAGTAGATACTTATTATAAGATAAAGTTCAAAATACTTGCAGAAATGGTAAATCTGATGCTTCTCTGTAATAAAAAATTAGGAACGTTTCCGCAAAGCTGACCGTTTTCGAACTAGTGAAAAACAATTGCAGACTAAGGAAGGGCACAAGTGCGGAAAAAACGGAATAGTGGTCGCAGGTCCTATTCTTGGAAGGGTTTCATTTTATTTTATAAAAAGGCAGAAGTTCTTCAAAGAAAATCATCATTCTATAGGTTATTCGAAGATTTGGTGACCATTTTCGTTATACAATAGTTATTTGTATCCAAAATTCGTCTTCGAAAAAGTTTTACTCTATCGGCAAATACTTCAACACAATCGCCATGCGAATTCGTTGAGTATTTTTCAATGCATGCTAGAATTGGAGTCTTCATGGAAAAATACATACGATGTTCGAAATAATAATATTCAATATTCCGGGTTTTTTCACTTCGATATCACATTCTTTACAAATCTGACAGACTTTTTGGAAATTCTTGCTAAATTATTCCTCTGCATTCTCTCTCTTGACTATTCGTTCTTTCTTTGTTGCATCTGCCAAATTTCCAGCTTGATCGAGATCTTGATTTTCCGTTAGCAGAACTCGACTCAATGATAAAGCCAGATAATGAAACGAGCACTTGCAAGGAAATCTGGAAATCTAAGGTTTTAATCGTTCTTAGAAGTTGAAACGCTATAGCAGTTGGTTTTGAATCTGTCCAGTAAGTGGAGATAAATCTTGACTAATTTGAGTTGAGGCTTTCAGTTAAAAGGTTTATTCAGGAATAGTCCTAGATCACACGGGTTCTTGAGTTCGCTCTATTCGTGGATGGTTGAAAAGGCGTAGCAATTTCCATTTATGAAAATGCTGCAGATTTAGGTGGATATGAAGACGAGGGAATTTCTGTTGCTCTTTTCGGTGAGAGTGATGTTAAATTTGACCATTTTTGCAACTTTTACAGCAAATAACTTTACAACTATAAGTCAATTTTAATAAAAGCACAATTGAGAAATTCACAAGGTCTGTTAGTTGATGCTATTGTTGTATATGCTATTTTTTAGAACTGTTTTCCTTTGATTACTTAGCATGTGAACCAAAAACTGAGCTGATAACCCGGGTTTAAAACTATAGCAAATACAACGATAGCACCAAATAAGAGACCAATTGAAAGATAATTTTATCCTTTATCTAACTTACATCTCTTCGATTAGGGTTAATTATGCATTTCCTTACGGGGGAGGGCTTCGCCTACTTCTCCATGTTTTCCTGAGTGAGGAGTTGCTATTCTGCAGCTGCAAACTCCGAAAAGACTATCCATATTTTGATTAAAACATTTAGTTTCTAGTTTGCGTTTTATTTTTTTAGACTGCAATACTTTTTTAATATTAATTTTGCTATATTTTATACAACTAACATAATTTATTTATTTGACCTGTTTATTTTATACAACCTACATACGAAGGATAAAGTATTTTCTATAAGCTTTAATTTTGATGCTGAATTTTTTAAAATTTTTAGTAACTGACAACCCTTTTGAAGAGTAAATCCTGGCTAAAGATTTTTCAATAAAACCTTTCGTTTGATATCCATCTTACTCTATTTAATTTAACAAACAAGTGTATTTATTTGAACTTGTTAAATAGGTGGCAACCCTGTTGAAGAATATTTCGTGGATAATTAATTCTCAATAACCTTACGTTATTGGAGATTCATATTATTTACAAAAGATATTATATTTACTTTAAAATTTCAATGAGTGGTAGTCCTACACGACACACGTATTCTTTATAAACTTTAGTTTGAACCAGGGACCGTAACGGTTATAATTTTGATTAAAAAAATCATTTAACCGTAATTTTGTAATTTTTTTTTTTATTTCTATCAAATATAATCGTTATTCTTGAGCTTTTATTTTTTCGATCTTAAACTCGTGTTTTTTTAATTTGAAGTTTTTCGACAAAAAAAATTGTTATTTATATCATCGATATTGTGTTATTTTTTTTGAACATAAACCACTTTATTGCTATAGCCAAAAAATATATTATGATCGAAAATTGTAAATACAAGAGTAACAATAATTTTTGATTGAAAAAATAAAAATCAGAAAAAAACGATTATACAATTATTTAAAACAAAAAATCGTCTAACTGAAATTAAGGTCAGATTTGTATAGCGTACGCTATAAGGATCAGATCGATATATTCTAGTTTTGTTTTGAACGAGTTCTTGTCAATGAGTTTTTGATCGAAAAAGAAAACAAAATAACGATTATTTTCGGTCCCTGTAAGATGCATTTCCATTCACGTGTATGTTAGCTTATTAATTTACAAAAACTATACAGTTGAAAAACGAATCTTCTTTTAAACTCATTTAATAAATGTTGTATTAGTATAATTACCACTTTAGGACTAATCAAATCAAGACCAATAGCTATCCCAGCCTCTACAATTAATTAAGCTAAACTTAGTAAAATTACATACTTGAATATTTCCAATGTAAATGCTAACTTCAACACAAATAACCTTATAACTTAATTTTATATTTATAAGCAATTAACTAAATTATCAATGTTTTCGTATCGTCAATTACAATGGACCTTGTAATCGAATACATTGAATCAGATTCAAATACCAAATATCAATTGTTATGCACATTACAAATAAAAAAAAAAATACCCGCACATATAAGAATCCACACCCATAAAAAACACACACATACATCCATATAAAATACATACATACATATATAATATGTGTGTTTACGAATGCGCATTAATATATGAAGATATGCATTAGTGAATGCTTGTTTTTTATTATGTTATTATTATCATACACAATGTCCTTGTTGTTGTTACTTTTACATGCGGTAAAAAATGCGTGAATAATTTGCAAAAAGAAATTGTAACAAAATCAAAGTATTCGTTGACATAAATGAAGGGGAGGTTGGTAAAAAAATTAAAGCGTAAGCGAAAACATGTCATACATGTCAGATGAAACATTTGATGACTTCAAACTTCGTAGACTTGGCGGCAAAAAAAAAACGAAAGGCAACAAAAACAAAGTAAACTACACTAAATTGAATACCCCCCACGATATACATATATACACATATAAAGCTAGAATTTTATAAATAGTGCAATATACCTGATTTATAAAAAATACCAGTTACGATTTCGTTCTATTTTCCAACACTTTTTATCATAGAATTTAAAGTATATATGTATACCTTTTACAGTATAAAATGGTTTTCTGAGTGTCGTCTTCACAGTGGCTCTTGTATGCTCTGTTTTTTTGATATTGAAAATCGGAAGTTAAATGGCGGACTGTGATTCACGTGCCATTAAACATTAAAAGAAGAAATAAAAAAAAAGTATAAATTCATCAGACCAAAACAAAGTGATTAGTAATCATTTTAATTAAAAATTACCAAAAAAGAATAATGACCATTTACCATTAAAAAAAATTAAGAAAAAAAAGTTTCTATGAAATAAAAAAAAATATTTTTATTTATTATTTCTGATAATTAAATTTTTTTCACATGTCATTTTTTAATTATTGAATCATATTAATATTTTCTGACTGTTTTTAATAGTTTTTTGATTATTAAATTACTTTTAAACTTCGGTCCTAAGAAAAATATAAATTACTTTTATTTTTCCTTGAATATTCCTGCTTATTTAGTTTTTATTATATAATAATTTTGATTTTAGATAGGTTTGGAACTTTCTTTATTTGTTCTGATTATTTGATAAGTTTGGATTTCTGTCGACTAATTTCGATCATTTGATAATTTATGATTCAGATTGATTATTTTAAATTTTTCCATACTTTAACTTCCCATAAATTGAGTCTTATTTTTAATTTTTGCATATTTTTACTTCCCATAAATAGATTAAATTTACATAATATTTTACGACTTTTATGTCCTTTTTCAATTAGCAATTAATACAATTTAATGATTATTATATGAAAATTTATGTTTATCATCTCCTCAATCAACAAACTTTTATTAGAGCTAAAATCAAATATAACCGAATGATTAAGCAAATCATAGACAATTAATTAATCAAAAATATTGCTCTTGACTATTTATTATTCTAGATTATCATTGATATCCATCAGTTTTTTGATAAGTTTGAATCTTTATTGATTAATTTTGATTATTTGAACAGTTTAGATTTATGTAGATTATTTTCGATCATTGGAATATTTTTGACTCTGATTAATTATTTGTGACTATTTAAAATTAACTATTGTAGTTTTCATTACATTTTATGACTTGCATATTCTTTTTTGCTATTTATAAAATTATTTAATTTCTATTTAGTGATTACTAAAAGTTTTTGTTAACTTTTCAAGGCAACCAAGTTGTTTTACAGAATATAATAAAAAATAATGAAAAAATCAAAAATAACCAAGCATAAGCAATTAGTTAATCATAAAAACTCAAAAGCAATTAAACACGAATAATCAAAACTATTTAAATAATTAAGAAAAAATAAAAAAAATTAAAAGGAAAACTAATTGAGCAAGTAAAAGTTAAAATTATCCAAATCGATAAAGTAGTTTTATTTCTAATTTATTTGATTTTCTACTTTGACTTTTTTTATTAGCAAACATTCATTAATATTTTTTTTAGAAAAATTGTTATCGTTTCAATACTGTTTACATTAAATAATCACTTTTTAACAGGTTTGACATAATTCGATACTAGTTTCTATTCTATTTGTTTCACATACTTTTAGTTCCTTGCAAAAATTGCCATATCAGTTAATGTTGGGGAAAAAATTTATTGTAAACAATTACAACAAAAAATTTCATAAAAATTACGTTGGTACTGACTACACCTTTTTTCATTAGCTTATTAGCCATTGATATAAGAAAAAATTTTCATTAAAATTTTGAACAACTTTTTTTTCATGGAAAAGCCAATTTTTTTAGTGTAGTGTATTTCTGTAAACGAATTTCTTATTCATTTTTCTCAATAGTTCGATGAAAAATAATAAAAAAACAATAACAAAATACAAGGAATACTTATGCCTTCCAAATTTCGAAATAAATTTTTCATTCATACATTAATAATATATTCGCATACATAAGTATGTATGTATGTGTGTGTATATCCACATATTTGCAACCCTCAACAACTCGCATTTTTTCCATTTTTTAAGCTTTTTTTTGCTCATTACATTTCCTTTTTGCTGACCATAGAAAGATTAACATTTAGCAGCAAAAAGAAAAAAAAAACCCAACATGAGATAGGAAACCTTTTGACATGCGGCATTTCTAAAGATGACAAAAATGGAATTCACAAAACTGTGAACAACTTCATAAATATGTTTATTTTTCGCTTTGTTAGTGAATTTTTACAGTTAAAATAACACAAATAACTAAGAAGCCACCCTTCTTCACCATCGCACATACCGAATATTTACCCCTGCGTGCGTGGGCTTTCATGTACTCAAAAATTGCAAATTCGATTACAATGCGGCTTGTTTTTTTTTTAGGTATGGCGGGGGGTGAACCGAAGAATGTGTTTGCAAAATTGTAATACCCGAATGTGGTGGCGTAGTAATTTCTTTTTTTTTTTACTTTGCACGTGTGTGCCTTCGCCGCAAATGATGGAATTCAAAATTCATATATGGAACACATACACACCCTCCAGATAAAATTGTATTGCCAGAAAAAATAATGGTAAATAATACACATTTGTTGTGAATATTTCATATTCCTAAAATTTGCTCTAAATTTCAAAACTTTATCTTGATAGGTGACCCTATTTAGCTTTGGAATGTAGTTCATAAGTTCCTTTCATTGCATCGGACTTTGTAGTTCATAATCAGTGTTGGCATTAATCTAATAGATATTTTGATTAATTATGATTAAATGACTTTGCGGGTTTACAGCATCGCAAACTGATTTTTTCATGGACATGCGGAGTCTAATAACCTCTGTTTAATTGATTAATCATTCTTGTTTTTATTTGTTGCTTCTGAGTTCTTCATACAATGATCCTAAAGCAATTCTGCATTAGTTTACCACTCCGACAATTTGCTGAATTAAATTTTTCCCAATTCGTTTTGGATAAATGCAAATTCTTCTGCCATTGTGCAAATTGATAAAATTAATTATATAATACTATCGAGCAAAGCGAGTAATAAACATTAAACTCAGTAATTATTTCTTTGCCTTGTTCTTTATTAAAATTATCTTTTCAACTTCAGTGAACTTTCTATTTGTTTTTTTTTGAGGAGTTTATCTTAACTTTGCAGATTTTTAATAAAATATTTCTGACAACTCTGTTGTCACAACCGTCCTGTCGAGAATAGTAGAACTGCTTGAATAGTCTCTCGCTTACGTTTTTCAGATAATTTTTAAATGAGTTCCATTTCATATATTTTTATTAGGGTGCATCATTCCGCGGAAATACTTTAAGATTTTCGTGAGGTGGACCGATTTGAAAATACTTATAAAAATGTAGTAAAAAAAACAGCTTCAAGCTTTAAAGGTCTGCATGAAAATTATAAAAAAATTGCAAAGGGAAAAAATATATCGGAAAATATTTTTTTCGATTTTTCTGATCCGGGGATTTTCTAGATCTCGTTGTTACAATACCGGTAATCCGAAATTAAATTTTACGCATTTAGTAATACTTCGACGTATACAAATCCGATAAAGTGTTCGAGGCAAACTTTCAAATTGACAATTGCATTTTTTGTTTAAAAAGTACAATATATGCCGAATAAGTGGAGGGTAGTAGTATTTAAAATATATTCATGTATGCCAAAACAAACACGCAAGTCCTATTAAACTTTTTCAGCCATGATTTCTTGTTTTAAGTTTGCCAACATTATAAATCAAGGCGAATTCATAACAGGTGATGTTATACGCACAAAAGCAAAAATTTGCAGTAACAAATTATGCGCATAGTGACAGTACGATTTACAATAAATGCATTATTTTGACATTACTTCACCTTACACACGCCAAACAGAAGTAAAATAAAAAATAAACAATTGAAAATATTCAAACTCCTTTTTTTCTTAGACGATAACTGTAATTGTATGTGTGAGAATATGAGTTTAAATTTTTTTTTATATTCTTTGCAAACTTCAAAAATATTCAGCCTGGCTCTCATGTCTTATAGATATTTATACCATGAGTCATACATATGTATATTTATATTGCTTTTCATATTAAAAATAAAAACACCACTCAAAATAAATAAAATTCCAAACTTTGTTCAAAACCTAGAAAAATTCGATTCATTTACAAAGAAGTTTTTGCATGAACAAATGGACTACAAAACATGCCAGAAACATAAAAAATCTCGTTTAAAATTCCGAAAATCCCGGGATTACTTGTCAACAATACTTAAAAAACACTTGGGTCCCGAGATTTTGGGGTTACCATCTCTAATCATAAACAATCCGTAGACCAACATATGTACATATGTACAGACCGCGCATCTTAACTATAGGACATAGACCTATTGACAACTTTCGATGCTTTATTTGCTTTTTATTATTTTTTAAATAATTTTTTTACAAAAATATAGCTCATTCTACAGCAAAAACCACTTAAATCCAAGCTTCAAACTTTGTGTAAATTGTAGAAAATTACTTACAAATTTATAATAGACAAATAAAGTGTCTAAACTTATGTTAATAAGTCCCTGTCATATAGTTATAATACGCACTATATTTAAAATATATTTTGTTACACAATACTTCCTGAATTCGGAAACTCACACGTGAGTTAAAATTTAATTTAAACAAGCTCGAAAACACATAGTACACCCCGGCGATACGGATACGGAAATTACAAATAGTATTATGTCAAATTTGATGAGGCTATTGTACAAGAATTGAAAATTTGAGCCTGTACTTTTCAGCTATCATAGTCGCACCGTTAGAGACATTTAACGCGATAAAGCTAACTCAAACTGCCACATGTGAAACTGTTTAAATTATTGCCGTCTTATAAGAAGTCATTTAACCTTTTTAGTGTTACGAGTATAACTGTCGGTAGACGATCATTTTGTTTTTGCTTCGGTTTAGAATTAAAAAAAGGCGTAGCATTGCTATAAGACTTTGTTAGTGATAAAACAATACACCATGTAAAACTTGTTATACTAGCTGTCTAAGCAACTGCCTTTAATAAATTTTGAATTTAAGCAAAAATGCAATGATCGTCTGCAGGCGGTTTGATGGTTAAATGCAGTAATTTTTTGGTTTTTCAATAAACGATATCACAAATTTATTGTTGTAATTTATGTAAGAAAGTATTAAAAAACGTATCAAATTTTCTAACATCACTAACGGAACCTTCTACAAATTGAAATATTAAAATTTCGATTTCGTATATTCTTCGGGATACCAAATGAACTGATGCTACTATGTATAGTAAATGCGACCAACCAACGATATTTTTGTTATTTATAGCTGGAACTGTATGCAGCACCTGCATAGCCACATACATACATATATACTATATATATATGTATACACAATTGCACTTTTGGGGAATAAAAAATTCCAGCCATTTTTCCAGATTTAAAATTTGAATATGCGCAGCAGCTGGCATTCGACTTCCTGCGTGCTGGAGATTCTAAACTTTGTGTACAGAATTGAAGGCTAAATGAAAGTGGTGGATTTTAGATATCATGCCACCCCTTTATCCTATAGTATGGAAATATTAATGGTGGTGTTTAACCCTTTGATTTTTGTTTTTGCATTCCTTCCATTTTTAGCACATCATTTTAATGGAGTTCTAAAAAGGAGAAATCATATGATTGGTAAAGTGTAAATGGCAATGCCACATTTTTTGGATTAACCTCATACGTGATATATCTAGAAACATACCCTGCTGGAAAAATGTAAACTAGTATTTCGCTTTTCTTTTTCTATTTATACTTAGTAGGAAATTTTGACACTGCGTGAAAAATTGCTGTGTTGCAATTCGACCGATACCAAAATACTTCGTCAATTGTTTTCGTGGCCATACTTGTACAGCGTGTTCAAGCCATCGCCGAGATAGATATAAACATACATATATGTATATATGTATATATACCGAATTGTTCAGAATGAAAAAATAAATTGAGTTGATTGTAGAAGGTTACAGCTTTAATGGGGCTCAAACTTTTGTGCATGTAAGTTTTAGCTCGAATACAAAGTTTACTATGGTTCTTACAGGATTTTTCATGTTCTTTATGATACATATTTTTTTAAAAAAAGAAACAAACTTTTTGCGAGTATTCTTGCTCTGTGCGCGGGCCGCTCACCGTTCCGTAAAACTACACATGGTAACAGTTAACCGCTCCCTTCAAAGCTCTTATTTATTATCTAATTGTTTAAATTGAATTCCTTTTTAAATTGCAGGCCCCCTTCAGTACCTGAAATGAAAGATGATGAGCAGTTTTTAGATAAAATTTCAACAAATTATTAAAGAATACTGATTCAATAAAATTGAACACAAAATGATTTCTTGAGCCTGAGCTTTTTTTATATAAAATTTTTACTTTTCTTGAGAGCTGGAAATTAAACTTTAGGCACTGTGTTTAAACCTCTGTAAATCTGCAAACTTCCACAATTAGCCCCTGTCGCAAAATTGTTGTGTACAAAGAATACAACATTTACATATATAAAGTTTCATTTGAATCGGTGACATCAACTTTATGAGCGGGTGTACTTAACAAATTTTGATCGTATATCAAATTCTGCTAAATTTGATATACACAATTGGGGAAATTGAAGAAATTGGGGTAAACCACATGCAGCTATCACATAACGGTAATTTACAAAATTAAGAAAAACTCGACATTTTAATAAATAATGTAGCAGATATGTTCAACTTTGAAAAATCAAATGTGGTACACACTAAGGCTGGGACTATCCGCATTGTCGATATCCGTTATCCCTGCGGAAATCAAAATATTCGATATTTTACTAAATAATACAGCAATTTCGCTAGGATTTGGTATGACGAAGATGAGAATTACGTAAAAACCACAGTCTTGGAGAATGAATAATCTCCGAAACTACTTCATAAAACTCTACAAAATTTGGTACACACTTTGCATTTCAATTCAATCATCATAATTTTGAAAAATCAGAATCCGTGCCAGAATGTTTAATGATACAAAATATGATCATCGTCTGAGAATAATAACACAGGCACACAAAAACAAAGTGCTGCTTCTGAAAGATGAAGTACCTTAGGGTAAGGTTTTCGGTGTGCTAAGCAGTGGTCTAAATGTAAGAGTCTTATTCAGATTTTGCCCCAGCACACCTACAAAGGGCCAAATTTCTATATTACATAAAAAATCAATATTGTTTCCTACGCTTTCTTGATATGCTGAAAACGAATAAGTGATCAAAATTTACCCTTTACCTTTAAATTTGCTCCAGCACCACTAACACCACCTTCAAGGGTGAAGTTTGAAGATTTTATGAAAATTCAAATTCAGAATTTTATCCTACGTTGTTTTGTGTTCCAAAAACGAATCTGAAGTTTAAATTTACCATTACCTTTAGATTTCTCCCTAAAAGACCCCCCAGCGTAAAATTTCCAGATTACAGAAAAATTCAAAATTAATATCAAAATTGATATGCTAAAATGAATCAGTGATCAAAATTTACACTTTATCCTTAAATTTGCCCCAACAACCCCCAACACCCTTCTTAAGGGTCAAGTTTGAAAATTTTATGAAAACTCTTTTTCTTATAGCTCCTAACTCGCCTGAACCCAAGCCCGCTTTCTCACCCTGACCAGCCGCCGATAATGGGTTATCCCTCCCCTTTATCATAAATCTATTTTTACCTACGTTTGCCATGAACGCATTTTTTTTAATCTAGGAACTTCGGCGGAAATTTCTGTTTCCCGCCTGTACCACGTGGAGGTGTTTTTGTTACCAAAGTAGAAAGATTGAAATGATTAAATGTTAAATGGGGGTAAACAATCAAAGGGTGATGAGTAAATTTAGACCTTAGATTCGTGTTCCGCACACCGAAAAACTTACGCTAAGGCACTGCACCTCTCAGAAAAAGAACGTCTATTTTTGTGCCAGAGTAATAAATATATCATATACTCGATATTTGGTCAAACTTCTGCTATAAATTGTGGTGATGATGTTGATGGCGCATTGATTTTGTACCACAAATTGATGGACCCAACAGTTTTAGGCGTACTCCGAACGGCAAATGATTTTGGTCAGAAGTTTTTTTCATGGTAGAAATACACTCGGAGGTTTGCCATTAACTGCCGAGGGGCGACCGCTATTGGAAAAACTTTTTCTATAATTTTTGATGTTTCATGCCCGGGTCGTGATTCGAACCCTGGACCCTCCGAATGAAGCACGCACGCGCTACACCCTCAGCTACGGTGGCTATTTATATTACCAACTGGAATAAACAACAAAAGTCTGAAAGAAAAGAATTTCAATTGTCGATGATGTTTGGTCACATTACCATAAATTTTTCCTGCTGGGCTTGTATGCATAGTATCATATCTGTGTATCAATGCCGTTTTGAATTACGATAATTGTTACGACTATCCATATATTATCAACACATATATATGTACATACATGCATATTAAGTATATATATATCTAAGTTTGTTTGTAGATGAGCGATTATGGTCATCTCATCTGTACCACATATTAAGTATATTAATGTGTACTCGTATATCTCTGATCGTTTGACTCGTTGTAAGACAGTATATTGAATATGCATGTACATATGTATGTGTAGTATAGTATACATATATGTATATATATTTGTTGTTGCCACAGTTGTCACTCTTTGATCCGAGTTAAAATAAAATTCAAATTAAATGCACTTGAAGTATAATTTGGAATGTTTTAAAAACTGCGATCGGTAATTGCATTGCATGCATAAATGGCTGACAAGCTGACTGTGCTTAGCTGCATGTATGTACATGTGTGTGTGTGTATGTGTGTATGGGTGTGTGTGTAGTTGAGCGAGCAGCACTTGTTCGCCTCCTTGTTGAATGCCATTTCTCATTTTGAATCGTACAAAGAATGCCGTTGCGAATTCTTATGCAAATTTTAGGTGATTGTTCGTTCGCTTTGTCGCACGTCCAACAAAAGTCAAACAAGTTGCACTTGCAACAGCATTGATACATATATATTTTTATACCTTTCATGAGAATGAAATGGTATATTAAGTTTGGTCCGATGTTTGTAAGTGCCAGAAGGAGAAGAGATAGACCCATCAAAAAGTATACCTAAATGATCAGGACGATGAGCTGAGTCGATTTAGCCATGTCCGTCTGTCTGTCCGTCTGTCCGTCTGTCCGTCTGTCCGTCTGTCCGTCTGTCCGTCTGTTTGAACGCAAACTAGTCCCTCAATTTTAGAGCTATTTTGATGAAATTTGGTGAGCAGGTGTCGTTGTACAAATGATTAAACATTTGTCGGAATCGGCCAGATCGGGTGACTATAACATATAATACAACCGATTATTCAGATATTGAATTTTGCGCCATAACTCCTCCATTTAAGCAGCTAAAGGCTTGAAATTTTGCAGAAATATCAGCCATTATTAGCTACGTATCAGTATTGAAAATCATGAAGATCGGAGAAATATAACATATAGCTCCCATACAACCGATTGTTCAGATATTGCATTTTGCACCATAACTCCTCCATTTAAACAGCTAAAGGCTTGAAATTTTGCACAAACATCAACCATTATTAGCTATATATTAGTATTCATCAAGATCGGAGTTCACAGTGTAAATCGGCAAGATAAATTCAGGACAAATATTTATTGCGAAAAGTAATAAGCTCAGCGCAATATCACATGAATCATAGCGTCAAACGTTTGGGAACTATTTACGGATCTGATAACTGTTTTCAAAGACCGACATATGTAGGTCTTACATATTAATACTTAATTATTTGTATTTTTTAAATGTTGAATATCAAGCGTCGATACGATATTAAAAATATTCAAAAACCATTCCCTTCTTAAAACATAGTTCTTTTTAATTACATAAGGAAAAGCATTAAATAATTTATAACAATGCCTTTACTAGAATTATTTTTATTGATTTGAAGGAAATTTTCGCTTTTAACTATAGGTAATACGAAATTGTAATACAATAACACGTTTTTTACTATTCTTCCATTCATGAAAGGTATGAAGCCTTCGGCATAGCCGAAGACAGCGCTGTTTTTACTTGTTTATTTGCATTTGGTTATAGAAGCAAATGCAGTTACGTGTATGCTTGTGATGATCTTGAAAATTTCAATTCATTTGCATTGAATGATCGCTTGTTCGACATTTGCATACTCTCATATCAAAGTTGCACCGCAAGAGAATAACATTTACTGATTTTAATTTTATTTCCACTTTTTTTTACTTTGGCTTATTTGCATCTAATTTTCGAATTCTATGAGGGGAGATTGTCTTGGCGGAAAATTACAATATTTAAGATTCTTAGAATTAAGAAGAGTGTTACGCTAATTATTTGAACAGTGAGTTTTTTGTACAAAATAAAACTTATTATCAGAGCGATGGAGCTTTGTTCGGCTTTAAATCTACATATGTTTTTCCGCAAAGCGCTATATTTAGTCTTGCCATAAATTCTGTTACAAAGTTTACAATGCACGCAGCGGGTTCAAATTCGCAGAAAAGATAATAATAATAATTAGTTCAGTGTTTGCTTTCGCTTATTAATAATGGGGTAGGAAGCTAAACAAAATCATGTTGCGGTGACTGCTTTACATAAGTGTGGAAAAAGCGCAAGTGAAATTTATGAGCTTCTCAAAAAACTTAATATTTCGAGAATGTTTGTTTATCGTACTATTGATCGTTTTTCCGAAACATCTACAGTTGATCACAGAAAGAGAAGTGAATGAGATATATCGACTAGATCAATTGCAAGGCTTATTCGAGATGATCTCCATATCAAAACTTACGGTCAACTGATCATCTTCTGATAGCGCGCTTGAAGCAAATTCGGCTCAACAGACCGGATTCTTCAGTGGCACGCGCTCTACGGCCATGATAAGTATCCCTTTCACAGATGAGATATTTTTCACTGTTGAAGAAGTTTTTAATCAGCAAACTCCAAAATCTACGCAAAAACTACCAAAGACGCATAAAATGTTATTCCAAGGGTTCAACGTGGTCACCATCCAGCTGCTGTAATGGTTTTGTATGCAGTCTCTTGTCAAGGCGTTACACCTCTTCACTTCTATGAAGAAGAGGTTTAAAACTGGGGCAAAAGT
Organism: Anomoia purmunda; assembly: GCA_951828415.1. NCBI lineage: Eukaryota > Metazoa > Arthropoda > Insecta > Diptera > Tephritidae > Anomoia > Anomoia purmunda. The sequence continues at coordinate 85,673,657 of OX639994.1, forward strand.
GTTCCAGCAGGTGTGGTAAGGCAGTTAAGCAATACTCTCTTCGATGGAGAGCAAGGGATCTTAAAGCATGATTCTGCTCCAGCACACAAGCTAAATACCAACTAGCAGCGGCTTAGAAGCAATATTCCTGGTTTCATAGCTGCAGATGATTGGCCGTCAGGAAGTCCAGATTTGAATCGAATACCTAACAGAGATTTGGAAAGTCTCATAAAATGTTTGGTTCAAGCAGCGTCGTCAATACTAATAGACACTGTGAGTGCCGCTATTGATCAATGGCCGAATCCTTTGAGGGCTTGTGTGAAAGCAATAGGTGACTTTATTAATAAATGTATTATTTTATTTTTTTTTTTTTTTAAACATAGATTTATTTATTGAATCGCTTAAATACTAAAGCCTAACAACTTATATTATCTGCTTGTTAGCCCTTATATAGGGCTCCGATAGTTCCGTGAATCTTCATCAAAAGGCTGGACGATTGTTCGTTTTCAGACGTGATTTGTAAGTTCTATGTGCTAGAGCATTTGCAAGCGGGTTCGGGTGCGCTTGCAGTTTATCGAGGTATTTTGCTCTGCTGCTATTGATTTCATCTTTGACTGTGGGTATTTCAAGATCTTTATGAATATTCGAGTTCTTTATGTACCAAGGTGCTGCTGTTAACATTCTTAGGATTTTTGATTGTGACTTCTGTATAGTATCGATACTACTAGCACAGGCAGATCCCCATAGCTGTATACCATACATCCATATTGGCTTTAGGATTGAATTATACAAAAGAACCTTATAGTCTAGGTTTAATGCAGACTTTCGATGCAACAGCCAATGTAGTTCGGATCTTTTCAAATTTATTTGTATCTTTTTAGCGATAATATGATTTTTCCAAGTGAGGCGCCGGTCTAGGTGCATACCAAGATATGTAACATTTTTATCCTGGGGAATTATGACTTTGTTTAATGTTATAGATGAGCACGTTTTTGGCTTAAGTGTGAAGGTCACATGCTTCGATTTTTGTTCATTTACTTTAATACGCCACATCTCTAACCACTCCTCGATATGTTTTAGGTGGTTTTGTAAGAGTTTTGAAGCTTCTACTGGACATTTGTTTCTGCATATTATGGCAGTATCATCCGCGAAGGTTGAAGTTAGCAATGAACTGCTAGTAGGGATATCAGATGTGAATATAAGATATAATGTTGGACCAAGGACGCTGCCCTGAGGAACGCCAGCCTTTATTGGAAACTCTTCTGATATATAATCATTCATTTTTATTGTAAACCATCTGTTAGAGAGGTATTATAGTTTCATTTTTATAACGTTCCGAGCTTGTAACGGAGCTTATGGCAGGACTAAGTATACTTATAGTGGATCATTAAAATCTGCTTACTAGTTTTCCATTCCAATTAAGCTTAAATAGTCCAATAAACCACTTTTGGATATATGATTTTCGTACTTTTTTTCACAAATCCTGTACTTTTACTAGCACCAAATTCAAACTGAGAATTTATCATTTCAATCATTCGTAAAAAAATTTAAGATCCCGAATCTAAGTAATAAACTGCTGATAATCCTATAAACTCACAACAAAAACCGGGCTTCCATACTAATTTGTATATCTTTATATCTTTATCTTTTTACATATATGTACATACATATATATTTACATATAAATAAATGAATCGTGGTTTGTTTGGATATTTCCTTCTGCTGGTTTGTTGGTAATTACTCCTCGAAGGTTTAGGGAAAGAGAAAGTCGAAAAATTCTCAACAGGTGGCGCTCTATGCATACATTTCATTTCATCAGTTCAATTCATTTACAGTTAAACACGTGGCGTAAAATTAAAATATTGCTAAATGACGAGTGGAGAGATTTGGATAAGATTTGCCATATACAATATGTTGTATATAGTTCGATGCATGGCTTCCCATATAAACAGTTTCTAAATGTAGTTACCACCTTTTTAAAATCGTAAACTAATTAAAGTAAAACTTAATTTTCAAAATATCTTGAAACTAGGTTGCCACCTGTTTAAACGGAAATTAAGTGAAACCAATAAGATAAATGATTTTTTCCCACAGGGTTACCGCCTTTGTGGTTGGTTATTTTAAAACTGAAACCATGCATACTTATTAGCTTAGTTTAATTGGAAGACGGTTGCCATCTGCTTCAAAAATTAAATTTAATATACGCAAGTTATATGAAACATTAAAATATGTAGGGCTGCCGAAAATCAACTCCATGTGCGCGAATTCACTGAGTTCGACCATCCATCCTCCACATAGTTCCGACTTGGCAAGCGTCAATTATTTATTTTCTAAACTGACTTGCAAGGAAAAAATTAACATTGTTTATAAAGTGAAGTCAACTGTTTTCGGTTATTTTGATGGCAAATATTCCGGCTATTTTATTAAAGGTATAGAAATGTTAATAAAGTTCTGTGAGATTATGTTAAAGACTAATAATAGTAAAGCCAGAAACTGTTGGGCCGTGGTGAGTTGCGGATATCTAGCCCTACATAAAATTGAACTTGCGCGGGATAAGCGCTGATCGCGGTTCCATGGGAAGCTAGTATTTTAATAAACAAAAAGTACAAGTTTATTTGTAGATGTACTTATATACATACATACTCGTATAGCACAAATACATGTACATGTAATGGTTATAACCAATCGATTAGTTGAATTCTAGTGCCAATGCAGGAAGCGACTTAAATTCCTTCAAGATGCTAGTTAAATGCTCTAGAACTATGCGACTGTGCGTGAGAATTCATCAACCAGCTGACAAAGTACTCGTAGACAAACTGTTAAACAAAAAATTTGCAATAATTTACAAATTAAACATGAGAAGTGGCTTCGTGCGTTCGATCATTGCATAAGCGCGAGTATTTAGCTACATTTAATCACACACAAACACACGCAAACACAAACACACAAACGTAAATGCATAAATTCATATGTAGATATGTATGTATGTGTGTACATTTATACAACTCAAATAAAAACTTTTAACCAGAAGTTATATTCCCTGGCAGCAGAAGCCAGCCAACAAGCATTGGAATGATTTCCAAGAAGCGCGTCATCTCATCAGGAGAGCTGGAGGTTAGTTGGTTAGCAAGTGGAGTGGAGTACTGTGATGTGATGTGATGTTAATAAGGCGTCTCATAAATTACCGTCATTTACACGATCGCACAGTTGTGACGCAGTGACAAACCAACAGCAGCGCAGCGGCGACAAACGAATACGAAATGTAATATATGAATGCATAGATTGATGTTTATAAAAGCATTTGTAACTTAGTATGCACTATCCCATGCAATGTATGCACATATACTACTCGTATATGTATATATGTATGTAACTATAGTTAATGCAGAGGCGTAATAAGCCCGCAAACATGCTTCGGCATTTGGCGTCATCCTGTTTTTTTTTACACTGCCAGTTCCTTATTCCTTTCTCGGCCGTTTTTGCTATTTTATTCTGTGGAAAAAATGTTTTAATGCTGACTCGCACGTTGAAATGTACTTTGCATTTTACATACACGCACACACACCTATTGGGATTGCATTGTATAATACATATATTAAATATTATCGATTGATGTCAGCGTTTTTCCTTCACTCGCAGACCCTGGAGCAAATTGTAAACTGCATTGCAGTTAAAAGTTTAATGAATCGATTCTCAATTGATGTAGTATATATTTGCCGATTACACTGCTTCAGATGCAAAGAGATAAAATCAAGATCGCTAAGTTTCGTTCCTTTGAAAATAACGAAGCATGTGCAATGAAATAAAATCAGTAGTCTAGCTTTTTTTGATTTGATTTTTGAACCTCTCAATTGTTAAAAAACGAATCCTGTAATGAACTGTCTAAATAATATAAGAAAGTATTGGCACACAAAATACCAAAAGTGGCGCAGTAGTCAAATTATCTACAATTATGAACCAAACCAGCTCATAATCGCTACATACTTATGCACATAGGTAATTTTCTTAGCAAATAAAAAACTGGAACAAAATCTGGACTCGATAGGTGGCGCTGTAGTCGAATCATGCTGAAAAATTGTGTTTCTGAATCGATTTTCCTTGATTTTCAAAATATAAGTTGCTATTCTCAAGAAAAATATTTCTGGAAAAATTTGACTCGATAGGTGGCGCTGCAATGGGTATGATCGATCTTCTTGGTATGCAGTTAAAGTTCCCAACTCTTACGTCTCCGTTTCTGCACTCTGGGCAATGGAATGCAGGCTGAATGAATTTTAGTAGTCTGTGCACCAGCAGCTGCGTCTGCATAATCGTTCGTTTGTCTTGAAGCAAGCGGCTCGCTACTTAAAAAAATCATTTCCAACGAAAAGATCAAACGAGTCGCGTATTATAACCTTTCGCAACGTTGATGACCGTAAAGGGAACAAGGACTACAATTTACGGATACCCTCTATAAGGAATGCGCCTTTATCCAACTGCTAGATGCTCGAAAAATAGGAGATCAGATGGATGGGCACCGGTGTAAAAAATATGCAGCACGCAACATTTACTACAATTGCCATGAGATGTCGCACAGGTTTGGTGTATGATTTATGGTTGGGCGGAGCTTTTGGCTCCGTCAATATTGGGATGGATTCCTTCTAGCCGTTCATTATCAAACGAATTCACTTCCGAATGACTTCTTCAATCTGATGCTGGAAAGTGTTACACCTGCTTTCTAACTAACAAACAGAATATGCTTGATAAAAAATTGTGACTGAACTTCATTTTATCTTCAGTATTGATATTTTGGGTATCGAGTCCTTGATATTTATGGGTACCCGATTCTTTTACAGCGTTATTTTAAATGTGTATCATGTGTATCCCTCTACCTAATGGAGCTGTCACAACGTATATTACTTTTTTTTTTGTTTTTGTTTTTGGATCATGGGTTTTACGCGCAGTTATATTACATATTCCCAGTAACAACCTCAGAACGATTTGAAATATAAATACATTAACTTCAATAGTAGCATTAGAACTAAAACTTCATTTGCAGTTTCACACCAATTTTGGTTTAATTTTTAACACCATGGTTTTCTACGTACAAACCAATGCAGTTCATGCATATTTGTGAGTTTTGTGTGTTACCCATGGAATTCGAAACATCTCAGCCCTAATTAACATAGCAATAAGGTGATACTGAGTTTGGTATTGTAATGGAAATGCTACAGCCTTATAAAACGATCAATTCTCATCTGTACTACTCACAATTCGACCGATTGAATGAATCAAGTAAAATAGAACGACCAGAATATGTCCCATCAGGCCATAGCCAAAAACATTTTTGACATATATTTTGACCACCGTGGAAAGTTCTGCACATATCCGCCACAGATCCGCCAGCAAATCACAAAACTTCTACACTGATGGAATTACTACACGAAAAAATTAAAAAGGTTTTAGACAATAATGCAAAAAAAAAGGAATACACTTGGTTAAAATTAGTTTTCAACAAAAGTTTTTTTAATAGACCGACAAAAAACCGAAAATAATAAATATAATACCGAATATAAAAATCAAATAAATACAATATTATAAAATTCAATGTCTTCGCACAGTATTAGAAATATTAACATTATGCTTAGAATTTGAAACATTTTTATTCTACTAACTTGCCTCGCTTTTTTATTCCCACTTTCAGGCAAACACAAAATTTCTTATTTAACTCCAGTGTTTTGTCCCACCGTAACGGGGCTGTTAGGAAATTCTGATTAGTTAAATGTTGTTAACGAGACATCCTGTTGTGACATTTACAAGGAGACTTATTTATATGGCAACATTAAACGTTTGGAATTGCATATAATATGTTAATGGAAATATTGGCAGTGAACAAAAAGGTAGTATATAATCAAACATGCGGCTTTGTTAATAACAATGATATGAAGCTAAAAAACATTTGAAAGATAAACAGATAATGTATTTTCCCGTTCACAACTACAACAGCGCCATCTGAATGCGAAATGTTTTTTTTTTATCAATGTTTGTATAAATTCATAACACTGGAAGTACTGGATTTCTGGAATATCTAATGGGGAAATTGCATTCGCATCATCAAGGAAAATGTACTAAAAGCATACAAAATGTTGAATTTACAAAAAGGGTTGAGCCAAATAGGCTGGCAGCGGGTAGCAAAGGGTTGTTTCGGCAGCGGCTGACTGAGCGGGAGGGTTGGATTTGTTGGTTATATTTTGTTAAAAATCAGTATATCAGTTCGATTCAGGTTATTTGGTTCAAATGCAAGTGCAAGTGTTATTGAGAAATATGCGATTATTTCCAAATTGCAAGTGTACATTGTCTTTTAAAATAATTAAACATAATTTTTTATTTTGGCAACGTATACTAGACAAATACAATTTATTTGTATTTTTCACAGGCTGGTTGAACATGGAACGGACCTCTGTTATGGAAAACACAGGCAACTTAGGGAGAACACAATGTGAGGATGCACCATCTTTTTCATGACATGACACCCGATTCCAGAGTGAGTACTTTATCTGGCTCTATTAGCACAACGACTTTATAAGTAAGTTATGGTTACACTAAGCAATGAAATACAATTGAATAGCACTTTTAACATTATTATTTTTTTAAGAGTTTTACAATCGATTTGGCTGACAGCCTGGACAAAGCTCCTCACATAAAGGAGTGAAAGGGTATCTGGTGGCAATTAACGCATCACATTTTGCACCTATGTCGCAAATTTTTGGATCATTGCTTGGGGGTGTACTTGGGAAAAATGTGTAAATCTCTATCGACATCATGCTGGTAAAAAAAGCCTTTAACATTTAAAATTCTATCCATTCATTCAAATCAATAATCATATTTTTATGTTTAAACAGCTAACATTGTACTCAAGATGCATGCCGCAATAACTGGACACAGTGATAAAAGGATATGAATCAAATTTAAAACTTTGAACACAATTTATAAAGAATTTTAAAATTATTGGGTATGCAGTCCCCATTAAATTTTGACATAATAATGTGCAAGTCTGAAGTTGCTAAACATTTTTTGGTCTTAATTAATTCCAGTTAATTTTTTTTAAAGTTTTTTATGCCGGCGTTCTTGCAACGCTTTTGAAAAAAAGTTTCAAGACCAAAATATAAAATAGTTTGCAGTTTCGGTTTACATGAAAGAACTATACTTTTCGAAAATTCAACAAAAAAAATTATAAGAAAAGCATTTCGAAAAAATTACCATGTGGTTTGAGCATATGCAAATTTAGTCTTTTCTTGTTTAATAAAAGTTTTGTTTTATAAAAGTATTGGTAATTGTATGATAAAACCCCAAAAAGCCAAAATTATAAACTTATACAAATTAAAAAAAAAAAGCCATCAATATTTTAAACTTGTTAATCCGGATTTTTAGAAAATTCCTTAGAATGCAGTTTTGTTGCCCATTCAATGGCAGTGTTGCGCCGCCTTTTCTTCCATATAATGCATGAACAATATTTTCTTTTGTGTGGATGAAAGTGCTAAACACGTTTAGTAAAAAAAAATGATCAGAAATCAATAAGAATCTAAAAAATTTGCTAGAATGTTTGTTATTGTTTTTGTATACTAATTTTATTTTTATCAAATATAATTACAATTAAACAAGGAAGACAAATTCTTCTCAACATGTCTATATGTTCTGATATTATACGTACTTAAAAAAATACCAAGAAATTCCGAGGTAGGGGAGAATCTATTAAGATACCAAACTGCAATTTTACGTTTTTTTTTTAAATAACGCAAGAAGTACCTTGTTCGAAAGACAATTAAATTACGATTTTAAAACCAATAATTTTATTGCTATCGCTGAGTTATAGATGGTACAACTTTTATAGAATTTGGGAGATTTTTTATGAATTGTCTAGTCTGTTTATATACATACATATATGCAAACTCTTATCGAATGAAAATAAAATTTTTGATGAATAAATCACATTTTACATTTTAAAACAAAGCGAAAAGACTACATAAAATACCTTATAAATCAGGAAAAAACTTAGCGGATTTCACTGTCTTTTCAATAAAATCAAGAATGTATCTGTAAAACTAAGATGACAATTTGGTGTCCTGTAGAATTAAGGTTTCAATAAAATCTAGTCGATAACCTGTTAAACTAAGATGAAACCTATAATATAGAAAGAAGGGAGTCTTAGTTTTCATTAGAATCTTTTCTTAATATTAATTAGTCGATGATTTGTTTGGGCACATTTGTTGGTAATTTTCTGCAAAGAAATACTACACGGTTTTTAAAACTGTTTATTATTTAATTGTACAAGTTTTATTTATATGTATGAAATTATAATAAGTATAAATATTTATATATTATTCAACCAGGTTATACATACATATTTGGTAATAAGAACAATTCAAATAAGAATAATATTTATAAAAATTGATGTTGCCATTTCTTGAACTATAAAACATGTCCAGAAAAGATCTTTATTGCACAAATAACATCTTTAATATGAATGTATAATAAAGACAATGAGAGAAAAAAGAGAGCGTTAATAGAAAGATATACATGAGTATATTTTTTAAAACAATGATTACGTTATTCTGGAAGAATAAATATGTACATACATATGTATGTAAATAAAAAAATTTCATTTTGAAAATACAAAAAATCAAACAACAATATTTATAATATTAAACAAAAACATTATAAAGTAGATTATTCACAAAGTACAAATGTATTCCAATACCATAAAAGCAAAGTTTGAATCAAAAAGTACTCTTTTAAAAATAAAAAGTTTTCCTTATTAATAAATTCAATACGATTCTAGTAAAAATGAGCGGATATCCTTATTATTTTACTTTTCATCATTTTTAGCATATTTTTTTAAACAAAATTCCATAAAAATTAATAAACAAGAAGTTATCTCCTTAATTCCAGCCATTTTCCGATTCAATAAACTCAAACCAATATTAAGAAGATTTGCTAGCGAAAATTTTCGATTTTGCCCCCTCTTGCACTCCTTGGCTATCAAGCTTTCTTAGACGTCGATCTCTTTAATTATAGGTGAACTATTTAGCCCTGTGTAATTATAAACTGCAAATAACGTAGTGGTGTGTCGTTCGAAAAATCACGATTTTCGGAAAACTAGATGTCAGTGAAGCTGAAGTCAGTTCGTGTTTTGTAGTAAAGAATTCCAAGAATTTTTCCATTCATGAGCTAAGACTGGTTTGCAAATTGTCTTCCCGCATGTTCTTGCAATTTGTTACTAATTTTATCTAAAACTTCGTAGTTACTGATTCGATGCCTTTCATGCGTTTCCAATCGGCTGATTTCCACGTAATCAATTGAAAGATGAAGTTTAAGTATATAAGTTTTCGCAAAATATTTGTATAAACAAATTTTTCAATTCCGAAACTAGAAGTTTTTCCCATTTGTTTCATTTGTTATCCAGAATGTATAAAAAACTGCAGCCAATGTAGAGTATCTAGCTATTAGGAAAAAACACCTCCTAGTGGATCACTGGGGCGAACATGCGTATATTTTATGCACATAATTGATTTCACACATATTACTTATACATCGGTGGAGATCGATGAGGCTGAGAAATAATTAATTGGAATATAATTTTCCCACGATCTATGTATGTACAATATATGTACATTGTACATATGAACATATGAAAAAATCAGTTCATAGAGAAGAAAAGCACATTATAATATACGATGTATGTATATATGAAAGTGTGCATGTATGTACACACATACATACTCATGAATATACAATGTAAATGCAATAAAATTTGAACTCATTGCATTATTAGGTGATGCACACAGTGTTACCATCTACTTTTTTTTAAACACTATAAACCGGTAAACGCTTATGGGAATGTGGCATAGGCTGCTTGCTACTCAATCTTTGCAAGTGCAACTGATTTTTATTTACCTATGCACATAAAATAATATGTATAAAATGCTATAGCCACACACACACACACACACACAGACACATACATACTTATGTGCATAAATAACAGTTTGTATATAATTTTAATTTTTTTTATGTACAAGTCTAACAGTTGTTGTCATCATTATCGGTGGCATCAAAATAATTGTAATTATTTCTACTTGTATCACCATAATTTAAAGCTAATCAACATATACGCATAGTACAAGTATACAAATGCATGTATATACATATGTACATAGGTAGGTATGTATGGAAGTGTGCACATGTATGCAAACATATAGACATGCGTGTATAATCTAAATATGGCATTTGAAACTTGTTCGGGTTGACTTTTTAAGCCAAATGAGCGTAACCATTTAAGCAGAGAGAAGCATAGCTACTCTAGTGGCGGCTGGCCGAGATTGCATTCATAATTCTTCTTCTCTGCATTGAAGTATAAAAATAAAATTTAAGAAAAAAATAAAATGATGTTTAAACATTGATGAAATTGATAGATAAATGCTAAATTAAATATATGGAGATATGTATTTTTTATATAAAGCTATATTTGAATTGAACAACTAACCTTCTAGAGCGGGATTTAATTCAATAAATCATGAAATGAAATTTCATAAAATTAAGAAATTCCAAATTTAAATAAGGCTTTTAGTCAACGGTTAAATAAAATAACAAAACTCTTAACGTTATCGATATACTAATCGTTATCGTTGTCTTTGGTCAGCTACTTTACGGTTATCATCCCTGCAAAACAAAAAAAAAGACCTGACCATATCGGAAATAAGTTATCGATTGTAAATACACACACATTCCTGCAAATAATGAGAAAAAGCCAAGGCATACTGTTTATTCTTCCCCACGAACGTATGCATCAAAGAAAATTTGAGATCAATGCTAAATAAAGAATTCTATGAATTCATTTTCATAAATGGAAGAAAGCGAATAAAAGAAGTGGCAATTTTATACCCGATTTCAGTAAAATTTAACCACGGAACGGACCACTACACTAGTTTGAGTTAATCTAAAGGTGATAAGTAAATTTAGATCTCAGACTCGTTGCCCTAAGGTACTTCAACTTTCAGAAACAGAACTTTGTTGTTTTTTGTGGGTCGTGTTATGGGTTGTGCAGAAATACATTCCCAAGCCATATCTGTAAATGTTGAGAGAAAATGACAAGGCATTGGAAGTAACAATGCAGACAATTTGACTACTTTAACAAGTGGCAACCCTCTCCAAATTATTTTTCAGATAAAAATCTCTGAAACCTTTTCCGTTTTATGGCTATTTACATTATAATATTTCATTAATATTATTAATTGAATTTGATTCAAATTTTGAAATTCGTGGCAACCCTCCTTCTTAAACCTTTTTCGTTTGACACCTTTATTGTAATATTTTATTAATACAATTAAGTGTCGTAATATTTCATTTAACTTAATAATTAGTTTGGATTTAATTTATCAAACTGCTGACATGCCTAATAAAAAATTAACTAATTTGTATTTAGCTCGTTCAAATAGATGGAAATCCTCTTCAGAAATATTTTCGAGACATGCTTTCTTATTCCGCTATCCTATGACACCAAATTAACTATTTTTAACAGGTGGAAACCATGTTCAAAAATATTCTCGTAATGAAGCCCTCTTGAACATCCTTCAGTTCCCACCAGTATTGTATTTTTTTTTTTAAACAAGTGGCAACCCTATTTAAAAATATTTGTGAAATTAAGCTATATCGGCAGGCAATGACAAACCTCAGAGTTTATTTTTGCTTTGAAAAAAACTTCTCACAAAAAAAAATCATCGGCGTAAAACTGGAGATCTCTCAATTACAATCTCAAGACGCACACCACAAATTGTAGAAGCAATTCGGCCGAACATCAAGCGATAGTGCAAGCGCCAAATTATTATTATTATTAGATTCAACTATTTTAAGCATCTTTCGTTCGACTCCAATATAAAGGGTGGTTAAATTTTAAGGGCCGATGATGATTTTGAATAAAACACAAATTTTATTGGAAATTATTGCAATTTCTTTTTATTACGATAATATGGTGTGGTTCAATTATGTATGGAACAAAATATTGGCCAAATGTCCGCCGCGACCTCGGCGGCAGACCTCCATCCGATGGTCCAAATTTTCGATGACGCTGAGGCGTAATTGAGGTTCTATGCTGTTAATGTGCCGAATTATCTCATCCTTTAGCTCTTGAATTGTTGGTGTCTTATCGACGTACACCTTTTCTTTCAAATAACCTCAAAGAAAGTAGTCCAACGGTGTCAAATCACATAATCTTGGTGGCCAATTGACATCGCCACCACGTGAGATAACACGGCCATTGAATTTGTCGCGCAAAAGAGCCATTGTTTCGTTGGCTGTGTGGCAAGTGGCGCCATCCTATTGGAACCACATATCGTCCACATCCATATGTTCCATTTTGGGCCATAAAAAGTTCGTTATCATCCCACTATAGCGAACACCATTCACAGTAACTACCTGACCGGCCTCATTTTGGAAAAAATACGGCCCGATGATGCCGCCAGCCCATAAACCGCACCAAATAGTCACTCTTTGTGGGTGCATTGGTTTTTCGACAATCACTCTTCGATTATCATTCGCCCAAATGCGGCAATTCTGCTTATTGACGAATCCACTGAGCTGAAAATGTGCCTCATCACTGAATATGATTTTCTTCGAAAACGCACGATATGCATTTTGATTTGAACGCCCATTTTCATAATAAGCCTGAATAACTTTAACACGTTGCTCGATTGTGTATCTTTCCATGTTCAAATTGAGTTAGTCGGAAATTGGGAAATGTCAAATGAAATGCAGAAAAAAGCTTGACGTTTAGGTGTGGTTCACATTCAACATCGGCCCTTAAAATTTAACCACCCTTTATAAGCATTAATTAACCCTTTAAAACAGGTAACGACTATCTTCAAAAATATTTTCGTTATAAAGCCTTCAAAAAGTTCTTCGTTTGACACCCATATTGCAATGTTTGAGTTAACTTAATAGCTTAATTTAATTTAACTTTTACAGCGCCTCAGTATTTCACCCAATACACTCTACGGTACGGTAATATTGGCTGCGACATAGCGGATAGCGCTTACGCCCAATACTCTTGAAAAATATCTTTCATTCCTCGTTTTCCCATCTGTAGACAATAGCTTCTTTTTTTTTGCTGAAACCAGGTGCTATCATTCTACAATGTTTCAAGGCCCGGTGGATGTTTGGCCGCATCAATGCGCATTGCGGCGATACGGTCATCCAATTGGGTGAGGAAGCCTCTCTTCCACCAGCTGTAGTAGAAGTTCGACATTCTTAATATTTGCTGAAAATAACGTCAAACTATGCTACTACATCCGGCAGTATTGAGATCTAAACGCTGGGTTTAAACTTAGCAGTGTGTGGGAGGTGGTATTTTCTCCCGAAACTAACCTTTGACCATATCTTTTCGGTAAAATGCAGCATATTCCATGTACAAGTTTCGGCTGCAAGAGAAGTAGTAAGGGAACTTGGAACCGATACTAGGAGAAGGATATATTTTGAAAATTTAGTGATAGTCAGGCTACGAGCAAAAATTTGACCTCCTGTACGTATAATTAAGAAATTGTACCGGACTGCCGCCGATCTCTGCAGGAGACAACATTCAAACAGACCACACCTCATTTGGGTACCTGGTCCAACGGGCAAAGAGGGAAACTCCATGATAGACTAACTTGCAAGGCGAGACATAACCAAGTAGGTTCTTTATGGTAAAGAGCGCATTGGCATTCCGTACGTCACTTTCATCCTGGATATTAAAGAATTTAATCCTCTTACCAGCTGATGTAAACTGGAGGCAGAACACAGTTTGTAGAATTTCTAGGCAAAGATGATTAAAATGGATTCGAACACGATCGCGCAGAGTACATTCCCTTAAGCGCACATTATTTAAAATCAAAGATTGTATCTTCGAAGCTCTGGCAGGGCATTGCGTAAGAGTAAATCACACAGAAAAGCTCTAAGAGTCGGTGGCCGGCTAAATAACGCTCCTTCAATGAGTTTCGATCAACGACATCCAATAATATTGCCATACGCAAGCCACTCCAATCTAACCTAATATAATGTGAACATAGTTTTACTCTGCCCAAACTAAAGATGTTTCTCATCAAGTTAAAGGGTTTATACAATAATTTGTCTTCAAATGTTGCCTACGCCCATGAATATATTATTTATTGTTCGCATGTATGTATGTATGAATGTATATATGTGGGCATGAGCTTATGTGTGTTCAAGTCCGATCAAGCCATGATGCAAAAATCATTGAATCAACTGGCACTTCATCGCTTTCGGTATTTTGCGGCGCCTGCGATCTCCCAGCTATGAGTATTTGGTCAAAGAAGATGCATTGAAAGTTACATACGCGGATGAATGGAATTTCCTTACATTCCACCGTCCAATAAAGAATTTAAATAATCGATGCATTCAAATAAAGTCACATTGTGGCTGCCGAATTGTGTTATCCAGAATGGGCAGTTATATGAGCAGCATACTATGTATGTAAGGTGTGTATGTGTATGGGTGGATATGCATCCATATGTATAGTAGATGTATGTACGTCCATCCACCTTAAATATGTGAGACAATTACGTGAAGCGAAATGCTGAAGCGGACAGTTTGGAAGCTCTTGTATGCTGACAAATGTCTGTATGTATGTATGTGTGGATGTATGACTGTAAAAGGGAAGGCTAGCGTAGCAGTTAGATATGACCTCAGACCTGAAGGCATGCGTATATGGATATTTTATTGTTAGGATGGACATATATGCTGTTTTGGCCATACCCAGCTAGCAAAAAAACGTATATTTGTTATCTCTTCGGCTAACTTTTAGTATCAAAAAACGTAACGAAATTTATATAGTCATTATCCTCATGTGTGACGTACCAAATTTGATAAATCTCGTTTAGTTTGATTGATTGGAACCCAATCTCCTAATTCTGTGGATTTTCAAAATTTATTAAATCTAGTGGACAGGACTCACATAACGGTTGTTTGTAACAGTCTAAAGCAAGCGAGATTATAGCAAAGCGTTCAAAATTAAAGAAAAATCGATTAAGCCATGCCTGTCTGGACAAAGCCCCGCCCACAACTAAGTAAAATAGATATGCATATCTCCGAAACTAGTTTATCAAACCACTACCGCGCCCACATTGGAGGAAATAGGTATATCTTCGAAACTACTATATGAAACGCTAAGCATTTCTGCTTAGTTAGCCCAATTTCGAAAATTATGGAAATCGGACAAAACCTGGCTCACCTCTTATATAGCCGAAAATTATAAAAACCAAAAACTCAACATTTTATGAAGTTTGAAAAGTAATTTACTCAAGTTTGATAAATAAGTTTGGGTTGGAGAAAGCAATACGTTGGTTAAACACACATTTCGACTGGGACGGCAGAATTTCGAAAGTTATAGAATTTCGGGGCGAAAACCACGCTTATCTCTCATATTTCACAAAACTACTGCTAGTTAGTCCTCACTTTGCAACCAGAGCGTCTGTCAAATGCTTGGTGGTATGAAATTGTCGAGCATTTTTATAAACCTTGGCTGAACGACTTTCCGAGAGATCCTTAAGTAGGTTTCGGTGAGAACCCGCTGATCGCTGATCGCCAGACTTTTGAAAACTCTCTTTTCAACTTTCTTGATATTTTAGTACGGATTTGTACAAAATTTGGCACATAACAGCTATAATCCGTTGCCACTTGTAAAACAATTAGTTGCCTATTAAATAAATAAGTTAAATCACATATTGCTTTATGACGACTGAACAGGTTTGGGTAACATTTGGAACATATGTATGTATATATATAATTCGTTACATGAGTTATCATGAAGTCAATTTTTTGAAGGGGGTTGCCCATATTTTCAAGGTTAAATTAAATGAAAGCAATTAGAGAAATTAAATATTACAATATGGGTGCCAAACGGGAGAGAAAGCACGAGCGTCAAACTAAAACATTAAGAAAGTTTAATTTCAAAAACATTTTTTTGTTTGTTTACCCGTATAAACAATAACAGCAACAAACGAAGCAGGTCTAAGAAAGCTTTAAACATACTTTGTGGAAGGGCAAGGCATATAAGAAAACGTAATCCTGCAAATGTGCGTGTAACTGAAATTCTACTATACTGGTGCCAAACGAAAAGGGTTCAAGGAAGCTTTATTCGAATAATATAGTATTTGGAAAAGGTTGCCTTTTTAAGAAATTTTAATTCAACTTAGTTTATAGGGGGTTACCAACTGTTTGAAAATTAAATATAAATTGCTTAGTATATATACTTACATATGTATGTAGGTTTTCACAAATATATATATTTGAATTTATTGATATATGTACATTTTTATTTTTCATAAATATAAAAGTTTGAAATGTATTTAAATGGTACTGTTACTTATTTTAATTAAATAAACGATTTCGGTGGCCATGGTGCACTTGTTCAGTCCGACGTCTTTTCACAACTAACTTTTGGTTCGTTTACTTTTAAAAAGCTCGGCGTTTCGTTAAGATGCAACTTTCGTCAAAGTGTTGCAACTTGCTAGGCTATATCTTAATGGTATAAATTTTACATACATAGCTGTTATAAATAAAATATTTGTAAATATAAGAAGTTTAATATTCTCGACTACTTCTGGTATTCAAACCCAATCCCACATATATATGTACATATATTTGCACAAATGCTTTTTTGAAAGCAGTTTATAAAAGAGTTGTTACTTTTCCAATATTAAAGAAATTTGCTTTTAAGTTTAATAAAGCATCATGAAATTAAATTGTTAGGAACAACAGTTCTAACATAGGTTAGGTTTGGTTAAAGTGGCTGCTGATAGTAGCTCACATATATGTACCCTCGGGGATCCATTGTGATACCACAGTATATTAAAAAACAGAACGGTAACTTCCTAGTTATTATCTGCAAAGCGCCGTGTGCTTATAATGAAGATACGAAGCTGGCTAATCTCCGCTCCCGATATGTCGGCCGCAAAGTGGATGAGGTGGCCAGCGGAACCCCGAAAAGGTGTTGCTTAAGGAGATCTTTTCAAGTTTACCATGCCTGGCTAATTCATCTGCTTCACAATTCTCTGGGATATCGCTGTTCCCCGGTAACCCGATTTTTTTGATGAAAAAATACTTTGAAATACTCGAGGAAGAAAGCTTTGGAAAAAGAGATGTCAGACAATCCTTAAACTTTCGAATTGAATCAAGAGTTTTAATTGGCGCTTGCCTATTAGAGAATCGGGCGCTTCCTTCATGCTGCAGTGATTTTGTGGCCTACATTTTTATCTTAGACAGAGTTGCTGGCAGTACACATCACCTTCAACCCTTCAATCAATATTCGTGAACATATTCAACAGCCCTCGGTTCTCAATGTTGCACTCCGTTAAATCCTCTATAAAATGAATCGCGGTACCAAATAATCATTTTGGAGCCATGGTGGATATGCAATGGTCCTCTGTCGCCAGTATGAAGTCGAAACTTTGTAAGATCCCTCAATAACCACCCGAGCTAAATTGATGTCCAATATCCTACAGACTGACAGCGGTTTGTGCTGCGAAAGTTTTTAAAAAGAATTGCGTGGAACGCTAGTAGTCGGTAACAGCAAGTAGTAGGCAAAGCTGTGGTCTCTTGGAGAGATAACAAAGTCGTCAATCTATCATCCAATTTTGTAGGAAAGCACCCAACATCTGTAGTAAAAACAAAAATGAGACAAGTCGTACCAGAATATAATCGGCATATCGGTGATGCCGACCTATCAGTGATTCTCTTAAGGACCACTACTAAATTAATCTACTCAGAAAAAGTTGGTATATTTTTTATATTTTCTAACGCCTTTTTTATTATTTCTTAGACCAGCAAAACCCTCAGCTCTGGTGAATTCAGAGTAGCTTTAGCGAAAGCTTTATGTAAATATCAGAAAATCAACCGTACAAGGTGCAGGAGTAATCTTGAATGTATTATTTAAAATAAAAAGAAGAAAGGTTCCTCCAAAAGAAGTGAGGTTAGACCAATGCGGACTTTGGCCAGTTTGGATGGATAAACGAATGAGGTTCGATTTATCTGAATGAAATGGCTATACGAAAACAAGCTATGGAAAATGTGGAAATAGTTTATGTTATAATAAACATAATAACTGTCTTAAAAATTGTCATATTTTCTAAGAGCAATTCTATTTATTTAGCACATCGACGCAATGTTGGCTTTCTGCAACAAATATTTTTCTGAGAAAAATAAATACCTAATTTGAAAAAAAAATTGTTTTTTTTTTTGTTTAATTATACCTTCCGTTAATAATAACTTGCCTACCCCCTAATTTCAACACAACTAACAAAATTAATGACCTTGCGCCATAAAGGGTTGAAAAAAAACAAGAAACAAAAAATTATATATACGTCGCAGCGGTCGGTCCTCGGGAGGTAATGGCAAACCTCCTCCGAGTGTATTTCTGTTATGAAAAAACTTCTCACAAAAATCATTTGCCGCTCGGAGTCGGCGTAAAACTGTAAATTGTAGGAGAAGTTCGACCGCACATCAAGCCATGGTGTATGCGCCAAATTATTATTATATTAGGCCCGTTACTTTGTAACCTAGTTGGAAAATAACACAAGGTAGTGTAACAAAATGCAGGTAAAGCAACAATACTAACTTTGAAAAATATAAGAGTTGAGCCAACATCGTAAATTGATATCCGACCTTAGATGAGTGTTGGAAAGTGAAAAAACTGCGCTATTGGGAATGAACACTAAGGAAATCCATGGGAAATTTCAATTTAACACACAACCCGTTTTTATTTGCATAGTATTTTTAAATATATAAGTACATCAACCTAAGATTTAAGTATAATACAATAAAACAGGCCCATTATTGTTATAATTTACCTTTAGTGAAGCTATTTATTCCCTTTCCTGTTGCATTCGAATTTATAACATTAAACCTTTGGGCGAGCAATGCCACAGGTAAAATTTAGTTCATTATAAGTTTAATAAAATCAAGAAAGATTCGAACAAGGCTATTTTTGCAACTGAAGAAAATTTTATCCGAGTTGGAGCGTTCTTTTGAAAGTCAGGTACAATAAAACTGGCCCAATAATAAAATATTTTAAATGGCTACCATGAAGCTTTTAAAATATCAAAGTCGTTGAACTGAAAAAGGTATATCGATGGCTCACAGAAATATTATCGATAAATAAGTATGTGATCTTATTTAACTGAACACAAGCGTAAGTACGCATGCAAATCCGTTTGTATGCATTTGTGCACTTGTGTGTGACTGTGTGCGCAAGATGCTAAAAGCTATTGGTGATCTTCTTAAATTTCCCCTTCTAGTCCCTTTTGAAAAGAGCGTAGAGTGGAGCTGAGAGAGAATAGCAGCAATGTGCAAGCAGATATAAGAGTGAATGCCAAACCAGTTTAGCCACCGCCACTCTAATTGGATAACGATAAGAAAAAAACTGTTTGGGCTTAATAGACTTTTTTTCTCGTCGAGTAGCCAGCTCAGTAGCAGAGAATGTCCAAAGTCTCCACCCATTGGAGTACCTACAAATTATTAAAATGAGATTAAGTATAGGGATTAGGCACAGAGGCGTAGCTACAGCGAAATTTTTGATGGACAAATTATTGAAAAGAGTAAAAAATTAAGAACTTAGAAATGTTATCAAATTGAAAATTAAAAAGTGAAAAATTGAAAATAACATTACACTGCTAATTACATATTAGAATTATAATAAATGTGTGTACATATGTGCGTATGCCCCATATTTTTGTGTTTGCTTTTGGTAGAGTACCGCGAGTAGGTGGATGCGCAAATTTTTGTTTGTTTATTCACACACATACTCGTCAAAAAATATCTTAATGTACAAAATATGGTTTGCGTGATGCTCGAGTTTTTACTTACCAAATTGTATTAGCATTTACACACGCACACACATACATATGTAT
This sequence comes from Anomoia purmunda, assembly GCA_951828415.1. NCBI lineage: Eukaryota > Metazoa > Arthropoda > Insecta > Diptera > Tephritidae > Anomoia > Anomoia purmunda. Next base: position 85,693,567 of record OX639994.1, read on the forward strand.
GTATGTTCAAATACACTGTGTTTGTAGCGATTTGCATTTGCCAATAAAAACGAAGCTAATGTTCAGTTTGTTTTTGTTGCACATGTATGCAAATGGAGACATATCAGGATTAAATTTCGATGGCTAGTTGCATTAAAACCAAATACAATTTAATTTATTTGTATGAATTTTTTATAAAAGTATGGTTCATTATAAAGGGTGGTTAAATTTTAAGGGCCGATGATGATTTTGAATAAAACACAAATTATTTTGGAAATTATTGTAATTTTTTTTTATTATGATAATATGGTGTGGTTCAATTATGTATGGAACAAAATATCGGCCAAATGTCCGCCGCGACCTCGCCGGCACACCTCCATCCGATGGTCCAAATTTTGGATGACGCTGAGGCATAATTGAGGTTCTATGCCATTAATGTGCCGAATTATCTCATCCTTTAGCTCTTGAATTGTTGGTGTCTTATCGACGTACACCTTTTCTTCCAAATAACACGAAAGAAAAATAGTCCAACGGTGTCAAATCACATGACCTTGGTGGCCAATTGACATCGCCACCACGTGAGATAACACGGCCATTGAATTTGTCGCGCAAAAGAGCCATTGTTTCGTTGGCTGTGTGGCAAGTGGCACCATCCTGTTGGAACCACATATCGTCCACATCCATATGTTCCAATTCGTTCCATAAAAAGTTCGTTATCATCTCACGATAGCGAACACCATTCACAATAACTGCCTGACCGGCCTCATTTTGGAAAAAATACGGCCCGATGATGCCGCCAGCCCATAAATCGCACCAAACAGTCACTCTTTGTGGGTGCATTGGTTTTTCGACAATCACTCTTGGATTATCATTCGCCCAAATGCGGCAATTCTGATTATTGACGAATCCACTTAGGTGAAAATGTGCCTCATCACTGAAGATGATTTTCTTCGAAAATTGATCATCAATTTTCATAATAAGCCTGAATAACTTTAAAACGTTGCTCGATTGTGTATCTTTCCATGTTCAAATTGAGTTAGTCTGAAATTGAGAAATGTCAAATGTAATGCAGAAAAAAACTTGACGTTTAGGTGTGGTTCACATTCAACATCGGCCCTTAAAATTTAGCCACCCTTTACAACATAAACATTATTTTTAAAAGTCTAAAACTTTGTACAAAATTTATGAAAATTCAATATTTTTCAAAATTTCTAACTTTTTAATGTGCTTATTTATTGGTATGTAGCTTTGTAGCTCATTGAATTTCAGTACAATGAAGTGCTGATGGTGTGGCACATTTCCGTCCGAATAAAAATAAATTTTATTAATGTGTTATATGGAAGAAAGAATTAATTCTTATATGTATGTAAGTGTGTATATATAAATATCTTGTTTCACGGTGTTTGTGGTCGAACTCATTCCCCGAACGACTATGAATATTTTGTAGGTATGGGAATGGGTTATAAAGTGCATTTCATGCTTGGGAGAGGGTTGCCACCTGCTTTAAGAGTAAAATTTAACTAAAACAAACCCAAGTTATATGAAATATTAAAGTATGGGTGTCAAACGGTTCGTCTCGGAAAGAAGGTTCCTAGCTAACTTTTTTAAGGGTTGCCAATTGTTTGCAATATCGAATTTAATGGAATTATTTACATGTTATATGAAATATTTAAATGAGGGTGCTAACGGTTCCCGAAGAGAAGGTTCATCTCAAATATGAGAGAGGATTGTCATCTATTTGAAAAGTCGAATTTAATTAATTTATACACAAGTTATATTAAATATTAAAATATGGGTGTCAAACGATTCGTCTCGGATATAAGGTCCATAGCCATCTTTATGGGGGTGGCCACCTGTTTGATAAGCCTATTTTAATTTAATTTCTCACAAGTTATATGAAATATAAAAATATGGATGCCAAACTATTCGATTCGAAGTGGAGAAGGTTTTTACATAGTTAGCTAATATTTTTAATAGGGTTGCAACCTACTTGAAAATCCGAATTTAATTTAATTATACACAAGTTATATGAAACGATTCAGCTCGGCAAGTGCTAGTAGGCAAATGAGCAGAAAAGCTCTGTCTCGGCTAACGAAAACCACGCTCTATAAATCCCTTATCACGGATAAAATCTATGAATCTTATGAACGAAAGTGCTCCAGTCCTGAAAGCAGAGTAAGTAACATGTATAAGGAAAATATTGATTTTCTAAACTGTTTTTAAAGTTTGAAAAAATGGTTATTTTCACTAAGTATTTTAACTTTATTACTCCACAAAAGTGTCAGTTAGTTAGTTTTGTGCATGTGTCTCACGGGAAACCAATGATAAATGACACTAGTTTACAAAAAAAAAGAAAAGGGAAGGAAAGACACAAATATTAGTTTAACTTATTTTTTCAAATAAGCCTTTTCGAGATATTGGAAAAAATCCTGTTTTCGACGTCTTTTTCAAGTTATTGCGAAAAAACTCCAAAACAGCAAACAAACCTAACCTTTTATGGAATTCAAATAAAGTATACATATATTAAAACTCTTTACGCTAATGTGCCATTTGTATAATTCGGAATAGTAGCTTTTGAGTTACACGCATCTAAATATAAAATATAACGACATTTTCGAGCATTTTCGAAATTCGTTAATTTTTATTCACTCTTTCTAGTGAATAAACTTTGTAAAAATATTTTTTAAAAATATTTTGCTTGTTTTGTTTGAGAACTTCATTACAAAAATGTGGTGAATAAGACTGTCTAAATTGGACAAATTAAATAAAAGCGGCCGATGTAAATTTTTTTTGATTCATTTTTTCAGTTGAAAATGTGCTAAAAATTTTTCACTTCAAGGTGGAAAAGCTCGAAAACGTTTCTTTGGGGAAATAAATGAAACTCTTTTTTGTGTTCAGCGACCCAAAATTAGACTAAAAAAATTTTTTTTTTCAATGATCATTATCAAATATTTGTAAACTAGTGTAATCGTAAACCATAAGAAAACTGGCATACTTTTTTTTCGAGACTACATTTTGTAAATTTTTTGCGAATACTTTAAGGGTTAACACAGCGGCAGCGCTACTAATGACAAAGAGCTGGCGGTTGGCAAAGTTTTGAGTGGCCCCACACAAGTTTCTCAGAGCGAACAAAATACTCCACTCAAGTTCACACACACACATTCATACATACATACATACTGTATATAAATGCAATCGCAATATGGCAATAATTTTGAAAACAACTTCGCGAATTATCAGCATTGTGGAACCTATTGCTCGCTCCCAGTTCCAAATTAACATATGCACATGCATTTGTTTGTATGTATTTAGGTGTGTGTGTGTGTGTATTTGTATTTTTGTAACTGACAGCCACACTAATTCTCTCAAGGCATTTAGAGGTGTCTTCTGTTCAGCGACAATTCTGTGCAATATTTGCCATTCCTTGTTTTTGTTGCCACATATTATTGTTACGGCTGTGGATTTAACTTTGTTATTACCATTGTTTTGAGTTAGTATTTTCCTATTGTAAAGTAGTGCAGATCATTGAGATGCCAAAGCCAACGATTGCAAGGGTTATCCTCGTCGCGATGTTCGCATTTTCCAGCAGCGATGTGCAGCCAAGCTTTGATTCCATTCAGCGTAGTAGTGGGACGGTGGTCGATTGGAGCTCTCATTTCATTGTTCGATTGTCTGCCGGTGGGTTTGTTTGATCGGTGCACGAGACGATCGCGTTCGTGAAAATTACAAAATAAAAACACAAAACAAAATAAAAAAGCAAAACGCCGCTAACGTGCACAGCGCGCAATTACAAATGCAAAAATAAAATAAAAACGCTTTGGCTTTGGCAAATTACAAAGCAACATTTGGGAGTTATTTAGTGTTTTTTTTATAGAATAATTGTACTGAGCGCATTTTTGTGTGTTTTTGAAATGAAAACAATTGCACTGTAAATTAAAATATCGCGCGCGCGATATCCGATTTGCGACGGCATTTCGATGCGTTTGCAACGAGTGTTAGAAGAAGTGAAACTTAGTTTTTGAGACATTTTTGTAAGTTTATGATTATTTTTGTTAAAGTGTATGTATGTACATATGTATGCATGCGTGTTTATACTCGTACATAAAAATATGTATTATGAGTTAAAATGGCAAAGTGGTAATAGTTGCAAAAATAAATACTATGAAAAAATTTTGCATATCCAAAGGAATTCAAACTAACAACTGTAGTGATATTTTAAACAACAAAGGTGCGTTTCCATTTAATTTATTATCTCTATTTTTTTAAAGTAAAATATATATATATTTATTACTGAAATATTTTACCTAAAATTATTTTTTTATTTCGCTGCGAATTTATTTGTAGAGAATATCATAATTAAAAAATTACAAATACTTTACAACTCATTTACTCTGTGGGTACAAACAAAATTAAAAACATTTAAGTTTTCTCAACGCCGCAACCGACTTTGCTTCAAACCAAATTTCGTGATTGTCCCGGAATTAAATCTCAGCCGCTACAAGTAACATCAAAAATTATAGAATGCATTTTTACTAGTAGCGAACCACTTTCGGCAGGCAATGCCAAACCACCGAGTTCATTTCAGCCATGAAAAAACTTCTCACAAAAATTGTCTACCATTGGAGGTGGCGCAAAGCTGCACACCCCTCAATTGTAAGAGAAGTTTGGTCAATCATCGAACTACATCCACAAAAAATATAAGCGCCAAATTATTATTAATAAATTTGGACCACTGATACCAGAATTCTATATGTACTATAATAAAATTGTAGAAAAGTTTGTACACAGAAAATTTCTTAAAAAAATTAAAAAATTAAATTTCTTAAAAAAAAAGAATGTGATGTTGGGAATATAATAGAATTTTTATATAAGTACATATGAACCATTTTTAGAGTTTTTGTCTGTCTGTTTCACTGTTTGCACTCGGTAAACTCCGAAACTACAGAATGGAACTTTAACAGATGGCCTCGGATTGCCTAACATCGGGTATATTTTTAACAAAATATTAAATGAAGAAAAAACCAATTTAATAGAAATGGTTTAGAATAATTTTCTTTTGCAGAATTTGTTTTTCAACGACGTCAACGTAGCCGTTGATTATTTTTTGTTGTGGTTTTTTTTTCATTTTCAACTTTAAATGAAATTTAGTGTCCGCTGTATGATAAGAACGATGTATCCGTTTATGCAATTGATGTATGTATGTAGGTTGAAGGATTACGAAAAAAAAATTAAAGAGTAGCGTAGCACGCGGGGTATAGCTAATACTAAATAAAAACAACTTAATATATACATTTTGGTTTTTATACAGTTTCTATGCAAATATTGTTCATTTTATAACTTGAACCATATAAATCAAACTTGTTACAAAAAGCCCGAAAATCCGCAAACTTCAAAAAACTTTCAAATCTTTAAATCAGAGTTTTGCGAAGCTTTTCGGGTGCGCAGTTTTGTAGCCCAATCAATTTTAGTGTAATATTTAGAGTCTAACCTTTCAGCGGCTAAAAGTTTCTACTGGTTTTTGAGATGTTTTTGTTTTTGGCTGACGGTGATGTTTTGATAAAAAAAAATTAAAAATTATATATGTAGTTACTTAACCTATTTGTTAGTCAACAATTACTGTAAAACCCGATTTTCTGTGGCTAAATAATTAAGGTGCAGTCTGGCTAGAAGCCTCGGCATTTTCTCGATCTTCTTCTTCTTAATTAGCGCTTTTGTCGCCCGAGCTATTTTGACCGATTCAAACAAAGCACGTTAGTATCTAAAAAAAAATTGCTGATCCTGTGCAACCTATTTTATTATCAAATAAACCCGTATACAGTGTTTTTTAAACTTTTAATTTATATTGTGGTATAAATATTTGACACGTCCGTTTCGTAACGTCCGATTAAAAAAAGATGCGGATTTTCGATGTTTACTCGTATATTACAAAACCAAGTGACACTTTTTAAAAATATTGTTTATTTTTCTACTTTACTTCCTTCTCCATTTTTAATCTTAAGTTGATGACTTCGCTTAACAAAAATTGTCTCAAAACTATTTCCTGTTTGTCTAACTTCTGTACTTTTTATAAAAAAAATTATTTAAATCTTCTAATTACAACACTTAGTGCTATGGAATAAAGATAAATGGTCTGAAGAATCAACCGAACGCCAAGATTTGCCCATATTAAACTACACTACTTAACAAAATTCATACTTTTGATGCTATCAGAGGTCGCACTATGTGATTATTATTCCTTGGTATTGATATAGTAAGAATACGAAAATACCAATTTTATATCCATATCTGAGTTCCCAGATAAAATGCTATGTTTTCCACTTTAGCATTAAAACTAAAATACCAACTTCAACATTTATTGAAATTTTTGATTGGAAAGGAAATGAATTTCCTTTGTACCAAAATTTCGAAACATCATCTCATTAGATTCCAAAGGTAATCTGTCAGCGTAGTGGGCTCCCATCTTCCTTCTTGACGAAAGCGTTCTTCGTGATCGTCATTAACTGAACCCATATTTTCGGGGGAAAATCAAATGTGTGTGAAGGAAATGCAAAGAATAGTTGCATCCCATTTTGTAAAAGCAGCCCAACAGCGTCAAACTCAGTGGATTTATTGTTACCAAGGAAATATTTTGTGCTTTTTAATGTCTGCTAGGAGCTAGGAGGATGCACTTCTATGATTGTTGCCCCACCAAGCTTACGAAATTTTTGCTTCAAATACGGAAATATAAATCTATCTTTGCTAAAGGGTTTTCAAAATCTTTTTATGATTACTACGAGAGAGTATCGTAATGGTCAATACTATTTAATAAAACGTTGTGACCACAGACTATTATCCCACTCGTACAGAGAGGCCTGCCCAAATGAAAACAACGATTCTTCTCCACGCATCCATAAATGAGCGTGCGGGTTTAGTGTGCGAATACTCCAGGTCCCGAGTTTAAATCTCGGCTAGGGTATGTAACATCAAATATTATAGAAATAGTTTTTCCTAATAGCATTTGCGAGCAAAGGCAAACTCTTAGAGCATTTATACCACGAAAAAGCTTATCTTAAAAATGTTCCGACCTTCAGAGAAGGGGAGGGCGAAAATTAATGTATGTAACTAAAAAATCACGGGAACCTTCACATAAATACATATGCACTTCTTAAACATAGTAATTTAGATAGAGAAATCCGAGAACCTTACGAGATTCTCAATGCACTGGAGCTCGCTATGGAATAAAGATAAATGGTCTGAAGAATCAACCGAACGCCAAGATTTGCCCATATTAAACTACACTACTTAACAAAATTCATACTTTTGATGCTATCAGAGGTCGCACTATGTGATTATTATTCCTTGGTATTGATATAGTAAGAATACGAAAATACCAATTTTATATCCATATCTGAGTTCCCAGATAAAATGCTATGTTTTCCACTTTAGCATTAAAACTAAAATACCAACTTCAACATTTATTGAAATTTTTGATTGGAAAGGAAATGAATTTCCTTTGTACCAAAATTTCGAAACATCATCTCATTAGATTCCAAAGGTAATCTGTCAGCGTAGTGGGCTCCCATCTTCCTTCTTGACGAAAGCGTTCTTCGTGATCGTCATTAACTGAACCCATATTTTCGGGGGAAAATCAAATGTGTGTGAAGGAAATGCAAAGAATAGTTGCATCCCATTTTGTAAAAGCAGCCCAACAGCGTCAAACTCAGTGGATTTATTGTTACCAAGGAAATATTTTGTGCTTTTTAATGTCTGCTAGGAGCTAGGAGGATGCACTTCTATGATTGTTGCCCCACCAAGCTTACGAAATTTTTGCTTCAAATACGGAAATATAAATCTATCTTTGCTAAAGGGTTTTCAAAATCTTTTTATGATTACTACGAGAGAGTATCGTAATGGTCAATACTATTTAATAAAACGTTGTGACCACAGACTATTATCCCACTCGTACAGAGAGGCCTGCCCAAATGAAAACAACGATTCTTCTCCACGCATCCATAAATGAGCGTGCGGGTTTAGTGTGCGAATACTCCAGGTCCCGAGTTTAAATCTCGGCTAGGGTATGTAACATCAAATATTATAGAAATAGTTTTTCCTAATAGCATTTGCGAGCAAAGGCAAACTCTTAGAGCATTTATACCACGAAAAAGCTTATCTTAAAAATGTTCCGACCTTCAGAGAAGGGGAGGGCGAAAATTAATGTATGTAACTAAAAAATCACGGGAACCTTCACATAAATACATATGCACTTCTTAAACATAGTAATTTAGATAGAGAAATCCGAGAACCTTACGAGATTCTCAATGCACTGGAGCTCGCAAGAAAACTATCCTCGAAAGAAATTGCTGCTCGGGCAGTATCGAGAAATATATGACTCTAAAATTTATTGCTTTGAGAGCTTGGCTCACTCTATAGTATATAGTGGGTTACGATTATGTCATGTAAAATTATCGAATTGATTATTGAGAGGCTCGCGAGTCTTACGAGCCTTACGATCACGATGCAGAGAAAATAAGGTGACAATAAAAGCATTTTCGTTACTTCGTACTTGCCTCGTTTGAAGGATTGACGTCATTAAAGTCTATTAAAAAGTTGATTTTTCTTAGTTTTGCGTGATTTTCACATTGAGTTAAGCACAGAATATTAAATGTGAAGTGCCGAGCTTTGTATTGTGGCAGCTGCAGTGAAAATAAAGCTTTGTCGTAATCTGGTATTCTATCATTCTTGCTTCAGGATACACGAGAAGCTCGCGAGAAAGCGTTCCTCGCGAGAAATTGCTTCTCGAGAAATCGAAGGCTCTACTTTTTATTTTAATATTCATACAGATTGATACAAGTTTTGCATAGCGTGCTTGAAATTCAAGTCGAAGGTAGAAAGTGTATTTTCTTCGCAAAAAAGAAAGCTAAAGCTAAAAGTAATAATGAAACCGCGAAAAAATTATTACAATTGAGTTTTTTAATATACTTAGCTCATACGAGTGAGAAATAGTGCAACTATTGTCACGTAGTCGGTGTAGCAAGGATATCATGTTGGTGTATTCTTTATGCAGACAGCATTTCACTTTCAGTATGATTTTTTTCAGTAAATATTTGAAAGAGAGTCATTGTTTGCAGTCTCTGTTCCAAACTGTCTTGTTGATGCTTAGTGCCGCCGCTATGCTCTGACAGCTTCATGGTGGTGTCTAGCTCTACCATTTGCGAGCTTCATCGATTTTTTTAAAATAAAACCTGTAGTTTTTGTTGTTATTTTCTTTGCCGAAAAGATGTTTAGCTTTTATTATGAACGATACAATTTAGGTTGAATTTTAATGACTAGTTTTTATCAAACAAATAGAGAAAAAATCACAAAGTACCGAGAAAATTTAATCAGAAATATAAAAAAAAAGATCAAACTTGTTTGAAAAAATAAAGAACACAAAATAACGGTCAAATTTTATCAATAAAGTTTTAATCGTATTAAACTATGAAATTGTAACCGTTTTACCTGATTTCATTCATGCCTTATTTTGTTATTGAAAAACAACCATAATTTGTTTTTGCTGAAATTCCATAGGAAGGCATGCATCTTCACGTTCCGAAAAGTTGAACTGGGCGCTTATTTACATACATACATACATACAAATACATATAGAATGTACAAATGTGCTATGCATTTGTGTATGCATTGAAGTTATTGAACGATATGACTGTGCTCTGATTTGCTTTGAATATGTCACTTATACAAATGTTTATGTAAATTTTTTGTTTAACTAACAAGAAAAGCGCTTAATAAAAAAAAAATTGTTATTTAAATAAAAGATAAGAATTTTCAACCTGTGTTGTTTGCACTCGATACGATCGAAGATAACGACAAATGTATTTCTCAGATAAACAAACGAACACTTAATATTAATTTCAATATCGTATCGTTTATTTTCTTCGATTCGATAAAGAGACTAAATACTTTTATTATCGTTTATTAACAGAACACTTGTGTTCATGCAGTGTGCCTTTGCATGTTCGAATGTAAATATGTAAATAAATAGATAGATATGTATATGCAAACATGATATACATACATATATACAAATGTACATAAATCATAAATATATGCAATGCATTATAAATAATTACATACATACATATGTATGTACATATATGCGTACGCCGTACATCAATACACACGAACAGTACCTGCAACATCACTCGATGTGCGTTTTACGTGTCCAATTACCACAACCGAAGACCGTTTTACCGGTGCAGCCCCAGCATTTCTTGCGCACTTATCAGTTTAATTGTTTATTTGTTGTTTTTCTTTTTTTTTTTGTTTCCTATTTGCTCTGAGTGTTTGTATTTTAAGTTATTTATCTTTATATTGTTGTTTCTTTTAATACAAATACAACAAAGTGCGTTGGTCAGTGTTCCCACCTTTTTATCATTTTTATGTGGTAGATTCGATAAAAGTCTCTAATAGTTGTAAGAAAAATGTAGACGACTTTTTTATACCCGAGCGATCTAGTGGCCTAAAGCGACCGATATCGATATACATATACAGATATAGGCAGATACCAAAATTTTCAGAAAGAAAAGAGAAATTGATTAAGCTTTGTGTGTCTGCTCATCCGTCCGCCCGTGCAACGGAGAACTCTCGAATAAATATTGAGATGTCTCAACGGAACTTGGTACACATATTGACTATGCCTCAAAAAAGATTTTGGGTTGAAAATAACTAGGTGAAATCGGATAATAACCACGCGCACATAAAGATATTTTAGTAACTACAAAAGATAATTTCCTCAAATTTGATATACCCGATTGGGTTGGTGAAAGGAACACGTGAATTACAAAATATGTAGAAAAAGTGCATGGAAATTTAAAGAAAATAGGCCTGTCTCCGAAACTATTTAATGAAATTCTATCAAATTTGGTATAGGTTTTAAATTTTATAATTTCGAAAATTATAGAAATCGAGCAAAATTGGACCAGGTGTACCTGTCATATGACGATAATTTACAAAAATAAAAATAAAATCGTTATTTTAGTGACCATAATATGTAATTTGATATAACTACTGGATTGGGTTGGAGAAAAAGATATATGGAATAAAAAGTTGTGGAAAATAGGGATGCCACCGCACACTTTAGCGTAAAAAGGTATATCTCCGAAACTACCAAATTTGGAGCACGCTTGACATCTAAAATGAGTAAGAATAATTTCGAAAATTGCAGCAACCGGGCGAAACCCACGCCCACCCCTACCATATAAAGGTAATTTAAGAAAATCGTGTTTTGGAGAAATTCACGTTTAAGAGAGTATTTGAAACTGAAATATGCCCAAAAAAGAAATCTAAAAAAATTATCGCTTACAACGTTATTTGAGGTGGCCCTTCAAATAATGGAAAATGGGCGCCGCTCCGCCTACTTTAGAGCAAATAGGTACATATATCTCCGAAACTTATTTATGAAACTATACTAAATTTGGTACGCACTTTGCATTTCAACTAAGTAAGCCTAATTTTGAAAATATTAAACTTCGTCATATAACAGTAATCTAAAAAAAATTTAAATATTCTTTATTTTACTAAATCATGTGGCAAATCCGTTTATAAATAAATAAATGTCCGTTAAATTTTCTAAATGAAAAGTATTACAATATATTAACTGGTTTTATTGCATATGCCGGAAATAAACAGTACTATTTGAAATGCAAACTTTGATTCTTGCTATTTATTTTGATTCAATTTTTTAACTACAACGTATGTATCTAAATATACAGTAGGTAGCAAAATTAAGCTTTCAACGTGAGCGCCAATAATAAAATCAATAGAAATACCTACCGGGCCACCTATGGACGAAATAGAAAAGACCTGGCAATCAGCGATCTGCAGGACCTGAGGAGGAGGTAGAGAGGGAAAATAAGATATCATGTTTCTCCAATACCTCTTTCTGTGTCTAGCTGTTATCGGCTGATATCAACCCTGTGGATGTCCGCGACTTGTAGCGGTTCGTCAAGGAAACGAGATGGTTCTATCACAGAATGGAAGGTAACAAGAGAGTCCACTCAAGTGGAATCACTATGGGCCTAAGAGAGCATCTGAACTAAGGAGAGTGGCAATCACCGCAACCGTAGATTTATTCATTAAAAAAATTTAAGCGAAATTAGTTATTATTTGTTTAAATAAAACGTCAGCTTTGGATTAAATTAACAATATATTTTTTTGCAAAACTTAATTTATATGGAGATAGCTATTCACAAAGATATGTATATTGCAGAAATTGTCGGTAAAACCCAAATCGCATTTCGGTAAGTCTAATCTAATCTTATAAGAAAGCAAGGGAATCTTTCAAAAACCTGGTTCAAAACACATTAAAAATACTACTTAAATAAATTTCTAATGATGCTCCATTCAAATCAGCCACACAAATTCAATTCAACCTCCACAAATACGGTCGTACGAAAGCCAAAATCAAATTACTTCGAAAGATTTAGAAAAACCCGTAAATTTTATCACGAGCTGATGGAGACTGTGCTTTTTTAGAGGTGTAGAACTAAAAAAACTGAAATTACATAATTTCAATTTGAAAGTTGACTTTATCAACTAGAAAGAGAATTGTATACCAGTTGAAAATATTTATGTTATTGCATTTTATTTTATATTAGAAGAACCCGTCCCGACTATATTTATTTATCAACTTTTTTACTTTCATTTATCCGCAAATTTTTAATTTGGCCCCTAGCATTTTTTAGCTTTTTCTTAAAATTAGCGCTATGGACATTGTCAAAACTAAACCAGGAAATATAACTAGTGTTAAAATGATAAATACAAATTAAGATACGACTTGAAGAAGGAAGAAAAGTGTTGTCATGATTTCGCAATTGAAAAATATCTCGTTCCTGTGATGATCATTTAATATATACTAAAAGTTATCTGATATTGAAGATATAATAAGTGATGTATAAATATATGAATTAAATTTACGGATGAACAAACTACCTTAAAAATAAATTATTTGTGAAGCTTATAAAGCTAATATAAAAATTGGAAAACTGCATAAAATTTGTTATAAATTCGCGACACTAATAAAATGTTTGAAATGTGTATTTATATGTTTAGCCTTCAAATAATTTTGTTTTGGCCTTTTTCAGCGTTTTGGTTTTCTATATTTAGGCTTTTTTTTCCAAAAACGTCTGGTCCCATGCTATTTTCGATAATTTTTCGTGATTCTATTTGGAGTAATACTGACAAAAATTCCATTCGAATGATATTGAATGATTTGTTAAAATTAATGAACTCAAACAACACTTACGGACCCAAATACCAACTCGTCTCCAGAATAAAGGGTTTTTGATATACAAATTTTTATTAAAGTAAATCAGAATTATGTATAAATTGAGTCTCAAAACCTGTATTCTTACTGAATCAAGCATTTCTTGGGAACCAATAAAATATAAGCTTCTGAATGTTCTCTTTAAATGTTAATTTCCTTTTATTTTTGTTTTTCATTCACTGGCAAATAAATCTAGGCTTTCTTTTGATCGCAAATTACTTGAAGAGAAAAAATAAAATCATTTTGTCAGAAAATGTAGTGGATATAAGTTTTGTGTGGTAGATGTGGAAAGTAGAAGTGTTAATACTGGCCATTGGTACTTCTTCAATGCATTTGTATTTATGTATGTAACTATGTTGATACGTTTGCATTCTATTCATAGACTTTGTACCTTTGATAATGTCATTGACGTTTCTGACACTGTCATTTATGTTATGAACACGGTGACCATATTTATGACAGACAGATTCGGAATGAACCATTTTTTCATCGTTTATTTATTTTTATAATAAAAGATAACAAATGACCAACTAAACTTGCTTCAAAATAGTGGGGAAAACCAGTACAAAAAAAATTAATTCAGTTAATCAATACTAATATCAGAATTAATTTTTTTGTTGTAATTTTGAGCAAGCTTATTTAAGTATTGTTTGAATTCATTATAATTAAATTTTGTAATCAAGCGTTTCTTTTGTGCCATTTGGATGTTTCGCTAGTCCAAATATTATTCGTAAAAGGGGAAAATTATTCTTGCTGGCCCGTTTGACCACGGTAATCATAAACTGAGTTCGATTATTTTAACAATATTTTTAAAGGAGTTCTCTTTTTTAGAGAAATTTGTGTTTTCCTAGAATTTAACCGATTTTAGTTCTTTCATCTACATTTGTTTAACTCAATTATACTCATCGGAAATATCAATACTTAGGCTCGACTGCTTTGTCAACAACTTAACTTTTTCTATATCGGACCAGCAAAGTACTTCTTTTAGTATTATCTACTTTAAGTTTTTTACATCTTAGGGCACATTGAGTCAAGTATTAATTTTTGCTTTGAATTGTGTTGCATTTGAAATCTTTATTTCAGTTTCAAAGCCATTTACAGTTTTCGTATAGCTTGTGATGTTATTTGAGAAATGTTCGAGAAAATCTCTCTCTTTCTGGCTGTAAAGAAATAAATAGCGTAATTTTGAATTTAGGCTTTTAAAAATATTGTGGAATATAGTCGTTGCTTTCTTTTGTGAGCGAAAATGTTCTTTTAAAGGTACATACTGATAGCAGGCTTGATCATCAACCATCTTACTTTTTAAATAAAAATAAAAATTACCAGGACAAGTGACTCAAAACTTGTGGACTGACCCATACAATACAGGACGGATGGTCACCGTAGTTATGAACAAACGCACACTATATATATAAACACGGATGTTCATTCATATTTTTATTTACTTAACACAAATGCACCGATATACATAAAAAGATTTGAATACTTAGTTATTTAAAGGATTGGGAAATATGTATTCAACAATAGTAATTTCTCGCTTTTTTATCTATTTTACAATGGTTATATGTATATCTGTAGTATATCTTACGTACCGAAAATGTCGTTGATATAAGAAAATATTGCTTTTTAAGTTTGGGAACTTAATTCGGAAAGTAATTGAGATACAGGTTAAACTTGGTTGGGTTGAGTCTTTAAGACCGACTTTCCCTTTCCTAAAGATAAAAACAGGTTCTGAGAATTTAAATCAGCAAATCAATCAAAGAAATATTGATAAGAGGAATTACTGCTTCGCGCTTTGAAGACTAAAAGTGAGGTTAAATGAATTTTGCGCCTTCAGTTCGTGACGTGAGGAATATTATAAAAATGGTTTATTTAAGGAAATCGACGTTTCATATTTCTAAATTTGCTTTATTTGACAATCGTATCTATATCTATGCAAAAACACGTAGCGAACTTTTAAAATCCAGCGCAAGCTTTTATTTCAAATAAACCTTACTTGTTAGGATATATACATACAAATTTGGAAAAGTGGGATGTGCCACGCTTCCACGGAAGAGAAAATTTGAATTCGTCTTATATCCGCAACTATTTGGTTCAGATGAATGATATCTGGGTGTTTAGATCAAATTTGAAAGAATTCGAATTAAAGTATTGAATATTTTGGAATTGTTGTAATTTACCGTTATATGAGAGGCATAGTTTTTGCCTGACTGCTATAAATTTCGAAATTGTCTAGAAGTTTCGGAGTTAACCCTTTTTGCCCCAAGGTGGGCGATAGCATGGCTATTCCCAACATTTATGATTCCATGTATTTCGTTCTCATTCCCAAACTTGTCTATCAAATTCAATAAACTTCGAATTTTTTTTAGTTTTGTACTTTACCGTTATATGATAGTGGGAACGATTGTACGATTTTTACAATTTTCAAAATTTTGTTTATTGACTCGAAATGCAAAACTTTGGGAACATATATAGTTTTGAGATAGGCAACCTCATTCTACGTATTAAATTTAAGCAAATTGTCTTTTATAGATACTTAAATGCCCCGTTTTTTGATTTTTGAAAACTACCGTTATATGAGAGGTGGATCAAAACCTGATTTTTAAAACTGTTAGAATTTTGCTTATTGTCTTCAAATGTGATGTGTGTACCAAATTTGGTAGACTTTGGTAGCATGTTTTCGGAGATTTCTTATTTGCTTCCAATTACACTGCGTAACAAAAATTAAAAAAAAAACCTGCGGTCATGATTTTGTTAATAGTTTTTATTAACATTAGTAGCAGGCTTACGAACTGTGTTTTTACTTATTTTGGATTGGCTCTAGTTTTTGAGATAAACGAAACTTAAGAAATTAATGAAAAAAAATTATATGACCCAGTTCCAGTTGTATTAATTTAATTATTCCTCAATAAGTTTTTTTATATAAATTATTAAAACAAGTAGTTCGTTGGTTTAAATATTTTATTTCCCTTGCAAAAGAGAGCAAGGACAGTCGTGCAAGAAATGAACATTGGATTAGAAAGGAATGGCCGGTGAGAGAAAATATGGAGGTAGGATTAGCAAATGTGGTTCATGACCAACTGATAAGCCGAGAAAAAATCATTCTTCCACCACTTCACATCAAGCTTGGGCTAATGAAACAGTTCATCAAAGCCCTTGATAAGACAGCTGACTCTTTCGAATATGTATGCAAAAAATTTCCAGTCCTTAGTATGGAAAAATTAAAAGCAGGAGCCTTCGCTGGTCCTCAAATTCGTACCCTTCTAAAAGACACTGAATTCTTAAACCATATGTCACAAATTGAATCTGAAGCCTGGCTAAGCTTTGTTAATGTAGTCAAAATTTTTTTTGGGAAATCATAAATCACCAGACTATAGAAAACTAGTTGCTGATATGCTTCTCAATTTTCGCAAACTAGGAGCTAAAATGAGCATTAAATTACATTATTTACATAGTCATTTGGACAAATTCTCGGACAACCTAAGCGATTACAGTGAGGAATAAGGTGAACGGTTCCACCAGGACATAAAAATAATGGAAGAAAGATACCAAGGTCGATGGGACGACCACATGATGGCAGACTACTGCTGGAACTAAATACGGGATTGTCCTGAGCAACGACATCATAGGAGGTCCTACAGAAAAAGTTGTTTGTATTTTTTTTTTTAAATTAATTAATGAAAAGTATATATTTTTCTTATTTTTGTATTATTTTTATACAGGCGCGCAATAAAAATATAATTTAAATCCATATTGGTATTTTAAATTAGGTTTTTTCGGGAAATCTTTAAAAGTCTTTATCTGAAAAACTAGAGCCAATTCGACAAAACTGATATTATTTTCGTAATCAGCGCTCCCAAATTACCCTAAATCGGCTTGAAAAATCTCCGACCGCAAAATTTTGTTCCGCAGTGTTATTTTATTTGGTGTATTTGTTAGAGCAGGCCCGTCCTTCATATTAAATTTGAGCGAATTGTTATTTAATGCTGGCTTAAATATTGCGTTGTTTTATTTTTGTAAAATATTGCTTTCTGACTTCAAATGCTATACTTGTGGAGTTTGGTCAAGTAGTTTCGGAGCTATAACTTTTTCATATAAAGGGGGAAACGCCACACCCATTTAAAAAAAAAAAAATATTAATATTTACACGTATTTCTTTCCCACCCTATCCTATGTATCATATGTATCAAATTTGCGCGTGGTTATTATCCGATTTCGCCCATATACAATGCCAATGTACCACAATACTTGCTGTCTGGTTTTAAGACCCGGGCAACCTCCAAATTCTAGTAAGAATAAAAAGGGCGACCACCTCAACATTTGCAAAGAGGTGATAGCAAGAGTGTCGCCTGAGTAGATGTAGATCCCGAACCCTAAAACGATGACGACGGTATTGCCGTCTCGTCACCCGACTAAGACGGGGATACTGATGTATTACCAGCTGAGTTGTTCAAGAATGGGAGCGAAGGGCTGATACGGTGCATGCACCAGAAAATATTGGAAAATACCCGAATTCAAAACAAAGTAGGAGATTCTCAATTCATCTAGCACAGTTTTTATACCTTTCATAAGGATATTCTATTGGTCCTGTTAAACTAACACATTTTTGAAATAAATGAAAAGAAATGAAATTAAAGAATAAAAAAGTATACCAAAACGATCAGGGCGATGAGCTGAATCAATCTGTTTGCACGCAAACTAGTCCCGAAAATTTTAGAGATATTTGTCTAAAATTATGTAGGCAGATGTATTTTTATAACGTATTTGCCAGAGCTAATAAGTTCGAACCACATATGTATAGCTGATATGCAACTGGCTATTTCGGTATGAGGTTCGGTGGTATAAGTCCTACCCCAAATCACCTAAGAAAATAAATGTTGACTACAAATGCAGTAATAGATTGAAGTTAAATTTTATATAATCATGAAAGGAACGAAGGCTGGATTCAAATGTTTATCGCAATTTTAAACAATATAATTGCACTAACAGTGGTGTCTGATTAGACCTTTGAATCGTTGGTTATTTCAATCAACGATAGCTTAGCAAACACAACAAACACATCTTTTCATTGCCAAATGCCAATTTATTACTTTTAAATATTACTCACATTCGATATATGTAAATGTACGTACATATTTATATACTTTGGTAAACACAGACATATATATACATACATATATACATATACAAGTACAAGTACCCCAGGGTCTTTACGAAGTTGAAAACAACAGGTTCTTTCAGCGCCGATAAGAATGGGTCTTCGCTAGATAAGATTTTAGAATTCTTTGAATAAATTTACATAGCATTCGTCAGCGTAATTCGTCATATGTATAAAAATAAATATGTGTACATTGATGGTTGGCGAATTCGCATACAATTAAATACTTTTAATAACGGGTGTTGTTTTAGAGGTTCGATTTTCTCTTGAAGAGTAAACAATCAAAAGTTGTTCAAAACTGGTAACATTATCTACTTATATTATCAGTTGTGCTCAGTTTGGTTTAAAATTTCATCATCAAGCATGGACTAATCCAGAACTAAGCTTGCAAATTTATTTCGAAAATCGAGGTCCAGTTCATGAAAGATACCTCGCGCTACGTCGGATCAATGATGAGGCTTGTTTTGGCTTAGTCATCATTGCTGACACTGAAATAATGTATCGGCAGATTCAAGTTAATGATATAGACTAGGTGTTCAAGCCCATCATTTGCAGATACCACAAGCATCAGCAGGGGCGGCGGAAGGCGTGGTTATGGTAGGCTAATTCATTTTTTGACATTTCACACTAAAAAAAAATACACAGCGTTTATCTTGCTATAACATTCTTTGTATCGTGGTGCTTCAGATTCGAGCTCTGGAAAAGCTTGAATTGATGTAGGTAAACCAACTGCTCTAAATTCAACTGTGATAAAAAAGACTTCCATATTTCCTTCATATTTCTTTAAATTCTGTACGAAGCTAGTTGATCTAAACATTTTACAGAGTTATCTTTTAGTCAAACACTCAGAAATAGCATATGTGAAAATGGACTACAAATGTAAATTTTATAGCTAAAAAATGTTGATTTTGAAATATTTTTTCGGAGCAAAATTTTACACTTCTTAAATGATTCGATTTCTCGGAATTCTAAACGAATGACTGTGTGTTAAATGCAGATATGAAAGTTTTTCGAAATTTTGAGGAAATAATTATATTCATGTATTACTTATGAACAAGTAACTTACAATACCAAGAACAATAAGTACTTTTCTCGAAACCCGGTGAACTTCTTAATTAAATTGACGACCCATTTCCTTCACCTGGTATACTCTTAGCACCAGCAGAACTACCCACCCGGGCTTAGGACGTTTCGCCGCCCCTGAGCATCAGTACATCAGATATTATCGTCTAAAAACTGTAATCGATTCGGAAATAACGCTCAAATTAGAGTTAATCATTAAGCGGATTTCCACCCTCAGTTCTGAAAATCAACCTTAATTTAGACGAATCTTTGAATTGTTTGATTTAAATACTCGGCTTAATATGGCTGCCAAAGTGTGAATAGTTGTGTGAACGAGGCAACAGGTGTGAGTAATAGAGCAGTGAGCTCAAAACTTGGATCTGTTATTGTTGTTTCTGCCGTAAGTTGTGAGAGCCAAATATTTCTATAGGTGCCATGACAGTTACTAATGTCATGGGAGGATGAATTAGCACTGATTCTTCAAAACGAATGGAATAATTTTCTCGCAAACATAGACGTATTAAATAATATTAAGGTTGAGCGAGCGGGGAGCGGGCGCTGAGTTATCATGTGCCGGACATACACTAAGAACGTCGGGATTTATTATGGAAAGGTTTAACCTGCTATAATTTATGAGGCAGCTGGAGCTCCTCCTCTTCTATGGCTGGTGGTTTGACCTCGACGACGGCATTCACAGGGCAATAGTTGACGAAGGTGGTAATTGTCTCTGGCTGAATGTCGTTTAAGACTACTCG
Source organism: Anomoia purmunda (assembly GCA_951828415.1). NCBI lineage: Eukaryota > Metazoa > Arthropoda > Insecta > Diptera > Tephritidae > Anomoia > Anomoia purmunda. The sequence continues at coordinate 85,713,821 of OX639994.1, forward strand.
GTAGGAACCAGGGTCTAGTCTGGTGGTGGTGAGTGACTGGATCTCGTCAGACATACATATCAAGAAGATGCCCTCTGACGTGTCTCGGAGGCGGACTTGAGGCCTTTGTTGCGGCCATGTACTTTATTGACGATTGCGGCTGTGTGCGCAGAGAAAGAGGCCAGGCTGTCGAACGTAACGCCCAAGATTTTTGGGTGGTTTAGTGTTCCCACTACAGCTGGCTCTACGTATAGGTTTCGCCCTGTTCAGATCGGCGCACACCATAAGAACTGTGCGTTGCTGAATTTGGTGTCGAGCTAACAAATAAAGTTGAGATGTGCGGACAGAAAAATTATCACCACACTCAATTTGGTTTTACGGTGCACTATTCTCTTGAGGGTAAAGTGTTAACGGTCAGAACTGTATCCCAAAATGCAACTACTAAGATACAAATAAAATATCAAAATATACACGCTGTCTCTATTTGGGCTAATTTTAAGTGATTAACTACAACTACATTGGTTATTCCAGAGCTTCGAACAGATTCAATGGACATACCAGTAATCAAAATTGACTTATTTGGAGTGGTAATTTACGTGGGGTTCATGAGGCACTTACTTCACTCTTTGGTGTGAAATGAAAACGGAGAGGACTAGAGGGCCATGATTGCCACATGATATGTGGCTCGTCAAACAATCGATTTATTGAATGAAGCCTTTACGATTTAACACCTTGCAATTATGTTCGGAAGCCATAAGCCTGAAGTTATATTTAAACACTCGATGTCATAAAATTATCCTTCTAATATTAATTATTGTGTTTCAATTTCAATTTCTTCACCTCTAAATGAACCACCCCTTGGTGTATATTACTATGTTTTTCGTTTGATATGCAAAAGTGTAAATGATGGCCGGACACAATTTAAATGCTTTGTTTAGTCAATTCGTTATCAATTTTAATGATACCTGGAAACTATTTTTTTACCACTTAATGCTATTATCGGCGTATTATTGAAGCGGGTTTTACGATTATTGGATTTGATAAAAAAACACTTTGACATTAAACAGAAATTAATAATTAATAAATATTTATTTTGAAATGATGATGCAATTTTGAATAAAAGGATTTGAAGAGCTAAATTTATATTTGAATAAATCTGCTACTCGAACATACATTTTGTTTTTGCTTTCATCACTTCATCTCTCAAAACCGTAAAAGCAAAAACAAAATACATGAAATTTGACATTTCTAGCCGTGAGGCGAAATCGCTCAGCTGTCTATTTAACCCCATGTTATATGAATGAATTCGCCTTGCATATCTACATATGTATATAAAAATGTTAAGTTCGTTTGCTCAAAAACTCAAAAAGTTCTGCAGCTTCGCTACGGCTGAAATATTGGTGGTTTTTAAATTTAGTGCATATCATATCTATACGACGGGGCATGTTGACAAGTTTCGACCCTTAAGTTGTTACTTACAAGTTTTTTTAAATTTAGTTCTTGTAAAAATAAAGTTTATTCTGCAACGAAAACAGTAAAAATGTTTCAACTTTGTGAAAATTTCAATAAAATTCAAGAAATTTTCATCCAAATTTCAAAATTTATTATCAGAATTTGTGCAAAATTTTTGGGTATGCAGGCTTATGGCCCCTTTAATTTTAGTATGATAAGGTGCAAGTTTCAATTTGCTGAATATTCCCATTGATTTTTGATATTTTTTTTTTTGCTGACGGAGTTGGTAGTTTTTTTTCCATATAAATAACAAATTCATGCATTGGTTCTTTGCAGAAAATAAGCAACAAAAAGCAGCTGGAAGCAGAAAAAAATGACCAGAAATAAACGCGAATTTGGAGCTACTTTAAATTTGCTTTTAAAATTAAATGTGCTATAAAATTGGGAACAGTAAAAAACTTCAACAAATTTTAAATAAAAAAATTTTAAGTTTTAATGAAGATTTGTTGAATTTTATTAAAATTAAGACAAAGTTTAAATATTGGATTTATATGGGTTTTGTTGTTTAATAAACCGTATTTTTATGAAAAAGTGCACTAAAAATAATTATAAATAAAATAAGTTACGAAACTTGTCAATAAGTCCCTATCATATAAATATGATCAGCACTGTATATCTGAAAAAAAAATAAATTCAATTGATATTATCGTTTAATAAAAAACAGGCTGAAAAATAATATACATACCCGTATGAATAAATTCAATTAAGGTAAATTAATGTCTGCAATATCGATAACAATCGAAATGGTTTTTGAAAATGCTTTATTTCTAATTCTATGAGGGAGGAGTTTACAGTTTTTGAATTTTAAGATGTTTGCCAAGTATTTAAAATGTTTAATGTAACTTAATTAAACACAAGTTATAAAAAATATTAAAATATAGGTTTCACACGAAACAGTCTTAGAAAATATTTAGTTTGAGCAATATTTTTGAGAGGATTTAACGGCGTTACCGCTTTTTCTAAAATAAGATTTAGTTAAATTTTTTTATAAGAATTATTAAGTTTTTTAATATGAGTACTTATCGAAATAAATGTGAAATGATTGTTTCTCTAAACTACGTGCACATAGGAGGGTTGCTAACTGAATTAAAAGAATTATGCACCGCCACCGCTCGAAAAAAATAAATTTACAACCAACAATGAAAATCAAATATTTTTCAGAAGGGTTACCATTAGGTTGAAAAAGTAAATTAAATTGAATTAACAATGTAAATTAAGTATCACATCATGATAACCGAATGGAAAAGGGTCAAGAGGATTTAGTCACGGAAATTTTTTTAATTAATTTCAATTAATATGTTAACTGAGATCATATCCGTAATGTTGTTGTGAAATGAAAGAGTGCCGACGGAAACAGTTTTTATTTATTATATCCTGGTGCCACACGAAATAAATTTAAGAAAGCTTAATTTCGAAAATGTTTATTAATAAGGTACCATGAATTTAAATAAAAATTATTTGGAGAGTTTCATTTTACTCCCAAAAAAATTACTCTTTCAATTCAAACGCGCGTAGTTCCCACGGAAGAAAGTTTTCACGGCGCACAGTTACGAAAAAAAAAGTTAAATAAAATTTGGCTTCAAACTTTGAAAGTCTAGAAAGAAAAAAGTCTGATGAGGAGATGTTGGGAACTCCTAAATAGCAGCTATCACTTCTACCACTTTGAAAAAATTGTTGCTTTCTCATACTATTCTGCAATAAAACTGCTTCAATAAATTATTCTACTCGTAGTTTCTTTTTGTTGGTATTCAAAGTTAAACATTGCACTAGATTTCACATTTGAAGCAGGTACATAACGGAACCTGTCGTTGCTACTTTTTTTTTATATTTTACATATTTATTACAATAAATCCATTGTTTAAATTTCCATAAATAAAATGACTATGTAATCAGTTCCGTTCGATAATTATACGATTTCCATGGAAGTCCATATCTTTGGCAACCTTATCGTTATGAATATTTTTTTTTTTTTGGTTTGAGTTCTCTTTTTTTTGAACTAGATTGCAGTAAAATACATGCTAAATATTTCTTATTTTCATTTATTCCTTTACGACGTTATTATTATCATACCATTATTTGCTTACTTACCTTATTGCAATTGTGAAAAAAAGTAATACGATCACGTTCTGTCTAAATGGAAATTATTGTTGAGAAGGTTTGTCACTGTCCTTTACCCCAACACTTCGGCGGCATTTGTTTATTTTCCGCTTAAGGCATTTTTATTTAAATACACACCTATACATACATACGTACCTACTATCAATATTTACATAAAAATGGTAGAATTTCAAGTATTAAAAATAAATGTTTTTAAATTGCTTTAGCTCATCGATTGTGTTATAAATTATTATTACATGCATAGGTACATATTTTACATATATACACACATACTGTAGAATTTATACATGTAAATAGTATTTGCATTCAAAGGTTTATATGTACTTATGTAAATATGTATATACTAGTTGATTTATTGGATTGTGAAATATTGGATTATTTCTGCACTCGGAAAAAGTTTAAACCTTTCGATTGTTTTCAAAACAATAATGGAAATTTTCTTTGCGATTGTGAGTTTTTATTTTTGATATTGAGGGTACTTTTGACAAGGCTACATGAAGTGGAAGAAATTAGCATAGATTAACTCAAGATTACCAGGTTGTTCATTGCAGGGGAGACGGACGTACTTTGTACTAAGGCCATACAAATTCTATGATGTTTGGTGACTGAGCCATTTTTGGTGGACATACAAAGTTTATAACATTCAATAATAATAGCCTTTTTGTTTCTCAAATAAATGTCACCTCAATTTTCATATGACCAAAGAACAAAAAAATCCATCGTATCAATTTCACTTGCTTGATCAATTTAATTCGTCGAAATTAGACAAATAAGACTTTCGAATAAAAATATTGTACGAACAAAACCTCACGACTGGTAGCGGGTAGAACAATTTTAATTTTGTCTGGCGAGAGGATGACATTTTGAGAAAAGAACAAACAACTAAGAAAAGAATACGTGAATTTGACAACCCAGGGGCGAGACAGAATAGGTGAAACATTATTTCAAGGAAATAAAACGCTTTTTAACACTATACGCCCTAAGCCGACCAATAAATAACGTCCACAGTTGGTTTTTGGTATGGAGGACCAACTTAAAGAATTGTTTTACAAATACGAAAAAACCCCTTATACAATATTTTTTTATAAAAAGTAAAGGTAAGAAAAAGTAAAAAAGAAAAACGTTATCACATAATAAAACCTATTTTCGCAAGTTGGCTGCTCGAAATTGATTTTAGACCCATGGTTTCTTCGACAAACTCTCAAAAATCTCAAGTAAAATATTTCTATGCTACATATACCCTGATTGTCAAAAATAATTGCCCACCCTACTGGATGGGGAGCTATAGTGGTGGCTCAGAGCTGTAGGTCTTTCAGTAGAACTTAAGATCGCCGTTGTAAATCTTTCTTGTAACTTGACAAAGTTCCTGCTAAAATTTGCTGGCACTTTTCCTATCAACCACTTTCTCACACTCTTCAAGCTCACCACAATTCGTGGTGTTGTAGGTTATGTCTTTTTATCTATGGCAGCGTGTATCACTCATCATCACATTTGAATCCAATAATTTCTTCGGTAGAAACCATGTAATTAAATTAATTAAACTCTAACTTCTTAAATTATAAATTTTAATTTAAACATATTTTTTTTAAATATTAGAAATAAGTGGTAACGTTGTATTGCATGTTGTTGTCGTTTCCATTATAGCAAGTACCCGACTTGACGTTTCTGAACTATACGTGCAGCCGTTTTTTTTATTAAAACTTGGCTCAAAAGGTAATTAACGAATTTCAACCAAATTAGGGCAGTTTATTCCTAAGACTCATGACACGGATATGTGCTAGGTGTCACTTGAGTCGAAATCTTGATAAAATACTTATTTGTAATCTCATTTTGATGAAATTAGAAGCATGTACTATAGATGCGGCCGCCGTAGCCGAGTGTGTAGCGTGTGCGCGCTTCATTCGGTGGGTCCCGTGTTCGACTCCTGGCCGTGCCAAGTAACTTCAAAAACTATAGAAAAAGTTTTTTCTAATAGCGGTCGCCATGAAAAACTTCTCACCAAAATTATTTGACGTCGGAGTCGGCGTAAAACTATAGGTTCCTCAATTTGTGTTGAACATCACAATTTGAATTAGAAGTTCGGCCAAACATCAAGCGATGGTGTAAGCGCCAAACTATTATTAATATATTATGAAACATACATCGAACAATATTGTTTAGTTTTTAGAAAATTCGAGTCCTTCTTATCTGAAACTGCGGGGGCATTGTGTTTAGATTCATCATAGCGAAATTGTTAGCTTAAAAAAATTGGTGAAAGCATACGGAAAGGTAGTAAACTACGAAGACGGATCGCGGGTGTCAGCTGGCTTGTTGTAAATTTTTTTTTGTTCTTCTGTTTTTCCGAGTTGATGCATATTGGAACGATTTTTCGTCATACTTTGCCAAGTTTAGTTTGGAGACAAACCAGCTTCGGCGTTTTGCCATCTTCAGTTAGTGAAATAGAAAGAAAACTTACACCGAAGAATGCACAACACCGAAACCGGTTTGCCTCCAAAACAATCAACATCATTGGTAAATAACTTATTGTCTGGATTAACATATAATATCTACTCATACCTTGTTTACGATAAAATTTGCTTGGAACCTGCTGAGAACGAATAAAATGTCTAAGATTTTTCAAGTCGCTGTCATATAGTCGGTAGATATGATTTGAAATGTTTCGTGAAATTAAGTCCATGCTATCACACATTTTTACTTTTGAGATAATATGCACATATTGTACATATTAACATTCCAATTTTAGAGTATTTTACATTGCAATCATACCATATATACAGTCACAAATACAATAGGGGGGGGGGGGGGGGGGGGGGGGGCAAATTGTATGGCGCTGAAAAAAAGTTCAAAGCATCATTATCGATATTTTGGTACCATGGATAGTACCAAGTATTTTTGCCCAGGGAGCCATACCTCTAAAATGAATTTCGTGTCCGCGGATTTTTTTGGCAGTTATTTTCAAACATACTAAAAAGTCGATTTATTTAGTGTATTTCAATTGCAAAAAACAAAATATTGAAAATATGTCCATATACTGGGTTTTTTGGGAGGGGCCTTTTTTTTAGATTTTTGTGGGTGCTTTTTTTTACCTTTTTAGCGGAAAATTTAAGATATTATTGGACAAATCGACAAATCTCTGACCTTCTAATAATTCAAAATACCACAAAATTTTCAGTGTTTTTATTGAACCACGTTTTTATTGATTTTTAATTGACCCACCCTAAGAGACATGCATACATATTTATACCTATATATTTCCATGGTTCGAAAAGGAATAGATTTCTAGGTATGTTGTAATTAAACGATGGCACGATGGTATAAGTCAAAAGTAAACGTTAATGTGAATTGACTACTGTGCAACATTCTTCATATTGGTTCATCAGTAAAATGCGATAAACAGTGTACACAAACAAACATTCGGGTAATTACGATGACTTTATATTTTCCGTTTGGTTGGTAAGAATGAATACTCCGAACGATGCCTGGCCTTTACTGATTCTCTGTACTTTTATACTTAATTTATGTTGTTGTTTGTTTTTTTTCAATATTCTTGAGGTGTTGAAGTTATCTCAAAGTGTGTTATTCTTACATTGGAACACGTTCAATGCCTTCTTAAATCCTGAACTAATTAAAATGACAAATCGTTTGGTGTGAAATGCGTGCATAAATTTGTATGTATGTTTGTTTTTATGTATTTCTTGTAATATTATGTGTGTATATATGTATATATAATATACATACATATATATTTATATACAAGAACACCTAATGATTTCTTGTCGATTGCTGTCCGTGCAATGAACTCCCTATTTCCTTTCTACTAAAAAAATTAGCCGCCTATTCTATTGGTGCGACAGTGATTGGACACATTTTGAAATTGAACTAAATTGGTGTTTTTATACTCTTAACATCTGCTAGAGCCGCTAAGCTGGAAATGCGATTTAAAATTCATAGATGTCATGAAATTTCGGTCTGCATAGACTGTAGCTAGACTACAAATATCACAAAGTGAGTTTTAGATACGAGTACACGTGAAAAGTTAAAATATTTCACACAATTTTCTATTCTGCAAAAGTTTTCAAGTTTCGAAGCGTTTTATTTGGGAGAATATAAGTATTTTTTTGTTCTTTAAGGAGAATAATAATTCGACCGAGGTAGCTATTGAAGTTTGGACGTCCTAAAGCACTTGATACAGCAGAACCTAAGATGGGAAAGAAAAGAATCGAATTATTGTTGTTAAATTTTCTCTAGCTTTTCATGAGTACCTGCTTTTATTGGCCCTGAACGAAAAACCACTTAGCAAATAATTGAAAAGAGAAACCTTTCTCTTTTTTGGCCATTATAAACACTTTGTATAAAACTAAGCTACTGTAAAAGTAGCCTATTTGTTTTTCTACGCAAGTGCGTAAGCAACGTAACTATGACGGCAGGTAGGTATAAGTTCCGTAAAGTTAAGATATCCAAGAATGATAGAATACAAGATTGCGCTCATTGATCTGAAATTCAGAGAGTAACTTGGCTGTGACGCCACACCAGATTTACCGGTGGAGAGAAAAGAGAGGAAACACGTTGGTACACACGTTAGAAAGAATACACACTAATATTGTTAAGCACGTTGAAAAGAATACACATGATTGCGAGTATACAAATCTGTTGTGATGTAAAAATTCTGTAATTAACGTAAGATATTTTAGTGCAGACTTCATAAAAGTTAATTTAAAAACGCTCAATGAAAATGTCGCCAAATAATTCACCACAATCCAACCGACACCTTACAAAAGCAATATGCAGTTTTTAAATAGTGTTTGGATCACAAAAATCCAAACTATTACGACGAAAAAATGAGAGTATGGAGTAGGCATTTGGAACAATGAAATTAATATGGACAGAAAGTGTGAGCTTAGAGTCAAAATACATCCCTAGATCTTTAACATAATCTATCAATTTCAAATAGGTACTAGCAATCCAATAGTTGAGTTTAATTTATTAAACTTTCTAGAACAAATCATATCATTTATTTACCAATATTTAAAAAAAGCTGATTCTTTTCGCGCCAAGAGTATACTCTATCTAATTCAGATTGAAGCGACCTAGAGTCCTCGTTGCTGTTTACAATCGAATAAACTTTGAGAAATTTCGAGAATAAGAAACAAGAGCTCATGTCATTTATAAAGATTAGAAATAAAATACATAGCTTCAAGTATACTTTTCTGAGGAACTCCTGAACTTGCATGAAAAGGTCGTGATGTTATGTTATCGAATCGAATCGTACAATACCTTCTCTGATAGGATTTTATCCATTGCAGCAACGTGGAGTAAAGCCCATAATGCAAACATCAGTAAAATATAGCAAGATTTGAAATAGTTGATAGTTTGGCCATAAAAATATGAAATATTAAAACCAAAAAAAATGTATCTTACCTGAAATTTTGTCTGCTTGGTGAATAATATTTTTTTGTAAATGCATAGCTAGCAGCAGGGTGCATTTTGTTAAAGTTTTTTTTAATTGTCGTACTTATTCAAAGCCAGACTCAAAGCCAGACTGAAAGAGCGATCCTTCTGATATAATAGGATTTTTTTTATGTTTAATAAATTTTTCAATGACCATCTTCGTAAACCATGAGTCGCTTAAAGATATACATATGTATGTATATAGACAACTAGCTTTTACCCGCAAGTTCGCTCGTATGGCTTTCGGCTTAACGTTATGAAACCGATTGTAACGGAAAAGGAAATAAATAATTTCACCAAAGGTAATAACTTTTAATTCATTTTTAGTTTAGGTAATTATTTTTTACTATCTAAAACAAAATCTACCCCTACTGCATAATTTTTGATTACGATTAGCTCCTGTACCTTTTTTCTCATTGGCAACTGCGCAGTATGCCATGCCATTCGTGTTTAGTGAAACTTAATTTATCGTTAGAAATGCCCAATGTAATCAAACGAGCATTTTGATGATTAAGTTTTGTTAATCCTACTTCCTACTTAATAATCTAATTTAATTTACTCTTTTAAGCAGATGGAAAAATAAAACTATTTTTAAACTTTTTTGTTTGAGACTCATATTTCAATATTTGATTCAACTTATTATAATTTTAAGTAATTTTTTAAATACATAGTTGGTAATGCTCTCAAAATAATTTTTTAAATTACGCATTTTTAAAATTTGCAGTGTGGCACTCATATTGTAAAACGTCGTTAATTTTTTTATTTAATCTAATATGCATGCAAACTTATTATAATTTTAAGTAATTTTTTAAACAGGTAGCAACCCTCACCAAAATTACTTTTAAAATTAAGTTTTCTTAAAACTTTTATTTTGGCACTCATATTGTAAAACGCTGTTAATTTTTTTTTAATTAACTTATTTTACATTTAAAAAGGTGGCAACCTTCTTTGAAAACATTTGGGAAATTAAGCTTTATCAAGCCTCTTCTGTTTGATACCTATATTGCAATATTTTATTTCATTCACTGCTTTAACTGAATGTAAACTTTTAAACAGGTGGTAACTCCCTATAAAAAATTGATTTTATGGTAACCTATATAACGAAATATGTCTGTATGTGACAAAGCCTATCCAGATCTATCCAGTAGTTATGTATAATGCAATCTGTGATTTAACTTATTTATTTAATTGACTATAACTTTTTTAATGGGTGGCAACTCTCCATATATTATAGCCTATGTTATAACGTAGGGGGCAGGCTATTTGTCTACTAAATTTTGTTTAATTCCGTCCAGCCGTTTGGGACTGAAAATGTAACAACATACTTACACACTCACCCACAAACACGCAGACTGTCCCATTTCAAGTAGTATACGTAGGATTTACACATATCGTTCATATATAAGAGATGTGTAGGTTAAAATCTGTAAAAATTACAAAGCACCAGTTTTAAAAAATGATGTTCGTTTTGAAAACATATCAAAACCAAAAAATTTTGGAGAAAAATGAAAACGTACACAAAACTTCTGGTTTCAGGGCACATTCAGAACACCTATAAGTTAATGAAAAATTTGAATCCACAAAAAATTGTTACTATGTATAAAAGTTCTAAACGGAACACGGAAGAAAGACGTAAGTGGTGAAAAAACTATAAAATTGAGAGAAACGAAAAATATACAAAAATTATTATGTAATGCATTTATTGCTCAGAAGATTCCTTTAAATCAATGATTTTCATGATTGTACGGCATGCGTCATTATTTTGTTGAAGCTAAACTTCGTGTCGCACTAGCTACGACTGAAGCAACGCAGAATCATGATTCAAAGATTAGTATGAGGAACTATCGAGTGATTTCAATTTTCGATATGGTTTCACTATCAAATGAATTTTGGACTAAATCCGGCTTCAGCTAGGGGTTATTTAAATATCATTAGTTTGATTCCAATTTATATTCATTTTATTCAAAAACGTAAAAAAAACATATTTATCATAAAAATTTATTGTTCAACACATACATAGATTTTTGAAGTAAAACTTCTTTAGCGCCAGTGATTTTTTACATCGCGTCACGCAAGTGACTATTTTTACTAGTGCTTCTAAATACTAATTACTACTACTATTTTAACTAATTTCTACTGCTATTTTGACTAATGGTACTACTTATTATTGCTACTATTTTTACAAATTTCTACTACTATTTTTTTTTTTACTAATATTACTACTATTTTTACTAATACTGCTGCTAATTACTTACCATTTCTACTTTTTTCTACTATTATTTCTGTAAATGCCACTACTTATTGCTAATACTTGTTTTTTACTAATTTCTACTACTATTTTTACTTATGCTTCAATATCAGCAGTGATTAAAAAAGTTGTATTAAGTGATTGGTTTGTGATTATAGAAATTAAATTATTTGAAAACTCGTTCAGTATTAAATAATTAGTAATGAGTAATAAGTTGAAAATAACTGAAAAATTAGTAATGGATAAAAGGATTAGTAATGTGTGAAAAATAAGGAATGAGTAAAAAAGCAGCAGTGAGTGAAAGTTAATACATGACTGGTTTCTTGAAAACTATCGAATGAATGGAAATGTTTTAGCTATCCAAAAACTTGATGGTTTTTATTCGAAACGATATCTAAAGCTTAAATTCCGTATCAAATAGCGAGACAGAATATCGAAAAAATGATTACCATGCCAAAACACTTGAAAAAGAAATTAATCAGGTGTTGTTAAATATCTCAAGAATCTGAGTCCTTCTATACGTGGTAGACCTTTACAATGTTGCATAGCTCTCTCAAGTAAATTATTGAGTATAAATATATTGTAACAAGTACAATCTATAGAAACTGCAAGTAATGAAGTAGAATTACTACTTCGAATTTGACAGTAGTGAACGTAGTACATATCGTACATTTGAAGTGCTTGGTGAAGTACAAGTAAATATTCTGAAGTATTTAGCTTTGGCGCCAAACGGCAGTAACATTTGATGAGTTTCACAGTAAATACTCACCTAGCGATTAGTTAGATTTTTTATAATGATAGGAATAACTCATTCAGATATTATTTAAAGTTTCAGTACTCTACCACAAATATTTCCAGGGTTGAAGTAAGAGAATTTCGAGTTGAATGGGAGGTGCCACGCTCGCTTAATATATCGAATCCATACTTGGAAGGTGTACAGCATACATGGTGCGACTATTCAAAAGTTATAAAAGCGTATTTCCATTAAAGTTGAAGGTGTTCTTAAGAAAATCTATTAATAAAAACTTTTTTTTTTATTTGTGAACAATAAATTTTCGAATTTTTAACTATAAAGCTTGGCCAACATTGCTCAAACATTCTATAGCACACACCATTTAGTTTGTTATTTTAAGGAATGAATTAAAATAAATGTTTTTTTTTGTAATTTGATTACATATTTCTATCCTACCTCCTGGGGAATATTTAGTGCGGCTTATAGCGTCATATATATGTAGGTCATGGAAACTTCATCATGGAAACTTCTGTCAAAAGCAAAATAAAAAACCAGTATAGAAATTTGTCCAATTATTGGAGACTTTGTTACCTCAGTTACATAGATCTTCAAATAATGAACTGATAAATATTTAGTGAAAAAATAGCTGAGCCAGACTTCGTGGGTGTTTGTAAACGTGTGAATTTCAAATTTGGTTGCTACTTAGTATCTATTTTAATTACGGATGTTATCACTAACGCGGCTCTGCCGACTGACTCACGATGGACGCACTTGACCGTATGCGTCAGTCGCAGATTAGATGACAGCTTTAAAAACCTGGCAGCAGGTATGCAACATGAAACATGGTCAGGACTTTTCTTGGAGCAACTCTCATTAAGGGGAGCTTGCTGATTTCCAGATTATTGTAGCATTTTCCAAGCCCGCGTTCTATGCAATTCACATGGCAGTAAAATTGGTAAGCATGACGGATCTTGCTCCATCAAAGCTTGTTTAACCTATAGACAACCAAGCTGCAATCAAGATTCTAAGGTCGACAAGGACTAATTCTATTTGTGTTCAAAACACATCTCAACCTATACTAGATCTCGGTCATAGAGACGTTTCGGGAGACGAGGAAGCATGCGAGTACGCGAGACAAGACTGTGGGAACCCGGTTATTAACAGCAGGTGGACAAATCTTGACACATGCCGATTAGCACATTCACTCTAGCCATCCCTCAATAAGCGAAGAACACGGTGTTTGCTGAGGTTTTCCAAACTGACTGTTGAACTTGCCCTTCGGCTACATGAGCAGTAAGGTGGAAGAACCGGTGGGGTTCATTGAGCACATCCAGTGCTAGTGCCCTGCATTATAAGAAATGCGCTACAGATATTTGGGGGAGCATTTAGGTTCTATCGCACTGGAGTCGCCAAAGGATCGGAATGGTTTAAGGGGTCTAAGGATGGGTGACACCTTCAACTCTTTAGGGCGAGCAGCCCGTTTAACCTAATCTAACCTAGACTTCCCATATTTCCTTAAGTCTGTTGTAAAATCCTTCTGCTATCTAAGAAACAAAATTCGTTTTGCAAAATTTCAGAGGAATGTAACTCTTACGAATAAAAATCAATAATGATTATAGTAGTAAATTTGAGTGCGACATGCTTTTTAAGTAATTTTTTGGACTTATATTATACATATATGTAAGGTGGTGCAAAGTTAATCACCATAATAAGGGATGTTATAATCATTGCAAATGGCGTCGAACATTTGTGAATTAGACATCAGCAGTATATAAACAGACAATCAATGGAGAGCTATGATAGTTACGATTTTTTTTCCTATATTTAGTCGGTGGTGTTGGAGCAGCGCCAACTGGGTAAATATTCCGGTGCTTAGCTATTTTTCTCGACCAAACTGGAACCACACGAGATCTTGCAGAACGTGGCTACCACCGGGCTGGTCGCCGAAGTCACTGAGAACGACGCAATTGGGCATCACCAGAGGGACACTACAACGAAGGGGAAAGGGTTTGGGTCGCGGTCACTGGCGAATGCTTTTGGACCATCATAAATGCCTTATTACTACTGAAGTGGATGAGTGAGGCTTGGTGAATATATGGGCCAGCACGGGCCAAAACGGATATTGAAGGAAGCGCTTCCTGGTCGCGTAACCTCAATTTTGGTGATTGAGAATGACCAGCAAGATCTTCTGAATTAACCATCCCAAACTTCTTTCTTTGGGGCTACTTTAAGTCGCGGGTTTATACGAACAACCTTCAGACAATCGCAGTCCTTATCGAGAATATTCGACAGGAAAGCTAAAAGTTATCACCGGAAATCTTGCGGAAAGTCAAGGAAAATGCGATAAAACGGGCAAAAGCCAAAAAATTGTAAGGGTCTAAATAAAGATCTCCATAGCTCAATCACTGTTTCTTTGTTTAGTAATAAAGTTATTCAAAAACAAAGTTGGATAATTAATTTCGCACCACCGTGCACAAGACCTTTGGTAATAATTATGAGTTAGAAAACATTTAATCATGAAATGCGGAATTTTTCGCGACAATTTCTGAAAATAAATGCGACTATTTTTGCGCTGGTTCGGGATCATTTTAAAACCAGTCCTGAAATGGTCCCGAACTAGTCCCGACCTACGCCAGAAATGGTTCCATATTTCAAGGCTTAAAAATGTTCTCACATAAATAAGATAAGGCTTTAAAAAACCTTTATAATTCCGCCAAAATTTTGGATGACTTTTATAAAACTCAACCATCAAATAATTATAGTGCGGGTTTCCTGGAAGATTTCTTTTTACAATATTGTGCAAATATTTTCATAGGTAAAAATTTTCCAAAATGTATTTTGCTGACTCACTCATTGTGAGTTTTATTATTTAACTAAATTTATTTAGCTAAACGAGCAATTTTTTAATGCTTTTTTCTGGTTTTCAGACTAAAAATGCCTCAATCGCATACGGTATGACCGAAGTTATTTTAGCCAAGTAAATGCTAAAATCATTGCCGGCATGCCATTATTGCTAGCAAATCATCAGACGAGTATTGTTGCTGCTCAAGTGACTTACGGTATGTTACTGGATTACAATCAACTTTACGTGATGAATAGATTAAATGTTGCTGATGACGAGCACGGTCGCAAATATGCCACTGAGTTTTCGACGCACAAGACGGTTGATGAGGCGCAGAAAATATCCTACCCGGATGAATCGAAAACGAGTGCGACCGCAGAGATATTTCCATATCAGCAACTGTGTGGTAATGACGCATACCATCACAACCGAACACAAACACAACGGCTCATCCAGCAACAACTAATGTTGGCACAAAGTGGCAGTGGTGGTGGTGGTGGTAGTGACGGTGGTGTCGGCGGCGATCCAACACCGTTGCAGCATTTAAATAATATTTTCGGCTTAAAAGTTCCTTCAGCAACGCCTACCTCGGCACGGCTGTCAGCAGTCGAAATGCTTGACGCGACTAGTTTTCAATATTTTAGCGCAACTATGCAATCCGAGCGAGAACAATACGAAAAACTTTGCCGCGAATTCTATGGCAGTAAGACGCCACAACTCGCTAATTGCAATACCGAACAGCTTCTACAGCAGCAGCAACAACAACAACAACAACAACAACAACATAACTCTCTACTGTCAGTTGCTGCTAGCCTGCCGCCAAGTCAGTTAACTCAAGCGCCAACCGGGAATACAGCGTCCACCACAGCTACTACGTCGGCAACAATAACGAGAACAAAAGATTCAATGCTTTCAGCGTTGATATTTGAAGGTGATACGAATAATTCATCAATGAATATCAGTTCGCAGCACGCAGCTCTATTAGCGGCGGCGGATAATGAAAAAACACACGCTACACCGTTGCCGAAATTGCCCGCAGCGACATCGAATGCGGCCACAATAGCCACTGTTGAAGCCAAATGCAGAACTGGAGTTAGAGGCAGCATCACGTTAGCGGTAGCTGAAAAGCCAGAAGTAGTAGCAGTGGAGGCGGCTTTGACGATACAGCCGACAGCGATTGCCAGTCAAAATGAGCAAACCATAAGTGGCATGCAAAATTTCAATGGTCAGTATAACATTTTTTGTTTTACCTACACATACATATATATTTTTAAATTAGGGCAAATCACTCCACATGCAAAACAAAAAAAAAAAACAAACGGTATTATAAAATTTATGATATTTTAAGATTTCCACTAAAATATTTTGGACAAATATTGAGTTTTACGTGAGCTGGACCGTTGAAAAAATACCTAAAAAAATGGATATTAATAAAAATAAAAAAAGATTTTCTTAAAAACAAACACATATGTATATATTTTTACATTAGGGCAAATCACTCCACATGCAAAACAAAAAAAAAAAAAACAAACGGTATTATAAAATTTATGATATTTTAAGATTTCCACCAAAATATTTTGGTAAAATATAGAGATTTAGATGAGCTGGTCCGTTGAGAAAATACCTAAAAAAATGGATAAAAATAAATTTGAATTTTTTAACTTCTTTCGAAGATTTATTTAAGAAAAACTTTAATAACTCAGCCAAAACTTGACCGATTTAGATTTATAAGGTATCATTGGGAAGGTAATTTCTTACTATTTTTATTTATTTTGAAATAAACCCAATTTTTTCGAAAATCTCATTATTATAATTCCGATGAAATTTTTTTGTAAAATATTTTTATGCATGGAATGTACCCTATAGGAAATTTGTGAGATCATGGGAGCAACCACTCTAGACCTTTCTTTTTAAGCTTCAATCGTTTCATGAACTAAAGAAAGTTTTTGGAAAAAATATTTTTAAAAACTATTTGTCTTCGAAAAAACTTCATTTCTGGAGGTATTTTCTAATCGGCTCAGCTCACGTACATACAGTCTGTCTAGTAGAAGCGTGATCGGCAAAATTTGCACATAGAGTGCCGTTATCAAAATAATTTGAATGCACCTTGGTAGCGACATCATTTTTGTAGTACGCATTGCAAAAACTGTCAGTTTCGTGAAACTATTACAAAGTGCACGTGGTTTTAAAAAATGAGTTCCGTGTAAAATGTTGTTTATTTGAAACGAATCGGACAAATAGTTTCCAAGTTATGGCGATCACGCTTCTACTGACAGACTGTATGTCTTAAAATATTCCTAAATATTTTGGCAGTGGCAAGAACGCAACTTTTTTCGTGATACACCCTAATAAACATATGCATGTAGATTTATTTAATACCCACTCAGAAAGTATAATATTTAGTTAGAATTCATAGCAATATACTTTTTCATGCACATTTGAAATTAAGTTTTATTTTTGCTACTCCATTTACACCTCATTTCCACATGACTTTCCAGAAGTTTGCTATTCGCGAAAATTTTTATAATTTATTCAACACAAAATCAGCATTCAAAAATTTAATTCATATATATATTACATATATACATATCTACGTATGCCAAAATATCTTTTGCATTATTATTATTTGTTTGTATCACATTCAGTAATAAAGCCCAGAATTAGCTTATTAAAATGCAATTATCTTCTTATGTGTTTATTATTATTATTATTATTGTTATTATTAATGCAGTATGTAAATGATGTTGCATGCTAATGATGTTAAAACTAATAAACTTAAGCAACCAACTTTTTCGCATACAATCATAAATATATAAATATATATATATATAGCTACACACGCCATCCCTGCAGGAAAACTGAAGCAAATCTGCTCTAGTCAAATAATTCGAAAGATACCAAGATACGGCTAATTGAAACCAAATCTTCTTAATTATTAGTTATAGTCACTACTAAATTGACAATAATTTTTTTAATTATCGAATTCATGATTATTTTTTTAAATAATCAAATAGTTAGTAATTGTAATAAAACAAAAACCAAATCATAATCATTAAAAGCAAAATTCAAACAAGTATCGGAATTATAGTTAAATTATGTTTATTTTCGATCTAAGTGCTATTTTTCATCATTCAATTATTTTTGTGTATCTATTATACTGATTTTTTTTCTTTACTTTTGATACATTTTGACTATTTATTTTATTTGTATTTAATTTTTTAACCAGCTTTTTATAGTTTGTTTTGAAAAGTCATCAACAATAATTTTTAAACTTGAGATATTATTTGGAAAGTTTTGGAAAAACAACGGTGGTCAAGGCAGCTGCCTTTTCGGAGATCACCACGTTTCTTAATCAGACATCGATCTAGACTTGACCCGAACCTTGGGCTTCCACCTGCAAGACAAGCATGCGGTGTCAGTTTTTGTTATCTGGCCTTGGGCTAAAAATTACTGTTGATATAAAAAAAATTGACAAAACTAAAAATATAGGTATTTAATATATTTAATTTTTTTCGTTATGTTTTTTTATATCTTGTTTTGGATTGTCCTAGATATTTTTTAGGAATTTTACTATTTTTTATCCATTCTACTGTAGTTTATTGTTTCTTGGGTTTTCTGTTTGTGTCGAGAACACAACAGGGAAATAAAATACTCGATTCTACATATATTCTATTAATCTGGCACGAAAACAACACAAAAATAATTAAGCAGTCAAATATTGTAGAAACGATAAAAATCAGCAATAATCAAAAATTGTGTTCAAGATTCTTTTAAATTTTTTTAAAATTATTAAAGTTTTAATTTTACTATTTTATTTAGACGAGAAAATGTAGCAATTATAAAGGAATGAAAAATAGAAGCACCAAGTAATTTTTATGACTATTTCGATTTTTTGCCATAAAAAATCACTATGGTAGTGCAACTAAATAAATTGTATAAATAGATTTATTTTTATTTTTTTTTTACTTGCTTTTATGTTCAGACAAGCTTATTTCTTTATTGCAAACAAATGGAAGTTAGGAATGCGTATGTAGTTTTATTTGACCAACTACTCGTAGAAGAGGTTCAAATTTATGTTAATAAAGTTTACAGGCAACAAAATTGCCAGTAAAATCAAGAATAAACCCATTAGTGACAAATTTGAAAATAAACTTTATTGCAGTAATTGTCATTAATAGAAAAATATAAATTTTTGATTTTTTCATGTATCAAGTAAAAGTTTTTTATTTTTATATTACAGTACGAACTCGGTAATCGCAACTAATAGAAATCTAGGTAGTTGCACTTATTGAGGTTTTTGCACCCAGCGAGGAAAAATATATAACAAGAAATATGACAAATGAAAATCGTTTTATGATATAGAAAGCTTATTTTTTTATTAAAAATTTTATTTTTTAAACATATCGGTTATTGTTGTCTGCACTTTCTTCTTATTAAGGGTTTTTATTATAGCCCTTTCACGAAGCTCCTTCAGAAATATAATGTCTTTTATTAGAATATCGTTTTCCTCAGCCCACTGAATGCATGTGTTAAAAGATTGCATAGCAACTGATCCTTTTATTTTAGGAGGTGGAATAACATCCGCTTCGCTATCATCAGAATTTTCAATTTCTACGGCTTCTTTATCCACTTCTTGATAAGCAACACTTTCGTGCATCCATTCATTTAGCTCTTCATTTGTGAACGAATCATTTGGTGCAAGTTCTTGGAGCATTGATGCAAGGATTGCGCGTTCATTTTCAATTTCTCTTTTTAGAATGCTGAGAGGAATATCGTCCTCTTCACTCCACTCAACATCTGGTTTCATTAACATATTCCAGCACTTGCGAATGGAGCTTGCTGACACTTTTTCCCATGAACTTGCAAGAAGACAGATAGCATGTCTTAAGTTGAATTCCTTTACTTTTTCTTCCAGATGAGTGGTTTTATTCCCTATTAAATGCGCCAAAAGACTTTTTTTGTAATAGACTTTTGTTAAGTTAATAACGTTTTGGTCCATTGGTTGGAGAATCGCGGTACAGTTAGGTGGAAGACACATAACGGTTATCATTCCATCATCACTTTTCATCTCATTGTCTTTAGGATGACACGGGGCGTTATCCAAGACCAATAGGGCTTTTTTGGGAAGTCCCTTGGATTCTAGAAATTCGCGTACCTATAACAATCCAAAAAATACAAATAAATTTTAAACAAAAATTCAATACATTTCGTATTTCTCACCTCAGGAACAAACGTATGATAAAACCAGTCTTCGAAAAACAAATAAGTCATCCACGAGTTCTTGTTAGCCTTGTAGACAACGGGCATTTTTTGAAAATTTTTGAATGCTCTAGGGTTTTTTGCTTTTCCAATGACAAAGAGCTTAACTTTGTGCGTACCCGAAGCATTTGTGCATTCGAGAAATGTTATTCTCTCCTTACTAACTTTCCGACCAGGAGCAGATGATTCCTTGAAGCTCACCAACGTTTTATCTGGTATCTGCCTGAAAAACAATCCGGACTCGTCGGCATTATAAATTTGTTCTGCAGAAAGATCAAGCTCCTTGATTTTATTTCTAAAACGTATTACAAATGGGTCGACGGACGCTGTCTTATTGGAAAGCTTCTCTCCACAAATTTTCAAGTGGCGGAGGCCATATCGCTTTTTGAAATTAGATACCCAACCATTACTTGCATGAAAACATCCTGTCTTTTCTTTTATTTTCTCATGGAGCTTGCGAGCTTTTCCTTTGACGATATCGATGGATATAGGCACATTTTCACACCTTTGTTTCAAAAACCACTTGTAGAGAGCCTTTTCCATTCTTGGGTATTCACAAGATTTTAAGGTTTGCCGTTTTCCTGGCCCAGCTTCCATATTTGTGGCATATTTAAGTATACAAGCTTTTTTCTTCTTTATTCTCGTTATTGTCGACTTGTGAACTTTATAATCAATACAAAGGGCTTTTGTCGATATACCACTTTCTAGTTTATCCAAAATTTCAGTTTTTTCTTTAATTGTTAGTTTTATTAATTTTTTTGTGACCACCATGACTTTTACGCATAAAACACTACTGGCGTGTTGCAAAATAAACTGATAATGAAAGTCATTTGTTGACAATTGCTCTTAACACACACACAAAAACAGCAAACAAAGTCGACAGAGCAACGGTAAAATAACGATCAGTTTGTGAATACATAAAAAAAAAATGCCATAAGAAGAAGACGACAAAAAAAGAACTGAAGCACAACATATTTAGATGTAAAGTTGCAGTTATTGAGGTCAATATTTTTGAGTAGTTGCACTTATAAAGGTTACAATGCTATGTTTTATAGTGTTGCAAGAATCGAGGAGTTGCGTGTATCGAGGGTTGCGGTTACCGAGTTCGTACTGTATTTTGTTTGTAATTAGAATAAAACTTTTCTATGTTATTTTTGGG
The DNA here is from genome assembly GCA_951828415.1 of Anomoia purmunda. Taxonomy (NCBI): domain Eukaryota; kingdom Metazoa; phylum Arthropoda; class Insecta; order Diptera; family Tephritidae; genus Anomoia; species Anomoia purmunda. The sequence continues at coordinate 85,735,119 of OX639994.1, forward strand.
AAATTATAAAAAAAATTGGGTAAATATTAATGAAGAGTAATTTACTTTTCTAATTTAGTAAGAAGTTTTCAATTCCGAGTAAATTTTAAGATATTTTTTTAAATAAGAATAAAAAAAAACTGTAATAAGGATAATTAAATAAAACTCAAAAAATAATTGTTAGGGAGTAATTTTTATATAAAATTTTTTTTCTATTGCGACGTTTTAAAGAGATATTTTCCTCTTGAGTTTTTACTTTTTATTCAGTTAGAAGAAATATTTTTATCATAAAACATGTTGTATAATTTTTGGTACTTCCTTAGTTCAAGGACTCCCCTAAAATTGTGTGGTGAATACTTTTGTTGAACACCTTGGCCCAAAAAAAATTCATATTTAGGGGCCAAATTGATTCAAGATTTTCATAAGTGTTGCTTGGAAAGTAACACAAGCTATTTATTAAAAAGTAAAAGTATTTTTTTTTGCTAAAAAAATAAAAGTTATTCTTAAATTAATTTAACAAATAACAGTCTATGTACGGATTTAGGAGTGCATCAGCTACTAATTTATTATTTGACATTATTGGACAATTTGTTTTTCATACAAATTTTTTTTTATTCGAACATGTAGGTAGATATCAAAAATATTATTTCAGATTTTCCATGATTTTTTTTTTTATTAATCAACAATCAGTCACGCTTACTTCAGAAATATTATTCCAATTTTTCGCATTCTTGACTCACTTGTACTGATTTTTTAAATCTCGTATTTATTTGCACAGAACTTAGATCTTCGAATTTTTTAGAACTTTCATACATATGAAATTTCCTACTGTTAGCATTTAAGTTTTCTTATTGCTATTGCGAGGTTTTCGGGGAATATGCATACAAAGTAATATCTCCTAATTCTGAGTATTTCGAAGGATGTAGAGTTGGTCACTGGCAGCAAAAAATATATTTCTTTTATTATTTGTTCTCACCTGCGAATTATTTTGCCGTTTAATTTTTTTTGAATACGTATGGATTTTCTGAGCTGCATTTACCATTAGATTTATCGTAATTGGACTCCCCATCTATTCCTATTCTTATTCCTAACTAGGGCGATATAATGACTGCTTTCCTACAGGGTTTTATTTTTATGTGTTGGCATTTAAATTCGTACGTGTGTTTTGTATCGCTGCTGCTGCTAGCTAAGAAGTAGAAATAATTGAAAAAATCAAAAAGGAAAACGATATTTTTGTGAAGTTTGCGTGCTTAAAAATTATTAATATTATGCCATTCATAGCGTGCAGGGGAGGGGAGGGGAGTGGAGACTACGCTTCAAACCCAAAGATGAATAGACAATGAGCCCGGTGGTGGTGATACACATTAAAATTGTAGCAGCCAGCGACGTTAATTAAGAACCCAGACTATGTAGTGTGATGTCCGGTCTGGTGAATATCAACAATCGTAGGTAAAATATTAAAATATTTATGCATGCAGCCGATGGTCTTGAGACGCCGCCCAGAAGAGGCCTCTTCAAGCAAGCAAGCAAGCTTTGGAATATATCATTAACAAGTTGCTTATACTATAAAAATTTTTATTGGCAAATGCGAATTTTACATACATTGCTTAAATGTTTTTATAAACAACTGCTGCACTTTGAATAAAAAATATATACGTAGGTATGTATGTGTGTTTGTTTGATGCACTTCTGTTTGTGCGCTTTGAATGCATTGCATTTTTTTTATTAGTAATTAAACAACTGTTCTTTTGCTCAGATATCTGATTTATTTATAAAATGTGGGCATTGTTGTCTAATACCTGAAACTTTATTACAATGCATACATACATACCCATGTACATATGTTTTATGTTCATTAAATTTTATTAGCAGCAAGCTTTTCATATTGGTGGATTTATTTAAAGTTATTACTTTTCCAGAAAATGAAAAAAAGACCACGAAAAAATATTATTTATGTACTTTTTAAGATGTTTTGGTTCAAATATTGACCGTAACTCCGGCGAACATGGTCCATTGTGAAGTTCCCATTTTCGAGGACTCATGTGAGCACTACAAGTGATCTTAAGGGAATAATTTTTGACTCCAATTCCTAAATGAATGAATTAATCACAAGAAAAGATTACATAACAATTTTACCAAAATCAAACAGTCTCATTAAAAAGAGAGAATGCAGAGTTTAGTCTAATGTAAAGAATATATACTCTTTAGGTAGAAAACCCAAATAAGAAACGATTTATCATTTTTTAACTTTGCTGAAGAATTTATCGGTTATACATATATAGAATTATGATAGAAAAAAGAAAATAATTCCATTTTATTTATTACAAACCGATTATTGACATTTCCTCAAATGCAAATAGTTGTCATATCGTGGACCCACCGTATATTTGTAGAAGAGGTTAATTTCCAATCACAAATTGGGGATTATTTACAAAATCGTGGGTTTCACTTATGCTGATTAAATATTGAATCAGATAATGCAAAAACCAAAGTATTTTAATTTTCAATTAATCATGCTTTTATATACTTATATAATATTAAAATTTGAACATATTTAGAAAAAATCATTTTTTTTTATTTAATAACATTAATGCTGGTAATCTGTAACTCATCATCTCAAGTCACTAAATTTGAGACTTTCAATTAGAGAAACTCCACAAAGACTGTGGTGGAAAGCACTAGAGACAATCAGCTGATCCACAATCAATCTCAATGAAATTGTGTTCATCGATAGCACCCAATATACTTTTTCAATACGTTGTCAACAGCATTAGTGCTCTTTAAAAATTAAAACAACATGGTTTCCATGATTTTTTTGTCAGCCTTTGTTATTTCCAAAATTTCAACTAAAAATCATACTGATAGGGAAGTAATCCCTGCATAGGAAGTTATTAATTAAATTTTAGTTTCTGTTTTTTTTACGTTGTATTAAACTTAATTATATATATATATAATACATATTATATGTATACATGTATATAATTTCTATGTAAGTATGCCGGCAAATATTAATATAAACTGACTTCTATATTCCAAGCAAAAAATAAAACTCAACAATAACTATTAAAAAGTATTTGTTCAAGTAAAACTTATTTTTCACAGGAACTTTTTACTCAGAATTGCATTGCAATTCTTTTGTATTTATTAATCGGATTCTTTATTTTCAATTTTATAAAATTTTTTATAGAAAATACGCGCTTAACATTTGTGGATTAATTTTTTTTTTATATCGACTTTGGATTTTTTGCAATCACAAATAAGAAATGGGAAGGTTGTAATGTTTTAAAACCAAATTGTAGGACCTTCACATCCAATTCAGTTTATGTTTGTCTCAAGTTGACATAATATGAGTATGGCAGACGAAATTCGAAGCATTTGGTATCGACTCGATTTCGAAAGCTAAATTCTATACAAATTGTACCATAAAAGTCGAAGTGGTGTCAAAATTCTTTTCATCTTCGAAGTGTACAAAATTGTGCAATTGTGCCAACCTTACTCGTATCATCACTGACCGCATATTCAAGAGTTTAAAAAATTCCATAGAAACTATTTGAAATATTGGTGCAACTTTGTTAAGTTATTCTAGGTTTTGTTTTTATAAGGTTTCTGTTATGAAATGAACTATGTATATTAAAAAAAATATATATAAATAATAAATATAATATATTTATAAACTTTAAGACTACATTTAAATGAGACAACAAACTTTCATACGAGCATACAAGTAACTAACTGAATATACCTGGAGATGTAATCACAATTTCTTACAAATTTGTGCTTAGATATACAAACCTCAACAAATATGGTGTAGTTCTGAATAGTCGATCTCTATTTTTAAAAATACTCAAAATTCAGGCACAATCTTATTTCCATCGGACTGGTTTTATTAATATATATGAATTTGATTCCTCTTATTCAACTAATTATAGAAACATATTGATGCTGGCCACCGCCTCCAATGGAATCGTAGTCATATTTTTGATGTACATATATATTTTTTGAATATTTTGTATACCTTAACGGAAGAAGCAAAAAAAAAGCCAAGAAGTCACTTTCTATTCGTTAAGTGATATATGCACAATATAATATATAGAAATCTTTGCCCTGCTATGCAGAACTTTTAAAGTGATTTTCATGTCCACAAAAATATGTATGTACATATATATTGAACAGATAAAATAATTCGCAGTAATTTTTAAACTTGCATATCCACACAAAACACACAGACAGACATCCATACGTACGAGTTCATATCGTACAGATGCCAATTGGATTGAGCTTGACGGCTAAAATGGCCAGATTGGCATGGAGAACTAATGCACATACATCCGTGTAAATATACATCTAAAAGAGTTTGTATGTAGTTCAGTGGAAACGTGCGTACACGACAAATTATCTTCATAAATAATAGCACCAAAATAAATGGTAAAAGAGTTGAATCGCCTTTTCGGTTCATATGCAAAAGGCAACGAGCATGTGCAGCCACCGGATGGCTATTAAATAAAATCGAGTAGACCTTTGCGTTGCGGACGAATGTCGAGTGTATTGGCTGTGATCAAGCGGCGATGTTTGCCCAAAACATATTATTAGCATTTCCGCTTTTTATTATTATTATATGTAGTACATGTTTCGAACTGTTTTCTAGAAATAAGCCAATCATTTTCGAAGCCATAAGGAATTGAATTTGAAGCCGAATCTAGGTTTGTTAGGGTCACTTTGTTTGCATGCACAGTATTGTGCAAAACGCATGCAACTGTATAAAAACATGCTAAATTTTGTGCCAGAAAAGTAATTTTACTTAACTGTTTTAATTTAACTACCCAGTGTTGACGAATTTAAGTTACCATACTAATTATATTAAATCAACGTTTGAAAATTTTTTTCATCTAAATGGTTACCTTTCGCATCAACACTGTTATATTTCATTTAGCTTATACATTTAATCAAATTAATATTTTAAGCCTACTTCACTGCCAGCGTTCTTCGAAATTTTGTTTTTTTTTAACTTTTTATAATTTTAAAATTTCATTTAGCTAATTAATTTAACTTAATTTAAATTTAAAGAGGTGGCAATTTTCTTCCATATTTTGAAAATAAAGTTTTCGTTTGATACCCATATCGCAGTATTTAATTTCACATATTACTTTAATTGAATTGAAGCTTTTAAAGGTGGCAACTCCCTTTGAAAACCTCTTATGTGGGAACCTATATATCGGACTATATATATGCCAAATTTGATATAAGTCTGCCAAGTCGCCATTTAGCAATATGGGGATTATAACGCCAGTTGCTGAATTGTAACTGAATTGAATTGAAAAACAAAACTTACGCCTGCAGCGCCGCCTGTTGAACACTTTTCTTATCTTCGAAAACATCGCTTGCGATTAGAAACAAACTCACAGAAGAAAGTCTAAAATTTGGTACAGTCGTTGTCAAGTTTTAAGCATCCGAACAAACCACGATCCATTTTTATACATTTAAAGTGCGACATATTCAACGGTTCATATATTTTTTGTGTGAAAATATTTTTAAAAGTTAGAAAACGAGTTGCATTTTGCACGAATGTGATTTTGTGGGCATTTTGGCAGATTCGCGTTCAATCTATTTATGCAGCGCGTACATAAATACTATATTGACATATTTTTTGGCCTCACCTAACACTTTAACTGTAATAAGAATAATTTTAATGTAATTTTTAAGGGTATTTTAACAAATATGAGCACTGGAAGATGGGTAACATTTCAATTGCCGCACCCAGTATATACAGATATAATAAGTATAATCACTACTACTTCACTCTGTTTAGCCATAAAGCAAATTAAGTGATCAATTAAAGCTATTATATTTTTCATGCAATTTTTCCAGCCTCGAAAAGTGAACTGGCTGTAGAGAATCTTTGACTCTTACGCGCTTTTGAAGGATACCTTGCCTCAATATCCTCGATATATTTTAAACCTATTGTGCTTGACATTCGCAAAACCAACTTGAAATATATTAAGCTTTTCAGGATTTATTTGAGGTATCAGCTATTTATTTTAGAGGGCAAGCGTAAACTTTCATTGATTTTCGCGTCCGGGTTTCGTGACAGAATAGTCCAGACTGTTGTTGTTTCCGGGTAGAGATCATATTTTAAAAAGCTGACCAAAAAAAAAATTTACAAAATTTCAATCTTTTTAACTTGAGTTCTTGAAATCCATTTTTTTCTATGTGTTGGTTGGATTAAGTATTGTTGGAGCTGACGATCTTGCACTTATACTTAAATGATTAAAAAGTTAGAAATTTTGGTTAAAAATGTAATGGATTTTCATATATTTTGTACAAAGGTGAAATTTTAATTTACATGATTTTCGTTATAAAAAACTACGGTGGTATTCACACCGATTCTGCTACTACGGTATTTATTTTGTAGTAGGTATTTCGATAAAGCTTTGAACTGTAAAAGCTTTTTTTTCGTTTATGATAGTTCGTTAATTTGCCAAGCAATAGTCATTAAATGACTGGGGTTGGCTGGGCAGTTTTGATGTACCCTACACCCGAGATGTACTGCGCCGTCTGATAGCCATAGTTTTAATACACAAAAATTTTGTTTAAAAAATGTAAATATATACTACGTAGTAAGGTTAAAAACTTTCTGGCTTGAAAAATGGCAAATGGGTCGAGCATTGTGGGTTATCAAGATAAAACAGTATTAATGTTATTTACGGCCAAGATCAACCCCCTTATGCTGATTACCTGTCAAAACTTAGAAATTCGTGAAGTTTAGTGCGCCTGAAACCATGCGGCAAAATTGGGTTTCAGCCCTCTAATAAAGTCGTTGTAGTTTTTGTGTCCTACTGAGTCTGTGACATAGTTTTAGGCGCAGTAAACGTGACAACTGTCAGGTTAATAAGTTCTATCAGGTAACCAGCATTGGACACCAAGGATCACAGCTTTGCAGTCAAGCAAGGTATTGAATTGGAAGATAGTCCTCTGGCTGTAAACTGCGGTTGCTCGTCTAATCTGACGCTATAACACGTAATCTGCATAGATATCTTCATATAATGTTTAGTGCGTCGGTATCTGCTGTCGATCACAGCGGTCACTGATTATATGCAGCCAGAAATAGGTTTTCATAGACCTTTTGAAGTTCAAGTATTTTCGACATTGGACAGGGATGGAGGATTTGATATGTCTGCCTGAAACCACCAAGTCAAAGTAATAAAATGGGATGATCTGCCCCAATTAGCCAGTGTTTCGCAGGGAGAAGTGTTTGCTATCGCTGTTTCAGATAGCCTGGACTGGTGCCTGGTTCTGGCAGCTTTTACAAACAAATCGAAGTTTGTGAATGATAGCCGAACTCTACTAAATGGCGTCTGTAACCAGTTCTCGTTCGATTTAATTTTAGTCCCTAATCATCGAAACATCCCAGGAAACGAAGCAGCCGACCAGATCGCCAGAGGGAGTTTAGCAAGAACCGTCAATAAAGTGCCGATTACAATCCCAAAAGGAATAATAAACAGGAGCATTTACCCCCTGCATCTTCAATAATCTATTAGCGATCACCGCTAGGATTTAGAACTGCAAAATTAACACGACCTAAAGAGAACAACCATTTTTGTGGCGAAGGTCAGGTCGAACGCTGAGAAACTCGTGGATGTTCAAACAGGATATTAGCCAATCGTAACCCATGGCTGTTTCTCATAATGATTACTGCAGAAGCTTCAGGAATCAAAATGAAAACAATAAAGTTGAGCAACCTCTTTGCAGATGCTCGGTTCTAATGAGGGAACGGAAGGCCATTCTGGGGACGTTTTAGTGCAATTCTCAACAATATTCAATTACATCAACAATATTCTAAATTTTATCAACTGCACTAGTTCGCTTTAATCGCAATCGTCCGAGGTTACATAAATTACTTATCAGATTTGGCGTCATGACGATACAAAATTCTTACGACTTTGTTTGAAACTAACAAGTAAAAACAATGAGCAACGCAAATAGTTGCATATATTTAGCACAACGCTGTTTGTATTTTGCTAAGTTTTAGGATAAAACCATCGGTTATTGCGAATTGACGCAAGTAAAATGTTTATTCAAATTAAAATAAGAACAAGGGAATAATTGAGACAAATCGCATATTTATATTTGATTATATAGACAACCACAATCAGCAGGAGAATATTTGTTTTTGCTTTTCATTTTGATATCTAATGCATTTGTGGTTTCTTTTTATTTGTAACTGAATTTGCAAGTAATTCTAAATGCTGCAATAACAAATTAACAACAGTGTGTACGCGCGCAAGCACAACTCGAAGGACAAAGTGGCATTACCAGATAGAAGTATAAATAGCTATGTACGTATGTAATGAATCGCGCGACTCACCTAACGAAAAGGACCGCACACCGCAACAATTCATTCACGCAGCGTTAAATTATGATGTCGGTTCATATTTTTGATGGTGCAGCTACAAGTGTGCGTGTGTGCGTGTGAGTGTGTGTGTATGCATGCCACTTTTGGCTCAACCATCGCACTAATTCCCTCTGCAGCGCTGCACATGCGCGGCTAAGCACCAGATAACTTCTGACGACCGTCAATATTGCCTTCGCTTTCAACACCATTCGAACAACCAGTTCTTAATTCTTACATTTTGTTATGTCATGTTGACGTGGTCCTCCAGCCACTAAGCGGAGCGGAAGATACAATTCATTTCAAAGTTGAAAGCGGCGCCGTGTAATTAATTTGAGTAGCGCGCTAAAATAATGGCTAATTTGATTTTGACGTCTACTGACTGACATCTACATATCCTTACACGTACAAAATTTACAAATGTGTAAGTTAAGATTGTATATGTTTGTATGTTTGTATGTTTGTTTGTGTAGCACAGCGATTTGTGTGCATAGCTCCTACTCATTGCCAATTTCGTTGGCATTTAAGCTTAATGGATTTATGAAACACCTGTTTAATTTTCGCCACCTTTAAAGTCTTTTATATTTTTTAGGAAATGCGAATACTGCTCGGCAGGGCAATTAACTTCAATTCAATGAATTCAGTGGAATAAATGGGAGCGTTCAAGCGGCGCGCAGGTCTAATTCAAACTGATGTCAAGGGCCTTAGTGTTATTTCTCACAAATCAGTATCTTACTGAAACTTTACATACGCACAGACAGCGGAATGAAATGCCTTCGTTACACTAGGGGAAAAAATTAAATTTTTGCAGGGAGCTCAAATGACGTATATTTTCCAAATTTCAACTCATAAGGAGTAAAGCAACAATCCTTTTTTTCGTGTCGCTTTTTTGCTTTATTTGTCGGGGGGTTTTTTTTTTTAAATCACAAGCACTCAAATTCAAAACATTATCGTTTGCTTTATAAGGAAATAAAAACATCCACAAATTAAGTTTTATGTTCTGAGTGATAAATAAAACTCAAGACATACCGATTATTTTTTAACCAATAAATAAAATCCCAAAAGTAACGATTATTTTCTGAGTAAAAAATAAAACTCGGCAAATAATGATAATAAGGTTATATTGTTAAATAAAAATTATAACCGTTATGGTCTCTGATTTTTCGGCATAAATATATTATGGATTCTTCTGATGACGTTCGATTCGGGAAGTGCATACATATATCATACAGCCGCTATAGGACTAATTTGGTCGACAGTTGAGACTTCATGTGCTATACAATTCGGATACTATTCGGTTATCATAACTAAACGATAGGGACTGTTTGCCAAATTTCGACCTTTTATTTGTTACTTACTAATTCTTTGATATCTTGTATAAAAGTAGGTTTCCTACAATAAAAACCATATAAATTAAATCTTCCAGCTTTGTGGAAATTTTAATAGAATTAAAGAAACAATTTTGCTTACGGTATTGGTCATTTTCTTCCATATAAAAAGACGTGCACTCGTTATATGACGGGACTCATAGAGGGGTTTCACTGAAAACGGGGAGTGATGCATTAGGCCTCGAGATTTTGGAATATTCATTTGAGCCACTTGAGCGACGAGACAGGCGACTGGAATATAAGCAGCGAGGAGTCGCTAGAACTGCTACTCGATGCTCATTTCCTAGAAACAGAAATTGATGAACTTTAATATTCGGAAACCATTGAGTAGTATCTTCGTGCGATCAATTCTTTTTAGACCATCCGCTAGCGGACGGTACCTGCGCAGCTTCAAACGGTCAAGGAGGTGACTCGTGGCACGCTTGTTCCTATTTTCGCAGGCTGCTTGTGCAGACGCTACATTTCTAAGGGTTAGAAACAGGCTTAGAAACAGGTTCTAACCTGTTTTGCTTATAGCGAAGGTGGTTAAAAGCTCGCATACCACTTCGAAGGACTTCGGGCCAATCAGTCTTTCGTCGTTGTGCTTGAAACGCTTGAAAGGCTAATTGACTTGCACATAAAAAATGGGATTCTGGGGGAGAGACTATTGCTCTCACGAAACGGCTGTACGGGGTTCGGTTTTAGTGGGGTTCCCTAGATAGGACTGAATCAGAGAGTCGTGGGGGGTCGTGCGAATGCTGGTGCTTGAAGCCTAGCCCGCTGTCAAGTACCGGAATATAAATTTAACGTGGATTGTGGTCGTTCGAGAATTTTGCATAGTGTCGACTACACCTTGGCTATAACGGACCATTGCGTACCTTGCATGACTCATAAGGGATACTTTGGTACCGCTATTCCTTTTGGAGATGATTGGGAGGGGTGCGATATATGGATCCGAGGTCACAAATGATGGAAGGGTTGGAGGTGGAGTGCCAAGAGCTTTGTCTGAGATGAACATTTAGCGTGCAGCGGGTTTCAGGCGGAGATAGCCACCAACAAGGAAGCAGCAGATTGGCTGATTACTAGTACGACTTCTGTAAGGAAAGTCAATACATAATCTGATAGACAAATGAAAATGTGTGCTATTGGTTCAATACCCTTACGATCGAAAGTGGTTATGGATTGCGTGAATTTTCTTTCGAGAGCTTCGGTATATACATATGTATCTTCGTGGTTAAAATGCTATGGGTACCAGGACACGGTGCTATCCTAGATGATTGTGAAGCGGTTGAATTGGAATGATTAGAATAGTAAAAGCTGGCTATTACTCGGGAATTGCAGGTGGAATCTTTTCAAAACGTTTTGGAACTAGGACCAGATCTTATTCACTCTCCGACGGACATATCGGGAGTGGAGATTAGACGGCTTCGTACCTTCATTACAAGCACACGGCACTTTATAGAGTACAAGTAAAAAGTGCCCGTTCTATTTTTAAATGCTTTAAATCATCACAATGGACTCCCCAGGATCAATGTGAGCTGCTAAGAGGAGCCACATTAAACGTAACCTACTTATATATGGCGAAAATTATCAACAACGTCAGCAACTAAAATTATCAAAAACTAACGCAAATTTTAAGATCTACAAACTTTCCCTTTACTAGATTGATTGCTTACGCAGCAACTTTCTACAAATTCTGATTAAGAAGTTTGAAATTTTGACTATAATTTCTTTAGTTTTTAATAACTTTAGTAATTTAGTTGAAATTTACACAAAGTTTGAGCTTGGATTTAATTAAATTAAAGATGAAAGATAACGATTTTTCCAAGTAAATGAAATTTTGCCAAAATTAGGTAGAAGAGGGCAGGGGTTAAAGAGTTATCACTTCAAGCTTTTGTCAACAGTTTACTCTTAAAAGTTATTTTCAACGAAATACGGCTACAATTCTTACATAGATTCAATCAAATATTATACTAAAGGACATATTTAAAGGATTAAACATTTTAAATCACAAGCACTCAAGATTAACTAATGTTTCCTTTAAATTTAACGAAAAATGTGGCTTTTATTCAGCTAATTCTGATTTAATTCGAATAAGTGGTTTACTAATTGGAATATTTAGATTCAGTAACTAAGTTACATTTTAAAATACCAAACCATACAAAGTGGGGGTTATGCCAACAATCAGGGATGATAAATTAACTTTCCGGAAAAATGCCAGAGAAAAATTAAACAAAAACATACCCAATTGTTTTTAAATTCTCAGTACAAAATATTTCAAATATATTTGAAAGTTCTTCCTTTTCCTTATATTCGTGACACTCTTACATTCATCAATTTCGAAGTACGAATGTGAAAGAAGTACAGAGGAAAAGGTCGCCATAGGTTTAATGATATGAGAAATGGGAAAACGGAGGAAATTCCCTAGAAGTTTTTATTCAGAATCGAAGTGTCATTGTGTTGTTTTGATTAATTGGGTTCTTAATTTTCTTGTTTGTTTTTAAATTGACAAAATATAAGTTTGGCAAATAAGTTCCGAAATTCGAAACATTTCAAATCGACTCGATTTCGAAAATCTTTTTTTTTTCGACTTTCATAACATAAATACCGTTACATTCTATGCAAATCTTCAAATTCTACCAAAAAAGCAGAATTGTGGGAACTTTATCATCACTGCCAACAAAATGAATTTATTGCCCATGGTGCGTTGAACTGATTTTCGTTGTTAAGGAAGAGATGCCTCGTTTGCATGTGACCGGCGGTGTTAGGGAATGTTTCCCACACTTTGCACAATTTTGCAAGATATGCCTACACATTGTTGGCCACGAACGTTTACGCCTTCAAACTCGGACACATCATTGCTGATATTCATTATCATATTTAATGGTGATGATGACGTTGGAAACTGCGTTGCCACCGCTTTGCCATGTCCACTTGCTTAGCATATAAATACAATGTACATACATATGTATGTATGTATGCATGTCTGTACGTATGGATGTAGGCGCAGTTGAAGGCTTATCTAAAGAGGCGTTATTGCTATAATATTGTTATAGTATGTAAATATATAGAAATGACTTTGCTCCAGCAGTGAAATTTTGTTGAAAAAAAAAAGATAAATAAAGAATTATGATTATAGAGGTGTATCCCTATTATACATTCTCTTTAAGTAGTGGAACACACTGTGGCAGGAGTAAATAGGTAGGTGCCAAATGCTTGAAACAAATTAGTTTTCATTGGTGGGCTAATACGCAAACACAAAAAAAAAAACAAGCGAGCAAAAAGTGAAGTAGGAATATTCGTATCTTACTGTAAAATTAATATCCCACGCTCCACCAACCGGTAATGGAAACTGTAGACTGGATGTGGATAAATTAAAAATTATCTCGTTGTTCTTTACTATATTAAATACTTATATATATATGTGAGTATTAACAGACAACTTAAGAGTTTTTCAATAAGAGCGAGTAGATGTTGAAATGGACTAAAAGCCTTTCTATAAGAGAAAGCTAAACTATGATTTTCAAAATTTTGAAATTTGTTAAAGTAAATAGCATTGCCAGATAGAAATTCCGCAAAGTAGTTTTGATTTATATACATATTAACGGCGTCTCTAATGGTAAGTTTAGCGAAAAAAATTTAAATTACTCTTAAAAATGTTCGTGCGATGATTTTTTTACGATTTTAAATGCGGCTTTACTAAAAAACTAAATTTGACTGCTTCATTCGGCTTTCGGTATTATTTACAACAAGTTTGCAGAATTTAAACTTGAATGCGTCTCATCTGATGCTGACAAAGTTTAGACTTCTACACCATACAATAGTGTGGTTTTGGTTTCGGCGCATTATTTCGTGGCTGACATTATTTTTCCAAGATAAACAAAGTCCTCTACATTGTCTATATTGTAGGTGTCAACAGTGACACGGCAGCCAAGACACGAAGCAGCTGATTTGATGATTCGAGTACTCGTTTATCTCCAGACTCATTCGCACCACATTATCTAGCTTGAAAAATGCAGAAGTAATGGAGCGGTTCTTGAGGAAAATGATGGCGATGCCACCGGCGTACGCCAGCCGCTGCAGGTTCTTATAAAGGATGTTGCCTGACTGATTTTATTCTGCAGCTGCAATTATATTTACTTTCCAATATAAGGTTAAAGAAATCGCAAGATAGGCAATCAGCTAGCCTGACTCCTCGTTTGGTATCAAAGGGCTAGGAAAGGTCCTTCTTTTGGTTGGTTTCAGCCTGTCGCAAAATATGCCTGATATGAAATGTTTGACTCAGCTGTAGTCGGCGCATATTGGAGGATTAGGCAAAGCCAACTTAAGCTCCAATCGGCGTGCATGCATTATTTCAACATATTCCGCAAGTTGTAATCCACCAGCCACGTTATTAATATTCGAACTTCGTCGAGTTCAGGTGACGAATGTCAATGCCGTCATCAGGGATTTGGAGTTCGGGATGTTCTTTTTTTCGGCGATGCTTTTGAGAGAAATGTTGTGGAGAAATGTTTCCTTCACAATAGAAGTGAACGACGTTCTTAAGTCTTAAGTCACATTCCTTGCTGCATAGGGGCGTCTGCGTATTTTGGCTGCGACAAGATAATGATCCGCGTTGATGTAGGGTCCTTGGAGTGTACGGAAGTCTAATACATCGAAAATTTGCCTTTCATCTATTGCTTTATGATCGATTCGATTTTTAACTTTTTTTATCCTGAGAATGCCACGCAGCCTGATGAATGATTTTGAGGTTGTGGAGGGGCAGCGCTCGTAAGGCTGATCTTCGATCCGGTCGCCCTTCTCTTTTGTCGGTGCGTGCGCACAGTTGGAGGAGCTGTGAAGCGACATGGCGGGGCGCCCGCTCAGCGGATTGAATGATAGTCTTTGGCGACGAAGTCTCTCTTTCATCAAAAATCCCACACCAAACTTGCAACCCTTTACATGATAGCTGTAGCAGACGTCGCAAGGTCCTGAATTTTTTTGTTTCCATGCCACGTTCATTTCATTTCCTGAAGATACTTGGCCGATATTACTTGGAAGTCGTGGGCTGCTTGAACAGCAGGAGAATATTACCAGCCTTTCCAGATGAATGACAATCAAAAACCTTCCCCCACACAGAACTATTCCATGTATAAGAAAACTATAGCGCCTTTCATGACTGACAAGTTGCAACCCTTTAGTTGTTTTTTTTTTTTAATTTTTGGAATGCATTCTCCAATTAAAACCGCATAATTGTTTATTCAAACTTTTTTTTTCCAAATTTAACAAATTTTCATCAAAACTTCAAGGTTTTTAGTCAGAATTTGTAGCCCATTAAATGTTAGTATAAGAAAGACCATGTTTCAATTTGGTAAAAATTTCCACTGATTTTCGATAATCTTTTTTGTTGCTGGTGGTGCTCGTCACATTTTACATACATATGGAGAAAATGAGCAACTCCGTCAGCAAAAAAAAACATAAAACATCAACGCGAATTCTGAGTCATTAAAATTTTACACTTTGTTGAACTAAAATTGAATTCGCAATACAATTGTGTGCCCAGAAATTTAGTAAAAATACGTATTATAAAGTACAAAATTTTTAGTAAAATTTTTTGGAAAGTTATTAAAATTTGGACAAAGTTTGAAAATTGTATTTTTTTTTTAAAATAAAAACGTAATTAATTGTTGGCCTTAAATAGTTTAATTACATATTAGTTTATTGAGCTCAAGGACAGATTTAAATAAAACACAGTCGACAAGGTATAGTCCAAAGTTCCTGAAAATTTCTTAAGATTGAAGTCGAAATATCGACATATTTGACAATACATAATATAAAATAAAATTATGGTTTATTTGAATCTGGCCTTGAGGTTATTAAATCAATATATAATTGAATAAAAAATGTAATATTTGTTAGTTACTACTTCAGCTTTAAATTTTTCTATATATATATATTTAGTACTTTGTAATTATTCTGCATTATTAGATTTAATAAATCATTAGAAATATAATTTGAATAATTTGAAGCTTTGTGGATTTTATAGCTACTATCCGATCGTCATTCGTGGATTTTATAGTTACTATCCAAGTCATTTTAAATGAATAGCTGCTTAACAAAATCTCGACGATTAGATAAGGAGTTTCCTTACGCAAAAAAAAATATTGCGTATGTTTCCAATGTTTCCAATGTTCCCAGCACATTTACATGTCAACATTTGGGTATGTGTGTATGCAATGTGCATGTAGTACATGTGTGTAGGTCTGTATATCACATCGATACAATTTTTGCACTTAAATAGCAAACTTGTATTTTTTAAATAAATTTATTTTAAGTTATTGTACGTGCAAGAGCAAGGTGCATATTAGCCGTTGCTAACAGGATTTATGACACTCGGCCAAGATGTACTACGAGTAGAACTCGCAAGTGAATGCAAAGACGATGCACATCGTCCGACATGAATGAATTAAGAAGGGTGCGAAGCAAAGTGAGCAATAACGATCGGTCGCCAGTTGAAAATCGGCAAACGACAATTCGCAGGAGCAGAACAAAAGCTATGGGACTACTAAGCTAAATCCACCAACAACACCACTACCACCACCACCGCCAACAATACAAACCGCAAGAAGAAGAACCGACTGCGTTACGTTGCGTTGCATCGGTTGCACAGGTCGGTTGGCGCAGGATCGGCCATGGGAATATTTGTTTCTGTGCTACGCGTACGTTCCATTTAATTTGCATGAAACGTGCGGCACCATAACGTGCGCGGTGGTACTGATCTTGTGCAGCTCTACATACATACATACAGACATATCTATGTTTGTTCGCCTGTGATCGTATGGGGGATTGTAGAATGCTATCGGTCGTCTGCATAAGATTTTGCTTGGGCGGGAACTTGCGGCCAATGGTGGAATTGAAGTTGGGTTTTTTTTTTGTTTTGCTGCATTTTCCTCTCTTCTGCGTCAAAGTAGAGATTCAGAAGGCCACTGCAGTGCAAGTGCAGGTTGATATTCCTTCATAAGTGGTAAGTGCACTGCCTGATTACATGGAGTTGTAAATACATATGTATGCACATGTATGTGTGTATGTATATGTTGTATGCCTTCTTGTGCTTTACGAAAGCCTATGATTATGATTATGACGAATATTATTCATATACTTACATTTATTTTGTATGTTAAGAGCAACTAACTAAAATATTATATTTATATGTAGACTTTTACAAATACCTGCATATGTGTGTACGTAGGTAGATAAGTAGGTATGACTGTGCAATATGCATTAAGGTAGGATCTTCTGTCAGATATGCATATATGTATATAGGTATATAGATACATTATTGTGCGTATCATAAGCAACAAAATTCAATATAATACAGTTGGCTACTTATGCTTTTTAAATTATTTTTAATAATTTTATATAAAAGAGTATAACTCGTTGTGTTGTAACGAACGCTTCCGGATGTATCCACCCGCTGCGGGCTTAGATGGAACTCGTTCTCTTTCCGAAGCGGTCTAAAATGCCTTCGGTAACTCCACCGGAATTGAACGGCGCCAAATTTTGAGGCGTTATTCTAGATATGAAGTTGAACTGGAAAGCGAATACAGTTCAACGTTATGAAAAGGCTTCCGTAGCCCTTTTTCCACACCTGTAAAAGAGCCATAGGCAAGAAATGGGGTCTTACTCTCCGGACCTGCTGATGGATATTTACAGCAGTCGTTAGACCAATTCTCCCATATTGGGTGATCGCATGGTGGCCTGCATTAGAAATAGATGTAAACCTCAGGTTTCACACCAAGGTGTAAAGATCTAGTATGATCTGCATAAGAAGGGCGTTCTGAACCACGCCTAGTGAGGTCTCGAACGCTATTTCAGATCTCCTTCCTCCCTTAGCTTTGGTAGGACAACAGATGGCAGCGTTGAGTGCTTTGCGACTAAGATAGACATCCCAGTGGCATCCCAAAATCCAGAAGCACTTTTGTATTTTAAACTCTATTCCGAGCATAGGTTCCTGGAAGTAACTTTATTTCGAGGATTCCAAGTAGGGAGGAGTGGAAACTGGAATTTCACACTACCCCTGATAGTATTGTCATCTATACAGTTGGCTCGAAACTTGATAATAAGTTGGGAGGAGGCGTTTTCTCACGAAACCCTCTCCTACAAATTTCCTTCCTTTAAGGTTACCAGATCACTGCAGGGTTTTTCAGGCTGAGGTATCAGCTATCATAGAAGCAGTAGAGAAGCATGGAAGGGGAATTCTATGGAGAGACATCTTCATGTTTAGTGATAGGCAGGCTGCAATCAAAGCTCTGAGCTCTTTCACGTTTAACTCAAACATCGCACTAGACTGTCACCTATCTCTACAGGAGATGGTCAAGCAGAACAGACTGTACCTAGTTTAAGTCCCTAGTCACAGGGGCATAGAGGGAAACTGCATGACAAACGAACTTGCCAAGCCAAGGTACGACCAAGCAGATTGCCCAGGACAAAGAATGCATTGGTATGCCGTTTACCGTTTACTACTCAGATAATGTGTATCTAAACAAGCTGACAATAGATGGAGACAAAATGCGACTTGTCGAGCCTCAAGGCAGACCTGGCCTAAACGAAACCGGAAACTGTCGCGTAGCGTTCTCTCTCTAAGAAGGAAAAATATTTCTAACGTGATCGGGGCTATAACAGGGCACTGTATGATAGGAAAACCCGCTGAAAGGTTGGGCGTACCCTTCCGAAGATGCTGCTGGAGCTGCAAGAATGACGAAGAGTAGGAAACGGTCTTTCATCTACTGTGTAAGTGTCCTGCACTGTGTAAAAATAGGATGCGGCATCTGGGGTCACCGTTTCTGGATGAAGTTAGCGAGGTTTCAAACACCGAGGTTAATTGCCTGTTGAGATTCATCAGCGAGGCAAAATGGTTTGGTGAGGGGTAACCTTTCTTCGGATGGTATTAAATTCTTGTGGTGGCACAATGTCCCTATTATTATTGGCCTAAGTGTGCAGCCATTCCAACCAATCCTAACCTAAAGTGTAAGTTTCATGCGACTAAAAATTCTAGTTGTTGCTTGATTATTTTTTTTTACAGACGGAGTTTAGCATTTGCTTCCATACAAAAGTAAATTTTTTCATGCGTTATAAGGAGGAAAATGCCCAACACCGTCAGTAAAAAAATTTAAACTTGCACCATATCATAGTAAATTAAATGGGCACAAAACTGCATACTAAAAAAATGCTCTAAAAAGCTTGAAAATTTTATGAAATTTTTATGTATTTATGGTTTTAGAATTGCACGTGACAATACATATAATATTTAATTAGATCGATTAATAAATCTTACAGCGATGGCACGCTAATTGGCACACCCTTGCATTTGAGTCATAGCCGTATTGAATGCAGTAAATTCAAATAGCCAAGTTTAACGGTTTTGTGGTGTACAACTATTTATTTATTAGCTGGGCGTCGTATGGAACTTGTTATACTGTTGTGCGACTAGATCGGTTCTCCTACGTAGATGGTTACGATTTAAGCCGTAGTTCACTTGAGTTTTTATGGTGTTAAGTGCTGCTGTTGTGCTCTGGAAGCCGTGCTGATACTTAGCCGTGCCGAGGTGATATGTGATATTCGGGAGCAGCAGAGCTTCAACAGTGGTATAACCATCCCGACCTTCCATCATTGGGTATGATGAGGGAAGAAATATAAAGTTTGAGGATGCTCGCTTGGTACGCCCCTCCCCCCGGAGCCAAATTTTTTAGCAACACCATGCTTAATCTTCGGGATAAATGGATTTGGAGACGTTCCCGATGGAACTTCTGTCATCAGGTTCGCTTTAATGGCGAATAATTCTTTCATTTATTCTGTTTTGTTTGCTATCAATTTAATTTTTTGTAAAACTACCTTTAGACAATTACAAAAGAAGTTACAGTGATCAAAAGCCGAGTGATTTGGCCTCCGAAGTGTTACCTAAATAGGGACTTAATTAGAATCAGAAGGAACCTCAAATTCAGTTTACTCAATATTTCCTCGGAAAGTTTGAAAACGGTGGGTGTTGCAACTTCAATATGATCCCAACAGATAAAGAAGCTTGGTTTTATAAGTATGACCTTCGAAACTACAAGCGGAAAATTAACCTGTTAATTTAAAGCAAGCCGGTTGGTTGGCAATATATTTGATGATCTGGCTTAACTTCACCTGGGAAAATATATTAGCTAACTACCAAATGTGAAATAGAGAATGAGAGAAAATGTTGTTCTACTTTTTTCACCACGATAATATGCAATGACATGTAGCGCTTTGTAGCATCCAACGAATTTGTACGACCAAATATTTTCTGGATCTTATGCCGTGCGATTTTTGGATACTTCGAAAAATTAAGAAACATTTTAGGTGAAAGCTTGCGGAAGCTATGCAGAGATAATTAATGCGGGTTATGTAGAACGTAGGACGCTGCATAAACTGAGGGCTGAGGATTGTAATTAATGAATCCTCAGAATAAACTTATTCAATGAAATTAGTGTTGAATTTGTGGAAAGGATAAAAAATAATGGAGAAAAAAATAACAAATTAAAAATATTTTTTATGTTTTTTTTTTGTGGAACTTGGCGAACTTTTCTGATAACTCTAAGCCGTAGCTATAACTCAAGAATAGAAGAATGTAGTGCGATTCACTAACTTTAAACGATGCGACAATCGTAATTTTTTCGAAAATAATTGTCGTTTGCAGTGACGATTTTGCGATTCACTAACTTTCTCTTAACGGCACTTAACAGCTGCCTTATTATATTTACGCGAAGTACCGAATATAAATTTGAGTGCGTTGTTTTCATACTTGATGAAAGTGAAATAAAATACTAATTTATACCAAACCAAAAGTATTTATAATTGTTTTTTATATATTGCAATACATCATAGTAGCGGAATTTCGGACACTCCTCAGGGTTGATTTGGTAGAGAAGTCATAGTTTTTGGAATAGTTTTAAATTAAATATAAATACTAGTTGTTTTCAATTAATGCCAAGGTTTTCGTTTTCAAAATTCGCTAATTTACCCGTAGAACAGCGGAGTACATCAACATTTACGAATCGTGTTGTATTCCAGGGTATTGTTCAACTTGGATAATTTATCTCCAAACTACAAATACACTATATTGAAATATAAGCACGATCAATAGCCCTATGGCAATGCTGAAGCTCCACTTGGAAGGTGGGGAACTTGTGTATTTTAAACGTCTTATGCTCATGGATATTGTCCAAAGAACTAGAATTGATATATTGCATACAAGATTATATGAGCGACCTACATCCCGCAAAAAAAGTCAATGCACTGTTGTATAGTCTTACTTCCTCCTCACCTCGTGGTACTTCATACATATGCCAAATATTCGAGTTTTCCTTTTTTTTCATTTGCAAGTAAATAAAATCGCTAATTTTTTTTTATCGATTGAGTTAACAGCTTCATGTTTGAGTTCGTTTAATTTTCGATAATCGATTAACGAACGACAACAGCTGATCCGGTGATAGCGGGCTGAAATTTATAGGGAAAACTAAGAATCTATTGAGTTGAGATTATTATTTTTTCAAAGGTCTTTTTGTACTTTTGAGTCTTATTTTTACTGCTAATTTAACCTTCGGGCGAGAAATTGGCTTAAATCATCAGTATTTATTTTGAAAATCTCGACTTATGTATAGCTGCATTCATGAATACCATCCCCGTAAAAACTAGAAGAAGTAGCAAATCTCCAGACATAATTCAACTATGCCCGTTCGTTGACCCGCACATTATCTGTAAATTAATCAAACAAAGGCTTTGAAAATTGCATAAAATGCCGAAAAATAATTAAAACCTGTTTTGCCTAGTCGCACTCAACCAAGTCGATTGGTTTTTTTTCACAATTTTATACCTCAACTCCAAATGTGCTATTCACACGTCAACAATAAACAAATTGAGATATTTACTCGCAAATCGCAAATTACCACTTACATTCATTAACTGTTGCATTCCAATTGTTGTTTTGGTAGTTCAGTTATTTCTATTGTTGTTGTTGTTTGGCTTGACTTGGTAGGATGAGTTTCAGTTAAGAGCTTCATTGCGGCAGCCACCACTAAGTGACGATCCGTCAAAAACTCCAAGACAGTCGACGAACTGCGGAGCAAACCACAAATGTACGAGCATTCACACACACACACACACAAACACACACATATAAACATTCATAATTATAAAGGAATATTAGTGGATCGCATTGTGTTTGGGCGCGTAGAGAGATAGTGTGGGGAAAATTCACAAAGTGCAAAATAATAACACTTGCCGCCAAGCACCAAGCACCGAGTATTGTGAATTATGAAATGTGTGGTGTGTGTGCGATAAGAGGCGATGTTGACAGTGGTAACAAAACGAGCGGGGTGAGGCGGATAGGCCAAGCAAAACGCATACGGTTTTGATGTACGAGACCAGCGAATATGGACGAATAAGAAAGGAAATTAAATTACTTAATAAATAATAATCATTACATAAGATATACATATGTATGTTATATGCTGATGCCTGCTGTTGGTTATGTTCTCGCTGCTTTGTTGTATAGATAGATGACAATACAAAAACTGCAACTCCTTTGCATCTCCTTTCGGTGCCTTTAATTGTGCAAATTATGATATAATAATATAGGAAATTTACATATGCTAGTATTTAACAGTAATTGGTGGACTTTACCACAGTTGTATTAGAAGTACTTAACTACATTTAATTGTTTACCTACTTACCACATAAGGCGGCTCAAACTGGAATTTTCACCAACGAATGCAAACTTGTTATTTTTTATATTTGTATATAAATTAATTAAATTTGATTTCTCAAAAAAGTGAAAACCCTCTTCAAAATATAGCTATAAACTTTCTCCTGGCTAACCAACTGGTTTGGCGTCAATAATTTACTGTTTCATAAACTTGTGTATAACTAAATTAAGTTCAGCTTTTCAAGCAGGTGGCAACCTTTAAATATAGCTAGCCATATATCGTCAGAAAAACGAATCATTTGGCACCCATATTTCTTTATTTTGTATAAATATATGTAATATAATATAATAATATAATAATATAACTTGTGTATAATTTGATTAAATTCGACTTTTTCAAAAGGTGGCAACCCTCATTAAGTTAACTATGAACTTTCTCGCCGCTCTCAAGCGTTTGTCATCTATATTTTAATGTTTTATATAACTCGTTTGTAAGTAAAAGAAATTCGCAGGTGGCAACCCTCTTCAAAATATAGCTAGCTATAAACGTTCTCTTCAGCGAAACGAACCTTTTGATAGACATATTTTAATATTTTATATGCCTGAGTACAATTTAATAAAATGTGACGTTTCAAATCTCCAAATTATATTTATGAGATTTCTTCCCGCCGAGACGAAAGGTTTGACACCCATATATTAATATTTCATATAACTTGTGTGTATTTTAATTAAAATTGACTTTTCGAACAGGTGGCAACACCCATAGAAATTAGCAAGAAACCTTCTTTCCGAGGCGAATCGCTTGAAACTCATATTTTAATATTTTATAATACTTGTATGTATTTTAATTAAATTTGGCTCTTCAAACAGGTGACAACTCTTCCCAAGCTCAAAATAGGTACTTTGTACATACATAATTACTTTACGAGCTATTATCATACCTACCAAACATATATACCAAATTTCATAAGAATCGGTCAAGCTATTTCGGAGGAAATCGAGCAAAAAAAACCGTAACACGATATTTTTATATACAAGATGTAAATATGTATGATCATTAGGTTAGGTTAGGTTGAGATGGAAGAGCACGGTAGGGCTCACATAGACCGAGAACGTCCATAGTGTTAACAGGGGGATTTGACGACTATGGGGTCGCCCTCATGCGCCAGAATTATTAATGAAGAATTTGTAATATTCCCTTTGACCTCTTTCGGAGAGCCACCTACAAGCCCTGTAGTTCACCCTTACCAAGCAACCTGAGTCGCAGTCCGCTAAGCGCTGGACAAACACTGATTACGTGCTCTGTAGTATCGTCTTGTTCTTCACACTTCCTATAACAGCGTAAGCGGTTTTGGCAGATTTTAACCATGCCAGTTCTTTCTCTGCTTTGCTAATTGTTCTTGTGTTATGAAGATGAAGAAATATAGAAAAAAAGAAAAATAATAAAGACATGAGGAAGAAGAATCATAAAGGCTAGGTTAGGTTAGACGGTAACCCTTAGTGGAACTCACTTAAGCTCATGAACCTTCGGGACACCTCATTGTGGCTGATAAGTTACCTCTGTTCGTATTCTGAAAAAACCTCGTGAACCCTTCGACGACCGTTACATATCCGTTGGGAAATTCAAAGATATTACATCTGCTCCGAGTTCAGCGGCAAACGAGGCAAGAACCATCTATCAAATGCCTTTTGTACCTCTAGCAATGATCAAAATAGTTTTGAAATTTTCCACAAAAAATTATGTTTCAATACCTAAGCCAAAATGTAAAAAAAAATGTTTCCTAGAAAATCAAACTCTTTGCAGAATTCGAATATGTCACTGATTTTCACTGTTGACAGCCAATGATTTTGGAACATTTCGGGTAATATCGGGTTCATAGTTTTTCCAAGAAAAATTTTTCGGCAAAGGAGTGAATAAAAATTGACATGACCCTAATGCAGGCCCAAGTAGATCACCGGTATCAGTGTCCGGCAAAGCCGTGTCTTGAAGGGCAAGCTCAGAGTTTTCCCGCACGTTACACTGGCCGGGAACTCACACGATGTGCATTTGAAGCGTCAGCGAGCCTTACCGGATGCAATCTTCACGCCTGAATTTCGGTTCGTTCGAATCTTTTGGAAGACCGTGGTTGGTTTCCGTACCCAGTTCAGTGAGGTTGACTGTAAGGATGCAACCAAATTCAGTTGCATTAAATTTTCTTAGCAGAGCAGATAACCGCTGAGCTCTGTCTATTTTCTTTCAAAATCATCCCAACAGATTAATCTTCTTCTTCTGCTTCTTATATATAAAAATAAGTCGCTTTTCTTCGTATGTTTATAACTTCGGAACCACGACACGGAAAGACGTGAAAATGCGTACAATTATTAATATTTTCCCGGAGAAGGTTATAGGCATGTTTTTTTTTTTATGGAACTCGGAAGGTTGCCACCTGCTTGAAAAGTGTATTTTAATATAATTATACACAAGTTATATGAAATATTAAACCATGTGTATCAAACTGTTTGTTTAGCTAGAGAAAAGTTTATAGATATATTTTGAACAGAGTTGCCACATGTTTGAAAACCCAATCTTAATTAAAATATATACAAATTATATGAAATATTAAAATATGGAAGTCAAACTTTTCATTCGGCGAGGGCAAGGTGCATACTTATATTTTTAGCGGGTAGCCATCTGTTAATGAGACAGAAACCGAATTATGTTTTTTTGGTCACATATGCAAATACATAAATATAGGCAGGACAACGTCTGCCGGGTTTTTCTAGTATGCCATAAAAAAGAATTTGCCTCACAACCGCCGAGATCCCTGTCATAATGTAGGACTCTAGGCACCAGCTCTTGCATATTGCCCTGCTACTTGGCTCATTCCGTCCTCCTCAACGTTACCCCCTTTTCAGGTTCAAATTTCCATGGCAGGGCAACGGTGTTTCCTTGTAAACATAACTGGTTTCATACACACGAACCATTTCGATAACGTTGAAGTAACATAAAAGGCAACACTTAATTAGGCCCGTTTCTTTCTAACCCACTTCTAAAGAACGCTAGGTAGGATAACGAATTGTAAACATGTTAAGTAGCAGAACAAACTCGGAAAAATATGTGAGTTAAGCCAACTCGGTAAACTGAAATCCACTGCGCTATTGTTAAATAGTCCGAAGAAAATACTTGGGAAATTTCAATTTAACACTTAATTCGGTTTTTATTTATATAGGATTTGTAAATATATAAGTAAATCAACAAGCAATTTTCCATTATAACTATTTTTTATTATGAAATAGCAGCAATCAAATCTCATGTTTTATGAAAGATGCTAACAGGGTTGCTTTTACAACTAAAGGAAATTTTATCCGAGTTGAAGCGTTCTTTTACAAGTCAGGTGCAAAGAAACGGTCCCATTATAAAAAATATGACTAATTTTAAAGCATTGCCAACAACGATAAAATAACTTATAAAAAATGTTCGCACATAATTATAAGTGCGAATGCAGACATCGAAAAACGTGCACAGTCATTTTCATAAATGGGTATGAATTCGTGCATTTATACATTACATACTTACATGCAACATATCAATGCGTTTACAAAAATAGCTACATACATAAATGCAAATCGGGGAAATAAATTGCAATATTTAATATAAATATTTTTTACCAATATTTGTATGTAACCATGTAGATATGTATGTGTGTCGCCGCTTGCAATTGCGCTAAAATGCACTAAAGCGCAAAACGAAAAGAAATCAAATAAATAAATGAACAAATGGAAAATGGAAAATGTCTTTGACACGCAGTCTTCTTGCCTCTTGCATTTAACAGTTTGTAATTTTTCTTGGTAAGTGTTCAAGAGCCAAAACTAATTATAATTGACAGGCAATATCTGACGAATCGTTGCAACTTTGTTGTTAGTTGGCGGTTGGCGAGTGGTACCTAAGTATTAGCTATTCTACTTATATTATCGTGAATGTGCATTTCGATATCCATGCACTATTTCAGAAGCATACAAATGGTATTTTTTTTTATATATACCTAGGCTACATACTGCAATTGCAGCAGCGCATGCAAAAAGGCAGGAGACAATAATTTGCAACCTGACTCAGACGGCGATGGTAACAATTATTTATTTCTGCAGAGTAATTAGTTAAGTTGCGAGTTGACAAAAACAACAACAATAGGATCGCAAGTAGGCAACAATGGTAGCAGCACAAAAAGAAGCTACAAAACAAACAAAAAAACCGAAACCTTTCTAATTACCCAGCAAAGTGCGCTCATACTGAAATTGCCACTACCAATCGAAGAAGTTTTCAAAGCTCCAATTCCATAGCACAGGCTACATATTAAATATGTACATACACAAATACATGCTGGTCCATATTTAAATAAATATATACTTATATAGAGCTATATACTTATGTGCGTACTTACTACAGGAAGGTATATTTATGTAAGTACACAATTTCAATTAAAAAGGGCCGTCTCAATCAATGGGCAAACTCTATTGGGCGTATTCACAGTTACATTTATATGTGTTTGTATCTGAATCAGTGTTGCCAGAACTTTTTGAAAAAAAAAAAAAACGCTAAATAGGCAAAATAAAAAGGCTGAAAAAGGCTAAATCAAAATTTGACACACTACAATGTAAATTACGTATTTTCGTCCAAATTACTTCGCTTAAAATAAGTGCGTGCACACTTGTCATTCCTTATTTATCTTCACAGCTCTGTAGCGACAGCGTTGCTTAGTTCTTTGATCAAAATGTCAGAGATTGTGTACATTTTTAATATATTTACATTTTTTAAAGTTACGATCTTGAAAGACTAGAAGCTGTAAAAATCAAGGAACAGTTGAGTGAAATGCAAATATTTCAAACTGCTTCATCCAGTTTAGTTATGGGAGAACAAATTTCTTGATTATTATCGATAAAATTTAGAGCCGACAGCGATTCGACATATGTATAGCAGAAAATTAGCCAAAGCAAAACATGACGTAATATCATTTGTAATGCAAAAATTAAAGTATCTAAAATACTTCCCTGGGGAACCCCAAACGGGGGAGGGAATGTACATATCTGCCGATATGCTTTCTATTGAAACAACACAACATCTGTTAGTTGGGTTAGGTTAGGTTGATGGGGTAGCCACCGCACTTAGACATATGAAGGAGCCCATTGTGATACCACTTGTTGTTAGAACGGTAACGTATACGGCAACCAAAAGAGCTCCTCTAGGGTGTTAATGAAGTAATGCGCCTAGGGACCTGAACCTCAGCCTCGCAAAGGCAGGGCAGCTGAGTAGACAATGGAAATATGATTCCACTTCGTCATCCTCCATACAGCTGCGGCAAAAAGCGTCTGCTACTATATTCAGCATAACCGCATGAATACCTATAGGACAATGCCTAGTCAGAACTCCTAAGAGAATGCCCACGGTCCACCACCGGCCAGAGAGTCCTAGCAATTCGGCATGTCGCAGTAGTTGCCCAACGCTCGCTGAGCCAACATAGAGCCCAGAAGTCCGTAGGTGATCAGAGGAGCCCTCACCCCTCTCTCTGCTTGGAGTAATGACTTCCAGGGTACCCTACTGAGCGGGAGCATCAGCCATGCAGCTTACTGCAAAGCCGCTATGTTCCGGTACCCAAATCAGTCCGAAATCAAAGTATTCAGAGGTGGCTGAGGGAGAAGTCAGGCACTCCCCCATCAGTTTCGACCTGCCCATTAGAGATCCTAAGCCTTTTATTGCAGCCTGACTGTCAGAAGGGAGAGCTCCTCGTAGAAGACACCCCTCCATTTTTTCCGTAAATCTTCGACCCGTCCATGAACCGGCCCTTTGGCCCAAATGCGACCCTCCTTCTATTCCCCCCTTCGTAGGATGTGAGCTTCAGATGGATCCTTCGAAGCTAGAATCGGCAGACAGCAATCCGTTCCTAAAAACACGAAGTCAAAACTGACAAGAATTTTTGAATGCCCATAGGCCGAGTTGAAGCTGTACCCAATGCTCTTTAACTGGGTGCAGTAAACTTGTGTACAGGCGCGAGAGTAGATGTGGTCCAAAGCGCCCTATATCTAACTTACAAAGTAGAACCGAATGAGAAACTCTTCTAAAAGCTTTACTAAAATCCGTTTATACGCTGTCAAAGCTAAGCTGGACACTGTAGATCGATTGGAAACAGCGCCATGTTTGTTTAGCAGGATCAAATTTTTGGTGGTGTAATACATTTTATCTTTGACTATAGTTTCACAAAGTTTCGATAGCATTGATAATGTAGAAATGTGCTCGTAATTGTGAACATTATTTCTATTTCCTTGTTTAAATATAGGGCGGCAATTTTTTATTCATCGATGAAGATGTCGGGTTTCAGAGCGGACCAGTTCTTGAACAGATGAGCAGAATAGCCGATCCGTGCAAGGTTCAGTTAAGTAGCCAAATGGACTTTCGGTTTCAAACTCCAATCTCCTTCTTCCTACAAAACCAATGCACATGGTTCTGGGACACTTTTTATATATTTTCATATGTTCTTTAGGACGCTGTTCCTATATGTGTATGTATGTATGTATGTATTTATGTGTTGGATTCTTTAGTAAAACTTTCTTATACTGTGAAACTCAGAGCTGACCAAGCGGAGCTTAGCTAATAACAGGAATAACTGCCAACGGGTTTTAATTATTGAAAAAGCAAATTATCTACTGACGCACCTTCTCAGGCTACGATCTAGTAGTTTCTTATGTATTTACGTTTGTAAATGAATTTTCTGTACATAAATACCCAATAAACATTTAGGCTCAAGTTGGGAACCAACGTACTTCTCAAATCTCCAACGTTTTTTTTCAGCTGTACCTAAATTTTTGAATCATAGCATTCTCAACAAAAAGGGCAGTTTTATGTATGCCAATAGTTATGTTTCTCAAGTTGGGAAAAAGTAAGTTCTCAACTTGACCTCCAATGTGATTCTCTAATGGGTCTCAAATGTGTGATTCCAATATTTAAAATAAAATAAAATATTTATGAAACGCAATGCAAATTTGGTTTGGAAGGCACTCCTTGATGTCCTTGGCCTCAAAGAGAAGTTTTCGGGCGTTCGGCTGAATGTCGATAGTAAATTTATCACTTGATTCACATCAAGTTTGGTTTGAAACTAACATGTTTACTTTAGTACTTACGGATTTATTAAAATACTATTTTACACGACAAATTTATTCATGCGTTTGCCTTCAATTTAACTTTTACAATAGTTTGCAATTTGCCAATGTCTGCTACTTGCTTATTTCTGCACAATAAATAGCTGTACGCATTGGGGATGCAATCTTGGAGGAAATTTTTATTTTCAACTTCATCTCAATTTGCTATCAAATTCAGGATATTAATTGGACACGTATGCTTGATATGGTACTATAAATTACTCCAAATTTATGTTTATAATATTGAAACCTTATTTGGCTTTTCATAATATTTATGAGTCTTGTTATAATAATTATCAGCGAGATACATTTTTTTACGTCCTTCAAAGACTTTTATTTTGCGATGTACATATATTATAAAAGTCTTTGCATAATAATTATGAGTAAGACAACTTTTTTATGTATTGAAAGACGGAACTATTTTGGCAGCCTAAATAGTAACGAACTAATCCAAAAGCGATCCCGAACTGGCCCCGAAGTTATCAATAACTATTTCGAAGTAGTCCCGATTCAGTAACGAACTAAATCCGAAATGGTCCATAAAAGTGCCGTCCTACAAGACATAAAAAATTATGTCTCACTCGTAATCATTATGAGTAGACTTTTATAATATAAATCTCTAAATAAAAGTCTTTTAAGACCTTAAAAAGTTTATCTCGTTGATAATTATTATGAGAAATTTTTTCTTAATATAAGTCCCAAAATAAAAGTCTTCGAAGGCTTATAAATATTTATCGCGCCGATAACTATTATCAAAAGACTTTTATAATATAAGTCTTTGAGTAATGGTTATAGATTACATGAAAAATTTGTATCTTACCATAATAATTATTGTTTAACTTTTACTCTTTTCTCTTATAATAGTAATGTCTCTGATAAATTTCGCAATGGTTGTATAAATATTTTTATTCGATGTTTGTTGGGTACATAAGTAGATTGATAGATGTACGCATACCAAGATGCACTCAATGTATTTATTTAAATATTTATGTACATTTGCACAAAAAAATGCTGACAAAACAATGGTTGCATTCAACGCTGTTATTTTACAATTCGCTGCACACATTTTACAATAAACGCAACGCACATTTGCATTCAGGGTTAAATTTCATATTTTTAATTGCTAAAAAGGAAAAACGCATCTATCTACATATCAGGTATGTTAAACAACAGCAACGAGCGTAAGTTAATGCAACAAAGGCAACAATAACAACTTAAGAGTGTAGTTACAAGTTATTGGCAGCAGTAATTAGCATGCAAAATGATTAACATACAATTAATTATTGCATAGACAAGAGCAGCCGCAGCAGGAGGTAGTCGCAGGGGAGGAGGGGAGGGGAGGGGGCGTAATTGGGGCATTGAGTGAATGTAAACAAAAACAAAAGCAATAACAATAACAACAATGGAAAAAATGCATGTTGCGCACTTTTAAGTTTCAATACACACACACACCTACACTGGCACTTTTACACACACTTTTTTTGATTGCAAAAATTTACATGCCTTTCTATGTTTCGTAGAATCAGTGGCTACTTTACAGATACCAACTACTTATATTTATTTAGCTAGCAAGTGGGTATTGGGGGAGGTGCCGTTGAACTCTTGAAACTTGCATGCAAAACATTTTGAAACAACAGTATGTGATTTTAATGTCTATGTTGTTGAAATAAACGTAAAATGAATAGAAAATTTCAGCTGTAACTTTTGTTAATTGGATTTTAAACGAGATCCTAAGAATGTGGATGCAGAGAAAAGAAAAAAATGCAAACATGCTTTGTTTGAGGTTTGGTCGCGATTCTCTAAAATATATCGGCGGAAAGTGGTGATGCTTAATCAAAAATTACGAAAGTTTGGTCAATTAAGTAAGATTTTTTAAATACATACATACATATGTAAATGCAGTGATTGCATTCTCTTGTGGACAACCCTAGAGAAGATGACTGTCAGCATTCCTCTGCAAATTACATTTTAGCTCTCTGCATCAAGCGGACCACTCACGACGAATTTGTTTGATAAATATGCTTGAAGATGGTTGAGCGCTCACGACAAGCCGCATTTCCAAATATAATGGGAATAATACAATTGCGATGCATTATATAATACGGAAAATAAAGAAAACAAGACATCTACCATGGATATGGTACTTACCTAGATTTCGTCAGTACCAAATTTTTTTAATGTTGCGTGTCTTTACTAAATTGCTACGAACGAAAGACTACGCGAACGATTCGTCTGCAGACGATATCGTCTCCGCCTGTAATTTAGCGTTCGTCTTTATCTTGCCTTTTGGTTAGGTTATGGTTAGGCGGCTGGCATCAGAGACCCACTTAGGCTCAAAGCCCGCTGTGATATCGGATGGGGTTCAAAACAATTCCCAATTCTGCCTAAAGTCATTTTGAACTTTGTAAAAATGTTAGAAGATCTGTGATTTCTACGCATATAAGGTATTCCAGAGTATCGAAGAATTGTCTAACAAAAATGGAAAATTTTCGTCTGTATTGAGTGGGGCACTTGAACAAATGGTTCAAATTCATTTTCACCTCTTCTTCATCTTGACAACTTCTATAGAAATCATACAATCGTACACCTAATCGATAGGCGTGTTTAGCTATCAAACAGTGCCCTATTTTGGCAGATGGAATAATATTGACATTTTGCTTATTTAGCTTCAATAGTAAGTCCGTACGTTTAACGCTTAGTACCGGCCATAAGAGCTTGGCTGTTCAGAAAGTGACCTCGTTCTGCTATCTACCATTTGCCACCTTAAGAAGCCTGTCGGAGGCCAATAGGTTCCAAGTTTTTGATGGTATACCTAATTCACAAATTATATCCTCTTCAGGAAATTTAGTGCGGAGTCGCGTGAGTTCATCGGCCTTACAGTTTCCCTCTATGCCGCAATCGCCAGGAAATGTCTCAGTCATCTCGTTGAGAGATGCATACGCCTCCACCAACCCTTCCCTCGAGCTTTGAGCCATCTGTGTATACATGGATGGACTCACCCTTTTCTACAGCATCCCGTTTTCACTCTTCCCTAGAAGTCGGCAGTGCATAGGCTACATCCCTAGGAAGCTCCGCGAACTCCGTAAGTCTTGTCTTGTCTTTACGCTGAATACGTTGCAATAGTCTCCAACCGCGTCCATACCGGCTGGTATGATGTTGTCGGATTAATTTGATAAGTATTTACCCGATTTCTGCTAGATTTGTAAAATGTTTGATTTATTTGAACGCTTTTTCTTGTTAATGGCCAACCGTAGCACATGTTTGCAATCTTTGTAAGTAATTATTTAGACTTTTTGTATTTAAAAAAAAACTATAAATTGTGGAGGAAATTTAAAAAAATTTAAACAGGTATGGATGCTGATGAATATGAGGACAGGGACAGGATAATGCAGAGGTCAAGATTGTCTCGTGAATGCTGCTATGCTGGGCCAGATTACAACGTATACCAGTCGAGAAGTTCAAGCTGCCTCGTGAGTTCTACGTTACTCTGACCCATCAGCGATCTGGATGCACTACACGACTCAACTCCGACATCTCCGTTGAATCAGACCGCATTCTCTTCAGAAGCACCTCGATTAAATCTATGAACATTTCTGTGCATCAATCGGCACGAGCTTTGTTTAATTTGTGTGGAATCCAACGACTGCATACTGTCTTTACTACTAAATGCGTGTGACAATAGTTTGTATTTGACTTTTACCAATGGGCATGGAGACGACCTCTCATCACCGTTAAACTAAAACTTCTTGGTGAGATTTTTATTTGGAAATGCTTTAACTTTAACAAATATCAAATTTTTGACAAACATCAAAAAAAAAGCCGTCTAAGACCACATTAACTCCTTTAGAAAATATTTCTAACCACTTGATTTTTTAAGTGCATAAAACATTTCCCATACAATTTGGCGGTTAAAAATCCAGGTCGTTACTGTATCATAGACCAGACTTTTATTGCTGTTTTGTTAGAACTCTGCCGAATCTAGTAGATTTCATTTTAAGTTTCAATTTTTGGTTTGGCGGTCAATTTTATAAGAATGGGGTAGGTTTTTAGAAGTTTCATTCAGTATTTTTTATTCAAAAAAATCAGCTAAGGTTTAAAATATAGCGGATGTCAGTGGTTCATATTTAAGAAAGTATTTTATATATTCGACGACACCATGTGTTATTTATTTGTGATTTTGAGCCAATGTAAAATTATGTTTTAGAAAACTAATAATCAAGTATTTTTGTTATAAAAACTCTTATGGATTTTCGATAAATTGATGATTTTCTATAACTTCTGGCGTGGATTAAACCAGCTGCAGTGTGCGGATCAACTAGTTTCGACTTTGGAACAAAAAAAAAAAAACAACCGACTGAATGTGCCTTTCAAGAAGAGCCAAATCCAATAAATGTTATTTGCCCACCAAGCACTTCCAAGGGAAAGTTCATTTTTTTTTTTGGAATAGCTGGACATGGCGTCACAGTTCTATTGTAGCAACGTGAAGCGATCAATTATGAAGCTTTTGTTTGGCAGAAGTGTTCGTAAAAATAGGGAAAACTAATCGCAGAAGACAAATAGTTCTCCATAAGCAAAACATCGAGTTGCTCGCCGTTCAGTCCTGATTTGACGCCAAATGATTTTTCTTTTTATTCTCGCAGATAAAGCATCATGAAGCAATTATAAAAGGTGACGTACGTAAACAACTTCTCGCTTTAATTCCGCCACGTTGACTGGCTTAGAAAAACCGTGTGATCTCTTTTCTAATTGTGAGGGGATTTTCTTTAACAATATCAAAAAGTTAACAAAATACAAAGTACCCAATACAGCTTCATTATTCAAAGTTTGATTTGCTTTTATTAGCTGACATTTGTTTTTCTGATTCCCTCGGTATGGTATTTCTGCCATGAAAAAACTTCCCTTGATTCCATTGGGACCAAAAGTTGTTCAACATTGTTTGATACTGCCAAGATTAGTAAGGTCTTAGTTTTTCACAGGTTCAAAAGTTATATCGCATATTAAAAATCGTTTTCGTTCATTAAACCGAAATGTCGTTATTTCCAAAGGTCATTATATTGTACGACAGATATTACGAAAAAAGAAATTTCACATTAATTTAGAAAACATAAAACCGAGTAAACATGAATAAGGCCATTATTTTGTTTCAAAAAAGAAAACAAATATATAATTTTATTTATTTCATACATTTTTTTAAATGCCTTCATAATTTTTAATAAAAGCATTAGCTATATTTTGCATATTGCATAGTAAAATTGTTCTTCCTTAATATTAATCCCTTTTAATGTTCTATATCTGGTAATGCTTGGGTTCAATAAGACAGCCTATGGAAATCTTTCTAGTTATGTTTTCATTCCTAATATACTAGGAAAGAAATTATTTTATCGTACTATTACTTACTTACATACATGTATACTATAAGCACTAGGATTATACCAAAATAAAAATATTTTGATTACAACTTTTTTCCCAAAACGGTCTTTATTTCTTCCGATTTTTTCACCCACTTCCAAAATACAAAGTTGAGCTAAGGCAGCAGCAAAACGAGCTGCCACTACGCACATCATCTTTTTATTATGCATCGTGTTTAAAAATGAATTGTCAGGCTAACATTTTTGACGCCTCTTAAAGCGGTTGATATGAACCCATCACATGTTTCAGAAGTACATCAAGCGGAGTAGAAAAAGTGTTTCGAAAATTAATATATATTCTTAAAGCCCGGGCACACTATCGTAATTTACGACTCATTCTTAATTTATGAACAAATTACAATGAAACTAAGTAATTTCGTATTGTAAAATCTCAATAAATTAAGATGAAATGAGGTATTTTACCATAAATCAAGAATGAAATCACGAAAATAATAATCGAAAACTAGACGACGCATTTTAAAATATTGGCATTTCACTCGACTGCGCCTTGATTTTTACTGCCTCTAGAGGTGTATATCATGATCGTAAATATACATATATCCCTTCGATCCCTCGATATACGTATACTTTGATTAAGGTTTGCCATTTCATCATTCAACAACGAGTCGAAATTATTAAAATTTACTACCGAAATTCGGAGTTAATGACCTGAACTTTAAGAGCGCTATGCTCAATGGTCGTCGTCATTTCTGGCTGAATGGCTTCGTCAATAAGCAAAATGTGCGTTATTGGACAGGCAGCAATCCACACGTACTCCATGAGTCAACATTGCATCCCGAAAAAATTACGGTTTGGTGCAGTTTATGGGCCGACGGCGTCATCGGGCCGTACTTCTTCCGTGATGATCAAGACCGGCACGTTACTGTGAATGGGAATCACTACCGCTCAATTATAACTGAATATTTTTGACCCGAATTGGATGATATGGTTCCAACAGGATGGCGCCACAAGCCACACAGCGAATGTCACAATCGATTTATTGAAAACCAAGTTTGGTGCATGTGTTATCTCACGAAATGGCCCAGTCAATTGGCCGCCTCGGTCGTGCGATTTGACGCCGTTAGACTATTTCCTGTGGGGCCACGTCAAGTCTATGGTCTATGCCAACAAGCCAGCGACGATTGATGAACTTCGTACGAATATCGAACGTGAAATTGCAGCAGTATCGGCCGATTTATGCTTGAAAACCGTCGAAAATTGGGTTCAGCGTCTGGACTTCTGCAACCGTGCCCGTGGTGCCCATGCAAAAGAAATTGAGTTCCATACATAATGGCATCGAATGTACTTTCATAGGAATAAAAAATTTAATTGATATCAGAAACGGTTTTTGTTTTATTTAAAAAAAAACATCTTGACATAAAAAAAAATACAAAGTTCTATATCCTATATGACAAGGATTCAGGCTTCAATACCTCATACAGATATGCTCAGCTGGTATTTTGGGGTTAAGTAGAATAAAAGAAAAAAACCCCATAGAATCTATAGGTATGTATTTAGTTTAGTTATATTAAAAATATGTGCGCACTCTTGTTTGCACATATGCAGCACTCGAAGTGAAAATGATGCTGCCAAAATAATTTTCCTTTCCAACGTTCATTGGTATGTATGAAAAAAATATATTTGTTATTAAGTGCTTGTGTGCGAAATTCAATACGTATGCAAACAAAGTTCTTCATTAAAGTAAATAACATCTGCATTCAAGTACATATGTATCTACATAAACACACAAACATATGAAAAAATATGTATGAACTTAGGAAAGTGCACAGGCACATAGAGTGCATTTGAATCGAGCGCAATCCTTTTAGGCGAATAGCACGAGCCAACTAGGAAAATAAGGATGAAACACAACCGTAACTGTAACTGTAAAATGGTCGTACGAGAATGCAAGTAAAAGTTATTTTTGTCTGTTTATCAGTATGTATGTATGTATGTAGTATGTGTGTTTGAAGTGACATACGTTAAATGAAGATAAATGGCCAAAGTATGAAGTTTAAAATCCATTCACTTCTCAATACATTTGTGCATCCGAACAAGCATACTTTTACATACAGTGTCAGCAAAAAATATGTGAACATAGCTAGCGCAATATTTGCAGTAACCGAGCAGTCGATGATTATACTTTATACTACGGCAATATTTCAATAGAATAAGCCAAGTTTAATTTGCTTTTTTAAATTGCGATTAAAATTGTGAGTAATAAATTAGGGAAAAATTAATTTTTTTATATTATATTCTTTTAAAAACTTACCGAAAATGACAATGCGGCATATTTATAAAATTATATGAAAAAGAGGATTTAATTTTGTTTTTGAGTATTAAAAACATGAGATCAGTTTTATTCAGGCGTTAAATTAAGCCGGCAGATGAAAGGTGCCAACCCTGTTTAGAAATATTTTACCAATAATGGTTTTTCACCCATATCGCTATAGTTCATAAAAATTATCCATTTAATTAAGTTTAATTATTCAAACAGGTGGCTACCGTCTTCAGAAATATTTTTTACAACTAACTGCTTAATTCAATTGTTATAATTTTTACAACTATATTGGGGAGGAGGCAGCCCTGTTTAGAAATATTTTTCAAATAATGATGAATGAGGCAATATTTATATCTAAAATTTTTACGATTGTATTATGATAATAAAAATGAACAAGTGGCAACACTGTCTAAAAATAATTTTCAAACAATCTTTTCTCAATCCTTCTTCGTTTGACATCCATATTGTAATATTTCATAAAAATTATTAATTTAATTAATTTTAATTA
Organism: Anomoia purmunda; assembly: GCA_951828415.1. Classification (NCBI taxonomy): domain Eukaryota; kingdom Metazoa; phylum Arthropoda; class Insecta; order Diptera; family Tephritidae; genus Anomoia; species Anomoia purmunda. Next base: position 85,772,918 of record OX639994.1, read on the forward strand.
TTCAAACAGGTGGCAACAGTCTTCAAAAATATTTTTCAGAACTAACTGCTTAATTCAATTGTTATAATTTTTATAATTATATTGTACAGGTGGCAACCCTGTTTAGGAATATTTTTCAAATAACGGTTTCTCATCTCACCACACTCTGGAAGCCCACTTGTCGAAAATATCGATAAAATAGAGGAAATCATCAAATTTCGATTACCCAAGAGCTAAACATTGCACAAAACCCCGTGTTGGAATTATTTAAATAAGGCTGGAAACCGGCCAGCTTTGGTCAATTGGGAAGGAATTGTGTTCCATCAGGAGAATGTCAGGCCAAAAACATCGATAGTGACTCGCTAGAAGCTCCGGGAGCTAGGTTGGGAGGTTCTTATGCATCCACCTTATAGTCCGGACCTTGCACCGAGTGATTACTGCCTTCATGTCTATGGTGAATGATTTTGCGTGAAAATTTGCCTTAAGAGAAGCTCGAATGTTTCAGTTTTTTCCCAATAGGGACGGGAGTTTCTATAAAATGCCCTATAAGTCAGAATAAAATTTAGCGGATTTTTCTATAAGTTTTTTCCAATAAGAAACTCTTCTTGTTATGACGGGTTATATCTTTTCAATAAAATCCGGAAGAAAGTCTGTAAAACTAAGATGAAAACTTTCCAATATAATTAAGAAGGTGATCTGTAGAATTAAGTTGAAAACCTTTTCAATAAAATCTAGTAGCTAACCTGAAAAACTAAGATGAAAACCTCTTCCATGTAATTAAGAAAGCAATATTGGTTTTCATTCGGATCTCGTGTTAATTTTAATAAACCGAAAATCTTATAAATTTTAAATTATTGACAAGTATTAAACTAAAATTTCATAAAATTATTTGCCCCCGCCCCCTAAGAATCGTTTCTGGATCCGCCCCTGCTAACTATGGTAAATAAAATCTTCAATTTAATGCAAAAGTAATATATTTATTTCTACTATACCTAATACTTACTTATAGATGTATGACTTTTATTTATACCAATCTGAGTAAATGCTGGCTTTTGAAAATTCTATTTTAGTTTAACACGAACCAATATTCCGTTTTTTTTTTGTATTTAAATTGTTCATTTACTTATGATAGGAACTGTATGTACGAGTGCATACATATTTACTATATATATAAATTTACACACAGTCTCCACTTTTAGTTTCATCAAAGGTTAACTCCTTTTATCTGTTCGCTTTTGTATTGTATTGTTACCTGTGCAATGTGCGATCGTAGTTAGTAGAATCAAAGTAACCCTTAAATTGTGGTCTTCAATAAAACGCGTGCGTCGTATTGGGTTACATAATAACCGATTGACAATCGGCATACACACATACATACATATGTACATAAATTGTATGAGTAGTTAGTTGCGCATGCGCAGCACACGGCAGCTTTGTTGCTAGCATCATCGAAAATCCTTTGCGATCGTGTTGACATATGGTACGAGTTTATCCTTTCGATAGCTGAAAAGTTGCTTTCCCTTTTTTTATGATTACGCCCTAATGTGAGTAGAATTTGTTGAATGATCGAATCTGATAGCGATAGATACGCGCGGGAGCACGCGCCTGCCACACCGAACCACAGGGAATGCATACATACATAGTTATGTGACAGTGCGCCAGAGACAAGCTGTTATTGTATTTTTTTAAATTTATTTTTTTTTGTTTTGGTTTCTCCTCTTTGCGCTGGTGAATCCTTTCGCTGTTTTCCTTTATTGCCGCACACATTTATGTAGATATTCAGATGTGGGTATTTTTTTTTTTTTTTGAATGTGGCTATATGGCTATGTATGCAGCTATGTATGTATGTATATGTGCTCATGTGTCGAATTGCATGCTCAATCAAAAATTTTGAATTCAGCCAAATATTCCCATTTGCAATTGCCTGCGTATTTGCGTACAAGGGATATAGTACGCACGCACACACACACATAGATGACTGCCGCAATCTGCGTTTCGTTTTTTAATTTTTTGATTTTTCATTGGTTGCAGTGTTGTATGGAAATTCTTTGAAAAGTTGGTTGATTTTGTTTGCGTATAAATGTATATGTATATGTATGTATATATAAACATATTCATGTTGGCTAGTGAAATCACCGAATCAAATGCAAAATAGGGTTGATTTTCATTTGGCTGATAATGTTCGTTGAAAGGGTGGATCGCGCCACCCTTTAAAATTTATTTAATTTTAATGAAATGGTTTCTGTGCAGCTGCTACTTTCACTTAGATGCGCAGGCGCGAATGTTAACCATGCTGGGAATGCAGAAAAAATAGAAATAAGTTACAAAAAAAAACCGTAAGGAGTATTTCTCAAATCTTTTCATTATTGTTTTCGCTTTTTTGCGTTATTTTGCTTAGAAAAATCTACATTTTTCCCAAAGCAGATATTTTACAACCGTCATATACATAATATCTCTGGTGGATGAGATCAAAGACCTCGAGCCACATCAATTTTATTATCTCAAAATCATATTCGTGTTTTGGTTTCGTAAGAGGTAATAGCACAAATTTTTCAGTTCCGTACGCTATTAAATTACTGTTTACTGCGTTTGTTCGGTCTAGGGCAGAATACGCTACTTTGTTTTGAAGACCTTTTCACCAATTCGCTGTCTTGAGAATTGAACGGGTGCAAAAGGTGTTTATAAAATTCGCACTAAGATCTTTAAATTTCTCTAGCTCTCTTCCGTCTTATAACTCCCGCCTGCTTTTAATCAACTTAAATTCCCTTGATCGTAGAAGGTCGATACTATCGCTGACTTTTGTGTTTAATTTAATTCAAGTGAATTATAAGAAATTTAAAACCAATTTCGTGAGCAATTCATCTATTGATCGTGCACACATTTCATTTGATTTGTCAATTTCCAAAAGCCAACAGTCTTATTTGTTGAATGCTTCAATTTAGTCTTTAAAATATTTTTGAATTTATCTAAGATTGTTATATTCTTAGTTTTTAATTCAAACTTAATTAATTTCAACAATTTGAGTTATCATTAAGTAGCCAGTATAAACTATTGTGTTTTTTACTAATTAAATAAATAAATAAATAAAGCATTTTTTTGTAATTAGCAAGTTTGTTATTTATTAGATTGTATCGCTCCGCATACAGAAAGAAATTCGATGTTCCATCGGAATTATAAAACTAATTATATTTTAAGACTTCCGAAAACATAGGTATTTCAGAAAAATATTAAGCCTTACGTGATCTGGACGGATTGGAAAATATTTAAAAAATCGAGCTTTTTAAAATAGAAATTATTTTTTAAAAAAGTTTTTCAAAAAAATTACCTTTGCTATCTTCCGAAGCTTAAAAGGTCTGCACAAAAATGTTTTCAAATTTTGTCAGCGAATCATAATAATGATATTTTCATTATGATGAATATGTCAGTCAAATCTTGACCGATTTGGACTATTAAGGCATCATTGGAGGGCATTGGCGCGCCCAATGGGTATTATGGTGTTCAACCCCTACCAAAATCTATAAACTGTGGAACTAACTTAAAATTTTTAAATTTTAAATTTTTTAAATTAAATTAGCATAAAAGCTCTATCAAAATATGTTTCTGTGGTCGCCATTGTTGGAAGGTATTCACTAATTTTTGTAATAAGAACGTTTTTCTCATCATTTTTGAGTACTAAAAAAAAACTAAATGAATTTCAATCATTTGGCTTTTTATTTCTTATAAAGTATAAAATACATATGTATATAACTTCATTAAGTCTTTTTATTTTAAATTGACATTAGATCCGATTCAAATTCAAAATCGGCAACACGCAAAACTCCTGAGTGCCGAGATTTGAGCAAATCCAATCGTTTTGTAAAAACACAGATCGTCATTTTCGGGCACTAGGTATTTTTAACTGTTCAAGAATAAAAAAAAATTGAAAACAGCAGCAAAATAAAAAAAAATTTATGCTTTTTTTTTGTTTTGTCACAAATAATAATATTTTGAGATAGCTTCTATGATTTAAAAAAAAAAACATTTTAACCACACTTGTCCATTCATCTTACTTTTCTCTATGAAAAGTTAAGCCATATACAACAAAAATTCACGGAAAATATTTTCGTATAGCATTTTAACCCCTTAGCTTTCACCTAAAACTGTCTTTTTTACTTCAAAAGAGCCCGCAAAAAAATCAAGTTTGAAAAGTCATTAGAGGCAAAAAAAGGTTCTTGGAAACTATTCTCCGGAAAATTTTACTAGTGGTCTTGTCATACAAAATCTTTTTTTCATTGAACGAGAAAATAAAAAAAAAATATAGAGAATGGCACAGAGCTGTTATTTAATTTGTTTTAGGGATCGATAATAACACTAGTTTACAGTACATTTGTTGCCGAAGAAATTTTAGCTGTTGCTGACTACATATAATATGCTATTTTCAAAAATATAATTAGAATATTTTTATCAGCTCTAGTTTCTGAGTTTCAGCTATGTAGGTATTAGACAGAAAAAAACATGTATTTAATAAGAAAAACTTTATTTAAAGAAACAATTAATCATTGAGTCCTAAAAAACTTCGTTTTAAAGCTTTTCTCCGATGTGTCGACTTTGGAAAATGACGTATTAGAGACCAACAATAGCCAGGCATCATATTTGTATCCCAGAAACCCTGATAGCGCTCTTCCATGACGCGTAAGTCTTGATGCATACGCTCTCCCTGCTCTTCGCTCATATCTCCTAAATTTTTCGGAAACCTGTCCAGGTGACTATGGAGAAAGTGGACTTTTATACTCATATTGCATCCCATATTTCTTAATTGTAGCAGAAGGTCTTCTACAAGTTCAACATAATTTTCAGATTTCCGATTTCCGAGAAAATTCTGCATCACAGATACGAAAGCTGTCCAAGCCTTTAGTTCTGACTCAGTCATAGAACTTCTAAATTGAGTATCATTCGTAAGTTGTCTAATTTGAGGGCCATCAAAGATACCGGCTTTAATCTTTTCCATAGTGAGCTGAGAAAATTTTTGGCAAATGTAAGAAAAGCAGTTCCCATTTTTATCTAGTGATTTTACAAAGTGTTTCATGATGCCCAGTTTTATGTGTAATGGTGGAAGGATAATTTTGTCACGAGATACTAATGAATTGTGGACTATATTGTGCTTTCCAGGCTCCATATTTGCTCTCAAGGGCCAGTTTTTTCTTACCCAATGTTCTTGTTTAGCTCTACTGTCCCAAAGACATATAAAACAGGGAAACTTGGTGTAACCACTTTGTTGACCGAGAAGAATGTTGACCATTTTTAAATCGACACAAATTAGCCACTTATGGTCATTGTATTTTATTTTGTTCAAGACTAGCGAAATGTTACAATATTCCTCCTTTAACTTTGTACTGTGGGCAATAGGTACCCCAGCATATTTATTTCCATTATGTATTAGAATACATTTTAGGCTACGTTTTGAGCTGTCAATGAATAAACGCCAGTCATTTGGTTCGTATTGCTTCAAGCCCATTTTTATCAACAATTTTTTGATATCTGAACAAAAGGTAATGCCATCTTCTTCGGAAAAATAACACCGTAATTCTGTATCTCTTTCACGATAAAAACTTATTTAGTATCCGAGGATAGCAAATTTTTTTCTTTTAGTCTTGATGCTAACAATTCTGAAGCTTGTTTAGAAAGATTTAAATCTCTTACAAGATCATCTAACTCATTTTGGGAAAAGCATTTTGGCTCATTAGACATAGCTTCAAAATCAGGATCATTTTGTGATGAGCTTGGTCCTTCAATGTCTTGCTCTAATGGTTCAGATATATTTTTAAGCTTTGAAGAGTGAGGTGAACGCTACACTGGACGTTGAACACAACTAGTACTTGGGTATTGCCATTTAGCTCGATTTTTAGTGTTTAAACCGTCTATGTTCACACTACAAAAATAACAGTCTATGAGATGATTTTGTGGTTCTCGCCAGATAGTCGGTGTTCCAAATTTAAAGGCACTTCTTTTACCACTTTTCCATAATCTTAAATATTCCACACACGATTTACAAACACAATTGGGAGCCCAAGACTTCTCATTTTTATCCAAGAGCATCCCAAAATACTCAAAATAGGTATTTTTCACCAACTCTGATATAACTTTTCTACTATTGTTAAACACATATTCTCCGCATATATAGCAAAAATGATCTGGATTGTTTAAACAACGTCTCCTTGAACTACTCATGACGCAAAAACTAGAGAAACTAATTTTAACACAGTAAAATATGCCTGTTATCGATTAATATATATGATATAAATTAATATAAATGATGAAATCAAAAACAAAGTAACTCGAGCTGCTCAAAAAATTTTGAGGGTAGATTTGACAAAAACAAGTGATGAGTGAACAATATCAACCACAGGATTCGCGGCAACAGACAAAAAGTTTAATATTGTAAACCAGTGTAATCGTTATTTTTATTTTTTCGGATAAAAAATCATGTAATCAAAGTAAATATGCCATTTTCTATGCTAATCCGAACTTATTTTCATATAGAAGATCTTTTTTCGATCACAATTGCAATTACAGAGTATCGATCAAATCTGTTCGAAAAAATAAAAACTATTTGTTATTATATTTAATATAAAATTCCGCTTTAATTACACACTTATTTTGTCTGAGAAGACCTCTAGTGTAATTTTGGGGTGAATAATTCTCTAGAGTCTGGTATGAGTTTTTTAAGTTTCAATTGCGAGCACTCCCTGTATCAAGTACAATTTGTACTTGCCTGATGGAAAAATTAGTTCCATTCAAGACTTTCTCATCGAACAGCGAGGCCGTAAGTTTCCTACCTTGAATTTTGAAATAAATAAAGTCAAGTTTGGTCTAAATTATTCAAGTTTTTCTTAAACAAATTTTCAAAAATTGGACAAAAACAGCATCAAAAAGTAATAACGTAATTATGATTCTGTTGAACTTGTTTTTAAATATTTTTATGCAGCTTTTTTCAGTTGACACTGTTTTTATGAAAAATACTTAGTTCTTCAGTTATAAAATAAGTCCAGCACAGGCAAATCGTACCATTTTTCCAAAATATTACGACGAGATTCTTAGAAAATATCAAAATTTTCAATTTCGTTGGAAACCGACTTAGCAAGATACTTAGTCAGATAAAAATACTTCTTCTGCTCCTAATTCCAGCAAATTGGCTAAAAATTAATGTACGCACAAAAAATTAATTAATTATGCTAATCAAATTGTCCGTTAATGGATCGCATTAGCTAAAAACTGCAATTTATTTTTTCAAAGCAATATATGCATACCATTATACACACAGGCATTCATACATATGTATGTACTATACTTATACATATGTAGGGGTTCAAATACCTCTAGAGCTCCAAACCAACAGCAAATTATTACTTTTATCTATGTCTAGAAAACGCTGTTTTCAGCAACAAGCATTTCTTCTGATTTCTCTACACTTTGTTATTACTGCTAAATAAAAAAATAAAAAATGAAAAATTTCAAAAGAAATAAGTTATTGTGACTTAACACGCAAAAAATCGCGCTCCGGTGGCTGAAGATGGCATGCACACACACACACACACACACATGCACATACATGCATTCAAATGTAAATGCTTGTGTACATATGCAATAAATGTCTGAAAATATGCACTGCATTCACTGCTTGCCACAAAAAAAACGAAAACAAAAACAAAATCCAAATAAAATTAATAAAACAAAAACACGTTGAAACATTTTGCATATGTGCAAATTTTTCACAATTTACTGCGTGTTGCAATTTGCCTTTTCTTCTTTGATTTGCTAAAGTTAATTTATTTAATAATTACTAGTCGTAAATAAAACTAATAGACTTTAACGGGTTAACATTTTTTTGTGCTTGCATTACCTATTATAATTTTTATTATTGTTATAACCACGATACAAAAACTAATGTAGTTCCCTTTCCACTTTTTTCCCATTATAAACACAAATTATTGTCATTTACTAAAATGTAAACTTTTGGCTTAGAGTTGCCCTATCGGATATTTGTAGGAGAGGGAAATTTCCAATCCTATATTGGGGATTATATACAAAATTATGGGTTTCACTGATGCTGATAATTTAAAACGTATCAATGAAAATGTTTTTTGCTTTAAAAATTAATTGATTTAATTTTCCTTTGCCTTAAAAAACTTTAAAAAGATAGCTGAAGAAGATCAAAGTGGGAAAGAAGGAATTTGAAGAAATAAAATATTTTGCTTGCTTTTTATATTTTAGAAGCAGTTGCAAATTTTTGTTTGCTAAAATTTTATTTAGTTCTATACACATTTTTTTGTAATTTAAAAGCTTTTTAAACAAAGTATTTAAATTTTAACGTAACGCAATGGTTGTGAGTTTGAACGAACTGAGAAAGAAATCTCTAAGTCGAGTCCGATGGAAGACGGCAATTAAAGAAGATATGGGAAATCATACGTAAATATATACATTTATTAAGGTGGGTCAAATTGTATGGCGCTAAAAAAAAGTTCAAAGCATAATCGCGATTCTGCTACTATCAATGGTACCAAGTATTTTTGCCCAAAGAACCATAACTCTATAATGAATTTCGATTCTCTGAAATTTTTTGGCAGTTATTATCAAACTTATTAAAATGCCGATCTATTTAGTGCATTTTGCAATTGCAAAAAAATTTCAATAATTAATAGAATCAAAATATTTTCAATAATTGCATTAGTATCAGAAACGCGATGATGCTTTGAACATTTTTAATTGCCCCACCCTAATACATATATGCCCTTTTTTATTTAATAGTAACATAAAAATTCATAAAAACTAAAGTTCCTTTCATTCGTCCAATTATGTTGTAGTTTTTATTTTATTTTTTATTAACATTTCCACTATTTTTTGCTTTATCTTATTATTAAAATACCTAATTCTAAACAAATCCGTTTACAATATTTTCATCTAATTAACGATTATGCTTAATAATATAATTTGCCTGTAGTTGTTAATAAATCACCATTAATATTGACAAAAATTTTATTAGAGTTTTTTTTAGAAACCCATGTAGCTAAATTAACGACGTAAAATTTGAACTATTTCCATCAAATGTTTTGCATCCAAATTGATTTAGCGCATTTTTAAAAAAAGGCAGCCTTTGAACGTAGTATAATACAGAGCACTTATGCCATTTAAAAAATCCTTATCCATGTTTTTAAGTTAGAGCAGATATATATTTTCAAAATAATTCAAAACAATTCTAGTGAAAAAAATAGTTTCCTCTTAAACTCATTATGACAATTTTGGCACTGCACTTTGGCCATTCGAAAAATGTGATGAGCATATTTAGCTACATACTTTGGGCAAGTCAAAAACTTTATAACCCCATGGAGGCAGCCATTGCTTCCGAATATCCTGAATAACTTGGAATCAAAATAACCTTATCTCTTCAAACTTGCATAGTTGCTTTGTCTTTGGATACTAATAAAACTGGCAGATAGTTCGGGACCCTCCTTAAAGGACCTTTTTCAAGACCATTTCGGGATAGTTTGGGATTTCGACTTTGAGTTCGGGAACGGTAGACGAGTAGTTCGGGTCTGGGTCACCATTTCAACTACTACTACTATAACTTTTACTACTACTACTGCAACTACTTATTACTAGTACTACTACTACTCCTACAATTTCTACTACTACTACTACTACTACAAACTACCACTACTATTAATTACTACTACTACTACTATTAACTACTACCACTAAAACTACAACTTCCAGTACTACTACTACTACAACTACTAATTTCTACTACTATCACTGCCACTAATACTTCTAATACTACTAATTACAACTACCATTTTTACTAATGCTACTCTAAGTCAGGGGCGGAACCAGAAACGATTCTTAGGGGGGCGGGGCAATAATTTTATACCTCAAATCTGGAGTAAGTGTTTTTCGGAATGATGGTCGGTGTGAAGTTCAATCGATTAGCAGAAAAATTGATACCTAATTGATAAAATGACTTGAATTTCTTACAAAACAATTTCGGTACTAAATGGCACTAAAAAATGCAACTAAAATTACAATTTGCATTTTAGTGACATTTTTATGTGGCATATTCCTGAATGATTCCAAAGCAAATTTCTGAATTCGATTTATCTCAAATACAATATTTTTACGGTATACAAGTAATCTATCAGACTTCGAGCTCTTGGGGGGCGGAAATGTCCCCCATTTCCCCCGCTGGATCCGCCCCTGACTAAGTACTATTACTACTAAGTACTACTACTACTACTACTACTACTACTACTATATACCATATGTACCGAAAGGTATGAGAAGCTAAAAATTAATTAAAAAATTTGTGCAGATCTAGCGTGAAATTCGAAGTTGTAACAATTCTCGATAGCAAAATTACCGATAACATGCAGAATATAAGAAAACAACATTTAAATGTAGTAGCTTAGTGAATTCAAATTATTTTTGGTCTAAAATATCCGATTATTCTTGGTAGCGTTGTTTATAACTGAAATAAACCATACAGAAATCTTGATCGTCTAATTCATAAAAATCGACCTATGTGCGGCTCGAAGCAAGTACTAATAGATGTCGTTATTGACGAAGAATTTTACCCGGATGAGGAGTGTATAAGTAGTTGAATCTGTATGCGATAAAAAACATGCGATAAAAAATCAGTTGGTTCTAATCGGCGAGGAGAGCATTGACGTCACTTCACTTCAGGAGGCATTGGCGCAACCAATGGGGAATTTCCTTACCCAAATTTTAAAACTGTAGTTGTAATTTGAAAATAATTTACTTTTATTAAAATGAAGCTAGCGTAAAATCCACACCAAAATAGTTTTCAGTGCTCCCCACTGTAAGGAGGCTTTTTTATACAAAAATATATTGCAATAATATGTTGCCATCTGCCTTGACTTATGAAAATCGATTTGTCAGAGGTTTGGAAGCATCTACAGTTCTGTTTTTAAATGCAGTTAGGTTAATCAGTTTCTCAATATTTCATACATATTTCCAGCTACTGATATTGTCATTCAAATTAAGCGCGAACATAAACTACTTAAGTAAACGGCTGTGCCTTAACTTGCCCCAGTTGTGGTCGGATACATCATCAGACCTATTATTTACACTGTACGATAGAGTGGACATCTCGGATCTGGAACATTTGTAATCTCGTCTCATACCTCCTCCCAAGTATTTTAAAATACCGGCATACCAGATAAAAGTGCGGCAATCTTCTCATTTGCGTAATAAATGTGAGAAAGTGTTTTACGAAACCTGCTCGTAAATCCTCTGTTGGACCAAGATTTCTTTGGCAAATGATTTGCATTGTTTGTCCTTTGCTGTGCATGCACAGGATATTCGACAAAAAGGACACAATAGCGAGGATAATTTGAAGAGTAAATCATTGCTGCATGAATACAAAGTGCAAAATAAAAAGATAAACAGAAGTGCATGGTTCTATGCATTTTCGCATATTTGAATGTACATACATATGTATGTGGTGTTTGTCTATGTGTGTGTTTGAGGTCTTTCAAAGGTTCCTCCCTCCCCGTTTGTCTTTTGAGAAACCTGCCGTTCCCACGCTGGCAAGGTGTCTTGCGAGTTACCTTTTACGAGCTGACAATAAGCGCATATGTAGTTGTAGTTGTTGTTTTCGCTACTATTACACAGACTGACTTTGATTTACACCTGGCTATAACCATGCAAAGGCTGGCTGGCATTATTGTCCTGGCATTGTGCCCTTGGCATTCTTATGCTACCAAATTAATAGCAATTTTTCAATTGTTACATACAGTTTCGTTTGCAATTGATTTTGTCGATCTCAAATCTATTCGATAACTTTTAATTTTACGTAAACGAGCACAAAAGAATATGTTGTATGTATTTATGTAGCAGCTGAGTTGGGGATCAAAGTGTAGATTTTTCCGAATTTCGGTTTATCTTCGCCAAAATACCAAAAGACCAAAAAATAGAAAAATGTAATAAAAAAAAATTGATTTAGGAGAAAGTAAATAGCAGGAAGGAACGATCAAAAGAATTGTAAGCAAGTGACTAATGGCCACTTTCTCAATCACAGGTAATATTTTTGTGAAATGATTTTTGTTTTTTGTGTAACAAAAATGTCGCTCAAATTCAAATTTTTAAATGATTTTCCAAGACGAATTCATATAAGGTGGTTTTGATTAATCATCTCTTTGGTGTATGATTGTCTAAATTTTGTATTTCCCCATAGTGTGTGAGTGAAAAAGTGAGAGTATTTGTATTTTCTTTTCATCTTCTTATTTCAGTAAAGAATACTGAAAATTTGACAATCACCTACCAAAAGCACAAACGAAATTCATGAAATTTGTATATTTGTAGCATCACCTTGTCATTTTCATTGATGAGTGTTGATCATTTACTGAGAAGCATAAATCAATTTCGAATGGCATTCGAAGTTCAGAATGCCTTGAATTTATTTTCAATTGCGACTGAGAAACAGTTGTACAAGGCGAATCCATACAAGGTGGTGTTATAAATACAACTACAAAATTCCTATGTATTTTGTTTTTGTTTCTGCGAAAGAGTTGTCAAAATTTAAATACATTTTGTTTTTGCTTTTACGGCTTTTGCTCATACGCAAAAGCAAAAACAAAATACATGTACTTAGGTGAATAAACAAAATCAAATCAGCTGCTCTTATGCCATCACCTTCTATAAATTCGCCTTGCTGTTGTATTTATATATTAAGCTTTATTTTGCTTAAAAGTAAATAAATTCTCAATGGTATACCTCACTTAGATTTTAACGTATTATTTTGTTCTAATTTGTTTTTGCGACAATAAATCTAACACATTTTTTACGAAATTTTAATAAATATAAAAAACTAAATATAGTTCCTAAGTGAACAATAGGTACTTTTAAAAAGCACTAATTGATTAGAAAAATAAACTTTTCACTTTCAAAGGAATGCAAAGCAAAAAGTTGGCGAATAATAACAACTATTCCGAACGATAGTGATAGCGGTGACAATATCAATCCATCACTATAACAACAGCAATAACGGTAAAAACTTCCGGTAAAAATAGCGAAAAATGAGAACAACATCGATAACGATAACAATTGGTATGCTGATTACAATATCGATAACTTGACAAAAATAACGAAAATGAATACGAGAATCAATTTTTTTTACTATTTTTTGTAGTGTTTGTTGAAAAGCATGATTCAAATTATCGTAAGTACATCCTGACTTTGAGCAGAAACCGTTATAAATTGTGTCTATATGTATTTGGCGTCCATTGTCATCGTTATAAATTAAGAAAGGACCATAACAGCTATAATTTAAAAAAAAATTTCGTTTCGGATCAAAAATAAACATTATTCCTGTTTTCAAATTCTCTTGATCAGATGCGGTTGATGTCATCGATAATATTCGATCAATAATTTTAGGGTACTATATTTGATAAAAATGTGTAAAGCTTACAGGTCCATTTAATTGTACAAGGAAACCATTTTCAGGAAGGCTTCATTAGGGCTATATTCAGATGAAATATTCACACAGTTATCGTAAACTTAAAAGATAATAATACGAATAATATTAAGCGCATGCAATTTGTGATTGATATAATATGATCTAAAAATATAGCAAAAAATGATTGGAGATATTTGCAATCAAAGAGTGTTTTTTTTTGCTAACAAATTTAACCTCAAAATGCTCTTATAATTATAATTATATGTAGATTTTCCAGGATTACTCCAGCTCCCCTAATGATCGACTTGGAAGACGGTTGGCTAATTTACCTATCGCGATGACAGGCTTGTACATTGTGGAAATTTTTACTAAAGACTACTTCCCAAAGCAGAGAACTCTAGCCATGGAGTTTGAAAGTCCTCATATTTCCAGCCTTTGTATCTTACCCAGGATCCCTGATTGAGACCTGCTATGAACAAAAGTATCTTCAGGTATATGAATTTGTAGCTTTCTTGAAGCCGCTGATTCCTGAATACAAATGTGAAGAAGACTTCAATTTCGAGGGGTTCTGGAGTCACGGTTCGACAAGATATCATAGATCCAATGTCCGAGAGACAGGTCAACCTTTGCAGTATACTTAAAGTACCACACTATAATCTTTGAGTTCGAATTTCAACTAAGCCTTCTATCGAGCATGATGTCCAGGTGTTCGGCTTCGTAAGAGTATGAGTATTCAATCACCGTATACCCAAGAGTGAATGAACTAAGGTTCGGTTTGCACCTTCTTATAAACGGTATTATAATGAGTTTCTGTGGACTTACATTGGGGCCCTATTGGCATAGCAACGTAAAACGTTGGGCCACAGTACTGGCAAATTTTCATGATGTAATGATTACCTGGCTATCTGCGTAGCCTGCGACATTGTAGCAAAACTCATTGAGTCTAATCGGAATTGTCTACGGAAGAAGTAATATGCTCATAGATCAACATGGTGTTAATCCAGTCAATAACATAATGGTATATTCCTCTTTGAACCAATGTCCTGGAGATAAATCAATGGGAAAGGAATGGAATTTGGGAGTTAAAATAATGGATACCTTTCTCCAAGTATTCGGTATATATTCCAATTATAACTGGTCTACAGATACAGACCAGTGAGTCGGCGATGATATAGAGACATCTCGGAATTAGTGCTGGAAATCACCACCTGAAGTTTTAAAGAGTTAAAAAAACTCTACTGACCAACCGCACCTTATCTTTGTCATAGATGGATCCCGACCTACTGTAACGCGCTTCCATAGAGAACCGGCATTCCGAAGGGGAGAAAATCGACAAATCCGATTCCAATGTCAAACTTGGAAAATGTACTCCCAGCAGGTTCCTTAGAGACTTACTGTTTTTGTTAGTAAGGCTATCATCTTGCTTCCTTAGTATAGCTATTAAATTAGATGACTCCTTTGATAGAGTGTTATGTAGGCGAGAGGACTTATGATTTTCATTGTATACTTTTTTTGAATTAAAAGTAGGAGTAGCGTCAAGTTTCATGACCCTAGCTGCTTTAGTGTAGAAGGTATAAGCCAAAAACTCATATCTGAACAATCAGTTGAACGAAACTGTAAGTTATAGTAATACGATCTTAATGGCTTTCATTAGACACTTTTCGTTGATAATATGGGAAAGGATGGCCAATCTTCATGCCCTTAGCTGATTTGGTGTAGGAATTATAATGGAAAATTTCATATCTGAACAATCAGTTGTATAGTAGTTATATAATGCCCGATATGGTCGGTTCTGACAAATGATTAAAACACTTTAGAAATACATCTTTCTACCAAATGTCAGTTAGATATCTCTAAAACTGAGGGACTAGTTTCCGTTCAAAAGGCGGACAGATAGACAGACGGACGGATATTGCTACATCGAATCAGCTCGTGGTCTTGATCATTTTAGTTTACTTGTGTCTATCTCTTCTTCTTCTTATACCTGCAAACATCGGACCAAAGTTATAATACCATTTCATCTGCATGAAAGACTTCCCTGCAGGAAATGAAGGAAGGCAGCTTAAACTTAACTTTACTTTGTTTATGGAAATACTAGTTCTGACTATTAATTGTATATTTTCTTTGAGAAAAGCTGACTATTTTTGTATGGCGATGTCCCAAAAAAAAAGTTAGCCCTTGCTACCTCTGCATTAGTTGATAGTTAACTACTATCTAACTATTATGTGGCTCAAATTAGCCTTTGGCAGCTACTTTTTTTACTAAACGTAGACTAATTATTTACCAATTATTTTTATGCCTATTTTTAGTTAATCAAAAATGGTCGAAATAAAGCTAGTTGCCTATTACCACACTAACTACTAATGTTTTGCCTGTTTTGAAGTAAATTAAAGATTATTCAAATATTTCGTAAAAAATATTGCAGTTATTATTATTTAAAATTTTCCGTTGACGCACCACACGACTCCGGAACGTTTACATTTTTTCTTTTTGTTATTTGTTGATCGAACGTCAAACTTTTGACAGCTGTTTTTTGGCAATGCAATTAGTGCTGTCACAGCTTACGCTTTTGCATTCTGCTGCATGACTTGCCAACCAACCAACTAAAATTTATTTTAAATCACTACAAAATTGTTAGTAAAACGACATCCAGTTTTGGCAATTGATCATTACTTTTTTACTGCAGAGTTGTGTTCATCTGCGTTGTTAATAAAAACGTAATACATAATATAATTGTATACACATACATACATACATACATATATACACACACACATATGTATATTACATTCCTGTGCAAGTATGCATTTGATTGGCGTTTTTTATCGCTCGATTTTGATTTGATGGCGCTCACCAATTCAGGGATGAGCGCTATTGCCTATTACGTTACGTTTTTTTTTTTTTTTTTTTTCACGTAATATGTAGATAAATATTAGGTATGTAAATCCACCCCTTTTTTCTGGCGTTTTGAGCGCCATAGTGTGTGCTTTTCGGCGCATGCAAAGCATAATCAAAAAAAGGGTTCAAATCCTTATCGTTTTGCATTTACTGCCACCGAGAAACGGGTGGCACAGATTTCCATTGTAAGTATGTATGTATGGGTGTCAGTGAGAGTTTTGATTCAAGTAAAAAATGGTATTGAGTTTGCTTGTGTGGATGTTTTTTTTGGTTTTGATTATGTAAATTTTCAACCCTACCACTGCAATTTGAATATTCTATGGGCATTTACGCAAGAAAGTTGATGATTGGTTGGTTTTTTAGCTGCTCGTAAAAAATTTGTTTAGCACTTACGTGTGTGGATGTGCACACACACACACACACATTTCGACATGCGTGAGAATAAAATCACAGCGACATCTTGGATATAAAAGGGGTATATAAATTTCAAAATGGAGTCTATGATTGTGTGATTTTCTGGAGTTTAGCTCAAATTATTATTTTTTCTTTAAATTTTACAAAATCTATGGAATACGGTATAACAACTAAAGCCAAGTAGGGATATAAAATGTCTATTACATTTAATTACAATTTTAAGCCAACAAATTTGCATTTGAAGTGAAGTTTTGAAATAATTCATAAACGAACTTTAGCTATTATTCGTTCTTATTGCCAGAGAAATCATAGTATTATAATAATATCATTTTTTAATACTTATCTAAGCTATTGAGTTGCCATAATCGTTTAAAATCTAACATAATTTTTTGTGTACAAAAACCGCACTCTGTTACACCAATAAATTGAAGGAAAGCATTCGCATTGCTGTTACCGGGAAAAATTGCATAGTTGTCAGAAATTTGTGCAAAGTCAGCGACCATTAAAGAATTTTAACAATGATGAGGATGTGTCAAAAACGAAGGAAAAAAAGTGAACGAAAATACTTAGGCTTCTTGTCCCTTTCCACAATTTCGCTTTAGCCACAATGCGAGGGATTTTGTTGTCAGCAAATGAAGTGCAACGAAGCAGCGAATTTAAAGAAACGTGAGGTGTTTTTAAAGCCAATTTGATCAATTTTACACACACACACACACAAACATAAATATGTGTATATTCAATGTTTGATAATTCGTGTTTAAATTAAGCTGACACAGAACATATGTGCTAACCTTGTTCAAATAAATATCGAATCAGCGGTAATTTCACGTAAAATGCATGTTATTTTCAAACTAGTTAAAAAATTTAATTTTTTTTTTAACGATTTTCAAACATATGCAAGCCAATATTGGCAATTCTGTGAAATGTTTTGCGATTACCTTAACCATAAGTTATTTATTTTTAATAGGTCATTTGTTTAAAATAATGACCGTAAATTGCCTTTTAATACATATTTAGTAATTTTCAGAATTTTCTTTTTTTCTTAAAAAAAAAGAGTTATTTTTATATCCGACAGAATGGTTGTTTGGACAGCCGATATAAATATATGTAAATACTAAAATGTTCGCAAAGAAAATAGAAGGCGATTAAACCATGACTGGCTGTCCGTTCATCCGTCCGTCCGTGCATCGGACAACTGGAGTAAATATTGAAATATCTCAACGAAAATGGGCTTTAAAATCGGCGAAACTTAATAATAAACACATTGCGGTGTTTTTGGGGTAAAATTTTATTTTGGAAAATGGGTGTAGCCTCGCCAACTTTAGATCCCTTATTTATATTTCTTAAACTAAGGAACGCAACCTACCAAATTAGGTACACCTTAGATTTTAACTCAATAAGCAGAGTTTCTTAATTTTAGACAAAGTTCCATGCCCACTGCCCAAATAGCGGCAATGGGCAAATGGGCGTGTCACCACCCACTTTTGAGCAAATAGGTATATCTCCGAAGCTAATTTGATAAACTCTAGAAAATTTGGTACACTCTTTGCACATTTCAAGTCAGTAGGGACAATTTCGAAAATTTTAGAAATCGAACAAAAACCAACCCTTTCTATCATATAACGGTAATTTACCATAAATAATGTAGCAAATTCGCTCAAATTCAAAAATTTTGCAAATTATTCAAAAATCGATTTTTTTATATGAATCTGTCATCTCTAATATTATCGAACATAATTCCCACTGGTCACAGAATCTGGACAAATGCTCACGAAAACGCAAAGGTCTAGACTTAAGGTGTAAGCCTTACAAGAAGCGCCACCAACTTGTCTTGTATTATATGTAAGGGGTGGGTTATTTAAGCCATTTTGTAGATAACCAAGATTTAATTGTATAAATAAAGTTATTTTTAATTTCATAACACAGATAATGCTTTGCAGCAAATAAAATCCACTAACGCATGCAATGTACATTTCTTTTTTGACATTTTCTTTGAATTTTATCCATCTCAAACATTAGTAAAAGTGGCGGCACTCTCTGTCCCGCTCACTCTTCGTAAAATTACACTCTCCGTCTCAATCAAACTAGAATTAAGTAAAGTTACGACATCAAGGAAAATCTTGAGTACACTATAACTGTTTTAAGTAAGTAAGAAACCACTTTTGAAAACTGAGTTTTTTTTCTAAAAATCTAAATTATTCGAAATTTAAGAATCTACCAAGTATCATACCATTTTGGAATCCTTATTAAATGAGTCAAACTTCAAAGTTGCTTCAGTGCAGTCAGTTAAAATTGGGCGAAACATTAAATTTGAGAGTTTGTTTTTCTATGCAAAATGTGCTGTTTACTTCATAGCCTTAAAGTTTAGGCGACATGTTACAGAGGCATAACTTGGAATCACGTATTGAAAATAAAATTGAGAAAAAGTCGAAAATTTGCAGTAACGGGTATTGAAAACCATCACATAGATAGATAGATAGATTCTTTTTCGTTCTTTTTTAACACTTGGCTTGTTACCCATTTCCTACTTGATGTCGTCTTCTGGGACACCCTGTATAATACGCCTCCCACTTCCCAAATCATCGGAACTATATCTCATTGAACTCCTATGGGATTATCAGGACGAGAAAATTAGGGAACACCATAAAACGCCAAAAAATAGACTTAAGGAGAAGCTACTGGAAGAGTGGAGAAAAATTAGGTCTGATGTTAAAATAAAATTGGTACATTCAATACAAAATAGCTCGCAAGGAGTCATAAAAGTCAAAGGATCACAAGTGAAATAGTTAGAACTGGCATTTTACGTTGCTTTTGTTAATTAATTAGTATTAATTTATAAAAATTTTTTACTTTGAATATTTTTGATATAAACTGTGCTTATTGAAGTTTATACTTTTCGTACAGTTCTCATGTCGCCCTGCCACTTAAAAAGAGAAATTTTAATATTTTCCGAAATAATTTTTACTCACAAGATAAGTATACTTAATGAACCGATTAAGAGAATCGGTAAACAAGGTATAGTGATTTAAATTACTTAAAAAAATGAATCAAACATTTTTTTATAATTTTCGTAATTTTTTGCGGAATCAATAAAAGTAAGTAAATAATAGTAATTTAAGATTCCAAATGAAGCATCTAATGTAGCACAAGTAATGTTAATTTCATATATATAAAAACATGCGCCGGGTATTTAAAATTCAGTTTCATCCGAGCCTTTGTTCTTTTGTTTATACTTATTTTATAATAATTTTTGTTGTTGTTTTTTTTCACTTTTGTAATAGAATATGTCAGCTGCATTTCAAAAAGAAATGCCAAAAGCCAGCTTACGTTAAATGGGAGCAATGGCGGCTAAGAAGAAGAAATGAAACTACCATTATTTATGGTAATAAGTATCTATCCTTGTCTAGCACTCATAAAACATTCGTTTTAAGCTATCAACTGATTTCCAGGGCAACCTTCGCCCATGATAAAACTTCGCAGGCCAGAAATTGCGCTATTTTCGCTTTATTTGGGTGCGGCATTTTTTCACCTGTTTGCATTTATAGAATAGAACACATAAAAGAAGAAGAGTGCAGTAAAAATGCGACATATTTTGGTAGAAACAAAATCACCATATATAAGCAAAATTACGAACACCATTGTCTATGTGAATATATGTACATATGTACATACATAATACATACATGATCATCTACAACATAAAATATCAAACATCTATTTTACTAGTATTTTTGAGAAAATTGCTTATTATTAATTTTTTTTTATTTCCCAAGCCACAACCCCTTCTTTAAAGCAACTACATAAATTCGTAGTTGCAATGAGCGTAGGGTTGAGTAGCCCTACGATAAATCATTTATTGTTGCCTATATTTATGTACATATGTAAGTATGTATGTTTGGGTTTGCTAAAATTATAAATAAGTATAGTGCGAAATAGTCCGTTACACAAAGCAAACACTTGAGATTTAAGAACTCTAAATAATGTTTCTGCTAGTAGCAAAAATATACAAAGAAAAAACACAACACAAGCACAAGTCTACAAACATAGATAACTAACTGACTACTTGCACAGCAGCCTCCTCATAAACCTATCGAATTGTTGGAAATTTGGCGCAAAATTGAATCAGTATCAACTATGCGCACTCGTCGCATTTTGTAGCTGCTCGAGTGATTTTTTTTTATTGTTACTCCCTAAAGCTACCCCTATTTTTTTACATAACAAACTTGCAATTTTTCCACTTTTTTGCTTTTCAACAATTTTTAGCATATTTTTTATTATATTTTCCTTATTAGTAGCGCTTGCATGGGTATGTGAATGTGCGTGTGTGTGTGTGTGTGTGTGTTCGCGCGAGTGTGAGTGTGTGTACATGTACTGCACTCAAAAAGGTAAAAAATCTGCTTAGCGCAAAAATGCACGTACATTAGAAACATTTTTGCTGTTTTTTTTTGTTTTTTTTTTTTAATATTATTTTTAACAGCTCTGCCTACTCAGGTAGTAGCAGCAGCGCAGCTGAGGAGCTAAGAAAGGCGTCACGGTCGGTACGAGAACTCATCATATTGGCGTTAAAATTTCTTAAGAAACTACCATTTTCCTAGCTCATTTTTTATGAACGCTTTTCCGTTGTGGCAGGCAGCGTTTACATTGATTTGCTTTTTATTGCAATTTTCTCTGAAATTTGTTCTGCCGTTTTCCTTGTTGTTTTTTTTCTAGTTTCTCGTGTGTTTATGGATGTGTGTGTGTGTGGCTGCGTTTTTTGTAGCCGTTTTGGTTTTTTTTTTTGGTTTGGTTTGCTGGCTTATTCACTTGGTTTGGGCTCGCATCGACCGACCGACCGACAGGCGGCGAGTCGACAGTGTTTTACAGTTCACTGTGCAGTCGTTACACAATCGCAGGGTAGATTTATGCATTTTGTCCTGCTGCAGAGGTGTGCCTGTATGTATGTAGGTGTGTGAGTGAGTGGTGAAAAAAATGCATAGATTGCATTTACCGTTTTTTATTCACTTAATGCCTTAGTGTCCCTTTTAAGAAACAAAATCTATCGAAGAGTGTTTTACTATTATTTTTAACGTATTTTCTCACGATTTCTTGCGTTGTTACCTACAATATCGGCGAAAAAAATGTGAATTTTGAAAATCTATGAAATTTTTAGATCTTTGCAATAAATACGACCGAAACCATTTTTATGCAATACAGTTTGTGCAGCAGAGATTTGTCTCAAATGGATATTTATCTTAACGAAATGTATGATAAATCATTTTGGATTTGAAGTATGTAATTTGAATATCACGCTCATGTTGTACATATATCCGCAAATACTTTGTGTAAGTGAGTGTGTGATTTGTTAATACAAATCAAGCTAGATTAGGATGGCCGGCTAAGGGGGAATTTCTGCTTTAGAATTACGAAACGGAGTTTGTTAGGGAATCTCTTTAAAAAGGCAAGAAGGAATTGATCACATCTAACTGTTGTCCTGTTTTATATATTGGAAGTTTAA
The DNA here is from genome assembly GCA_951828415.1 of Anomoia purmunda. Taxonomy (NCBI): domain Eukaryota; kingdom Metazoa; phylum Arthropoda; class Insecta; order Diptera; family Tephritidae; genus Anomoia; species Anomoia purmunda. Next base: position 85,795,150 of record OX639994.1, read on the forward strand.
AAATAGGTTTTTTTTGTACGTCAAATAGGTTTTTTTTGTGTTTTTTAGCGGGGAGGAAACGTCGACAGCCAACGCCACAAACATTGCCGGTGTTGGGTTTGAATCCGAACTAAACCTAATGGCCATTTGGAAGCACACTCGTAAGGCGCCTTGCCGCTAAATTTGCAGTTTAGCGAATCAAATGGATTTTGCGTGAACTAGAAAACAAAGAGTAAAGTTTTTTCCCTATTTTTTCAGGTTGAGCTACAATTATCTTTAAAAAAACCACACACAAGCAAACAAATTTTTATATATTACACTTTGCACTCCCACTTTTGAAACTGAGGTGAACCTTTCGGATTCATCTCAATTAACGTTTAAAATGTGCTTAACAACTCGTTTAAACTTTGATTCCATTTTTCCATAAGACACCAAATTCGATGTTTGAAATTCCAAAATTTTGTAATTAGTTTAATTATTGATATTTTTGAAATATAGATTTTATGCCCCTAAATAACTTATTAAAAACAAACCTAAAATTTAAAAAGTTTATGAGATATTCAAAAAATAAACTTAAAAATAATAGATATACACAATTGTTGCTTTTTATTTTAAAAAACTAATAATATGGTAAATTATCCTCATCCGAATACCTATGTAATTAATTTAATATTCATTTTAAATTCCTTTCTAAACCAGCGGGAGTATTGGTGCAAAATGCCACACCAAAAAAATTGGTACAAAATCTGCAAAATAAGAAAATATAAAAAAATTTTTGTTTAAAAAAAACACCTTTTTGAAAATTTCAATATCTTTTAAGATCATTTAGAAGTTTTGTATACAAAAATTTTAGCAAAAATAAAAATTATACGACTTTGATTTGTTCGATTTTCAAATTTTAAATTTTTTCTAATGCTTTATATGTTGATATTTTTTCAAACAATGCTTTTTGGTTCTATATAGCGCCTGAAGATAAAGATCAGTTAAAAAGAAATAGTTTTCGATTTTTTCGATTTTGAAGTTTTAAATATTTTTAAATCTTTTTTTTAAGAAAAAAACGGGCGTTTAATATTTCAATATCTTTTTAAAATCCGTTACGAAAATTTTAGAAAAAAAAATTTTTTTCGATTTTGAAATTTCAAAATTTTGTTGTTTTTTATGAATTGATTTTTTTTAAACATACATTTTATGACCCTATTTAGCGCACTTGAAACTAAAGGTCAGTTAGAAGTTTTGCATACAAAAATGTTAGCAAAAAAAAAACAAAAACAAATAGACGACTTTGATTTTTTGATTTTGAAATTTCAAAAGTTTTTATTTTTTTATTTATTGATATTTTCTCAAAAATAGATTTTCTGCCCCCATATTTGAAACGAACTTAAGACTAAAATAGTTATGAGATATTAAAAAAATAAATTTGAGAAATAATAGGAATACATTTCGATTTTTGTTCTTCAAAAATAAATAATGTGATCAATTAATCCATGCCCATTTGGAAAACTAAATTATGTCATTCAATTTTCAATACATTTTGATTTTGGTAGGACCATACAATTTATGTTTGGAATATTTGGGAATACGGCTTATAGCTTATATGAAGGATTGAATGAGCCTATAGGAGTATACATATATTTATAAAATCAACATACCAACACAAATGTTAGTATATTATAAGTAAAATTGATGTTTAAAACCCTATCCTTGGGTAGGTAAGAGCATACGCTCAGACCCTACGTCGGTGTACATATTTATATAATGCGAGTTACACCGTCCATTAGAATCTACTAATTTTTCAGCTACACCACGAATGCCCAGGTACTCTCGTTGCCGCTAACCTCTCACTTTCATTTGAAATAAAACATTTGATTTTATTATATTTCAAAAACTTACATACGCATACCAAACTCACGCACACCAACGCATTTGTGCAGGAATGTTGAGGAATTCTTCCGAAAACTCTTTTATAACTATTCTATTAAATGTTAATGTGAGGCTTCCTTTTACATCCTTCGACCAAACGGTGCACTAATTGGTAAAGCGAAAATAAAACCATAAAAAATTCAACAGATTGCTTGTACTTTGCTGAAATGCTTGACGTGGTCGCATGGACACACATACTCACTGTCACTCACACAGTTACGATTTTTCACAAAAGTATCAATCTCTAAGCGCATTGGCAGTGCAGCAGTGTAAATGTAGCGGCGCAGGATTCCCTTCTCTATGTCGCGGTTGACCAAATTTACCTGCATCTGAAAGTCAGTTTTTATGGTTTCTGAAAATTTTTACGATTGTTGCATAGTTCTTTTTTCTCCTATTTTTTTGTGTCTAATTTTACAAGTTAAACAAATCAAAAAAAAAGAAGGTGAATATAATAAAAAGTGACTTTCTAGCGTGAATTCTTCTATTTTTTTTTTTGTTTTTTTTTTTTTGTGAGATAGCTATGTTGCTGTTTATGGCATTTCGCTTGAAGTCCGGCATGTCCATTTGAATAAAAATTGGAGTTTTTTTCTTGATACCAAGAACTTCGTTGGCATACAATATATGTTTCTAAGCAGGGAAATGCTTTTTTTGTGAAGGTCATTTTGTTTTTAATGTTCGTTGAAATAAAAACGTTAATTCCAGTTGCATTTTGCATATTAGAGCCTGCGTAGAGACATGCAGTATGTATGTACATATATTTGCAGGTAAAATGAGTCTGCTTTGTTTCACTTCTGATTTTTTAGACTGTTTTTAATAAAGTCATTTTTTCATCTTAATTTTTCCATTGGCTTATCCTTTCGCGAGCCATGTGTGTTTAGCTCTTAACGAACGTTGTGGAGGGAGAGTAAGTTAATTATCTCATTAACGTATTTATATGAAGGAAAAATGAAGGACGAAATGTTGGCATTGAAAATAGCTAGAGTCAAAGAGTTGGGACTATAAATATTTTCATCTTTTGTGCTATACTAAATGTACCTGGTGTGCGCTGCTGTGCAAAGCATAGAAACCTTAGGTAAAATATTTTTCGAAGACGGTTAATTTTTTTAACTAATTTTTTATACTTACTTATATACATTGGAAAATTTTAACATATGCCCATATTTTGTTCGTTATCCCGGGAAATATCGATTCTTTTATTTGTTACCCATTTTGTATTCATTGGAAAGATAAGGTCTGTGCCCATATTTTGACCAATGCCAACTGCTTGAGATGTTTAGATATTCTGTTTTAGCGGGTGCCTGGGCGATAACTCTCTATGTAACATGTATTTTCATATGTATTTTGTATGTTTTGTTATATAAAATGTTTTTTTCTAATTAGTACTTTAAATCTGTCAAATTCCGTATTTCCAACATACACAAATAAAATCATCAATCTATTACATGCAATGAGCAAGATCAGTGGAAATAACGTCAATTGACATAACGTGATAGGAAATACTCGTAATATCACTTGATATTCGTATATTTTCAAAAGATAGTTTTTCGTTACGACACTGAATATGGCAAAACGCAGAAACCGGTTTGTGTGCAACCCAAACTTGACAACGGAAACGGATGACGGAAAATCGCCTTAATATACACACATCAACTTTTCACCCTGTCGGAGAAACAGCAGACCAAAACGAAAACACTTTGTTTTTCATTTAATACCTAAAACCGGTATTACTGTAGTCGAAGATATCAGATATAGTACATAAATGTTGGTCCCAATTGGGAATAACAAAGGCGAGTCGCATAGACGTCAAGGTTAATTTTAGTTATTTTTTATTTTTTATTTTTATTTGAAAAATCATAAATAACAGCTGTTTTTTTTATTTTTATTTTATAAATCAAAAATAACAGTTAGTTTTGATTCGTATTTTAAAAGTCATAAATAAAAGTTATATATTATTTTTATTTTATAAATCAAAACAAACAGTCATTGAGACTTTTTAATAATAAAAGTCACTGACTTTTATTTTTTAAGTCATACCTATAAAAGTCAATTTAATTTTTCGAAGAAAATAATATGAATAATGAATAATTTTTTCTTTAAATGTCCTTTATAAGTATGAGTTAAAAGATAAAAGCCAGTGAATGAATAAAAGTCTTCTATAACAGTTATTTTTGATTTATAAAAAACTCATGATTTTTTAAAGTAAAAATAAAAATTGTATATACTAAATGAAATTAAAAAATAACTGTTAAGAAATCGATTGGTATATTGGTGCTTAGTTTTAGAACATTTATATATATCATAGCGAATTTTCCAATGACAGCTTCCAGAAATAACTGTTCTGTTGAAAATCGTTCCAATATGCGTCTTATATTTTGTAGTTGAAAGCAGTCAAAAATAGATATTAAATTTCGTACTTAAAAAAATTTATAATTCTTTCGTACAAAAACAATACAGAAGATGAAGAGCAAAATGTTGTTAATTATTATGAGTAGCAACAAGAATTTTATCACTATTTGAAAATATAATTCTCTTATACGTTGGTTTTATGCAGGTTAAATAAGAAACTTTTTGGAGATTTTTTCATTATTAAGAACGTCTGTTACAAGTGTCATTAGCATGATTAGAATACAAAGGGTAAGCATGTACTTTGCCCAATTTCAAAAATTGTTGGTCACAAGCATCTGCGCGAAATTTTATTTTGATCAATTAATTTCTGCGGCTTTCAAAGAGATTTTTCTTTTTCCAACATTTGGACGGAAAATGGAAACTATACGTAGTTTAAATGTAAAAATTTTGGGACAACAAAACATGTAACTTAATAATTTTTGTAAATATGAAAATTAGTTAGGCTTCATAAAATTTATGCGAAATAAAGATTATTTTTGAGTTATGACAATTTAGCATTAAACGATCGATATGCATAAGATTCCCCATCCACATGCCTACGTATGTACATATGTACATATGTATGTGTGTATGCCCTTACACATACCAATGTACTATATGCATGAGATGAGAATTTATAAGGTAGCGGTGTACCCAATCAATAGCAATAAAACGCAAAGTGTAATCAGAAATTCATAAAATAGAAAATTAAAAAAAAACCACACAAATAAAAAAAGGAACGAACAAATACGAGTTATAATCATAAGTTCGCCTTGTGGATTGGAAAAAATTTAATATGCCAACCAATGAAAAACTCAGTGCACTACAAATGGGGAGTTGAATCGAAACTAATGCATATTATTTGTTTACCTACTTGCTCAAACTCTTCATACACCGTTATGCAAGTTTACATGTATGCACATATGTATGTAGATGTATAGGTATGTGTACGTATATATGTACGTATTTATGTATGTATTTACATTTGTGTCAAATATGATGGTATGATGTACAAATGTAAGTGTGTAGGGATGTAGTAGGCAAACTTACATGGAATAAACTAAATGTACATAGATTTGTTGGTAACTATGCGCATAAAAATATGTCAGTATATAAGCCCTGATAGGAATGCATACAGTTATGCACAAAAATACTATGTACATTAGAGTGTTTCAAAAGTGTTCAAGTTTGAATAGTTTTCCGGTTTTATTTCTGAATATGTTTTCTTTTGTCATAAAATAAATCCTACACCTTTATTAGTTTTAGTTCAGAAAGTTGCAATTCAAATTCAGAAAGTTGCAATTCAAATTCAGAAAGTTACAATTCAATTTCAGAATTTCCATTTCAAATTCAGAAAATTACAATTAAAATTCAGAATTTCCAATTAAAGTTCAGAAACTTACAATCGAAATTCAGAAATTCAATTTTAAATTCAGAAAGTCCCAATTCAAATTCAGAAAGCTACAATTCAAATTCAGAATTTCCATTTCAAATTCAGAAAATTCCATTTCAAATTCAGAATTTCCATTTCAAATTCAAAAACTGAGAAAGGTGTAGAGAACACTACCGCCCAAAGGTACTGGCCCACTGCTGGCCTGATTTGCTCGCCTTGCTGACTTTGGTGTGATTGACTTTACTTTGAAAGTTTCGATGACCAAATTGTAGCTTTAAATGCCATCAATGCAACCAGCTGTGAGTCTGTAAAAACCAAGTCTGTTCGTTTCTATCTACCAGCCAGCAAAATTTAACATAAATTGTATAAATAAAAGTTTCAAACTTTTTACGAAATTCACAATACTACAACAAATCTCGAAATAATTCTATAAAATTTTCATACTTTTTAATCAGAATTTTGAGTATGCAGTTTTATAGTTATTTAATTTACTATTATATAGAGCAAGTTTCTAGTGGCTGAAGATTTACTTAGATTTTTGATAATTTTTTTTTTTTTTTGGCTGACGGTGTTTGCTATTTTCCCAATATATTGATTTTTCAAGCACTGATTAAATGGACCGAAGAAATTTTTTCCTTATTTGATGAAGTAATTGTTTCTTTAAAATGCGATATTATATCCCGATTGAGTAAAGCTTTCTTCAAAATGATTAAAAACCTATATAAAATGATATCTACTTTCTTCAAAAGCAGTAAATATTTCTTTGTCGAATTCATTCTCATTTTTCATATTATTTTTGGTCTTATATTAGAAATGTGTGCAATTTGCTTGAGCTCGAGTTCAGTTTTTTATTAAGGATTATTATGAAAAAAACAACAATTTTTCAAAGTGGTAGGAGAGATAGCTGCTATTACAGAGATCACCACGTTTCTCTTTCTTTTGATAGCTATTTTTCTTCAATCCAGATAACTTATTTTTTGAGTGTAGGTTAATTTGAAATGTGACCCTGTGCGACGCGGTTAAGGCACTCTCAATCGGGACCAAAACTTGTATGCCATTTATTTGACCATAGTATTACTGATTGAGGGGGAGAGGCTGAAAAAAATATTCATTTGATTTTAAGGACCCCCGTTAAAGATGCGCATTTGGTTTTGTATATATGCAGATACCTTCTCAATTTTATTACAAAATCGTTTATCCGATCTCGAGAAAACTAACAAATAAGAATTTGGTAGGATTTTTAAATATTGTATGTAAATGTGAACCGATTTCGCGCATATTCAAACTATATAATGCATAGATAAAATCTTAAAAATGCAAATTTTTTTGATTTCAATACTCCACCGCCTCCAAATGAAATATGTCAATCATAAAATAACATAAAAAATTGGAGTTATAGCCAAGAACCGTAAAGGTTATAACTTTTATTAGAAAAATAAATTGGTTATCTTCTTTCTTCGGTTTTATTTTTGCTTAAGAAATAATCGTTATTTCTTGAGTTGAATGTTTTGCTTAAAAGTGAACGTTATTCCTTGATTTTTTCATGAAATAACGATAATATCTTAAGCAAAAAATTAAACTCAAGAAACAATGATTATTTTATGAGCATTCAATAAAACTGAAGAATTAAGATTAAACTTCATTTTTATTTTACATAAAATATAAATTAAATGTATAATGTAAATGCATGATTTTTTGAGTTGTAAATAAAATTTAATAAATAAAATTTAACACCAGCTAAATTGTAAATTTTGATACTTTTTACCAAACTCTTGATTTTCTATGACCGCCTTTAAAATCAAAGTCAGCCTTCCCAACAAAAATTATTCAAAAATTTCCACACATTTGTGAGGCAGCCTAATGTAAATATTACATACTAATATATTTTACATACTCATGCACGTCCACGTACGAACATTTATGTATGTGCACATATTTACATATTTACAAATGAAAATGTACATATGTATCTATATAAATATTAGGGACAATTTTCACAATGTAAAATATACCTACCGATTTATGCTCTTATGAAGGTATGTAAATACGTGACAGTGTGTGAGTGTGAGTGTGTTCACATGCATATAAATAGGCATGTGTATGTAAATGTAAAATTCAGCCCCAATATGTAGCACCTTCGCCACCCCAACCGCCAGCCGCTAGCCGCCTACCGCCAACAGCCCAGCATCACCCATCACCCAACAACTACCAGCCCAACAGTTGCAGCAGCAGAAGCAGCAGCAGCAGCAGCGGCAACAGCAACATTATGTTTGAATGTACCAACAACAATACCAGCAACACTCCCCATTGCTCCAAACAGCAAACCGAACCAGCCGACAATATTCAAGTGCAAGCGCACATGGCGAATGGCGTTGGCGAGCGCTGCTTTTGATTCTTTGTTCTCTGCTCAGCCTCAGCAAATAAAATCACAAAATTTAAATTTTAAGCCACACCCACTGTGTCAGAGTTAGTAGCAGCCGCACAAAGCGCAATCCAATGGGTATAGTAAAATTTTAAAATGTATAAAATGTTGTTGGCGCGTGCTTTACAATCTCATTTGCCACACGAAGAATATCAAAAGCACACACACAAGCAAATATCTAAGTATGGATATGTACAGGCACACCATACATGCACGCAAACAACAAAAGCAAGCACAACTTCGGCTTTAAATTGCGCTGAGATATTTTGCTCTCAGTTGCTCGACAGTGTCATGAGGGTTCTGCTCGCGAGCGCACAACCATTCGAGTGCACCGCCATGCCAGAAGCCAGAATCACTCAAACTCACACACACACCCAAACTCGCCCGCAAATGCAATGGCGCTCCGTTGCTCTTGGCGCTCAAGGTATTGCGGTATTTCCGCTCAACTGCATTGGCGGATGTGTGGAAACTGTTTGCATCTATCCATCCACACATGCTGGAGGGGAGCTAAGTGAGGAGAATAGTAAAAATCTGATTGGAGTGAGTGGGAATAGAGAGAGATTAGAAAATTTTTGAAAGAAAAATTAAAGGAATTAGTTTGAAAACTAATTATTTTTAAATTGTGATAAATTGCTAAAAAATGTTTTTTATTTTATTTCCGTAGTGCGAGCCCCTAACTCTTTTTGTTTACGTGTTTGCTCTTCGAGGCGCTCATTTGCCTGCCAGCTTTTGTGCCAACGTGCGCGCTCCCATTCACACTCGTTCGCTCATTCAGCTGTGGAGCATTTCAAATGCAAACTTCTTCAGTTGGGGTTTCATTGCTAAACCAGTTAAACGCGTTGTGTGCTGTAAACGCATCGGTGCTGCGGTAAAACGTCAAACCTTAGCCAAAGAGCCCCCAGTTAGCCAGCTATTCGTTTGCGTATACACTGGTTGTGAGCGAAATTCGTTCGTTGTTTTGTTTTTGTTTCGGTTTCGATTTTTGTGGACTTCATCCCCGAAAATTACATACACATTTCACACGCACATATCACACACGTACATACGCTTGACTGCCTCCCCTTGTGTGGTTGAAATTTTGAAAGAAAATAAAGAAATTCAATGAAGAAATAAGAAAAAAAAGAGTGAAATCGCAATGAAATGTAGTATACGAGTTTTAGGGTAGAAATGAGAATTTCGGCAACTCGACAGACTCGAAAAGTGTTCAATCAAATAGAAGGAAAAAATGCAAATGTGATGGCAAACATACATGAATTTTTCTAAGCGCCCCTACTTGTGCACTGCAGTCCGTTAGCAGACAAGCAATATAAAGTTTATGAAAACCACAACAAGAAGATTCGGTCAAAACAGTTGCAATTCGAACACGCTTGGCATCAGAACTGCGTCTAGTTAACGCGCTGCTAGTGTGAATAACGAAGTTTGCTAGAAAAAGTAAAATAAAAATAATATAATTGAAATAATACAAATTTTAATATTAAAAGTAAAACAAAAAATAATTTAAAAACACCTGAGTGCGCGTAGCGGAACAGGAACTGCGCCGGCACTGCTGGCACGCTGTCGCCCAACCGAACCGAGTTCCGCGTTTACAAATACAAACTCACGAGACAAACTCCTGCGTTTTGTTGTAACAGTTCGCCAGTAAGACATCTATAGTGATTACAACAACATATCTACAATATGAAATTGATTACATTCTAAACGACTAAAATTTTTGAGTACTAATACCGTCCACAACACATTTGCACAAACAAACATACACACTTTCGTATCCACACATGTAGCTATGATTGTACCTAGCAAAGAAGATAGAAAAAAAAAATATATAAAAAAATACTCCAACAACAGAGCATAATCATTAGTAAACATTATCGTATCGAGCAGCGAGACAGCCCAGCGGTTTTGAGGTGTTTTGTGGGCATACATCTTATCGGCATTTTAGTTTTCTGCGAAACATAAACGTGTCCAGGTCAGACGCTCATCAATGAGCGCGCTAGCATTAGAATTTTTCAAATCATAGATATACGCGTCGATAAGTGGAGCATAGAAACTACCTAAGTGGGGAGTAGAAAATTGCGAGTGTTTGAACTAGAACTGCCAGCAAATAAATGCCATGAGATGACATGAAAAAGAAAAATAAAAATAATAAAAAATAAGAAATAAAAAAAAATAACTACAAAAACTCGAACTTCAAATTTTCGTGACAACAAGTGCAACAACAATTGACACAAATCAAACAAATTGTATTTGAATTATTTGAGCTCACGAACATTAATTGCGAAAGCAAGCGTATTTTGTGGTGTATCCAAAATTGTGAAAATGGTTATGTCGGAGCTACGTTGGAGCACAGGACCTAAAGACAATAATAATTCGTTGAAACATGATTTGTTGAAAACACCGACAAGTGGGCATATTATGCAGAATAGATGTAAGTACACACATACATATGTACATGCTAGAAATTTAAACTACGTTCACATTACAGCGTAAATTAATTAATTTCATGTAAATAAAGGATTTTACAAAAATTAAGTGTGTTCATGTGTGAGTTAATTTCACAAAAATTGTGGCAGGATTCGAGATTTTTTTTTTTAACATTTAGCATTTTTGTTTATTTTTGTTATTTATTACAACTTTCACGCCCAGATTTATACATATCTCTGCATATAACGTTACTATCGTTTTGCAGTTGTACAATAACATTTTTGCAATTTTCTTTTAAATACTATTTTCTGTTTATTATATCCACCGGAAGTTCATTAAATCTTTTTAATTATTCATAAAACAAATTTTGTGGCTTTCTTGACGTGGTTAAGAGGTGCAGTGTAAAATTATTTCAATCTCTATGATCAATTACACTTCCTAATATCTATACTATAAAAAAATTGTAGATTAGTCGTGTCGGTACATCGAAGACTTGCTTCAAACAATGACTGCTGGAATGTAATAAAATAAGTTTGGCCCATTTGTAGAATATTCATCGGTCTGTTTAAGTGGCTTGCTTATCTAGGAAACTTCTGATAGCACCTTCCAACTGGTGCCTGGACCAGTACCATCGGAAATAATATAGCAAATATTTTATAAAAATTTAAAATGAGAAAAACACAATTTTTCTTAAAAATGTCTTAATATCATTTTTGAATACAATTTTAATTTTTTCAACGGTATCAACGTATGGCGGCCTTTATTTTCGTTGTTGATTGTTTTTGTTTAAGAATACACAGAGCGAAAATACCACTTAAAATGCTTTATTAATTAGAACAAAATTTAGAGGATGTCTCTATGATTTTTTTCCAATATAAGCTCTTCTTATTTCGACTAGATACGTCTTTTAAATAAAATCAAAAGGATAATTTGAAAAACTAAGATGAAAACCTCTTCAATAAAATTAAGAAGGAAAACTTAGTTTTAAATATAATCTCCTCTTAATTGTAATAAGCCGATGATCTTATCAATTTGAAATTATGTTACCTAAAGCTTTTAAGTAGAATAGATAATTATAATAACTTAGCATTAATGTAGTAACTTTTTATAAGATATTTATTTTTCAAAACGTTTATTGAAAACATATTTTACTTGTGGAATTTTTCAAACTTTATTTATTGAAAACTTCTGGAACAATAAATAGGTAAATCAAAAATTTTCATTTTGAAGTCATAAAAACTCAAAGAACAAAATTCATAATATTTAATTAAAAACAATAAAAGTAGATTATTCACAAAGTACCTACATATGTATGCAAATTAAGACGTTAAAAGCAAAATTTGAATCAAAACGGGACCTTTAAAAAAAAAAGGTTTCCCTTATTACTAAATAATAAGATTCTATAAAAAAAGAGAGAATCTCCTTATTAGTTTAGTTCACATGATTTTTAACACAAAAACCACGAGTTGCAAGAAATTATATTCTTGTTTTCGGCCATTTTCCTTCTCAAGAAATTTTAGAAGAAATTCAAGATAAAATTAAGAAGATTTTCTAGCAAACATTTCGTCAATATTGCCCCTCTCGCTCTCCTTAGCCACCAAGCTTATTTTTTTTTTAGACGTCAATATCTTTAATTATCGATGAACCATTTAGCTCTGTGTAACAGCGCACCCCTAGTATAGCGAATTAAAAATATGTGGAAATCATTACAAAATAAAAAAATAATCCGGACGGCAATTCATTTAACATTACACTTGTCGTCTTTTATATAATCATTATAGGCTTATTTCGGGTTTTTGGGGAACTCAAAAAAAAAATTTTGATGAACATAGCTATCAAAATAAATATTTCCTACCGTTGGAGAAAACAGATTTAATTTTATAAAGGTTTTTATTAATTTTGAAGAAACCTTATCGCTATTGAGAGAATATATTGTGAGTCGGATAAAAAATTACAACATTTGAAGCAGTTAATGTTAAGTAGTGGTGGAAATAAGATCCCACAATTGTTCTGTAAACTGGAATTTGTGATTTTTCAATACAAATTTACATGATATATGTAAAAACCTATTTTTCTTCTGCATCCTCTGTTTCAAAGAGTTTATATGACCTTCGTATTTAAAATTTATTATCAATATTTATTCCAAAATAGTTAAGTTCTGATACTTCTTTAAGTTCCCTTAAAAATTGCTAACGGGTGTTTTATTTAAAATCGTAAATTTGGTCTTATCTTTAATTTATCTTTAATTTGTTTTAACATATCCATAAATATACATATATAGTCTAAATCAGATCGCATTTTTTGTATATCTACGTTTAACTTTTTGAAGTTGAAAAATTTAGCATTATCTTTAAAAACTAATCACCAAATGTACTTTGTGTGAATGAATTAAAAAAAAACAAACGCAAATTGGATTTTCAGCAATGCGAGCTACATATGACACATTATGCAGGTATACAGTTGTTTTATTTATTTTAATAATTTTTTTAAAATATTTTTTTTAATAATATTTTTTTATAAAATTTAATTTAAATGTTTTTTTTTGTGATTTTGAATTTCTCCCTTCCTTTTCATTTCATCTTACCTTTAATTTTAACAGATACTAAAATATCCACATTGCATTTATTTTTTTAATTAGATTTTTGACATCATAGAAAGTATTCAAATTTGTTTGTCCGAAATATATATGTAACCGTGTTTACATCTTTATACATTGACATTGTCACACAATTTTAATTAAACTCTTAAAAAACTGTTTCTTACTGTCAGGCCGGTAGCTACAAGGTTGTGGTCATTGTGGTAATATCTTATTTTTGTTTTAAGATGAGGATTGCCCAATAAAAAGTATATATACATCTATTGCAAAAGTACAATTATTAAAACAATTTTATTATTGAGCAAACAAGATTTACTTTACCTACGCACAAGGCAAATTCATACAAGGGAGTAGCAGTAGTCAGAAATAAAAAAATACACGTATTTTGTTTTTGCTATTTCTATTTCGAGTGCCAAACCATTTTAAAAAAAATTATATCGCATTCCACTGAGAACTATCAGAATATAAATAAATAATTGAAATGTGACATTTTAAGTCGTGACATGGAAAAACAAACAAATCATCTGTTCTAGTAACGCCACCTTATATGAATTCACCTTACCAACCCATGTTGGTTATGGAAAAATAACGTTTTTCAATTACACTGGAATAGTCGGTTTTGCACCTGAACAACCAAAGAGTGTTCCTAGTGCAAGTCTCGATGGTTTCTAATCCGCAGTCCGAGAGATCAGTGGATTTTTGCAATTTTCCACCATACATAACCATTTTATTCAATATTAAATCAAAATTCAGAAATGAAGTACGGTAAAACTTTTTTCCTTTTCTGTGTGTATTAAATGTTGCGTAAAGTTTCGATCAGCCATCAGTTTTCTTCCAATTTCAACAAAAACCCCTTCTTTTGTTTTGAGGTAAAAGAAATCTTGGGAAACGCGCGAGTTAAGTATTGGAAAGCGGTCCGTTAACATTCAACATTTTCAAATCCTGACCGAATTTGTAATACTGTGGTATTATCGATAATATTAAGAGACGACACTGTTTGTTTTTGATTTGGTTCTTGATCTGGATAAATTATGTAACTAAATTAATGAGAATTTATTTAATTTCAAAATAATTTGTTTATAAATGAAGAATAAGTTAAATAAAGAATTTGGTATTATTCTTTGAAGTATCTTGAAGAGAAATAGCGCCGATTAAAAATTTTAATTTTCAAAGATTCTATACTAGACATTTATTTTCCCCAATATAAAATGGATGAGAAATTTTGAGCGGTTTGAGCGACCTCTAAATATTTTTCCATTTCAAATTAAAGGATAAAGTTGGGGTCCATATACCATAGAACAATCCCAGGGGTGAGAGAATTAAAATACCGTCTTTGCTTCAACTTTACGACATTTTGTGATTCCCAGACATTTTGGTTATTGCTGCATATTTAACTAAATTGTTAGTATTCTTAGATAATTTATCTTTTCAGCAGAAATGTTATATATACATAAATATTTATAAACATTCAAACATATAAGCAGATTTTTATATTATCATTACAGTTTCAAAAGCTGTACATACTATATATTTTTGTTTGATATGTGTTATTTGACAATTTCACGCAATTGTTGATTTTCGATCATTAATTCTGTTGTGAAACGGAAAAAGTACTTAAGTAACCATATGAAACAATAAAGATACGATCACTCTAAAGGAAAACCCCTAAAATGTATGCGATTTCTTTGTGGGCCGGCCAAACTTTCTGCTTATCTCTTCTTTTTTTTTACAAAGTCTCATTCTTTATGTTTAATAAATTTTTAAGTAGGTTTTATTTTCAAAATTTAAACGTATTTACAAAACAAAAAAATAAAGATTATACCAAGCTACATCTAATAGATGGCAGCAGAAGAGTAGCAATTTTTTGTTTTTAATGTTACTACAATCAGTTCTACCACATAAAAATTTCAAATTAACTAAAAAGTGTGGTATTAAATACATTTCTGCTACAATTGGATATATCTACAATCCTGTACAATTTATATTTACGTATCTTCGGCCAAGGACTGCCACTTCAGTCTTGATGTTGTAACACAAATAGGCGGGCGTACAGTTTTACGCCGACTCCCAACGGCTGATAAATTTTGTTAGATGGTTTTTTATGGTCGAAATAAACTGGAAGGTTAGTCAGGTTGCATGCCGATGGGCGACCGCGATTAGAAAAAAAACTTTATATTCTTTCGGATGAAGCGCGCACGCGCTACACACTCCGCTACGGCGTTCGCCTAAATCAAATTATTTAACTGAGGATTTTTGAAAAAAGTGGAAAACCCATGTGCTATGTATATCTGAAGCACTTCGTTACTATTTGCATGCTCAAAATTCACAGCAGTTATTTTTGTGTATCATTTAGTCTCGTCGGCCAAAAAAAAATTACTTTGAAAATCACTACAACTAAACAGTCAACTTCAACAGAATGTAAAATAACATAAAATGAGATCGAATATACAACATTCCCCTAATATGAAGCACAAATAAAATCACCTTGGTTTGTTGCTGAAGCATTGAGAAAAAGTTTTTTATTTTGAAAAATCATGATTTCGTTTTCCCCTTTTTTGTTTGAAAACTGTAAATGTGCAAGCGTGGCAATAATCGTTATTTTAATTTAGGAAGATTTCGTTTAAAACGAAATTCAAATATATTAATCTTCTTTATTTCAATATATAAATAAATTTAATATATCATTAATTCATTTAAAAGCTTCCATTAAATTCGATCGTTATTTTTACATTTTTATTTTTTCGATCGAAGATAATCGTTATTCTTGGATTTTTCCGATCACATTCGATCTATATTTGCAGATCTATATTTTTTTTAAATATATAACATAAAACGTATTGTTGTCATCTATCATTTGTTTGTGTTTATTATGATCGATTAATTTGAGATTCAATTATAACGAGCAAATCAGAAAAATTAAAATCCACTAATAACGGTTACTTTTTTATCGAAAAATTAAATTTAAAAAGGTATCGGTCAAATTTCAACAAAAAATGTGAAAAATAACGATTGAAAAAATAAAAATCTCAAAATATGGATTAAGTTCGATTGAAAAAGTTATACTACATGTATACGCTTCATGGATTAAATCATGCTTTTTTTTAATAAAAAATAATAACCGATACGAGCCCTAGGAGATAGAGATTTAATTAGGAGGCAAAGACACAGAAAAATTAGTTTTGGCCTGAGATGTTTCCAATTAACTGAAGCTATAAAGAAGTTTAAAGGCTTATATCATAATTTTATAAAAATACTTGATACATGATCTTTCACAAATCACATACTGAAACCAAAACTTGTCGCTCAATTATTTTATATTTGATAAATGCTTGTTCACATAAAATAGTTTTTTATAATTTATGTATATCATTCTAGTAACTACCCTATCGGAAATTGAAGTACTCTATAACCAATTCGAAAAGTACTTTTTCACTTTCTACAAGTGGTGTAAACTCCTTTTTTTCCATGTAGCTTTACTGAGAGTCATTTGGAAAAATTTGACCTGAAGATTTTATGGGTCAAAATCATGAAGGTGGAGAATTACAGTTGGAAACAGTTTTCTGAGTAAAATTCCAGCAAATTTACAATATCATCTCATTTGCCTATTAATACAATTAATAGTCAACGACTCATGTAATCATTTTAGGTAAATACATTCTTATATTAATTTTATTCCTTTCAAAATATCTGAAAAATCATTTCGGGAACGCTTCCATAATTCATAAAGGGAAATTTAATTGGGCAAAAAATATGTTAAAATGGATTGATTTTAAGTAACTAAATTCGCAACATTTGTTGCATATAGTCAAGCCTTTTGAAATTAATTCATTCTACTGAATACATCGAAAACTTCGTTTTTTGGGTTTAACTAAAAAGTTGACCGTAAAAAATGCGTTATTTCGTCTACACGGTTTTCACTAAACGTGTCAGTTGCCACTGATGGCGGTATTTTCAAACTGTGTTTTGAAAAAATTATTGGCGTATATTTGTTTGACTTAATAAATAACGCAGACCGACAAAATTCGAACAAACTTCAGAACCAGAAACCAAGGTTTTCGGATCAGCGAAAACCGTGTTTTTTGCTTATATTTGAGGTTACTGTTATGGTAAAACTACTGCCAGCATCTTAAAGTACAAGCCATCCCCTTTCATGTCGGTATAAACACATTATTAAATAATAAAATTTTCAGCCTTAATGAAACCTTCGAATTTCTACAGTTCTAATCTCTTACCACTGTTGCTTACGACTCTCGGCCGAACCCAGAGTCCAAATTTCAATATCGGATATCTTAAAAAAAAAATTTTTGAGCCCAATAAAGCGCATTTGAAAGAGCAAGATAAAATTCAGAGACCGAATTAAGTCAGTTTTAATTGCAAATCTGTATAGTATAGTACATCAATTCTTCATAATTTCGAGAACAGTGTTTTTCGCCAACTTATACAAACCCTATAAATTTAAGCCGTATAAATTGAATTAAACTACATTTCGAATATATCTGGTATTATATTTTGAAGTTTCAGAAACGTTCCCGAAATGAGTTTCTCTAGTTCATCATACCTTAATTTTTGCCATAACCCCAAAAATATGTCATGTATGTATTAATAATAAGTTCTGAAGCAATGAAATTCTCAACCTACATGGTTTTGACCCTTACACGCCCTAAAGTACAGGAAAAAAGGGAGTTTAACACTTTTGGGTTAAAATATCTCAAAAAGGTTACGTTCTGAATCAAAATTCGGATTCAGCGCTTTGAAAACATTCGGAAAACTTTGGTCTGGCTTTTGGTTCTAACAATTACTCAAATTATTAGCGGCCCTTGCAATTGAAAAACTGAACAATAATATTTATTTTAAAAGCAGTTGATTTCCAAAATAGGTTTTGTTTTGAGATTTTTTCCGACAGGGTACACACGTATGTACATATGTCTATATATAAGGTATTAAATATTTGAACGCCTTACATATTATCGGCAAAAACGCACACACCAATATTCGCACTTCATGTCAACACCCACTTTGTTTCGCGATTTAGGAGCCATAAATACACACACACACACACACACATACATACAAACTTACTTGCTGTGTATCTTCTAACGTTTCATTGCTTAGCTTAACGCTAGTGTTAGAGAACAGTTAGACTTTGCTTAGACAGGTAACATGCCAATTAATCAGAGCAATTGACAATTCTCTTCCGTTACTTGTTGGCTGTTATTAATAATAGCTACCGCCGCGCCGAAACTGACAACCACTAACTAAAGTAAGCAAAAAAAACAAAAACAAACACAAACAAATTTCAGAGCGAAGCCTTGTTGTTAGTGTACATAAATATTTATGTACATACATACATACTATGTTCGAATTTAAAATATTTATTGACATTTTTGCGCAATTTTATTACGATTATAACGGTTAGTCATTTGTCAATTTCGACAATCATACCTACGACATTCGTACTGTTGCTGTTACTACACTCACCAGAATACGCAGTTATATGTACCTCTCCGCCTTCATTCCTCCCCTTCCACCCATTATCAATAATTTCCTTGCGCTCAAACATTGGGCCAATCATTTTTTATTAATAATCGCTGAACAATTTAAATGAAATCTTGAATTCTTATCGACTATTGCAAATGAATTTATTTTCGTTTACCTCTGGGTGTATTTAACTTCTATTAATTTACTTACCAATCATTTAACGGGAAGTACTAAGTAGGTGCGATAGTATGTAATCTTTCCGTGTTTGACTTTTATTTGCTTTTGTTTTTTTTTCGTTCATTAGCGTGCGTGTGTGTGTGTGTGATCTAATTTTTCATTTAGCTTGTGATTTACACGCACGTTATTGATGCAACAGGTGATACGTTTTATTAGCTTAAAATTCATTTTATTTCTTTGTATATTTATGACAACTATTTTGATTTTCTGTTAGATTGGAGCAGTCAGATAGGTCACCGGTTTGATATCGGCATGACAACGGTAAACAAAAGTATTATTATTTTAGAATTGATTATATACATTTATTTTATTTATATGAAGTATTTCATTGTAAAAAGTTAAATATTCTTTAGTAGAGTTTAGATAGCCTTCCAAAAGCTACTATATCAAAAGAGGGGAATTTAGTAGAATCTCTAAATTCAAACACTTCGCGCCGCACATGAAGATAACCACATGTGCTTATGTATGTGTGTATGTTTAGTATGGAAATCGTTTCCTTCGTGGACTAACTGAAGTGTACGTTTAATGCAAAAAAAAACAAAAAATATCAGCATAGACTGGTCTTCTACTCGTACATATTTTAAGGTATACTTTTGTAGCCGCTAGTCTTGAGAACAACTCTGCCGATATTCATACAATTTTCAATATAAGTGTGTGTTGGTAATTGCCAAGTTAAAAAAATGTTTTCTATTAAAGAAGATACTACAGATTCGAAAACTATTTGATTCGTTTAAAATTTTGTACACAGAAGCTACATGCCAATTTTTAATTAGGAGAGATAAACGAAAAGTGGAGGATAAGATGAGGAAACCCAAATTATTTCCCATCGCATCAATGTCGGTCCTGTTTAATTTCTTTTGAAGTCGTTGGCAAAAATTAAACTTTATTCAATAGCAAATGACTCTAAACCATTTACAAGAAAAATACCAGTTAATACCCTAATGAAAAGCCACTCTGTAGTTTTGGATATTAGTGAGTTCAAACAGGCAAATAAACAAATAAAAATTCTAAAAATGAAGCAAAGTATTTTCTTATGGTCCCTCCATTACCTTCGGCCATTTTTTTAAAGAAATTTTCAATGTATCGAAACGACTGTTCGAAAGTTTTATTATAGTGTATTAGGATAATACTTTATAATAAAATTGAAAACTTTATACAATGACGGCTCCAAAATAGAAAATGGGACTGGAGCTGGTTGTCATCTGGATGGGGATTTCAGATGCTTTTTTGCCTTAGGAACAGTTTACAACAGTTTACCAATCCGAGATATTTGCTATTCTTCAGGTAGCGGACTGGATAATTGGGGAAAGCTGGCTTGGATACCAAATCAGAGTCTGCAATGACAGCCAAGCTGCACTAAAGGCCTTGGACACTGCTCGCACCTCTTCAAAAATTGTAGAAGAAATTAAGTTAGGGCTTAATTCTGTTAGAAAATGGAATAAGCTTGGTCTCATTTGGGTGCCGGGACACAGCGGTGCTCAAGGTAATGAACTGGCTGGCGAATTGGCTAATTCACTCATTGGACGGCATCCAATTATAGGGCCAAGCTAAGGCAAGGACGTTTAGGTGCATCAGGGATTTCCTGCATAAGACGCATGAGCACCGTTGGTGTACCACCGACACCTGCGAAACAACCAAGTGCTTCCTGAAAAGACCGGACAGGGCAGTTGCGAAATTCCTTCTTACACAGAGAAGGAAGAAATCGCGAGCCCTGGTTGGGTTGCTTACAGGACACAATCCATGAGGCCACCATAGGCATCATCGACGACCCGATGTGCACATCTTGACTGGAGGATGAGAATAGCACAGAGCTTTTGCTAAGCTGAGATGGAGTATGTTTGGGTCAGATGTATTGTGAATGGAAAATGATCATTCTCTATTCCTCGGCAAGTTTCGCTGATTCATAAAATACTATGGAAGATTTGTCAAGGATAAATGAAGTCCCATTCCAACCTTTTCTCACCTTTTTCCTTATCCTTTTTCCCTATCCCTTATTCCTTTCATCCCTCCCAGACTTTGAGCTCAATAGGCAACTATGCGTGAGTCCTTGGAAACCCGATTTCGGATTTTCGGCATGCTCAATTCCATTCCATTCCATAAAAGCAAAACTGGCAAAAAGGCAGTAGTTTAGTAGCTACTTAAACAATGCCGCGCGCTAATATTTAACTATGTCCATATCTATGTATAAGTATATGTGTAGATGTACATAAATACGAATATATTTTTTTGACACTAAAGTAGCCATAAATTGCCAACATTGTTAGTCATTTGCGCTTCGAAAGCGAAACATTAATATTTTAACGGGTATTGAAGAACAATTCAAAGTGCTCGTAAAAATGCAAAATACTACTACTATTTACATACATAGTTGCATATTTAAATAGCTTTTTGGATGAATCACGGCGATATTTTTTTATGTTGGTTCGCTAACTGTGGCGGCCAAACCCACAAATGTCCTGGGGACCAATGCGTTGCATGATTATTATTTGTAGCGAAATGCAGCAAGGATATGAATAATAGTAGAAAATGTATGGAGAGTATGCACATACATATTTATTGAAATACAAATGTAGTTTTTCTTTGTGTCAGAAAATTTCTTTCGGAAATTCAAAAACTTGTATGCAGTTCTTAGATTGCATAGTTGCATAGTTGGTCTAAATAAGCTTCCAATTGTCTAATGCCATTTAGATGATTTGGTTCTATAAATAGTATTTAAAAAATATTTTCTTGAACTTAATTATATTTAATGCCAAAGGTGATATTAAGCGGCATATTCTAAAACGACATTTTCTATTAAAAAGGTAGGTATATATCCTTATAGTAGTAAATTAAAGCAAAATTCTTATTTTTGGTTGCACTTTCTCAAGTCCAAACAATATCCTGTACTAAAAATCTTTTAAGACAATTTTCAACGGAATCGCATAAAAAATTTATTGCTTAAACTTTCATTAGAAATTTGAAATAAAATGATTGTTATAAAAATATTTCTAATTCTTGATTTTCTTCGCCCTTTTCAGATATCAGTCGGCTGACTCGATCGCCCTCGCCTCTGCAATATGCTGGTAAGTTTTTGTCTATAAACCTAATGAGAATTTAAGAGTTTATAAAACTTGCTGACTTTACTAAATCACCAATTAATATTTGCGTTGTTTTTGTTGTATAATTGCGGGAGTTAAAATATTTGCTTCTATTTTGCCTCACAAAATAAATTTAGTAAAAAATTGGTTCATTAAAAATGCTGCAGATATATTATGTAACTAAAATCGCAACATGTAAGCAATTTTTGTATATCTCTGGTTTAAAAAAATATTAAAAGCTTAATTTTTCGCTGCGCAATATTTCCAACTGCATATTTTTGTGTATAATTTACTTTTTTTTAAATAACTTGAGGTTGTGGTTTATGAAAAAATCTATAATTTACGTTGCGTTACCATTTGAGTAATCGTCTTACCGACTTCGGGAGTATCTTTGGTGGTGCATTTAGCTTCCAGTGGTGTAGTCGGGCGATATAGCCTATGCGAGAATTATAGAGGTGCATATATTTTTGTTGTTGTAAATCATAAATCAGTCCTCATAACTGGTTGGTTGACAGTCCTTGGCCAGAGATAAACCCAGACCGTTCCAATATCGCCGAATCGAGTCTCGTGGGAACGAGCTTTTTTTCTCTGATCAGTAACATTTCGACAGGGTATATCAGAAACATAACAACTGTTAGTCTTATCGCAAAAACGTTGGTCCGTAACTATTTTTTATTTGATGTAAGTACATACTGGAATGATTTTCCGTTATTCCTTGTCAAGTTTGGTTTGGAGATAAACGAACGGTATCGGACCCTTAAAAGGGATAGCAAGATAACCTATGCGGAATCCATTGTTTAACTTTGTTTTTGTAATTTTGCGAGTAAAATGTCAAAACCTGAATTCCCCGAGTGGTGCTCATTTGTTTTGCCTATGTATTGGGGAAGAAGAACAAGCATTCAGGTCATATGATCAGGTTACATGAACTCACCTTGGTTTGTCCGATAACTGTTATGCAGGAGAAATATTCACCCCTATGCTGAAATCCGAATTTTCGTAGTTTACGAATTCGTAGCTCCGTTCCGAACAATTCGAAAATGGTATGCTGAAATCCGTTCGTAACTCACGGCCGCGTTGCCAACTAAAATTATTAAATTCGAAGTTCTTAATCAGCTGTTTTGACAGAAATAAACAAAGTGAAATAAACAAAGTGAAGAGTGAAATTTGAGACCAGCGATTATTAGTTATTTGTAAGCAAGTTTTTTAATTAAATTAAAATAAAATGGATTCTGTAGCCGCTGCACTTTTGTCCCAGGAGGAAGAATATGCTATAAGCAACAGTTGCATGAATATGCAGAGGAGATTATTACGAGACGATGCAAATTTATTAAAAAAAACAATGTATCATAAATCAATTTCTTAAAACTAAATAAACAGTTGAATTCAGTACTTTAATAAATATATTCGCACTGGCCTCACTGCTGAAGGTTTTTTTCTTGCAATAGCAGTAGCCTCTCCTGCAACGCAAGCTCCTTTTTTTTCATGGCCTCCATTTCATTATTGTGCCGTTTCTTCTCGCGCAGAGACTCTCTCTTCATGTCATAAATATTTTGCAAAATATTTATTAATACACCACTTTTTTCTATGCACAATTTAACTTACATATTTGTTCGTTGTTTTCCGTGTACACTATTTATTTTATTATTATTATTGTTTTGAATTTGCTAAGTTCCGACACCAGTTGCTATTCGTACAAAATCTCCGAAAAATGCAATGAAATGACAGCTACGTCGGATTCAGGCATACCAACATTACGAATTTCGAAAATGGCTTACGAATTTCGAAATTACGATTCCGCAATTCGGATTTGAGCATACCGATGTTACGATTCGTAGCAAATTCGTAGTTACGACGGATTTCAGCATAGGGGTGATTGTTTCTATTACCTATAAAGTTATTTTCCAACGTTGAAGATGAAGATAAAAATGAAAATAAGTATAAAGTGAAAGATAAAGGTGCATATACTGATAAAGATAAAGATGAAATAAACCTTGGCAAATAGCTTTTATTATCAACGGAAACAAATTTCTTTTGGGGATTAACTACTTATAAATTCATTACGAGCGAAATGCTTATTAATCATTACATTTAGATATAATCAAAAACAATCAAGTTTAAGTGTCATTAAAAGAAAACAGAAGCAAATTATTGATTACTTATGAGAATTTAAATGTCTTATGTTTTTTATTGATCATTACTGATTATTTTGTAAACAAAATTTTTATTTGCATCCAAAATATTTAAAAAGTAATTTACTACATTTCCATTATCAGGATGACATTGATTTAAAAATGTGTGGAAATTTTACAAAATTGAATTGTTTTTCAATCAATAAATTTTGCACATGCAATCCCATAAAATCATTTGTATAATTTGATTGTTTTATATTCAGCACTATTCGTTATAATTAATAATTATTATTTAAGAGCTCTGGTAATGTTATGAAGCAAAAAGAAAAAAAATTAAAGTAATAAAAACATGAAGATGAAAATATATGTACATAGTATTACAGTACTACTTCTGTATGACAATTTTATAATAACTCAAACTAGCCCAGTACTTGATTTTATTTTCTGAAAGTTGACCTGCCCAGTAGTAAAATGTTTGATTTATTGTGTAGCGTGTGCGCGCTTCATTCGGTGGGTCCCGCGTTCAAATCCTGGTTGGGGCAAGTAATATCTAAAATTAGATAATAACGGCCTCCACTCGGCAGGCAATGACAAACCTCTGAGTGTATTTCTGCCATGAGAAAAGTTCTCACAAAAAACATTCGCCTTTCGGAGTCGACGAAAAACTGTAGGTCCCTAAATTTGTGTTACAACATCAAAACACGCACTACAAATTGTAGGAGAAGCTATAACCGTACCAATTAAGTTCAGATCTATGTTGTTTAAAAAAAAAACTCGTATACCTTTAAGCGAATGGAAAGGTTAAGACATATTTAGTAATATTTCAAGGGAAATATTTTCGTAGAAAAATTTAATCCATTAGCTCCCAACTAAAGTTAGTCGCTAGAGGCTTAAAATATTTTAGAAAATTTTTTTTTTTTGGGAAAATTTTACTCGGGGTGTTCTTAGGCAAAACCTTAATACAAATAATGTAAACGTCCGTACGAAGTTAGAGTACCCAATATGCCTCCATAAATTATGCTGTATTATTTATTTATTTATGTATTTATTTTTTAACATACATTAACATAATTTTCAGCTAATTTTAACATTAAATTATTTGTTATATTATTTCATGTAGAGTTGGGGATTATTCGTGCGCAAATTTTGTATTTTCTGAAAGGCTAATCGTATGGTGGACGACGTTTTTACTGTAAAAAAAAATAACAATTCCGCGCGATAAAGCCATTATGAACATATTTTCGAACTCAAAAATGTTGACTACGGTAAATGGTTCTCGAGAAAATTATTTGAGGAATATAATGCTATTCTAACAACAAACGAACTGAAGTTTTTGTACATGTTTCATTTTGTCATCAAAACGTTAAATCAACCACTCTTTTGGAAGAGATTTAGACAAATCTTTTTTCACACTTTAGGAAAAAAGCCACATTTTTTAGTATGTTGCACATTTATTTATCAAATCTCTGCCTATAAATCCATATTTTTACACATTAGAATAATTAAAACACATTTTGCACTGATATATTGGAAGTTATTAAATTTTCTCTCTCTCTATCCTTGTTTACTATAGGCGAGATCTGCAACTAAGAACTCTTTTGAGAACTACATACATATAAAGTGCGTAACATAACCATACGACAGACAATTTATTTGTTCCTTATTAAGTGCCACTTATTTTTGTTAATAAAAATATTGGTTATTACTTACAAGAATGTTTCAAACTTTGCGCTATTTAAAGGAAATAAATTATAAAATTCCACAACAGTTTCAAATTTATTTACAATTTTTAGAAAATTATTAGGTATTCAATTTTAAAAGACAATTTGATTTAAACTTAATAAAGTCGAAGTGTGAGGTGACTCCAAAATTGGGTTGATTTTTGATATTTTTGTTTGCATATTTTTGCGGAGATGCATATTTTTTACTTACATTTTATATTTTATTTTTCTTATTGTATTAGCATCGAATCTGATATTAGTTAGGAAATTTAAAATTTTTTTTTGAATGTTTGTTGCATTTTTTCTAAAAAAATTTGCGAATTTTTTTTTTTCTTATTGTACCAGTGTGGAATGGGTTTTTAGTTTTAAAATCATAAATAATCATAAATAAAAAGTTTTTTACTTGATTTATGTGTAGGTGTTTGTTATAAAAAAAATATTAAAATGTAATAGCAATAAAAATTGTTTTAAATTCTCATTAAGAAATTTAAAGTTTTGATGAAATTTTTTAAATTTTTTTGTTGTAATTTTCACAAAATTAGAAATTTTGTTGTATGTATATGGTTTTTGTTATAGTAAAATGAGTTATTATATGCAAAATGAATTAATAAAAGAAACGAAATTTTAAAAGTAGCAAATAAATTTTAGAAAAAATTATCAATACGTCCCAGTTGTATAGTTATGTTGTGCACTATATAAATATAGAATAACTGCTGTTCAAAAATAGGAACATATTGCTAAGTAACTGCTGTTAAAAAGAAAAAAATCGAAAATGATTAGAATAGAAAGAAAATGTGTCTCATTAGCATTAGCTGCTAGTCAAAGTTTAAAAGCAGACGTGTCGGTGTTCGCATGTGCCCAGCTACATTTATATTTATTTAGTTATAGCTATAAAATTTATAAGTAATTTTCAACCATTCACTTTTGACTGCCTTCTTTTCTTCATCACCTCATCTCGGTCTCAACTCGGCGCTTGGACAAAACATGCTGATGTGTGATAAATTTACGATTTGTCTGTTCAATCCGCACCATATGAAAATGGTAAACATACCTTCTGTCGTTCGAAAACATCTGCTTTAATACACACACACACACACACACAGTCTAATACACACACCCATTTCAATAGTTATGGAGAAGCAGACTTAGATACTTTGCGTGGACCCAAAATGAAAACGAAATGAATCAATTTTTGTAACTCATATTGTTTTTCGACAATGAATGAATGAATGGTTGGATATATTTATTTATTTTATAGTATTACTTTTGTATTTAACACACGCAGATGTGCACACTTACTTACAGAATGCATAGATACAACTTGTACACACATAGATATGTATGTATTTACTGACTTTTTCAACCCTTGCTTAGAGTTTGAGTGCCTACAAAATACACGCGTGAGTATAATGCTATAAATATTACTTGCACTGTACATAGAAACATTCACACAAACGTGCATTTCGATAAAAACAGAAAAGGGTATATTGGCTGGACCCTTTTACGCACATACCGCCTCTGTTATTGTCGTAAATGCCACGCGTCTTTCGCACTTTCGATTTTCCACTCGTTCCCCAAAGGTAATGTTATATGTCTTAAGTAGTACTTAACATGACTTTAAGAAAGTTTCATACCTTTCGAATGCTCCGTTAAATATAAATGTTCATACACACAGCTCAATGTTCTAATTTTTAGGCTGATTATAAGATGATCTCTTTAGGTAATGAAAGGGAAAGTTTCAAAATTTTTTTTGGTTAATTGAAGTTCAGTTATGAAAAGGCCGAGTTCATGCTCTAAATGTGCAACAGACTTGGCTATGAAAGAATGTTATATCGTACTATATTTGTTTGTAAAATTTATATAAAAAAGAGTAATCATTCGCTTTGAAATATTTTTATCCGTTTATTAGAAAAAGTCAAATTACACTATAGCAACGTAAAAATATTTCAAACAAAAAATATACAGCGAAAGCTTCTATAAACGGACGCTCTAAAAAGCGGCCATCCCTTACAAGCGGCCTTCACCTGCTTGAAATTCTCACTTGCTTTCTGCTTATTGTTCTGTATGAGTGCTCTTGGCCTGCGCGCTCTTTTGTGCGAGAGGACGCTACGATAGACTATGTTGGTACAATGAAAGATGCAACGAAATGAGAAATTGCTGTCAAACTACCAAAATGACAGTTGAAAGTAAACGAGTGCACGCTTACCGATTGATATATGAGAAAAAGCATACTTTCTACTTTTAGCTGTCTTCACGGGTCATGAAAATATATTCAAATATAGATAACCTCCATTCTCAGTTTTGTTCTATTACATAATTTGTATCAAGATTTTAATCTACAATGTTTTTGATTTTTATTTAATCACAAAGTATGTTTGTCAGAAAACAAATATTAATTAATTGACGTAAAACGGGCAGTTTTGTTTGATGATCCTTAGTCGAAGTTTTTTGGGAACATTTTTAGGGAATGATTTAGTTCTGAAAAGTCCTTGTAAGTAGCACATCTGGACGCTTATAAAAAACGTGTGTCAAAATGGCGACCTTTTCGGTGTTTTCTAAAAAGCATACAGTGGTTTAATTATGAGAGATGTAATCGCTTAGTAAGAGCTCTCTCTTCGGTCGCATCACAATGCGTCTTTGTCCAAAGTGTGCCTCTTCGCAACTAATGAGAAATGACAGTCGCCGCAACCTGACGTCTTCTAACCATAAACAACCTTGTTTTCACTTGAAAGTTAAGAAAAAAAAATATGCACAAAATTTGGTGGGGAAATTGGATTCAAACACTATTCGATACTATCAACAATACATCAATAGTCTCATGAAAAATAATCCAAACCATCGGTGATCAGACTATCAATAGTTTTGCAGTACTAATGTAAGTTTTCTTTTCGAAATTGATTGCTTTTAAAAACAAAAAACACAAATTTTCAAATTCCTTTTTGAGTATTCACATGGGAAAGTATAAAATATTTGACGGTGAAATGATAACTATAACTTATTTTTATTACTTTTTAGTTATTTTTTTTAAAATAATATTGCGGTTCATTCTACCACCTCTACTTAATGCATTTTTTATAAAAATCATATAAATCCAAGCATTAGACTTTGACTAAATTTTAATAAATTTTTGTTCAAAATTTTAAACATTTTAATCATAATTTTTAAACATTTTTTGGGTATGCAGTTTTATACAACACTCAATTTGAGTATTATAATATGCAATTTGTAAGAATTGCTTTTGATGATTTGCTTTTGCCGGCGATATTTTTACATTATCTGGACTTCACTGTCACGACCGGTCTCTCGCTGGTGGGACCCCTTTTTAGAAAATAGAAAAACTAGTTTCGGAGAGTGATATAAAGAGTAATAATAACTATAACAGAGAGAATTTGCGAGATGTTTGAGAAGCAAATATATCGATTAGATTGTCAAAAGACAACTCGCAGAGGATGCCTCTTTAAATACTCTACAACATCAGACTCATGAGACGATCTTGGCTGATACTTGTGCATAGTCTATTTTTAAATAGTTTCAATTTAGAGAACGCTATTTTTACTTGTGAGTTGGCTAACTTCATTGGCAAGCATATTCGAAGTACGACGTCTCCGTAGATTCATAACCTTTCTCAGCTAGCTGAAATAATTTATTGTCAAGAGTTGATTCCAAGTTGTCCGGTTAGAATTCAATAAGATTTTCCACTTCTGTATCTATCCCTTCGGGTGTCAATGTCGTGAGTTCACTCACGAAACGAAATCTTTTAGTAACACGTCTATACCTAGAGATTCGTTGTGCAATCGATGTGATAATAGTGTCCACAACTGGAAAAAGCTTCAATGCGAAATTTATCGCTTGGATACAGCTGGACAGATGGGTTTTTTTTCGTCTCTGATCCCAAGATTCGGGATATTCTTAAAGCAATCCTGGGATAAAACCCGGGATAAGTCTTTAATAACTGAAAGGATTTAAAAAAAATTACAGGATCCCGACATTAGGTTGTATTAATCTCTGGAAGTGAAAAACACCAGGATCCCGGGATTGATATCGCTGACTCGTTTCAATGAATGTACATACTTACATATGTACATATTTATGCAATCAAATCCAATTTCGGTTGACCATCGATTTAACGAGTACATTGAAAGACATTTTGAATTTATTTCTTTATATTGCATACTCTACTACGTATTTAGATATGTATGTGTGTGTGAATATTTGCAAATATGTCAGTTTACCTACATACATAAATGGTAGTATGTAAATTTAATATTCAAATGGTTCATTATTATTCATAACCCTATTCGCTGTATGTGGGGTCAAGAATTTGCAATTCACACTTGGCTGCATTTGGGGTTTCTAGTTGGGTTATCCTTTTTTGATGCTGAATATAAAATTTGCCTGCATAGATTTGCAAGTATGTTTGTATGTATATTTGTATTGTAGCATTACGTATATAAAATGCAAAAATATACATTCAATATGTACTATAGTTACAAATATTGTATTCTATATGCATGGGTGTATGTAGTCATTCTCAGCTTGTTTTTTTTTTTTGCATGCAGAGATTTGGCACTTTTTGCTGCTATGTGATCAAATTTACATACTTTTTTCAGCTTCGCTTATGAATGCAAGAATTCTCATTGATTCTGCATGCAAACTGTGCTGGGCCCACATGCTACTGACCAATATCTGTGATTTTATGAGTATGAGTATAAGAAACAGTGGCGTTCGGAGTACCTTCGATTATTTTCCGTGCTAGATATTTTGAATACAGATTTACAAGTATTATAATATCTACATATATTCTATTGCAAGGACAATTAACGCATCCTATAATAATGAATATTTGGAAGTCACCTTTTGTGGAAGCTTCCTAATTAACCCCTCTCCATTTAAAATTGCATGTAGCATGCAACGCCACTGTCTTCACTTCGCCAGTGTATGAATGGCGCGCATCATCTGAATACCAAATATTACACAGTTATCGCTATATATGTACACACATAAATATATATGTATGTATGTATGTATGTCCATGTGAGTATATGTAAAAAAGGCAAAATTTTCCAAATGACCAGCAACATATGAGAACGGCTTTCAGTTAGCAGTCCGTTCGGTCGAGTAAGTCATCAAATCTAAAAAGGACTTCACTCGTTCATGACATATGTAGGTATGTATGTACTGTTATATGTATGTATGTAAATGTGCTTCACAAGCGTAGAGAATTCAGAAGATTGTACGTTTGTTTTATTGTACTACGCCAGTTATTCAAATTTTTTCAACAACTTGAGTTAGTATCAGCATATGGAGATATTTTCACGAAAATCGTTGCAAGACTTTACGAGCAAATATTGCGCTTACATTAAGGTGTCTCGCTCTTCATGCAAAAAAAGGCACTACATATTTTAAGCGAATTAAAAAATTTTGTATTTTTTTGATTTCCACCAAAAACTTGCAAATAAGTTCAAATACTTAAAAATTGAGATTTTACTGAAAAGTTGTATATTACAAAATGCCCTCTCCGCCAGGCTTGCCAGAAGTTCCGATTTAAGTATCATTAAAATGGAAATATTCTTTGATAATGGATCACTTATAATAATCGTAATATCATTCTTTATACAAAGAATTAGTTCGAAAGGAACGTATATGACTCAAACAATTCACTACTTAATTCATTTTTTTATAATATTCGCCATGCTTTTCACGATGAGCTGTTAAAAAAAATATAGTTCGTTTTTTAATAAAACACATAAAATAAAAATTTTCAGCGTTGTACAAAAGTTAAAAAATTCAAAAAACAAAAAAACGTCAAAATTTCAAATTTTTTAATATTATATTTTAGAAAATTTTTGTGTACGCAGTTTCGTGGTATATTTATCTTATAATAGTAATATTTCTATAAGTCACAAATTACGGTTGATTTTTAACAATTTTCTTAAATTTTCGCCCTATGCCCATCTTTCCGTATAATGGATGGATTTTATATCAGTTGCCGTTGAATTAAAATTTTTTATGCTGACACAGTTTTATGCCTTATAAAGTGGATGCGTTAAAGAAAATGATGAGTTTTCGAGACCAAAATTTCGAAACTCAGAAGTTTACTAAAAATCAACATGTTTGAAATTTTGATGAAAATTTTTTGATGTTTTTAAATGAACAACATTTTTTACAAAAGTTTGAAATTTTGATTTTTAGCTTTTTGTTATAGAACGAACTATACTTTGAAATAAAATTCACGAAAAAATTAATCTGAAAACATGTGAAATATAATAAAAAATAACCATTAGTTGTTTAGTTCACTGTAGATTTAAATGAAGACGAAAAGTTATTCAAATACCATAAGATTTACATTTTTCAGACTTGTGGGTACTATAAATTAGTAAAAAACAAGTGCATGAATTTGCTATTGTTTGTGGGTTTTTTTTCTTAAATAAAATGTTATGTTTTTGTAAAACCAAAAAATAAAATTTTGCTTTTTGTATTAAAATTTCCAAAAAAAATTGTGCCGTTCAGTGAACTTTTTTGGCTGTTTTCGGAACTTTCCCTTGCAGATTTTTAACAAAATTTATTTGGCCTCTAGTGCCAATAGATTATAGAAAAATTTAAAGGTTTAGAAAATCTGCTAATGTTTTGAAAATAAGAGCTATAATGGATTTCAAACAAATTCAATCGGTGGAATTGGCAAAAAAAGGAAATTTCATGAAAATGATATTATTTCAATAGTTGCTTAAAAATTCACCTAATGACCCTTGCTATATTGTTATTGCTTTACATTTAACTTTAGATTGCAATAGACTTTTAATCTTTGATTCGATATGGCTGGCATATTTTTATTAAAATTTCTTTCTTAAGACAACAAAAAAATACTTGCAAGAGTTATATTTGCTCTACCATTGTGTTATTACCTGTTTAATATGTTTCGCTTAGAAAAATATTACTTTTTTTCGGCGACACCCCTTAATGCACGCATATATGTATTTATGTATGTACGTACATCCCTGCTTAAAAAAATGTTCTACTCGTAAAGTGTGGGAATATGCTACTCCAATATTTCTTAATCTAAGCTGAATACTTCAGCCCAGCTGTGCTGAAATTCTTAGCAGTAGAAGACAGAATAACATAAAGAGTTAGACAAAAGAGGTTCATATGGCATTACTTTTGAAGAAGGTTACCACCTATTTAAAAAAATTAATAAAATTGTATTAACTAGTCAACTGAAATGGTTTTGCAACTTAAGGTCGAAAATATTTTTGAAGGAGGTTGGCATTAGTTTGTAGTATTAATTCAATTTATTAATTATGTTAATTAACAATTAAAATATGGGTGTCAAAGAGAAAACGTTTTAGGAATTTTTGTTTAAAAATATTTTTTGAGAGGCTTGCCAGATGGTTAAAAAATCAAATGTCAGTTAATAATTACTATATACAAAATTGTATGAAGAATATTTACAACAAAAATAAATATAAATATTTTTGGGTCATCAGTCCTCTTACTCTGTGGTGCGAATCGATTTACTCGTATACGAACGACTAGTTCACTAAATGTATTAGGTTTTAGAACAAAACTACTATTCTATAAGATAAAAAATCATTGGGAAGATTTCGCTCAGAACGAAACTCAACCGATACCGATCTAATCATTTTGGTAAATTCTATGAAATCAAATTTTAGATAATTTTTATTTTATCGATTTTTTCATAAATTTTGATCATTATTTTTAAATGTTTTTTTCGATAATATTTGATCGATATTTTTTGATTCATGTGTTTGGATCAGGTTTGATCGTTATTGTTAAATTTTTATTTGTTCGATAGTATTTGATCGATATTTTCTGACTTACATTTTATGGATACAGTTTGTTTGTTATCTTTACATTTTTGTTTGTTCGATGGTATTTGATCGATATTTTTTGATTTTGATCCAATTTAATCGTTATTTTTAGATTTTCATTTGGTCGTTAGTATTTGATCAATATTTTCTGATTTATATTTTTTGTATCCAGTTTGGTCGTTATTTTTTATTTTTTTATTTTTTCGATCAAAGTCGAACGATATTTGGTGATTTCTTTATCAAATATAATCTGTATTTTTCGATTATTTTTTATCGAAAAAATAAACAATCGAAAAATGTCGATCACGCTTGATCGAAAAAATAAAAATGTAAAAATTACGACCAAATAAAAACAATAAAAGTTGTAAGCCAATTATACCGATTAAATCAAGACGTTTTGTACAAAAATGATAACCGTAACGGTTGATAACTAATCCAACCCCTGGATTAGTGCAGAAGGTAGTGAGGTTCACTTCACGTCATATTTCTCCAATTCTTTTTACTTAGTTTCAAATATTTTCGTTTACGAAAGTTTTCTGCCAACTAAAGGCTGGTTAATACCTTGAAACTTTAAAACACAACCATACATACATATTTTCAGAAGCACTTGCATATATACGCACATACATGTGTACATATGTATTTCGTTAGCAAATTTATACAAATCCTGTGTTTCTTACTCCAGCTATTTGAAATTCAAAAGCTCATGCAATTGAACTGCGAAATGAAAAGAAAACATCCGCATACCATTTGAATCGCTCGCTACCAATATTCTTCAACGCATGGCCAATATCGAAATCGAAAATATGCACACTTTTGCAAAACAACTGTCAATTGTGCGACCTCAGCTGCTTTGAATTTGGCTATTTGTGAAAGATTTTCACTTATTTATACCGGCGCGGCGCCGCCTGCATAGAATAGGGGAGGGAAAGTTGAAAATTCAACGGACTATGAAATTGACCACATTTAAAAATTCCACAAAAAAATACTACGAGTTTCCGTTTTCTGTTTTCCTCGGCAATTCACATAGGGAAATTGTGTTTGCTTATGCTAAAATTATGCAAAAGGTGCAAGCTTTGACGTTTCAACCACTTGTTTTTTTCCCCCGGCGTGGGTTCGCTTGGGTGGCAACAAATGGCTCTACTACACAGTCGTATGTACATCCATACACATGCATATGTGTGTATGTGTGCTTGGGCATTGCAGACAATTTTGCATAGTTAAGTTGAATTTTTATGAAGCGTTAAACTAACACAAAATGGTCATTTATAAAGTAACCAAAGCCCGAAAGCAGTCTAAATAAGTTGTATGTGTACGGCATAAGTAAACATTTCGATTGGGTTCACATCAAAGGGGCACGTGCGAATTGAAAGGTTTTTCAAGTATGTGAGTGAAAAATTTCCATTTTCATTTTCATTTCCCTCCCATTTTCATTTGCATTTATATTTATTTGTTGTAGTTTTGTTAGCTTTTATATTTTGTTTCTTTGTAAAATACCGTTACAGCATAAATTTAACCATCGCCTTTTTTCCTCTCTTTTTTTTTATAACTTTCAGCCTCTGACTGTGGCGACAATAATTCGGTAACAGGAAATTCCAGCGATCGCTGCTTGTCTCCCCCAAGTCCGGCAGCATTTGCTGCGCCGCCACACGAAGAACACCAAAAACATCAACTGCCTGCGCTCAAATCCCACTTACTGGATGTTTTACATCGCGGCAACGACAACACGGCGCTGGGGTCGAAATTCTCCGTCACACAAGATGTGAATGCCATGCGACACACAGAGACAGGTGCGCTAAATTTGACCAGTGAGAGTTCGCGCCAAAGTTTGCAGTCACCAACGCCGTCTTTGAAGTCGCTACGCGGGTGCCGCACAACACCTCCGACAGCAAACACCAGCGAAGCGGCTGTGCCCCATCATAGCCTTTCCAACAGCACATATCCCTTGCCGAATTTCTCCTCACAACAGGCCCAACTGGCTGTGGCGGCCAGCGCAAGTCTGGGTCTCGGCAGTCCGTTGTTTCCACTATCACTCAGCGCTTCGATTTCCCCGCAAGACTTCACACAGTTCCAGCAGGCGTTGCAGCAACAACAGACTGCTTTGCATCAGCAATTCCAAAACTATATCGATATATTGCGTAGCGGTTCATTAGGTATAGCGCCAGATGATCCGAGCATGGCCACACAAGTCGCCGCCGCACAGTTCCTATTTCACAGTCGCGTGCAGGCGCTCACCCAAGCCACGCAGCAATTGCAGTCGCTGCAAAAACAGCAAGAACTACAAAAACAACCACACCCATTGCAACAACACCATCTACAGCGGCAACAGCAACAGCAACAGCAGCAGCAACAACATCTGGATGAAACGCCGAAATCTCGTAGTTTACATACCTCAACGCCCACTCACACCCCCTCACGAAGTCCCGCTTCATCTCCCCTGCCGCTACAAACGAATTTCAATGTGAGCGCTCACAGTCAAATTACCCCACCCAATCCGGGTACTAGTCTCAAGGTGAGCGGCATACTTACGCCGAACACAATCAGTGGGGCACCACAAACTCCTCAAATGTTGAAACAAGCTGGTGCAGCTCAACGTTTAGCCGGCGAACCGTCGCCAGAGGAGACTACCGATCTGGAAGAGCTCGAACAATTCGCTAAGACATTTAAGCAGCGTCGCATTAAATTGGGTTTCACACAAGGCGATGTGGGTTTGGCTATGGGAAAGCTGTACGGTAATGACTTCTCGCAGACGACGATTTCACGTTTTGAGGCGCTGAATTTGAGCTTTAAGAATATGTGCAAACTGAAACCGTTGTTGCAGAAGTGGCTGGAGGATGCAGATCGAACGATACAGGCGACTGGAGGGTGAGTACAGATCGTATTAGTTATAAAAGCGTTGGGGTCAGAGCAAACCCATCGCACAGTAGCGTAAGCTTTATAGGCTTTAGTCGCTTTTGCTCTGAGCCCCTCATATATGCAGTCTCGGAAAAAATATTAGCATAGTATATTTTTTATTATTCTTATGTTTTTTATGCAAGTTGTAGCGAATTGTTCCGTTAGTTAATTAATTTATTTTTTCAAAATATAGCTTATTTAAGGAAAATAAGCGCATTTTAAAAACCATATAGGTCCAAATTTAAAACTTTGTACAAAATTCAAAAACAAAAATTTGCAACTTTAAAAAAGTTCCATCGAAATTTTAAATTTTTTAATCAGAATTTTTGGAAAAGTTTTGTGGACTCAGTTTCGAGTTCATTCCTATAAAAAATTCAAATTTTAAGTGGATATAAATTTTCCACATATTTTCAATTTTTTTCCGGTATTGTTACCTCTTTCCAACCATATAAAAATAAATTGGGTACATTCTGAATTTTTGTGAATTTTTTTGACTTATATGGTTTTTGTTATAGAACATAGATGGGCAAATCTTATACTCGTACATATGCAGAAATTACGCAGCGAGCTCTGATTCAGTCTGCATTTAGATTTGAAGAAATCATTATCATAATCATTAATTAATGCTTCTTAGATCCCCAAATGTTTAAGAGCTTAGTAATCAATGTAATTATAAATAATCGTAAATTATTAGAGATTATTTGAGATTTTTAAATTAGAAACAATCAAAGATAATTGAAAAATATTTTGATTAGATAAAAATTATCAAAAAATAATAGCAAATATTTTTTATTTCACTCGATTACACTTTACCACAACCAAAACCAGCCCGGACTTGGTTAATATTTTCTGATTTGCAAAATTAAGTTCGATTTTTTTTATGATCTACCAAAATTTTCATGCCTTGGCCAAAATAGTTTTCAAAAGAAGTGGAAAATATGTATAGATAAAGTATATATACGTACATATGTATGTATATATTTGAGCCAAATTAAAGGCATAACAATTTTCGTAGAATAGCTTATCTTATTAGCTCTCCCCTAAAAGTAGCGTTTCGACTTAGGCCAGGATATGTAAACTGTAACTGGCAAAAATTCGAGTTAACTTTTGCAAGCCCTCCAAGTGTTTTATTACTAGAGAGGTATAATTTCATTTACTTCTTTAATATTTACAAAGTCTGGGCAGCTTTGAGTTGCCATAAAATTGCCGTACAGTGTTATTAGAGATTATTTCCAATTAAAAAGTCAGGAATGTCAGATATAATTAAAAAAATATTTTGATTAGTTAAAGATTATCAAAATTTAGTTACATTATTTTTTATTTCTCTCGATTATGCGTTTATTGGAAAACGTCGGATTTTTTTCATTATTTCGGATTTTTCTGAACTATTTTTTACTGTGTATTTATTTTTGATTTTCTTGATTGTTATTAATTTTCTTGTTTATATTTCACTGTCTGATTATTTTTTCTTTAATTATTTTTTATGAGCGTCCTTTCATACCAAATCGTCCAGGCAGTATGGGCCATGCATAAGTTTCCCCTTTCATATTTTTTTTCTTAAATAGGTATGTATATATATCAACGAAATTATGCGCTAGCATCTATTAGACCAAATTCGTTATTTGGGAATTATGATTTTTTTAAAGTAATTTTAGGCTTCATTTATAACAAATGCCATACCATTATGATCTTTTTTCTATTAACAGTTAAAGGCTAATTCTAGAAGAAAAATTATAAAGTCTAGTAAATTTTCGAAAATTTGTTTTCATGATCAAACGAATTTCAAACGAATTTCAGACCAAAAATTTTGACATTGTTCCAATTTATCCATTCTTAGTTTCTTTTTTCGATTAGTATTATATGTTGGGCGTTTTTAATGAATTGTGATTTTTTTAATTCCAAGTACCATTTTTCCGTTAATATTGTGCTACAGAATATGTTTATGATTTTTCTCTTGTCCAAGCTTCTCAAAACTATAAACGTCGTTTAACTTACTGAACGAACAGCCATTTTGAAGCATTTTTCTGGAATTATAGCTATTAATTAAAAGGTCTAGTATGTAAGAAAACCATTTTTCAAATGCTAGAGGAATAAAATGATTTTTGATGTGAAATAAAAATAGGAAAACGAATGCGCCTACGAACCTACAGAATATCGATACTCATAAATTTAATCAAAAAAATTTCGATAACCCCATTCATCATGGAAAAGATATCGCGATGACAGTGAAAGAAAGGCAATGAGTTCGATAAAAAAATATTATAATAAAATAATGATATTGATGTCGATAAAAACATCGATAACGATACCGACTACATCAGTATCGATCATAATTATGATAACGAGAATAAATGATATCGTAAAACGCAAAAAAGTCCTTAGATAAGAAGGCAGACTCTGAGTGTCTAAACAATTTGCTGAGAGGCAGTTAGCTTATGCTTTAAGGAGTTGGATGAAGTAAGTGATATATACTCAGCATTGTTGTAAATTCCCTTAGCTACCAGGCAAAACTAGCATACAAATGGCAAATTGAAAATAGTATTCCAATTTTATTTGATACTCCCAAGGATATTTTGTGGCGATGACAGTTGCATTCATGCTATCGAAACTATCGAAACTATCGATAGTACGGCTAATGACAAAACAATGCATATCGATAACGATAAAGACGGTGATAACGACGACAGCAAATTTGCAACAGAGTATTAATTTTCTTCAAGAGAAGATCGTACTGACAATTTTTGCTGAACAAACTTATAGTCCATCACGTCTGAGTTTTTTAGCCCATACAGGGTTAAGGGGGTCCCAAAGGGTCTTGGTACCACAAGTATAAAAACTTAAAAACTTCTTTCTTATAAAAAACTACACATTTCTGTCTACACTTTGCCCCATCACTTTTACTACTTCAAACATTGTTTCATCATTTTAATTGAATTTTCCTAAAGGTAGCAACGCTAAGTATGTAACATAAATAATAGTAAAAACTTTATAACACCATCGGATTGAAAAATGGATGATGGATTGCTAGCCGATCGAAGTGTACATATGAAATGTTTGAATTTTTATAAGGGAAAATCTTTCTTTAGGCATTAAATCTGTAACTCTGCAAGTATGTGCACTTGTGGTACAAATACCAATTGTGACCTCCTTAACTCTATATGTGTAAAAAAACTAAGTCGCGCTGGACGATAAGGTTGTTCAACAAAAATGATCTGTACGATCTTCACCTTTAAAAAAATATAACGGTTATTCTGTTGGTAGAAGTTATAGCTATTTTGGAGATCATCACATCTCAGACTTCTTCCGAGGATCGAACTCCTAGCCACTTGCACTAAGTAAGCTCTGTTCGCTGTTGTTACCTTGTCATCTTGCTATTATTGCAAACTTAAGACTTATGTTATAAAAGTGCTTTCATAATAATTATGAGTGAGAAAACAGTTTGCAAGTCTTGAAATACGGAACTATTTCGGGACCATGCCGATACCAGTTCAGGACTATTTCAAGAATGGCTCCCATATGATCCCTAAATTGCTCCGTAATGCCAGATTTAAATATAATTATTATGAAAAGACATTTATTCGAAATGATAGTTATCGATTACCATCGCTGATAATTATTATGAAAAGGCTTCTGTAATAAATATCAAAATAATAGATATCGATGACTTAGACAATTTTTCTCATTCACGCATAATTATTATCAAAAGATTTTTTTGAACAACTTATTTTAAGACTCAACCTTCAAATAAGTATTATTCAAAAATTATTTTCAAATCAGTTCCCCTTCATTTGATATTTATGTATGTGTTTTCTTTTTTTCATTTCTTTCTTACAGCGTTTTCGACCCCGCTGCCCTGCAAACAGTGAGCACACCCGAAGTTATGGGTCGGCGACGTAAAAAACGCACATCGATTGAAACCTCAATACGAGGAGCGCTCGAAAAAGCCTTCATGATGAATATGAAACCCACAAGTGAAGAGATCAGCCAATTGGCCGATCGGCTGTGTATGGAGAAAGAAGTGGTGCGCGTTTGGTTTTGCAATCGACGGCAAAAGGAGAAACGCATTAATCCTTCAATGGACAGTCCGACGGGCGACAATGGCAGTGAGTCGCCCTACATGATGATGCAGTAAAATTTATCTTACAAAATAATGCGGTGCAGAAAAATGGAGGATGGAGGTGTTTAAACTGTTACGAATTGTTGTATGTATTTAGTAGGTAAGCGAAGTGAATGGCCTCACAAGAATTTAAACACTTTTTTTATGAAGTCGAATTAATTGGAAATAGAAATTGAAGAATTTTATGTAAATGCGGTTGTAGATGTGAGAGGTGTTTCAAACTAACATGGTATATATAATAAGTATATGTATTGATAGGCAATGTCCACTGTTACCTATGTACATTAAAAAATCTCAGTACTTATATAGCTACGTAAATATATGAATGTTTTCGTTTGAATTTCAGACTTACGAAGGCGATATTTTGATAAATTAATTTTCAAAAAATATCTTTGCATTCCAATAAACTTTTTGTAATATCAATAATTTATAAATACTTCAAATTCCTTTGTTTAAATTATATCTGAAGTATTCCTTATGTGTAACTTTATTGAAATAAGTTTATATATAGCGCATACAACTAATAGTTACTAAATTGATTGTATCTATGTATAATAAATGTGCGTATGTAAAATTTTAGTTAGATAGGTAAATAGTGTGTTTTAAAAATGAAGTATTACTATAAACTGTAACTACCAACACTACCAACCAGTGTTTTGAGTGTCGTTAATGGAAATTTTGAAAAAAAGGAAACCAAAAAAAAAAATCATTAAAAAAAAAAACTTGTACCACTAAAGTGAGCTGTTTGCATGTGAAACGTGAAATAAGTTTTTAAAATAATAATAATATATTGTACTTGTAATATGAATATTATAAGTACATAGCGGGGGTGAACAGGGTTTTGTACATAAATACAAGAGAATGACGATAACTGAATTTAATCAGGATACTACATACAATACATATTAAACGTATTTTAAATGTATTTCAAAAATAACTTATAGTCAAGTTATAATTAGGAATAATATCTGAATACATACATTTGTATTTACATAACTACATATAATATTATAAGTACATGGTATGAAGTAAGTTAGTAACATTTAGCGTGTATTTATTTGTTTTTAATACTGTGATAATAAGTAGTGGTTTATTGAAAATCTTCACAATAATTAATTCTGTAAAAAAAACCCCAATGAAGATAATTTATTGCAGTAAAATAAAAGTTTGAAAGAAAAAATAAAGAAATGTTGATTTTTAATTCTTATTTTTTTATTGTGCTGTTGGTATTCGATTTCGGAAACTAGCGCGATTGACGTCAGCGTTACGGTAAGTGGACAATTGGCAGATTCAAGTCGCTGCCTTAGTTTTCATACAACTATAGGGGCGATTCCATGGTAGCTTTCGTGAAAATAAGCAAACATGTTGGCCTATTAACATTTCCACCTTGCAACCGATTTCGTAAATTGGTATAAAACTGACCTGACCTGCAGCACTTGAATTGTTCACGAGATACACTAGCTGGGGTTGCTACTACAGATATTTTAAAGCTGGAGCTTCAAAACGTGTTCAAAAATTGAACTATCTCATTGTAGCAGATCTTCTTTGTGAAAAGAGCCCAATACGGAATATACAATTTCTTTCAGTATTATTAACGTAAATCATATCGCTATCATATAAATCCGAAAGCCTAATTTATCTTTTTTCAACGAGAAACATATTAAAAGTAACATTTTATACAATTTTTATATTAATAAAAAATTACAAATGTTCGGCCAAACTGGGTCCTTATTTTTTGCCGACGCCGAACCGAACTTTTTTGGTCGACCATGGCCGAAGTCAAAGTCGAAGTTCGGTCGTTTTCTAAACATAACGATTCAAAATTATCGATAAACTATAAAAAAAAACGAGTAAGGAAGAGTTTTAGTTAGGGTACAACCGAGCCTTAAACGCCCAGTGCGAGTTTTTCTTTCAAAAAATCATTACTTGTAAATGAATGGGAGTCCTTTATATGCGTTTAAAGAACTAATCCGATCTCTATGAAATTTTTACAGAAGGTGCATGTGGTCTCCGGGTCCGACATAGGATATATAAGTATATAAGTTTGGAAAAGTGGAAGATAAAATATGAATTCGTTTTATATCTACAATAGTTGGTATATAGATCCTATAAATTACTTGTTGAGAAAAAATGCGGACTCCTGCGCCATTTAAGGCGGAACAACTATTCACCGTATCTTCTCTAGCTATTTGACGTAAATACAAATATACATAGAATATTTTAAGCCCAAAAGCACTGTTCAATATCTAAAAATAATATGTCTTTATTTGGCCATCAAAGCAAGCCGGGTTTGCTGGTATAACATTACTTTAAAACCTTAAGCGATGTTTATTGATTTAAATACACACACAAAAAAATTAGTATGCTTTAAACCAACCAAAAATGTGAACGAATTCGCTATGATTTAGTAGAATATCGAATATTTAGATTTTTTGTAAATTACTTAAATAATTGATTATTTTTCGAAATTGTCCTTCCTAACTAGAATTGCAAAGTGTTTACGA
Organism: Anomoia purmunda; assembly: GCA_951828415.1. Classification (NCBI taxonomy): domain Eukaryota; kingdom Metazoa; phylum Arthropoda; class Insecta; order Diptera; family Tephritidae; genus Anomoia; species Anomoia purmunda. The sequence goes on from OX639994.1 coordinate 85,838,250, forward strand.
AAGTTTGATAATGAATTTCGGAGATATGCCAATTTGGTCTTAGGTGGGAAATGCCACGATTAATCCCAACATTTTTGATTCCATGTACTTCATTCTAACACCCATCCTGCATGTCAAATGTGAGCAAATTATACCGTTACTAAAATATCGTTTTTTTTTTAATTTTTTGTATTTTACCGTTTTATAAGAGGTGGGCGTGTTTTTTGCATGACTTATTTAATTTTCAAAAATGTTCAAATGGAGAGCGTGTACTAAATTTAGTAGCGTTTGATGAAGTGGTTGCGGAGATAACATATTTGCCTTTAAGTGGACCATGGGCTTTTTATAAAATTTGTTTTAAACCTTATCTTTCTCTCCTCAGCCAATTTCTGTTCAATAAAGCAAATTACCATTTATAGTTACTGAAATATGTTACCACACCCATTTCGGTGGCACGCCCATTTTCAAAAAAAAAAAAATTACACACGTATTCAGTTCGCCAACCCAATCGGATGTATCAAAGTTGATCAAATTATCTTTACTGATTACTGGAATATCGCACCGTTATCTTCCGTAGAAGTTCTTGAATTCGAGAGGTAGTATTTTTGCATAAACCTACACATATGTATATCATCCCTAATGCTATTACCAATGACTACAATTTTTTTATACTAATTTCTACTACTATTTTTCTAATGCAAACTGCTACTATTTTTTTTTACAAATTTCTACCATTATTTCTAAGAATGCGGCTACTATTTTTTCTAATTTCTACTACAACTTTTCTAATGCAAACTGCTACTACTTTTTAAAAAGTTCTACCATTATTTCTAAGAATGCGGCTACTATTTTTTCTAATTTCTACCAACGCTGCTACTAATTACTACCATCACTATTGCTACTACTATCATAAGAAATCATTAAACTACTTGTATTTTTACTAATTTCTACTACCACTTTTTCTAATGCAAACTGCTACTATTTTTTTTCTAATTTCTACCAATGCTCCAACTAATTATTACCACCACTATTTTTACTTAACACTATTACTACTAATATCACAAGAAATCATTAAACTACTACTATTTTTTCTAATGGTACTACTACTTACTACTATAATTTTTACTAATTTCTACCACTATTTTTACGAATGTTACTAATACGTGTACTAATTTCAACCACTATTTTTACTACTACTAATTATTACTACTTATATTACTAACACCACTATTACTATTACTACTTACTACTAACGACTACACCCACATTTAACTCTCTATTTCTTTGTAGGGTCGGGCCAGAAGTTTTAATTATTAATACATATCATATTGCTATTAGAATATGCTAGTATTCCGTCGTATTTTTAAATAGAGTTGCCACATATAAAAATAATTTAATGAATCTATGTTTAATATGATACTCATTGGCCTCACTTCAATAGAATTTTAACAAGAAAATTTTCCACAAAGCCTAGTTTTAAATACTCTTTGTTTTTTTTTACCGTGTTATATCGATTTAGAAATAGTTTAAATATAATAAAATGAAAAAATAGAATTAGTTTATGGCAAAAATATCGATTTGTTACCTACAGTTATTTTCTAAGAAAAACTAACTTTCATTTTGTACCACCCTGTTTGGTTGGTTGCATAAGAACAATATTCATAAAATAATATTCACATAAAGCAAAAACAAAACAAAAACACATTAAATATATGCTAGTACGCAGCAATAAAAACAAGTGCACTGCAAGTGGCTAATGTAGTACGAATATAATTTTTATGTGTCTTCACGAAAGTACGCGCAGTATGTAAATACCTATGTATGTAGATGTAATGCAACTCTACTACTATTTACATAGTTTGTTATGTAAGACTCTCTGTGTAGCATGCAGACTATGAATATTTCCAAGAACTATTCTTCATTTAAAAATTCACAACCAAAACACGCAAATATTATACTCATACTTATCATACATAATGCGGGAAATGTGAATTTGTTCGTGTCACGCAATGATTCCATTTTCATCATTTCTGTCATAAGATATGGACTTGCATAAATTTGCCCCTACTTTGCATACAAACAAGTGTTGCCTGTAAATGCCTGCCTGTATATATGTATGTGTGTGGCGTGTACGTGTGTGTGTTTATGTGCATGTTGCATGGGATTGGATTGTAGGCACTTTGGTATCGCAACCAAAAAGAGCGTCGTCTTCTTTAATTACTCAAAGCGTCCGACTGACTGATGACTTGAACGCGCAACATTTCAATGTATTTACTGGTCTCCTCTTCGTTGCTCCCCGGCTCCTAAATGGGTCTAGGGAGATAATGAAAGCGCCGATTGCTCGCAATTGATACAAGTCGTACGTAGCACATGCAAACATACTGCAAATGTATATGCAAAAATCTGATATACCTACCTACATAAATACATCTGAATATATACGAAGGGATTAACGAAAGTTCGCTTAGTTGGCTATATCTGACATTTCTATTCGCAACCGAGTTTGCCGAATACATATTAGATTTTTCTGAGCGAGTCGAAAGTTTTTCTACGTGTCGTAATGTATGAGTTGAATAACACTGTACGCCAATTTTGTGGCAATTAAAACCAGTCCATATTTCGTCAAATTTATGCAAATAAAACAGTCGATGGATTTGTAAAAGTGTGACCGAATCGGGGAAAAAGTGGGGAAAATCGTTAAAATATGTGTCCGACCGAAATTAAAGGTTAAGACATTACATTAATATTTAGCGAAAAAATTTTAACCTTTTACTCCGAACTTAAAGTGTCGTTTTCCCCCTTACCTCAAGCAATCTTTCAAAAAACCAATTTCGAAAGTCACTAGGCGCTTTTTCAGACAAAATATTTTTTAAAAAGAAAGTAAAAGTCGACAGAAAAAACAAAAAAATATACCACTTGAAATATCGAAGGTTCTTCTTCTTAACACTGGCATTGCAAGTTATTTGGGCTGGCTTCTAGCTTTTATGTGAAATGATTTGTTATTTAAGTTTGTCAAATTTATATACATAACTTGCCTTTAACCGAACACAGATCGAACATTTTAGCGCTCAAGCGACTTTCTAAGTTTTATCTTTGAGGGTACTCTAACTTTCGAGCGCCAAAACCACACGTTTAGTTGGCAGCTAAGGAGTTAAAATATTCGGCATTCAAATATTCTACCCTCCGTTCGCTCCAACTAATTTTTAACCATCTTTTCCACTGTCTTGAAAACAACTTATGCATGCCAACTTTAGTGCTCATAAAAAAAATTCAAATTAATTTTTGCAAATCAATCGGGTATTTTATTACTGAATAGGTGTACTTTTAGAAAATATTAATAAAGCTCGGGCAGGTATCGATTGTAGTGCAGTGTAATTAAAGCGACGTTTTTGGTGACAATCGCTGGTGTAATCCTTGTTAAAATAGTGCACTCAAAAAAAAAAAGGATCGAACAAAATTTTTTTTCAAATAGCGACATTTGATTTTTCAATGAATACATATCATTATAAAAACTTGAGGCCGCTGTTAAGTGCGTGGCACTTAATAAAATAATATTATGGTTTTAAATATATTATTTATTTTACAGTATGGCGTAGCCCTATTGCAAATTCCTTGGGAAGAAATATTGGTTGTTTTTGTTGTGCTTATAAATTTAAGGGAACGATTTGTTCCCACGAAGTTGCCACTGTAAAAATATTCTTCAGATTCCTTTTCCAAACAAGTTTCTGCGACCGCTTTCATCTCACTACAACCTGAAAATATTCATTCCCGTAATTCCTTTTTAAAATTTGAAAAAGTTACACAAAGAGGTCCGGCCTGTAAGGTGAGTTGATAACTTCTTTTAAATTGTTCTTCGCAATCCTGGCGGTGTGGACGGTCGCGTTGTCTTACTGAAACAGCTCTTCGCGCGCCTACGCACCACACATCTTCTGTATGAATGCCTTATTTGCCTCACTAACTCAATTAGCGTGGTACTCGCCGTTCATTGCAGTCCCTTTAGGCTGTCTAAGAAAATGGTATCCATAGTCCTAAATCCCGGCTTTTTTTGCGCGCTTTCTCCACTTGTAAACCTCTGCATCGACTCTTGCTTGGACTACGGATCACACTGAATAATCCAGAATTCATCAACGGTCACAAATGTCATCCAAATCACTCTTAGATAACCACAAGAAATCTTTTTGAACTTTCCAATTGCCGCTGCATGTCGAACAGTGTGAATAATCCCACTTCTTCCAAAATTTAATTCCTCGGTTGGTCAGTACTGATTTTTCGACTGTTTTACCCTTTCTTCAATTACTAGAGCTTCTGGGTAACTTGGGCGGGAGTCGTCTTCTCATCTCCCTTTGTTGTTGAAGTAGCCAAGTCCATTTCTTTACCATTGCTATGAAGGTGCAGGATACCAAAAGACCAATGCAATTTATTTCAAAATTTGTTTCGCCGTATCGAATGCTACCATTGTTAGTTCTATGGGTAATTGTTACACCGAATAAAAAAGTGGATGTGTTTTCAATGTATCAAGACACAGTTTGTGCTATCAGTAACAATTGCCATCGCTAAGTACCTTAGGTCGCGAGCGTGTACATTGTGGGATAAATCATATTGATCTGATTCGTCATTCTGGTGCTAAGTTTCTGCAATAGGTAGGGCAGTTTCAGAGATGTGTAGAATCCCACACTTTCCATTTTTTATTCAAGTCGGCTGCTGCGGCGAAAATCATAGGAGGAGAAAACCATCCTATTTTCGTGCCGACCACTGGACTGATGGAGTAGCAGTCGATAGCAGGTGGGTTCTGCGGCCCACCTGATGTTCTAAAGAGTTTCAGGGTCGCTTCCTAGAAAGTTCATCTGCGGGGCACATTCATGGGTTATCACTGGCCGCCATGGGTCAGCTCGTTCAAGGCTCTCCCACATTCGAAAACAACCTTGGAGGTAGTACAATTGAAATGAAGGGATTTAATGGCCGCAGCTATTGCTGTCAATTCAACCTAATAGACGCTAAAATGAGCCGGTAGATGTACACTCGGTTAAGTAAGAACTCATTGGAAGGAATTCCACTACTTACCTTCCTTTTAGTTAAGAGTAGTGGTGGCAAACTATCGATAGTTGACGATAGGCTTTTTATAACTACCGATAGTGGCGGTAGTCGGTTCAGGCGACCGCAACATACTATCAATAATATTGATAGTGCAATCGTTATTTTCTTAAAGAAGTAGATAAATGAAAATTTGGCCCAAATAGAACATCTACCAAAAATATATTTAAAAGGTATACAATTTTTGGCTTACCGTTGTTAGAGTATACAATTTGTATAATTATGTTTATAATTTCTTATAATCAATGCAAGGGTATGCAATATCGCCGATAGCGCCGATAGTCAAGTAATACAGCACCATCGGTAGTCGCGATAATGTCGTATAATCGTTAATATCGAAAGTGTCATCCGATATTTTGCCATCACTAGTTTAAAGTCATCCGTAAAGATTGTTGTGCGCTCTGCCCTGAGCTTAGCTCTCCGACATGGCTGTGCTTTCGAAACATCATCCGCAAATTATTTGACGATTTGCATTGTGTTGAGTTGAGTAAGAATTACTTGGTCTTTGTTCGAGTGGATCGCAAAGAACCTGTGACAACCTATGTGCTGATCTGGTAACCAAGCTAGAGATTTATATACATATATTTATTTTTTCTTAAGCCATCCAATGTTAAATTGCTTTTGTTTAAAATTAAATGCGTAATATTCTAATTAAAATTATAGTTAATTCTATTTTAATTTTTTTTAAATGTGGCAGCAATGACCCAACAAAACATATATTATTTATTTTTTTAATTTATATTAATTAAAATTTCCAAACAGGTGGCAACCTTCTTATACACCTTCTATATACCTTTTTGTACACCTTGGTAAAGTCTAGAAAGAAAGAAGTCTGATGAGGAGATGTGGCAATTTCCGAGATGTACCACTTTGAAAGATTACTCCCTAAAATAAAAACCTGGCCTCGAGCTCAATAAATTACATTCCCAATTCACACCAATTTTAATAAATATTTTCGTTTTATTAAATATATTACTGTCGCCTCCATGTCTTAAAAAAATTTTGTCCATTTTATTTTCTTAGCCTTTTCCTAGGGTTGCGTATTCATTCCTTAAAATATTACACTATGATGAAGCAAAAGTGCAACATTTTCCACTATTTTTTAGGACGAAAGTTAACTTAATACATGTTAAGTAGGCAGCAAAACTTTTTAAACAAGTGGCAACACGAAATAAAAAAAATATTAAATTTTACCGGTGCTTATTTTCTTTTACACCTATACATACAAACCCAGTACATCAGCAATTTTGTCTAGAGATTTTTACTGCACTCCGTGTACATCATAAGTAGAAGATTTCTGTATTAGTCAAAAGCCAATGTTGCCAATTAAACGAACTTTTGTTAGTCCGCCATGCCCGATAGATATTTGCATAGTAGCTTTTGTTGCGACTTTTCGGGTAGCAGCTGGATCTATGTATGATTATTTATAGGTTTATGAATATTTAAATACCAGTACATGTTCATTTTCGCATGTGCTTTGACAGCTTAATAAATATGTATGTTTGTGATATTTAACCTTAAGTGTGGGATTCCAAAAGGGGGCAATAAAAATTATGCTCTGTTTATGTTTTACCTCCATCAAAGTCCAATTTTAATGATTTGCTTGAGATCTACACATTCGTACCGCTTGTACACTTGTCTACTTTACAATTCCAACTTTTACGGTACTCCTTGCCGAAATGGTGACCTCCCACAAAACAAGCCTAATAAGTTTATGCTTATATGTTTACATATAATACGTAGATATGATGGACTTCTACGCTCCAAATTGCAATTTCTTGGATATATGTATGTACATAACTTTGTTCGGGCTAGAGTCGTTTTGTTGCATTTTATAGTATTTTATTATGCGCGCACACACATACACACACACACACACACATACGTCTATATGTATGTTTAGACTACGAAGCAAAATTTGATGTGAAATTTCAACAAAAACCTGCAGCCACAAACAAAGCAATGCAACGAAATTACCGCTCAGATGCACTCATTTGTGATTGCGAGTTGCTTATCGCTCAGCTCCCAGTTGTTGCCATCAAACAAACGCTGGACGGCCGAAAACGATGGCGCTAATTAAACGCACAGCAAGTCAGGTTGCGCGGCCGACTGAGCTCTTCCGGCTGTTCAGTGCACCCGCGCAATGCCGCCGATGGTGGTGGTGGTGGTGGTGGTGATGAATAATCCCTGGAAATGAGACGACTGCGGAGCAATTTATGAGCGCCGACGAATTTCGCGAATATACATTTGTACATACACAAATATGTATATATAACTACATAAAGGGTGGCCCAAAAGTTGTTTTTTTGAAACATAAGTTATTTGAACAGTGACATGTCCTTTCGCTGGAAAGTCTGTACCAAGTTGGATCCAACACTACCATCATACAAACGAGATGGACAACGAAGCGTATTTTGAAATAGGCGGCAAAGCAAACACATCTTAATATCAGAAACCCCTTAATCTGATCGTCAAAAACCAATGCATCTTCACCCAGTGACAGTTTGGTGCGGATTCCATCGATCTTTTGGGCGCTAAGTTTGGTAATCGTCCCGGCGATGCCAATTGGCCACTTCGGAGTTGCGGTTTGACATCGGTTAGACTTCTTTTTGTGGAATGTGGAATCCTTTTCCATAATGAATGGAAATGTTGGTTTTTTCAAGTAAACCAATAACACTGCGCCATAGCTCCAAAGCTCAAAGCACATGTTAACGAGGGTTAACCACCTGCTGAGCCTGCTCATGTCTCGGCCCAAGGAGTTTTCAGAAAGTAGACAAATTTATTACAATATATGTCTGTGTGAAATGAAAGTGTTGTTTTGACCCTTAGATCCAAGAAAATAATTCTTGGGACAATTTTATTAGAGGTCTTCTCAGGCAACACCTGAATAAAAAAGAACGAAACATGACACTGAAGTTGACACAACTCCGAATCCGGATGGCCTTGAAACCAAATTTGACAGGGAACGAGGGGATTTTGTTCCCAAACACATTATGAGATATCCGGCCAAGGTGGTGGTGTAGAAGGTGATAGCAAGATAAACAAGGCGAAACCGCTGTTTACTTTGTTAGTGTAATTTTGCGAGTGAAATGTCAAAAAAAAAAACAAAACAACCCAGCGAATTTGGGAAGCAGAGCAAGCAGCTCATGGAATGCTATCACCTTGTATGAATTCGCCTTGATATCCGGTTAAAATATGAAACATTTGTTTATAATTTTCTTCTTAATGCTTGGTTTTCATCAAACTGTATGAAAAAAGTGTGTTAAATAGAGACAGTGTTGTCGTTCTGCAGTCTTGTTATGCCAAATTGTTAAACCTTACCCTCGTCATTTAATTTGGTGAAAATAACAACCCAATCGAGTAAAGCCATGGTATGAATGCAGTTCCCTGTTGTGCTTTAAAAAAAAGACGCGAACACAATTTTTACGATTTTTGCACTTGACTTTGAGGATACCGAGTTTATTTATGGAAGATAAGGAAGACTGCAAAACCCATATTAACCAAAATAATAGTCCCATCAATATTAAAGTTTATCACAATATAGTACAACTGGTCTTGGATTTGCATGTTCGATAGATGAATTATGTATTTCCTTTTTGCGTTGCCATTGTTATTTGCAAATACCATGATGCTAGGCCATTTCTATGGATTGGTAGCCCTATAGTTGAAATAGATTCACATTAAGAAGCTAGATTCATCCCAACCCAATTAAATCTGAAAGGGGAAATTTCGAGTTAGGCAACTAAAACAAGGGTTAATCAATTGAAAATTGTTGACCAAAATTGTATGTTTCAAAAAAGGCTTTCATTTAGTTTTTGGGGAAGCTATAAACGATATTTCAAATTTAAGTGAATGCATATTTCTTAGCGAAAAGAAAGGAAAGGAAAGAACAAAGGTAATTAAAATTTGAAATACATTTAGATTTTGATTTTTAAAATAAAAAACTTAAATATCAAAAAAAAAAATGTAATAAAAAACTTGTAATGAAACTAAAAGACTTTAAAATTATGTCCTAAGATCAAATTTAATTTTCATCAGGTCACATTATCTCGTTGATCATATAAGGGTTAAGGCAAAGTAAATAAGCTTGCGTCATGTCTGTTTGACTTAATAAGACTGCCGTCAGTATCCGGCGTACATTGTTTCATTCACATTGTATTTTTATTACGTAAAATGTGGTCAGCTGAATGAAAAGAGCGGACATTTTGACAAATCTCAATTTGACGCCAATACGAAATTGTAAAATGACCACTTGTTGACAGTTCGTGTCATATTTAGTCGTCAAATATTTGAACTATTGAAAACCAAGCATAATTTTAACATTGCAAGTTAGCAGAACTGTTATCTAATATTCTACGAAAATATATCACCTGAAGTTTTACTGTATATATTTTTTAACCTTTTAGGCCATAAAAAGCAAATTTGAGCTAGCCTTTTCTAGCCCAGCTGGGATAGATGTTCCTTCGGAATATACTCTTCGGTTTCGGTGTAACGTGCTGAAAAAATTTGATTTCCGTTACATTTTTTTTTTAACTTTTAAAAAGTCACCAATAATATTGACCACCCTGTATCTGGACTTATGAATATATAAAAATTATTATTAAAATAAATGTGCTTATGCATATGTTGCAAGCGTGTGGGCGTGTGTATACATATATACTATATATATATATATATATATATATGTGTATGTGTATATGTAGATTTGCATGAATATGGATTGCATGCAGCAGCAAGTTGTGCGGCCACTTACTTTTGCGAATATATTCATGAAATTATCACCGATTCGCGCTTTTATACGCTTTCATTACTTCAACGGTAACAAAATACAAACAATCGTTAGACAAAATGTATGTATGTATGTACATATACAAGGTGTACCATAACAATAAGTGGAACAGCGTCCAGTTCAGTCGATCCAAAAAGTGCGCTTATATAGCACAAAAAATGGCGACTGTTACTCAAACTTAGGTTAAAAAATCCAAAAAGTACTTAACGAGGGATTGGTTGCATTTCTACGAAATCTCATTTTGTTCTACAAAAAGCTAAACAGCTATGGAGTAGATGCAATTAAAGCAGCACGCGTTGTATTCCAATAAATACACCGGGCACGGGGCCTTGTTAGTCCACTTCAAAAATCCACTTTATAAATCCTTGCACCTATGTCGAATCGTTTCATGAATAGCACGCCCTGCTATCCTTGAGCGGCACAAGGTACGGAAGTTTTTGGGTAGTAGGATTGTTGGGCATATATGTACATATATTCAAATTTTCTGCAAATTTCTGTATAATTGAAGGGCTACAGTGTACGCCGTAGCTTCAGAATACTCTTACATCTCTTTGCTGTCTAAGATTTCTTTATATAAACTCCTAGCGGCAGGATATGACAGATCATGCCAAATGTCTTCGTTGGATATGATCTGATTGACCCAGTAATCGCAACGCAGGTCTACCGATGTTCCAAACTTAATTTCGTTGTGGTATAATTCACCTCAACAGTTTACATCCGACTAGCGATCCATAAAATGTCATCTGGATGTAATCTTTATTAATCCCAGCCATACATTTGCGGACGCATGCAGTTAGATGGTTAGTCGTGGTTTCCGTAGTAATAAGATAACCGACTATTTGCACTCGCTTAGAACAGCATTGGGGATTTCGAAAATACTCCTATAGGACATAACTGCCTAGAGGTTTACTCAATTGACTTTAAGATCGTTGCTCAACAAATCATTCTGACTGAATGAAACCCAAAAAAAAAAAAACAAGCAGTGGCATATTATCATATCATTATCATTATGATGATAACCTCTGAAACTTACCCTTTTATGTTGTCTGCTCTACACGAAATGCAGCGGCCGGATTAATAGAATTTCGTACTCTTCGATTAGATTAGATTTTTGAAATCCTCTAAACAAACACATTACTTTCCTATAGTTTAACTAAAGAGTTTGATGCAAAAGCTGTAAAAAGCCAGCCACACTTGCGAAGATACGAAAATATCAGTAATTAAACGAAAAAGCTTTGCTAGAAGGCAAGAGGCTCTGATGTGACCACGACGAGCGGGGATGAATGGTCACAACTAAGGTGTGTTAATATGCAGAATATATGTATGTAGTCTGTGTAGAGCTTAAGTAACACTTACGTAAAATACGTAAAATATGGAATATGCACTAAATGAATATAAACATTATCTTAGCGACTTTTACTACAATTCGACTTTTAATCTAAATTCGATATATTAACCTCAAAAACTAAATTCAATCAAGAAGTTATCACCACAAACTTGCGCACTTCATATCAGGGATGGAAATTCAACATTTTAACACAGTACACGATTTTTTAACTATTTATTATTAGAGATAATTGTTAGCAATCCAAAAATTTCAGGTAAACAACCGATTGGCATAAATTTACAAGCGAAACAAAAACAAAACTGGAAAAATCGATTTTATATTGCTTTATAATTACTGGATATATTTGTTCTCATAGAATTCATGGTAAGGCAGATAATATATTTAAATAAAAATATTACATAAAGTTAGTAAATTTCAATGATATCCCCCAAATATTTGTTTGCAGTTCGTTATGGGTGATTTTTTAGGAAAAAGTGTGAAGATCCTACCGATCTGTAAAATATGGTACAACAAGAAAAACCTAAAAAAAAAACAAATGAAACAATTAAAACAATTAAAACAAATAAAACAAAACTCACCCGCAAGATTTCTTTCGATCGCCTATAGCGATAGTTTTTTTACGAACTTTGATTTTTGTATTGATGGGTACAAACACCCATTGGGACCACCTTAACAGTTAAGTGCAATTAAAACAAAACTCAGACGTGTTGGGCTATGCGGTTGTCCATGATCTATACGTTTCTCCCTTTCGGAAAAATACCACGGTTACTTTATTGAAAAATTGCTGTTATACCCTGTAATTATTTTCGAGTTTTATTTTTTTTTATCAGACATTTGTAAAGCTCATTGCACGACTTTTATTTCTTATTCAGGCCGGGTAACTATTTTTTCAGCTTATTAAAAAAGTAAATCTCAAATGATAGTATTCAATTACTACCAAATAATTAGTAAAATAAAAATATTGAAATCAATCATTACTTTATACGCATAATTTTTTTTTGATTAGAAATAAATTTGATCTCGTAATTTTTATTTTTGGGTCAGGAATGTAATAACTATTTTTAAGTTTTATTTTTTTCGTCATTGCACGATTTTTTTAATTGTTCAAAAAATAGAATTTGAAAAATTAATCTTATTCTAATTTAGATAATTAAATTAGTCCAATAAACATCATTAATTAATTAAGCTCAAAAAGTGATTACTAAGATTGAGTGAATAATAGAGATCGTAAAAAATTATTGTTATTTTTTAAAGAATACTGAAAATTATTGAACTATTAAATGCAATCACTGCTTTCTGAGCTTTCATTCATTGTATCAGTTTTCAATTTCATTTCGTAACTTCTACTTTTGTTTTCGGGTCACCAATTGTTTTTGACTTTTTTTTTTGTCAAATATAAAAATCATTGTGTAGTCATTTTCTTATACATTCCTAATAATTACTTTTTGAACTGGTCAAAATATAAAACTCAAATAATAATTTTTGTGTATAACAAATAATTAGACTTAAGAAATAAAAAACTTCAAAAATTGTAAATGTGTTAAAAATTTAAAATACAAAAATTATTGTGATTTCCTAGCAAAAAATACTCGTAATACAAGTTTTCTCTGTTCAAAAAATTTATCTCAACATTTTTTTGTTATATTCTGCATGCTAATTTTTTTAATCTTACTTAAATAGAATATGAACTTTTTACGAAAAACTTCACTCTCTTTACACCTTGTTCAGTTTTCGGCACCCTGTGTGCACTATGTACATATGTACATACGAATGTGTGTGGAATGTTGTTGTTGCGACTGTAGCGGGCTTTCGCTGTTGGATACTCAAATTTAGCCAGGCGAAGAGATCAACAGTTCTAATCCAGTAAATACCATCGGATTTGGCCTGAAATGGGACGTGATTTCCTTGTGAACAAAAGAAAATTGTAAATGAGTACTAACTTTTCCATTTATGAATAATTTATGATTAATTTTGTGTAGGTGCGCAATTGCGAAATCAGTTAGCAGCTTTAAATACTACAAATTGAAAAAGTTTAGCTGAGAAATTGTAAATTATAAATATTCCCATATACACTCGTACATTTACACTCATATGCCTTGGTTTCATAATCAACAATATCACTATATAACTTTGTACATTTGTATGTCGTCAGTGCGGCGTTAGTTTGACGTTCTAGCGCCTATTTGTAGACATCAAATAAACCTGAAATTTCAATAGAAACAATTTACAATTCATTACGAATTCCCACGTTATGGAAAATTACAATGACTTTTGAACTCACTGCTCAATTTCAGTAAAGTCAGTTGTTGTGGGCAAAGTGAATGTGTTAGGGTTGATATGAAACCGCATAATTGCACATCGATTATTCAAGCGCACAATATTGTATTGAGAATGTAAAAAAAAAAATATTACAATTGCATTGACATGAAATGTGACTGAGCATGCGAGCTACTCAAAATTATTGAATTGCATATAGATACAAAGTATGGAATATATACAAAATCAAATCAATTTTCGAATAACTTTTGCGTGTCCTTCACAGGCAAACAAAAAAAAAAAAAAAAAAACAAATGAAAAAAAATATCGAAACCTAGTAATGCTTGAAAGGAAGCATATTAACTATAATGAGTTTGAGGAAACAAAATAAATTTATGGTGATATTATTACATTTATATGCATGCAGGTGTTTGAGTTACGAAATCAATAACGTGTTGAAAAACTGATGATAGTAAGAATTGTATACATACAAACATTTGTAGGAATACGCAAGTGAAATATTCCTATGCAATTTTAATATAGTTGTGGATACATATTAAGTGCATACACCCAAAAAACAGCCACATCAAGCCTTTTGCGGAATTTGATTTTTGTAAACCGGGGGTCCCCGAATTTTAATAAAATGAGTTGAATGGTGCTGAGTGGGGTTTTTGTTAATTATTTTTCTGTACTCTGTTAGGAGCTCTCCTTAATTTTTCTTTTGAGAGCGCCCCCTGAACTCGTGGTTTGAGCTGGCACCAAACCCCTATCAGGGGACCTATGAACGGATGATACGCGAAAACAGAGCTACCAATGGTTATAAATGAAATCCACTACTTTTTATCCCGAAAACATGTGCGATCAACACAAAGCCAACTTGAAGACAGTTTTTAAAATTTAAAACCATTTTACCAGTAATACTGACAAGTAACAACTCTGAAAGAATACAGGTCTGTTGAAATTTTAAAAGCTTTGCGTGCTTTGCTGAATGAGAAAAATCACCAAAACTATTCAATGAATTCCCACACATGCGTCTTTGATCTAGTGACGCTTTTGAAAAGTATTATAAAAAATGCGTATTTTGACCGCGCTCTCACGAAACAAAGAGTGTCGTATCATATTATTGGCTCCACGTATTTGGGTTAAACGGGAAAACCCGTGTTTACAGTTGACTGTGGCTCAAAAGCCATAATTCTTAGTACGAGAGTAGAGCGTGCTATTTTGGAAACAAGCCTTCAAACCGTTTCAAAAATGCTGTAAAGACAAAAGCAAAGCTGCAGCAAACGCTTCTAAAGGATATTTCGAACGGAACCGTTTCACACCGATTAAACGAAATGCGCATGTTGGCTAGGAAGCCTCCAAAAATGCCACTTTTAACGCAAAAATGAAGGAACGGAACCTGAATGGGGCATGCCATATTTTCTGATGAGTCCAAATTCAACTTGATATGACCTGATGGCTATCGCACCATTCGCTGTAGAGTAGGTGAATGATTGGCGGAAAATTACATACTTCCTAATGAAAACCATTCTCTCCTTCATCCCTGTAAAATTTCATATTATAGAGGGTTATAGTAAATGCCAAGAAATGTCAGAAAAGTAACCATATTCAATTTTTCAGGACGATACAGCACCAAGTCATCGGACACGAACTATAAATTTTATCAAGATTTTTGTTTACCCATTAAACAACTTAATTCTATTTCCCAATCTATTGTTTAACGTTGAATTACAAAACTAAAGAAAAGTTGGTGCATAATGTCTCTGGATTGACCAGGGAATAGTTTGAGCTTCAGCCCAATAGAAAACGTTTGGGCTATTATGAGAGTTATATTATTCTAGCAAAAGAAAGTGTAGAGTGTAAAAATGCACAGGGTGACAAAACAAGGTATTAAAAAGTAAAGAAAAAACAATTCCTTCAAAATTTAGCCACATTTCGAAGAAGAACCAAAAAAAATTTGGTTTACCAATTTGTAAAATTTTTTAATATTTTTTTAAGGTGTCAAAGCTACAAAAAAAAACTTTATTATTTATGATTTTTTTTAATTGTATTGCATTATTTTCTATACTCCTCTATTTTGTCCTATCACTATGAAGAACTCGGCCGTTTGGGTGTCCTTGCAGCAGCGTGCTTATCTAATCTTTTAGCTTCCCCATTTCTATATTGAGTCTCTATACACTCAAACACTAATGTGGACTTAACTTCATGCGATAATTGGACCTCGGCTGTCACTTGAAAGTACTATACGCCTGGAAGATGCTTGGCATCCTGACCCTTAGAGGCATCGGTGTACCTGAGCTGAACTAGCGGGCGCTTTTTACTCTGCATTTCCATTTATTGCATGCCGCATTTATCTTCTGAGAATATAGATTATTTGGAATCGTTCAAATGTCTTATCACACCCTTATGTACCGGAACCCAAAAAGGTGCATGGTTTTGGTCACAGCCAACCATGCCAAGGTTTCTTTACACTCTACTACTCTACAAATACATTTTGGAAAATTTTTACTAATTTTTTTGCGAACGTACTAAAGTATGAAAAAATCTCAACTAATTCATTTCGGACTTCGGTACATCGGTCCACAGAACATTCGACCAATCTAATTATAGATTAAACACGCAATCAACTTATTTGCAGAAAGCAATGGTCACTTTGTTTCCTCTATTTCAAATATTTAAATTATATTGTAATGGTACTTTTGGCAAAGACTATAGTAATGATGACATTACGCAGCTCCATATGCATCTATTTAAATACTCATAACTGAATTTTTTGCTCCCAAAGCTGATACAAAATTAGCATTGCTTCAAAAAAATGTTATGTTAATTAGTGTTGACGCCGCTCGAGTTTGCCGCTTTTAAAAGGAGACTTTTCGCAGTCAGTCATAAGCAAACGAGCAGCGGCAAAGATGAATACAATTAAATTCCAATTTAATCGCCACAAAATCGCCACAGCGTCAAAAAGATAAACTACATTCGTATGTTTTGAATGTATGCACTATAGTGAGAAATTGACCGGCGCGTAAATTGCAGAAATTGTGAGATATCAGAAAGTAGAAAGACAATAAGAAGAAATCGGAGTTGAAAAGTTTTACTTAAAAAGTGATGATTGTCTCTCTCATCCGAGACGTACTAGAATTTTTCATTGGTTATAATTTTTAAGTGGCGGATCCCAAGCACATTTATTTAGAGAGCCGCTGGCTCCAAGGCAGATGTTCGCTCGTAGCCGCACCTACTGGTGAACAGACGCTGCAAAACTTTGGTGAGACCTGGTGGTGAAAACGTCGGAGTGACTCCACCAGGTTCGCCTTCTCACTTTAGCTCACTCACAAACGGATGCATGCATGCCGAGAATCGTTCGGGTCGCTCCCAGGTGAATGACAACCAGATACTTTTTCCACTTGTGTGTACTTCTACACAAGCAACCAACCTCCGAGGGCAAAACCAAGTAAAGTACCTCCTGTCATTAAGTAAATAGTCAGCTCATTTGGGTCTTGGATCCCGCGTCTCTGTTGACTGCTACAATTTTGACAAAGTAGATCTTTTTATCTTGGAACCAGCCTAGAAATCCAACGAAGAATCTCGCTTGCCAAAAAGTACTACCTTGGGCTAAGTAGGCAAAAATGAGTCCCTTATCATCCCCGAATGAGATTGATCATGGAATGTTGAAGAGAAAGATTTTACGAAAGATTTTTGGACCTTTATGAAGAGCTGTATGAGCTTTATAACGACATTGACTTACTATAGCGAATTGAGATTCAGCGGCTACGTTGCCTAGGTCACGTTGCATGTATGGAAGAAAATACTCCAGCCTGGAAAATATTTAACGTGGTACCCGCTGGTGGGGGCAGAGGAAGCGGAAGGCTTCCTTTACGTTTGACTAGACGATGGACTAGATGGAGAAGAACTTGGCTTCACTTGGTGCCTGCAGTTGGCGCCAGTTAGCAAACCAAAAGAACGACTGCCGTGTTTTACTAGCATCTGTCAAAATCGCCTTGGCGGTTATAGCGCTAGTTATTGATTGATTGATTGATTGATGATTGTCTCTCATTCGCGAGAGCTGCATTACTCAGTACAAAAGTAGAAACGCCAGTCTTTTAACTTCAAATGTAATGAGGATGGCATGTAGTTATCTTTTTTATTTCGTTCCACAATTGGAGTTACCCTCAGTTTTATTTGGATTCATAGAGATTTTTATGACGGTTTGCTGTGTGTGTCATAAATAATAAAATTTAGATTGAATTAAAAAGTTATATTTTTGGACTGCGTTGAAACAAATACTTGAAACTAAGCAATTTTTTATTTTTTTATTTTTTACATTTTATGACTTTATGACATATACATTTGTACATATGTCACATTATGGCACTCTTTGAATCACCCATATTTGTTTCTTAGGGGTCGTTCACATATTACGTAACGCCATTTTTGATCATTTTAGACCCCCCATATCACACTTTCAGAAAAATTGTTTTTATTAATCGTAGAATAAAATACAATGCTAATTGAAATATGTTGTATATTAGGCAAAGGGAAATCACATATCACACTTCGTCACAAATCGCAAAGACCAAAAAGGGCCCCCTTTACGCGTTACGTAATATGTGCACGACCCTATTTTTTATGATATTTCTTTATCATTGAGTAATCAAGAAATTATAACTAATCTTTCAGTTTTCCCTACAGGGTGATTTTATATTCCATATACCAATACGAGGGTATGTATGTAGATACTATCGGAGTGGCGTACAACTCAAAACAACACATAATAAGTATTCTTTCGCAGAGCTTGGACAATTACAATTTTGCATGTGTTATAAAATTAATTAATGATTATTCCAGTGTTTTCAAAGAAATTGCAAATTTGCAAATGAGAATTGCGGCGTTTATCATCATCACTTGGCTTTGGTCAGCAATTTGACATTTAGTGTTCAAAAGGGAAGGGTAAACTATTTAAATAATCACATATATGTAGATACATATGTACATACATACATAATTATACTTATAAGTAGAGATCGACCGAACCTCTGCTTCGGCGTCGGCCAAGTTCGGTCAATAAAGTTCGGTTCAGTTTCGGTTCGGCTTCGGCCCACAAAAAAACCGAACTTAGACCGATCATTTTTATTTTTTTTTATAATATGAAAATTGTATAAAATTTTACTTTTGATATGTTTGGAAAAAAGTCAAATAAACTTATGATATGCAGTAATAATACTGAAAGAATTAATTACTCACATAACAAATTGGACACCCTTCTCAATGAACATCTGCTGCCAAGAAATTGTAACATTTCTGAATACTTTTTAAAGTCCATATTTTCCGTTGAAAAAAGTTGCTTTCAAATATCTGTATGCTCCTCCATCGAGAGTATCTAGTGAGCAATTATTCAGTGCTACAGATCAGCTTGATAATAGAAATGTCAATAGGCTTTAGCTTTTATATTTCAATATAAATGTATTCAAAATCGAACATAAAAAATATATGCTATTTATTATTATTTTTGCAAAAATATGTTTGCATGTAGATATATTTATGTATTGAAGTGAAACCGATGTTATTTAAACTAATGTACATATGTATGTACCTTTTTTAATGTCATTAAAAAATATATAATTTTTAAAAATTCATTGAGTTTTCAATATTTTAGACCCTGAAAATGTTCGGTTCGGTTTTTTAGACGGAATTGGTAGAATTTCAGTTTGGATGTGGTAGTAGACTTATGTTTGACGACAAATACAAAAAAACCGGGGCATTTTAAAATTTTGCACTGGCCAAAAATCAAATATATAAATTTTCTGTCCAACACAACTTTTTTTCTGCACTTCTTCTTTCTTTCTTTCTTTTTATTTTTTCAATTAATTTTACAATAGCGTTATTCTTCACCGAACGTACGTACTATAGCACCAAATGCAAGTTCATTCGATCAGCTCTTTCGGCCACAGTCGAAGATCGAATGCAACTCTTGATAAGGACCTCTTTAAATTTTGGTACGATATTTATTGCAAAACCCATAACAATAATGGGGTTTTTTTCGTCTTGAAATAATGCTGGCCTGCATATTTTTCTCAGCCCTTTCACAGGGTTGCCTGTTTAATTCTCATACATATTGGGCTCTGAGCAAGCAAGAGTGCATTATATTCTACTGCTGAGCGACAGTTAACCTAATGCAAATATTAGAATTGGTTTCGAGAAAAAAACGCCATAAGATGGTGGTTCGATCTTCTTATCAAAATGCATTGACTTTCCAAATTTCTGTAAGTAACTCAAACAATTTTTCTTATACTGAAAATTTTTGTTATACTTTTTAATAGATATATTTTCTTCTTATACTTACAAACAACAGACATAAGTATGTATATATCTTCTGGTATGTTTAAACAACAGGGCTTCAAACTTAAGGCACTTATCGTCAATGCTGCCGTTGTGTGACTAAACGGATAATTTGACCCTTTTTGAGTGGCAATAGCCTTCGACTCAGTCTTTTGCAAATTTTGATTTTTTCACCATTTCGCGCCTTTCTTTTCGGAAATGCCAACAGAACCATGCTATTAAAAAATATTTCCTCCTGTAAATACAAAAGAAACATCACATAAAACTTTTAGAGAAAATGCAAGCCTGCTCCTTGAAGCAACTCGATTTCTTTGCATGTTTGCAGCCCTGTTTGTTCAAAGTTTGTTTCGATATTTATATTGCAAATCGAACAACGGTACATTTTAGCTCATTCCCACGACAGTCGGTTCTACAATATCGGAGCGATCCGAATTTATATCCGGCCAAGAGCTGTCATTTCAGCAGCACTCCCAAAAATTTTATGGGGAATGTTTTATGTTGTTACAACAACAACAGCAGCTAAACCTTTTTTCTGATACTTGTAAGTTTTATATTAATTTTGACTTTGATGCTTAATGCGCAAGTAAGTTCCGCTAAATTTAACTTCACCTATCGATTTAATTCTTATACAAAATTTCACCTTATTTTTATTTTGAATATTTTTTGTTTTAAATCATTACATAATCGTTATTTTGCGATCTTTATTTTTTCGAAAAAAATAATCGTTATTCTTGGCTTTTTATTTTTTTGATCAAATTTGATCGGTATTCTTCAAATTTTTTTCGATTAAAAATTATTGTTGTTCTCAGATTTATGTTGTTCCGAACATATTTGATCGATATTTTAGGATTTTTATTTTTTCGGTCATAAAACGTATATCAAATTACTGCTTTCGCTGCTATTATCGAAAAATTTTAAGCTCAAAAATTAATAACGATTATTATTTATACAAGAAATGAAAATCAAAAAATATCGATGAAATATAATCGAAAAACTAAGAATTGAAAAATAACGATTAATTTTGAAACAAAAAATAGAAAACACAAAATAACGATAAAGTCATGATTTTTGTGTTAATAAAAAATTATAACCGTTACGGTCCCTGCTGAAAGCTGATAACGTTTTTTATCATCCCTAAAGATGATTGGAATATGTTATGCGTACTGTATATGAGCACAAAGCTTCAAAGAGAGAAATTTAAAGAGAATTTTTAAGTTCTCTCATATGAGAGACATTTGAAGAAAAGTTTTAAGTTCTCTCATATGAGAGACAATTCCAAATACAAATTATTTTACATAGTTCATAAGGAGTAACTACAAATTGTCGATAAAATTATCAATACTCTACATACGATATTTTTCAGGTACCGATACTTTCTTTCGATACTACTTCTAAGAAATACTATCGATACCTGCATGACATCATTTCATCCCCAATAAATATATGCTGAGCATTATACAGCTGTAGACACCACTCGATCCATCTTTAAACCTACGAAACTTTTATTAACAATCTATAAGCAATTCAAACATAATTTAAGAATAACGGGTTTGACTAGTGTTTGGCATTTCCATAGCGATAGTAACTGTTTTTAGAAAAGGCGTTCCTCAATATTAATTGAAAAAACGTTTACAGCTGGCAACTAAGGGATTGTCACTTGGACAATTGTTAATACGCCATTGCCTGCCGAGGGGTGACCGCTATTAGAAAAAGCTAGATGTCGATTGTACCGGCCAGAAATCGAACTCGGGACTCAAGGAATGAAACGCTTACTTTTCTACGGCGGCTGTCATTTAAATTTAAAAGAAAGAACAAAATTAGTGCAGATCGGCATTTTAATACAGCAGTAAGCCAAATCTCCAGCAACTAAAATTAATTAATAAGTTAGCCGAATGGTCTCAATATAGATAGTTTTCTAGATCAAACCAAATGATCTTTTGGCGTCAATAATGGTATGCCGAAATGTATGTATGTATATACATGCGTATGAATGTAACTAAAATCTGCATATATTGTGAAAGCTGTTTGTAAGATCAAAGAGGCTGGAATTCATTTATTGGCGCGCGTTTAATTGTAGGTAGGCTCCCGCAGCACTCGTGCTGTACCGCTGGCTATAGACTGCTAGGCTAGGCGTTTAGGCTGAAGGAAGGGCTGAATTTGAAATGAAATCGAGTGCTTATTGTGAGAAGCGTGTCAAAAGTACGTTTAGGAAACAAATGTTCTTGTTCCATTGTTAGGGGATGACCAAAATGATCACAGAGATAAAGGGATGTATGGCACTTATGAAACACCAAAAACCAACATTGCGCAGCCGTGTAGCAGGGCAGTTTATTTTTAAAGTGTGGGTCTCTCGTGCCATTCGACGCCTACACACTGTGCGCGGTCGATCTTTTGTTTCAGTTTTGTTTTATAAATGCTTACGCATTTGAACGCATACATATGTACATACATACATTAGTGCGTGTGTGTATTTGTTGGTAAAAGTATGTTACTAAAATATAACAGACTCCCAATTGAAATTACTGATAGACAATTATAGCATTTAAAAGGCTCTGGAACACCATAAATCACACTTGGCGCAACTATGTAACTACTCGTACGCACATTCATATCTATCTAAACTGCAATTCATTGCCACCATCTGAGCGAGCGAGCGAGCGAGTGGCCGCATAGGTGGTAGAACAATCTGCTAGCTAAACAACAGCGAAGCAGCAGCAACCAACGGCTATTTTCCTACACGTTGATTATAGTTGGTTGTTGACTTTTCCAGCTATTCGCATTGTATTCGCCAGTTATTGTCCCCCATTTCTGTTAGTTTTCATAATGAAGATGTAAAATTTGCACCTGGATGTGTTGGCGTCGGACAATTGCTGTAATTGTTTTATTTGAAGTGAATACTTTTTGCCATTATCGTTGGTTGGCAGTGAAATAGGGCAAATCACTCGTCACTAGTTTTCCTAAAATTGCGAAATTTTTCAAGTTATATGATTTCATTATTCTTCTGAATGCATTGGTTATACGCTTGAGTAGAGCGGGGAAGCGAAGGGTCATTTGGAAGAGCAATAAAAAAATAATAACGTACTTTATTTTATACTTTGTTCGACACTTTAAGAGCCATAATCAAAATATGGCGAACTTTTTTGTAAAGTGTTAAATGGCATCTACAGTAGCTTACCATTTTTCATTAATTTGAAATCTGGGACCAATATCAATCAGTTCTTTTATAACATTTGTAGAAAAAAATTAAATATAATTTGTGTAAAGAAACCTGTTCGTTTTTTTGAAGTCACTGATTTATGTGAATAGGATTCAGATGATAAAAGCTTTTAAGAAGAACAATCATCAAGAAATCCAGATCCAAAATTTAAAGAAAAAATCATGAAATGGACACAAATGGAAATATAATGGCAGAGGATGATTATCAGCCATTATGCTAATATAACGTAATACAACTTAAAGGTATAAAAAAGTTAAAAACACATAATATATTCGAAGAACATTGGTAAATTTATTTAAGCCCACCCAATATTTAGTAACCGATTAATCTGAACGATGTTGATAACTTGTTCTTTTCCAGTTTCCAGATTTCCAGAAAAAAATGCGTTTTTGTATCAATGTATCAGCCGTGCTCGCATTTTCACATTCACATACATATTTGTGATTTGAATCCGGTGCCTTTGTTGTCAGGGAAATGAAAAATAAATTACAAAAGGCGTTTCAATGTGTAACTATTTTCAACTAAAAACTTTTTAAAAATATTCATTGATATGGTTATTGATTCATATTATTTTTATTTATTACACTATATAGTGAACCAAAAAAAAGCTTGTACAGTACAGAGCTATGCCTTCGACATTAAATATCTCTGAAACCATTAAATTTTTTAAACTGCAATCAAAAGAAAATAAACTCCAATTTTATTGTATATTATAATAGTTATTGTGTTTTTTAATAAAAAATTCATGTTAGTACCAAAAACTTCAAAAAACGGAAACAACTCACTATTCGAGAACCAAAAAAAAACTTGTACACTATACTTTCATTAAAAATATTGTGTTATATGACAATATACTAACATTATTAGTATTTTGTATGACCACCCTTGGCATCTAAGACAGCTTGTAGTCTTCTTCTCATAGAATGAACTAAGTTTTGCGCCACATCTAACGGTATGTTCTCCCATATATCCTGAAGTGCAGCTTTAACGTCATTTTTGCTCCTTACGCTACGCTTTCGTAATTCAGCCTCCATGTATGCCCACAAGTGCTCAATAGGGTTAAGGTCAGGGCTCTGTGGAGGATGAGGCAGTACTTTTTTTACGTGGTATAATAGCCATTCCTTAACTATTAACGCTGAATGCTTTGGGTCGTTATCCTGCACAAGGCAATAATGACCGTCTATATTTAATTTTGTAGCTGATTGGGCCAAATTATTTTTTAAAATATTCAAATAATCCATTTTGTTCATTATGCCATCGATAAAAACAAGATTGCCGACGCCTTTTGCACCCATTGCTCCCCACACCATAACGCTACCTCCTCCGTGCTTCACTGTGCTATTTAAATTTTGTTTCTTTAGGGCCTGCCCCTCTTTCCGGGTCTGATGGACGTCGGTTTGTGTAATAATGTTAGTATATTGTCATATAACACAATATTTTTAATGAAAGTATAGTGTACAAGTTTTTTTTTTGGCTCTCGAATAGTGAGTTGTTTCCGTTTTTTGAAATTTTTGTTACTAATATGAATTTTTTATTAAAAAAAAACAATAACTATTATAATATACAATAAAATTGGAGTTTATTTTCTTTTGATTGCTGTTTAAAAAATTTAATGGTTCCAGAGATATTTAATGTCGAAAGCATATCTCTGTGCTGTACAAGTTTTTTTTGGCTCACTGTAAGTATTATTTAAATTAGTTGCTGATGATACCTCAAAAGAAGCATATATTATCCAAACCGAAAGGTAAATTTCAACAGCGATAATCAATATGAGGAATTGTTTCAACTTTCACGGAAAATTTTTAAAATCACATAGTGGAATTGAAATGTGAAAATAGGAGTACGGCTGTATATGTTTACTCAAACTGCAATATGTTAATTTTAATCAACGATTAATAAGAACAAATATTAGTAATTAGGTTGAAAGGGAATGACCAAAAAATCGCCAAGTGATATATGTGAAAAATAATATTTGAGATTTCTCCTGACCTTGTGAAGTTTCCGCATCCACAATTCAAGCGCACTGGAATTTAATTTTCTTTTGTGCTAGTTCTATTTAACGGAGAATCTCTTTCGATAGTGATTGGCCTGTGTTATAATAAAAACATTGGTTTTATGTAATTCGCTTATGGATATTTGTTTTAATATCCTTTTTTAGAGCATCCTGAGTTTCACTTTCGTCCGAAATGTTTAACGTTTCCCCTTTTCCTCAATATAAATTTGCCCGGCAATTTCGAGCATAATTTTCGCTAGCGGAACACCAGTTTCAAGGAAAAAAGTAGAAAAACACTATTACTAAAAAAATTGTCAAAAAGTATCGGTAATTTTTAGTCACTTCAAACTCGCACGAAAATTTAATAAGCTTTAAAGCTGTGAAAACAAAAATTCACTAAAAGTTCTTTTTTGCTGAACTTTCTTGAATTTGAAATTTGATTTACATTGCTTCGTTACAAATGATCTACCGTTCTATAATAAATCAAAAAAAAAAAAACAAGTAAAGAAGAGTTCAAGTTCGGGGAAACCGAGCTTTATGCCCTCGGCGCTTTTTTGTTTCAATTAAACATCACTTGTTGTATGAAACTAGTTACTATACTCTTCCTTTTCTTACAGTTAAAGGAATTTTTATTTATTTAAAAATAAGCATTATTTGCATTATATGCGCGTTTAGTATGTCACTCCCTTTTTTAACCTTTTCATTTTGACGCGAAAAATGTTTTTTTTTTCGAAATTTCCTCTCAAAAAAAAATTTTAGATAAGGAGTGTACGGAGCAGGCCCATGCGCAGGATTTGTCATCGGGAGGGTTTTCATTTTATTTTACAAAATGGGAGAAGTTTTTCAAAGAAAACCATTATTCTGTCTGTGAATCTGTGAATAAAAATGTCTTTAATTGATTAATAGGAGTTTAAGTTAAAAACTTGAAGAGAATTATCCATTTAATAAGTTGGGAGAATGAAAAAAATCTTCTAATACTGCATTTGCCTTTATATATTTACGTCTCGATGAATGTTACGTACTACTGAGTACTTTTTTCCGATACGGTCTAATGGTTATGTATGTAATAGTGTGTAATGTGCCTAAGGCAAGCAAATTCGGATAGGTGCCGCTGGAGTCGCGATTTTTCGGTATTCACAGTTAAGTTTGACTCAAACCCTGAATACACATTGAATATTTTTTAACAAATACAAACACGTGTACATTGGAAGCCCAAATCCACAAATCTTGATTACGGATCAACTAAAAATGAAAATGGATGGCACTAGTATACAAATATTTCATTAATAAGTGGTATCTCGTAAGTAAAGTGGTTTTTATACCTTTCATGAGAATGAATAGGTATATTAAGTTTGGTCCGATGTTTGTAAGTGCCAGAAGGAGAAGAGATAGACCCATCAAAAAGTATACCTAAATGATCAGGACGATGAGCTGAGTCGATTTAGCCATGTCCGTCTGTCTGTCCGTCTGTCCGTCTGTCCGTCTGTCCGTCTGTCCGTCTGTCCGTCTGTCCGTCTGTCCGTCTGTTTGAACGCAAACTAGTCCCTCAATTTTAGAGCTATTTTGATGAAATTTGGTGAGCAGGTGTCGTTGTACAAATGATTAAACATTTGTCGGAATCGGCCAGATCGGGTGACTATAACATATAATACAACCGATTATTCAGATATTGAATTTTGCACCATAACTCCTCCATTTAAACAGCTAAAGGCTTGAAATTTTGCAGAAATATCAGCCATTATTAGCTACGTATCAGTATTGAAACTCATGAAGATCGGAGAAATATAACATATAGCTCCCATACAACCGATTGTTCAGATATTGCATTTTGCACCATAACTCCTCCATTTAAACAGCTAAAGGCTTGAAATTTTGCACAAACATCAACCATTATTAGCTATATTTTAGTATTCATCAAGATCGGAGTTCACAGTGTAAATCGGCAAGATAAATTCAGGACAAATATTTATTGCGAAAAGTAATAAGCTCAGCGCAATATCACATGAATCATAGCGTTAAACGTTTGGGAACTATTTACGGATCTGATAACTGTTTTCAAAGACCGACATATGTAGGTCTTACATATTAATACTTAATTATTTGTATTTTTTAAATGTTGAATATCAAGCGTCGATACGATATTAAAAATATTCAAAAACCATTCCCTTCTTAAAACATAGTTCTTTTTAATTACATAAGGAAAAGCATTAAATAATTTATAACAATGCCTTTACTAGAATTATTTTTATTGATTTGAAGGAAATTTTCGCTTTTAACTATAGGTAATACGAAATTGTAATACAATAACACGTTTTTTACTATTCTTCCATTCATGAAAGGTATGAAGCCTTCGGCATAGCCGAAGACAGCGCTGTTTTTACTTGTTAGATTAATTTTTGATCGCTGAACAGGAGAATGAGTTTAATTTATTTTTTGAAAAAAGCGTATTCGAGATACAGGCAGAAACCCATTTTCTAGGGATGCCGTTATAAAGGTACATTCAGCCTCTTTGCCTTGATGTATTTTTTATGTCGTATAGAATAGACAATTGCTAGATTTTTCGAAACAGTTGAATTTTTATTCATTAAACTATACGGAAAAATAAACTTTATTTCTGTTTATTGGACCAGACCGTTTTTTTTTAAAGAGATTTAGTCAAACGTGGCAGTGGTCCTTAACCTTTTTGGTAAAAACTTATACTGCAAGATCAAACTAAACAAAGAAAATTATCTGTTTACATTCACTTACGTATCTTGCTCTGACAATTTGATCGAACGTGCATATGGGTGAGAAGCTACAGTTGTCGATTGTTGATAGTTCTAATTTTTACACAAATTTAAATAATCGGTTCATATACAATTCAGCAATAAGAATTTTGAACGGTTAATTGTAATAGTAATTTTACTATAATCATATTGTTTTAATTTTTAAAGAGCAATAATAATGTTGACTGTGGATCTCTAGCTGAACATACACTCAGCTGATTGTCTCTACTGCTTTTCACCTCAGTCTTTGGTGAGATTTTTTGAGACTGTCGCTTACTGAATACCAAAATCGTCGTATGTCACAAAAAATGGCTCTAATTGAAAGTCACAAATTTAGTGACTTGAGGTGCGACTGTGTTACCGAATACCGGCACGAAATACGATTTTAATGAAGAACTTTTTTCTTATAAGCTAGTGTATTTGGTGATAGCTTTCGAAGGTAAAACCACCCAAAATATATTTTTTTGAGTGCGCCTCTGTAAATGTATTGCACATATATAGCATATTAAGTCATAAACGTCATAATTTCAATAATCGGGCATGTTCTGAAATTCACTTCCGAGTGAATTCGCGCTTTGTGCCTATCTGAAACTGTAGTGCGAAATGAAAATTTCCGAGTGAAAGTGAATTGCAGAACATGCCCGAATATTAACAATAAAACATGTACTGCTTACGAAATTAGCTGCAAGAGTTTTAATCAACTAGAAGAAAATGTAAACATTTCATATTAAATTAATAAACGAACATCTATGGTAGACAATTTGCCTTATATCCTGTTGCACTTGCATGTAAATAATATATGTATTCATGTATGTTTGTATATATTCATATAGTTTTTATAATTTGCAAAAATAATGGCACTTACTTTCTATATATTTATGTACATATGTAGTGTATGCTTTTACTTATGTAGCTGTGTGTGTACTTTACTTTGCCTGTATGTGTTAATGTAAGCAAGCGACATTTCAGCCTGTCAGTGGAGTAATTAATTATTCCAAACTGTTGCAAGTAGAAACATTTTCCCATTTCAATGAGTCTCGAATAAAACTGCTATCTGAATTTTTTTCTATCCTTCCCAGTTTCATACATATTTACCCGATTATATAGTACCTATGTATGTGCATTCATATCTACTGTATATATTTGATCTATGCCTCTTCCACCTTCAGTTGACTTTCATTCATTTCTTCATTACGGACTTAATGCGATAACTTAACTTAACTCATAGCGCGTTAATGATGCCTTGGCCTAGGAGTTTTGCCAAGTTCGTGGCGACATTTATGACTACTTTTTTCTATCTATCCGTTGCAAATACAAATAACTAGTATTCTCGCACTCACTATTTATGTGCTTTTCTTAGCGCAAATTCAATCATCTTATTTAGAAAAGTTACGCGTAGTTATAACATTTATTTTCGAAATCCTTGATGAGACTACCAATTTTCAACTCACTTGTAAGAATGTTAGTATGTATAATGTGGTTTCTTGTTTTTGTTTTTTTTTTTAAAGAAAATTAGGAATCATTTTGCGAGTACTCTATATTAAAAGAAAAACAAAGTTTCAATTTATTTTTGTAGTTTTCCTTTTTTCAGCTCAGCAAAAGGTATCCAAAGACCTTACTTTAGGTTTTGGAAAGCTCAAATTTTATGCGTGTTTGTTTTTTGTTTTTGGTTACGAGGAAGAAGCATCGAGAGACAGACCCCTCCAAAAAGCGTCAGTGTGAGACTTGAACCCGAACTAAACCTCCTACCGTCAAAGTAGCAATCCCCTCGGTACTACCGTCAAGTATTTCGTCGGAAGATGGTTTGAGCACTAAGCTCTAGGCTCGTTAAGTTCTTGATGCCGTCCGTAGGAAGTTCTTCTGTTTCTTCATAATTACAATTTCTTGCCTTTTACCTCAGCCGTTCTACCACTTTTGCATCTCGAGCAACAACTAGCTCTTCATTGATTTTAAAGCCTTACTGGGGCAGTCGAAAAGAACGGGATTCAGAGCCGCCCGATCACTATATTTCGGATTGACAATATTTTGGCTTACACCTCACCAATCCTGCCCCACTTTGCTGGCAAAAATAGCCCTTCATTGATTTAAAATACTACTCTACTGAGGCAATAGGAATAGGCGTGGTGTGCAGGCGTGTGTGAATGTGAAAACGTTACTAAATACATATGTAGAGAGTGTGTGCCAAAACTGCGCGCGATGCGGAGAAAAAAAGGTGACGACAAAAGCACTTCCGTTATTTCGTATTTGCCTTGTTTGAAGGATTGACGTCACAAATGGTTCTTAAAAATTTAACTTTTCTGAGTTTTCAGTGACTTCAAAGAAAAGTTAACCACAGAATAATAATGTTGAAGCGAAAATAAAAGCACAAGTGCAGGTATCACCTTCGTTTTCTTCACGCTATTTCTTGGTATGAACATCTGTGACGTGTGCCGGCGTTGTCGTAATCCGGTTTTCTATCATTCTTAAAAGCTGCGCACTTTATTTTTGAGGATGAACCAAAGTGTATTTATAAAGTGCGTTAAATGGAGGCAGCGCTGCCATTCGTCAGTCAGCTTGTAATGTCAAATTGTTAACCCTAAAATTAAACATTGGTTTTGAATTTTCAAACTCGTCATTCAATTTGGTAAAAATAACAAACCCATCGAGGTGAGCTTTAAGCTATATGTGTACTTTAAAAAGAAAGACGCGACCGCGATTACGAGTTTTATAGACTCTTCAAAAATATGAGCACTTGACTTTGAGGATGCATATTTTATTTGTGGATAATAAAGAAGACTACAAAACCAACCTCAACTAAAGTTGTAGTTTCACCAATATTAAAGTTTATCACAGTCCAGTGCAAATGGCCTTGGATTTGCATCATTTAGTGCATTTGCTAAAATTTGATTGCGATTTGCAAATGCCATGACTAGCATCATGCATCTTAGCTATTTGCATGGAGTTGTGAGTGGACTTATTGATAAAATATATTTGCATTAAGAAGCTGGATTCATTCTAAACCAACTAAGAACCGGGACAGAAAGATTTGCAAATCAAAAAAACGCTCATAAAGTGTATGCATAAATAGTATTCCAAACTTAAGTGAATGCATATTTCTTGACAAAAAGTGAGGAAATAAATAACAATAGTCTTAAAATTTTGAATAAATTTCCGTTTTGAATTTTTAAACAAAAAACTTAAATATCTGATAATATATCTACGTACAAAACTGTTGCGAAACAAAAAGCTTTTAAAATTATGCCCTAAAAACATATTTAAATTTGCACCGGGCCACATTGTCACAGTGATCGTTTATGGGTTAAGGCATAAGCTTGTGACATATCTGCTTGACTTAATAAGACTGCCGTCAGTATCTGGCACATATTGCTTTATTCATATATTGGTTGCGGTCCAATTGTATACTTCAAAGACCAGCCGTCGGCAAATTCGTGAGCCAATTTTTTACATTGAACACCAAAATGCCCCGACACCCACATGAGTTCAAGCTTATCCCATTTTCCAACAGAGTTCAGCCTGAATTCAGTTTTTTTGAGGATAAATTGGCCATGCAGGTTCCAATCAGCTCCAGTTCCATTTTAGTGGGCACCAGAAGAAGATGGCAAATGGAATACGCGAAATGAAAAACTATAGAAAATTGGGGGGTGACATCGTTCACTTCAAAATATGTATGTATATTTCCGAAACTACCTAACCAAACTCTACTAAATTTGGCAAACAAAACAGAAACGAAAAACTCGATATTTAAACTTGATACAAGAGAGAAATACACGCAAATAAAATTTTTGGAAAATTGACGGAGCACGTTTTATTTTTAAAACATACTAATTTATTTTTGTTTACATTTAAATAAATAAATGGCGTTTAAGTTTTCAAAATAAAGGTTATTATAATAACTCGTATATTTGGAATAAAAACACGCGCCGGTTATTTATATATCGGTTTAAGCTGAACTTGACTCTATCCTTGTTAATTAATGTTTTTTTTTATTTTTGTTGTAGATGAAAAATAAATTTCAAATTAAATTATGATATTGGGGACAACGTATCCATATCTTTGATATATCGACAAGAGAAATATCAATTCAAAAACCGATTATCGAACCGTATTTGGGCAATTTCAAATTGGGATCTGTCCGTACCTACAGGTAGATAAAAGCCGGTAATTGGTTTCTATTTTCTCGACTTTTTGGAATGGTTCAATGCTTCCATTTCAATTTTAGTGCCTATGTTCCTCTTTTTGTTTTTTTAAACGTTAAAACGATGGCGTCGGATAAGAGAGAATGGAACTTCCTTCTCTACTGCATCTCAGTAGAAGTGGTAAAACTGTTGATTTGAGGAATAAAGCTAATTAAAAAGCCCCGAGAAAAAAAATATTTTATTTCAAATCGTTCCTCGATCTTATAAATCGCTCATATGCAGCTTTGGTATTAAAATAAATTTTAAATAAATTGAATACAGCTAATCAAATTTTGATTCGAAAATTTATAACTTTTTACCAAAATCTTTGACAACAAACAAATATTCCCTCTCCCTTTTGGAATGCTTTATTGTTACTTTCGAATTTGCCGCACACTTGATTCGCTTTCTTTTGATTGACTTGATGCTTCATTGCCATTTGAAATAAAAACTCTTGCAGACATAGCCGCAGCATTCCGCACTTTTTGCTCCAGCCGACAGACAACAAATAAGTAGCGTATATTCAAATTTTCGGTCGCCTTGTCACATGATTAACTATGTGGCCAAGGTTATATGATCGCATGAAAAAAGGAAGATGCAGCAACCTAAACAAATCAAAATACACACAGTTCCAATAAATGAACGGTTACTTAGAGTTATGTCCACATGTATGTGGTATGAATAATATGCTTTGACGTGGAGCTTGCGAACTGTTTTGTGTGCTGAAGCTTTGATCGACATAACTTTGTATTGACGAAGGATTTTGGCATTCCAACAACAGCAAAAAAACGAATCTCTAACTTTCAACATAGAGTTGCCAAATTAAATTAAATATATTTTTATGTTTTGTAAAATTATTTGAAAATAATAGTAATAGTACACCAATATTTGTGCTGAGTTTAACGTGTTTCGTGAAATATGTAGCAATATAAGACATATAAAGCTATATCTTGAAGCTTGCCAAGGGTGTCGAATATTCGTTTTCCCCTTTCATTATTTAACTAAAACCAACCTTAAATCTAGAGCTGCATACAAGACCTAATGTAGGGGGAAAAACATTCAGGTTCTTGACCGTGCAAGAATATATTACAGGATTGCCATCGTAATCAGAGGACGGTAAGAGCTGGAAATCAGGATATACAAAGCATTGAAAGCATAGCACATATAGCATAGATGAAGTCCACATAGATCAAATACAACAAACTCCTATCATTCGAGCGATCAGTACAATAGCCACCGCGATCTTGGTATGCTCCCAAACATACATATCTGAACAGGATATCGCAATCAAGAAAAATGCAAAGCTTGCTCCACCAGATTCAACATTGAAGAAATGAAAAATTAAAATAATGAGATGCAAATATATATGCCGATACCAAAAGGATGGTCTCTGAGGACCAGTAGCCACAGAAGTTTCATTTTACGCATATTTTTAGGTCTATTGGGAAAATGTACAATCAAAATCCCGGAAGGACAGTCACACTTATTTGGTGTACTAATGACTTCCCGAACTTTCATGTCCCTAAATCACGGAGTTACGGCATACCAACTATAAGGCTTCTGTGCATGCTGAGCACAAAAAAAATTGCAAAGACTACACTCTGTAGACGGATGCCACCTGATATCATCTAATCCTATAATTGCAAAATATTGTTCCAACTTCCATGAGCATCAAAAGCCAAAAAAATACTGGACACAAAACTAAAAACTAAATTCTAACTTACGTCTTAAATTATAAGTGGCTGCCACGTATGCAACATTTGTTCTACATGTAAGAACATTACAAAAACCACTTACCCTATACTCTTCCTTCTATGAATTAACTTCGTCGCAGAAGTACATTTGGTCAGTTTTCGTAAGCTGCTACAAATGTACTTCTGAAAAAGTTTAGGTACAGAGCCCTTCCTTGAAGCTCCAAAAGGTGAAACTGTTGCATCTGGTAAGTCGAAAAGAGTTGAAGGACTACAGAAGTTAAACGATAGGTTATGGGCAGGTAGATCCCAGAGGCTGATATGAAACAATAACAGACTAGGAATTTATAGACCTTCCTTAGATTTTCATGGAGATCAATGGAGTGAAACTATTATATCTTAATGGATATTAGGGTACGGTGGTTGCCTCTCTATCTAGTTCGGCAAGGAAGTACCATTAGGCCATTTGTGAGGTCACTTGAGCGAACCCTTTTTTTTACACTCACTCAGTTTTCCGTGTGATATAACCTTCGTGTTTCCTTGGCGGAGCGTTACTGGTCGCTGATAACCATAGAGTGGAGAGTTCACAGGGTTCAGTTGTCAATCTTCCGTTGCCCGATTCGGTGATAGATGATTTGAGTCGGTGCTTGCAAGAAGAAGAGCGGAGTCAACATCTCGCAGAGAGTTGCTCGGTCATTTCCTTTGCGAGCTCGCGCGATTTCATCAATGTCGCTGTGCCCTAGTACCCAAACTGTGTTAATGGTCACTTTCGCGGCCAACCCGTTTATTCTACATTCCATACCTGAATTCGAGGATGCTCTGCCGCACTAGCCCCCAATGCTAACACAACTTTCAGTCGGTATGTCGTTCGAGCGCTTCGTTTACGTTTCTTTCCCTTCTTATTTGGAGTTTTTCTTTGCTTTCTGATACTCCACTTTCATTCTTCATTATTGATCTGACCTCTGATTGGTATCAGCGTAGATAGAAATAAGAGACCGAAAATAGCCGGGCCATTTGTCAAAGTCTCGAAAATTGCGATTTATATTGTGTTATAAAAAATAAATCACTATGCATAACTGGTTGCAAACTTGTTCTCTTATCTGTTTTTAGTTGATTTTGTTATTCCTTCTACGTTTTTAACTGACTTTTAATTTTATTTTTTGTTTTAAATGCAACGGTAATCAGGTAGGTATGTGAATGTGAATGATCCTATGTTATAATACAAATTAGTAACTGATCTTTTAAAAAAAAATATTTTCATAAGTAATTTCGGTCGATATTTACTTTCGTGGCTTTTCTAATTCTCACAATCATTAACCTTAAAATCTCCAACATAAATCAATATTTCAATGATATATCACAAAAGGGAAATAATAGACAGTAAATGAAAGAAAAACTTTGAATTCAATGTGGACCCTTAAGCCGCATGCTGATATTTATTGAGACATCTTTGGAGTAGATATTGGTACCAACTCTGTTATGGGGCTTCGACGTAGCCGAAACTCAGTACCGGGCGAACTCCACCTCGAATTGAGTATCAATAAATACATGGCAGATTAGATTTGATTAATCTCAGAGCAGCAGGGAAAAAGTCACCGTAACACTGTCAAGTATTGATCGATTATAAAAGCAATACCGAACTTGGCAATCATGTTCGATATTAGCCTTCACATTTCTTGCAACAGTACTTTGAAATTCACTTCCCATTGTGATTCAAATTATTTGAAGCTTAGCAGGGTATGCTGCATGTTTGGTTTTTTATCCTTACGAATTTGCCGCGCACACATAGCAATCATACTATATTTTCAACGGCTTCATGATCGAAAGGAATATTTTGACGAAAAGATGTCAATACTCAGCAAAGCGACGACACTCAAATATCATCTACGCTAGCTGACAAAAAAATCGAATTAAATGCACACATACACATTGACTTTGGCTGCTGACTTTGGCGTTCTGATATTGAGGCGGCGGCGGCAGCAGGCAGGCAAGCGGGCATTGTGATTGTTGCACATATTAGCGTAAACGCTTGATCCTGCCGCCAATGCTGTGCCGCCTATTTAAATGCAGACAACACACTTACAAAAACTCGGCTATTGTGGCTAATAATGCCGCTACTGTTTCGAGCGTACAACAATCACATAAACTCGTTGTTGGTTGTTGTTGTTTGTCGATCTTGTTATTATTGCTTTTATTATTGTTGTTGTTGTGACGAACGACGGGTTGTTGATGAAAGCCAGAGGAATTGATGGATGTTCGAGCGAAGGCAGAAGGCCCGAAGAAGCGCCCAGGTGATGGTAGTTGTGGTGGCGGTGGCGACGGCGGCGAGGTAACGCCCGACGGCTTGCCGGCAATAATTTTTTCATACAATTCTACTCGCTTTGATGTCCACCGTTGGTAGCGTACATATGTATGTCTGTATGTATGTATGTATGCATGTATGTTGGTATGCGTATAGGTAGATTTGTATTAAATCTTCAAGAGCATCTACTTACTTGACGACATTTTAATGGTCGAACGACTTCACTTAACGTTAACCAAGTTAGCAAGTTTAGCAAACAAACATATTTATTTACATACACACTCGTCTAAATGTGCGTATGTATGTATGTATGTATGCATATTCTATTATGCGTGTACATCTACTATATTTTTTATATAAAAACGCATGTATGTAAGTGTGTGCGTATAAACTTACAAAGCTTTGGAATCGTTTGCATTGTCTAATAGTTTTCCAGAACTAGAACGCGATTAAGTGAATTGTCTTATTAGTAAATAGTTGTGCTGGAGTTTCGCCTTGTTTATTCTGCATGTTGCAAGTATGCATCTACTCATTTACACACGTATGTACATATGTATGTATGTATGTGGGCACATTAGGGTGCAGCACTCCGCATAGAAAAGAAAATCGGTACGTTTTTCCATCGGAATTAAATAATCTATATATATGTATATGTGTATATATAAATGGATCATGTTAGTTCGAATACTTAAAACTTGAAAACGACTGGACCGAATTGAATACTTCCTAGTGAGTGGTTGTTCATATTTGTGGTTTAAAGAAACAGAAAAGTTGAAAATTTCTCAACAGGTGGCACTGCAGGCTCAAATCGTTTCTTTTTTCAGTTCAATTTTATTAGAGTTCAGCACGTGGCGTTAAATCACTAGATGACGATTGGGTGGATTTGGATCAGATTTGGCTCATATGTATATACATATGTAGTTCGTTGTAGGGGGGTTCCTATATAAGCCATTTTTTAAGGGAGTTGCCACCTTTTTAAAACCTGAAATTCAGTTCAAATTACCAATAGAATAAAATATTGCTATATGGGTATCAGACAAAAGCTAATTTTCAAAATATTCTGAAATAAGGTTGCCACCTGTTTAAACGTAAATTGAGTGAAATTAATAAGTTAAATGAAATTTTAAAAAATAGGTGTGAGACTAAAAAGTTTAACAAGTTTTAGACTCAAATATATGTTCGTGCAGGGTTCTAACCTGCAAAAAAAAAACTGAAACTTTGCATGGTTATTAATTTCTACCCAAGGATGGCTTTAGGTATGGTTTTGATTGCTTGACAGTGGATTGTCACCTATTCGAAAAGCCAAATTTAATTTAAATAAAAACAAATTATACGAAATAGAAAAATATGAGTGCCAACCCATCCGCTCGAGCTCGAAAGTTAATAGCTGTTTTTATGGGGATTGCCACCTCTTTAAAAGGCCGAATTTAATTAAATTATACACAAGTTATATGAAATACTATAAACAAGTAAAGGAAATTAAACGAAATAGAGCTTTTGCCTACATATGCAAATAGGGAACCCAGATATCTCTAAAGACCTTCTCTAAAAACCGTGACCTGATTTGATTCAAATTCCGAACATGTATTAGCTAAATAAATATAATAATTTTATTTGAAAATTGGAGAAATAAAAGCCGTATTTACAGTCAGATTTAATTCAAATTCAAAGTACATATTAGCAGCAAAAATATAAATATTTTATTTTAAAATTGAATCGATATGAGGTGCTGGTGCTGATATATGATATACATAAACATAAAATCATATAGGCATTCTCTCAATTTGGACGGTGTAGAGAAAGTCAGTTAGTTCATACTTAATATTTAAAGACATCAACCAAAGTAATCGATGTGGAACGACTTGAAATCATCTCCAAAAACGGTGTTTTTTATAAATAACAATAGTTGGTAAAATGTTTTTTAAATCACCTCAGATTTTAAAACAGAAAAATGTTTAGAAAAGTTTCAACGATATCATAATAATGAAATTTTTTATGCTTTTTAAACATTTTTAGAAGATTAGTGTGAGAAGAACTCGCACAATTCAGTCAAAACTTTACCGTTTTGGACTTCTATTCTTGGAAAATAATTTTTTCATTCGCTATTTTTTTCTTTGCAAATTTACCCATTTCCATTTCAAGTTCGTTTTTTATATCTCCTTATTGTTTTCCCGTGGAATAAATTTTGAAATATTTTTAATGCAGACCTTTTAATCTTAAACTACTTTATTTTTTTATTGTTTTTTTTCGAATATTTGAAACAAACTATTTTTGTTCATAAAAAACTCCATTTTTTTTATAATTTTTGGCTAAGGTACATTCGGGTGTGTATATTTTTAAATATTATTAATCTATTTTTTCCTGAATAAATATTAAAAAAAACTATTTTTATTCATGAAAAACTCCATTTTTGGAGGTATTTTCAAACCAGCCCAGCTCACGTAAATTTTAATATTTGCTTAAAAAATGCTGGCGGAGGCCTTAAAATATAAAAGATTGAATAATTTCGGTGGAAAACTGTTTTTGGCAGGGCACCCCAATGTGCATATCTACATATGTAGAGAAATTACACTGGATTTTCTTGATACGCCATGGAGTTATTTGGTCTTGAATAAAATATGAGCTACAAAGTGTTTGAAAATTATATTTTTTGTACATCAATGGAGTTTTTTCTTCTTATTTAGTACACAAGTAGATGAATATCAATTTTCAAAATTAGAGCTATCATAACATAATTGTTTGTCCATATCTCCTTGTCACACCTTATAATCGTCTACACGTTCGCTCTACGAATTATGTAGAGCAAAATTTTGTGGATAAAGATTTTCTCAGATTTGTTCTTCGGTTAATTTTTCTTTTTTTTTCGACTGAGCTATAGTAGAAGCCCATATAAAGACATATAAGACATATCACTACACTACACTAGAAAGTTTGTATACATTAGAATATAAGTTTTGAGGAAACAAAAAAAAAACTAAATTCAGGAATTTTTTTTTAACAAATTTATGTTTTTTTTTTAAAACAAACTTAAAATTACCTTTAAATTGATGTATAATATATTTACTTACAGTCTGTTTCACGAAAGCCAAGGCGAATTTATACAAGGTAATAGCATCGCATGAGCTGAATGCTTGTTCTTCTTTCCAAAACCGCTGGGCTGTTTTGTTTACTCAAACAAAATACATGAACAAAGTGAATTGACAATTCACTCGCATAATTGCAATTGCAAAGCGGATTTGCCTTTTTTATCTTGCTATCACCTTCTTTGCTATTTAATATTTAATAGAGCTCCTGTTAATCGACTAGTCGACTAATCGCCAATCGTTATGGTACGCCTACTTGCCCCGGCCAGAAATTGAACCCAGAACCCACCGAATGAGGTGCACGCACATTACATAATCGGCTACAATAAACACACTTTTTCATTAAAATTTTACTGACGAATCTGTTTTCTGAAACACGCTGTATATCATAAAACTCTCAATCTCCTAAGCTGTGCTTGAACCGCTGTGGTTTGTAGGGACTGCAATTGAGTAACATGCAGAACGAAAATTGGCGCATTCGAACTGTCCACATACTTACCTATCTGAATAAGTAGAGTGGCACGACACACGCGAGCTAGCCGGGAAATAAATTCATATTTGAATAAATGTTAATGGGTGGGAATTAACGAAATCAACAGATATTCGTATATATAGAAAAAAAATTGTACAAAAATGCTAGCAAATACAATTTCGTTAAAGGTTTCGACTTTGTGCAAACTCTGTTAATAAAGTATAATTTTTGTTCTGCCATTTGATAGCCGAATAAATCCGGCAAGTTTCGCTTTGGCGCCACTTCCGCTACAGCAATGGCTTAAACGCCCAAAGTGAGGATGTGCAAATGCATATCTATCTGTATAAATATCAGTACATATACAATGCATATAAATTCTGTTTTGCGCATACATATGTATTTACTTATAACAATATCTACATACTCGTAAATATGTACATGTGTATGTATGTATGTATGTTTGTCCACCACAGCAGGTTAACAAGATGCGAACGCCATCTTCGCTTCATAACCAGGAATTAACTTTTTGCATATTGTATAAATTAAATTTAGTTGCACGAGACGCCCATCGCATGTTATTTAGCATATATACGCCCTGAGGTGTCCAAATACGTGAAATGCAGTTTTGCTGGCCCTTTGCGGTTAATTATAGCTTATCTTATTACAATAACTGCATCGGCAATTCATACACTCGTACTGGTATTTATTTATTTATATGAATTGTAGGCACTTAAACACTCAAGCACACACACATGCATATGTACACATGTACTATAGGTAAGTATTTGAATGGATTGGATCCTCCAATGCTCAGTTAGTGATCCTAAGATCGTTTTTCATTTTGTCATTTCGCATTGAATACGTGCTTTTATGTTTTTTGTTATTGGTTAAGGTTTATTTTTTCGCTGTCTTCGGTTGTTGAAATTCTAATTGCTGGTTGGCCGCATTATCGATTCGAAATTGCAATAAATCAATTGAATGCTTCGGTTGTTTAATTTTTGTCGGAAGACTTTCCTCAAGTGAAGTGAGCGTTCTGGTGATGCTTCCCAATAATGGATTTGACTGTTTAAGAATTTGTATGTATGCCTAACTATGTGCATATGTAAGTATGTTCTCAGAGTTGCATTAATATGAAAAGGCTCACAAAAAAATTTCAAAAAAAAATCGAGCATTCGTTTATAGAAAATTGCCAAAAATTACATTTTTTGTACTAAAATTTAATGAGATGTAAAACTGAACTTGCACATTTTTTTACAGTCTGATCAAATAAATTTTTAAAATTTCAATAAATAGGTTTTGAATTTTATCTAAAGTGACACAAAGTTAGAGACTTGAATGTAGATTGTTTTTGTTGTAGCATGAACTATATTTTTATAGAAAACTAGTCGACTCGGCGCGCTTCGCTACACCCTACAAATACTTATTTTGAAATTGAATCAAATTGAACTATAACTATGGCTTATAGAAATAGTTTGAATTCAGATAAAATAAATATTTAAATTTATGAGGCGATTACGTGCTTTGAATTTGAATCAATTCAAACTGTAAATACGGGTTTTAAAAATATACCGACATCGGCGGTTTGGAAACACATCCTAGTAGACGTTGTTCTACTTATATTTATTTCATAATTAAATTAAATTTGACTTTTCTACCAGGTGGCAACCTTCTCAAAAATTTAGGTATGAACTTTGAGTTCGCCGACTGTTTGTCACTCATATTAATATTTTATAAATTTGTGTATAGTTTAATTAAATTTTACTTTTCAAATAGGTGGCAACCCTCTGGAAAATATAGCTAGCTATAAACCTTCTCCTCAGCGAAACGAACCGTTTGGTAATTATATTTTATATCAACGTATATAATTTAATAAAATTTGGCATTTAAAAAA
Source organism: Anomoia purmunda (assembly GCA_951828415.1). NCBI lineage: Eukaryota > Metazoa > Arthropoda > Insecta > Diptera > Tephritidae > Anomoia > Anomoia purmunda. The sequence continues at coordinate 85,879,635 of OX639994.1, forward strand.
GGTGGCGTCCCTCCCAAAAATATATGTATGAATTTTCTTCTCGCCGAGACGAACCGTTTGACACCCATATTGTGATATTTCAAATAACTTGTAATGCATATATGTATTTTAATTAAATTCGACTTTTTAAACAGGTGGAAACCCTCTCCCAAATATAAAATATACTTTACGACCTATTCTCATACCTACATACAAAATTTAAAATTGTTAAAAATTATTTTATTTTATTATTTTCTCTTATATTTCGCGATTTTATGTAAATGAGTAGACTCAGTGCAAGGTTTTTGTAATAGTCGAACGTACCCGTCATTTCATTAAATTTATTTTTCTCCTGAAAACTTCGTTGATGGTATGTCAGGTTCTGCTCATACTAAAACGGAACTAGTCCTTTTCACATATCGCTATATAATATACAAGTTTAGTGAAAAAAATCTTAAGCTATCGGAAGACTCAAAATTTTTGGGGTCTCGACTCTACACTCTCTTGGGAACGAAACGTTGAGGAGCGGATAAGAAGAATACTTAAGACGCTCTCTGGTTGTACTTTCTGGTCTGGTGGGAAACGACTAACGTCAAATCATATCTATTTAGCTTGAAAATGGTACAACGGATGCCATGTCCATATGTGACGGGAGTAGTACACTCGACCCCTGAGGCGCCTCTGGAGACACTCCTTATTCCCCGCAGACATTTATTTGAGATGCTCTACAGTCAAGAGCGCTCTAAAACTTATGACGTCTAATAAGCTAAGAGGCCTCTATTCTAAAATGAGTGGGTGTACAACAAGAAAGATAACACTTACAAATGGCAGAGCTCGAGTTTTGCCACAACTTTAAGGTTCACTTCCCTGACAGAAGTGACTGGGAATCTGACTCCGAGGATATTTCGATCTTGACGGATGGCTCGAAAATTAGTATCGGATGAAGATCTGGAGTTTTCTCCCAATAACTCTCATTGTGGAAGCGCACAGACTTTCAGATTATTAATTTATTTATTTATTTAAAAATAATCTAGAAAATGCACATTTTCTTCCAGACTACACAGATACAAATTCAACATAATATTATTATCAATTCCATTTAAGAGGAATTATTTGTTTTAATGCTCTAAATATAAGCGAGTGAGAAGCATAAACCGTTCTAACGCGGTTTAAAAATAAAATCATGATTGTAGATGAATTCAAGAAGAAATGTAGAATCGATCGACCCTCGTATATAAACAAAAGTAAGCGAAAGAATAGTCAGTACTTCGGCTATTTAGAGATTTAAGATCGTTTAACTGACATCGGACAGTGTACGAAGGAATCGGATCAACAAACTGAAGTGAACGGAGGGCAAAACGTAATCATGTTTTTTGTAGTCGTAGTTCAATCCTCATGATAAGTCTCCATATAAAGCCACTAGTCAGGAATAGGACTTTTTTATAGCATGGTTTATTATGACTATTAAAAAGAAATATTGTGTCGAAAACCACTTTTAAGATCGAATATTTCACTTCGAGCGCTTAGACATGAGACATAGTAAGAAGTAACCATCGGGGAACGAGACTCGGAAAATGTGATGAGGAAGCACTTTTTTATGATTAACCGTAGTTTATTTTTGTGACACCAAACAGCAACGTTATTTAGGTCTTGGCAGAATCAAACTGATTAGAAATAGTAGAGAAAATTTTCAAAGCGGCATATGAAAGATATTTAGAATGTTTAAAGCAGATGGATATGTAATTAATGAAGATCACAAGGAGAAAAAGAACACTACCCTAAGGTACTCCAGAGGTAGCAGTAAAAAAAATGAGACGATATATTATCCATTTCGACAAAACATATGCGTGATGAAAGGTAAGACTTTACCCATTTCAGAAAAGTCCAGTGAAAATCTAAATTGAATAATTTAGAAATTAGGAGCGAATGACTAACTTTGTCGAAGGCTTTAGCGCAGTCCGTATAGACAGTCTCCACTTGGAGGCGATTATTGAAAGCGTACAGAAAAAAATTTGAGAAAACAGCGAGATTTGTAACAGTTGACCGGCTAGACATAAAGTCATATTGGTTAACTGAAATCAGTCCCGGCAAAGTACATCTTATTTCTTAACTTTATTCATGTAGCGTGTTCCAAACTGAGACCTCGGCAGTCAAGCGGCGTTCAAAGGTCTGAAGCCGACATCGACTAACTAGATTTGCGCAGGAAACTGTTGAGGATCTCTGTAGTCGCTTCGGCTACGCACTCTCAGCCTAAACGGGATCCAGGCACGCAGTGTGCGCGAAGAGTAGTCGAGGCCAGACTGGGGTAAAGCCAACTTGACTCCTGGTCATCGGCGACATTACCGCCAGGTTTGAAGCCTCATATAATGACTTCTGTACGAGCTGCATAGATGAGGAAGAGATAGACTCCATTAAAACCTTCGTGGGCGAGTGTTCTGCAATACCAAAAATGCACTTCAGATTTCCGAGAAACCATTTCTTCGGGGATCTGGACGTCTTAGGCTGTTGGGATTTCTCAACAGATCGGGACGGTTTAAGAACGTGCAAGGAGAGGCTGGGAGAAAATCCTTTTTTAGTCATCACAATGACCACTGAGTGAACTTTCTTCGAGAGCTGCCGTTTTAACCTAAGCTAATGTAAGGTCCTTCTCATACTAAGTTAACAACATGAAATTAAAATGATTAAATTTCAATAAAAATGTTACATACATACATATCAGTATGATCCAAATTAACAATATGTTAAGGGCGGGGGAATTCAGAAACGGTGATCAAAAATATTGAGAGCCGATACATTGAGACAATAATTACCTTTTATTTTTGGTTTGTTACAAGAATTCAATTTATATGCAATCTGATTTTAGCCGTTCATTGCTGTAAAAAAAAATCCTGAAAAATATATACATACATATGTACATTCGTAGTTAAACTCATCTGAAACACCGCTATAAAAGAAGTTAGACCTTTTGCTAGTCGCCAGTCGCATTTAAAGTTGCACATCTGGCAACGGGATCAACTAACAGGCCTCCTGCAAAGGTAGAACAAGTAAAGAGCCCTGCCAGCGATTAGCTAACAGCGACATCTCTTTCTGATAACTTTTTCTTATGACTAATTGTAGACCTACACAGGTATACTAGAAAATCAACTCTTTGGAATTGACTTACAAATACACAGCCCTAAGAAATATACTAATAATCGTTCGATTTGAGTCTATAAGTCAATTCGTCTGCTGCTTCTCGGCCAGCTTATCCACTCAAACTAAAAAATTCACATGAGATGTCTCCTCTCCTTTGCGATCGCCAGATAATATCACATCAAATATTTTTCGAGTTAAAACTTTAACTTCATTTGTTTTTTTTTGTTGCAAATTCTTCATCTGCATCATCAATGCAACTCCCAAACACAATTCAAGATAATTATGGCTCATTAAGCCTATATTGTGTTAATTAAAGTCTAAGTCTAAGTCAAAAAAGAAAATAAAAAAAGCAATAAAAAAAAAACAGAAATCAATGCGCTAATTAAAATTATACCATTTTAAAAAAATATAAAACGATAATTGTGAAACATTTAAAAACCGTTAGTTAATGGCAGAAACGTACACACCCATCAATATTATTCGTTATTTATATTTATATAGCGACCTCACCCTTAGCAGAGACAAAATACAAGGGTACAATTAATACAAACATATGAGCATTATACTTTTTTAACCAAACAGTTATGTATGTGAGTATGGGTGTACAAATGTAAAGCATAATAGCATAAAGGGTGTAGTGATGCATTTCAACTGCGCACACAGACACCCTAAATAGCACCAGCAATCATTGAATCCTTATTATACCTACATATATAGCGCCACTTCGCAACTTTGTTGTCGTCATCTTTGTGCGGTTTTGCTCCCCTCATCCGCCTTTTGCTTGCCTCTGTTTGGTCGTTGTCAATGGAGTTCAATTTCAGTTTCAGTTTCAATTTGAGTTTTTTCTTTCTTTTTGTTTTGTTATCATCTTTAACATTTATCTGCCAGCGGACCAGTGATTAGAGGGTGGACAGTTTTTTTTCAACTACGCAGCATAAAAAACGTAAACGGCGTAACGAGCCCGGCGCGTGTCCTGCGGTAATTTTACTTCACCTTACCGCTTCGCACACTCTAAATTGTTACATTTGAGTGCGGAAGGGAGCAAACGCATTATGACAACGCGCACCGTGGGCTGTCGCAGTTGAATAATGAAATGAATGTTGGATGGTCTCTTATTTGTGTTATATAATTTATTTGTGGCTTCAAAGAAAACAGCTAATAATATATATTTTTTGCCCCTTTTTCGCGCCTCTAAAGCTTTGTCCACAGTTCTCAAGATAGGCACAAATTCCATATACAAAAACGCTTAAGAAATGCCTAAGTAAATTTCTCGTGTCAAATTTCCTTAAATCAGTGGAAAGCTCTAAAGAAAACAAATCCTTTCCCTACTACCACTTTCTAAAGTTTTTGTATGTAATACGAATAAAGAAACCCAGGTTTTGACAACAAATAAATGCGCGCTTCATTATTTGTATAAGAAATTTTTATTAATTTTTTATTAATGAAATCAAAGCTAATTTTATTGACTACCTATTAAACGTCACACATTGTTACTACTTTGTAATATTTTATACTGATCAGAATCAAATTAATTTCTTTTATTTAAATTTTTTCTTCTCTTCTTCTTTTATTGTCTACTGTTCCCCATGCATTATCAAATGTCAAAATTGCTACTCCAATACAATTTCACGCTCAGAAGGTATTGCCGAATTTTTCCAGAGACTTTTCTTGAGAGCTGTGGACGAAGTTTAACGTCTGAGGTTCAAGAGGACAGTTAATGAAAATAGAAATTAAACCAAAAACTAAAATACAATATAATTACGTACGATCTCTTCTACCAAAACTTAAAATTGTTTGTCTTTAAAAACGTCCAATGTTAAGTATGAAAAGCGTGAAAGCTAGAACCATACTGAACTGGAAAATTCTAGAAAGCTATTGTGATAGGCCTCCTCAAACCTTTTCTAATGTGTTCTTTAATTATATCGATCTTTCGGTAAATCCAGTTATAGCCTTCAACTACATCTTGGATAGACTTTTCAAGTCCGTAGTCTATAAAAATCTAAAGCGTATTCTTAAAAGTCCAATGAATTCTCACGTGAGTCTCTGAGTGCTTGAATGGTTTTTCATTTCTTCTTCATCTCTGCAGTGCCTGCGAAGCTTCGATCAATAACCTATGGTCTGGGATGTAGATTAATGAGGGCGAGTTTTATTCCAAGCTACAACTTTGTTTTAAAGTTTCATAAGATTCACCCCATTTAAGGTTAGATAGGAAAAAAGTTATATAGAAGTCGTTTTCTCAAATGCCACCTTGTAAATTCAGATACCATATAAGCCGAATTTTTTCCGAACAAGATATTGACGTAGTTTTTAAATTTTATTTCAACTGATTTCGTGGGATCCAAAGCACATCTAACATGTAGTAGCAACAGAGTAACTGATTTGATTTTTTTCAATTTAAGAAGCCGCTGAACTGTCACAGTTTGTTTACATTTTACGTTGTGTTGCAATTTCATTGGTTGTGTGCGATTTTTTATTGACGTTTTAGCGTCTTAAAGCCACAACTTTGCTCTACTGCTGCTATCTCTTTAATGTGCCTTGGTTGCATCTATTGCGTGATATTACTTAGATGCCATTGCTTAATAAAAAAAATTTTAAAAACAAATTTTATAAAGAAACTTTTTTTTAATATCATGCAAAATCATCATTCGTTTTATTTATTTTTAAAATATTTTTTCTTTCAAATGTTCGCCATAACTGCGGCCAACCAACCAATGGGCTTCAGTTCCATTAAAAGTTATTTCTGACGAAATATGGATCACCGATTTTTTCAGCCCATAAACCACACCGACCGTCATTTTATCTAGATGCAACGGCAGATATTGCAGTTCTCTAGGCTTGTGGTTTATTCCAAATACGACAATTTTGCTTAACGACGTAAATATTAAGTGGAAAATAAGTCTCAGCGCTAAACAAAATTTCGGTCGAAAGCAGTGGAACCTCCGCAAACTTTTGAGGAACCCAAAGACCGAAATGCTACCAGGCCAAGTGCTTCCATGATGAAATGTCAAAAATACTATGACAGTGAGCGAGTGATCTGTCATAAAATCCCTACTGAACACCGTTATATGAGAAGTAAATCCAGTTATAGCCAATCCTTAGTGAACATCGTTATATGAGAAGTGGGCGTGATTTTTGTCCGATTTCCACAATTTTCAAAAATATGCTTACTAGCTTGAAAAGCAAAAAGTCTATTAAGTTTGATAGAGTGTGATAAAGCAGTTTCAGAGATATACCAGATGGGTTGGTGTAGTTTTCGTTAATTTCTTTAATTTTCGAAATTCTCTCACGAAACTCTATTAAATTTACCACCTTATATGAGAACTCCGTAGGAATAACTTCTTCGAAAATTTTAGACATCGGGTTATACCACGCCAACGCCCTGTACTTTTTTATTCTATACTTTTTCTAGTTAGATTTATATAATTGGATTTAATGTTTGAGTTGTGACAGTTCATAGAACTCAAGGGGACGTCGAAAGAATAGCTGATTTGATTTTTTTAAATTTAAATCCGCCTTGTCTTTGTGTAGGGATTGTCGAAGAGAGTATTTGCTTACAAAAAACTTTCGATTTTGTTAAAAACATATTGTTTACACTGGCGAGCAAAATCGGTCAAATGGTGCCTTTTTTGCTATAAAAGCTTGACCAATTTGTTGCGTTAATTTTATATAAAATGTAAATTAATGTTTCAAACTTTATACTCAATATATTAAAACTCAACAGACTTTCATCAAAATTTGAAATTTCTTAGAAGGACGTTTATACAATAGAAAACAAATAGACATACAGTGGCGAGCGAAACCGGTCGGTTACAATATTAGCAAGATTTTTCAGAAAATATTTTTTTTTGTTAATTTAATAATAAATTAATATTTTAAACTTAACAAAAAATTTTTTGCAAACTCAACATTATTATCCAAATTTTAAAATTTTAGAAGGATTTTTAAATATTTTTCGAGTTTGCAGTTTTATAGTCTATTTAATTTTAGTATAATAGAGTGCAAGTTTGAAATGACTAGAAACTACCTTGGAAGCTTTTTATACTAAAATTAAATAACTTATAAAACTGCAAACTCGAAAAGGTCTAAAAATTCTTCTAACATATTTTAAAAATTTGTTGAGTTTGCATACATTTTTTGTTAAATTGACAAAAAAAAAAAATGCTTTCTAAAAAATCTTGCTAATATTATAACCGACCGATTTTGCTCGCCACTGTATGTCTGTTTGTACTACTTCATTAAAAATCAAAAACAAAATTTTCCAAAAATCGAAAACAAAATACCAAGGCGAATTCATATCAGGTGATGTTATACGTACAAAAACAAAAATTTACACTCACAAATTATGTGCATAATGACTGAATGATAATAGTTTACAACGAACACATCATTTTGACTTAACGTTCACCAAGCAAATTCAATCAGCTGCTTGATCAACTTCACCAAGGTTTATCCATTGGAGGTGAGAGCAAGATAAACAAAGCGAATCCGCTGTGTATTTTGTTAGTGTAATTTTGCGAGTGAAATGTCAAAAACTGAATTCGCCCAGTTTGCTAATGTATTTTGTTTGTGTATGCAAAACAACCTAGCAAATTCGGAGAGAAGAACAAGCATTCAGGTCATGGGATGCTATCACCTTGTATGAATTCGCTTTGAACTTCACCTTATAAGAATTCGCTTTACAAAATACATGCAAGTTTTGTGAATGAATTTGTTACTGAATACGCATTGACAGAACTTATTCATAATTCATTTATTAATTCGCCTCAGCATCAGCTGACTATGACAGTCGACAAAATACTTACATACAAATATACATGTAAATTTTGTTTTTGAACTAGTAAAACCACCTTATAAGATACTCAGTGTAAAATTTTTGATGTTTGATTTAATTAAATAACTACACTGTTTGGGCCCGTATTTAATACAAATATGTGTGGGCATATCTTTATACATATACCTACTCCAATTGCGTCAAAGGGGCTTATAATATTCATATGTACATATGTATGTTTATTAGTACTCGTAAATATTTGCGTGTGCTTTCGGCGATAACTGTTGTCATTTATAAAATTAATTGTCACATAAAGACAATCAGAAACGCTAAACCGATCTCATCAAAATGCTCGATTAGCGCGATAGTGATATTGAATTTATACTCATCGAAGTTCTTTTTCAGTTATTTATTCTTAATGTGGTTCTTGGTGGTATTTGGTTTTGTATTGGATTTCAATTTCAATTGATTCAATGCCAATTTACCTTACAATGTTAGTTGAATTAATTTTCTAAGAAAATATCAAATATTTTGCGTTGAAGGTGTGGCCACTTAAATTAATTGAAAGAATACTAGCATGTGAATACCTTCATATGCTTACTTAAATAAGGTGAACATATATTTATATATAATGTATGTACATATTTACATATGTATGTATGAGTATTCTGTGACAGTTTTCGTTTTGTTTTTACTTGAACCAATTGGAAAATGTAATCATATAAATAAATAATGGATTCCAACTTGCCTATCGAAGTTCATTGTTGAGTGTTTCAACCCCATCTGGTTTGCATGTATATCTCCCTGAATCTAAACAAAATCCATTAATAAGTCAAAGGCATTTATAATGCAATACTCTTCCATTTTTTAACAACATCGATTTTTGAAAATCATATAGTGGCGGACTACTCACATTAAGGACATGTGCCCTGTATCCTTCGAACTTGATGATCGGAAGTAATTTCTAATAAAATACTCGTAAATAGATAGAAATATTCTACCGAAAGATGTTGGAAATAGGCACTGAAATTGTCAAAGGTATATAGATAACTATAATTTCAGTCTTGATTTGCTAGCTTAGGTTATTCTAATGTGGCCGCTATTAGGGGCTCAGATAGATAGATAGATGGGATTCATTGTAATACCATAGTACAAACGTAAACAGAACGGCATTTATTTGTCTTAATGTGCAAACAGCTGCGTGCTTGCAATGAAGTTTCAAAGCTGGCTAATTTCTACTCCCGATATGTCTGCTGGAGAGTGGACAAGGTGAGATCCCAGAAACGCAAGTCTTACGACCATATTATTGACACTCCGAATATGTCGGAATAAGGCGGAATAACAATATTTACTGATTAGGAGAGAATAATTTGGAATAAATCTATTATTGACTCCTAGAATAAAACGGAATAAGGTAGTCAGAATAGTTATTCCGGAGTATAGCAAATCTTTCTGATTCGACAGAAATAAATGAATTCCGTTCTATTCACTCAAAATTTATTATTACCTTTTGGCATTTTATTAATGTACAACAAATGAATTTTTTTTTACGAGATTGTAAATTTCGTTATCATAAACAAATTACAACTCCAACTAGAAACCACAAAAGCGATCCTCCAAATTCCTAAGCAACTCAAGAACGGCATCAGCGCGTAAACTGATCACAGGGACTGGCATGGGTTTTGCTAGTTCGCCCCCGTTGAAACTTACCGCTGTCACATTGGAAATGTTTGCAAATACTACCTAATTAATTTCAAATTATTTTGCTGAACTAGGTGTTCGCGAAAAGCATAATTTAACTCCATTTAAAACAAATTTTAAATAATTAAAAACAAGCGTTTTTTTAGATTTTCCTGAGAGAATTGCGACTATTTCTTATATGTATGTATTTATTATTGCCAATAGCACACGAAATCACAAATCCAAATTATTTGTATTATGTTGACACTCCGAATGTCAAATCCAATCTTCGGAGAAACGATTGGAATAAATATTTATTCATCGATCGGAAAGTTATTCGTCGTTATTACATAGTGAATAATTGAAAAAAAAAATTATTCTTCAGGTTTTCAGAATTGCTCAGATTCACTTAACCGGGGAATAAGGAGGAATAACAACAAGTCAAAAATATGGCCCTTTGTCTCGCGAAGACAGGGCAGCTAGGTAAAAAATGCCGAGATTATTTCACCTCCTCATCCTCCAAATAGCTTTCGCAGTTGGCGTTATTGCCGATATTAAGGCGCACCGCATGGATTCCCTTTAGCCTGGGCTGCCAGAATTTTTCCCGCAGTATTTACTAGATTTATATTCAACATAACGTTCAGCGCTAGCGTAGGTGTTGTCCACACTGAGCCACACTGTCTCTAATGGGAGCATATCTTTGCACTTTGGTTTTACTACCCACTCATATAATCATTTAATAACTTTAAAAATCTGAAAAGAACCAGAAAAAATGAAAAAGTATAATTTCCAAATTCCCAGTGAACAAAACTCTATCTCGCTCGCGAGAGAAAAAAGCAGAACGCAAGCGAGAATTTGAAGCAAGTGGAGACCGCCCGTTAAGTCGCAAACTGGATGTGTTTCAGCGGAAAAAAAGTGGCAGAACCTCCGGTTAAGGACTAAAGAGCTCCTTACGCTGATTTCATTCCTCTGGTGGTTCGCTTCTGGGCAGTTCGGAGAAAGTGTTTTTCTGCGACCGTTCTTGCTTCGCTCAAGTTAGTTTGAATTTCTGTCAAAAAAACTCAATTGTCAAAAAGCAGCATTATGTCCACTTTGGCATTTCTTTAGTTGGCGCTTCGGTGTTTCGAATTTCGTCGGATTGATAAAAACAAAACAATCGTAGAACTGCGAAGTAAGGAAATAACGAGCTTGGTGTGAAGAAGACCCCAGCTTGCCAATTTCTCTGCGGAAATTTACTACTGTCCACCGCATTCTATTGAAACAATAAAAAAGTTTAATGTTATTACTTGGACAACATGCCGCGGACAGCCTTTTATCATTCATATTGTTTATTTATTTTCGTTAAGTTTAACGTTAATGAATAGCAGTAAGTGAATAAGGTGAAGAACAGTGAAAATTAACCAAGTGGAAATGTAACTGAGAAACAGAGCTCAAATACTCCAAGATGTGGTTTGTTGACGATAAAGTAGCACAAAACGCAGCAAACTTACTCGTATCGCATCCCAGTAAACATTTGGAGTCCGGTATGAGTCCGATTGCACTCATAATTCGGAGTGTGAGCGCTCATTATGAGTTCTTATAGGAGTCCAATATGAGTGTGTTTCCCTCCTTGCCATGGTCGTCATATATGAGTCCGAATTCATATACCATATGAGCCTCTTTTAGGAGTCATATATGACTCATTTTTTAGAGAAAATAAGAGTTTTTATAATACATATATCTCTTTCTTTTATAGTAAAACAACAGAAATAATGTAATACTAAATAAAGAAAGTAAAATTCAGTTTTTATTCCATTTTTGGTAAAAAAAGCAAAAATTATATAAAAATTTTCCTTTTTTTTTAAAATACTTAAAAAACTAATTAGATTCCTGTCTTTGGGTTTTCTTATTCCTATATATAACTCGGTCTCGCACAGTTTGAACCCATTTTATTGTAATTTTCTTAAATTCCACCTCATTGCCAAATTTTCGAGAAAACGCTTCTATAACAATAATAAAAAGTTAATTAAGAGCCACCACACGGCATTTCAAAAGTATTACCCTTAAAATCACTTGTTATGGCCATATTTTGAAGGGAAATTTTGCCTTCAACATCTATCCATGATATTTCGCAGGCCAACTCGTCGGTGACCAAGCGCTTCCAAATATATCTCACAAGTTTCCCAGGGTCTGGCATTCCAATTACATAGACTTCATTTTCCTGAAAAAGACACAAGAATTGACTTGAACTTGCTTGATCTGCCACAGCAAAACATTTTTCGACTACATTCTTTCTTTTTAATGATTTAATCACCGCTATTGCCTCTTTATATGTAGTATCTTCTTCATTACATTAAGTAGACAAAAACCTTTTAATGTTCTTTATATTTTAGATATGTTTATTAAATTATATTTTTATTCACTAACCACACTGATTTTTAGAAAAACAAAACTGGTAAATCTTTTTAATAGTAAAAAGTATTCTTTACACTTCAACAGTTGCACTTCAACTGAATTTTTGTTCATCGAAGAACGCACGTGTTCGTTGGTCGTGGAATTCGTGGAAACACAAGTATCGACATTTCCAAAATACAATACATAATTGCAAGAGATGATGACTCATAACTCTGAGCCTCATATTTCCGTCATATTTTATATTCATTTCGGACTCATAATTCTGAGCCTCATATTTCCGTCATATTTTATACTCATTTCGGACTCATAATTCTGAGCCTCATATTTCCGTCATATTTTATACTCATTTCGGACTCATAATTCTGAGCCGTCCAAAAATGTTTGCTGGGATAAGAAACCTTTTTTATATGCGCATGTATGCATGTATGTAGATTTGTATGTGTGCATCTATAGAGTGAAATCAGATTGGCACGAGCGCAAGCGCAAATGAAATTAGCTAGGGCTTTATGCATACGCTGCGCGATTGTGCCTCGGTGTGCGTATTTATTCCATTGTTATCATTATTGCCGTTAATTGTGATATGCAGACAGAGTATCTACATATGTGCATAGTAAGAATAACAGCAACAACACTACCTACTACTTACTCGTAGCTGATTAACAAGCATATTCAAACTAATTACAATAATTTTCATAAACACGAAGCGACTTTGTTTCTTACTTACCAGGTTTAAGCGGATCGTTGCTAAATATACTTTGTATGTACGTGAATTTGTTCAATTAGACGATATATATTTTTCTTGACGTTTTGTACGCTGTTTGCTTCTTGTACTTAGTATTTTCCATTCCCGTCTGTAGCCGTTAAGTTCATTACCGCGCACGCGCCCATTATGCCATTTCAAATGAGTGTCAAAAGCAGACAAAGCTTCCACATACAACAGATATTAATATATATACATATATATATCTACTTATATATTGTACATACGCAGGTGTATACGAGGGTCAGCTGATAAGCTCGCAACCTAAGGTGTTTGGCGATCACTCATCATTACGTTAATGATAACTCGATTCGCATTATTGTAACTGAAGGCCTGTGCCAAACGGTATCAAATTACATTGGAATGGAAATTTTTGACATTTATGAGGTGAATATCATTTGCCGACCTCGTGGCGCTAGTGAAAAATTTGACGTGTAATTTGAAATTTTTGGCAACAAGCATAACGAAGCAGAATACCGAAATTAGTATGTAATATGGCGCTGCTGGTAAAAATTTTAAAAGAAAAACTATATTACTTGTAATTACATCATTATTTTACTAATAATTAATTAGAAATTAAAAAATTTAAGTAAATAAATTAAGTCATTGTTTATGGTTTTAAACATCTTGTGGTTTTTAGCAAGAAATAAAACGCATGTAATTTATTGTTATGGCCAAGAATTTAGCTTATTATTATTATTATTACACAGATAAGGGTAAAAATGATTTGATGAGTGACCGCCGCGGCTGGCTCAAATAAATTCCATCCAAGAGACGCAATTTTCGACCACTACTTGCAGCAAATGGGGCCTAATGTCAATCGTCTCAGGCTTTTCTGCGTAGACAAGCGACCTCACATAAGCCCGTAATAAATAGTCCAGCCGGGTTAAAGTGCACGATCTTGGGGACCACGAGTTAATGCGCTCACCAAAAGTTTCCTTCAATAAATTTATTGTTTCATTGGCTGTATGGTATATGGCTCCGTCTTGTCGGAACCAAACGTCGTCCACATCAACATCCTCCAATTCAGATACGAACAAGTCATTTATCATAGCTCTATAGCGTTCCACATTGACTGTAACATTATGGCCGGCTTGATTTTTGAAGAAATATGGACCAATAATTTCCTCTACCCATAGATCACACCAAACAGTGACTTTTTGAGGATATAACGACGTCACAACATTGGCTTGTGGATTTTCAACACTCCAAATGCGAAAATTTTCTTTATTAACGTACCCATTAAAACAAAAAATTGAGCTTCAGCGAATATTGGACGCAGCGCTCGATGTGTGGCGCCAACCTAACCATCATTTTGGCAATGAATTTGCACGCTTTTTAAACGTTATTTTGGACTATGTCTATTCATTATGAAATGGCAAATGAAACTGAGTATAAATTAAGTAACAGCTGTCAAAAATACCAATCCGCAAAAAGTATTACTTCATTGAAAACCACACGTCTAAAAAAAAACATCCTTTAAAAAAGTGGTGACAAGCTACACCGCGTCGTGCTATTTTTGCAAAACAATCGGTCGGGTGGGTTTTCAGTAAATGTGTTTTACCGCTTTTGCAACTTTATCTTATATAAGTTAACTTACCATTCGTTCAAAATCTTCTGGGAAAATCTCCAAGGTCGTTGCTCAATAAGGTCCCATAGATCCCAATGCATTGAATATTTAATTACGAGGTTTTGCAGTCCTTAATTTTATTGCATTTTTGTACACGATAATAACACCTTACAAAGCTATAGAAACTGTTAAAGTTTTGTATGCATACTTTCAGCCAGAAGCCAATGGAATTAACAGATAAAAATAAAAACACGTAAAACCATACTTTTTATTCATTAATAGCCTTATACAATGAACTTATCAGCTGCCCCTCGTACTTGTGTGCGTATTATAAAAGTGGCGAGAGCAAATTTTTAACTCTTGATGGGTTGGATGAAAGCATTAGAGCCATTCGAAAAGCGTTGAAAGAATTAATAAGGAATTTGGTTCTACTAATTTACCTACATAATGTCAAATCATTTTTAGATTAGCTATAAAATAAATGGAAACTAGCGGCATGTTGGCTAGATCTCAACAAGTGGATGAGCGTAGGAGAAAGCTGGCCACGAGTTCTGGTCAATACTCGTAAGAGGTTACCCACAAACTCACGGTGGTCTGGCTGTCGAAGTGTAAGACGGTTTACCCTTCAACAGGTTTTGTCTCAGCTGCGGGGACCCGGGCTCAAGGGAGGCAAGCGAACACTTTGTGTGCGAGTGCCCAGCTCTCGCAAGAATGAGGCTAAAAACATTTGCTTAACCATTTCTGCAGAATATTTCAGAGTCTCAATTTGTGGTGAGCGTCTTGATGTTGTAACACAAATTGAGGGACCTACTGTTTCATGCCGACTCCGAATGGCGAATGTTTTTTGTGAGAAGTTGTAGTATTTCATGGCAGAAATACACTCGGAGATTTGTCATTACCTGCCAAGGGGCGACCGCTATTAGAAAAAACTTTTTCTATAATTTTTGGATGTTGCTTGCCTTTGGATGCCACGGCGGCCGCATGCATCATACGATATTTTGACTATTTATTTTTTTTTGTATGATACTTTTATAAATTTCCAACTCTTTACGACATAAGCTGCCAAATGTTTTCTAGGCATTTCCGAAAAAATTTGCAAAGAAATGATTCCAAACGACCATTTGTAATCCTTGAAATTGAAGACTTCTGCACAATAAATTTATAACCCTACTCGCATAAGTGTTGTCTGTGCTATATCAATTGGGTGATTCACTAGGTGTCATAAATCATAAAGTAATAAAATTTTAGATTTCAAAAGTTATGTTTTTGGATTGCATTGAAACAAATAATTAAAACTAAGCCATTTTGTATTTTTTAAATTTTATGACTTTATGACTGATGACACATTTTGGCACTTTGTGAATCAGCCAAATGAATTAGAAATGTATGAAATGAAGTTTTAAAAGTTTACACTTTTTATAAAATTTGTTTTCGTTTATTTAAGTTGCGTAAACGATTTCAGTCAAAAAACACTCAACTTGGAAAAATTTAGCTTTATTTTAGCTAATTACAGTATTACAGTATATTTCACAAAGTGATTACAATTTATTTTTGTTACTTTTTCCAAGATCTAGTGCGCCTTGTAGTTAATATGTCGTCCACTCCCCATTGCTCCCTAACATAGCTTGACATCGTTTTGAACCACTTTCGCTTAGTTTTCCAACATAATATGAGGACAGATCCCTCCATATTTTTTGGCGACTGCCTACAATGTTTGGAAATTCTGTTTTGTAGTTCACAGTGTATTTAGCTCTTTTTTTAACGGTTTTAGCTCGAAACGAAATTTTTTTCTGGCAACACTGGCGACAATCCACTTAGCGACACCAACCAATCAACCTTAAAGCATACGATATGAGCTGAAAATGCTGTTTTATACTGGGAAGTTCTCCAGGTGTATTACTAGTTTGTTTAGCTTTACATCAATTTAATGTCAGAAACAAGCAATCGCGAAATACACTGGATAAACATAACCATCATCATCTTCTTCCTTACTCGGTTGCTGGTGCCGAATTTTAAGATTTTAACAATCTCAAAATATATGTATGTAAAAAATTAACATACACACATACTAAGAAGTACCTATGTATGTTTACACTAGCGAAGGATAATATATATACATATATATAGCATACTAGAAATTTAATAGTATCACGAGCACTTGACAGTATTAACTCGTTACGATAGTAATCATTTTATGTGCAGACAACAACAACAACAACAACAAAGCATAGCTAAATAAACGAATATCAATGCCTGGCATCTATGCAGACAAAATTAATAGATTGAGATCATCATCGAAGGAAATCAGTTCAACGCTCCGAGTAGATACCAGAATTCTCATATGTGAACCTACCATAGACGAAGCTCATTATGTGTATTAAACAAAAGTGATAATGCTAATGATACGAAGAATAAATACTAAGTGGAAAATAAAAGCCAAGGCACTGATATCGCAAAAACAAAAAAAAAAACAAAAAGAAATCTTGGTCTTTTTCTAGTTTTTATGAGAACAAAAAATTAAAAAAAAAAAAAAAAAATTACGAAAACTTACAACAACAGCACAGCGACAGCTAGGACCTTGTGTGCACACTTTGTATGTGGGCAGAAGAAATTGTAGCAGCTGAAGTAACAGCCACTGGCCACTGCCACAGCTTGTAGCGTGGTATCTACACCCACATCGCCTATATCGCCTATAAGTGGCAATACAAGATCGCGCGATAAATATTCGCTGATCACGTATCTGATCCTTTTTTCCCCGCATTGCATGGAGCGCGCGCGTTGCTGACTGCTGACTGTTGACTGCCTACTGCTTGAGGCCTAAGCGAGTGATCATTTAAGTTTAACGAAGGCAAGGTTTTGGACACGCGCAAAACTACGATAAACACGATATAAATATATTGAATCGTAAATACCTATGTTCATACTTAAATACACCTGCGTTCATAAAAATAATAGCAAAGTGTGTTGACAATTTCCGCTATCCTTATTCAAGGCCTGTTTTTTTTTGTTGGTCGAATGAAATGCCAGACGAACGATTTGTGCCCGAACGAAATAGTCGGAATTCGGAAGATTGAAAATTATTGTCCATTCTTGTATTTTTGTGTTAACGTCTTAAAAAGCCCTTTCAAAATTGGTTTGTTTACGTTGTATAGAAGGTAAAAAAAGAAACAAATTCAATTAAATTGTTTAAAAGATATATCAAATAATAGCGTTTTTCGCAAGTGAACGTTTAAATGAAGCGGAATTGCGGTTTCAAAGGCGGAGGCTGTGAGATGGTATAAATGTCTTGGAAAAACATATTGGAAGCTCAAGTCTTTATACAACATTCTATTTATAAAATATTTGTCACCGTTTTCCAGTCAGAGTCACTTCTTTTTAGAGGTTCACTGTAGGTCAACTAGGCCCTTATACCCAGTCCACGCGACAATGAAAATCAGTTGCTTATGCCTCATTCGTGATGTTCGAGAAACAAAACAACAAGTTGAAAGTACATGTTTTCGCCCTGAAAAAACTGTCTACCTTTATTACAAACCCATCACGATAATCTCGAAAAAACATCCAAACTTTTGTTGTGTTTTCATAAGCAACTGTGTGCTAGAAAAACTTTAGTAAAAAATATGGAATAATAATAATGAGCTCGTTTTTTGTGACCGACTTGCAAAAGAACGCTCCACCTCGGATAAAGTTCCCTTTAGTTCCAAAAGCAACCCTGTTAGGATCTTTAATGAAAGATGCGATTTGTTTAGTGCTATTTCGGAACAGAAAATAGCTGCGCCGGCAAAGTTTTGGTTAATATGGCTATATATTAAAAAATACTATACAAAAAAACATGCATTAGGTGTTAAACTGAAATTTCCCATGTATTTCTTACGGCTCATTCACAATAGTGCAGTTTTTTCACTTCCCAAAACTACATCTCAGGTCGGATATCATTTTACCGAATTAGATCAAATCGCATATTTTTCCGAGTTAGTGTTGTTGATTTACATGCAATTCGCTAGCCTACCTAGTGTTCAAAGTACAAAGAAACGGGCCTAATAATAAGAACAAATCGGCGTACAGAGAAACTGCTTGGTGTGCACAGAGCGAAAATTTTATTTTGAAGCTCTGGAGGCATTTCAATTACCTGATTTCCTTAGCCCCACTTGCGAGAAATCCAGAGGTAAATTTATAAATTTAAATTTTAAAATGAGTTAAATTTTATAATTTCATAGCCCAGACATTTTCTTGCATTAAATAAATCCAGTAGCACGGGCTACGAACATTTTTTTTTTTTGACATTTGAATTTTTTTTAATTTTTTCAAATTTAAAATCAAAATAATTTTGGAGGTCGTAGTACAACAAGGAAATGCTTGGTGTGCTTGGTCTCCAATCTTGTGGAAGTGATTGCTTCCCTTTGCCAACGCTCTGTTAAAATAGTTGGAGCCTACGCATTCGATAGAATCCCCCCTCCCCCCATTATTGTCGAAAAAAGGCGATTCGCTTAACATATTTTCGTTCATTTCAAAAAATGTTGTTTGACAAAATTTATTTTTTGTTTATTTGTGACAGAATGTCGCAAACTTAAAAATTTAACACCGAATAATTACTAGGTTAAATATTTATGTTTTTAACTCTGAGTTGATGCCTAGTATTCTGGCGTGCAATTTATCAATTTAACCGGTAAAATTTGAGTTAAATAGATAACCTGCTTTCTAGCAAGTGGACCTCAGAGTAAAACAAGTAAATAAATAGAGAAATGCCATCGAAAACTAGTTAATAAAAAACAAATGCAGTCCATGTTTAGTATTGAAAATATCCGCACCGTATACTCGCACCTCTTGCTAAATCTGAATTTTTTTTCTAACTCTGTGAAATCTATTAAACAATTAATTTTAATTATGTTTTTACCATTATTTCTAGCTTTTGCTTTGCTCGCATTATTCATTTTTGCCCTTAAACGATAACAAAAACTTTTTCGTTTGATTTTGACAGCTCTCTTCTTCCTTTGGAATCGTGTTTGTTTCGTTTCTATACATAAAAAATCAACTGTTTATCGATTAGTAATCGCTAGGGAACCAAATTCGTATTAGGGAATACAAATAAACGAACAAACAACAGTTTGGACGACACGAACGTTCCTTTCGAGTTATATAATCAGGCTGTTAGTTTAAATATTTTTGTTTTTAAATATATTAATTCTGAAATTAGCATTATGTAAATCGAAGTTTCAAACTTTCTAGAAAATTTATAAAAGTTCAACAAATTATAAAAAATATTTTTATCAATTTCGGAGGGCGCAGTTTTGAAGCCCGGGGAATTTTATTATAATAAAGCGTAACATTCACACTTAACGCATGAACGGATTATAAACCAGACATTTGGATCACATTTTTTTTTAATTGGTTCATTTTTTATAAATTTTCTAGAAAGTTTGAATTTCGACTTACATATATGAGTTTTTGTTAAAGAATAAACTATATTTTTGCATAAAAAATAATTAAAATTAAATTAGGAAAGAAAAAATTGTCAAAAACTGTCAATATATTTTGCTATTATTTTTATGAACTCAAGTGTATATGTGAATATATGTATGTATGTAGTGTGCTTAAACCGAGTCAAGAATTAAGGCAAGTGTTGAATTTTTTGTAGTTCAAGTATGTAGATACATACTAGTATATAAATATGTATGCTTATATTAATGTCTATGTATGAATGTATTTAGTTGCAGCAAGGTGTTTATTATGGCTACTAAATATGTAACCTTCTATACCTCATACAGTTAGTAAACATAGAAATGTTCATAACACCTTTCATTTGACATCCAAATAGTAATATTTTGCTAAAGAATATATTAGTTAACTTTTTAGATTTTTAAAAAATCTTTTTTTTATTAGCTAAAATGCTTCCCTATTTCCATGCGTTGTCAATTAAAAAACTAATAAAATAAATCAGCTGATAAAAGTTAGATGCGATTAAAAAATTTAAACAACTTGACAGACCGAATTTAATATATTTAAAACAAGGGGAAATAATAAGGAGGAAGTAAGTAATATTTATTTATTCAAGCTCCTAAAGAACACTTAACATTCGATCTTCTTTTGTTTTCCATTTCACTTGTTATGTAAACAATGCTTCGATCAGCTGTTACAGAAATTTGCAAATTTTACGTTTGTGTATTTTTCTTGATATTTCTGTTTTTGAGAGAGAATACATAAAAATTCGCCGGAGTTTTGCTGCTACAGATTTGTTACCGTAAAAATATCCGATTAAACTCCAGATTGTAACCTGCTATAGTCCCGATACTACGAAAAATTTGAAATCGTATATAATTTAGGTGATTAAAGTTGTTTTTTGTAGTAAAGAGTAACGTGACTTCAAACACTCGTAAGCGTGTATAAAAACTTTAAACTCGTTTTTCTCGAAACACGGGTTTTAAAAATAGTACAGGACACATCTCCTGAAAATTCCAAAAATTTGTACAGATGCTCGCAATACAATTTTTTGGGATATATAGAAGGATTTTTGCAATAGATACTTTGGTTACTTTTTAATACCAATTAATGTAATGAAAAATATGGGTAAAAAAGCAATTTTTCCATGTATTAGTAAACCCCTACGATAAATCATAGCCATTGCATTTCTATTGAAGATAAAAACTCGGTTGTTGCAGTCGGACAAGATAATTGTAGCATAAAAAATCTAAATAAATTAGCTCGATATTATGCTGACGTAAAAAATCTCCTTCGAGTAGCAGGCTGAACTTTCTGCATTTCTTAACAATTAAATTTAATTGAATTTTCGAATGTACTCAAATATTACCTAGTGATGTTTTGTATAGGGACCGACCTGACCATAAACTAAATTTTTTCCTATATTTTACATAGCTGTTAATACATTTAGCTCATAATAACTACTAATAAAAATATTCTTTCAATTAGAATATAATTTTTTTAACATACACATATTTCCATTTAATACGTGCATTAAGGTGGTCCTTAAAAAATCGAATGAACGATTTTATTAATTTTTTTTATTTTTGGCTCCGATTCCTGGCGGATTACCGTATGAAGGCAAGCAATTTATATTAATATTTTGTCATTTAATACCCAAAATCGGTACTACTATAGTCAAAGTTATCTCAAAATTTGTACACATGTATATCATATACTAATGTCGACGTAGGGGTTAAGGTCTATGAAATGTGATATAAACATTTTCTTCCTACATTTAGGGATCACCCTAGTGTGCACACATATACATACATATAAAATAATAGTCGATTTGTTTTTCGGACTTCATTTTCTGAATATCTGGCCCAATACAAGACTATTTCTATAAAAATTTCTTAAATGTACGTATATTTATTTCTTCATGAAAATTTACAACAAAGTAATTTTTCTTGCGAGCTGAATGCTAAGCTTAATCTATAATTTGCTTAATTATTTTTAGTTTTTCTTTCAGATATCAGTCCCGATAAATGTCTTTGATATTCAAAATATTTCGTTGTAGTGGTTGGAATAAGGTTAAAGTGTTCTTAACTAATCACTTTTGATGGCCGTATAAAATATATTCCATAATTTCAACTTTTAATACTAACACCTCTCCAAAACATATATGGCTAAATATTCCGAAATACATATCGCTTGATATTAAGTCTGGCCTTTTTAATACTCCATTGGAGTGGTACGCTAGTGTGAAAATAACTGAGATCTGGCGGGGAAGACCACAATGAAGCACTTGAGCCCAATGAGAAAAAGTCATATCATTGAGACAGAAGAATTGATATATCATACTTCCTACTATCCGAATATAAATGCCGAAGATCAAGGCGAATCCATACAAGGTGGTGTTATAAATACAACTACAAAATTCCTATGTATTTTGTTTTTGTTTCTGCGTAAGAGTTGTCAAAATTTAAATACAAAATACATGTAGCTGAATAAAAAAAATCAAATCAGCTGCTCTTATGCCATCACCTTCTATCAATTCGCCTTGGCCGAATATATGAAGAAAAATGTAAAAATTCGATCTTAAGGTGCCCAGATTTTTTTCGTTTTTTTTTTAATTGCCTTTCAAATATACTTTAGATAAGGGGGTATAATGTTATGATCTAATGTACGTTTTATGGTTTCCAAATGTACATAAGTAAAATGGGCCGGCCATTGCCACGCAAATACATATCCCACATGAAACGAAAAATATTATAAATACTCTAAAGACATTGAGAAGCGTTTTTTAAGGGCACTTTATAAAGAATAAAACTCCGGGAATTGCCACAAGAAAATTCATATTAATTAGATCCTCCGATTTTATCACCAAACAACTGAACGTAGAACATTCACACTTACCGTTAATGTTTCGCACATTTTTCGTTAGTTCGCCGCCAGCATTCTATGCCTACATATGTATCTGAAATAACCTTAACATTTTTATAGTTGATAATAAAATACCAACTGGAATTTACATTGAAATAATATCTTGTTTTTAGTTAAATAGAATATGGAAAAATTTCACGCAGGTCATTTATTTTATATGTATTGTAATTTACAATCTTTTAAGTGCAGTTTACTGGCAATGATACTGCTAATTTATTAAAAGAATTTGCACTTAGTTAATTATTAATTTGTGTAAGTAATGTATGTACATTCACTATTGAAATATCACATTGAACATTTTGGAATATTAATGATTTCAGTTATGTATGTACATCACATGTATAATTATCTTCACATATGTACATATGCATATTCAGTTAAAAGTAAGTATGTATATGCCTTTGAAAGCGTACAAAATTATAATACACATATGAAAAATACGCATTGAGAAAAACAATTATATTGGAGCGGGCTGAAAATGCGATTTCTTCTTAATTTTAATTGCTAACACCTAAAATATTGTTCATTATGCTCTAAAAAAATTTGTACGAAAAATGCAAATTTTCGAACAATATCTTATGCTCGTCCAAGTCAATAAAAGTTCAAAGTATTCAAAAATTCTAGTTACAATGATCGAAAATTTAATATTCCACTTGCTGTAGGTCCAAATAATGTTGTACTTTATTGTAATAGTTACAGAGATAATAGTAATTTCAATAATTAGAAATTGTAAGTTTTAATACAAAAAGGCAACTTTATGAAAATATTTGCAATTAATAGTTTATGAGATAATTGCGAATTTTATTAAAAAAGGCCATAAACTAATTATTTATGGAGCGAAAAATAATTTACACATTATTAATTACTAAAAAAGAAATTCAATTCCTCACGAAGAAAGTCTTTTTAACACTTTGATTTTTGATTGACTTAGACAAGGCGAGTGCTTTGTTCTCATTAAGTTAACATTTTGACGACAAATATGACACCAAATGCCAACATTATATAATTTTGTATTCGCGTCAAATCGTCATATGATCAACTGATATTTTACTTCATATTTGACCAAATGGAAACCAAGCATTAGATATCGACGGAAAATGTTCATCTTACACACAGTCTTTTTTTTTAGTAAAGAATAATATTTTATAATATTATAAGTATTCAAAGTATAACTAAATTCATCTTAACCAAAGTTATTATCGAACGATTATTTTTACGTTTTCGGATGAGATTTATTTCATAATCTTACCTGCACCTTCATTTTCATATTTATCTTAACGTTCACTTTTATTTTCATCACCTTCATGTTCTTCCATTTTCATTAATATTCTTTTTTAACAACGCTTTTGAGACGGCGTAAAAATCTCTTTTGTGTTCACGGAAAAAATACTTCTTTAAAAGGTGTTTTTATTCTTAAACAGAAGCGTTCTCGAGATATAGGCAAAACCCAAGTTTTCGTGGTCTTTTTGCAGTTAATCCCAAAAAAATCTGGAACAGATAATTTTCTATTGTTAGTTTATATTGTTATTTTTTTGTTTTATTCATTGTTTTTAGTGAATAAACGTTACCAAAAAATTATTAAAGGTTGAACTTTTTGATCAAAAGTAATTTCAAATATTGGGTGTAAGAGCACATAAATCGGAGAGCAAACGTAAAAGTCATTACAAATTAAATAAAAGCGGTTAATTTAAATTTTTGCTAAATTCACTTTTTCAGTTGAAAATCTGGCAAATTATTTTATATATACTTGTATGTAAAATTCGGGTTTAATCGCACAAAAATTTTGTTGGACAATATCCCCTGTGCAATTTTCCGGCGATTAATTCTATAACACAATTTAACTTTCAAAATTTATTTTTTGAGGTGTTTCTCACAGTAGGTGTCAAATCCACACTTTTAGGTGGATGTTAGTGGTTTTAATTGTCACACGAAAACCTTTAATTCCCCTCAGGCATAATAATACAAATAATAATTTGTCGCAATCATCATAGCTTAATGGCCGAACTTCTCGTATGATTTGCGGCGTGCGTCTTGATGTTGGAACACAAATTTAGGGGCGTACAGTAATTTTTAATGGTACTTGCTCTGGTCACTGGTCACATACACAGGGCTACAGCGGTCGCCACAAATCCATCGAGTATTTTATTACTGAATAGAAATACTTTCAGAAAGCATTAACAGATATTAAAAAGTTGTGCTGGTTTGAGTCTCCATAAAACTGCCGCACAGTGTTGTAAAGACGGACCATTTTTTGTAGAGGTATAAGTCCATTTTTGGAAAAAATTAATTAACTGACCGAAATTATTATTTCATAAACTTGTTTATTCGTGACTATTTTTATTGTAATTAATATTTTACAGAGTGATAACTAATATAAGAGAAAATAATAAAAGTCAATCAATAATTATTATAGTTTATTCAATATTATCTAAGTCGATCCATGACTTCAAAAAATTTTATCGAGCTATAATTTATCAAAAGACGGAAATTTCCTTGACTTTGTTAAAACTTACCATTCATCAAATTCATCAAATAATATTAAAAACAATATTTTTCTGGGCCTCTGTGTTTGCAGTAAAAAGGGTCCATTTCATTGAAGCCGATGCCGACCAAAGATATTATCTGGTTTGTATAGAAAAGTAGTTAGTGTTGAAAATCACTGTTCGAAGATATAGAAAATTGTGTTCAATTTTAATACTAGCTTATTTTTATAATTAAAATATTTTACATATTTACGCTTTTTATTCAATTAAGTATTTCTTTTACACAAGCGCCAATCAAAAGTCAATGCCAACTTAAGTTAATTAGTTAAATGATGATCATAAGATCTGAATACATAAATACTTTCACTACAAAATTTAATTTCCTTAAAATGGACTTTAGACATTTAAGCGCATTGGTTTATAGTACGCTCCCAGTAAATATCTCCTATCGCTCTTACCTCGACTTAAGCTAACTTTCCATATGATCACAGACATATTATTATTGAAACTGGTATACGTCCACTTTACGCTAAAAATCGTTTTACTTTTAACTTTTTTAGTTTTTAAAGTTTAACGTATTAAATTGTATGCATTTTAGTGCTGAAGCAATTTATTTTAAAAAACTTGGGTTCAAATGAAAATTAGATTAGCGCGCTCCATCAAGAAAAATGCGGATTTTCCATCGGAATTATAAAATTTTTTTAAAATGTTTAACGATTTCCTTCAAAATATTGGGAAAAATTTACATGGGCTGGATCGCTTTGAAAATTTTATAGATACAAAAAATTTACTTTAAATATAAAAAAAAACCTGGAGGTGATAAAACAAAGTAGGCTTAATGGGACTGTTTAAAACTTTTATAAATTTTATTCAACGGAATCATAATTATAATATAATCCAACTTAAGCTATTACTGATTTGCAGGGCGCCAAGCTAGGCTTACAATGATTTGCATAAATGTCAAATCTCACAGCGAACAAGAAGTGTTAAAGTAGCAAATATAGTAGGTTTGAGGTAATATGAGAAAGAGGAGAAACATAATAAAGTTCCCGTGCCATTCCCAAGCAACCACTCTCAAAAATAATAGCTCAGATAATTTTTAATCTAATTATGATGATTAAATCTCGATTTTTGCTATAAAATTATAACCACTACTACATAGCTGAGGGATATATTACTTTGGATCCGTTTCTTTGTAAACTAGTTGCAAACGAACACTAGGTAGGATAACAAAATGCATGTAAAGCAACAACACTAATTCGAAAAAATATGAAAGTTGAGCCAACTCGGTAAAATGATATCCGACCTGAGATGTAGTGTTGGAAAGTGAAAAAACTGCGCTATTGTGAATTAGCTCTAAGAAAATACATGGGATACTTAGATCTAAGACCTAATTCGTTTTTATTTGATTAGTATTCTTAAACATATAACAACTTAAACTTGGAAATTGCCGGTACAACTATTTTCCGTTCGTAAATAGCACTAACAAATGTCATGTTTCACGAAAGATGTTAACAGGGTTGCTTTTGCAACTAAAGGAAATTTTATCCGAGCTGGAGCGATCTTTGGCAAGTCGGTAACAATAAAACGGGCCTTTTCTAGTTCTTAGAAGTCCTTTACTGATCTGCAGAACCGAATTTTTTCACAGCTAAACTGGAAATAAAGCTCGACATGTGGTCCATATGGAGGTGTATAAATTGGACAATGACTACTCCGATATTTCACACTTTCGGAATCCAAAATCCTTGCAGCGCATTTGAAGTTGGACTGTTGTCTATTTGCTGTAGGCACTGTTCTGTTAAAGTGTGACACATTTTGCACAAACGTAATTACTATGCATCTACTATTCCACATTTAGTCCGGCGTCATTGAGCCATCCATCCATTCCTCTCTTTGCGCTGCTACTAGTCATTAAAATTACAAACGGCGCTCAAACACACATTTAGTACACATTTAGCAATAATATTATCTACATACATATATTATTGCAAATTGCAATTCTTGCGCCCGTATTTCAAAATGCCCAGACACAAACATACATACAGACAAAATATTTGTGGTAGCAATCTATACACCTATGAATATGTATGATTGCGCCGCTTGTAATAAATATTGGCATTAGAAAAATGGTGAGACGTTTTTGCGATTGATTTGTAATAATACGGACTATCGCAAGCCTTGCCATGTATGTACGCATGTATGTATGTATGTATGTATGTGCGTACGTGCGTTGACAAGCTTGCTGCATACGAATGGGCAACTATTTATGTTCTCACAAACCTTACCTACAAACAAACAAACAAACAAACAAACAAAGATAGAGGCTTGTATGAATATGTACATACAAACTTACATACATACATACATAAATACGTTGGCAGCGGCTGGGTAACAAGTGGCCATTTTAAGTGTTGTCCTCTTTGCATTTTATTTGCTGCTACATTGCATATCTACACACAATACATAGAAACAAACAAATGTATGCAATATCTGCATTTATGTAGATATATATACATATGTACATATATATTTTGTGCGAATGTTCGGTGCGCCTGTATGCATAGCTGCATAGCTACATACCGACGTACATAAGTGCACGTCTGGGACAACCAATCAATCAAGTTTTTTATGCAACAACAAGACCAGCAGCGGCAATGCAACAGCAATACCAACAACAACAACATCATATGCAGAAAGCAGGACGTGCTGTTTGTATTTTATGTATGTATGTGTGTATGTATATTTGTATCATTGGCGATTTGTCGATTTGTAGCTTTGAATTCGTAATTGTGAGGCTTGGCAATGCCTGCTATGCAATGCGATGCAAAGAATCAACCAGATAAGCGGAGTCAACAAAAAAAATTTACATTGCAAGGTGCAAGATGAGCAAATGTTGCTGGTAAACGAGCGAACACGTTGCGACAACGGCAACTCCAATGACAGCGAAAATGATGTCTGCGGCGGCCATTGGACGCCATCTATCCTGCTGTCGCTGGCATCGCCATCACCATTGTCATCATCGCGCCATGCCATAGCCATCGCTGCTGCCATCAGCTTCCCATCATTGCTGCACACAGTGGCAATGATGCCGCACCGCCATCGCCATCGCCATCTGCATTTAGCATTTGACGTGCTGCCACATTATCGAATACTTAAATCTTTAAGACTTTTTCAACCTCTATGTATACTTATGTGCATGATGTTATTGTGATTTTTTTATTGTGCACTTTTTTATTAATTAATACTAGCATGAATAAATTGTATGTATATGTACTATATATTTGTGTATCTGTGTATGTTTGCATAAATTCTTGGGTTCATGCGTTCGTCCATGTTACGTTTTCCTAAGTATGTGCATAAATGCAAGTAGTTAGTTTTTCAGCGATTCCGTGTACTCAAAGCTTTGATTTGAATTTTTATAACAAATTAATTTTTTCTTTCTACTTAATTTAGTACAAAATATTCCAATAAGCAAAATAAATTTGCTATATGCTTGTTATATATGTATGTAGTATATCCCTATACTATTTACTTAAGGGTGTTTTTTTTTTGGTCGTGGTTTTCAAAAAGAAATAAAGGCATATAATTTATTGTGATGGCCAAAAATTTAACTTTATTATAAAGACAAACGACTACAAAAATAGTCGCACGGCCTTGGAGGCCACGCTATAGGCCCACAACGAGTTATAATGCGCTCACCAAAAGTTTCCTTCAATAAATTTATTGTTTCGTTGGCTGTATGGCATGTAGTGCCGTCTTTTTGGAACCAACATCCTCCAATTCAATCCCCAAAAGTCATTAATCGTGGCCCTGTAGCATTCACCATTGACTGTAGCATTATGACCGGCTTGATTTTTAAAGAAATATGGACCAATGCTGCGCATAGAGCACACCATACAGTGACTTTTCCAGAATGTAACGGCATCTCAAATGCGACAATTTTGTTTATTAACGCACCTATTCAACCAAAAGTGGGCTTCATCGCTGAGGATAATTTTCTTATGAAAATCGGGGTCTATGGCCATCTCGTTTTGGGCCCATTCACCGAACGTGAGATGCGCGTTCGGCTTCAGTAGAGTTGCGCGCGATGGCGATAAACTCATTCGGGTCTTCTTCGATACTCTGCTCCGCAACAGCAATAGCGTCCGAGGTGCGCACTGTACGTCGTGTTTGAGGATACGCATTATCCACTAGAGTAAACGTAGTGCGAAATCGATCGATCGACGCATAGCGTCGCACGAACCGAATCATTAGTTTGGTAATAAATTTGCACGAAATTTCAAACCAAACTGAGTATACGCGAACCCTTAATGCGAAGGTTTCACTGCCCGGCTGATTGATGCCCTCGTGAGAGTATTGACTGCCATCCAGGAAATGTAATGGGGACGGCAAAGTGATCGTACAACGTTTGCTAAAGATGTCATGTCAAGTAGCGCAAGTTCGGTGTTGGATTTGTGGAGGGAGAGAGACCTCGTCATTCAGTCCAGTGGATGAGCGCCTCACCACGATTCGCATCACATCGAGATTCTTCAATATCTCGGTGATGTGTGGTCACACCTCGGTAAATGAGAAGGACAACGCTACCAACGATTACTTCTATGAGCGCTTAGAACGGACTTCAATGCCACTGTGGGTAAGGAAGGGGTTTATGGCCACACTGTAGGGAAATGTAGCATAGAAAGATTCACTCCGAGTGGACATCAAATCTGAAAGTTGCAATTGCAAAAGACAGCTACGAAATTCGGGAATATGAGCAAATCGCGGCGAAGATTTCAATAAGTAGTATAAGATCGGCGGCCTGTTGACGGATTTCGAAAGCACATTTAAATTGTGAAGTGAAACATCCAAAGCGTCGCCGGAGAAGATAAAGATCCCGAGACCCAAATCTTTGATGAGAGTATTGACGTCCCAACATCCGATCACGACGAAGTTCGAATAGCAATAAGACGGCTACGGAAATACCAATCCGCTGGCGCTCATGGATTATCAGCTGATTTATGTAGGAATGGTTATCAAGATCTGGTAAGATGCAATCACCAGCTCATTCCCAGAATATGGTCGGAAGTTGATTGGAATTTAAGTGTGCTCTGCTCCATCCACTACCCTGAAGTTAGTATTCTAAACATTTCATATGTACTATATGGGTATATCGAGGGTATGGTGTGAAAGACTGCAGGCAACCTTATCAGCGTGGCTTTAGACCTGGCAAGTCTACCATCGAACAGATATCCATGATACGCAAAGTATTAAACAAGACCCGAGAGAAAAGAATCGACACACATCATCTCTTTGGCAATTTTATATCCGTGTTCACACCACGACAAGAAGTTGCCTATATGCCGCGTTGTGTGGAGTCTCAACAAAACTGACACGACTATGTAAAATGACGTCGAGTAATACTACCAACTCCATCAGAATTCGGGAGGATCTTTTCGAGCACTTTGATACCAAACAAGGTTTTAGGTAGGGTGACTCTCCGTCCTGCTATTTGCAATATTGGAAGAGATATTTCGAGCTGCAGCCACCATCTTTTATAGACGCGAGCAACTGCTGACGTGGGCCAATGGCAGCGGCTTCAATAAATGTGTCGACGAATACCGCATACCATAGATGACAATTTGTTGTACTTTTATAAATTTTGACTAAATATTTAAATTTTTATTTTATTGAATTAAAAAAGCAGCCAAAAAGTACTCAAAATAGTTTTGGTACACTATATTCAGAGTGTCATGTTGTTGTGGCTTTTGTTGCGTTCGATTAATTTTTTTAAAATAATTTTCTTAAGTAAGATATAGAACTAAACATAATCAAGTGTAAATGTATAAAAATGTAAACGTTTAGTGTAATTATTTGCTGAAATAAAAAAAATGAGCCGCGGTTTACAAATTTCGCTCGAAATAAGAAAGTTAATATTAAAATTATATTTGGAAAATATAACTCTTCGTGAAATTGGCACCATAGTGGTAAAACGACATTCAAGTATTTATAACATTATAAAATCGTATACAAATAACGGAGATCTAAATATGAAACACAGGTCGGACAGACCTAAAGCTTTGATGCCCTACGAAGAAAGCAATGCCATCGCTGCCACCAAGCGAAATCCACGTATATCAGCAGTAAAGATTACGGATAATATAAATGTCGAGATTGAAAAAAAAATTTTAGTCCTCCAACTGTGAGAAATGTGCTGCACAAAGTTGGTTTTTACGGACAAACTGCATGACGTAAACCATTCATATCAAAACAAATAAGAAAAAACGGTTAAAATTTGCAAAAGAATATGTTGATAAGCCAGATTCGTTTTGGGAGAATGTTGTATTCACTGACGAATCAAAATTCAACATTTTTGGGTCGGACGCAGTAATAAAAGTGTGGAGGCGTGCCAATGTGTAGATATGCAAGAAAATAATTTAATACCTAAAGTGAAACATGGTGGTGAAAACATCATGGTTTGGGGGTGTATGGCTGCATCTGGCCTGGATAATTTGGAGTTTATAACAGATAAAATAGACAAATATATGTATCTGAACACTTTGAAGCAAAATTTGCGACCCAGCCTGCAAAAATTGGGTCTCGACAGCAGCCGATTTCTTTTTAAACAAGATAACGACCCAAAGCACACGTTGTATCTCGTCCGCGAATGGCTTCTATATAACTGCAAGCAACTCAAAACACCACCACAATCACCCGATATTCATCACATAGAGCACATATGGGATTTGTTAGATAAAAGGATTCGAAAACACAATATTTCGTCCAAGTATACGCTAAAAGCTGCTATAGAGATTGAATGGGCTAAAATTACAAAGCCTGACAATAATAAGCTAGTAAAAATCATGCATACCCGCTTGCAAGCAATAATTAAAGCTAAAGGAGGCCCCACAAAGTATTAAAATTATCAATTTTTTTTTGGATAAATAATTTTTTTTAATTCCCTTTCGTTTTTGTACCAAAACCTTTTTGACGTGAAATCAATGGAATTTAAGTTTTTCTTATTATATCTTTGAAAAAATACTGATTTTTTAAAAAATGCATTTAAATATGTTCGTTAAAAAAATTGGAATCCTTCCATTAAAATCCTTTGATCAAAGGTGGTTTGAAGTTGCTCAGCAAAGCCGTGAAGATCACAGACCAGTTAGCTAACAGTTAGCGGGTCTTTCTATGCCCACACAATCGCACAAGTGGTCACAAACATTTTCCAATACCACATTGCTAGTGGGTGTTTTGATCTGCCCAACGAACCACTAAATAGACAGTCACATCGATGCGTTAATTAAAATTAAATGAATTTGTATTTTATCTTGTCTTTGATCTTTCAATTCAATTATATTGAAATAAATTAAACGCGTTCAATTGAATAATTAGACCACATCACCACCGCACCATAACCGCGCCAACTGTGGCCAAAAACTATCCGTCTGGACGCCAAAGCGCCCTGGCTCAAGTCATTCCGAATCGATCGATGTATGTACTACATCCATACTTATATCTATATTGGCCTAACAGTGTGCGTGTGCGTGTATGTGTGTGTGTGTCGGACTATCGATTTCAGTTTCTCAAAAGGGGAATTTGTTTTGAAATTTGTTTTCAGCAAGGCTTAAGAAACTGAGCTCATTTGTCGCCAAGCATACATGCACACATACACACACATACGCATATTTGTACATACATGTATTTGCTATGGTTGGCGCTGTAATTTTAGCTGCTGTTATTTCAAAATGCGTCAGCTGCATAATTATTGTGGGAATATTTTTTCACTATATTGAGTACTTTTTTATTGATTTCGATGACAAATTAACATTGTCTCATACAAATATTCATTTAAATGGCACAGTCCTTATGTGTTTGCGCATTTTTGTATCAATGTACATACATACATACATACATACATACATACTTACTTATATCTAATACAATCACATGTGTGTATATTAATAGCGCGGGTGGCTAAATAATTTAATTGAGCTTTTATAGCGGGAAACCCATTATCCAATATTACACAATTGGAACCAATTCAATATAGTTAACCAAATGACGGCGCTTGAAGAATTTGCGAATTAATTATGCAAATGCGGAAAGAACGTAAAATGTAGTTTTATTTTTATTGTACATAGTATAAACACATGTTTTATTGTAAATACATGATATTCCTAAATTGCTCTTACATTTTTGGTTTTATTTTTCGTTAATTCGGCAGAATAAAATATGATGTTTTCGGAGGCGAATTACGGTCATTCTTTGTCATAGTGCAGTGGTAAGGCTAGCAGACGGTTTTGTACCATTTGAGTAAGGATGCCAGATATTTTGCTTAGAAAATAAGAACACTAGCGGATTTCGAAGGTGAAAATAAATAAAAAATTTTGATTACATTTTTATTTAACGTAAACAACATACAAAATTTTCATGTTATAAAAAATGTAAAACTTGAATTTTACTGTTAACTTAATTTTCAATGAAATTTGGTCATGTTATAATTACACTGCGGGGGCACTGATTTCGAAAATAATATCAGTTTTGTCGAATTGGCTCTAGTTTTTCAGATAAAGACTTTTAAAGATTTCACGAAAAAACCTAATTTAAAATACCAATATGGATTTAAATTATATTTTTATTGCGCGCCTGTATAAAAATAATACAAAAATAAAAAAAATATATACTTTTCATTAATTAATTTAAAAAAAAAAATACAAAGAACTTTTTCTGTAGGACCTCCTATGATGTCGTTGCTCAGGACAATCCCGTATTTAGTTCCAGCAGTAGTCTGCCATCATGTGGTCGTCCCATCGACCTTGGTATCTTTCTTCCATTATTTTTATGTCCTTGTGGAATCGTTCACCTTGTTCCTCACTGTAATCGCCTAGGTTGTCCGGGAATTTGTACAAATGACTATGTGAATAATGTAATTTAATGCTCATTTTAGCTCCTAGTTTGCGAAAATTGAGAAGCATATCAGCAACTAGTTTTGTACAGTCTGGTGATTTATGATTTCCCAAAAAATGTTTGACTACATTAACAAAGCTTAGCCAGGCTTCAGATTCAATTTGAGACATATGGTTTAAGAATTTAGTGTATTTTAGAAGGGTACGAATATGAGGGCCATCAAAGACTCCTGCTTTTATATTTTCCATACTAAGGACTGGAAATTTTTTGCACACGTATTCGAAACAGTCACCTGTCTTATCAAGGGCTTTGATGAACTGTTTCATTAGCCTAAGCTTGATGTGAAGTGGTGAAAGAATGATTTTTTCTCGGCATATCAGTTGGTCATGAACCACATTTGCTGTTCCTACCTCCATATTTTCTCTCACCGGCCAGTCCTTTCTAATCCAATGTTCATTTCTTGCACGACTGTCCCATAAACATATAAAACAGGAGTATTTAGTATACCCACTTCGTTGGCCCATTTACAAGTTGCATTTACAAGTCACGCGGTCGATTACGTGCAGCGGCTGGCAGGGACTGTTAGAGTTTTCAGGTATTTAGGCGAAGTCGTCGAATTAATGTTTAGTTGTATTAACTCACCCGACTTAACTGCAAGGGAAATAAAATATTTAAACCAACGAACTACTTGTTTTAATAATTTATATAACAAAACTTATTGAGGAATATTTAAATTAATACTAGGTCATATAATTTTTTTTTTCATTAATTTCTTAAGTTTCGTTTACCTCAAGAACTAGAGCCAATCCAAAAAAAATAAAAACACAGTTCGTAAGCCTGCTAGTAATGTTAATAAAAACTATTAACAAAATCATGACCGCAGGTTTTTTTTAAATTTTTGTTACGCAGTGTTATTAGAGCTCTTGTTAATCGACTAATCTACTAACCGGTTAATCGATTAGCAAAAGTTGTTTCAAAAAATGATCGACTTCACATAATAGACTAACCGTTTCCTTTCCACTTTTTCTACTAACGGACCATAAGCAAAAAGCGACTAATCGTTCGTTTTCGATTCGAACTAGGAGTTTTCTTTCAATAAATATTTGATCAAATAACTTGTTTGCTGGTCCTTTCCCAAGTTGCCTTATTGAATCCAAACATTAGCAGATATGCACGCTCGTTCTGCTTTGCGATTTGGTTTGAAAAGTTAAGCTGATGCAAATTCGACTCATTTTGGTGGGGGTGTTCTTGATTCCGAGTTATGTTTCTTGAAAAATTTAACAACGCCCTTTGTGTGTACTGATGCAAGAAATCATGTTACTGCGAGTTTAAAACAACAAAAATCATTACCTGAAATTATGAGTGGTCAGATTACGAAAGCTGAACTCTAAGGAAGTTTGCCCCATAAAGAAATTTAAATTATAAAACCTTCTTAATTTACTTGGGTTTGCTTGGAATTAGTTAGCGAAGTTTGTTTACAAATAAAATAACCTGATATAGGTGATACAAGAACACCAATCCTATTCCAATGCGATAAATTTGATCCACCAAGGGAACCACGACAAGTTTTTCCATGGTAGGAATACACTCGGAGGTTTGTAATTTCCTGCCGAGGAACGACCACTTCATACTATAATTTTTTATGTAATTTGATCCTGTCGAGATTTGAACCCGGGCGGAATGGAGTACACATATTCAGGCGATGATGAGCTTAGACAGGAACATTTTACTAATTCTTTTGTATAATAAATAAAGACTTACTTGAACGTGTCGTTAGAGTAGCAAAATATATAAAAATACAGGAAGTAAATATTCCAGCCGCCATATACTTTCAAAAGTCTCATGGTGTACTGAATACATTCTTTCATTCTTGTATACATCTAACATTAAAAAAAAAACAAATTGTATTTTATGGTTTCAATCAATTAGAAATCAAAACTTTGAATAACGAAGCTGTGTTGCCTACTCTGTATTTCGTAATATTGTTCAAAAAATTCGCCCTTAAAATTAGAAAAGAGATCACACGGTTTTTCTAAGGCAGTCAACACGGCGGAATTAGAGCGAGAAGTTTTTTACGTACGTCACTTTTCCTAATTCCATCATGGTTCTCCACATTAATGAAGTTTTTATGAATTTATTGTGAGTAATTGTCACTATTCGAAAAATTTCGGTTAGCCAAATTTTAAACTACTCGATGGTGAGCGATTAGGCGAAAGTGCACGGTTAGTCGAATACTTGATACTCGATCATAGTCGATTTTAAACAAGAGCTTTAATAATTATACCATAATGCAAGGATATAAGGTGTGCCAGAAAGCAGACATTCGTTTTCTGTACGCAGGCTTGGCAGATATTTTTTTCACACGGTTAGCGTGGCTGAATGGTTGCGTGCTCGCCTAGCAATCCCGTGTACCATGGTTCAAAGCCAGGTAAAGTCTAGAAAAAAAGAAGTCTGATGAGGAGATGTGGTGATCTCCGAAATAGCAGCTATCACGACGACTAACTCTTACACAATTTGTTGTTGGATAAAAGACAGTTTGGAATAATGAAATAAAAATATATTATTCTTATTTGGTCAATCATTTTACCGTATTCTCTATCAATAATTTCGAATCTTTCCTTTTATCCCCTATCTCCTCGCTTAGCGTCATTTGAATTGACCCAACTTCTGTTAGCTCTTTATTTTGCCCAACATGTAGCTCGATAATCTATCATTAGATGCGTTAGAGAGGGCGGTCATTCATCTGACTAAATAAAATACGTGATATAGCTTTTGTTCCAGCTCTGAGATCTTCTGTACATTGTGAGCTGTAGCAGAATTTAGCCTAATAAATTCATGTGTTTCTTTAAAAATTTTTCCAAACAATAATTTGCATTAATTTTGATGTTTTTCTCGTGAAAGAAATTGGTTTGGTCCAATACCGATAAAAAAATTAGAGTTAGTCGTATAGTGTAATGGAGTACTGAATTCAATAGCTTTGTACTTCTGGCAGAGGTAGAATTGAGTTAAATACTTGCAAGGGTGCAAAACAGCAAATTACTAAGGAAATCCTGGGGCATATTTATCAATATATACGGAATCAATGAAAATACTTTCTATATCGTAAACTTTCTGCTATTATCAAACACAAATAATATTTTTTTATAAAATGTCAAAGAACATAGAACTATAAGAAGGGACAACACGTTACTTTTGCTTTTCTCGCTGATCCACAGGGTAGCCCCTTCTCTTTTCATTCAATCATTTACGCATTTGGTCGAAAGAGTAGGTGCTACCCATATAGCGATGATTGCAGTTCCATGTTCTTTGTAAATGTTTAGACCAACTTTCTTCTCATCTCATTCCCGATGGAAAAATACTCTAGAAGAATTTCATTAAATATTCATTCCGCATATGTTTTATTCATTTCGTTGTTTAATTATTGAACTCGGTTGTGTTTTTTATGTCAGTATTCATTTGTGGAATAAAAGTAAATACAAAACAAAGATGTTGGGGGTAAAATATAAACGTCTTCAATTTATCGACTCGAGAAATAGCGATTAAAAAAATCAAGTATCGGGCCATGAAATATCGATATTCAGTTAAAAGTTCTTTTTAAATCTTTATATTTTGCTTTCCTGACGATGTTCAGAAGAAAAAAGCGGAAGATCTTTCACAAAAAGAAATTATCAGCAGGAATATTCAGGACTTTGAAACTTACCACTTTATTATGAGAAAATTAAATGGAATACAAAATTTCGTACTCAAATGGTTTTTAAAAATTTGGTTTAAAAGGCTAAAAACTTATGGACAACTTTTTTTAATTTTTTGAATTTTAATAAGTATTTAATTCAGGCATCGTTACGGTTCTAACTTTTATAAGGAAAACATGATTTAATCGTTATTTTTTGATTTTTTTTTTCGAACAAGTTTGACGTCTTTTTTCTATTTTTATTTATTCGATCAAATTTGATAAATATGTTGTGATTTTTATTTTGTCGATTAAAAATAATCGTTATTCTTTGATTCAAAAATTTTCGATCATATTTGATTGATATTCTGTAATTTTAATTTTTTCGATGAAAAATAATCGTTACTGTTGTATTGAAAATTTTTCGTTCAATACTTTCCTAATAAATACTGTCCTTCATCTCAAAGACCATTATTGATTTAAATAAATGAGGCCGATAAATTAGTATGTGAATATAATAAATGCAATGACAGTAATAGCAACAACAATAATCATACGATTTATGTTTTATGTTCGAAAAAATAAAAGTTACAATAATAACGCAATGCTTTAAAACAAAAATCTTCTAAATAAAATTAGGTCAGATTTGCATAGCATATGATGCTTAGATCGATATATTCAATTTTGATTTTTTCTTTTTCATATTTTTAACCGAGAAAATCAAAGTTCCGATTATTTTCGGGTGCTGATTTAATTAGGAATTCACATCCGAAAAACTCTTTGAGCAGATTCATACCATGAATGTACGAGTAAATGCTTAAATCTAAGGCATAAATCATGCAGTTATCGATACTTTTACTTTTAAATTGTATCTAAAGGAATATATAGTAGGTATCGATATCCTCTTGCATCTAAAAGAAAGCAGAAATTAATACGCAATGTTTGAAAACAATTTTTACTAAGACTAGTCTCTGTATATATAGTAATCGATACCCAAAATACTCACTCGGTATTTGAAGAAAAGTATCGAGTATCCACACAGAGCTAAAAAGTTACATAGGGGAACTTAATTAAAGAGATCGACGTCTAAAAATGCTTGAGGACTAAGGAGAGCGGGAGAGGACAATATTGACGAATCTTCTGCTAGAACATCTTCTTAATTTTATGGTGGATTTCTTTCAAAATTGAAAAGTAGAACGGCTAAAAACAAGGAAATAACTTATGCCTTATTCATTTTTATGGAATTTTGTCAAAAAATATGCAACTGTAATAAGAAATCTCCTGGTTTTTATGCTAAAAATCATATAAATTAAATTATAAGGAGATCCATTCATTTTTACTAGAATCTTATTGAATTTATTAATAAGGAATCCTTTTTATTTATAAAAGATCCCTTCATACTTTGGGAATAATCTACTTTGCATTGATTTTAGTTTAATATTATGAATATTGTTCTTTGGATTTTTGTATTGCAAAATGAAAATCTTTGATTAACATATTTATTGTTTCAGAAGTTTTCAATGAATAAAGTTATAATTGTTGTCAAAAATAAATCTCGATAGTGACGCTCTCTTTTTCTCTCGTTGTCTTTCTTGTGCATTTATAAATATTAAAGACACCGGTTGTGCAATAAATGTCCTCTCTAAACTTGTACTAAAGTTAAAGAAATGGCATACTACGCATAATTTCACAATATATTTTACTTATGTTATACTTATTTCAATTGTTCTTATATTAAAAGCACATATGTATATAAAACCTGTATAATAATATATAAATACTTAAAATTATTGGGTAATTCTTGTATCGTCAAATTAAAAATTGTTTAAAAATGGGTAATGTTTATTTTCAAAAAATAATGTACTTCAAAAAATTTAGGTAACAATAATTTCAAATTGATAAGATCATCGGCTTATTAAAATTAATTAGATTGAAGAGGTTTTCATCTTAGTTTTATGAATTATCTTTTCTATTTTATTATTGGAAAAAATCAGAGAGAAATTTGCTAAATTTTGTTCTGATTTATTGAGCAGTTTAGGTCGCATTTTCGCTCTGTGTAGGTATTTGTGTTTACTAATGTTGGTTTGCCCTAGATATGTAAATTCATTGTTCGTGTGTACAAAAAGTGTGTACTCAGTACTTTATTACTGTGTGCTTTGAAAGATTCAAGCACTTTTCAAGAATTTCATGGTTCTAATTGTTGAATTTACGGCATGTAAAGTTATTACAATGCACATATTCTTATCTAAGGTTTATAATTGGTTAGCGTGTAGTAAATACAAGTACATTAGTATATCTCTTTAATTCAATTTAATTTGTCATATTTGTAGCTACTTTCTTTGTCTGCATAACCAACCCACCAATTTATAAACTTATTTGTCTATAGCATTGTTTTACCTTTTTTGATGTTCAGCTATTGCAACATCAAAAACGAAATTAAAACAAACATTGTACTGAGTTTAATCAATACTTTGTTTGAATTTTCGATAGCTGATATGTTTAACATTTTCAATTAATTCGCCTTTTAATTAATCGTAATCAACGCAATGCCTTACATTAATTGAAATATGTACATAGTTACTTATACAAATACATGCATATAGGTAAATGTATGTATGTATATATAATTTTTGGCAGATTAGATGTACCCGTACAAGCATAAGTATGTATGTACTTTAACATACCTACATTCATCTGTATCCAATGGAATATTTGTAAGGTGGTATTTAAAATTAAATTTTGCTAAATACCAGAAGCGATTTATTTCGGTATGACGTTGTGGGAAGCTTCTAGAGTTGTGTGACGACCTTCTTTTTGGGCAATGGAATGGAATGGAATTGAAATCCGGGATCGGGTTTCCAAGGACTCAAGCTGGGAAGGATGAAAGGAATAAGGAATAGGGGAAAAGGAGGCATAAGTAAAGAATAGGGTCCACTGAGCTAGAAAAAAATAAAAAAGTGGGCGTGGTCCGAATTTTTATTCTAATTCTTATGGTGTACAACAAACGAATAGGGTGGTGTTATGGAGGGGTAAAGGGGGTATTTTCAACATTTTTAATAGTTTATTTTTCAAAAAATATATAGCCAATTTCAAAAATATTAACATCGTTGGATAGGTAATTAAGAGATCTTTCACCCAATATATATATTTGTATATATTATATATTAATATTTCGAGAAAATCAAAAAACATAAAAATAATGCACATTTGTTTTTTTTTTGGAAAAACTAATTTGTGAAAAATACATTTGTGAAATAGTCCATGAAAATACCTCTCATTTGATATATACATAATTTAATATAGTTATGTTTAAATATTATAAGATGTTTTGATTTATTTGTGTTGTTGTGAAAGGGAGAATTGGCCATATTGTCATATTCTTTACTTGTTCCGAAAAGGATATGGAAAAAGGTGGGAATAGGACTTCGTTTCATCGAAAATTCTTCCAGACTAATTCACAAATCTGAGACACTCGCGGCGAGATAGAGAATAGACATTTGCCACACATAAATTACGTACGAAAAAAAATTTGTTAAGACGGATCAAGAAAACTGTTTATTGAACAACCCTTGAATTATTGAATCATGTTTGTAACCAGTAGTTCAAAACGAAATCATAAACATGTACGAAGTTATATACCAACACAATAATACCGGTGTTCAGTAAGTAGTTTCTAGTCACTAACAGAGACTTTTCGGTGGTGAGATTGATTTTGAGACTATTCGACAATCTGTAAGCCGTCTCAAGTCTCTCATGTCAAAATAAAGTCACTAATTTGTCATCTGGTCCTGAGCAGTTCTCAAAACAAAGAAATTGAGGAAAGTATTGAATGAAATGAAGAAGCACTCGATCTGTCCCGTGGTAGTTCGCTATATTTTGGTCAAATCTGTAAAAACCAACACTTCATGTTCATTTACATTTACTTTCGAATGATAATTCAATGGTTAATTTCAATGCTAATTTTTTGATAACCGTATTGTTTTAATTTTTAAAAAGCCATAATACCGTTAACAAAGTACTGGAAAAAGTATATTGTGTGCTATCGATGAGTGAATTTTCGTTGAGGTTGCATCTCTAGCTGGATATACATACCATCAGCTGATTGTCTCTACTGCATTTCACTTCAGTTTTTGGTGAGATTTTTTGAGACTGTCGCTTACTGAGTACCGAAATCGTTTCAAGTCTCAAAAAATGTCTCTAATTAAAAGTATCAAATTTAGTGACTTGAGATGAGACCGAGTTACAGAGTATCGGATAAGGCTAGCTATTTAACTCAGAGTTTACCGTTTAAAGCTTCGTCCACAACGGTCAAGAAAAGCAAGAAGAAAAATTCGGTAATACTTCTTGAGTGCTCAATAAAGGTGAAACAGTATTTTGACTGGTCTTAATTTATTGTGAACGGTAGACAATAGGCGAAGAAGAAGATAAGGAAAAATATAATTAAAATAAATTAATTTGATTCTGATCAGTACAAAATAATACTACAAAATAACAATGTATAACGTTTGGTAAGCAATCTAAATTAGCTTGGATTTCATTAATAAAATTAAATAATAAAAATTTCTTGCAAAAATATTGAAGCGCGCATTTATTTGTTGTCAAAACCAGGGGCTCTTTGTTACTTTTATCTACAACAACTTCAGAAAAAGGTAGTAGCGAACGAATGGGTTTGTTAGAGCTGTGGACTGACTTAAGAAAATTTGATACAAGAAATTTAGCTGGGCATTTCTTAAGCGTTTATTTTATGCGGAGTTACTGCTTTTCTTGAGAGCTGTTGACGAAGCTTAAATTGATAAATTTGGTTGCACAACAGTGGGTTAGACATTAACTCAGAGTTGAAAACATAATAATTATTTAACTCAGAAATTATTGTGATATTCTGCCATAAATAATCAAAAAACAAAATGGAATTGAATCGAACATGATGAGGAAGTCATCGAATAGTTGGCTCCAATTCTGAGTTACTTAACTCTTCACTACTAAATTTTAAAATGCATTTTCGACAAGTGGACATAATAAAAAAAGGGTTTGGCCCTTATAACATGCAGCTCAATCTTTGGCCGAACTTATCCTACAATTTGTGGGGTACGTCTTGATGTTGTACTACAAATTGGGGGCCTATAGAGCGGACAGCAGATAATTTTTTGTGAGAAGTGTTTCATGACAGAAACACACTCGAAGATTTAACATTTCCTGCTGAAGAGCAGCGGCTATTGGATAAAATCTCTTTACTAGAACTTTGCTCTTACATATCCTGGCCATGATTTGAACCCCTGCGACACTCAGAGTGATAGCACGCTCCCGCTATACACTCGGCTACGTCGCACAGTGGGAAAATTGTGCCAGATTTTATTCGAAAATGCTGGATAAAGCTATTTTTAACCACTGGGTATAATTTGTTTTCGTTTTATATATTTGGAACGGATTTTACAAAAGATTGTCCAATCGCGAATTTAAAAAAAAAAATATTTTTATTCTCATTCGGTGAAAAGCCATAACAATTGTTAAAACCCCCTTCAAACTGGGTATAAGTCATAATTATCTGGGTGACAAATTTCAGGCTTTAAATAAAGAAAAAATGATTTCGAGGCTTCCAAAAACGATTCTGACATTAGAATTTCGAACTTCGAAAAGACCCTACAAATATTTCATCCATAAAAATTTTTAAGATAGGAGTTTTGGATAACAGGCGGCATATGTGATCCGCCATATTGCCTATTTGAAATTCCACTATTCTATTATCAGAATTAT
Source organism: Anomoia purmunda (assembly GCA_951828415.1). Classification (NCBI taxonomy): domain Eukaryota; kingdom Metazoa; phylum Arthropoda; class Insecta; order Diptera; family Tephritidae; genus Anomoia; species Anomoia purmunda. Next base: position 85,923,069 of record OX639994.1, read on the forward strand.
ATTCATTGAACTCTAAAATGCTGTTGCCTTTTTTAAAATATGAGACAAACTTTAGACAAAAAAGGCCAATTTGATGTGTTTTTTTTACTCCGGTTTTTTTACCTTTCGGTCTTAGAGGACGTTTTCAAAATCCCTTCTAATTATTTAAAAAAATATATTCAATTATATTAAAAATATTCACTTTTCATGCTATTTTTTAACAAAATTAGTCGTAAATTGTTCACTGGTCGGTGGCATAAAATTAACTTTTTATTAAAGTAAATTTTCAGTTTGAAATTATAGAATCTCCTTAGGTTAGATTAGGTTAATGTGATAGTTCCCGCAGTGGGAACTAAGCTAAGACATAGTAGAGAAGTCCATTGTGATACCACCTGTTGTTTGAACGGTAACGTAACGGTAAATCGGAGTCTAGAAAGGTTAACCGGAGAAATGTTGCGTACCCCGAATAAAGTCACGCAAATTACCAATTTCCACCCCAGAGAGCTTTTCTGGGGTGCTAAGGAAGTAGGAGCCTAGGTACTTGAACCTCAGTCTCGCAAAGGCAGGGCAGCTAAGTAGAAAATGAAAAGATGATTCCATCTCATCATCCTCCATACAGCTGCGGCAAAAAGCGTCTGCTACTATATTCACCCTAACCGCATGAATACCCATCGTACAATGACCAGTCAGCACTCCTACGAGGGTCGAGCGTTGCCGCTTTGTTAGCGACCTGAGTTCCTTTGAGCGTCCACGGTCCACTCTCGGCCAGAGGGTCCTTACGATTCTGCATGTCGTAGTACTTTCCCAGCGCACGCTGAGTCGACAGAGAGCCCATCTATCCAAGAGAAGTCCGTAGGCAGCCACAGAAGTAGTTTCCTGCAATGCCGCTATGGCCCGGTACCGAAGTTAGTGCAATGTCGAGGTACTCCGAGGCGGCCAAGAGCGAAGTCAGGCACTCCCCGACAAGTTTTGATCTCACCATTTGTGATCCCAAGGCCTTAATAGCGGCCTGACTATCAGAATAAATGTTCGCCCTTATTCTCCTTATTGCAATTTAATTTAAAATTGTATACGTCCAAAAACCCCCCTTATAACTGCACATATACTTATATGATCATTTAAAACAAACTATATACGTGATTTTTTATTAAAAAAGTTTGAACATGCGCACCATGTACTCGTAAAGGGTTTAGTGGTTTTGGTTTTTTTTTTACTCCAGACGCAAAAAAAACCACCGTGTAGCTTAAATTACATTTCATTTGCCCGAATTTAACATTTTTAATTTCATAATACATAATTCCATCAAGCACAGTACATAATTTAATTAAAAAGATAATGTTTTCGGGGAAAATTCCCTATGTCTTTGAATGTAAGATAAGAAGTGGGTTTCCTTAAATCGAATACAAATATACATACAACAATGTGCATGCGGATGTTTGTTGTTTACATACTTACATAAATATGAATGTACAGTGTAGTTGGTTATTAAAACTGCACGCGGTGATCACTACTCGTTTTTACCTTTTGCACTTTAGCGTAAATTACGGTATATAAAATGCATTTATGTGCAGTTTATTTGAATAGTTGTATAACAACTACTAAAATTGCCCAAATGTACTAGGAAAATTTAAGTGTAAATACTAGGGAAATATGCGAATATTTGTATGGACAAGTGTGTGGAATGAAGCGCATATGTTCGAACAATAAAAAAAGAAAACATCAATTATCCTACATACATTTATTTGAGTAAATTTCCGTTTTACGACCGTTAGCTAGATATTAATTAAATGTTAACCATCTTTTACATCTATGTATTTAATGGTAAGAGATTATTAAATTTTTGTTACTGACAGTGACGATTCTTAATTAACGACGAGTAAAATTTTATTGCAGCGCGTTTGTATTTTTATTTCATTCCAATATTGATACCTTGTTGCAATGACATAATAAATTGAACATAAATGGCATGATCTAATATAGTCGCATATTTTAGCAATAAACGCACAAATGTTTTGGCATAATTGCATTCAAAAAATACGGAAACTTGGGGATCTCTCCAAGCCGTATTTTAGTTTAATATTTTCAAAAAATACTTTTAAATTTAAAGGCGATAGAATAAGAATTCATAAATTGCTTGGTGAAAATTGCATATGTATGTATTTACCTTCGATGACTACGATGGGTAAGAAAGCTTTTCTTATATGCACGAACTACAAAGTATATTTCAAACAGGACATGTTAAAAACAAGAAGGTCATCCGAAATTTGAATTATTTCAGACTTATTTATAGTTTATTTTATTATCGTATTAAAATATGTTTTCCGAAGGTTTTATTTCCTGGGCATTCGAACAGGAAACTAAATATTTTCCCTAATAGTGAGTTAAATTTTCAAGCGAATACTTTTATGTTCGCTTATCGGCAGTTCACGTAAAATATTTTTTGATTTCTCTTTACTCGAGTTAAATGAACTAGTGTAAAACGCAAATTTATTAACTTTTGTTTTACAGGCGAACAGCACAGAAATAAATCGTAAGCAATAGTCTTGTCTTGAATAGTAAGTTGATGTACTTTTTAATAAATTTACTTTTATTTTTGGAGTAAATCAATAAAAATATAGCTCACTCTGAAATCCTGCTAGACAAAATGTCGCAAAAACTCGGCATTGTAAAAGTAACTATTTTCTGTCATCCCTTGTCAAGTTTGGTTTGGAGACAAACCAGTTTCGGGATTCCAGAACGAAAAGTTACACTGAAGAATTGTTTATGAATACAATTATTTGTACTTTAACTTAAATTCAAATATAGCACTTGCGGGCATAACGTTTAAACTACATTTGCCTTTTTTTATGTAAAATTTATAAATGTTGATTTGAAAGAGATATTATGTTCACTTGTGTTCCATACATCCTATAAGCATTGTAGCATATGTAGCATTGTGAATTTCATATAAAAATCGTATGCAGTTTGGTGTTGTTTTACTAAGCTGACCATCTTTCCAAAGTTCCAAAATACTCATTACTACTGGCATTATCTCACTAAAAGATTATTGAGTTAGACTTACTTCATGGTCCCTTCCCTGTTCTCCCTCTGTCTAGAAAACGCAAACATGCTCTGAATTCTACTCTCGGTGGAATTTCAAATTGTTGCTTCAATGGCGGCAAGGAATGAGTAATTAAATCAACCATGTATTATGTATGATTTAATTGCGGAGAGTACCTGCGACGCTAGACAGGCTCTCAACCAATCAACCAATCTCAATTTAAAAATTTGATCGAGTATACAAACAACATCGAAAACAGCCGAAAGACAAGCACTTTTCGATATGCATTGCTCCGTTTGTAGATTTGTTGGAAGAGATCTCAACTTATTCGACCAATCGTTGAGCAATCCATCTGAAATATCAAAAGAAATTTGGGAGTTTGCTTCGAAAATTTGCAGTCAGCGAAAGGACAAATATACCTTCATACCATCTCTCAAAGAGAAAATTGCTATCATGAAAATTCAATTTAAATTATTCAAATAAAAAAAGTCACACATCAGCTACGTTACGCATTTGTCCCTGATGAAATACGAAAGTAGTCACGGGGAGGCGGCTTCACTAGAGTTTCATACGTGCAACTTCATGGATACTGCGCTATCCCAACCAGTGATTGCAGAACATTTTGAAAAAAAGGCTCAATCAAATTGCTTTATGGCAAAATATATAAATCAACAATTCCAAAATTTAACTCGAATTTCGATTTCATGTAAAATTTTATACGGGTTTTTCATATTTACTATATTGGCTTTATAAGCATCAAAAATAATTTACGAGGTATGAGGTTATTTGTTCATACATAATTATTCATATAAAATATATTATATCTACACTATTTGAGTATATATGAATAGATTGTGGATTTTTCCATTGATTAAGTGTATTTCCTGCATTGCATTTCGGTGGCATTTATTTCATTAGTATCGAATTTACACTTTTAAGAGAAATCAAAAAAATTGCTAGGGGCTAAATTAAAATTAAAAAAAATACTAAATCTTGGAAAAAGGCTGAAAAGGAAGAAAATGAAATAATGTAATATCAAAAAGTGCCTTTAATAAAGAAGTTGTTACATTGTTTACAAATTCTTAGAAAGTTAAAAGTTTTGAAGTCTCGCAACTAGGAATATGAACGTTGTTGTGAATATTGAAAGTGGAAAAATATATACAGTGTTTAGTAGCGGAAAGTACTTATATTGTTAAAAATGTGTGCATATGTATAATTTAAATCAGAAAGTTGCACTGTGCTCATAACCGACAAATTCCGTGCATTAGGGGGCTTCATCGAAAAAGTTGCGATTTTTCCATTGAAATTGTAAAGTGTATTATATATTAAGACTGCCGAAAAAAAGAGGGAAATATTAATACTACATACATGAACTGGACCGATTTGAAAATGTCTCCTAAAACCACAAAAAAAAAATTCCATCAGATGATTAAACTGTTTAAGCAAAGGGCGTTGATTTTAAAGAAGTTGCAGGGCGTTTCGTTACCAGAGGTCAGAATTTGCGTCCAATTTCACCACACCAGACACCAATGAGAGCTAATCAGTTTCTACATCAATCAGCAAAAAGCAAATTAGTTCTAGTATGGTGAAAATTGACAAGATTTTCTGTTAGAGGAATGGTGGGAGTGATGCAACATCTTTGTAATCCAAGTGGTTTAAACTTAAAAGGTCTACATACAAAAATAAAGCAATTTTTGATGACGTTTTCAATTCAGTCCAGCTCACGTAAATCTCAATATGTATCTAAAATATTTTAGTGGAAGTCTTAACATAAAACAAATTTTATTAATCCGACAGAAAAATAGTACCAATTTTTTTTTTTTTTTGTATGAGATGAGATGCACCCTATTGTACATACATATATATTTGTAGACATACAGATATACCAAGCACAAGCACCAGCATTCTATAATACATACTTATATATGTACAAGTTTTTCAAGAAATTACCTCAACAAAGTGTCATTCCATCACTCACTTAAAGTATTCATTCATTAATTGCTTGAAGCAAATGTCTCTTCGGTTCTACACATGTACTCAGGTATGTATGTATGTAACAATGTTTGTAAGAAACTGCATTTAGCAAACGAGTAACTGCAAGTTTATATACTTATATATTGAATATATATATACATACATACAAGTATTTACTTACAAGTATGCGCACCAATACAAAGAGAAATGTTGCAGGAGCAAGCCAATAAATATTTAAAGGTTTTTTAATTCAGCAGGATGCACCAAGCATCGGCAGAAGGTGGCAGCGGGAGAGTACACCGCGTACGTCTTATCTTCATGTATGTAAGTACAATTGTACATAGGTATTTGGACTTTTGAAAAAAACAGCTTGTTTGCTTTTGGCTGTGTTTGCTTCGAAACCAATATGTATTTAATGTACATATGTATGTATTTAATGAACTCTGATAATAAGTTTTGAGATTTTAGTAACATCCAAACCAGTTTACTACTACAAATACGCTGAAGTTATTAAAATTGCCAGCATTTAGACATTTGCACTACAATGGGACAATTTATTTTTGTTTTAAAAGCAACCAAGTCCGCGGCCTCATGCAAGGCTAAGTTTCGAACTCAATGGCGAAAACCTTTAAAAGCAAGACAACATGGGTATACAACCGGTAACCCAAAAGTTACGGCTCGAATAGCCAACGTGCGTTGGAGCAACCTCTCAACCATAACCAAACATTTGGGTTTAAAAAAAAATCATCTTTTTTTATAAATACTTTTCTTCTCAACTGAAGATGAGCACAAGTAAAAGACCAGTCATTTCGTTCATTGTCCTAGGTAAATGGTTTGATCCTGTAGTAGGGGAATGACCAGATATCGCAAAGCCTCTTATAGACAACAATGATAGAACTTTCCTCAGCAAAGAGGGGACGAAACTGGATGAGAGAGAAAGAAAAATTTAAAATGAGTGAAGAAGTGATCAGCTTTCTTTATTTGCATAATAAATGGACCTGTCAAAAAGAAGCAATATTAGGATATTTGTTATTAATATCCTTAAGATTTAATAGCAAACAACTGATATTATTAAAACGGGCGGCTTACAGTTTCAGCCACGTATAGTTAAGATATTTTTCGGTTTCCGGGAAACTGAGAATCATTCGTTATTTTGACAGGGAAAGCTCTCCGCCGATGAAAATCTCGATAGTAAGTCTGTACTATATTTTCGGGAAACGAAACCAATCACTTTACGCTTGAACAACGTTAGGGGGTCGTAAACCCTGGTCGTGACCGTCGGGAAGCCAATGCATCTTCGGATAGTGAAAGGATTTTGAAGCGGCGGCATCACTGGCTTATCTTTCTTTGTAAATGCTGATCGACCTGCCATTTCTGTGAACGGTGAGCTCTGCAGAGGCATAATAAACAATTTTTTGTGGCTATCAGACATGGACTTACACGATCTTTGATTTCAGCAGGATGACACGCTGTACCACCATCGATCCTTTGCGCGCCAAGCTGACTCGGTATTGTCGATTGGCCATGGGGTGCCGTGAAAGGCCGATGTTTTGCGAACAATCCATTAACGCCAAAGGCTCTTAAGGCGAATATCGAGCAAGTCATTCCATTGGATCGAGCAGAAACCGTCACCAAGATCTAGGAAAACTGCGTTGACAGGATGCGCTACGGCGAGCCCAGGCGAGGCAGTCACAAGAATGGAATGGGGTTCATAAATAATGCGAATATTTGGTCTTAAGAATAAACCGATAACGTACTGACAAAATTTATTTTTGCTGATTTATTTTAAATTTACAAAAATAACTTATGAAATTTAGCGCTACTATCGTAGCTTGATGATTGACCGAACTTCTCTTATAAATTGTTGTGTGCATAACACAAATTGGGGGGCCTACTGTTTTACGTCGTTTCCGCATGAATTGTGCGTTTTTGCTTGTCGCTTCTTGTTGTTAAAAAGCACAATCACTAAGTCAACCACTGTCAAACAGTAAAACCAATCTGATCAAGGGGCGACTATAAATAGTCTCGGTCACGAAAACATATCGTCCGCTCCTACACCAGTTCTTCTTCTTGATAATTGGCACCATAACTGCGTAGCTCGCAAACCGCCCTTCGTTCTTTTCAACAGAGATGAGACCTTCCTTTTCCTCTGTCCCCACCAGCGAGTTCCACGTTGAATACTTTAAGGACTGGAGCAGATATTTTCTTTAGCCGCTGAATCTTAATTCGCTGTACTATTTCTACGTCATCATAGAGCTCATACGGCGCATTCTCCTATCATCTGTGGTGTTCCCTGTCGCAATGGCGGTAGGGTCCGAAAATATATTTTAGAGAGTCTTTTGCTCAAACACTCGAGGGGCCATTCCTACAATGGTGATAGCATCCATGCTTCTGCGCTTTTTGTTTCTTCGATAGAGAGTTTTACTACTCAATTGTCTACTCAGATTAAAATAGCATTTGTTTGCACAACACTGATTCTCCGTTGGATTTCGAGGCTAACATTATTATTGGTGTTAGTGCTAGTTAGGCGGCCGCCGTATTCGGTTGGTAACGGGTTCGAGTCCTGCCCGGGGCAAGTAACACCAAAATTATAGAAAACGTTTTTGCTAATAGCGGTCGCCCTTCGGCAGGCAATGGTAAACATCCGAGTGTATTTCTGCCAGGGAAAAACTTCTCACAGAAAACATTCGCCGTTCGGAGTCGGCGTAAAATTGTTAGTCCCTCAATTTGTGTTAGAACAACAAGACGCACACCACAAATTGTAGGAGAGTTCGGCTAAAATCGCTTAAGCGGCTACAGCGCCAATTATGTATGTATGTAGTGCTAGTTCCCAGCCAACAGTTCACCTGCAGACCCATTCGCCTAGCTTCTTTATTCAGTTTGGGAAAGGCAGAACTAACTCGCGGTTATTAAGGCCGATGTTGTCCAACCAAGAGCGATAGAATACAAACGGCTCGGAGAGATTCCTCACAATTCTGATAGAGCTGGTGGTGTTGCTTAACGTCAGTTTCCATAGCCGTAGTATTTTTGCAGAATTAACGAATTCGGACATCGCGGCATATGCCTAGATAATGGTGTGTCCGAAACTGCCTCGCTCTTTGCTTAGCATGCATTTTATAAATATCACACAGTGCTTTAATTTTAGGGAGAGGTAGGAGAGAAGCGTAGCCAGAACTACATCTTTCTGAGGCATCACAGTGGGTCAGTCGGCCTTCGCCTGCATCTTCGTAGCAAATGTAGTAAAGTACCAGCCACCTCAACCCAACCTAACCTAAACTAAGCTAGTCGACTGCAAAAGGCAACACTAATTATGGCAATGGCGCCACAGAAACCTCTTTCTCGCCCTCTTTCTTTGCTATCTTATGACAGTGAAGAGTTAGTGATTTAATTGAACACTAACGAAAAAAAAAAAATTCATCATTGACATCCTGACAAACATGAACGTGAAGTAAAAGTGCGAGGACAGCAGAAGAGGCGAATTTTCATCAACCATCAAGGACATTAGACGGGGATTCCCAATTGTGGTCAAAAGTGAAAACATGAAATGCTAAGGAAACTTGTTGCATTCAACCACACAGCCAAACCTATATGTATGTACATACATAAATAATGCTCTGTTGACTAAAACTAACGCAGATATACATATGTATGTAGCTATCGACTAAATATTTATATAAAATTCTATATATGTATGTATGTATGTGTGCCATAGTACATATAAATATGTACGCCTATTAATGTACAATAAATGAGCAGACAAACACGTGGTCAGTTGGATGGGCGATTAAGCAAATGGGCGGTTTCGACCAGACTCTTCACTGTGTAGAAAGTGTAGATGAATCACCAGTGCTGTTGTTTTTGTTGTTGTTGCTGCTGATGGTGCTGCTGCTGTTGCTGTTGCTACACTTCTAACACTCGACATCTACGAGATATCCCCAACCTCTAATGTTATGTGTAGAATAGTTGGAGTGAAAGTAAAAAAAAAATCAAACAAAAAAAAATGTGAGGAATGAGCGCGAGAAATTGCGCGAAGTATGCTGTATGTGTGTAGTGTTGGTCAAGCTGGTGGATTGACCGACCTATGAAAAGGATGCGGATGCAGGATGTTGAGGAACTAGTGGAAGACGAGTGGAGGAGGGCATCACAATAACCCACTTACCTTAAATGCCACTAAAGCCAAGAACATTGAACTTGCACTACTTAAACGAATAAATAGAGAAAACCAGTTGTATGAGTCTTTTTCCGCTTATTATTGCTGTGGTTTATTGCACTCTTTTTTTGGTTGTTTTCTTCACTGCTTCTTCTTCCTTTGCTTGTTTAGACATTCCCAAAATCGACATTGCCAATGGAGACAGACACCCAGACAAATAATTGCAATCGAGATGAAAGGATTGAGAAGTTGCCGACGGCTTTTGAAAATTTAAACTTTGGCAGAGTTCTTTGTTGTGACGCATTAAATGAACTTGATTTTGTTTCTAGGTGGAGTGAAAAGGGAACTTAAGAGAAAATTTAACAAAAAATATTTTTGGGAAGTTGTGAACTAGCTTGAGTTAAATATTAGAAACTTTTTAAATAGCGTTTGGTAAGCATTGCTTTGCAAGTGGCATTCGATATAATTAATCTGAATTGTTTAAAAAAAAGTGGGGAAAAATATCTAAAATACATGTGTGAGCAAAATGAACTGAATTTCACGAGAAATATTTTCGCAGAATATTTTAACCCACTACCCATCCTAAAAGTCTCATTTTGGTCCCTACTTCTAGAGACCCCTCACAAACAAATTTTGAAAGTCGCTAGAGAATTACAATGTTCTAGAGGACTATTCGCCGTAAAATTTCACTAGAAGCATTCGCAGATAAAATCTGTATGCGATAAAGTAAAAAATAGTTTTACATAAAACCTAGACAATAGTTCAGGGGAATTCTCGTTAAGGACTAGGACGCTAATAGAAACTGTCCACTAGATTCTCTTAGAATCTCTCTTGTGAAGCGAATGCCATCTCTACTTATCACTGAAGTATGAAAGTAACACAGTTTAGGAAAATTATTTTATATTTTTTTAGTGAAGAAAAAATTATTTCAAATTTGTAGTTCGTTTAAAAGGTTTTAATGAAAAAATAGAGAAGGAAAGGAAAGAGAGAAAAGAAGTCCCACGTAATCGATAGTTTCACCGGCACTTTTATCGTTGCCATCGTAATCGCAATGGTTTTTTTATCTATGTACTAATCGCTTTCGTGCATGCAACCAATTCGTATAACATTGTTGTTGTTATTTTTGTAGCGGCTTGATACACACTGAATGGGTCCGTTTACTCATGATCGTTAACATGAAGCTCATCTAGAGCGAGGCCCAGCTAGCGAGCAGTTTCTGCGATGGATGGGGGGTTGACTTTATTTAACAGAATTCATTGGGCGAGAGTTGCTGAAGATGGTGATTGTCTGAATGGTTCAGACGCGCACGTGTTCATGAGCTCAAGATAATGCCTTCTCACTGCCTGGGAGGAAGCTAAGCTGAACATAATGTTACGTCCCATATACATATTAGAGCATAAGCCACCCCCCCCCACAGTCTATAGTGCAGTATTCTGGCATATCTGTAGTTTCGTCCATTGAGTCCTAGTGTATCTCGGAGACCAAAATACTGGTGCATAATTTAGAATCGTCTCGGATGTTGGCAGTAACATTTTTGATAAGGTTGCGGTTAAGACCTCGATTCCCCTGCATGTTTGTGACATTGTTGTGTTGTGCATTTTCCAAATGCCACGTTGATGCTTAGCCAAGGACAGGTGGTAGGTCTAATATTGGGAGCAACAGGGCATCAAGTGGCTTTAAGAAAGCAAATGGGTCTTGTCAATCAGTTTTCCTGATTCAGTAGCGTGATCAAACCTCCATATGTCGGCAAGGATGAGGGTGGCCATCAATAGATTAAGAACTCTTGTGAAATACGCCTCTTGTTTTGTTGGATCCACTTGGTTAGCCGTAAGGGTAAATAGCCTTAGCTGACTTCGCCATTCCATTATCACGCTTCGTCGAAATTGATAAGGATTTTAAGCTGCGCCATAGCTTATCCGGTGCTTGCCCACTTCTTTCGCTTATGCTGCCCTACTAGCGTTCAAATTGCCACGTTTAAATCTCTAATGCAGAGATTTGACTGCCGAAGATCGTCGCGTTCATTAGAAAGCAGTTTCATCCGACAAAGTTTGGCGGGGCCTCCGGGATTCTACCAGATAGTATTAGCCGAGCCGCTTCAATAGCGAGAACCTCGCGGAATCTATGTTGGTACGGTAAGAGCTCTAGGGTGCTCTCGGGGAAATACGCGAACCCGCCCCAAACAGATCCACAGCGATAAAGTCGGAAGGCCTGTTAAGCAAGCTGTAGCAACAAAAAACAATCTTGGAAGAAGCGTAGTTGTTCAGTATGCAGAATATCGAATTGTCTATCTGCTCAAATCGATTACACATGGCAGGCTTTAATGTCAGATATAGAGCATTAAACTCGCCTACTATCTATCGGTTTCCACTTCTGAGGAGTGCCCCTATGTCAAGGGAAACATCCTGCCGGGCTGCAGGTGACAGTAGGTAGCTGTGACCTGCCATTCAAAAGTGGAACTCCCGCGGTCGCTCACTTCGTCGATAAGACGATACATCAGTGCATGATGTGTGATGAACGATCACAGCCATTATCTCATTTGCGTTCCTTACGATGCACGTTGTAACCATTGCAACTCAGAAAAACATCATCAGTCTTTCTCTGGAGTCCATTGCAGTTCAGCTGTAAGGGTCCGCTTGGTATCAGTAGAGTCACCGCGCAGGCAGAGCTTTATAACAATTAGCGCAGGCCAGAAGATATCCGAAAATGGCATGAATTACGCCTGACAGATTCGCATTCCGGTGTATTCTAGCCGAACACACGGCGCAGATGGTGTAGAATACCAAGAACTCCTGTTATTCGGCCTGAGCAGACCTTAAGATGTCTTCAAACGTTGCACGAATTACACCTCACCGAAGTGGAGCTCGGATGGAACCTTACGAGTATATGGCAAACACAGCAGAAAAAGGTTACTGAACCAGGGTTGGGTTTAATTACGGCCTTGTTACAAGGAGTTGCTTCAGAGGTGTTAAGCGACTTATAAGATAGGCTGACCGATACCGAAACAACAGCTTTTGACCGTGTAAACCCCGAAGGATTCCTTTACGTAGGCCGGCTGTTGTGGGAATGGAATTCGTTTAATATTATGAGCTTTAAAGCTTGTGTAAAGTTTGTTTGTATTTTTTCCAAAAGAGCTTGAAACTACGATTTAACCGTTGGTTCTTGTATACTGAACTATGTTATCATTAATAAAAATAATTAAAATTAAATAAAGAAAAACAAATATGTAGTCAAAACTTGTCAATATAATGTTGTGCTATAGTTAAGACATGCACCATATGTAGTTCGTCATTTCAGCTATTTATTTATCTGTATCCATTTCCACATGAAAATAATTTACAGTAATATTTTAAATTTTCAATGAGCCTTTCAACCAACTGTCAGGAAATCATTTGCCATGTCGCTAAGAAAAATTAAAAAAAAAATCCATATCTCTAAAGTAAACGTTTGTATCGAATGCAGTACCCCCTAAGTATAGGCGCTTGAAAAGTGAAGGCACTTGCAGCGCCATAATCCATAACATGAAAATGATACTCGCGTACTTGCGCACTTGGTGGTTGTTATTGTTGTTGTTATTGTTGTGTTGAGTGTTGTGTTGTGTTTTTGTTTTATGGAATTGCAATCGAGTTGTATTGTATGTTTTAGTACGAGTAGTATTGTCATAATTGATCGCACCTCAACATTTCTCAATGGCATCAAGTATTTTTTATCATTACTTGCTGCTGCTGCTGGTGTTGTTGTTTTTGCTATTGTTGCTTTTTAATAAAGCAAATATGCCAGCAATAAAAGCAATCAAATAAAGTTCGAGTTCGAGCAAAGTAAAAGGGCACTGCGAGCAAGGCAAGGCGTAAATTTCAACAGCCTTCTTCTGCGCACCGCATCGCCCGCCACCGCTAATGGGGCGAGTGGCGAATGGCCCGCCGTTTGCTATAACTATGTATATGTGTATATATATTTATTGCTATCTAAAATTGTATGTGTACCTATGTATGTATGTAGCTATGTTTGAGATTACTTTTATTGTGACTGTAGGATCAACGCTTAGCGTTTGCTCCTTTACAATTGCAATCTTCGGTGGGGCCAATTGTTGAATTTCAACACCTACCAACCAACAAACTAACCAAACCAACTAACCAGCCAACTATTCAGTCAACCAGGCAGACAACCAATTTTCCACCACAACGAACGCCACGAGGTGAGAAATGAGATTTTAATCGGACTTGTCTGATTTCAAATGAGCTTTAATGGGGGAACCTATTTAACGCTTTTTATTACTACTATGCTTTGTTTTTTTTTTGTTTTGTTTTTTTTTGTTGCGCTTTTTCTTATTGTTATAGTTGTTGTTTTGCTTTCCTTTTACTCATAGTTGCATCCTCTACGAGTACTCCCACACCCGTTTTCTCGCATTTACTATTGCAATGATTGCCCAAGGCACATTTTATTGAAATTTCTTTGCACCTTCTATGTGGACATTTACGTGAGATTCCAGCTTTTCATTTTAAGGAAGTACAAGTGAGTTATTTCTATTTTAACGAGCTGAAGTCGACTACGGGTCATGCCATTTTCCATCAAATGTGAAATCTATGAAATTAAATAAAAGTCTACTTTGGTGATTTTTAATAATTTTAAATTTCCATTCCAGTTTGCTTGCTAAGAGGTCATATATGCCCTTATTTCTCTGCTAACAGGTATTTTGAAATTCTTGAAATCTTCCATTTTACGAATACCTGCGAAACTTTTTCACCCAAATTGCTGCAAGAGAATCGCTCGCCCGGAAGTTTTTTTTTGAAAAGTGTTCCATAAATTGCATAAATTTAGACTCAAGTCCAGGATCCCGATATCCAAAAAGGCAATTCATTAACCGGCCACTCTTGCGGTATCCTCTTTGAGAGGATAACTAAGCGACAGTCAGGCACTTAGTTGATATAAAAACCTTAAACGCTTTTTTTCTCAAAACGGTGTGTTGCAAATGTTCTTCCATCATATCACGAGAACGGTCCGGCCGATTCATTTGAAACTTATAGGACAGCGTCAGCACATGTAGACGTGCAGAGTGAACTAAGATCATTCTCTAGGATAGAATAATTTCCGGTGTTGACAGCGTTCATGCTTGGCTTTGGCCGTTCCTAGATAAACAAAGTTCTTTACTTTTCCAAAATTGTAATTGCCAACAGTAATGCGAGAGCTAAGGTGCCAATGCGCTGACTGTTTATCTGCTTTGCCCTCGTTCACCTACATTCCAGTGTTACCGTTGTGTGACTAAGGGGGCAATTTGACCCAGTTTAAATGTCCAGACATCTTGACCCGACGTTTTGAAAATTTTTTCCCTTATCTTTTTCCCTTATCTAATATCTAATATCTAATATCTTCTTTATCCTCTCATTATCTCACAAGAGAGTATAGTTGTTTAGTGCGCAAGAAGCTGACTGAATAGAAAAATGTACATGAGCCTTCCTTTCTTCGATGGTAGCGAGCTCCACTTTCCGGTTCAATGAGGGCCAGCATGCTTTATCTAGACCGCACCTCCAGAGCTCACAGCCATCTAACTCCGGAGGGCAGATATGTCCACTGCAAGATGGCCCTTTGATTTCACATGACATCAATGACTACAATGACTACAATGACTACAATGACTACAATAACTACAATGACAACAGCCTAATTTTAGTATCCGTTAGCTCTAAAATCTTTTCAGCAAAACGCACCCGATTTAAAGAAATATCATTTGCCAAGGCATTCCCAATGCGAAATTGTCAAGTAAATCTCCCCAATTGTCTTCGATCATTTCATTCATGGTTGCATTACTAACGACAATCATTACCTGTGCATTGCGAGTACTATTCGGTTGCTTACTTATTTCTGAGATTGCAAGAAATGCAGCATCCCGTTCGAGGGACCTCACACTTGGCTGCCGTTGCCATTAACGCTTTAATAATAACTATATGCTTGTTGAACGCAAATCGCGATAAGCACCAAAATCTGCTGCTAAGCAATGAAACCGCAATAGCCACCCATATTCCGCATAGTGTCCTCCGGCATTTGAGTCACCGGCTGGCCACTGAGATATCAGTCGGCTGAAGTGGCATTCACGCAACCAAAGCGAGCGTCAGGAAAAAAAATCACAAAGAACACAAAAAGATAGACGGAGCTGAGCACCGGCCGAGCTTAAATAGCCGTGTGGCTGGGTAATAAGCTAAGTACGGTACATCTGCTTCTCGGGTGTGAACTGCGCGAGTGCGCGCGTACTGGAGCCCAAAGCCAAAAGCTGCAGATGCCTACAAAATTCACATATGATTACCACAAACATACATAGCAAAAATGTTCGTATGCTGATAAATAGTAGGTGTAGAAATGTGTAGCCCTTTTTCTCTTCTTATTTCAGCCCAGCTAAGCGTGCGCGCATGCGCGTGCGGCCAAATGCATGAAACGCGTACAAAAGCGAAAATATCCGCAATTATCAACACGCAGCGTAAATATCCCTAGGCTTTTTTGACTCCCAGTTGCGCTTCGTTTCTGCTTACCTTTTTTGCATACACGTATGAGTATGTTGTTGTTATTTATCAGCAGTCTGCCACCACAAACTTGCATACAAACAGACAGACATACATACAGATATACAGACAGACTTGCATGCTACACATTTTCATAAGCGAAGAGGAGTCTCCCACTGTTGACTTTTTTTGGAGTTTGATGTTTTTCCTGTGCAATAACCAGAGCAATATTCATACAGGCATCTGTACACACTGTAAGTATATTGTATGTGCATGTAAATATATTTTACCACCATGCATATTTATACATGCCTATATTTTTTGTATTTAAGCAGCAAAAATTGTGTAAACCTTTGTTATCTGTCCTTTTGCTGTTGATCAGTTCGCATTCTTTAGAGATTTCTCGCCATTGTGGGGCGAAAAAAATGTTGTATTTTTTGCCAAGCGCAAATTTTTATATTTAGCTGAGCTAATCAGGCTATTGAAAAGACATGGAGAGAATCGGTGGCAACGACAAAAATAGTATTTTTTAAAACGAATTTCATACTTTGGAAAGTTTTTTGATTTTTCTTAAATTTACTTATATTGTACTAATCAGACTTAATTTTTTCGTACTTCAAAAATCATAAAGTTTTAAATAGTTAACGTATCTTTATCCAAAATATTAATTGAATTTTTATATATACAGTATATACTGTATATACAGTCTTAACTTTCATAACTCGAACTTTTTTAAGCCGAATTCCTTATAACTCGAACTAATTTGAGTGGTGCTAGCGTTTAGAGAGCATTAAGTCCACAAAAATATTTTGTTGATGTTATCCCCTAATATTTGTATACTATTTTTTTATTGTTTAGTTAATTTAATGTTCCGCCACAGTGGCGCAATTTGAAAATCTGAGATAATTTGCATAAAGCAACTAGGATAGATATAGAGGTATTTATGTATACATATACCACAATTCTTAGAATAAATAGCAAAATTGATTACGCCATGTCTATCCGTCCATGCATCGGATAACTAGAGTAAATATTGAGCGGAACTTGAAAAACAGTATGAAAAATTTCGAAAAACCAAATCCGCGTTTCATATAGCTTTAATTTACCACAATCTATTTAAGCCAAAATTAAAGACAATTCGCTCACATTTGGATGGGGTAACAGTAACTAATACACCGAATCAAAAAAATTTGGAATTGGTCGTGGTACCGCCCACTTTAGAGCAAATAAGTATATCTCCGAAACGATGCTACCAAACTCTACCAAAGTTAGAAAACATTACACATTTGTAGTGAATTAGTGAAATTCCAAAAGTTTAAAAAATCGGGTCAAAACTACGCCAACTCTCATAAACGAAAAAAAAATAAAAAACCCGCAAACTAAGCAACTATTAAAGATCACTTGCTCAAATTTTATATTTAGAACCAGGTTTCATAAGCAAATGCACGAAATAAAAAATTTTGGTAATAGGCGTGACAACGCCCATTTTCCAGCAAATAGGCATATCTCAAAAACTATGTCACTAAACTCCACCAAATTTGGTGTAGACATTCCATTTCAAGCCAATAATCAAAATTTCAAAAATTTTAAAAATCGTACAATCGCCATGCCCATCTCTTGTATAACGGTAAAATACAAAAATTAAAAAAAAATCCGATATTTATTAACTATACAGGGTAATTCGTTCAAATTTGATAGGCAACATTGTGAATGAAATATATTGTATCGAAAACGTTGGGAATTGCTAATGATATCGCCCACATTAGAGCAATTTGTATTTCTATCAATTTACAACAAATCAAAATATATAATATTTTACTAAATCATGTCGCGAATACCTTCAAATTTGGTATAAAGAATTTAATTAGGAAGAGAAATAATTAAAAAATTAAAACTTTGGAAAATGGGTGTAGTATGTTATTAATAAACATCGTCTAAGGTTTCAAAATAATGTTATACAATACTGGCAAATCCGGCTTGCTTTAACGCTCCAATAACGAAAATTTTTTTTAGATATTGAAAATTTCTTTCGGGCCTCAAATATTCTTTCAATATTCAGAAAAAATATATACATATATGTGTGCGTTCACATGAAAAGGGCCCACTTCGGCGGTATTGGAGTTATGCATATAGGCGTCTTCCTGGTTGATTTCCGAACATTTTGAGACAAATTAGACCATCCTAACTGAAGAATTGAGGGAAATATAGAACTTTGAAGGTGAATATCCGAAAAATTACTAATTGAGAAAAATCAGTTAGAAGTTGAAAGTTGTCCCTTGTGGGACCTTTTCTTTTTTTCAAAAAATAAAATTAATTACTTCTATTATACCTAGGAAGCTAAATTTGGTGTCATGCGACGCGTAAATGTATATAGTCTCATAATAAACCATAATAAAATTTTGCGTCCACGTGAAAAGTGGGCCCTTTTCACGTGGACACACACATATATCGAATATCAAATATCCACGTCAAGTACCCGGGAAGATGTGGTGAATAGTAGTTTCGTCTTGATTGGGGATGTGAGTGCGCCTTTTTCCCCAACAAATAATATATAGCCTCATATATAGGATCTTTATACCAACTACTGTGCATTTGCATAAAATTTTTGCGCAGTTGTATAGGGCGTTGCACCGCACATTTTTCTAAAATGATACACAGTTGGATATATGTATAAGACATATACCAAAAATTATACATCTGCACCGAACACTTATTTCTCTTTCATGGAGTATCGCCTCTAATTTGTAACCATTTGAACAAAGAGTAGTTCAAAATTGAAAGTGTTATTATCGAAGCATGGGGTGAAGAGGACGAATAATGTTGGCAAAAACAAATTGAATTACCGATGAATCGATTAATGATTAATAGAAAGTATAAGATTATATCGAAGTCATAAGAAACAAGGAATTAGACAAATAAACATACAATAACTGTTAATAATCATCATAATCAGTAAATAACTATTTCCTATGGAAATACTATTTCGGAAAAACTTAAATGTTTTCAGAAAAAAATATAAGCATCAAGAAAACATTGATTAAAAAAAGTAAAATTGAATTACGTTCATTATAATCCGCAGTAGCAATGTTCTCTCTTGATTGTTGTATTAAGTCTTCCAACTATTGCAAACGTCTTTCAACCACTCTATGTCCATTTACTGGAAAAACTTCCATACGCGCTTTTACGTATGTTTTTTTTTTTTATAGAAGCACATGTAGCACTTTCTTTGTTAAAAGAAACGAGTCTCATTTCCATCGACAACACACCTCTTTTTCCACCCGAAGAACCATTACAGTTAATTCGGCATCAGACGACTTTTTTTATTTACTTCTCTCCGGATTCATAAGTTATGTATACACATATATAGCCTCAACAATTCGCAATACTCCTTTAACACAAACTCACCTTCGAATTATAATTGCGAACGCATTTTTTATAATTCAAATGTAATTTAATTTTCCTAATTATGACCATTTAAGATTTTTTGAAATTTGTGAAATATGTATTTTAAAGTTTTTCTCTAATACATCTGTGGTTGTCTGAAATACATTTGGATATTTCGGAAATACATTTAAATTTATCGGAAATAGATTTGTGGTTTTCTCAAATGCATTTGCATTTCTCTGAAAGACAGTTGGAAAAGGTGCATTGTAATTAATTGGAACAGCTGTTTTACCAATTACGAAAGTTGAACTCCAAGCAAGTTTTCTCTCTAAAGAAATTTGTTTTATAAACGTAACTATTTTCCTGCCGTTGCATTTGCTACGAATAAATAAATGAAGTTGAGTTACTAATATAATAACTATCGTTAAGGGTTGCCATCTGCCGCATACAAAAATATTATCACTCCATGTATATTAACAATGTATGCTTTCTCTTTCCCTTCCTTGACCAGACTCATCCGCTTTGAGGCAGGGCAGAGAACTTCTATGTAAATAATTCGAGTAAATATTTAACAGATCCAGTGTGAGTGCTCATTATTTTGTAATTTTTGACACTTTTACTACAAAATGAATATTTTTATTACAAATTTCACTCTTTCTAAAATGGCACATTAAAGAATTTTTCAATTGCTCTTCTTTCTTATAATTTATCTAACTTTTATCATACCACCAATTCATTCATCATCTTTTTTTCAAAATTTTAACTGCTGATGTTTGCAAATTGACAATTTCAAGTTTTGTTGTACTCTAATGCCCCACTTCTACATAAAATTGAGTATATACCTTTGTACTATATATACAATAGTTATCGAAACGATGTGGCGCACGAAAAATGAAGTGCTCTTTTGGCGAGAAATCCAAAAGGAGGTGAAATACAACTCAAATTCTCAACGATAATCTTCCAACCCACGCGTTCAAGTTTCTTTGCATTTTCCATTTGAGTTGTAAGCACTTGACACTTTTCTTTCCACAATTTCTACAATTTCTACGCGCCCATTTATGTTTCGTCTTCCGGCCAACACTTGCCAACATAATTGGAAATATTATACATACATATGCATGCAGATACATACATACCTAGACATATATGGCCATATATTACAAAGAGGGATTTGGAATCCCGAGAGATTGTGAATAGAATGTAACAAATAGAGGGGAAAGGAAATGAAGGTAGAAATATGCGATCGAGTTTGAATGCAGGAAGAAAGAAGCTTGGAAAGCTATTTTTGCATGGATAAAAGAGGAGCGCATATAAATATAAGTAAAAGTGTGTATGTATGTATGTATGTATGTAATATGTTGAAAGGAGTATAAATGCAGAGGCAGCGAAGCTATTTTAATACCATCCTAGGCATTCTTGCATGCAAACTCCTGTTATGTGCATATCCTCCACACCTACACACACACACACACGCGCATACATACGAGCATGCATTGGCACAGACATTTGTACGCAAATGTGTATGTATGTATGTATGTACGCTGGCTTGCCTGGCTGTACACTTCACATCCCAACGTACCTAGGAGGAGAAATTTTATGAAAGTTTATTTGCTTTTTTCCAGCAATAAAAAATACTTTTCTTGTCAACTCGAGTATGTGGTGCGCTCATATACTACCAATACAGAAGCCGCACAGGAACTAATATATACTATGCATGCGACTGTGCCCACAAACCATATTGACCTAACTCTAATTATAACAAAATTGAGTTTTTGATGTCTTCGTTTTCTGCTTGTCAAAGCTCTTTACTATAGCGAAAGTTATGCATAAAAACCAGAGCTCTTGTTAATCGACTAGTTGAATAATAGGGTAATCGGTTGGCAAAAGTTGTTTTAAAAAATAGTCGCCTTCACCTAATCGACTAACCGTTTCCGTTCGACTTTTTCGACTAACCGCTCGTAAACAACTAGAACGGATAGTAATTTTGATGATTTTTTTCTGAATAGCTACCTCTATTCGATTAATTTCACTTAGTCGAATTTCAGACTACTACTTAGTTGAAAGTGTACGATTAATCCAATAGTTGCTATACGACTATCAATCATCAAGAAAGTTGCTAATCAACTAGTCGACTATTTATTTAATAACTGCCTTTGCATATGTAACCAAAAAACGTATATCTTGGAATTTTCAAAGAGGTGGCAGTCCACTTCAAAATAAAGCTAACCTTTTCCTCGCCGAGACTAACCGCTTCATACCCGTATTTCAATATTTTATATAACTAATGTATAATTTAATTAAAGTATACTTTAAATCAGGTGGCAAGCTTTTTGCATTGTGTGTTCGGCAAAACGAACCCTGTAACACAAATATTTAAATATTTCATATAATAAAAATATATTAATTTGGCGCTTATACCATATAGCTTGATGTTCGGTCGAACTTCTCCTACAGAATGAAGCGCGAACAAGCTACACGTACATCGGTGGTCACATATTTCAAACAGCTTGTGTATAATTAAATTTATTTCGACGTTTCGTTTGATATCAATAATTACTTAGACATTTTATCTAAAAACGCATTTTATAATTTTTCAAAAAGGTGGCAACCCCATCTATTTTTTTTCATTTTAATATTATCAATACGTTCCCAGTGAAATGCCATTATTGTTCTTCATTCAAATTCATTTTCTTTAATTTTTCTAATTTTTTTTTTAATATGTGTAGGTTTAAAATGTTGTGTAGAGCTCTTTTCAACTCTTTTCGTTTATTATATCGTATATTATGGTATTGAGCTCAAAAATTATTTTTGATATACTATAAATAAATTAGGCTAAAAATTAATATATCTATTTTAAATTTATCCTTTCATTTTCAGTGCAATGCTTTTACTGCGTTTTATTTAAAAACAAATTGTTCCATTTCTTAGATTTCTGGCTACACCATTTTTAAAATTTTTGTTTAGATTGGTGGCAACACCAACTTTAAATGTTAGATATAGCTCTTTTAAACTCTTTTCGTTTAATATCCTTACTACCATATTTTTTACGTACATATTTTATTTAGATACCTTTTTTGTAATTTTTTTTCGAAACAGGCAGCCCTAACCAACATCTTTTTATTTAAGATTCATGGATTCTTTGTAAAATGTCATTATTACGTTTCTTTAAAACATTTTTTTTTTCCGATTTTAGATTTCTGAGGTGTACCTACCATTTTAATTTTGTAGATAGGTGGCAACCCTAACTGAAAATTTAGTGTATATATCTTACAAATTAAGTTCGTGTAATATCCGTTGTTTACGCAAATATTTTATTTGAATAATTTTTTTGTAATCTTTCTTAAAAGGTGGCAACCCTAACTAAATTTTTTTCTTTATAAAAATGTTCCATACATCCTCAATGAAATACTATAAATAATGCGCTTCATTTAAATTAATTTTTATTTTGCTATCTTAAGAATCTGACAACATCGTTCTTTTCAAATATTTTGAGATATGTGTCAATTCTAACTTAAAATATGATATAAAGCTTTTTCAAACTATTGCGTTCAATAGTCGCATTGTTTTATTGTATATTTAAATATTTTATTTAAATATGCAGGTACCTTTTTAATTTTTTTTCGAAAAGGTGGAAACCCTGATTAAATTTTTTTCTGTTTAAATTTTTTTCCTAGATTTTCTAAACATTTTTCTTTTTATAATTTTTTCATACATTCTCAGTGAAACATCATTATTATTAGTGTTTTCTTTTTATATCTTAGTTATCATTTTCCAATCTCTGTAAATATGTGGCAACCCTAACTTAAAATATGGTAAATAGCTTTTTCAAACTATAGTGTTTGATTTCCGTACTGTTTTCTTGCATATGTTAATAGTTAATTTTTTTTCGAAAGGTGGCAACCCTGATTAAATTTTTTTCTGTTTCAAATTTTTTCATAGATTCTCAGTGAAATACTGTTAGTACGATTATTCTTCTTATTTTTGTAAATCAAATAATAAGTTTCCTTGGAAGCCGTAAAAGAGTTAAACACAAAACCGACTCCTTATTTACAGTGAAGGTTTCAAACTTCAAACTTTCGTCCTGAAAACATGGTAAACCCGACTTACGCGGTTATGGGTTCGGGCAGCAAATATGCAACACTCTTCCTCCTCGCCAGTAAATATTTGGTTTGTATGTATGTGTGGATTTATATTTTATAATGTGCATATGAATAGCACAATAGCCGCATATGCAGGTTGTATGGACGCGTGGGTGTGTGTGTGTGTGCATAAAGTTATGTTAATATATATGAATGTAACTTTTACGAAGCACCTATTGTATCCACTACTTGCTTACTTACACAAATGCATATGCATATATATACACGCATTCATAGATATATCATACAAATATATATAGAGTTATACACATACAAAACTTTTCGTTTTATACAATTTACTTCTCGTATATTTTACGAATACTACATGTAATTGGCTGGACATAACCAAATGCTTTCTAAAATTCAAAAATTATTCTTCTCTTTTCAATCTAAAATGCTCTCTCCTTCTACTTAACTTTTATGAATAGGGTAGCAGACTTCTGACTTAAAAAACTCACAACGACGTGCATAAAATTATACTATGGATATAAAATCGTATACCGGCGAGAGCTATATGTCTTTTGCTTTGCTGCTTTGCTGCTGCTCCTGCGTAGGACATGCGCTCAAAACTGTCCAATAAAATTACGTTGCTCTCAAAATTTCATAACGCAATGTAAATAATTCTCCCTAACCACGCCGTTAAAGGAGGAGTTTTCTTTTTAAAAATTTACATGCAATTCTTAGTCATAAATGGAAAATGCTAGTTCGTATTAGAACAACGTACGAGAAAATTTTTTAAGCACATAACGGTAACATAATACAACCTCGGTGAGGTGGGAGAAATTTCGTATGTACTGTTTTGTATACGAAGGAAATTACACCAACACAAACTGCAGAAATAAAGTTCGTATGTATCCTTTGCATGGAATTCATAAATTTTAAATGGAAGAAATATTGAAAATTGTAATTAAAAAAGTAAAATGAAAAAAAAATAAAATTCAACTCACGTATGTAGGTAGACCAATTCAGGTCGCTGTTGGAATGCATAGAGCCACTGCTTTTTGGTATTGCAATGAAAAAAATTTAGCCAAGTGAAGTGGGTACGTTCAGAGTGGATACAATTTTTAATAACAATCAAAAATATCACCTACAGCTGAATATTTTGGCTAGGTGTCTTATAAGGCAGTGAAATGCTTTTGCAACTGTGGTGGATGTGCGCATTTCATTTTTGATGCTTAAAAAAATGTAGGTTTACAGTTTTTAAGTCTGAGAAATTCATATTTTGATTTTTATTTCGTTGTAAAACTTAATCCGCGGTACTCCATATGTGGCAATTCACACAGACATTGACGGCTATAGCGGAGGTGATATAAATTAACAGGCTAATTGGGGGTAGTCGGCAGACCCCATAGGTCAACAGCCAATTATAGGGCCAAGCACACTAGGTATGTTCAGGTGCATCAGGGATGTCATGAATAAGATGCTTGAAACCATTGGTGCACCACCGACACCTGCAAAATCAAAATAACCAAGTGCTTTCTGAAAAGACCAGACAGAGTAGTGGTGAAATTCCATCTTAGACAGATCATTTACTGTGTATCTGTTCTGCTTTTGTCAGGCTGTGATGGCCAAAATTTTGGTCAGATATATTGAGAATGGAGAACGTTAATTCTCTATCATGAGACGAACTTCTCAGATTGAACCTGGACGACTTATCGAGGAGAAATGAAGTCCGATTCTTATCTAATTCCCTATCCTTCCCATTTCCTTCTATCCCTTATTAGTTTTATCAAAAATATAGTTTTAAATAAAAAGATTAAAGAAGTGATAAGTTCAGATGAAACCGAATTTTTTAATACCCGGTACGTAATAAACACAGTTAATTTATTTTGAAAACTTACATGACTTTTATTTATCATCCATTTTTTTAAATTTACGGGTTTGGTATTTCACTCTCTAATTGAATTCTTCATACCAAATTTGAATTTGCTAATTGAATCGGTAAAATATCGAATATTTTGATTTCTTTAAAATTACCGTTATATGCGAGGTGGGTGTGATTTGCGATTTGTATTTTTCGAAATTTTTCTTTCCGAGTATGGGCCACATTTGGTAGAGTTTGATAAAGTAGTGTCGGAGATATATCTATTCGCTCTGAAGTGGGCGGTACCACGCCCATTTTCCCACGTTTATCAGCCAACGTATTCCTTTCTGCAACCCAATAATGTACCTACATTAAATTTGAGCAAATTGCTCGGAAGAGGGCAGTTTTACGAGAATTTCTTAAACACAAAAATATCATTAAAATGTTCCAGTTTAATTCCACATCAAAACATTCTGAGAATTTCACTCGACATATCAAATATGCCCAGCGTTGAAATGGTTAGATTAGGTTACGTTGGCTGGTCAACAGGATGTCTCACATAGACCGAATACGTCCTTTGTGCTGCCAGATACTTATCAGACCTAATTGAGACGCAAATGCCGTCAGCAAGCCTACTAAGAATCTGGAATCCAAAAAAATTATGACTGATTTCCTCGTACACAATTTTTTTTTCATTCTACAGCCCCGTGCTGGAGTGGGTACTGTGAAAAAAGTTTGATGAATACCAATAAAAAAACGAAACCGTGCAAACCAAAAGTGGCGACATCGTAGTACCGCTACTTTGGTTTTGTCGATTTGACAATTTTCAAGTAAGCAAACTTTGGTTATATAAAGGCGCGGCAATGAGTCACTATTGTTGGTATTTTGTAAATTTATTATGTAATTAATATTTTTGCACTTTATCAAAATAAAAACACGTTTCTCACTGAAAAGTTAAAAGTTACTATTTTTTTCTTTTCTCCATTTTCTTGGCTCCTTTTAATTAAGATATGCCACCTACTGGACGGAAGCATAGATGAGCTTTCAGTCAAAACCAGGGACCGAAAATAATAGTTATTTTCGAAATTTCAACTTAAAAAGTTAGCTAGAAAAAATTTGTTTTTTTAACATTTGTATATACCAATGTGATGCTTGTTAGCCAAGGAGTGCTAATCCTATATGATTTATGTTTTTTTGACTTCTTACATAAAAGTCAGCAATTAACCGTTATTTTTTTTTTGATATATTTTTAGTCAAAAATAAAAGTTAAAATTTGACTTTTACTTTTTCGGTCAAATATAAAAGTTAAAATTTTACTTTTATTTTTTCAGTCAAATATAAAAGTTAAAATTTGCCTTTTATTTTTTCGGTCAAATATAAAAGTTAAAATTTGACTTTTATTTGTTCGGTCAAATATAAAAGTTAAAATTTTAGTTTTAATTTTTCGGTAAAAAATTGCAGTTTACATATTACAATACAATATGTTTTAATAAAAAAAAAATCGAAGTAAAAACTCACTTCCTTTTAATTGCAATTTTCCGTCTTCTGTAAATATATTTCCTAGACAATAATTTAATTTCTTTAATTTAAGGTTTAAGTTATACAACAAATGACAAATGTCTTGTTTATACGTAGCAACAAAATGTTTTTATCTTAAACAGTTACATTCAAATAGATTAGCAATAAAATTTTAACTTTTATTTTCGATCGAAAAAATAAAAGTCAGATTTTAACTTTTTTCTTTGACTGGAAAAATAAAAGTAAAATTTTAACTTTTATATTTGACCGAAAAAATAAAAGTCAAATTTTAACTTAAAAAAAAAATAACAATTATTTATTGACTCTTTTGAGAAAAAGTCATAACAGTTACGGTCCCTGGTCAAAACTGATAAAAGTTGAGTATTGAATTTGATTCAAATTATTTTATTTTCAAGCCATAGATAAAAAGAAGTAGTGGAAAAATAATTTTTAAAATAATTTATGAAGACGTTTTCTATTTGTGCGCCCTGAAAGATAAAAAAGTATTCAAAAATTAGAAAATGAATAATGACGAAAAAAGTTGTACAGTCTCAAATAGTCAGACAACAAATACAAAACTTAATAAGTCAAGCAATTTAAATATATGTTCTAATAGTTCTAAAACAAGCTTGTAGATAAAAGAAAATAATACATTAATTTAAACAGAAGGACGTAAATTGTAAATTGTATTGGGCTTAAAGAATAAGAAATCTTACCGATTGATAGGTAATCTAAATTGATAATAACCTTCGTAATTTTACTTCTAATTCTTTAACTTTAGTTTAATTGTCCGGTATTTTACTTTACATTATTCTCGTAATTAATTTTAAATGGATTTTGTTTGCACTAGCTTCACAATGGG
Organism: Anomoia purmunda; assembly: GCA_951828415.1. Classification (NCBI taxonomy): domain Eukaryota; kingdom Metazoa; phylum Arthropoda; class Insecta; order Diptera; family Tephritidae; genus Anomoia; species Anomoia purmunda. The sequence goes on from OX639994.1 coordinate 85,950,407, forward strand.
ATAACTACTCAGAAAAACTTGTATTCAGTCAGCATTATATTCAATTGGGGCACGGCATTCATGGGCCTATAGCGCTAGCCAGAGAAGTAAGATCTAATGATTCCTCATACCAAACAGTGAGGTTTTGTGAATCTAATGGTTTCTGGTGAATCTCTCTTGGATTCTCTACATTCGAAATGTCATATACATATATATTTAGCCAAAAACGAGCCTCATCACAGACGTGGCGGGTGGTAACATTTCCGAACCAAGCCATGATTTTTTAAATAAATTTGCATAATTTTCTAGTGCTGTTTTGCTGTTAGTCTTTTCGTGATCAAATGTCAAACACAACGAAGCACAATTGCTAATAGCGTTGTCAGATATGATCAATTTCTACGTTTTAATTGTTATCGAAAAATCAAATCCCCCTTGTTTGTGAGAAGATCCGAAAAAAAAGAATCGGCACACACCATCTCTTTGTGGGATTCAAATCAGCTGTCAATAGGACGAGATGGCGCAATGTTAGAATCTAACAAAATTAATACAGCTATGTAAATGGCGTCGAGCAATACCAACGGCTCCAACAGAATTGTTAAGGATCTCATCGAGTCGCTTGATACCAGACGAGGTTTCCAGCAGGATGACTCCCTATCGTGCGGTTTCTTTAATCTTACACCAACACCATCTTTTATAAGAGCGAGCAACTGCTGAGTTGGCAATGAAATTGTAAAGCGCTCTCTCGACGAGTCAAACCGACACTCTATTAGTCTCTCGTCATATCTGTACTATAGTATGGCGCTGGTGCAAGGTCGCTGTCAGCATCGGATGAGACAGCCCTTGCAGTGTTCGAGAGAAGGATTCTCCGAAATATTTATGGACCTTTACGTCTTTGCGACGGGGACTACCCCAGACGATGGATCCATTAGCTGTATGAGCTTTACCTCGACATAGACATAGTCCAACGAATTAAAATTCAGCGGCTACGGTGGCCGGGACTTGTCGTGGGAATGAAGGAAAACGCTCCAGCCCAAGTGGAAAAGGACTTAACATCACTTGGTATTTCGAATTAGCAGCAGTTAGAAGTAAGGCTGGTGCGATATGTTGAACACGGCCAACACCGTTAGGTGTCTAAAACCCCACGTGTTTATAGTGCCAAGACAAGAAAGAAGAAGAGCTACTCAAAAATATCTAACGAGTAGGAATAAAAGAAACGGTTTCATTTGGATGATTTTTGTGCGCAAGTAGGTCGGAAACTTTTATAATGCTGAAAATGAAGTTCGCTTTCAAACCAATGGGGAAAATTAGGAATCAATCTATTGGGCATACATATACAAACTAATATTAATATTAAGCCTTTATACTAGAATGAATATTTAACAAAACCCAAATACAATCTTCCTATATAAATACATACATGCATACATACATAAATAAAATCAAATTACGGACTTATCGATCTGCGACGCGAGATAAAGTTTGTGTAACTACCCCACAACCTCAAAGTACTGCGAGTATTTTAATGTTGATATTTCATTTGCATGCTGAAGGGTACCTATCCGCAAAAATATGTATGAATGTGTTTGTAATTTGTATATATAATGATAAGTATTTATATACGTGTATAATTACTCACTTATTCTTATGCACAAAAACTATACTAACCCATGGAAAATTGAAGTTAAAGGACCTCAGTAGACGCAACTTTATCGACTATCTGTGTGAGGATATGTGTGTGACTACCAATGGTAAAATGCTTATTGTACAGATATGTAACAAAACATTGGAGGATAAATATATATAAATACTTAAAGCTATGCATATATACGTACAGTGTCGGACCAAATTAAAGCACGGATCCAATGGGGCAATCGCTTTGTTAAACTTTAGCTAAATATTTTCAGATATACTCCAGTTTGTGTTATTAATTGGCCAAGTAAACCTGAAACTGTTAAGCCCCAATCGTAATCTATTCAAAATTTTGTTTTTTTTATAAAGCGACAAAACTGAGGCAGAACATCATAAGAGCAGCCGATTTGATTTTTAATTTTTTTCAGCTAAAGGCGAGTTCATAGAAGGTTTTGTCAGAAGACAAATTGATCTGATTTTCTTCATTTAAATTTCCCTTGAATTTGTGTAGGGATTGTTAAAATAAATACTTTTTTACAATAAAATTTTCGATTTTATAAATAACAAATTGTATACACTGGCGAGCAAAACCGATCGAATGTTGGGCTTTTTACAATACGAGGTTTTTCGTTTATTTTATTTCGTTTCGTTCATTTTATATAAAACTATAGTTCATACCATAACAAAAACCATGTACATTAATGTTTCAAATTTTATACACAATTAATAAAAAGCAACAAATTTCCATCAAAATTTTCCCGTTTAATTTTTAGAAGGACATTTTTTGGGTATGCACTATAATTTGAAGTGCCTATTTTGTTTGAAGTGGCTAGAAATCACCGTTGATTTTTTAAAATTGTGGCCTTGGAAATTTTTTATACTAAAACTAAATAAGCTATAAAACTGAATACTCGAAAAATTTCTAAAAACTCTTCTAAACAATTTTAAAATTTTGATAAAATTTTTTTGAGTTTTCATAAATTTTTTATTAAGTGTGGAACATTAATTTACAGGGTTTTTGTTATAGCATGAACTATGTTTGAAAATAAAATTAACACACAAAAAATATGTATCATAAAAATCCTTGCCCATATTGTAAAAAAGGCATAATTTGCTTGCCACTGTATGTTTGTTTTCTATTTTTTCAATTCGCCCAACAAATTCGCCTTAGACTGACTTTGATAATTGCCACACCAAATTCTAAATACAAAATACATGTAAGTATTATGAATGAATTCGCTGTTGCTATTGCTACTACTGAATACTGGATTCGCCTTGATTCAGCTAACATATATTTTGTTTTTTGGTTTTACGTACAACATTGATTTTGACAACTCTTTACATATCAGGTGGTGTTATACGTACAAAAAAAAAATTACAGTAACATATTATACGTACGATGACAGTTTGATTTACAAAAAACACATAGTTTTGACATTATGTTCACCAAGCGAATTAAATCAACTGCTTAATCAACTTCATCTTATATGAATTCGCCGTGGTTTACACATGTATGCTCTCATTTTATTTTGGTTTAGTATTTTAATTTGTGCGTAAGACATATGATTTGAAATGTGAAGTTAAGAAAAGATTTTATTTAAAAAAATCAGTCAAATTTTTTTGTGCCTTCTATTTTTCTAAGAATTTAAACACAAATTTTCGAAAATTGTATACAAAATTCTAAAGGAATCTTCACGTGTGGAACGAATTGTATGTATAGGAAACCATTTCTCCAATTTGGGTAGCTCTAAAGCACGCAATTTTCTTCTTTTTCTAGGCCTAGAAAATCTGTTGTTTATGCATTTTAAAAGCATTTCTTTTTTCGGTTTAAGACACAAATAGTCGATTAGCAACATTACATTTCCGCGCTAAGCATATCATCGTCGATCCTTTTTGTACAGGTTGCTCTGACCTCATTTTTATGAATCAAAGGCGAAATGCAAACATTGTCACGTTTATTTTTCATATTATAGAGTTCTCGCCTATTCTATGAACACGATAAAAATAAACCAAAGGGTGTAAAAGAACTACTACCAAATAGGCCCGAAGACCGAAAATTCAGCCACGGGTCTTTCAAATCGCAAGGATTTGATAAGAGTGTTAGAGCTCGAACTGCTAGAAGAAGACTGACCAAAGCAGGCTTAACAGGTTGCACGGCTCGAAAGACAACATGGCTTTCAAAGAAAAAAAGCCGGCAAAAAATTTGGAACGGGCTCTCCGGTACGAACATAGCAAATAGAGAGAGAAAATAGAAACAGAGAAAAATTAGTTGGTTATTCTGTGGCCCGATGAATTGAGTTTCGAGATGAGCTTACCTTTTTTTGAATATACCCCATTCCAGATTTACTGGACCCCCCCTTAAGCATAATACCCTGGGGTCGTCCGGATGTTCTTTTGCAATGAACATAAAAAGTAAACACGTTTAAAAGAAACTGCCCTTTTGTTTTCGTAGAGGCGCACCTTTAGCGATGCTAATTTAGATGAGGTGGAGGATGGAGCTATGTGTAGAAGTTCACGCAAATGGGGAAAGCCTCTGATCGCCATTCACCTGGGAGTTGACAGAATGATTCTTCCGCATGCGGTTGAAGCAGCTCACAACTTTCAAGTATCCTAGGTAACTCCCGAACATCCTTTTGGGAGTGAGGTAAAGTGAGAAGGCGAACCTGGTGAGGTCCATCCCACGTTTTTGGTTTAAGGGCTCACCAGGGTTTTGCAGCGTCTATTCGTCAGAAGGTGCATTCGCGAGCGGACGTCTGACTTAGAGCAAGCAGCTTGCTATAAAAATGTGCCCTAAATTAAAAAATGCACCAGATTCTGGTTGTGCGCTGGGCTTGGTACCCATCACGTAAAACCAGCTTCCAATGGAAAATTTCGACAAAATGCCTCGGATGAGACCCTCTTAATCTGATGGCGGCCACGGCAACGTTTAAAGCACTATGATTTAAGGCCTGCGCCTGGAATTTCCATGCATCCTTAATTTGGAAGGCGCCTCTGACCGGCTAGTGGACGTCCTTGTAAAGGCAAAGGAATGAAGAGGATCGAACCTTGCGACGTCTACTATAGACTACGATGCGCGGGTTTAGAGGCAAACACATTGACTTGTTATCTTGTTCTACGGATTTTCCAGATCTTAATCACACCGAGCACATTTGGGTTACTTTAAAACGTAAAGTAAAGGAAGACAACATGTAAACGACACCGAAGCAGCCTTGATTCTTGAGTGGGGTGCTATAAGTCTAGCCGGGTGTGCAAAGCTTACCCCTAGAGCATTGCTGCTGGCCTCAAAGCAAAGGGTGGACTTACCAAATATTAATATTTTTCTTCAACTAATTCCTCAGATTTGTATCAATTTACTAATGAAACCCTATCATTTCTCTCCTTAAACCGAACAACTTAGTAAATCAAGGGATGCCTAATAATTATGGCCAAGGCTGTATATATCTACTTACATATATATAGAGCAATAAAAACAAAACTGCGACGACTAACAGCAGTCGTGATTTGATGTTGGTAATCAATGAATTAAAGCGATAGCGCGGCATCGGCGAAGACTACCCGGAAAAGCGTAAAATTTTACCAAAAACAGTCGACGAAACAAGCCAACAAAAGAAAGCCACAAATAGCAGCTACTACTTTAAGATGCTGTCGATGTTTCACGCCAGAAGCAGACCACGGCGACCACAACAAAAGCACAAAAGCATAGTAGTAGAAGCGAAAAGTAAAATAGGAATAAGAAAATATTTAAGACGAAACAAACTCATTGAATGGCGAATGAGATAGAGTGGGTGGAGGAGGGGGAAGCTGTTTGGGGGTTAAATAGTGCGGCGGCGACGACGACGACGACAACTTTAATGAGCAGAAATTAGCAAAGAACAAAGCTGCAACAATGATAGTTACAATGACTGCAACAACAACAACTTGTCTTGTAATTTTGCCGCAAGTGTGGCAAACGCAATGAGATCCAAGACAATGTTGTAGTGAATTGCGTTGGACAAAGCAGAAACCAAGACAGCAGCAGACACAATCCCTTCGCAGTAGAGAGAGTATGCGAGTGAATGACCAGAAGAGCAAGTGAGCGCCAACTACAACTTTGGATGCTGGAGCGCGCTGAGAGGCAATCAAAAAAAAAAAAAATACAAAAAACAAAGTACACCAACAAGCTGAAACTGAGACAATTCCAAACAAAAACGATGTCTCGATTGGCTGGTGGGCAGGTTTTGCCAGCCGGCGAGCGTTCAACGTCACTTCAGAACATAACTTTTAAAAGAAAATTTGTTTAATAAAAAATTTTGTCAACAATTTTAAAGCAAACTCTTCTTTCTATTCACTCTAAATGCGCTCATCAGCAATTCTCGAGTAGCGGCGTACAAAACGAAACACATCGCTTGGTTGCTGCTTTGCTCCACTGTCATGCGCCATACGCGCTGTGCTCCCGCGCAGCTCAGCTCGCGCTGATTGGCTACACTGCCGGTTGGAGGCAATGTTTACCGCAACGAAGGCATTTGGTATTTACGGGTGCGCTCTCCGAGTTGGGGTCGCTTGCACACATCCACACACAGGCTCACATACCCACATGCATATGTTGAACCTCTGTATGGGTGTTTGTGCGCATTTCCCCAGTTTGATGAGCGCGTAAACCATTTTGAATAATTAGATATTGGTTATGTTTTTGTGTTGCCGTATTGGAGTGAGCGTTTTGCCTTTTTCCCCCCCCAAAGCTTGGCGCTTCTCCACCGTTGTATGCGCTACTCGCTCTCGCCGGCTTGTGGAACGCATCTTCGCCAGTTGCTCTCTTTGTTCTTTTCGTTAGCGTTTTATTCGCATTGCTTTTAGACTTGGCTAGTTTTGCTTTGTTGTTTTGTTATTGTTGTTGCAACTGCTGTTTTTTTTTTGTTGTCATTGGCTGTTTTTGGCCCCAACGCCGCGTCGTCGTCGGCGTCATCATCGTCTGCTGTATGCATTGGGGCTATGTTTTTTGCAACATTGCAGTCGCGTTTTGTGTTGCATACATTTAGTTTGTTTTCGACCGATTCAATTCGATTCGATACGATTCTATATGGTACGGTTCATTGAATTTATTAGCTATTTAAAAAAAAGCATAATTTGAATTTCGAAAGCGTTACTGTGCCCGAAGGAAAGTGTGCATAATAATAATAACTTAATTAGTGTGTGCGGTTTGGTTTTGTAGTTGTGGGCGTAGCGCATTTAAAGTTGTGAATGTGCTAGTTAGCCGCTGGTGCAGTTAGTGTTTGAAAAAAAAAGCAAAATCACGAAATAGGAAATTATTAGAATACTTAAGATGTGTTAAAGAAGGCCAAAAATGCGAAAGCAAGAAAGACAGCATGATTTTGAAATTATATTAAATAATAGCTAAGAATTTGTATATTTTGTTTGCTACATTAAAGAGCAGATCACAAATTAGTTTTTTTGTTTACCAAAGAACGACTGAAATTGCCTTTTGCCCACTAGGTAAATGCTGTGTTTTAGTTCTTGAGCTCAAGATCGGTTTAATGCAACATCAATTTAGTTAATGTGATTTTTTTTCGTCGCAATATCGACATCAATTTGAAGTAGTAATCTTCAGAACTGAAACGTACATATATTTTTGATTGTTTGGTATATTAAAGTAAAATATATTTTCTTTACTGAAAATGACCACGAATTGAGGTCGAAATAACGACGAATGAAAATAAAAATAACTTAACAATTAAGTTTGTTTTTATTATTATTTTTTCAACAATTTTAATAGAAATAGAATGAGAATCTATTATTTAGTTGTTATTAAGAGTTTAACAAATGCACCAGTTTGATGTTCGGTTTTCTTCATTCTCGGCTTAGTGCAGATGGAATCTTCCGCAATATTTATCAAATTAAATGAAAAGGAAGCCACTAAATCGCAAATAGCGTTGCAACCGACAATATTTTCGAAACTGGTTTTTTTGCACATTACCGCTAAAAATTATGTAGTGTATCAGGAGATTCTTAAATTTCTTAATTTCCATCGGTTTTCGGCAATTTGCCTACGCTAAAAGCTATTAGTGAGTGAAAAAACTTTTTAAGGTGAGCGTGGTCAATTTCATTAATTAAGTAAGCTTACTAAAAAGTGCACTAATTGCAAAAAAAATTTAAGTAAATTTTTAAAATTGGTAAGATATAAATAAAAAATAAGAGACTTACAAATAGTGGGGAAGAATAAGCTGGAAGAAATGAGAAAATCTTATTTAAAAAATTGTTTCAGAAACAGTAATGTGGAAAAGACGTTGTAAGTACAAGAGATGTTAATAATAATGTTGCTTTGCATCAGATAGAGTTTCAACTGCGGTTGCTCTCTTCGATGTTCAAACTTTAAATCAGAAATTAGTCAGAAACGTTTCTCCAATTAAAAAAAGCACAGACTGCATATCCCAGTCAAATTTCTCACGCTCGTTAATCGAGTTGAAATAACCGCATCTTTGCGTTAAATAATATAATTTTTATTCCCCCCTCCCTTTTATTTGTAAAAAAATAAATAAATTACAAGTTTATTATATTATCTTTTTTCCTATATTAAAATAAAAAAATTGAAAAACAGGCAGTATTTTTTTATTTTAATTTTATTTATTACATTCATTTATTGTATATCGTTGCAAGCGCCATCGCGAAAGACGAAACGGTACCGCTACTGAGTTTTGGGTATACAACTTTTTCCCCATAACGTTTTAAAATTTGTATATATCCTTTTTTCGTATATTCCTTTTTTATATTTTTCGTTTACCTACAACTTTCTTTAAGAATATAATTTTGAACATTTTCTTATCAGGAAAAATATTTTGAAGTCACATAAAAAAATATCGAGGAAAACCAAAATGTTAAGCAATTCCCGCTTCTTGCGAAAGAGTGCTAATTTAGAGTTTAGTGTCCGATGAGATAAATTGCAAAAAAAAAAACAAACAGTGTGAAATCGCAAGTGCAAATCATTTTATACCGAGTGAAAAATCACTGCTTTAGTCATACCAGATGCCGAGCAAGACTGTGATAATAATGGGGAGTTGACTTTATTTAGGAGGTAGAAGTAGATATAGGGGTGAAAAGTTACCATGCAGGTATCGATACTTTTAGTTGGAAATAGTATGGAAAAATATCGGTTCGAAAGTGTCGACATCTGTGGCAATGAAGGTAATCCGTGTGAAATAAATTAAATTTTATTTTTTAAGTCATAAGTTAATTATTCTATGACAATCCTAAAAACAACAACTTTGCCATTTTTAGATATTATTTCAGTGCCTAATCCTTTTTAATGCAATTTCAATGATATTTCTCTCTATAAAGCTATTTTAAACCCAATGAGTTATATCAAGTCGACGTCATGACAATATTTCTCGAGAGCACAGTAATAGTAGAGTAAAATAAATAATAGAAACCCCGCTACAATTTCTTGAAATTTGAGTGATTAAAATAATCAAACATGCCATAATTTTTTTACTCAAATATGACTATGCTGTCTGAATAAGAGGTACCCTGTATATGACTCTTCTTGAAGAATTAGGTAAGGTTGGAGCGGCAACCGCCTGCAGCGGCTCACTTTGGCCAGTATTAGAAGGCTCATTGTGCTACCGCAAAGAAAAATTTTGTACCATCCAAGAAGAAGAAATTACCCCTCACCAAACCAGTTTGTCGCATTGATGAAATGGTGATCCCAGATATCGCATCCTGTTTTTATACAGTGCAGGAGATTTACGCAGTAGATGCAAGGCATTCTTTCAGCTTCTACAGCATCTTCGGAAGGGTACTCCCAACCTTTCAGCATGTTTCCCTATCAGACAGTGCCCCGATCACGTTAGAAATGTTTTACCTCTATGTCCCGGTGACCAGGGACCCAAATGAGATGCAGTCTGTTCTGCTTGGCCATCTCCTGTAGAGATAGGCGGCAGTCCAGCGCGATGTTCGAGTTAAAAGTGAAAGACCTGAGAGCCCTGATTGCAGCCTAGCTGTCACTAAAAATGATGATGTTGCAGGAGAGGGTTTGTGAGAAAACTTGTGATTGAAGAATTGCTCATGATTCTTTTTTTTTTTTGTGCAATTTCCTCCCATATGATAGCAATTTATAATCTAATCATCTGTATGAGTTTTTAGTCAACAACAGAAGCCCAAAAGGTTTCAGGGAGATGATCAAAAATAATTATCACTTTTTAGTCATCAGGAATGCACATATTGGACTATTCCTTCTGCGTAACTCTATGATAACTTCAGTTTTTATCCACCAAAACTTATCAAAAATGACTCAGTCAGATGACAATCAAAATTTTAATCATCAAAGTAATGACTGGGACTTTAAAAAAAATTAAGAGAATAAATCAGTAGAGCACATTTTTTGCATTGTATTTCATTGACGTTATTTTTATTAAATTCGATTTTTTTTGTATTCAAATCTTTTAACCCTACTTTTTTTGTTGGTTTTTTTCTTCAATAATATATATAGTCTCCCCTACTTTTGGTTTTCAGCCGAAAAAGTTACTCAGGGAGTTTGATATAGCTTACAAATATCTGCACTGAACATGCAATCACTTCACACTTCTTCCAATCAGTCCAATCCAATCGGGTATTTGCCACATCGACTTTGGTGAAGCTATTGCATCGTACGAACTCTGCATTATATCAACTTTGGAGCCTTCTCGTGATTATCCTGACAATCGAAACAGTGGAGGAAAAAATTCCGCAGCAACATTTGTCTAAGTATCGAGAATTTTTTCAATACCTACTCAGTGCTTCGTTCAAAAGTAGCGATACCAATGTTACTTGATATCGAGTACGTCCTTGTAGTATAGCCCGAAGGAAAAAATCTATAAATATTCAACTCTTATACCACATCCACACGGCAATGAAAACAAATTGTTTTCAGGAGATGTTTTCAATATTAAACATGATCGTCCAGACAGCATTCCTTCTTAATAACTAGTTTTCTACGACATTTTCTCTTGTCTTGTTTGTTTACTCTAAGGAAATCTGGTGACCGAAATTCCTCCCAAAGCTTCAAAATAAAACCTTCGCTCTGTGCACACTAAGCAGTATGCGTTTCGAAAATATTTCAGTTTCTCTACATCCCCCGATTTTGTCTTGTTATTGTTTTTAATCATTTTTATAACGACGACAAATCCGCAATTTTTTCTAGCAAAAACTTATCGAACACAGAGTTGCTTATGAAAACACAACGAAAATTTAGATGTTTTCGAGATTATCATGATCAGTTCGTAATAACATTAGACAGTTTTTACAAGGCAAAAAAATATACCTTCAACTTGTTTTCCAGATATATTTGGTCGTTTTAGTTATTGTAATTAGATATAGTATTTGGAAATTGTATAGTTTCCTTTTCGACTCGTACTTATTTCATACATACACAATGGTTCTTGTATTAATTTTTAAAGAAGCATATTGTCAATATCTGCATTTTCGAAGAAAATCATCTTCAGTGATGAGGCACATATTCACTTCAGTGGATTCGTCAATAAGCAGAATTGCCGCATTTGGGCGAATGATAATCGAAGAGTGATTGTCGAAAAACCAACGCACCCACAGAGAGTGACTGTTTGGTGCGGTTTATGGGCTGGCGGCATCATCGGGCCGTATTTTTTCCAAAATGAGGCCGGTCAGGCAGTTACTGTGAATGGTGTTCGCTATCGTGAGATGATAACGAACTTTTTATGGCCCGAATTGGAACATATAGATGTGGACGATATGTGGTTCCAACAGGATGGTGCCACTTGCCACACAGCCAACAAAACAATGGCTCTTTTGCGCGACAAATTCAATGGCCGTGTTATCTCACGTGGTGGCGATGTCACTTGGCCACCAAGATCATGTGATTTGACACCGTTGGACTACTTTCTTTGGGGTTATTTGAAAGAAAAGGTGTACGTCGATAAGCCAGCAACAATTCAAGAGCCAAAGGATGAGATAATTCGGCACATTAATGGCATAGAACCTCAATTATGCCTCAGCGTCATCGAAAATTTGGACCATCGGATGGAGGTGTGCCGCCGAGGTCGCGGAGGACATTTGGCCGATATTTGGTTCCATACATAATTGAACCACACCATATTATCATAATAAAAAGAAATTACAATAATTTCCAAAATAATTTGCGTTTTATTCAAAATCAACATCGGCCCTTAAAATTTAACCACCCTTTACCTTTTGTAGGGAAAATATGGCTTAGCGTTAAAAAAAAATAAAAATTATACCATAACGGAATTCATATTTTTAAAAGACAGTATCAGCTAGATTTTCGGCACTCACTAACTTACTAATTTAAAATCGAAATATCACGATATTCTGATCCACAATTAAATTATATATTGATTTAATACAAACTTATGTCTGATACATAACCCACAAATTTGTTATTAAATGTACATATATTGTATTAATTGGCATTAAAATTTATTTTTATCATATTTCAATTCACTATAGTATAGAATGCGGATTACTCACGTGAACTGTTTCAGAGTTATAAGCCTGCCGTTGACCCAGTTGAATAACAGTTTTCAAACTACTTAAGAGAGGCGGCTAAGATTTATTTAATGCAAGAAAGACTAATTGGAAATTTTGTATTTATCAATATACATAAGTAATCCCCTTCAAATGCAATACCCTATCCACATCGTGAATGGAATGCCTTCATGTCACTGAAAAACTTATTTCTAAAATTTTTTTTTTTAAAGTTCCATACTTCAAAAATGTCGAAAAATTTTAATTAAACAAATTTTTAACTTCGATAGTGTCCTAGTTGCTCTAAGTTGGGCGGCCGATACCAAGGTCATTCCCAACATTTATGAATCAATGTATTTCATTCTCAAACCCAAAAATGTTGCCTATCAAATTTGAGCAAATTACCTTGTATAGTTAATAAATATCTGATTATTTTATTTTTTTTTGTTTTACTGTTATATGAGTGGTGGTCATGGTATTTGTAAGATTTTTTCAATTCTCGAAATTTTGCTAATTGACTTGAAATGCACACATTTGGTGCAACTTGGTGGTACAGTTTTTGATATATACATACATACATATATATATTTACTCGAAAGCGGGCGGTACCAAGCCTATTACGAAAATTATGTTATTCGTGTATATGCTTATACAATCTTTGATTCTCACATCCTACATATTAAATATGAGCAAATTCTCTGCATTAGTTTTCATTTTTGAAAATTACCGTTATATTAGAGGTGGACTTGTTTTTTGTCTGAAATTTACTTGCCGTTTTGAAATGCAATATGTGTATCAAATTTAGTAGAGTTTGGTCAAGTTGTTTCGGAGATATAATTTTTTCTTATAAAGTTGGGTTAGACCTTCACGTGGGTGTAAAATTCAATAATTTGTTTAAGCTCTGAGTTACTGTCTATCATTCTGAATATCTCACACAATCTTCAAAAGAGTATTAAGTAAAAATATCTCATTCCTAGGGAATCGCGAAAAACAATTGCAATCTAATGTAAACCAAATTCTGCAGACACGCGTCGTTCCTGTTTACGGCAGCAAATTACACCAAAATTTTACTTCAACTTTTGTCGGAAGGTTGATATGAGAAATGTGAATATTTTTAATAATATCCTGTTGAAGATGTGTATCCATTTCGCTATGTGAACAAAATTATAATTTACTCCTACATAAAAGTCTTAGGAAATTTTTCGTTTTCCAAAATATTTTCTGCTAACGGTAAAAAAATAACATCACTTTTAAAAATAAATATATTCAAAACCATATAACCCTAATCTATGGTTCTATTTAAAACTGAGTCTACATATATTATTGCCATACCTGTTAAGTCATGAGTACTACTCGTACTAAGTAGCAATTTAAGGAATTTGGCTTTCCAGAGAAGTACTCAATACTTTTCAAGTACATTACATGTATGTCAATTACTACTCGAGTACAAGTACTCGTAATTGGAAAATATTTGGAAATACCATCAGGTACTGAAAGTACTCGAAAATACTCGCTAAAAGAATTGCAATCCTTTTCCAAGTACTTTCAGTTACTTTCAATTACTTTGAAGTACTTGGAAAAGGACTGCAATTCTTTTAGCGAGTATTTTCGAGTACTTTCGAGTACTTTCGAGTACTTTCAGTACTTGATGGTATTCCCAAATATTTTCCAATTACAAGTACTTGTACAAGAGTCCTAATTTCAATTCAGCTAGAAAACAATTACGTATTCATTACAAGTACTTTAAAGAGTATTTGTATTGAGTACTAATTGTATTTGAAATTTAACAGGTCTGATTATTGTAGAATGTATCTCGATTGCTTTCTTATAAATCTAAATCAAAATATATTTTAGCAAGTGAACAAATCTGGCCCTTACCAAAAATAGAGTTATAGCCTGACAAATAAGGATACATATAATGAGCACATTAGAACTCAAACGCGACGATAGTCGCTTGGTAAAAATGTAAACAATTTAATTTGTTAAAACAAAAATTTGAAACAAAGTAATAAGACTTCGAATTTTGATACATGTTAAACCAATAGCATGAATACTATCTCAAAACATTTCTAGTAGGTCTTACGAATACTTTGGTTGCAATTATTTATAAAAAGTAGGGTATGTAAATATTAAGGAAATTAAAAAGACACTAAAAAAGTAGAATATCGTCAAAATAATCAAATAGGAAAAACCGTGATAATTTTGAGAAAAGTGGTGAATTTTATTCTATCAATTTATCATAATTTCTATGCAAGGACTCAGCTATATGCACATAAAATTATTTTCCTTGGTGTTTGTCGCGTTTAGACATGTCAGTTGTATTTAAATCGAGTAGAAAACAACGTGAAACAAGACTGAATACGAGTAGAGTTGAATAATATGGAACAAAACAAGGTAACTCAGTGATTTTACTTCTTTGAAGTTATATAGAAATTTTCGTTGCAAAATTTAAGAATCAGTAGAAATAAGAACACTTCTTGGTAAAATCAGAACATTAGCGTAACTCGTGCTCTACAGTCAACTCAGTCATCGGTCAACCCTGTCGTGGGAAGGCTATGGTACAATAGATCAACAGCAATAAAAAATATTGTAGTGAAAAAGAACACTATTCGTGTTCAGATTTTCACAGGGAGAATATTTCTGAACAAGACGCATTTACGAGATTTGGCCTATAAATAAAAGACTGTTGATATTTGCCAATTTTTTATTTTAACTTTTGTGATATATGTTTAAAAACATTTAAAATATTTATATAAATTTATAATAAGATAACATTTTATCCTTAAAACTATTCCAAATTTATAAAATTACTTGACTATTCACATAAATACCAAGTATTAGATAAAATATATGAGTTTGAAAATCGTGCACTCAGAAATATATGGTTATCTTTTTAGGGTTAAGCAAAAATGGATTCCAAAAGGCGTAAGAAGTCCATATCTTTAAAAAGAGAAATCTGATATTGTGGCGGACATCGAAAGTGGTGTTAATGTTACGGCTTTGACGGAGCAATATAGCGGTGCAAAGTTGGCAATCCCTTAATAAAAAGAAGAAAATAATTTTAAGATTCACTGTCATCCAGAAATTCGGACCGCTGCAGAGAATAACATTTAAAAAGACGACATAAATCTTGCAGACTAGATTCATAAAATTACTCTTAACTTAGAAACTATGACTAGGAGTATAACTAAAAAATATATGACTATGAGTATAGAGATTCAAGAAAGAAAAGCAAAGTCAACATCAAGGCTACTGAATATTCCTTTGTACTCAATCAGAGTTCTTGCAATGGGATCAAAATTATGGTAATTCGATTTAATTAGCTTTGCATGAAACTGATGCTGAAAGCGTAACATTGAAGGTAATGAGCTGATGTAGCTCCAGACAATCAGTGAGACCAACATTCTAGGTGGACAAAGGAAGAGTGAAATTTGCGGTTTGCGTAAAATTTCTCTGCACTCTTTCAATTAGGAAGGACGAATAAAAGCTAGATTAGAGTAAGCTTTGGAAATAATGTAGCTAATGTGAGTCACAAGTCTTAACTTCGAGTCATGAATCACTCCTAGATCTACATATTCATGAACAGCTGATCAAACATCAAGAACGTGGAGCATCTTTCTAGATAAAAAATGTCTTGATTTTAAAATGTAATTTATTTCTTTTACTGTAGTTCTGTGAATTTGTCTTGCATTAATTAGTTCACTAGCTCCATATAGTGGGTACTTTATTAAAATAAATGTTGTAAATTCGCTTAAATTTGGTACCAGGAATATTATCAGATAGAGAGAGAGAAATGCGTAGAATACGAAATTTTGGAAAATGGACGTGGTACGTTAAAAGCGTAACCATTTATTCTTGTTTCCGGAACGGTTTTACTTTAATAAAAAAAAATACTTTTTAATCCTTATTTCTTGGCTTATATTTTTTGCTTAGAAAATAAAACATCATTTGTGTAAAAACATCCTACATATTAAGTTTTATTTTCTGAGCAAAAAATAAAACTCAGGAAATATCGATTAAACTTGATATTTTTAAATAAAACTAAAAAAAACATAAAAATTAATGTCGCTGAATAATCGGACAACGGGCAAGACTAACAACAAAAAAATTTAATAATTCTTTAGGGAAAACTCTCAGTGGAGTTTAGAAAATAAAGTATACAAAACAATCTAGAAACCTGTTTGGACGTATGCTATATATCTCTGGGGAACGGCAAGTCACTCGAATGTCGAAATTCTGCAACGATATCAATGTAAGCAGTATCTAATCACTAAGTGAGACTATTTGGTACTCAATAAGCCGTCTCAAGTCTCTAGCATCAAAATAAAGTCACTAATTTGTCAGCAGGTTCAGGACCAGCAGGTTACAAGACAAAAAATTGAGGAAAGGATTGAACAAATGCGAAAATGAAGTAGCACTCGATTGGCTATATTTTGCTTGAATCTGTAAAAAAATAACACTTCATTTTTATAACGCATGGTAAAAAAAACGATCTTTTAATCAAATATGCATAAGGTTTGAGAAGCTGCATTTATCGATTGTTGATAGTTCTAATTTTTACACATACTTTAAATAATTGGTTCCCATAAAATGCGGTAGTAAAAATTTTGAACGCTTAGTTTCAATGTTAATTTTATTAAAACCATATTGTTTTAATTTTTAAAGAGCAATAATTCTATTGACAAAGAATTGAAAAAGTACATATATTGCGTACGCACACATTTTCATTGAGGTTAGCTGTGGATCTCTAGCTGAACATACCATCAGCTGATTCTCTCTACTGCTTTTCACCACGACCTTTAGTGAAATTTTTTGAGACTGTTGCTTACTGAATACCGAAATCGTTTCAAGTCACAAAAAATTTCTCTAATTGAAAGTCTCAAATTTAGCGACTTGAAATGAGACTGAACTACAGAATACCGGCATAAAGCACATAACAGGTGTTCCCTGGTTTGTTAAAAATGTCGAAGTAAATAAAGATCTCAATGTGCCTTATGTTACAACAGAGATACTAAAACCAACAACAAAATTATCGATAGGCTTAATATCATCATATTCGATATTGCTATAGTTTTCGAAGTCGCAGGATTATTGTTATACTTCATGCTAAAACTTCGCTAACTTTATTTTTTATTATTATCATTATTTTATTTTCTTAAAGCAAGTTACATATGTGCTAGTTTAGTTATTGGTCTGGATATTTTGTGATGAATGTCACTTTGATTACTATTTGAATTAAATTTATTTTTTTACATAATTTTAACTTTCCTTTGATACCAACGTCGCCCTCTTTTTTCTGCTATTGTGTTTTTTTCTTAATGACTGCCTATGTACAACTACATACATATGTACATATATGTAGATATAATTTCTGAAAGCGCAGGTATATAAACTTCTTATGTACATATTCTATGTAGTTTCATATAAAGCGCCTATTTACATGCATTTGTATCTGTATTGTATTCCGTAATAGCACATCTACATGCGCATGACATTAAAACTTTGACTGCAACCACACATACACACACATCCAACCACACATACAGCTGTGTGTGTGTGTGCGCGTGTGTGAAGGAGCGCATATTCGCAACTGAAATTTTTTAGTGTTTTGCTGTCACTTTCATTAAATTCTCGAATGCTGTCAATAGCACGGTGTTGTTGTTGCCCTTGCTGCTTATATTGTTGTTATTGCCACCATAGCATAGACCATTAAAAGTATTGCGCTGCCACGCCACATAGCTATTCCTTCTCAAAGCAATCCTCTCCCAGCATTTTTTTTTCCTTCCACATGCCACATTGTCTCCTCTCCCAGAAGTTTTTACTTTTAGCCAACAAATTGCTTCCCACAATAATAAGAAACAAACAAACACACGAATAACAAAAAATGAAGAGGACAAAATATAAAACGATTGAAAAACTTAAAAAACAAACACAACTCGCCTGTTTCGAGTCACAAAGAAGCAAAAATGATAAAATAAAAAAAATAAATAGAACGAAAGGCAAGAATAAAATCCTCCCATTGCTCCATTGCTTGGCAGGCAGCGCTCATATCCCACCTTTATCAGCGAATTGGGCCGGGGCCGTGCAGTGCGGCTGCCTCATTTTTTCGAACACTCAGCCAGTCAGCCGGCTAACGTGGGTTCGTGTGGGCTTTTTCATTACTACTTATTGCTGCTGCTGTTGTTTTTTTTTTTTGTTTTGTTTTTTGCTGTGCACATTGACTTTCTGCCGCAGACGATTGCGAAGACAAACGTTGCGCGTTTTTTGTGCTGCTTTTGCCTTGTTGGTCTCGGTCAGTCGAGTGTCGGAAGTCAATCAAAAAGCGCGATGTCACATACAATTTCTTAGGCGATGGTGAATTGATGAGCGCGAAATGAGCGCGAAACGCACTTTGATTCATTTGAAAAAGCCGCAATCGCGAGTTTAAACGGCAACGCATTGGAGTTGCAGTTGAAAATGCGGCACATAAAAAACAAAAAAGTACTTACGAAAAAAAAACAAAAGCGGAAAGAAACTAGCAACCGAATACTTAACTGCTGTTCGCGGATAAAGCGGCGCAAGGATTATATCAAGTTAGCAGCATTCCTCGGTACACACACACACACAAACAAACATACGGTGTAACATAAATGCATTCAGTATGTAGTTGCAATGAGAGTAACTAGTGTGATTTTCGCGCGTCGTTCAGAAATTGTAACATACAATTAGTTTTCGTTTGGTTTGTTTGTTTTTTGGTTTTTGGTTTTTTTCTTTTTTGTTGCGAAAATCAGGCCATTAAATTGGTTGCAACGCGGCGGCAATGTTTTATTGATGCGACTTGCTGCTACAGTTCACATATACATACATGCATACAAACATTCACATTTACACACACACACACACATACACATAACGATAGTAGAACCTCCAACGCGTCTTCGAGTTAGTGCATTTCGTCTGCACAACAACAACAAATCTACGTTTAGTGCATATGTATGTGTGTAGTAGAGGTACAAATATTTGGAAGTGAATTGCAATGCCGACGGCATTTTACGAGAAAACTATTTCAAGTGAATTGCAGTGAAAAATTTAAAAAAAAAAAAATTCAAGTGTTACATGGCGTATACGTACAATTTTCGTGCATAGTGAGAGCAAGAAAAAAAACAAGACAAACCAAAAACAATCGAAGGCACAACCAGCGCGAAAATTGGTAGTCCGAGTTTGGACCTTTGTCGAAGCTTGTTCCGATTTTTTTTTTTTTGTATAAAAATATTTTCATAAATATAAGGATTCTTCTAAACTTCCGACTCAGAATAGAAAAGGTGTTCGATATAGAAAAATTCGAACGCAATACATACCCTATTCAAACCGTCAAAATTCTTTTATTTTGTTGTTGCGGGTGCGACCGAACTTTAAATACCCGGCGCAAGTTTTTATTTCACATAAACATTACTTTTTTTTACGCAATAAAAAGTTAATATTTTTCTAAATTACTCATCGTGTACGTTGACTTATAGAATCAACTATGCCCTCTTCAGGGAAATTAGTTTGAATTGACATGATAAGTTCGGTATCAGGCCACACAGAGCGGAAAACCACCTAAAATGCTCTATAAATCAGAACAGAATTTAGCGGATTTTTCTATGATTTTTTTTCCAATAAAAAGCCTTTCTTATTACGACAGGTTATGTCTTTTCAATAAAATCTAGTAGATAACCTGTAATATTAAGATGAAAGCCACTTCAATATAATTAAGAAGGGAATCTTGGTTTTCTTTAGAATCTCCCCTTAATTTTAATAATCAATTCAAAATTATTTGCACCTAAATTTGTTTACGCTGATTATTTTGTGAAAGTAAATATCACACTGTTTTAATAAACTTTTTATTACTTACTTATACAAGCTTTACTACAGATTTTACATATATTTTCTATTAATATTAGAAAATTTAAAATAAGTCTAATATAACACAAGTTTTCCTTATTAATAAATTCAAAAAGATTCTAGTAAAAATGGAAGAATCTCCTTATTATTTTACTTTAAATAATTTTTAACATAAAAACGAGGAGCTTTCTTCTTAAAATTGAATATTTTTGAACAAAATTCCTTAAAAATTAATAAACAAGAAGTTATATCCGTATTCCCAGCCGTTTTCCTTTTCAATAAATTTGAGAAAAAATTCAAACCAATCTTAAGAACATTTTGTAGATAAACTTTCTTTGGTTTTGCCCCCTCTCGCACTCCTTGGCCCTCAAGCTTTTTTAAAACTCGATCTCTTTAATTATAGGCGAACTTTTTAGCTCTATGCAGGGAAGTTTAAATCAGACAAAGGTACCGATAGATGACGCTGTGCTCTGATTAGTTTTTCAATTGTATCTATAAAAATTAATGTGTGTGTGCGTCCTTTATAGTCGTTCAAAGTACTTAACTGATCTTTATGAAATTTTTTCAATAGATTCATGTGGCCTCCGGGGAAAAGAAAGCTGTATAAAATTTCAAATCAATCCATTGGCGCACCCAAGGGGAGATTTGGTCTAAATCTCTAAACTAATTTACTTTTTTTAAAACTACACAAATTAGCTTAAATATTTCTGTGTGCGCCATGGGATCAACCGGTATATTATTATGGAAAAATGGGCGGGACAATACCCCTCAAAAAGAAACAGTTTTAATTTCATATTTCGAACAGAAAAAATTTTAATTTGTAAAAATTTGAATTCGCTATGAAAAATTGCAACTGAAGGGATAAGTGGTGAAGGCGGTTATTACCTGTGATTCTTGTACCTTATTAGTTTCATCGATCAATTCATCGATGATCCTATATATAATATTGGTAAAGGCTGACAACACGCAAACTGATTTGCTGAAAAGAAATTTTGTCTAATACCATCGAGTTCCATGACTTCCTAACATCCCAAACGATAAGCCCTTTGATTTCAAATGCTTTCTGTTTCTCGTTCATTTTGCTTTCTCGATAACAATAAATAAACCACAAGGGCAATCTCTAAAAGTTTGCGGATTTAATTTGAAAAATCAATGGTTTTCATGCGGTGATTGTTTTTTTTATTTATACAGAAGGTGGCAAAACAAAAAGTATTGCATTCCCAAAAAGGCTGGAATAAAAATACAAGTTCTTTATTGGCACAGCAACGCAAGCCGGGTTCGCTGGTTTAAATATGACAAAAAAAATTATTTTCTTCCCAAAAAAAATGCTGCGTACAAAATTTGAGCCAATCCGTTACAATATATCGAATATTTTTACTTTGTAAATTGCCGTTATATGAGAGGCTTTCCCCCGAATTCTATAATTTTCGAAATTGCGATCACTGAGTTGCAATGCCCATTTTCCAAAAACTTTTTAACTTACGCCTTTAAAATTTGAGCAAATTACCGTTATATGAGAAGTGATTTTTATAATTTTCGAAATTTAGCTTATTAGCACGATTACCTTTAATAGTCAAAACTAAAATATAGGGTTTTTTGATTTTTGCATTTTACCAATGTGTGAGAGGTGGGCGTGGTTTTTGTCCAAATTCTATAATTGAGCCTGCTGATTTAAAGTGTGTACCAAATTTGGTAAAGTCTGATGACGTGGTTTACGTACCCAGTTTTGTTGAAATATCTCACTATTTACCCGAGTTATAGCTTAATCAATTTCACTATCAATTCTAAGAATATTGGTAATATAAACAAGTCTATATATAAGTCTGGGTGGGTTTATGCTGTTACAAACAACCGTTAGGTGAACAAAGGCAATAGTGCGCTCGAGTATGTTTATTCGTTTATTTTTAGCGAATTTTTCTAATATTTTTTCCACTATATGAGTTTAGTTTATATTGCAGCAAAGAATTGCTAACCTATTCAATCGCTCTTGGTGCTCTCTCGTACTTGCTAAATAGATTTTGAGGTCGGATTTTGGGTTCATCCTTACATAAAGTAATCTCTCGTAAATCGGAATATATCTCAAGTATTCTCCGCTCACTTCCCGTCTTTGTCAGACGGCTCCGCACTTTGTACAGCTGTGTATTTTTGTAGTGCTTCGAAAGCTGTGTGAGTGTATAGTACAATGTTTCGATTTTCGTACTTTGGGATTATACAAATCCCAACAGTGGTTGGTATTTATAACGGGGCTCATATCAGAATTCAAGAGATCATTTTAAATAAAGATTTTCTAGAACGTAGTGATATGTGTCCCAATGAATTAAAGAAAATTCGTTAAAAATTTAATGGTTCCATATTCAAACGATAAAATTTTAGGGTAAATAAAGATTACATCGCTCTCTGTTTTATTCGGAATCTGGTGCTCATCTACTTGGGAATCAGTTGAAATTATAACAGAGCTAATTTTCATGTACACCAGTGCTTAATAGGAATACAAGTCGGACTGTAAGTAAAGGGCTAATAACTGTTTTGAATTTGAATCAAATCGGACACGATAGACACCGTTACAAACACATCCTGTAAATTTTACCTCAGATTATAAAATAGTATAAGCTAAAATAAAATTAGTTTAAGCGTAAAATTTCTGCATAATAATATTTAAAAATTTGTTCAACGGAATAATAATAATTGAATTTTTTATTCTTTCTTTGACCTATTTTGGAAGATTGATTTAAGAATAACTTCAATAACTCAGCCCAAACTTGAATATACATCTTATTATTATAACGCCGTTGAACGAATTTTTAAATACATACTTTTAGGCAGGCCTTTTAAGCTTACACTGTTTTATAATTTCAAGTTTTTTTTTAATATTTAAAAAAGTCAGCTCTTTTATAAAGAACTTTCAAAAAGTGTTGGTAAATCTGCATAGTTAAATCGGAGATATCCTGATTTCACTTACGTCATTATTTAATTTGTAATTAATTTCTAAAAATCATGGTAACCCATTTTTTGAGCCTAAGCCTACTTTAACTTATTTCGGTTCACACCCATGTACATATATTTATGCTTCATTTATCTTGCAGTTGAAATTGAATATAAATCTATTAAACATGTGGTAGCCATCTCGAAAAATATTTCACAAACAAACCTTAAACCTTTTCATTTGACACGCGAAAGAATTTCAGTTACCTTACTAATTAAATTAAATCAAAAGTCGAACAAAGAGGCAGCTCTCTTCAAAATTGTTTTCGTATTAACAGTACAACCATTATAAATCATTTAGCTTTTAAATTTAATCAAATTAATATTTTAAGCCCACTTTTTTTGAATCCCATAACATTCTTCGTTTGAGCCGAATATCGCAATATTTGCTTTAGCTTGTTATAATTTTATTTAAGATTTTAAACAGGTGGCAACCCTCTACAAACATATTTTTGAAATAAAGCTTTCTTAAATTTCTTAGTGTAGCACTTAGATTGTAAAATTTCACTGAACTTATTAATTTAACATAATTTACCAGTAAACAGGTGGCAACCTTCTTTCAGAATATTTGGAAAATAAAGTTTTAGTTGGATACCGGAATGCTTGATTTCAGAAATTATTTTAATTGAATTTAAGTTTTTCCAAATGTGGTAACTCCCTTTAGAAACTGCTTTTATCGGACCCCATAAAACTTACTATATACAAATGTCCTAAATCCTATCGAAATGTCTCCAGCCGTCATTTAGTGATATGTAGCATGAAATTAAGTTAGTAATTAGCAATAATTAATAATATAAGTAGTTACAATTAATTTAGGCTTAATATTATTCCTATGTTCCGAGAATAGGTCCAACTGTCCACCGCTTGCCAAAGGCAGCGTTGTAGCGGTTGAATTCAGTTGAAGTGCTGATGTTGGCAAAATCCCCTTGGAGGCTAAAGACTACTAAATTCCTCAGATTATTGCTCACTATAGAAATTGATAGTGGCTTAAAATAAGTTTAATGTTCAAAAATGGACGATTCACTTTCTCAAACCTCAATCGTAGAATGGCAAGCAAATGCAACATCAACTCAACACACATACATAGTCGTGCTCATTATTCTTATGCCAATGATTTGTTTAATCTTGCCCCACCGTACCACATTAGCGTCGGTAAAAGAACAAAAGCTTCTCGTGTACTTGTCTCAATGGGCGGCAATTGCTTTTGACATGCAAACAACATCAGTATCCAAGTGATAACATCAAAATGTACAAAGTTATCATTTTCTATTCTGTCGTCGGCTTCTCGCTCATATTTTAATGTATTTTGCATGCATTACAATGGAAAACAAAGTAAGAATATAAAACCATATCAGCGCCTTAATTTGCGTTTTTATAATTTGAGAGAAAAAAAAATTATATGATACATTTTGTTAGTTGCATAGCGTATCTTTGTTTTCTACGGGAGTGGAGCAAATGTTAGAGATATGCACTCGCATGTTCATTCATATCTTTCTATTTACATATGTACCCTAAGTACTTGATATACATACGTTTGTAAGTAGGTACATACATTGTATTTATTCAAGGCAATTAAAAAATTAGGCTTTTACTTATTGTGCAAATTTTCTTTTTTAATTGTAGAGCCCCGCAAGAGGGAGTAAGTATATTGTATTAAACGTATTACAGTCGTTACAGAATTTTTTAGCCTTAGGCTATCTGTATCATTTTTAATTCTCAAAATCAACTCGTTTGATTCATTTCTAAAGGCTCCCATATTCATCAGTAGAACAAAAATCGCACCAACAGAGATCTACTGCGCTTCTTATATCTAGTTAATATTTTAATTATACATTGTGGTGTCCAAGGATGCACTTTTGAATAAAGCTTTTAGAAAATATATTAAAAAAAATATTGTATTTTCGGCCTAATAATGGGTGAATATAAAAATAAACTTTCGGTACATAAAATGTTGCAAAAATGAAACTAATTCTGGAACAACGGCATTCCACTGGGCCTTCAAAAAGAATAATTATTGACTTCCTCGGAAGTATTACAATAACTAAATACCAAAAAGATGCGAGGTACTGCTGAGTCAAAATAATTGTTAACTGATACCGATAATTGAGATTTCATTGTCCTCAGAAGAAGAGATGGTATGTAAATTTTTGGCTACTGTGTCTGGCTGTTGATTTTTATTTTTCCGAAATAGCTTACAGAAAAACACGAAGCCGTACAGTTCGTCCGCAATATTAATTAGGTTTGAAAAAACTTTTTTTTTATTAGATGGACACTAAACAGAAATAAAAAAAATAAAAAATAACAACCCCCACAAATGCGCTGACTGTGTTTATTTAATGACAGGAGGTACTTCGTTTTGCCCTCGTTCACATCCAGACTCATTAATTTGCTTCGTTTCTTGGAATAGACAGAACTACCAGCGCGGTTGTGACCAATGATGTCATGTCATCGGCAGCAGTCGGGAACTAGAATTATCGTTTTCAACATAATAAAAAGGCGCAATTTAGGGAGTCAGTCTGTCTGAAACCTCATTTGGTATCAAACGGCTCGGAGAGGTCTTTCCCAATTTCGACAGGTGGTAGTACTGCTCAGCGAAATTTTACTTCTCGTGCTATCGAAATCTAATTTTGAGTCGTCAAAGAGAGATGTTGCGTGCCAATCCTCATCTCACCGAGTGCTATGTTTCGGACTCCTGCAAAGTCGATCAGTCTCAGTTTGCGGACGTTTCTCGTAGAGTCTGACTTTTTCAACAGTGTAACCAAAGATTCCTTCCTCAACCACCCTGGCCTTGAAACACAATTTTGAGATCGTGACGGCGGCAGCGCTTTTAAGTGCGTACTTGGCATCATCCTTGGCTTTGTCGGGGCGTGGGCACAAATCGGCGCGAAGGTGAAGAATCTCACTTTGATGCTAATCGTGGCAAGACGGTCATCCACTAGAGTGTACGACAAAACTTGGCGACGAAGTCTCTCTACCACCCCCAATCCAACACTGAACTTGTGCTTTTTAGTATGGGAGGTGTTGTGGATGCCGCAAGATCCAACGATTCTACTGACTCAAATAGTAATTTTTCATAGATGTTGTGGTGCCCATGGGGTCTCTTCACTTGAAATGTGGCAATTTTGCTTATTGACATGTCCATTGAACCAAAAATAAGTCTCACCACTTACCAAATATAGCGCACGGTAAGATTGCTGATTTGAGCCATGATATCCGACACACATTATTATTAAATAATTTATTTGTTAAATTTGACATGAGAATTGTCAAAATCGGTGCCGCTCATGGCTCCATCTTTGGTCTCTACATTGTGGGCTTTAGTCTTCACATCATAAAACTAAGCACAATTAGCATTAATTGCCAAATCTTGCCAATTTGTGACCTTTTAATTGTTAGCGGGAAATGGTACCTTTAAAATATATTTAATAAACCACCTTTGACAAATTTTATGAAAAATCAACCGCATATATTGTAGAAATTATGTGGTTTTCCTAACCCGTTTTTAGAGCTCTTAGGGATTACGGGTAGAGTATCATTACACAAGCCAAACATCTGTGATTTTACGTTCGTTCGAAGGTTTAAGATAAATTTGTTCGCTGTCCGATATACATACATATATATATAGTTATGATTGAAAATGTGAACACTACTTTTCCGCCATATAATTCCTAATGTAAGAAAAACTACAACAAATATAAAATAATGTATAAATGATATACATATGGCACCATGCGGCTATTGAGTGATGTGGGAAATTTTGTTTAAGAGGAAAAGAGATAGAACACTCCAGAGCTTTATTATCATTTGGGTATAAGGAAGCACTAGTCTTATATATGTATGTAAACACAATGAAATAAGTCAGTCACAAAAATTATATTCTTTGACATGGACAGTGCTTGTGCCAGTATGAAGATCACTTGCCTATTGCTGCTAGTCTTTTTTAATTTTGTAGGCGTCAGTTCTATTAAAAAACGTATTTTGAGTAAAACTATATTCTAAAATTGGTTTTAATATTAATTTATTTTGTTACAGTTTTTTCCCCAATGTTCCTCTAACAGAAAATCTTGCCCAATTTCACCATACCATAATTAATTTGACTTTTGTAGAGTGATATAAGAATTTGATTTTATATAATTGGTTCTTGCCACAGTAAACAAAACGCCATTCAACTTCTTTGTAATCTAAGTTCTTTGGTTTATTTGTTATTCATACATTTTGACTTTTATTAATTTTGGTAAAGTGGCAACTCTTTTCAAAACTGGTTTTTGGGGTAAGTATATGCCGATTGGCTACTTACCAATGTAATGCCCTCTAGACGGGCCAACATTTATTCGAATAGTCAGGCCGCTATTAAGGCCTTAGGATCGCTAATGGTGAGATCAAAACTGGTCAGGGAATGCCTGACTTCCCTCGCAGCCGCCTCGGAATATCTCGACGTTAGACTAATTTGGGTACCGGGCCATAGCGACATTGCAGGGAACTGCATGGCTGATGAGCTTGCTCGGCAAGGTACCCTGGAAGTCATTTCTCCTTGCAGGGAGGGGGTGGGGGCTCCTTTGACTGCCTACGGGCTTCTCCTGGACAGATGGGCTTTATGTCGTCTCAGCGAGCGCTGGGAAATTGCCACGACATGCAGAATTGCAAGGTCCCTCTGGCCGAGAGTGGATCGTGGGCGCTCAAGGGAGCTGATGTCGCTTACTAAGCGGCAACTCTCGACCCTGGTTGGTGTTTTGACTGGGCACTGTCCGTTGGGTATTCACGCGGTTAGGCTAAAAATAGTCTCTGACCCTTTCTGTCGCAGCTGTATGGAGGAGGATGAGGTGGATTCATCTTGTAATTTTCTGCTCAGCTGCCCTGCATTTGCGAGACTGAGGTTCAAGTACCTAGGCTCGTACTTCTTTAGCTCTCCAGAAGACCTTTCTGGAGTGGAGATTGGTAAGTTGCGTGACTTCATTCGGGGCACGCAACGTTTCTCAGGTTAATCTTTCCTGACTTTCCGATTCACGTTACCGTTCACACCAATACTGTGATATTTCAGTTAACTTATAAATATGAAATAAATTCATAATTTTGAACAGGTGGCAACCCTATTTAAACACATTTTCATAATTAATTGTTCTGAATCGCATTTCGGAATATTTCTTTAAACATAATAAATTCCTTTCATTTAATATTTGAGCAGGTGGCTACCTCCTTCCAAAAACTTTCCGAAATAAAGATTTCTTAAACCCCTCTCCTTTACCACCCATATTACAATATTTGATTTCACTCATCATTTGAATTGAATTGATCTTTCTAAACAGGTGGCCACTGCCTTTAAAATATAACCTATATGTTCATCCAGATTATACGATATTTATGACGTAGCATATGCGATGATGTTTACGAGTTATGAAACTACAAAAATTACTTGTATACGTCGAAAAATTTTAAAGATGGACCGGCTGCTTAATTTGTATAATTCTTTTAACGGTATATGTTGATGTATCTTAATACATCCATATAATCCAATCTTTTTGGGTTTCTTCTCTAAATCTCACTCTTGAGAAATTATATCAACACTTGTGCTAGTATTATTTTAATTTTTTTTTTACATTGGTGATAATTCAGCTTTGATTAACATCTAGTAATTATGAAATTTTCATATTTATCCACTTAGCTTAAAATAACAAATTTTGTTTTACTCAAAAAAAAAACCCCAAAACAACAACAAATGCACAAATAGGCAACGAAAATATAGATAATTTAGTTTAATCTGTAGCTAGGCATCACTTTGGGATTATTTTGACTGCCCATAACAAAAGTCATAGATTGAGTAGCATTTGATGATTTGTAGAAATTTTTCACAAAAACAGCAGTTTAACACCAATTACAAATACAATTATCTTCGAAACGCAATACAAATTATAGAATTCACCTGTTCAGTGATCTTTTCATCTCACTGCGTTACAAAGGGCAACAGCCCACTTAACAAATTAAGCTTTCATCAACTCGTTAAAGCCGAGCGAAGAAAATTATCAGCATGCATCGTATGGTGAATTTTACTTGTTTTCTTTATTTTGTCTTTCAGCAAAGCAACTGCGTCAAGAGCAAAACAATACTAGCAACAAAATCTCACAAACAAATCACCAAACGGTGCATGGGTCAACATCATAATCTAAAAGCGCATCTCTGAAATGGTGAAAATGAACAAAATTATATTTGAACAGCTAGCAGCTACGCAGCCAAATAGTTAAGCCACTAAGACGCTAAACAGCTAAGCGGTTACGCAGCTTGCTAGCAATCTGGCAGCTGCAGACAGATGCGAGAGCAAATCGCGAAAACCATAAATCAAAATAAGGCGATACATTGACGCAGAGCTACCACCACTGCATCGTTCGTTCGTTCGTTCGTTCCACTACATCCATCGCCTGTTTGGCTTGATTTCGGATTTCGACGCGCGCATTGCCGCCGGCACCGCAACAACGCACGCAACAACCCACCATAAAAAGACTAAAAAGAAAACAAAACACACAGCAACACTTCGTCGGCTGCAGTCAAAAACGCAACGAAATTCAAATGCCGCTACTGTTGGCAATGCCCGGCCCAGAGCGTACCCTGCCGCTAATGGCGTTGGCGACAACTACTGCCACAATACCTGCGGCTGCTGAAATACCAAAAACAACACCAACACAAATCGTTCCAACGATGGCGGCAACAACAACGCCAACGACTGCTCTCAATCACAGCATACCAATCAAACAACAATCAAATACAGTTATTGCTGCAAACGCAGACAACGCAAACAGCTCAGCCAACAGATTGGAGACAACCGCAGTCTGTGCAAGAGAAACAATAACAACAACATTAACGGCATTAGCAGCAAACGCAATGCTGATGGCAATGCGACCGGCGTACGCGACGATAAGAACAGCGGCAGCCACAACAGGTGTTAATAGCCAAATTACAGTTAAGAGTTGTGGCGATGGCGATGGCGATGGAGGTGGTGGTGGAGGTGCTGATGGTGGTGTTACCTCGCCACATCATCACTCAACAGTTGGCGTTGTTAACAGCAATTATGTACTAAATGAAATGGCTAGCAGCAGCAGCAGCAACAACAACAACAACAACAACAACAACCACTATAAGCCCCACAAAGCCAACGCCACGTGCAGAGCCGACAACGAAACCATCATATCTAGCGCTTTGAGCGGTGTGCTTGTTGGCTGTTATGACGGCGTGTCCGACACTTCATCAAATCAACACCACCAACAACATCGACATTTGAATGGCGATAGCCACCAAGGCGGCAATTGCGTCGATGTTGGTATTGTCGATGGAGACAAAGTTAATTGTTACTCCTCTCCTCCGTCCGTCGACTGTGATAAGCGAAATTCTGCTTTAGCTGCCATTATAAATGGCGGTTGTTCATCGCCCACTCGTCTCGCCTTAGAGAATGAATCATCAATTAGTGTTGATAGAGTGACGACAGCGTTGGCAACGCAATATTACCCGCAAATTCACGTCAAACAGGAATTCCTTCAAACCGACCACAATCGTGATGCTGTGGAGGATGTGACGAAAGAAGAAGAAGAAGCAGAAGAGCAAACAAATGATAACAACGAGAATGCAACGCAAGTAGGGCCAGTGGCAGTCAAGCAAGGTATGGTAATGTTTTTAATTTTATGTATGTACATATGTATGTACTATAATTCTATTTGTGTTATATGTTTATTTTGGTTTATTGGCATATCTTGATGAAGCCGCGTTGAGCAATAAGATTGTTAATTTAGAAAACGCCCAAATTTAATTGATATCTTCATCCAGCTCTAGAACCCTACGAAAACAATCATTGCGATACACAAATCGCCATTCCCATGAAATGTGACAGTTTTTTTTGTGTAACTAACTATATTTTCTTTCAAACCATTTGATTGATTATGTATGTACTTCTGTTCATACTGGGGATGTCAAATCGACATCCCGAGTTCCCTGCATTTTTAAGTCCCAAAAGTTCCGTTTTGAATCACGGGATTGGCGAGTATAATTTTTTCACATCAGATGCAACTTGTAAAATTTTAATCACAACAATCCTTCTTTTTTTATTAAAGATTTTTTTAAGAGATTGCGTCATAACTAAAACCACTATTCCTCCGTTTTTCCAAGTTAGCCTTCAAAATGGAGATATGGGGCTTCGAAGATCGAAATTGGATCTTTGTTAAATAACTAAAAAAAAGTAAATATTCATATACATATCTCTCTTATTTAAATAGTATATAATTTTTTTTGTACAAACTTATATTGCAGGTGGTAAGAGGAGTCAAAGTAGGGGATATTCATAGAACTAAAATCGTTTTGAAATATATTACGTTTCTAATTTTTCAAAAATTTGACATTTATCTGACAAACAATTATCAAACAGCAACGAACAAATCCGAAAGAATTAACCGCGTTGCTCGTGCCTCAGCTCCTCCCATTTTCTTATTATAATGCAGTAAGTCTATATCCTCCGATTTGCTCGTCCAAATGCTTTCTCTATTTGCTCAATATTTTTTTACATCTCACCATGCAAAGACTTAGCCTGGCACCGTTTCCGTTTTTACGGTCTTGAAAAACTTCAAGAAGAGCCACAATTTTCGACCAAAAGGTTCAGCGATAAGAAAAGAGATATCTTAATGGCTACGCCAATGGATGTAGAATCGTCGGCCCAAATTTCTTCCAACGTATGCACTTACGAGGGCAGTACGATCAGTATTATACTCAGGCTACAAAAGAAAACCCAAAGCTTTGGAAAAGTGGCAACTTATTTTCCATCATAGTCTCCTTTTAGCTCGATACAGTTGACCCGGCGGTGCTCCAGCTTCTCTAACCCGTTTAAAAAAACACGAGTTCTCGAGATCTGCAAAGTAGGCCTACATGGCGGCGACGACCTCCTCGTAGTAGCCCGATTCGACAGAGTCAAACATTGCTCTGAAGTAAGCTCACTAATTTGCTTGTTGTTCGGAGTGAGCAAACGCTGCACCCATCACGCCGACAGCTTTCGCATGACCAAAATTTCATACACGATATGACCCATGCAGTCTTTTGAGATAAAATGAAATGAAAGATTGTGAATTATTGCCACGTTATCTTCTGTTGCCACGTTATCCTGGACGAGCATAGTCAAAAACTGGCGTGCGACTACGAGGAAACTCGACACACCAATTTTCGACGGTTGCCATGGTCACTAGGTCGAGAATAGTCACCGTATGTCAGTATCCACTTGCTCTTCGATTTCATTCCGCGATGTCCCTTCCAAAAGCAAGAGTCGAATCATCGAATGATAATGCTCTTTTTCCATTTTTCTAAAATCCTCGAATACGCCCGCTCCCACACGCGGTCAAAACAAAACAATGAGTCCGATTCAGCTGAAATTTTGATAGTAACCGACTACGAAAATGTACTGAACGATAGTTCTTTTGCTACAGAAGCGTCATTGGGCGTTGAGGATAAGCACTTATCGAACGGCCGTTGTATATCTGTATCAGATACGAAAGTGATAGCTACATTTTTCGTATCGTCGAGATATGTTGACTAATTTCATTTGCTAAAAATATATTTTGATTTACTGTAAATGAAAACGATCGCTATAGCATCCCTCCTCCCATCCCTCCTGAACCCTGATTACATTTCTAACACTCGTACAACCAAACTTGTTTTTCAAAGGTTTGGAACAGGGACCGAAAATAATAATCATTTTAAAATGTTCCCTGAAAAAATTAACATGTTTAGTAATGAACCCATCCCCTAGCTCGAAAAAAAAGTACTATTTTTCAGAAGAAGCCCAACAAAATCCACCATTCCCTGCTGCACCCCCACCCTAAGGAGGGACCTGACCTCCAAGTCAGGGTGAACATTGTTAAAGTGCATGCTGGTTCGGAGAGAGGTTACCATGTTATATTTCGCCGAATATATCGATCTGAGAGCCTCTCTAAAGTTTTAAGGAGAAACGAAGCAAGGCTTATGGGTCTAAAAGTCTTCGGTTTCACAAGAGCAGCCTTGCCCTCCTTTGGTGGAAAGACCACCCTCGCTCAGCGCTCAGTCGGGCGCACATTATGCCCTTAGCTGCTTGCAGTTCGGCGGGAAAGATTCCGTTCAGTAGGCAATATTAACTCCAATTAGAATTAAGTTCAAATAGAAACTAGGAGTTGGCTTTGGGAGGTGAAAGGGAAGAGTTAAACTTTGTATTAGGTACTTTACTGATTGAGTGACAGTGCAATAAAATAAACCTATATGCAACAAGTAAAGAAGATACTAAGTAGATTAACGATGACCTATCAAAAAAATTCACCATCATATAGCGTTTTGAATTTTTCGATCTGCCGAAAAAATAAAATTCAGAAACTAATTTTTACTTCTGAGAAATGAAATAACGGTGATTAATTGAGTTTTTCCTTCGACCAAAAATATATAACTCAAAACGCAACGATTGCTATTGATGAAAAAAATAAAACCAAAACGAAATTAATTAGTTTTTATTTTTAATACCAAAAATTACAATTTACAAAAAACAACCATTATTTCAGTGCGAATTTTCCGTTAAAGTGGAATTGAGGAATTGATCATCACATTTATCATTCAAGTGAACTCTTTCAGAACAGCCTGCACAACTTAACCAAACAAATTCTTTATGAACCTCAGAAGGGAAAAATTTCATATTATTTGTAATACGTTTTGACTTGAACTCTTTTCAATTCTTCTTAAGGCCAACTTGTTGAATGAGAAATATTGTAATGCAGAAGAAAATAGAGATGATGAGCGGCATATAGAACGTCTCAAGTGAATTCTTACTGCGATTACTCTCTGAAAAGTCTCAGTTGTAAAGCTTCACTGGTATTAATCCTCCCACTGATCGCATACAGTTATCAAATCATACTTATTTGCAACACCTCCAAAAAAAAAAGCCATGACAATAATAACAGCAATAAACATATGTTCAGAGAATAAGTGCGCGGTAGTGGTAGGCAGTACAAGTACAACAGCAATAAAGATGAGGCAATAAATAAAAAATTTATCATAACAAAAGGACGTTCAAATTTCAATAATCGATGGAAAACAAGATGTTTCCGCAATTGTCCCAAAATGCCCTGCTCAATACAGGAACACATTCGCAATGATATTTGCACTTTTTTTTTTGATACATATGCTTGTGTTTGTTACGTATGTTTGTGTGAAAGCAAAACAAAAAAAAAACAAAAAAACAATTTATATGAACCACTAAAGAGTTGCACTCGTGTCATTTGGTGAGTACTTACTTGTTCTTTGCTTACGGACTTAACCCGAAATCCCTTCGCAGCTCAGACACATTTGCACGCTCCATCCGTTTTGGCTTGTTTTTTACCATGCCAATATATGTACCTTTATGGGCATGTGTGTATGTGTGTTTGTATGTTTGTGAAAGTAGGTTAACATATGCACCCCTTTACATAATTTGTGGGCTCGCACAGTCTTTTCTCGGGCCGTCGGTCGACGAAATGTTTGACAACCCTTTCAATCTTCATAAATGTTGCCAATGTTGTTGCGACATTAACTCCTTCTGCCCCTTGTGTTTATCTTAAATACACTCCTTGGACACACACACACACACACACAGAAACATATGCCGCTACTACAGCTGTACCGAAGCGGTTTTATTGGTCTCCAGCAACAACAACAAAATTAAGCTTTTGTTGACACTACCCGCATTCACTGCATACTCCCGCGTCATCATTCCCTTTGGCTGTCTCCCGCCTGGGTCTTTATCAAAATGCTGGTATCATGTGTGTCGGCATTAGATTTGGGAAATCTCTGACTTGGGACGTAGGGCGGGGGGGCTAACAGCAGGTCGTTTATATTCTTCCGAGTTTGTTGCGCCGCAGCTAACGACAAGTGAAATTGAAATCTTTTAAACGCATAAAAAATTGAAAATCTCATAAGCACTGACTGCTCTTTAGGCAAATGGTGGTGCCGAGGCCGAGGCTGGTGGTCACTTGCTTTTTTTTTTGTTTTTTTTTTTTTGTTTCCTTTCATGAACACGTTGGGAAGTAAAAGGGTTAAGTTATTTATGAGAGCGTGGAAAACGACCTATAAACACACACTTTTAAATATAAAAAAAAAATACATGCTTTTGTTGTATTTGTTTGTATGTACATATGTATGTATGTATATAGTATGTTTGTATGTATGTCTGAAGGACTTTTTAGCGGCGCGTGGTTGGTTTGTGCAATCTGTTGCTATGAAAAGTTGTTAACAGTTTGTAAATACCTCATTTTTCACTTTAACACTTACTTTGGCAATTTACGAAATCACATACATACATTCCCCCGTGCGAGAGTATGTGAAATTATGTGCCCTGCCAAACTCAGCCAAACTCCCCTGCAGCCAAACTCACTAGTTCTAAACCAGCTTGCT
The DNA here is from genome assembly GCA_951828415.1 of Anomoia purmunda. Lineage (NCBI taxonomy): Eukaryota > Metazoa > Arthropoda > Insecta > Diptera > Tephritidae > Anomoia > Anomoia purmunda. The sequence continues at coordinate 85,985,735 of OX639994.1, forward strand.
ACCGGTGTGCTAAGCCAACTCAACTGGTTCGTTTTATAACTTTTTTGCTAGTTCAGCCAAGTGGTATTTAAAAATTCATATCTTAATTGTTAATATATTTTGACAGGAGAACGCAAACAAACAATAAATAGCAAAACAGGAATAGTTCAAATACAACGCTCAAAAGAAATTTAAAAAAATTGTTTAGAAACAACTTTTCATGACGGTACATAAATTAATAGGGAACGGACCATAATCATTATGAGTTCTATCAAAAAAATTATAGTTAATAGGTATTCTACAATTCTAATGCAATCAATAATAATAATAGATTACTGAGTTATATTTTTTTACTACGATAATAATGAAATGAAACGAAAACACAAAGCTCAAAAATAAAACTCATTTGCCGAGTGTTCTTTGTTCGCTCATAAATAATTGATTATTTTGGGGTAAAAATATTAATTTTTATGAGTTTTATTTTTTTGATTCAAAACTCAAAATTTCATTCAAAAAAGTTTTATTTTCTTCATCTAAACTTTAAACTTTAGATTCTAAAGTAATCATTATTTTTTAAATAAAATTTTTTAAATTAAAAGTAAAACTGAATTTTTGAACGTTCTTTTATCTCTTGAAAATAAAACATAATTGTTGAGTTTTATTTTTTTTGGCAGATCGAACTCAAAGCGCTGCACCGCTTTTCTAGTAACTGGTTGGTGGTAAATTTTGTTTTGATATGCCCTGCTTAAAATAATTTTTTTCATTTGTCATTTTTTTTTTGATGATAAAAAAATAACCCGACTATGGTTAATTTTATTGAGTAATTAATAAATATCTCAAAATAATTATAATTTTTACATACTTCGCTTAAAATTGCTTACATGGTGACAAGTTCATACAGAGCATGGAAAACTATACATATACTATACTTGGAACTGTTCCCCGATATTTGGAATATTTTAATTTGTTTTTTTTTTTTTTAATTTAAAAATAATCATGGTTTTCAATATATATTTTAATTAAATGATATTTCTTACTTAGCGAAATTTGAGCTTGGAAAAGTAAAGTAAGGCTTCCTACTTTTCCTTAAAAAAATTTACGGCACTCATATTTTAAAAGTGTATATCCTTGTGTAACTATAATTTAGTTGACTTTTACAAAAGGTGGCAACCCTCTTCAAACTAAGCATAAAGGCTTTATCCTTGCCAAACGAATGGTTGGACGCTCAAATATTACTATTTATCAACTGTGTGTAATTTAGTAAGATTCGACTTTTCATAAAGGTGGCAACCCTTCCAAAATATAGATATGTTACTTCTCCTCACCGAGACGAGCCAATATTTTAATATTTCATATAAGTCGTGTATAATTTAATTAAAGTCGACTTTTCAGTTAGGTGGCAACCCTCTTCAAAATGTAGCTAGCTATTAACCTTCTCCCCAGCGAAATGAGAAGCTTGACACCGAAATTTAAATATTTCATATTTTGTGTGTAATTCAATTAAATTACATCCAATTGAATTTTCAAGCAGGTGGCAACCCTCATAACAGTTGGCTAGTTGGCTATGAACCTCTTCTCTGAGATGAACCGCTTGAGACTCCTATTTCCGTTTTGCATATAGCATGTGCATAGTTTAATTAAATTCGACTTTTCAAACAGGTGACACTCTAATAAAAGTTAGCTACGGACCTTCTTTCCGAGACGAACCACCTCGCACTCATATACCAATATTTCATATAATATGTGTATATTTAAATTAAATTTGAATTTTCATGCCGGTGGAATCATTCTCCTACGAATACGAGTAAAATATACTTTACGACCTATTTTTTATTTTGAGATTAACCTCTGATATTTTATATCTGCATCAACATGAATAAGAATAGAGTTAAGAATTAATAATAGCAAATGTCTCCGCTTGGAAAACCGTTGGCATTGTACCTAAGGAAGAAAAGCATCTGAAATCGCCGTTCAGGTCCCAAAAAGCTCAAGTCCCATTTGCTTTTTTGGAGCCGTCAGGAGAGTTCATGGATCTCTCTATGCTTTCTGTCAAAAGAGACCCCGGTATCAGTTTGTCATGATATTGTTCTGATAACCTTCCAAACTACTTTCTGTGTCCGGACTTCTCATCGTCAAGCCACAATCCAAACTAATGTAATCAACATATAGTTTTCATTGCTTCCTCTTGGACAAGGGTAGTAAATCCAACAAGGCATTCAAAGCCGCTCCTGATGTCGTCGTGATTCCTATACACACGCGCCTCTGCAACCTGTTTAACGTAGAAATCACGGATTTAGCCATGCTTCTAGGCCACCAAACCACAGAAGAATACGTAATGATTTGTCTGATTATGGCCGTGTATACCTAAAGTGTCATAGCTGGTCTCAGACCAGTGCAAAAACTTTCATTGCTGGATTTACCTGGATGGATTTAGCTGGATTTACCTTCTATTCGCTATGGGCTTTCCTAGTAATTTTTCTATCAAGGGTTACACCCAGATATTTCACCTCTTCGGAAATTCTTACGTTTATGCCCTGCGCATCGGAAGACTTAGACCGTCCAGTTTTCTTTTCCCCGTAAACAATGCCAGGGTTGTCTTGCTGGGGTTGACTGAAAAACCCGGCGTAGTGTACCATGAATCAATCATATCAAGGGTTCTCTTTATATTTCCGGAGAGATCTTCCAGACGCTAATGCATATGTATCGTTCGCGTAAGCTTGGGTGTGAACTGCCGGACGCCACAAGAAACGTGAGAGTACACCGCCCTAAGGGCATCCTCTCTCAACATCTTCCATGATGCAAAAACCATCATCATTTTCCACTCTGGTATGAATGTTGATGAATGCTAAGTGGACTGTCCACCAAAACCTTTGATCTGATGAGATTTTCGATTGACCTGAAGCTTTTTGCTAGTGCGTAATCACTTTTTTCAAAAGCCTGACAAGCTCTAAAGATTCTTATCAAATCCCTAATGAGCTTGTCCCCCCACATATTAGCATTTTCGGATACACGCTAAAAAAGAGTCGGTAAAAAAGGATATAGGAAACCTAACCGACTCCTCAGACACCACCCGTGATGCAACGTACCAGTTTAGTCAAGTGAAATAAGCTGAAATAACCGCGCAACCTCATTTTTTACGTTTTATGTTCTATTTCCTAGCCGTGTCAATGTAGAGTAAGCTCTTTCAAGAAAATGTGTGTTCATTTTAACTGAAGCTTTAAACTTCAAAACCGTTCTCTTCGAATTTTCGTTTTTTGTTAAAATATGCCACTTTTTTTTAGCAACAACCCTACTACATGCAAATATAAGTCTATATCAGTAGGTACAAAATCTCAATTCAGCATTGGTGAGCTGCGTATGTAAATAAATGAGCTGCCTGTCAAGCGGAAATCTTTTGGCTACATGCAATCCAAAGTTGTTTCGAAATCTCAATGCTTTTGCGGCAGCTATAGGAAATTTTAAAAATTATAATTATAAAATATAATGTAAAATAATCAGATCGGTGAGGAAATGCAGAAATGAAAAATAAAAATATTAATACACAAGTACATATAAAATTATATACACAGTCAGGTTATGCATAGAAAATTATTCAACATAAAAAGCAAATAAAGAGATATCGCATACGAATGTATAGATGTGTGTTTGTATGTATGTGCGTATGTGTAATAAACTGACCACAATATGCGTAACACGCCACCGGAAATTAAAGCAATTTCAAAACCAAATAAATGCTGATGATATCTTTGTTTTGAAGAAATGTTTTTTTTTTTGAGAAATGCGTGCATTGTAGAAACAAGTGTGAAGCGAATAATTGTGAGGGGTATGGTGGATGATCTCTTTGTCAACGTATAGTGAAGGGGATTTCGTATTGTTACTTGGTTTACTTTAATCTTAATGCAAAAAATATAATGACCGCCACAATCGCTTTTCCAATAAATGTTTTTCACATCTGCCTTAATAAACGCACATTTGCTTTGCTTTGAGAATTGAATAAAAATTTATTAGAATAGAAATTTACTAAAATTAAATTAAATTATAATAGCTCGAAAATGCAACAATATTTGACAGTGCTTTATTGGTTTTGACAATATGAGATGTTTTCGTTGCTTTAATGAAATCGTTCAAAAGTCATAACATATTTAATCTATGAAAGTTCATATGAGTACACAATCATGTTTTTTTATTTTTATTTCTTGGAAATAATAATTTTATATTAAGGCAAAGCAAAACAAAGCCAACCAGCCTTTAGGTGAACTAGATTTATTCAATACAATTTATGTATTTATTAGCTGGCACGGCGTAGCTTTTACGTGTTTTGAACTTGAATAAAATCGGGCTGTAAATATGGGTTTTGGAAATATCACGACGACAGCGGCACCTATCGCTACAAATTTCAAATAAAATACCAAAATTTAACTGTATAAACGGTTTTTAGAAGTATTTCGACTCCACCGCCACAAACGTTGTGCTCTACACATAACTTGTGCATAATTTAATTAAATTTGACCTTTCGAAACGGTGGCAACCCTCCTCAAAATATTGTTATGAACTTTTTCCTCGCCGAAACGAACCGTCTGACAAGCATATTTTAATATTTCATATAACTTGTGTATAATTAAATTAAATTCGTCTGATTGAAGGGTGTAAACTCTTAACCTTCTTGCCGGGATGAACCGTTTGGCATCCATATATTAATATTTCATATAACTTGTTTATGTTGTAATTAAATTTGATTTTTCAAGCAGGTGACAACTCTCTCCCAACCAAGCAAACTCACGCCTTCTCGAGGTAGAAAATAGTATGTAGGTAAGGCTTTGGAATTGAAATTAAGCTTTCTTAAGCCTTTTAGTTTGACACCCATCTTGTACAATTACAATTAATTTATTGATTTTCCTGAACTAAAGTTTAAGCAGGTGGCAACCTTCTTTCAAAATATGTTGAAAACTAAGCTTTCATTTGATACCCAAAGCTGTGTGGGTTAAAGCTACGTGTTAAACTGTAATTGAATTGAACTGAGGAGGAATGGAAATTTAAGCCTGCAAGGCTTTCGACTTTGTTTCCTTAACCTTCGCGTTGCAATTGCGGAGAACGCCGTAGAAAGAAAAATACAATTTGGTCATGTTGTTTTCAACTTTTATGCGTCCGAACAAACCATGATCCATTTCTATATACATATGTATAGGCAGGGGAAATATTAATTAAGCATGCGTTATCATGGGAGGAGAGGAAAAATGAGAACGAGTTCGAAAAAGCCCATTATCAAAATGGAACAACAATTTAAGACAGGAATACTTTTAAGATATTTTATATATGTACGTGCATACAACATACTAATATTATAAATGTGAAAGTTTCAGTCTGAGTATGTTTGTTAGCTTTTCACGGATTTGTATAAAAGTTGGTACATAAATAACATATGGGGTATATTTTAAAGAGGGTTGGTAAATGTTAAAAAATGTATGGTCAATTAAGTACATAAGTTAAATCAAATATTCAAATATGGGCCTTAAGCGAAGGAGGTTTCAGGAAATACTTTTGGAGTAGGCTGCCACCTGCTTAAAAAATTCAATAAACTTAAATTATTAAATTCAAGGAAATATTACGACATGAAATTCAAAGGAAGTAGGCATAAGAAAACATAATCATTTTTATGTATTTAAAGGGTGCCATCTGTTTAAAAATATTAAATTACTTCAATTTCTATGCTTACTGAATTATAACAGTTTATACGAAAACATTTTTTCAGAACGTTGATTCAATTTTATTGGCTAGGTAACTGCAATCCAACTATACTCATTTCAAAAGAAAAAGGTTTACGGAAACTTTATACGTGAAATATGTATGTATGTATAGTTGGAAAGGGTGGTCACCTATATAAAAATGTTAAACTAAACTAAATTTATAAGATAAGTGAATGGTTCGAACTGACAGGTTTAGGAAAACTTTGTCTCGCAAAAATTGAAAAATAAATACAAATTTATGAATAACGTAAGTAATATCGGGATATGCCACCTATATATATATATTATTTTGTATACTGGTGCTTTCATTGTCAATATCCTGGAGTACACTTTTTGACTTCCTTTACACTGAAAGACTGGCTTACATAACCACCTGATTAAACCCATTAGGATGATCAGAAAATACTTGTAGCACTAACTGTATCAACACTAGAAGGCGATAATGGGGCTACAAAATGGCACTATCCTATTATAACGCTTTGCATTTCTAACAGCAAATCCGGTTTCAGTTGGCAATCACAAAAAAAATCCAACAACCAGCCATTGCAATATAGGGATCCAATTTTTTTAGATTATAAAAAATTTAAAACCAAAATAAAAATGGATTAAAAGTTATTACCTTTGCTGAAATTATTTTTTTACTTTTCTGTTACACTTGAATTCATAACGTTAAAATGAATGCCGTGCGAGCGAAGCCACTGGTAAAAGCTAGTTAAAACATACTCGTATATGTATATAAATACATATGTATATATATTAATGAAGCTTATTTAAAAAATATTTTTCGAGAGGTCTGCCAACTGTTTAAAAATATTAAATTTATTAAATTTATAAACTAACTGGAATATAACAGCATTGATGTGAAACGAAGAGTTTTTATAAAAAAAAAATTGTTCTCAAATAAAAAAGGGCTTGGAAAGCCTAAATTCAACTTTATTTTGGATAAAATTGCCACCTGCCCAAGTGCAATGTGAACTGATAGAAGTTAAGGCAGGCTTATTCTCGGAAAAAAGTAGCGGGATTGCAAACTGTTTAAATAATTAAATAAAAATTTATTAATATCGTATGTGAAATCAAAATATCTCACGTAGTATATGAATATTTTTAGACCAAATTGTTTTCTAAGTAATTTATTAAAAGTTCTCACCCTCCAAAAGTAAAAAAAAAATTTTTTTTGTTATCAAAAACTAAATAAAAATGCGTAACATTTGAAAAAATCATATATGTATAATTTTTTTTTGTTTAATTCGATAGCATAATGGTAGCAATAGCTGTTTTGCAAATAATTCTCTGATGCCGAAAAAAATTCTGTTTCTACAACGACCACTTGCTCATCCCCATTTTTATTTGCAAGCAAATTTTTCTCAGCAAATTATTTAGCTTACATATTTAGCGCTCAAAGACAATCTTCTCAGTATTTGTTTGCAACGATAAGTGGTGATATACGAAAATGGTTAACTGAAGTCCAAATAATGCTGTTGAAAAACGCGCGAATTCCTATTAATTGCCAAAAAAAAAAAAATCAATACAGCACTTATTCGATTCAAGGCGATTTGTGTCCCACTGCAAATTATATCTCATTCACAATATTCAATGCTACTTATGCAGGTGCGGAATGCACAAAAATAATGCACAGCACATACATACATACATATGTACATTAATACAAGTCCATATTGTGTATGTGTGTAAGCCCTTCGCATCAATATTTTATTTACCGCAGCCGAAGGAAGATAAAAGAAAAGCAATTATTATAATTGCAGGCGATATGCAGGCAACTAATTGAAGTACCAATGTAAGGTAGCCGAAATGCAATCAAAACACAATAAGAAAATCTCAATACGCACCCAAACACACATACACACAGTCATACAAATACAAACAGACAAGTGGAGCAGAAATATCTGTGAATGCATTGCATTGTTCCGCTTAATTATCTTCGAAAATTAAAGAAATGCAACGACCAACGACCAATGGACCACAACAACGTCATCAACGCCACAGCGCAACGGCGCGCAGGCGCGGCCACCTCGTTCTCCATCTTTAGCGGATTAATGTGAGAAAACGTACACACACACTCACAATTGGGGGTTCGGTGGCTGCGGCCGTTGGCTGTTCGCTGTCGACTGTTAGCTGTCGGCACACGTGCGCATATCCATAGATATGAATGTGTGTACATATGTAGAGCCATCTCCTCCTGTCACTGTCAATACGAGCTCATTTGTCTTTGGCGCTGCTGCTGTTGCCGTTGCGGCTGCTGCGCTTGTCGCCATTGTCTGCCTAATGGATCCACTGGCACGACGCAGCATGAGACTTTGCTGCAAAATTTGAATGCCTCGCCGCTGCCTCGGTTCTTCAATGCAGTGAATTATGTTCGTTCGAGTAGAGAGTTATTACACACAATCACACATCCACACAACCAACCATAGATGCAAATGGCTTTTGTTTGTGTATGGCTTTTGTGCGCGAATACAAAAAATACAAATCTTCCGCTCTGCTCATTTAGAATGCATTTACAGTTGCAATGAAACGTCAATCAAAATCTACTGCCACTGCACCTGAACCTTCTTGAATTCATTTATCTTTTTACCATTTCCTTTTTCTCATCTCTTCCCATAATTTCCATTATATTTGCTTGCCGAGTGTTTGTTTTTTTGTGAAAAAAATGTGTTTGGTTTTTTTTTTTTGATAGAAATTAGATCCTAATTTGCCGCAGTTTTCGATTAAGGTACCCTTTGAGATTTTTATTATACTTACTTAAAGAAATGCAGACCTTTATTACTTTTACTATTCCTATATACATATGTACATACATATATGTATTTGTATCCGTGGTGTCAGGTATAAAACTGATAACTTCATTTCACTTTTTATTTGGACGTTTGGAAATACATTCAAAATTCTGACATATCAAGTTTTGATTTTACAAATTTTTCCAGCAAAATTATAAAATTTATTATGTTTTAAGACTTTTGCCAAAATGCTTCGGAAATATATTTAGATTTAGTGATAAATATATAGATTTTTTGTAAATAATGTTTTCAAAAAAATTACTTCAAATGTTAAATAGTTTAAACTTAAAAGGTCAGCATAAAAATATTAAAATGTGTTTTTTTTAACGGAAACACAATGAAATTCTTAATGTTGTTTTCCAAAATAAATTCAATTGGGTGATTCACAGGGTGTCGTCATGTGTCATAAGTCATAAAGTCATAAAATTTAAAAAATACAAAATTACTTAGTTTTAATTATTTGTTTCAATGCAATCCAAAAACATAACTATGGAAATCTAAAATTTTTTGACTTTATGATATATGACACATTAAGACACCTTGTGAATCACCCAAATGAGTTTTATAATTACGATACAAAAACAGTACCAATTTTGTTTTGTGTATACTCAAAATAGTAATTAAAAGATTTACGGAGTAAATAAAAATTAATACTTAAATGAATTTATGTATCTCCCGAGATTTACTAGCAAATACCCAGTGTATTTTGTATGCCTCAAGAGGTGCAACGTATTCAATTATATCTGTTTTTTATTTCAAATTTTTTTTAAAATAAAACTTGGGTTCAACATAAAAAATATACATATGTACATTAGGCTGTCTCACCAAAAAGTTGCGGCTTTTTCGCAGCCAAATATTTCGAAAACTATTAGTTCTGTTCCTGTACTCCATGAACTTGCAAGCAAAATGTTCCCGTACCTCAAACTCCTATAAATGAAAGCGATTTTTGGAGAGTTGTGTAGAGAATGAAGTTGCAAGATCTTGAAGAGTGTCAAGCGATCAGCTACTATATTGATAGCGATAAATATTAAACAACATTTTAATCTATTTGGTGCATTAGAACGAAATCAACTTTTAATTTATTGCTTTCTATTTCCTCGTTGCCTATTTTTAATTTGAAAGAAAATTTTTGACGTTTTACAGGAAAAATATTTTTGTGCTTCCGCAATTTTTGATTGTGAGTTTCTTTTTACTCTCACACTAGAGAGTAATTTTCCTATTTCAGATTTTTACAGGATTTTACGGGAAAAGTATTGGGTCAGAGCTATTAAAATTTGCGTGAGCTGGATCGATTTAAACTGTATACAAAAATGGAAATTTTTATAAATAACAATAGTTCTCTTAAAAAGTTCTCTCAAAAAACCACCTAAGATGATAATGTAGTGGAAAGTTAAAAATATTTAAAAATTAGTTCATCAGAATCATTGGCAGAAGTTCGGTTCGGTTCGACCGTAAAAATAGTTCGATCGTACTCTACTTGCTCCATTGGACATAAACAACTTTCTGTGATCAGTAAGCAAATATTTGCATCCTTGTATTACTTCATTTACCTGTGTGGCTCAGAACATTTGAAAAAACAGTCTTAATAAAACGACTAAAAAAAGCTAAAAAACGAAATAAAAAGGCTAAATCATAATTTGTTTAAGACTAAATTTAAATGCCAACAATTCAAACATTTTATTCATATAACGATTCCATATAAATTTTATACGGATTTCGCTTATTTGTATTGCCTTTATAAGCATCAAAAAAATGTATTTTTAGAGCACGAGGTAGTTTTTTCAGACCTAAAATTAATTCATATATTTAAGTATATTAGGGCTGGGAATATCCACATATTGGGATTTCCAGATATTTATGTGGATACCCGTTGGCACGGATAAAATCCGGATACTCTGGATATTCGGTTAATATTCCACGACAATCAATAAGCGCACATGTCGTTAGAGAACGAATGGAATAAAGTCTATTCCCATTTATTTATACGTCCGGCGGTGTATTTCTGATATCCGAATGTTATATTGATGTCCGGAATCAGTTATCAGAATATCGGGAATTGAAAAATCCGGATGAAATTCCCAGCCGCAGTTTATATATCACTTTTTATATCTTCATCATTAGATAAATTTGAGTCTATATGAGAATTGTTTTCCTCATTTCAATTGTAAAATGATGTCAGCACTTCTTCGTTATTCTAGCCATATCTAATACTCAAAATTGCATTTAAAATTTTAACCCTAACTTTATTTCTTTTTTGTGTTTTGACAAGGTTCATAGCGCTAAAAACGAGGAGTTGCCTTGAGGAGTAAGATTCAAAAATTTAAAAAAAGCTACAAAGGCTAGCAAAATGTTTTTCGCCAATCGCGATTTTCTATTTACGAACCTCTCTCCAATATTCTACAGAAGATTGTAGATTTTTCTATTGATATAAGGGTAATTTTTTCCATTGCATTTCGATGGCATTGATTTCATTAGTATCGAATATTAATTTTACATAAGTTAAGTAATCAAAAACATTCCGTTTTACAGTGTAAGAGGGAAGGTTCTAAAAGGCTAAAAACTTTTAAGAAAAAGCTAAAAATAAAGGTTAGCCTCTAAAGTTCTCTAATACATTTCTCTAAAACAAAATAAACAAGTAAAAAAGTGCTTCCTTCGGTCTTGCCGAGGCCTTCATACCTTTCACGTATATATAAAAATTTAATTTAAACTACAGCATTGTTAGCGTAAAAAAGTATTAAATTTTAAAAGAATAATTTTTTCCTTATACAAAATGAAATACACTTAAATAAAGTAAAGTAACTATGATAAAATAAATTGTATTCTTATAGAAAAAATTTACATATAAAGAGACAAATCGAAATGTAACGATATTGAGCGTTAGAACTGAAAAATATCCATTCATGGAGGTTTCATATGTTTTTTTTTCTTATACTGTCTACTGGGAAATTCGTCAATACGTCAATAACAAATCAATCGCAATTTTATGTTTTGTAGCAGGAATGCTATAAGTGTTAAGGTCTCCAACCAGAACCGATTCTTGATGACTTTCTCAGTATACCTAGTAAGGTTTGGTCTAAGTGAATGGCCTAGACAATTTCACGGATTTTACTGTCTAAATACAAGAACGCATAACCTCATATCTGAACAATATGGGAGCCAGATGTTATAGAAACCCAATCCAGGTGGTTTCCATTGTATCCTGTTTTTAATTATAGGTGAAATGAGTGCCAAATTTTATGTCCTTAGCTGCTTTAGTGTGGAAGTTATAAACCAAAAACTTCATATCTGAATAATCAGTTGATCGAAACTCTAAGTTATAGTACCCCGATCTTAATAATTTTCATTACACACTTTTCATTAATAATACGGGAAAGGATTGCCAAATTTCATGTTCTTGGCTGGTGTAGGAATTACATATAATAGAAAACTTCATATCTGAACAATTAGTTATATTGTAGCTAAATAATGTTCGATCTGATCGGTTCCGACAAATGATTAAAACATTATAAAAATATATCTGCCTACCAAGTTTCATTTAGATATCTCTAAAACCGAGGGACTAGTTTCCGTACAAACAGACTGACGGTCATGGCTAAATCAAATCAGCGCATGGTCCCGATCATTTTAGTATACTTGGGTATGGGTCTATCTCTTCTTCTGCTTATATTTACAAACAGGCCAAAGTTATAATATCATTTCATATTCTTAAAAGGTATAAAAATTAAAAACAAAACCACAAAGGCTAGGAAAAGAATTTTTGTCAATCGCGTTTTTCTATTTACGAACCTCTGTCCAAAATTTCACAGTAGATTGTATATTTTTTCCACTGATATAAGGGTAATTTTCCCCATTGCATTTCGATGGCATTTATTTCGTTAGCATCGAATTTTCATTTTTCATAAGTTAACTATTCAAAAACATTCCGTTTTACAGCATCAGAGGGAAGGCTAAAACCGCTAAATGATTTTAAGAAAAAACTAAAACAAAGGCTAGAGGCTAAATTAAAATGTTCCGGCTACAAAAAAAGGCTAGCTCTAGCTGAAAAAAAATCTGAAATGGCAACTCTGATGTGGCTGCCTATAATGGCTTCGCACTTCCCCAAAACCGTTTTGAAACCCTATATCTCGTACGACACTATATTAGAGTATTCGCATAGCTCCTCGTTATATAATACATGCTCATTTATGTAGATATGTATATTTGTATTTATTATAACAATTGTGAATCCCACTGATCGCAGCTTAATACGTATTATGTTTTCTGAACTTTTCTTTACTCTATGATGTTTTGATAACATTTACCTGTTTTTCATTTACCTACACAAATAATGCATTTATGTATTGTACAATACAAATAAAACAAACAGGTTTTGGCGCATGCATAGTGGATTATTGGAATATACTGACATAAAACTGACAGGATATTGTAATTGATCCCAGACAAGTAATTTGGCAACCGTACCCTATTCTAATGTATTTTCATGCACTCATTATGCAATCACTTGCACACACACACATACTTCTATATATACATACACATATATTTACTTTTGTATACATGTAAATTCTAACAAATGCATTTTTATTCTAAATACCGAAAGGATGAACCGGAAAAGCGTAATTTTTCGAATGCATGCATTTTATGTACGATGTTTACGAGTTGGTACAGCGAGGTAACTCAAATCAACTATCATTAATCACTTGCATACAAATTTAGACGCTCATTTACGTATTGTATGAGTATAAAATAATAAGAAAAGTGCCGAAATCAATTGGTGCTAAGAGTAAGAAAAACGAAGAAAAATATTCGTATTCGTCGATCGACAAATGATCGATAGAACTCACTGACCACATGACGTATTTTTACACCTCTTCGACGCGAAATTTTAATTACATGCAACATATGTGGCGGAATTCGAAGTTCTCATTCACAAGAGTACTTATTTTAAAGTGATCATGTGTGTGAGTGTTGGTTAGTGTCCGATCGAAAAGGGAATTTTCATAGATAGTATAGAATGAAATGAAACCTTAATTAGAACATTTTTTTTATGACTGTGTGCCACTGAAACTGAACTTTCCGTTGAAATCTATTCTTATTCGACTAATTTATAGTGAAGCGTTGTGAAAGATCAGTTCACCAAAAGTGGAACCAACACGAGTAAGTGATCCAAATCTTGTTATCGATTAAGTATGAGGTAGTAGATATCCAAGGCAACTGGAACAGGCCTGTGTTTATGGTGTTTGAAAACTAAAAAATTCCCACTGAAATAAACTACAATTTTGTAATCTTGGTATTAGGGAAAGGCACATTTAGAGTCAAGCAGTCAGTGGCCAGACATGTTCTAATGATTCTCGTCGCCAAATAGAATACATTTATAGGATGGGTGCTGGGCCGCAGTGATATACCCCTTGCCTGACTTCAACGCCGATATAATCTAGCCTAAGTACGATAGCGCACGATCTGGGTATCTCATCCAACACGAGCGCCCTCTCCTTAGGAAGGTGGCTGGGATTATCACTGGCCCATGTTCGATGGGGATACATGCCAGCAGGATGGGACTGCAAAGAAATTATTGTTGTCGCGGGTGCCCAATAAAGAAGAAGTCGAAAATGTCGAGCATTACCTGTGCCATTGCCCTGCGTTACCAAGAACAAGACGACGTTGCTTTCGTCAAAATTTAGTTGGTTGTCTTGCTGTTTAGCGGATATCGGGAGTTTCTTGGATATCTGAAATTGATCTGTCGGTTTACTTTTTAGTTGAGCCTAAAACGCGAATAAGGAGCCACGACACCGGCATCACAACGGGCCAACAGGCCTAAGTAATCCATCTTCCTGGACAAGGATGTAGGCAACTACATAATACTAACGTAATCTAACCTTGCCTAACCTAGGCTCACGCAGCTCACTGTTTCGTCATTTAATCTTCTCGAATAGTTTCAAATTTAGGAATCTTGTGTCCTACATTTTCGCCATCCAGAGTATTTTCGGTATCAGGGCCGCAAGGTAGGAGTTGCTTGGTTGACAGTCAAGAAAACGTTTCACATCCATATCGACGGAACCCTTTACGGTTAATCAATCGAGGATCCTGGGGGTTTCTATAGACGCTCGCCGGGGCAAAGATAAAGAAAAGTTTTTAGCGACATGCACTGGGTTCATTTTAAGCTATACAGCACCTACTTAAGCCTCGGGGCCCAAGGGGATTCACTGGACGAAGCTACAGACTTACGAAAATGCCGTACTGTAAACTGTGACAGGATAACTTTGATAGCGTATGAGTTCCATTTATAGGAAGAGTCTTCCTGTAAGTAGCACAACATCATGCTTAGAACCTAGTTCCTCGTTGATTGCCACCTCCCAAGGCAACAAAATAGACGTACGGATAGGCCTTAAACAACATTCACAACAACAGACAATCACTCTCGCCGTGTGAATGCTGTACTTGGAGCCAAACCACCGCCTTTAGCAGACAAGGAGCTACAGCTGCCTCGTGAATTCTGCGTTATTCTCCCAAAAGTAAAGGGTTTTCTTCTGATGTGTTGTTTTCAATGAGGCAATACTTTTTAGGGAGTTGGTCTTTACTTGATTTACACTCTGTTTGGTATGCCATTTTATAATGAACAGACTTACACCGGAACTACTTTTGCAAGTCGTGCTAATTTATTACCAAAAAATGGTTCGGTTCGCGCGACGCATCGCGCACTGCCTCCATTATTTGGTGAAGCTCACTTTTGGTTGAATGGATACGTTAATAAAATTCTGTCATCACTCATAAATACCTTTCTACTGGAATAGATCCAAGAACATACCCGTTTACCTTCAAAGTCGTTTTTCTTATTTCTTCCTGCTTGTTATAAAAACCTCTTCAGTTTTATATATTTCTAGCCGGAGTTCTTTATATTTGAAAGCATCTATAGCATATAGTGACAGCTCTTTTTTGTTGTCTCTATGTCGACTCCTTTTGGGAAGGGTAGGTGTAAGACACTATCATATGCAATAATTCACAAGTGGCAACTGGAGGCTTTCGTCTGCGAAGAGTGTTGACCAACGATTATAAGATATGAAACTCTCTCAGCAATTGAAAAGCCGGGCTACCAGACCCAAATACGCGAAATAACTACCAGAATCAGTGGGGGTTTCAATTCGATGGAAAAAGAGAGTGAATATCTTTTTTGGTAAGAAACCGTGAGATTCATATTAAAATATTAAAAAATGGGTGTCTTCATTTTAAAACGATAATAAAGAATTTCACATGCAATTATTTATTAAATTTATTTGAAAAATGTCGTTAACATTGTATGAAAATTATAAGTTTTGCTCAGATTGATTTTTAAGGCCCCTAAATTAATATACATATATATGTACATATTTACCAGGGAGGGTCAAATTGTATGGCGCTGAAAAAAAGGTCAAAGCATCATCACCATTCTGGTACTATGGATGGTAACAAATATTTTTGCCCAAGGAACCATACCTCTAAAATGAATTTCAAGTCAGCGGAATATTTTTGGCAGTTATTTTCAAAAATACTAAAAAGTTGACTTGAATTATTGGAAATATTTTAATTAATGAAATTTTTTTGCAATTGAAATGCACTAAAAAGATCGACTTTTTAGTATTTTTGCAAATCCGCGGACTCGAAATTCATTTTAGAGGTATGGTTCCTTGGGCAAAAATATTTGCTACGATCCATAATACCAGAATCGCGACGATGTCTTGTACATTTTTAGTTGACTCACCCTAATGTTTACGAATATATTAATATAAGCTGTTTTATATCAAGAATGACAGAATACAAGATTGCGCCTTCCCTCGGCGAAGTGACTGATCTCGCCTTTAGTAAACAAGAATACGGGAGAGAGAAAATTAAATAACTTCCAATATGGAAAACGTGTTTTAATTGTTCTAATGTGTAAAGGGATTTAATTAATAAATCTGCTTTTGTTTCTCTTTTTCCTAATTTGTGGAAAAAGCTTTGTCTAGATGAAGTTGAAAATTGTCAAATTCGGCAAAACCAAAGTAGCGGTACCTCTGAACGCGTCACCTTCTGCATTCAGTACACTGTGGTTTTATAGGCATACAAACAGTATTATATTGACATTATCAGTTATTGAAAACAGATAAATTTCTATGATATTTTTATTTTGTCGTGTTAATCCCGTTTTTTTTTTGACAGTTTTACGCAATCCTATTTATTCCTCATGCGCGGCTTTATTTTTTATTGCATTTATAATGCTTAAATTTCAACGGTAATGCGAAAACTGAAAAATCCCCGGAAAGTTTTTTGGAAGTTGTCATTATTTATATCTTCCATGGGTCCACTCTATTGAAAAATGTTATAAAGAGTTTCGTATATATTTATTTATGGTGTTGTCGGCGCTACCACTTGCCGGGCCTAAACTTTCAACTCCTAAAATAGGAATTTTGATTGATACTTGACGTGTCGTGCGTACTACTCTCAGCTCAGTCACATTCTATTCCTAAAACAGTTAGCCCTATGTATCGAAGTGACCGAGATCGAAATCGAAACCGAATATGCATGCGATTTTTAAATAACATTTTAATCAGATGCAAAAGTACATTCAAAAATATGTATGTTTGTATGTACATATGTGGTTTCGATTGGGTTGAGCTAGGCCTGCCCATAGTTGCTTTCGAATGCAAAAGTTCCCATGACCAGGACTTGCTGCTTCTTCTGCTCGTACGCACGCACACTACTTGTCTTCGTTATGTAGAATATGCATGTTGGCTAACAAAAATGTAATAGGTATTATTTAGCGCTCATGCAGCAAGTAGCTACATATGTATGTACATATGTAGAATTTATGGATGTGTATGTATGTACATGAAGTTGTTCGTGCGTATATGGACATGGGCATGGTTGGCTTTATGGTCATACAGTTGATATGCTGTTGGCCTGTTGCAAAAGCGCTGCTGCCATATTTACCTACGTACATATGTATGTACATACATATACAGGCATTGTTTCTGGCTATCTTCTTCTACTCCTCTAATATGTTAAACATCTTCCACAAGCACCCAAAAAACAAAATGCTAAATTAGATTTTTAATTAAAATAATTTCGTATGCAATTTAGATAATCGCGGGCAGGAGTGCGCGCATAACCACCACACACATACACACACAATTGCGGAATAAAGCGGAGTGTGCAAATCGCATGCAATGTGGCGCATTTCTGCTTGCTCTGTAGGCTCAGTAGTTACAGCACCAGGGTTGGGAGTGCACTGCGATTGCAGTAGATCTACTACATTTTAATTTAGCGAAGGGAAGCTTACTAAATAAAATATAAGCAATTAATATATAACTTGTTTTTATTCGAGGCATCACCCGCATGTCATTTGATTTAATGTTCTGCTTTCAAATGGAACAGAAATAAATGGTTTATTTCTATTTTAATTATATTCCATGCGAAAATCATGCTACTTTTAAAGTTTGTGATTCTTTAAAAATATTTGTGTTTAATTAACTGGCAACCCTTTTCAAAAACATTTTCGAAATTAAGCTTTTTTAAAATTACTTCGGTTGGGAACAGTATAGTTGTATTTCAGTAAACTTATTTATTTAATTTAATGAATCCTTTTAAAGAGGCGGGAACCCTCTTTAAAAATAGTTTTGTAATTACGCCACCTATTGTTCTTATTTCCATGCTGTGATATTTGGTTTAAATTATTAATTCAATTTAATTTACTTTTTTTCAGATAGCGACCCGTTTAAAAAATATTTTCGAAATAAAAATTGAGGTGGCAACACTCTCTAACAATATTTTAATTTTTAAAGCTCTTTCGTCTAACCCCATTATTGTGATGCCCACTTTAATTAAAAAATTCACTGAATTCAAGTTTAATTTGAATTTTTAAACGTGAGTCAACCCACATTCATGTTGTGTAGAAATGAAGCCTTCTCAAAACCATTTTAATTGATATTGTTGTAATTCATTGAGCTTATTTGACTTTAATTTTTTAACAGGTGACAACCCTTTTCATGCCCTAACCTAAATTTTAGTTAATTGTTTACTAAATTTAATGAACCTTTTTAAGCAAGTGGCAACCTTATTCAAAATAATATTTAGAGATGAAAAAGTTTAAAAGTGTACTTTCTTAAATCTCTTTCGTTTGGCCACCATATATTGCAATATTTATTTCATCTTATCAAGTTCATAGAATCTAATTCTTCAGACAGGTGGCAACCCTCTTCAAATAAATTTAATTCTTTTAAGCCCATTGTTATTTGGATCCCGTATAGCGATATTTGGTCAATCCTAATAATTTAATTTAATATAACTTTTCAAACAGATGGCAACCCCCTTGAAACAGTTTTAAATTGCAGAAAATAATTTTAATTTTTGAAATTTTATGACTCATAAAGGATTTAGACACCGTGTGGGTCACCTAAATATAGTAACTGGTTTCGATTTGCCACTTTGAGATCGTTCTACATCTTTAACGAAAATTTGAATGCAATCAACAAAAAAACAGTTGTATGTATTGCAGAAAACCCACTATCCAAACAAAGAACAAGTGGGATGTATTGGCGCTAAAGAAATGTTGGCTTGAGAATATCGCGTTTTCGAAACAATTCAAAATAAAGCAAATTTGTCTTTGAGGCAGCGATGCGATTTTAACGGAGTGTACGGCGGCCGCGGCAGCCGACTGTGTGGCGTGAGCGCGCTTCATTAGGTGGATCCCGGGCTCGAATCCTGGCGGGAGGAAGTTACATCACAAATTACAGCAGATGGAAAGCCTCCGAGTATATTTCAGCCATAAAAAATCATTTGCTGTTGGGAGTCGGCGTAAAACTGTAGGTCCCGCAATTTGTGTTAGAGTCGAAGCTTCACTTAACATCAAGCTATGGTGTAAGTGCCAAGTTATTATTAATAATATCATTATATTTCTTTTTACTTTCTGTGAATTTTTACGTTCCTTGTAAAGAAGCTTTGGCTTATGATTTTTCAAATTGATTTTTAGACTCATTTAAGTGAGAGATAATGGGTTAAAATATTATAATATTTAATATTTCCCGTGAAATTCTACTGCATATATATTATTCATTCATATCTCCCAGTTATATATAGTAATAGTATTTTCTTTTCATTTTTGGAAAGACCTTGAGTCGACAAATTCGAGCAACTCTTACAAACTCGGCTGGGCGTTTATTTTTGGAAAGGTGTACTATCAGAAAATACTTACGCGTGTCGCACAGTCTTATCGATGAAAAATTTATTTTACTTATGAAACGATCTCATAAATTTGCGCCTTGTAAATAAAATAATTTCAGCTTATTGAAATCAAAAACGAGTAACTCACTTATGTCAACAAGGACATACTTTCTTTCAACTCTAATCCTATAGGACACATTTACCGCGAAATTTTCCTTGCTACTTCACGCAGATCTACCACGAAATCAGAACTTTTTAGACCAAACCCTGGACAGCACTGCTGCGTGTGATCGGTGGCTATTGCAGCCTTTGCTGCTAGTCTTTGCCGGTATTGTTGTTGTTGTTATTGCTACATGTTGTTGCGGTCCCCTAAAATGCTTTCGCTTAGCAAAAGCTCTTTATTGTGGTTGGTAATTCTATATTCACAATATTTAAAAGCGTACTATGGTATGTAGCAATACTACTTTTTTCAGTGAGCGGGCGTAACGTCAGGGCGTTTACTTAAAACAACAGCAATAGCAGGAGCAGTAGAATCAGCAGCTACAACAACAGCACAAAGGTTTATGCAGCAACAAATTTTTTTTTTTTTGTGCTCAATTGCCACTGACCACGTAAACATTACCTCCATACACCGGATAGGAATACTCCATTAACGTGGACCACGAGATGGATGCGCAGGCGGTCGATTGAACAACAAGCCGAGCCAAGCCAAGCCAAGCAAAGCCAAGCCGAACCAAGCCAAGAATGGCAGCAAGGTCAGGAGCAGGCTACAATGAAAGGAAATATTTAAATTGATCATCTCCACTTAATAAAATAAGAAAACTGGCTGAACGCTCAGCGTCGATGATGATTCGGCAGCAGCAGCAGCGGCAGTTTGCATTATGTAGTCTTTTAATTTTTGATTCTGTCCAACTTTTTCTCTTGTTGTTTTTTTTTTTTTGCGATTTTTACTTGGCTGCCTTTTTTGCAAATATGTAGCCGCGTCAGTTATGAACGATTTTCATAATTCACCATTTCATGCTGCAATATTGTGCCAGATGCTGCTGCAGCCATTTACTTTGTGCCGATATGAATAGTTACTTGCGTACACTTACTTCCATCTTGTTCAAATGCCAGCCGGCTAGCTGCCTTTCTGGCTGCCTTGCTGGTTGACTACCCAACTGCCGTATATTTGGCTTCTGCGTCTGTGACATGGCCGTGGCTGTAGAAACTCATAGCTGCGCGGTTGTGCTAACGCCCATTTGATCACCGACGATCGGAAAGATCATACAGCTTATATTGGAGGTTGTGGTTGTGATTCCCATGGAAGCCACTGGCCAGCTCAAAGGTTCTGCATGTAATTAAGGTAACATGTTGTACCAGCGCGAAGAAGAAGAATTGGCATTAGCTGCTGAAAAATTTCTGCTCTTCAACTAAACTCTGGGTGGATGCCATAAATGCAAAATTCGTTCTAATTCATTTACTTGCACTTAATTTCACTGCTCTGTTAAAGTGCGCTATGCTGAGGGGGTTGGTCTGCTCATAATTAGTTTTTGAAATAAATCTTACAAAATTAAGATGAAACTGTGATTACAATTTACTAATCATCAAATGACCGCCGACATGCAAATCCTCAACGCGCAAGAGAAAGTGTGCGTGGAAGTCAAGAAGGCACAAAAAATGTGCACACTACGCTCCGCAGGTAGAAATCCGTAAACCAGCTGAGCGCATAAGAACTTAGGCGCCGATAGACACTGGTAGTCTGTGAAATCCGTTAGTTTTGGCAGTTAAATGGCAATCAGTGCTGCAGTTGCTCCTAATCAATAAATTACTATTCGCATGGGGGTTTCTTTCCAACGAATATGACAGGTAAAAACACTCCTAAGAACAATACATGCCTATGCGCATTTTTAGCTACGAGGGTGTGTCAAAAAGTACCTGGAAATGGTAACAATACGCTAGAACCTTTATAAAGAATATACTCGGACTGGTGCCCAAAAAAAAAAACACTTCCTTGTTGACTCTCAAAAATAAGATAACTGAAAACTTTAAGCTATCAGACGAAAGTACCCAAATTCTGGTTGAGAGTTTCAATCATGAAATTTTGAATAACGAGCAGATTTTCATTCATCATTCAATTAGTTTTCAATAAATACTGATTGTTAAATAAAAAAAGCACAGATAATAGTTAGAAATTAACAGAACTATAAAAAATTCCACTAACCATCGAGCCAAGTGTCTTATATTTTCCTTCTGTAAACAGATAAAAAAAAACAGTAGTCTCTTTTGTCATCAATTGCCTAGTGGACCCAATATCTTTGATCGCTCTTAAAGGACAATAAAAAAGTATTGATTGTGATTTTATATCCAAAATTTAAACTATGTATAATTAAAAAATTTGCTGATATATGACACCACACTCCTCGCTTGGGCTAAGGGGTTCCAGAAAACGTCTTTTCACGAATTTCATCCTTTTTATCATTAAAAAAAGCTATTACTAATTCCATTTTTTGTTATGAAAGATGGGCGTTAAAATATGACGGCCGCATATATTTTTCGTTGTTTTTTATTTATATCCAATGCTGTTACAACTACAAGAAAAATCAAAAACGTACGGTTTAAGAAAATAATACACAGTCAGTAGACTGAGCACCATACAAGGAGCATCATGTTAGGGGTTAACTGATACCCTAAAATTCTACCCCACAGAAGTACTGAATGTCGTTCTCAATATGATTATCATTGATCTAAATACAAATACCTAAAGGAAGTCGCTATGCACTCAGCTACTATGTACAAGTTTACTAGCCTGAATTTGTGGAGAAAGGAGTGGAGAAGAGGCCAATTCGCCAATAAGCCATTTGTATCTATGTATGTACACTGACGAAGTTTATTCGGTCTACCTGCAGAATCTACATTGCAGTGCTCAGTTAGTAAGATTTCTGAAGGAAATATGAACTTCGTTTTTTATTAAGATGTTTGCAAAAAGTTTCTGGGCAATGAAGACGTCGCTGGACTGCAAGTTTTGGAAAACCGTCAGCCCATTCGTTGCCATCAAGCTTTTTATGCCACTGTGGCAATGTCACACAACTAATCACAAATCCATCTTTTTTGTGATTCCGAATAAGCCCATATGAATTTTCTAGTATTCCACATGACCTGAAGTCGTTTTTTGTGCGTCTAAGACATTTAGATCTCCTTAATTCTGACACATTTGACTATATAAGAAGACATTCTCGAAAATGGGTGCCCATTGGACAGCTTTTCTGACCCCATACATGGTTTAAATATACCTACCGAAGTACTGCTTCCCTCGGCTGTGTATCCGTTAACACAATGGTATTATCGCTTCCCAACGGTCTCTTTCAGGAATTATAAACTTGCGGGTATAATTGAAGAATCGCTTTGATATCATAATACGATTATCATTTGTCGTTACCATTCGGTTTTTGCAGCAGTTCCACTAGACCTAGAGTACATATCAAACTTATCCTACAATTAGTGGAGCGCGTTTTGATGTTGAACCTCAAATTGAGGAGTCTGTAATTTTACGCTGACTCTGAACAGCAGATAGTTTTTCTGAGAAGTTTTTTCATGACATATATAAACTGCGAGGTTTGTCAATGCCTATCACTATTAGAAACATGTTACTTGGCTGGGATTTGAGCCCCGAAACCTTCAATGCGGCGACTGCATTTCCTTATATATGAAGTTAAAAGGCAGTAATTACGAGTAGTAGAAAATTCAAAAAACTTCAATTTGTTTTAGTATCATTTTCATTTCCTTTACACTATTTCAGAAATTTTAAAAACTCCCGAAAGAATTTTTATATACACAAATGTTGCTTTTAGAACGAACCATATACATACTTCAAAAAAAAACTATGGGGACCCAAAATTTCGAGTTCCGATTAGGATTCAGCAGACCAAAAAGCTTTAATCACCGTTGAGAAACCCAGCGCGATTGTTTGAATATTCTACAGTGATATTTTCAGTGTACCGACTTCAATCAGTACAACTTTTGCTAGTAAAATCGCTCCTTAATTCAGTAAAACGCCGCACACACTTTCGCAATTTATGGATCATTTTGAATTTATGAGAAAATTTCAATGAAATTAAGTAATTTCGCTAAAATCTGTCAATAAATAGATATGAAATGCATGCTTTTTGAAATATTACAATTTCGCTTAACTGTTCCTTGATTTTTACTGCCTCTAGAAGCCTCCTTTTGTTATCGCAAATTTAAAAAAGACATTTTTTCACAATAAAATTCAAAAACATTAAAAATGTAAACAATCTCTCACTTTTTTCCTTTTATCAAAGAACTAAGCAACCCTATGGATACATAGCTGTCAAAACAAATTAGGAATGACACATGTGAACGCACTTTGCTAATGCGAAGTAATTTGAACAAAAATAAGTAATTTACGTTGTAATGTGAAGATGATTTAAACCAGCGGAGAGCGGTTTCAAGCAATAACGACGGCTGAGATTTCGGTGACAGCGCATCTTATTCGCGCAAATTAAGCTCATTTTTAGCGTTAGCGAATTCGCACGAGTTCAATGGGTTTAGTGACAGCGAAATTTAGTCGCGAGATCTAAGTGATCGTTCAATGTAGTAGAAACCAGTCGAAAACGTCTGTAAGTGAAGAAAAATTTTTAATGGAAAGTAATCACGAAATAATCTCGGAACAATTCATATATAAAAGAAAATGCGCAACACCGCCTTAAAAAAATTATCAAAAAACAACGCGAGTCTCGAACCATTTGAAACTTGCTCTTTATTATACTAAAGGATGAATGAAATAGGTTATTTTATAAATAAAAAAATATTGAACATTGAAAAACAAAGTAGTAAAATCTGGTCAAAATATCGGTCACTTATTATTTTGGTAATGAGTTTACTTACATACATAGGTAGTATATATGCAGTGAGTATTTGACAAGTTAATTTCCGAACCTACTTTGCCCCACCTGCTTCCTGCCAGTACTTCGAGATAGTACTAAGCAATTGTAAATATTCGATTTTATTGCAGACTACAACAATTTTACTCGCGCGAAAATATAAAGTTTGCTTAATTCGTGCGCGTACGAGTAAAAAGTAACGCCCCCGAACCGCTTTCACTTAGTATAGATTTTGATACGCAACATACATAAGAATGTTTTGGGTAAAATTTTCTTAAGAATTACCTTTCATAAGAAAGCTCCAGATATAATGTTAATAAATAATAAGAGGTATGCACATTTGAATAGTTAAGGGAGCATTTATTTATTACATACATACAAGACATAAGTCTTAGCTCTAGGCTTAGAGTTACCGTTATCAAACAGTGTAGAGCTTATTCGAGTTATTTTATTGTTTTTCTTTGAAAATGTACTATGATACATAAAAATAAATAAAATGATACGTTTGATAAGTTTTTGTATTTTTCGGTGTTACAATTTTCTGTAGCCTCACGGCATCACAGATCCTAGTACATTTTAAACTTATGTTTAGTTAGTGTCATAATTTAAAAACGAAATTTTATTAAATTCCATGGACAAACCCATTTGACAAATTATTCACGAAAATCCTGCTGACGCTCAAAATTTGCGATTTTAAATGGCAACGATGTAGTACTGTTTTAATTTTCGGCAACTTAAAGACTTAGTGATCCACCCTCGTTTCTTGTTTCTTTACCTATTCGAAGTTACATACTCGTTCTGCTTAGCTCTACACAGTACGCCAATCACCTCGCACGCCGCTCGACAAAAAGTATTTGCTTTTGGCCCTAGATAGTACATACTTGGCTAATGCGACGGTTATTGTTATGGTTTTTTTTTTTGTTGCCATATATTTTCTGCACTGCACTTACCTGCTGCTAAGGTGACAATTAAAAATGCCAAACCTTTTAATTCTTTTCATTTGTTTCTACTCAGTACCTTCTCACCTGTTTTATTGTACGCAGATTCATATCTAGGTATTTGTATTATTAACTGTGACTTTAAATTTATTTCTGCTTTATCAGCCAAGGAACCCCATTGTTAGGAAAAAGCCGTTACCGTTACGGTTGCGCTCTACTATATCTGAACAATCAGCAATAAAATGAATGCAATTACAATATGAGTCTGAATATTATTATTACAAATTCACTAGCATCGTTACATACAAATTTGAGATAGAATCATGCCTAGAAATTTGGTATGAAACGATTGTAACAATTTTGTGTAATGCTGGTAGTTACCGGCGATTTCAAGCATCAATTTATAGGGGCTGAATGAATTAGCCGTTATTATTTATTTACCCATTGAATTATACATACATATATTGGCATTGAAAATAAAGTCCCAGTTAGCCGGTATTATATTTAATTCACACAAATGATCTGCCCACAAACTTAAATTTAGTTACATAAACTTTTGCGGATGAAACAGCTACACTTACTGTGCACTCGAACCCAATCATAGCCGCTAACAGATTACAACAACAATTAAAAGTAGTAGAAGAATGGCGGCCGCCGTAGCCGAATGTGTAGGTGGGTCGCGGGTTCAAATCCAGGCCGGCGCAACTAACATCAAAAATTATTAGAAAAGTTTTTTCTAATAGCGGTCGCCCTTCGGTAGGCAATGGCAAACATGCAAGTGGATTTCCGCCATGAAAAAACTTGTCACAAAAAAAATATTTGTCACAAATTGTAGGAGAAGTTCGGCCAAAATCGCTTAAGTGGTTATAGTGCCAATTAAATGAAAAAATAGAAGAATAATGGAGACATTTGGAGAATTAAAGTCAATGAGTATAAGAGTAGGTAGTACACTAAAAAAAGACACTTGTCTTCCGGTGTAAATCAACGAAATAATTATTGCGCAGAAAGATTTCGTTACTTACCTGAGATAAAAAACTCACCTCACGAAATTAAAAATCGCAAAATTTGCATTGGATTATTGACTCTAAATCGAAAATTAAGCTTAGAAAATAAACTTTTTAAAATGGTAATACCATCTTAGACATATGGGATTCAACTTTGGGGTTCAACGTCTAAATCTAACTTAGATGGAATTCAAAGATTACAGTCTAAAAGCTTGAGGGCAATATGCGTAGCCCTCTGGTATGTGAAAAACTTCAAAATTCACTGCGACCTTATGATTAAACAGATAAGGACAATATGGAGAGAATTACTCATTATGCAATTAAACCATCCGCATCCGCTTGCTAAAAATTTATTGAACAGAACTACCCTAGGCGGTTAAAGAGAAACGACATAGGATTAAATTGTGATTAAAGGCTTCATCCTATGTTATATGGAAGTTATCTTTTCGATATTTTGTAGCATATATGTATATGCATTTCATGCTAATAACTTTCAAGATATTGACTGAAATGGATCGAAATCTCAGACGTTTCGACCACTTCCTTCCGCTGAACGTCACCAAACAAACGACAAATAGAAAAGTTCGAGGTTACTTTTCTAACAAGCTGCGGCCTTTCCACCCTACGCCAGGAAATGGATACGAACCTCGGACATTTCGACCATTCCGTCAACCAAATGCCACAGAGCAAACTCAATCATGTGCAGGACAAATTTAAGAGTTCGACCACTCCTCCAACAGGGAGCGCCTCGAAAACTCATACCTTCCGATCACCAAAAAACGCGGCTTGGAAACTAGGCCTTTACAACTGGTTAGACAGTGGGGTTTAGAAGCGCATCACTCTAACATCATGCGCAACCGAACACAACAATGGCCGAGCGGTCGACAGCACACATATCCAGTCTAAATATTATGTATTAAACCTATTTTATTTTTAATACTGTAAGATTCAATATAAACAGTTTGTAATATTCTGCAATGTATTGTAAATATAATAATTTCCTAAGCCATAAGTATGCAGCAAATAAATAAAAAACAAATTACATATTTGGATTTCATGCTAATATCCTTCATTGACTATAAATTATACTATAGCATTCATTCGCCCTCATGATATCCTCATAAATAAACTCACTACTAAATAATGTACATTTTTAAATTTAATACGCTCACTTTGCTATTTAATACAATAGCAGCAAAAAGCTTATATGTATATATTTTAGCTTTAAAAATTTAAAAATTATTGTTAAGTTCTCATGAGAAAGATACAATAAATAAAGTTAGCCTTAACTAAATAACAAAATTATTTAAGTTCTTATTAAACAGAGGCAACACAGCTCAAACATTTATATGTATCAAATTATTTCTAAACACTTGTCATTCGATTAGTCCTAAATTTATCAGACACAAATTTATGGTTCATAAGTGCATAGATTTTTAATATTATTTTTATAGATGGCAACTCTATTCAAAATATGTCTCAATAAAAGCATATACTGAAACTGGTAATTTTTTATCAATACTATTTTTATACTTTATATAATTTAAATAGATAAAATTTAATATTACGAGTATCAAAACGCATGCAACAAATAAAAAGGTGATGTGCTGGTGCCAACGACGAGGGGAATAAAGTTATTGATGACTGAACCGAGTCTGGGGGGTACCAAGTCTAGTTTTTCCAAATAGCTAAATTATCTGTGTGCTATAATTGATAAAACACTCACCTGAAATACAAACTTGGATGACGCCATTACCAAAGTGGCGAGAGGTGGGTTAACCTCCATTTCGTATTTGAATAGAGAGAGGTCTCTTTATTGGCATCTTGAGTGTTATAAGTATTTCTAACTAGAAGGAATTCGCAGATGGAACGTTAATAGAATTTCGTGATGCAATAAATCCAAAGCACAAGACGTCAGAGAACTTTGAAGTGGCAATTGCGATCGATCAAAACTTGAAAATGGTAGAACTTGAGTAGGTATAGTTTTGCTGAATTAAAAAAAAAACAATACCAATGGCATGCAAAGGAGAACAGAGTGTATTTTAGAAGATATATAACTTCGAAGTTCATCTGCATTATGTAGCAGCTGGATTAAAATTTCTTTAGTTTCTTATTGTTAACTTAATAATTGGCATAATTTCTAATTTTGAAAAAAACAAATTTGACGACGACACTCTATGGCATCCTTTTTTGACAGAAAATCATGTCAAATAACCATTGTGCTTCGGCAGTAACAATTGATTTTAAAACTTCTTTCTGTCGTCCTTCATAGAGAGATAAAATCTAAATATAGCTCCTCACTCGTACTTGTTTTGAATGAAGTTTTGCTACCCACCTTGCACTGACCTAATTCATATCCAAATACTCATGTAAAGTTCTAAGGGCCCGGATACACCATCATAATTTATGGCTAATTCTTAATTTATGAGCAAATTACGATGAAACTAAGTAATTTCGCCTTGTAAAATTGGTCAATAAATTAAGATGAAATCAGATATTTTATCATAAGTCAACAACCAATTAACGAATAAATCAATAGCGGCGATAATAATCGATAATTGTGTTCTCCCATTATCAAACTCTACGATGCGTTTTCAAATATTACAATTTCGCAAATTAAATTTAAAAAAATACTATTACAATAAACTTTAAATATGTATATTAAAAATGTACACAATCTCTCACATTTATTTCCTTTCATTAAAGAACTAAGCAGCCCCGTGGCTACAGAGCTGAGAAGATAAAATAGGAATGGCAAGTGTGCACGCACTTGGGTTATGCGAAGTAATTTGAAGGAAAATAAGTAATTTACGTTGCAGTGTGTATTTTCTTTAAAAGTTCAGTCAAAACGGCTAATTCTTTGTTTTTAGCCGTCTGTCTTTCAGTCCTGTTTCCTAAACTAATTTGATGTTTTCATGCACCCGGGGTGATCGTCGGTTCATCATCAAATCTTCCCAAACGAAATTGTTTCGTCTATGCGCTCTCAGTTGAATACAAAGGGAGAGAATGCCCATATGCAGCATTTAAACTTTGTTTGATTTCCGTCTGTGTCTTCTACTCTTTTATTGAAAATTAAATGCGAGTACAGTTCGATGCTCGATAACATGCATTTCGAATTTTTAATCTGAATTTGCTATTTTAATAAAATTTGATAATTTAATATTTTTTGCTGCAGGCAGATACCAAAAAGCCCAATACTTTAAAGAATTTAAGTTTTGATTTTATGCCACTATTCCATAACCAGTCTCTCTAGTCACTAATAAGCAGTTTACATGGTAAAAACCAATTTTTAGACTAGTTGGTATCCACTAACTTTCGCATGTCTCTAGTCTCAAAAAGTAAAGCACTAATTTGTCAACTGGACCTGAGCAGTTCACAGAAAGAAAAATATCGATATGTAGAAAGACATATGTAAGTAATATTTATATTTTATTTTGCAAAATAAAAACGCTTTTAGTATGTAATCGAATTAATGCATATTCGTTGCGTTCTTTTATCATCTCACACTGGAAAATGTCATCAGCTGACCGCCTCTGTGTGTTTTCACCACAAAATTTTTAGTGCAGTTTTTGTGATTTTCTCTTACTTAATACCCAAATCGTAGCAGGTTAAAAAATGAGTTATTAATTTAGTAACTTAAGGGGAGACTGAAGGATTGAATATCGGCATTAGAGGCATACATATAATCTCCTCAGGGAAAATAACCATATCACAAAATAAATGAGTCAAAACAAAGAACGCATTTTACAAAGAAGTTGCATCACTCCCACCGTTCCTCTAACAGAAAGTGTCGTCCGATTTCACCATATCAGAACCAATATGACTTTTGCTGTTTGATATTAGAATCTGATTAGATTCAATTGGTTTCTAGTGTGGTGAAATCAGACGAGAGTTATTGCGACAGGAAACGAAACGCCACGCAACTTCTTTGTAGTCAAAAGCAGAACAAATTCTGCACGCAACGAAACAAATCAATTACACAAAGAATGCTAGATTAGTGTAGCCAAAAAATGCATGGAGTGGAAAAATAAAGTTGGAATTTTAATGCCCCCTTTTATACCCCCTAGGATTGTTATATATTGAAAAAAACCCCTGTTTTTTACCCCACAAATATTTAGAGGTCGTTCAAAGTTCCACATGTATATTATAAAAGAAGGAACAATTTTTCTTAAAGAGGTTACAGAATCTTTGAGCATCAATATTGCAATCGGCAAACTTTCTCTTAAAAAAATAATACCTACATACATGTTTGTTTCTTTATAAATTTTTCAATAACAAAAAATGCAAAAATTGGGCCATAAAAAAAGTTAATATTAAAAATTGGTTAAGTAAGCCAATAAGAATTATCCGGGTTTAAAGTTTGCCGATTAAAAAATACTGTTTTTTTATAATTTAAAATCCGCTTTGATCGGATCTGCTTTTCGGTTTCAGAACAGACCTGTTAAATTTCAAGTACAATTAGTACTCAATACAAATACTTATTAAAGTACTTATAATGAATACGTAATTGTTTTCTAGGTGAATTGAAATTAGGACTCGAGTACAAGTACTTGTAATTGGAAAATATTTGGGAATACCATCAAGTACTTCAAAGTACTCGAAAGTACTCGAAAATACTCGCTAAAAGAATTGCAATCCTTTTCCAAGTACTTCAAAGTAATTGAAAGTAATTGAAAGTGCTTGAAGAAGGATTGCAATTCTTTTAGCGAGTATTTTCGAGTACTTTCGAGTACTTTCAGTACTTGATCGTATTTCCAAATATTTTCCAATTACAAGTACTTGTACTCGAGTAGTAATTGATACAAATGTAATGTACTTGAAAAGTATTGAAAGGGAAGCCAAATTCCTTAAATTGCTACTTAGTACGAGTAGTACTCATGACTTAACAGGTATGTTTCAGAAGAAATCAAGGTTATTTTTTCGATATATAACAATCGTTGGCATTAAAATTCTGGCGTAACATATCCCTCCTATCTTTTCTGAACCACCCTAATGTGCATATGAATGTAAAAAGAAACAGCTGTGAATATTTCGATGCGGTATATGTACTACAAGATTTCGTAGTCACAAAGTTTGAAGATAGCTGAAAATTAGTTTTTATTGTTATTACTGAATTTCAAATTTTTGGCATTTCATGATTTTAGGATAGTACAACAATTTGCGGCGTCGCATTCCTCATATTTAGCGCTGGTGCGTAAAGGACTGCAGTTTATGAGCTATAGTTCGTACCATATCTATACCACAGCGTATTTTTTTTTTTTTTTACAAATTTCGACCCTTTAACTACTAATTATTGTAACAATTACGTTTGAAAACTTTGTTCAAATTTTAATAAAATTCAACAAATTTTCATCAAAATCTCATACCATTCACTCAGAATTTCTACAAAAATTGTGGTGTTGTAGTTTTATGCAATGAATATATTTTAGTATGACAGAGCGCAAGTTTAAAGGTGTTAAAAGTTTGGGAACTTTATTGTCGCACTCTAAAATCCCTTCAAGGTCCACGAACATGACATTTCTTGCATTACCAAATTTACCTTTCCCAACAGCAGCCAGCAATGCCTCATATGAGATTGCTACGCGCACTGAACTTTTAGAACAAAAATAACACAGACCAATTCCCATTTCTTTCATTTGTACTCTTTATTCCCCCATTTTCCGTTTTCCGTTTTCCATTTCCCATTCACCATACCACACATTTCTTCAAAGGATTCATATCCGACCCCAATTTACATTTGTATACCTCACTAAATTCCGGCATATTTTGCAGAGTGCCAGTCACCCGAAACTCTTCGTAGGCATGAACATCGGTTCGCATGCGTCGCAGCTTGGTCGCGTCATCTTTTCCAGTGCACCATGTTTGCGCAAACTTCAGAAAGAACAATTGTTTGTTGGTAAAATCCAGTCCGGGTATTGGCTTTTTATGTCCATCCAGTTTGCCATAGCTATTAAGGTAGGCTTGATACGAGATGCGTGTGCCCACATTGTCGGCAATATTGTCACCGGAAGTGAGCGTGCCATTTGTGAGTACACCATGGTATATGAATTTGTTGTACTGTGACTCTAAACAGCGATAGCGTTCCTTGAAGTTACGTAAAGATGCCTCCGTCCACCAATTTTGCTTCTTGCCATCGTAGTTAAATTGATAGCAATAGGAATCGAAACCATGTGCCATCTCATGACTAATAATGTTGCCAATGCCGCTGAACTTAATTGAAGCCGGGTACTTGAAGTGATAGAAAGGCGTCTGGGATATGCCAATGCCAATGAAGACCAAATTGAGAAAATCCGCATAGTAGGCATTCACATCGCGCGTTGACATTAGTGGCGGTATTATCGCCTTATTCACCGAACGTTTGCGCACTCTGGCGCGATTCTGCTCAACTATTTGTATATTTTTATACCAATTATCGCCAATTTCCACATCCTCGTAAACTTGATTGATGACATTGCGATGGCGCATTTCGTCAGTGTAGCCAACTGTAAAATCCATAGCCCGTAGTTTAGTTTTCGCATTCGAACGCGTCTCATCGTCTAGCCAAGTATATTTGCCCAACAAATCGTAGAAGGTCTCCTTGATGTGTTTCGCCAGCCCCAGAATATCTGCACGTCGATCCGCATCGTACACATTATCTATGAACCAAGGGAGCAGCGCATAATTAAAGTACTGCTCGGTGTGCTCGCGGCAACGGCTCTCCAATAGTCCATCTCTGGTTTCGAGTTTCCATATGTAGTAGAATTTCATTAATGTACGCCACTTCAAGTAGGTTCGCAATGTCTCCAAATCGGTTTTTTGCAACAAATTCACAAGTGGGTCCACACGCGCAACATTGTTTTGTATTATCCAGTCATTCTTCGCGCTACCATTGAATGCGACTTCGAAGTAGCGTGTCCAGTTCAAAGCGTCGTCCTTATGCTGCAGCTTAAACTCGCCCAATGTAAGCTCTTCGGTTTCGTTACGCCTATTCGAATGCATGGTGAGATTCGCCTCGAACTCAACAACGCGTTCAAATTCATCCGTAAATTGCTTTAGCTCTTCCTCGCTCTCAATTTTAAAATCTCTTGTAAGATTTTTTATATCCACAGCATCTGCATTGCCCAAAACTTTGCCGGATGTGCTCAGCAGCACAGCAAACTTGCGACTTTCCGTGTCGTAGTGTATTTTCAATGGCAGCAGCGGATACATGCCATAGTGGGATAAGAAGTTTATGTTGATCCAATCAAATGTTTCATTCGCTTTCTGCTGCTCAGCCAAGTTCAATGTGAACTCCTCCAACTTCATTAGCAGCCGATAACCAACAGACATGTCCTGGCTCATCCGCATACAAGATGCGAAAAATGACTTCGCCTTCGCGTCCGCATCACCCAACTTCAGTTCTTTCTCGGTTGCATTTTTCAAATACTTGATTAGCAAATCGTTAATCGATAACTGTATGGCATTCAAAAATGTGCTATTTCTCGAATGCGCTGGTACCAAGTCGGCTTGCTTCCAATTACCGCAAGCATACTCGTAAAAATCCTCACAGGGATCGACGCTCTGATTCATGCTGGCCAAAGTGAGACGTCCCAGCTCTTCCAAAACTTCGTACTCATCCAATTGTGTGGGTAATTGGTAGAGCACGCTGGCCGTGCCATTCAGTTGCGTTCGACCTTGGCCGTCGCCGGTGGGTATGCTCATCGCTTGGGCTACACGCACCGACCATGGCCAGTCAATGACGCTTAGCATAGCTATCAGCGCGACTAATAGACCATAACTTGTTGATGACATTTTTTACACTCGATAAAAATTTGAATATTTTTTGCTGATTTCGCTTAGCTTAATGTTCTGTGCGAATTCACGAAGCGCTCTAACGCAACACTGACGATTCTGCACACGACGGGCGCTTAAATAGTTCTGAGCCCAGCACCAACCCAGCTAGTGTTTTTGATTTATTTGAATTTTTTTTTTTAATTCTCCCAAATGATGCTCGCTGCTATGTAGCTGCCCTAAATTCGAATTAGGAATAGAATTTATGAAAGTAAGCGCGCAATCGTACAAATATTCGTACACACATACACACATGCATACATCGTATAAACAGTTAAACAATTCTACCTGTTAACATAATTTCAAATGGAAAATTTAATTCGTCGGCTATGTCTAAGATCATAAGCAAAGCTTGCAATTAAATTTATAATGCCCCAGCGCTCACCACAAAAAGCTCATTATGGCCTATTTTTTCAAAAACACTTACATCTCATATGTACTATGGCAGATGCTTCGTGAACATTTGTGGTGAGCTAGAAAAAATTCTGATTGTTGCTTGTCAAATTCGGAGTCATCGGCAAAACAACTCAGATTCATGGCAAGTTTTGTTCTTACCAATTAAGATTTTTTTATGGTATTTGGCATCATCAGGAATACAGCAAAAAAGATGTACACAAATTTGATTACAAGTTGCTTCGACTTTATTTGTGTTACTTTCTCTTTAACAACTGAGTTATTACTTCTATACTCCTTGCCATTAAATACTACATTGTTTATAGTTTTCGTTATAAAATTAAAGCAATGATTTGTAAACAAAGCAAAATTTATAATCAACAGCTAAAATCGGAGACGCAGAATAAAAATTATTTGATGGATGAGTTTTAAAAAAGTCATTCAAATTTTCGTATGAATTATAAAAGTCTTTGTATAATTACACTGTGCGACAGCAATTTTGCAACAGAGTAACCATGGTATTTTTCTTACAGATCATTTTTGCTGAACAGTTCTGCAGTTCAGCACGTCTGTTTGTTTTTATTTACGCTAAAATATATATTATACTTATTATTAGCGACGCTACTTTTTGAGGATATTCGACTTAAATTATGAAAAAAAATGGTGGAAGGAAAGTTAATAACGGGTTAAAGAGTAAATATGAAATGTTTAGATTTTTATAAGGAACAACATTTCTTTAGGCATCAAAGCTCTGACTGTTCTAATTTTTGTAATTGTGTTACAAAGAGCTCCTTAACCTTTAAGATAACTATTACTTTGAGACTTATATTAAACAACTTCCATGGTACATTAGTAAAATAAAATCACTTAAATATAAGGCAATAAATTCTATAAGAAATTTAAAAATACCCAAAATCAATGCTATTTTTCGAAGCTTCAATATTAATAACAATAAAAAAAAACTATATATTTAGAGTTGAAGCGAAAATTTGCCTAGATGATGATTTTTGTAAGCACGCCTAGTGAAGTACATACATAGCTAATTAGTTTACTAAATTTTTGAAATTTAATTTTGTTCTAAATGATGTTTCTCATGATAATTCAGCTAATTTTGATTCATTTATCATCTAGGAACTTTGGTAACTAGAGTCCCCCTTCGGATGATATCTCTTGGGAAATTTTAAGTCTAAAGGCATCAAGTCAAACTGATATTGATGGCTTTTCGGCAGTTCTTTTTAAAACTGCCCAGCAATTATTATAGCTCTAAAACTGATTTTTAATAAAACGTTATGTAAAAGCACTCGAAAAACCCAAACTTGTTCCATTATTTCTAGATTTTGAGATACAAGATATTAAATTTTTTTGTGTAGGTTTGCCCTAACATTGGTCCGACAATGTTAAACGAATCGCAATTCTAAAATTAAGCTATGCAAATTTCGATGTCCAAAACATTGGCTTTCGTATAGATTTTCTAACTGTTAGAGTCAGTTTTATGCCAGGAAATGGCTAAATAAATCTGGGAAATTTCATATTTTTTCAAGATATATTTCATTATAACTTCCACCAACACCAATTACGCAAGTTCATGCTAAATTCAGATCAGTTTTTAGATTTGCGTTTCGTAAATAAGTGTTGGAAAACATTGAGAAACCCCCAACGTATATTGGGACAAACTTATGAAAAAACTTCAGCACCCTGTATTTCAAATGATGGAAAAATTTGTGTGCCATTTTCAGAATCAGAGGACCCCTAATCAATTCTGTAGTTTTTTGGCAATAACTGCAAGGGGTTCGAGGACTTTTGCCTGAATCTAGAAAAAGCTTCTTTGGAAAACTAAATGAAACACATTTTAATGTTCAGCAACCTAACATAAATCGAAAAAAACTCTTTTTAATGAAGTACTTTTTTCGTGAAAACTAGTGTAATATAAGAATGTTGATAATTTGTGCCTTTAGTTTTCGTTTTTATAGTCATCTAACGAACTCAGAGATAGTTCAAAAGAGATAATACTGATTTCCGATGCAGCCCAATATAATGAGTATTTTGACTTCTTTTAATATGACGATGTCCTACGAAGTGGCAAGTGTCCTGCCATGTATTTATAACGGTTAGTTTCAACAGGTGGTTTCAATTTGATCAATTTCATGACAATTAATCAGGAGGCAGTATCGAAGGGCAGATTATATTTAAGTT
Organism: Anomoia purmunda; assembly: GCA_951828415.1. Taxonomy (NCBI): domain Eukaryota; kingdom Metazoa; phylum Arthropoda; class Insecta; order Diptera; family Tephritidae; genus Anomoia; species Anomoia purmunda. The sequence continues at coordinate 86,022,642 of OX639994.1, forward strand.
ATGGTTTTTATTCTTACAATTAATGTACAATCCAATGCTCCTACTTTTTAATAAATATGCCAAGATTATAAAACAATGGACATATTTGAAAATAGAGTGTTGAACAAACGACTATTTAGATATGTCAGAAAACGTAGCTAACTCACTAGACTACTTTTTTTTTGTACAAGAAGCGAGATTTTGTGACTTTCCCCCCAATTTTCAGAGCCACAAACCAGCCATCAGCGCATTGAACACGAAATGAAAACTGATATTTCATTTTATATCCCTCTTGTACTAGTTCACAGATAGTCACGAAGTGTTTAGTTTGATGTTAGTCACTTCAGAGGCCATTCCAATTTGTTTATTGTGTGGTATTTATAATGCGCATATTAATTGACTATACATGTATTTGCTAAAGTGTTTATCGTTAATATTAATTGCCGGACTTATCTGAAAGCAATTACCAAAAATTGTTTAGAAATTAATAATAAAAAATTGTCCGTTTTTAGCTGAAGTTCTGAATAGAAGCTGAAGCGCAATAAAACATTTAGGCTCACAATTTGTTTTACCTTATTTCTCTGCCTAAATCGTGAAATCTCACAAGCAACTTTGAATAAAGGGTGGTTAAATTTTAAGGGCCGATGTTGATTTTGAATAAAACACAATTATTATTTTTGAAATTATTGTAATTTCTTTTTATTATGATAATATGGTGTGGTTCAATTATGTATGGAACAAAATATCGGCCAAATGTCCTCCGCGACCTCGGCGGCACACCTCCATCCGATGGTCCAAATTTTCGATGACGCTGAGGCATAATTGAGGTTATATTCCGTTAATGTGCCGAATTATCTCATCCTTTAGCTCTTGAATTGTTGCTGGCTTATCGACGTACACCCTTTCTTTCAAATAACCCCAAAGAAAGTAGTCCAACGGTGTCAAATCACATGAACTTGGTGTCCAATTGACATCGCCACCACGTGAGATAACACGGCCATTGAATTTGTCGCGCAAAAGAGCCATTGTTTCGTTGGCTGTGTGGCAAGTGGCACCATCCTGTTGGAACCACATATCGTCCACATCCATATGTTCCAATTCGGGTCATAAAAAGTTCGTTATCATCTCACGATAGCGAACACCATTCACAGTAACTGCCTGACCGGCCCCATTTTGGAAAAAATACGGCCCGATGATGCCGCCAGCCCCTAAACCGCACCAAACAGTCACTCTTTGTCGGTGCATTGGTTTTTCGACAATCACTCTTGGATTATCATTCGCCCAAATGCGGCAACTCTGCTTATTGACGAATCCACTGAGGTGAATATGTGCCTCATCACTGAAGATGATTTTATTCGAAAAGTGCACGATATGCATTTCGATTTGAACGCCCATTTTCATAATAAGCCTGAATAACTTTAACACGTTGCTCGATTGTGTATCTTTCCATGTTCAAATTGAGTTAGTCTGAAATTGAGAAATGTCAAATGAAATGCAGAAAAAAACTTGACGTTTAGGTGTGGTTCACATTCAACATCAGCCCTTAAAATTTAACCACCCTTTACAACTTTTTAACAGATCTTCTTTATTTCAAGTACTTATGTAAGTATGTACATACAAAAATATTCAATCGGTTTGTCAATAATATGTTATGTAATATTTGCAGCCAATACGGTGGGCGTTTCGCCCTTTAGGAAACGTGTAGTATTTAAGCATAGTTCTTGTATTGTTGATGTTTTCTATCTTACAAAGCTTTCGATGAAATAAATGTGGAACCCCTCCGATAAGGAATGTTTTACACTTTAGTTCAAATTGCCTTGTGTGTTCTCTTAAATAATTCACTCAAAGTGTCAAAATGTGAAAAAAAAAATTTTCTCTCTCTTGTACAATAAGCATCTCGATATAAAACTCTAGAACTGGTCAAGGAACTTCCGCATCGATATAACTGTACTTTACTTCTTTTTTTTTTATTGAACAAAACGCTCTGCATCGAGATGGGATTAAATTTTATACAAATCAGAGAAGACACCGGTGGAAATCAATTCTCAATCTTCCTCTTCGTATTCTACCGAAAGAGATTGACCGAAACACTTCCGTTTTGAAAAAAACGAGAAGGTGTGGAGTGCTGTACTCGATTTCCATCTCTTTAAGAAGCCCGACGGAGAGATGTTTTGAAAATGATCTCAGAAAAAGATTATGTGCACAATTTGTTGGGATTCCGAAAAAAATTTACTTATGGATTTTTTAAGATCTCAACACAACAGTATCGATTACCAAATATGCTTCACTGTTACATCAATTGAGAGATCTTTTTTACAGGAACACGTCTAGTAGTATTTTTGCACAAGTTAGGGTCTCCCTATAAGCTGCGGCCAAAAATAGCAAACACATATTTTCTATAACCCTCAACAAATAAAATTGTGATTGAAAAATGTTAGAAGCTAGGATTTTGTTGTAGATCGAAAATTATATTTATAAAAAGTTAATTATAAAATTAATAAGAATTAAATTAAGTGTGGAAAGATGTTAGTTAGTCCCAGTCGTAGAGTTATGATACGGGGAATGTGTATATGCAATTTGTGTAGGAAGTAAAAGTAATTAAAATTATCTTCATATTTTTCTTAGGACCCATATTTAATTTCCTATTGGGGTGCTGATGGTCAAGCAGATGGGCGATAAATGAGTGTGTAATTTAATATGTGGTATTTTATTGTTACATTTTTGTTTATTTTGATTTTTGATGTGATTGAGAATTGCAGACCCGCTGATGAAGGCGTGAAAGACGCCAGAACGCGTAGGAGAATAAAAGAATCTTTGTGTTTGCTTTTAAACTAGCACCGAAAGAAATGCTCCTAAAGCATCCCAATTAAATTTATCATTTAAAAAATTAAAACGTGAATAGTTTTTAACGCTTATTAAAAAGTATTGCAAAATATATTTACACATTTATTACACATTTATTACTGGTACAACTTATTTTCATTTTCCGTTTTTGATGAGAATCATTTTTTGAAATCCCCTTTGATACTGTTTTTAAGTTTTCGAGCTTAAGGCCGTGTTGAATAGAACTTTTTCTTTTTTTTAAATTATTTTATTCGTCTATATTTCGATCTTAGTTTCAGGCCATCTTCAGGAACTCTTGACTGCACCTCCTGGTCGACCAGTTTTTTTACTCAATCCAAAAAATGCTTTTGCAAAAGCACAGTTAATTCTACAACAAAAGCATTGTGCAAAGTTAAAAAAGATTAAAAAACACACATACAGTGACTCACAGTTAAATTGGAACAGTATTTTTTTCAAAATTTTCAATAGTTTTTATGTTTAATTTTTTTCCTTAATTTTTTATATGAACATAACAGCAATAAAAATCGAAAATACAATATTTTTTAATTTTTATCAAAAATTTAACCAAGAAAATGTGCATGTCAACAGCACAAATTTTCAAATTTTTAAGATCTGGGATCATGCACTTTATTAAAACATAAGAATTAACTTAAGCTTTAAATTACAAAAAAAATTGTTTTTTTCAGTTTATGATATTGAATGTTCTATATTTTTATTTAAAAAAAAATTTTTTTTTAATGGGCATGGAAAATGTTACCAATTTCGTAAAAATAGTAATACTGGATAATTTTCACTGCGAGGCACTGTATTTAATTTTTGTTTTGATTTTTACATTCAGATTTTTATGCGCTAAATACGAGTAAAGTTTGGTTCACCTAATGCGGCCCAATGTATAGAATCTAAGCACACAAATTTACAAATGGTAAACTAATGTTTTCCTGGTATAAGAATAAATTTATAAACAAATATGTAAATATGTATGATTTGTACAAACTTGATTGATGTCACTCAAGTAATAAATATAAAAGTTGAAAAAGTTACTACAGTGCTTTATGTATGTACATGTGTGCATTAGGTGTGTCCAAATCGATGCAGGAAAATTAACAATTGTTTAAATTCTCAATTCACGAGCATTTTTTTGTATTTTGCATTTCCAAAAAGAGTACAGCTCCATTTAAACCCAACCAATTGAGCTCAAATTTTATATACAATGGAAAAAATGCCCTTTCAAATTTTCCCATTTTAGCTCAACAGCTTCGAAACTAATTTTGCGAGTTTTGTTTTTGTTTTGTTGTTACACAAAATTTCAAAATGGCGCCTTTAGAGTCATACTCCGAAGACGGACTTAAAGCGCTCTGCGGCACGCAGCATAACTAAGCCTATAAAATCGAGAATGATAGATTTGCGCTTTCCCGCGGCGAAGTGACAGATCTCGTCTTTAGTAAACAAGAAGACGGGAGAGAGATAATTGAATAATTTTCAATATGTAATGTCTTAATTGTTCTAAAGTGTCAACGCGGCAGAGCCAAAGTAGCGGTACCTCTGAAGGCGTTACCTTCTGCATTTAGTACACCTGCTATAAAAAGTCATTTTTCTTAATCTACCGTGCTATAAAAAGTCATTTTTCTTAATCTACATGGGCATAACTAGTACAACATGTATGGAGTTTTAGAAATACTAATTGTTGTTCAATAGGCACACATGTGAAAGAATTCCTTCAGTATATCGACGAAAATAGCGAAAGTTTTTGGTTAATAAATTTGTGGAAAATTCTGTTTGCAAAGTGGTGTATTGAAGGTTTGATAAAAAATTCAATATTGTCGGGCGTTATGCTGCGTGTTCTTTCGAGGAAAACACATTTAAAATTTAGGGCATTGAAGTCTTTGGAAGTAATCTAGTGATATATTTGACGTTTGAAGTAAGAAGCCACTAAAGCGAGGAATCTATAAGATGCTGTTAACAATGTTGTTGTTGCAAAAGTCGCTGTTTTTAACTTTCCAACATGCAATTTAGAGTAATTGACAGAAAAAGTTCGACTTTTTAATATGAAAACATACGTTAAGTGGAAAGAAAATTCACCAATATTTTAAAAAATTACCCACTGTACGAGTAGAGGTTTTAAAAACTAATTGGCTATTTTAAAAAAGTTTGAGTTTGAACATGTTTAGTAAATCGCAAATGAAAAGGTTTTCCCGTTAGGATTTTTTTTTTTTGGAAAATGTGGGAATTCATATGCCAAACAATACAAAACATCTTCAAGATTTGATCCTCTTTTATGTTTTCTACTCTGACTTAGTCTGAAATTCTTGTAATATTTCGCGGTTCAGAAGATTCTAAAGTTAAAACTTCAATGCGCTTGATGTATGCTTGTACTAATAAGATCACCTCCAAGTAGTTTATGGAATGTGGACGGTATAAAGTACCAAGGATAAAGGTTTACATACATACATACATACATATCTCTTAGCAGTAGAATCGCAAACAATTTATAAACTTATCTATAGATCTTGAAATCTAAAAATATCTGGTTGCTCGCTGCGGTAGGAACCCGCCACACAAAAAGAACTTTCCATGAAAACAAAAGCAATGCCTCGAGGCCTTTTTGCCAACGGCCGAAATCGCCAGTAAAAAAAAAATTAGAATAAAAAAAATTTCAAATAAAATTTGATGTAGCTGCGATGAATTTATAAATAACTATATCTCGACTATGACTCAGAGGGGTTGTTTTACACTTCCTTTAACTTAATAGTTTCATTTACTTTACTCATTTACGCAGGTGGCATCTCTCTCTAAAGGAATTTTCAAAATAAGGCTTTCTTCAAACTCTTTCATTTGAGATCCACATTTAATTTAATTTACTAGAACTTAAATTGATTTTTAAGCAGGTTGCAACCCTTGCAAAAGTATTTTTAAAATTAAGTTTTCCTAAAACTTTTAGTTAGTCACTCATATTGTAAAATGTAATATATTTCTTTAAATAAATTTAATTTTCATTTACACAAGTGGCAACCTGCTTTCAAAACATTTAGGAAGTGAAACTCAATTAAACCCATTTTATTTGATACCCATATTGCAATATTTGATTTAATTCATTATTCTAATTGAATTTAACCTTTAAAGCAGGTGGCAACTCCTTTTAAAAGCTCAATTCTATGGTAATCAAATAAACGGACAATTCATGTGTCAAATCTTATCTATCCAGTCGTTAAATATAAATATCTCACTTTGCTTATTTACTTAATTGAGTGTAATTGAATATTAACAAGTGGCAACTCTCTATAAAATATTTGTGTGCTAAATCCCGTCTAGCCGTTTGGGCTTGAAAAGGTTAGAACATACTCACACACTCATAAATATATGCTTGATTTCGCTTTATCTAGATTAAACTTTATAAAAATTTATAAAAACTTTAAATATAATTTTAACAACCTAATTGGTTTTGATTATTATATTTCTATCTGTCTGTAAGATACTATGTGCTGTGGATTAATAAACAAATATCTAAATCAAGTTTCACATTTATGATATATGTAAGTAGGATAAAAGTATTTCTTATTGCACCAGCACCATATCTTTTTAATGACACCAATATCGGGCCATAAATACGAATTTTCTGAATATCTCGACTCCAGCGCCACCTTATGGATTAAAATGTAGTTTATATCCGTGCTACCGGTCCAAGGAATATACTGTCCAAATTTGATTGAAATCCATAGGTCAGTTTTTGAGTCAAGTTGTAACAAAGAAAAGGGCAATATTTTCATATATTATATATTTATTTACTTATTTATTTTAGTCAACGAATACAGAGTTTCTTACTGGCTATGCCTAAAAAATAGTATTTAGCTACTTAATAACTTAAATTAAGGTAGTTTTAGATTATTTTTTTCTTAGAACTACTCCAAAGTAAAAGATCAATATCAACTATATAATTGATTTGAATAATTTCCCTAAGGGCTCGTCCAATAGATTAATTCATAGCATAACTCGACTTTGGGGAATGTATTTACGTAAAATAAGTAAATTTCTTAGAGGAATCTTAAGCGGTATTCTCTGCAAAATTTCGCGGGCCATCAACAATATTAGAAAGAACATAGTAGAATAGAAGTTTCCTCTTATCCACAAGTAATTCCAGATTTAGAAGTAAGTAACGTGAATTATAGGAAGGCATAGTTAAGATATCTTAGATGCGAATGAAAAGGTCACCAAATAATTGAGACATATTCCAACCGAGCCCTAGAAAAAGCAATATAAAGATTTTTAAGGAGGTATGGATCAGAAAAATCGGAACTATTACTACGAACAAATGCGAACATGAAGTAGGCGTTTGGAACAATGCAATTAATATGGGCAGTAAATGTGAATTTAGAGTCAAAATACACCCCTGTCCTTTAACCTGATCTACTCTTTTCAAATTATTAGCAGAAATCGAATAAATAGAGATCAATTTATTCAGGTTTCTAGAAAAAGTCGTATGAAAACAGTTACCAATATATAAGAAAATTTGATTTCTTTCACACCAAGAGTATGATCTATTCAAATCAGATTGTAGTGACACAGAATTCTCGTTGCTAAGATAAGAAAATTAATGGTATTTTGATCAATCTACCGTAGTGTTGCCCCCTAATGTATCTACATGAATATGTATGTATGTATGTAAAGATGTAAGTATCTAATTATGTTTCGGTATGCAAATAACACGTTGAGGGTGTGTTCTTACCAACCTAGGCTTCTACTGTTTCGATCATACATACACACTTACATGTGTTAGGTCAACAAGATGTGTGTATGTATGTATGTATATTCGAGTGTTTTGCAATTAACCCACTTATTTATAATGGTCGTATGTGTCTGAAACAAAGTGTAAAAAAGTAGACTTTGCCCATCCGATTACTTATATACAAATATATGCAAACACATAAATTCACTTTCTTGCGTTTACATTACTACAAATATTTGCACATCTATGACTTTCTGCGTCTGTGCTAATAAGATCCAAATCTTTAAGAGAAATTTGATACCTTATCTAAATAACTTGACTTGCATAGTAAATAACTAGGCTTGGTAGGAAAAAGAATTAAAACAAAGTAAAACCTCAATCTGAATTAATTTTAAAATACATAAAACAAAGTCGGTGTAAAATTTAACAACATGCAGCCTTATACAAGGTGGTCCAAAATTAAATGGTATTTGGCTGTATATTTTGAATATATGGAAAGCAAATGTTGCGATCGTTTAAAATTTTTTTTTGGACTTTTAGATTTTATTACAATATATTTTGAATATGAAATCAGTTAAATAACTGGCGCCATTTATTTACCATTTGCACCAGTTTTACGGAATTTTTCACGTTTTTTACAAAAAATTCTAATTACATTTACATTACACTCACACCCAAAAGCAAGGACCGAAGAAAAATGTTCTTTATTTTGATGCTGTAAGGTTTTCTTCTCTGCTAATTTGAAGCTACATGAAATTATATATATTTTCTTCAGAATTGGAAGATAATTCTTTAGCGCCAATTAATTCCCACTTATCCTTAAATTTTTGTTTGTTTTCGAATATACAAATGTCATAAATGGACTGACACTTGACGGAAAAGCCAACATTTATTCCAGTTTACAATAGTGTAATTTATTTTGGGCCACCCTGTGCGGACACAAAGCTTTTAAGTTGTATTAAAAGTTTATTTAATTTAAAAATATTTGGAGTCCTCTTGCCGAATAAGCTTCTTGATTTATTTTTTCTAGCTCAGTAGTTTCATACCGTCTTGGTAATCAGCAGTCTAGCTTAAAGAAGAATAATATTTTACCACGCTTCCTCAAGTTAGCTCAAGGAAAATTAGGGTAAATAACAAAATCAGCATTTTATTTCATAAAATAAATTTGAGCGTACTATTATTAGAAACTAGATTAATCTTACTTTTTAATTTATTTGAAATATCCCTCGGGTTGGTCCGAATTTAAAAACTACAATTACTTCCTTTAGCTATGTACTTAGATTTTTATTTGTTCACCTTATGAATTTTATGTATTGCTTAAAAAATTTTCATTGAGCTAATTTGCTGGAGAAATAAAAGTTATTACTTTTTCGTTTTCCCAATATTGTACCAGGGACTATACAAATTGAAATATTGCGATTCTGATTTAATATCAACGTCCGATTGTGGTTTTCGATACCAATCCTGTATAAAAGCCCTGGAAGTCGTTGGAATTAAAATTTTCGAAGACTATCAACGAAACGGCAATGAAGATAGCACAATACCGAAACGGGTTTGTCTTCAAACCAAATTTGACAGACAAGGACGGAAAATCGTTCCCAAACGCGTCACCGTATACCCTGTTTATTCTACTAACAGCTGTCAGAGAAATTTCATGAGAAAATTCCACAAATGAGAGAATATAAGATTGCACCTTCCGCGGAGCTCTAGTCCTCTCTTTGTCGATTCAACAGCACCCACACATTCGCTGACGAAATTATATTTCTTATTTCTTTTTATATTTTTCTCTTATTTGACACAAACACTTCCAATCTTTCTATATTTTTCGCGTTTTTCTGTGATTCTTTCTCTTCCTATTTATAATTTTTTCTTTCTCATTCTTAACCTTTTATTACGTTCCTTACAGTTGCTCTCAGCGCGGTAGCCGCAATCTTGTTTTCACCAATCTTGAGAAAATACCTGCTACACATAGATTCATATATTCAAAATTTGAATTAAATTAGGATTCTGAGAATACGGATTTAAAGATACAATATATATGTATATTTACTTCAGCGCAACCTATCGGTCCAATTTTCAAATAAAATATTTATATTTATCTGGCATATAAGTGCGTGTCTTGATTTTGAATCAAATCGGACAATTAACTGGGGCTTTAGAAATTTCTAGACTCCAGCGCCACCTATCGGGTTTTTTGGAGTTTTGGAGTCTATATACTGCATCCCAACAGCACACCCAGTTACCGATATAGATACAAATAGACATGCACGGTCATATATAAATCTGTCTGTCTGTCCATCGGATAACTCGAGTAAATATTGAGATATCTCAACGAAACTTGGCCCACAGATTGACCTCGATCCAAACTAAGTAGGTTAGTTTAGTATGACTAATTTGGATAATAACCACGTCCCATAATGGTATTTTGCAAATATCAAAGAAAATGTAAATACAGTAATAGGTTAGAAAAAGGATTAAATGCGTAAAATATTCGACATTTTACTAAGCAATATCGCTCCAATGTGGTACAAAAAATTTAATTAGGAAAAGAAATACGGCCATTTTCCATACTAGTTTTTTTAACCTCACATCTTTCTCTTTTCATCCAAATCTTTTGCAACAAATTTAAACGAATTACCTTTTTTGTTTACTGAAATATCTTCTTCTTTTTTAATTTTTGTAAATTACCGTTATATGAGAGGTGCAGGCCTGGTTTTTGTACGATTTTGTATGTTTTGCTGACTCGAAATGCAAAGCGTATACTAAATTTGATACAGTGTGATAAAGTAGTGGGCGGTGCCACGCCTATTCCCGAAAATTTTGTATTCATGTTTTTCCCTCTATAACCTCCTCCTTCATAATAGATTACCGTGTATAGTAACTTAAGTATGACATTTTTTCGAGTTTTGTAAAATACAGTTACATGAAAAGTGGCAAAAAGACAAACGTCTAATTTTCATAATTTGCGAAATTGTGTCAATTGAATAAAAAGTAGTTATTTCGATCTTAATACAACACCGTTATATGTGAGTGTTAATATCCGATTTCGCCGATTTTAGAACTTCCTTGGGTCCAAGGCTATGTGTGTACCACATATCGATAATATTACTAGAGTTATTCAATGCACGGACGGACGGACGGGTAGACCGGCTTAATCGATTTCTCTTTTCATCCTGAACATTTTGGTGTATATGTATATGGGGTACTCCACGCAAAATTAGCCACCAAAATTGTTTTCGCGTCCAATTTTTTTTTTCATAAAGATGAAAATATTTTTTATACCAATTCGTTGCTTTGAAAGTTTTAATTTTCCGATCACAAATTTTACCGGCATTTATAAAAACATGTTGTTTTTTTCCAATAAAATAATAGAAAAAAACCAGTCCAAAAGCAAAAAGGGTATATTCATTTGTCCATTAATTTTCGATTTTCGTTGTTAAATAAATAATTAAACTTAATTTTCATTTGAAAGTTGAAAAAAAAATTGTCGTATCTCCGTTAGATACTGCAGTCCATGCAATTGAAAAGTGATACTTTTTTGTGAGTATGAAATTTGAAAAAAAAAATGTATCTCGAAAACTTCGCGTAGCAATTGATATAAAAAACATGAATCGAATAGTTTCGCCTTTATACCAAGAGAAAAAAAATTCAACGCGAAAACAAATTTTGGTGGCTAATTTTGGGTGGAATACCCCATGTATATTTCTATATCTATCTCGGTTGCAAGAAATGGAGTCAACGATCAAAATTTATAATTGGCCCCGTTAAACGTATGTAGATCGATTTCAAATGCGCTACTCCAAATACTGTTTGCTAGCGTAATTTTCCCCTTCTCACTTTTTAGCCAATCTAATCTAACAAATCGTAGATCTTCATTATTTGAAACGAACCTCATCAAATGACACATTATGCATTGGGCATTTTTGATTTTCTTCAAATTTCAGAAAAAGGTTATATTCAACCCTTTAAAATTTTTCTACCCTACAAAAATGAACCGAAAATCAATTAAATTCCCCTTTTATTGAGTTACAAAACATCTCTTTAACGGAAAATACAAGACTTTTGCATCTGTATTGAATGTCAATCGCTTTGCAGCAGGTATAATATAAGTAAATCTCAATCAAGAAGTAACAAAAATCTTTTATTGTAAATAAGAAGCAAAGAAGCGAAAAATCTCGCTTTAAAAGCGAAATTGTTATGTCTTACTTTGGCAATCCTTCGGGCACATTCTCTCCATTTTATTATTTATTTTTATTTTTTTGTACAATATATTTGAGGTTGGCACAGCTTGCGTTAAGACTCTTTTCGCCTCTTTGTCGTATTTGCAACAAAAGGAAAATGCGCGTTGTTGAGGGAAGGATACCCGCGCAGTGGCGGTTTCTAAAAAGGTGCATCAATTTTTTAAGAGTAAATTTGAGGAAAAGGATTCTTTGATCCACGTTTGCGGTGGCAATGTATTCTTTTCATCATCCACACACACATACACACATACATGTGCAAAAGTAGGTATTTGTGTTGCATGGCGGGATTTTTTGCGTTCAAACGGATTTTTTTTACAGATGAATCAAATTGAGCCTGAAAAAGGATTTAATTTAAGTTTCAACAATTGCAATTGCTCCTCGCTATTGGCTCAGCTTGCGGCGTGGCGCAATTTCGACTTCACAGCTGAATATGCGTTCCGATAAAGGATAAATATATTTTCCTTAGTGCATCAATTGCCTTGCACTATTCCATCACCACCAGCAGTATCGAGCCTTTGTTTGATTGCAGCTGTTAACGGCCTGGATAAGAGTGAGAAGGCTTTGACCACTATGCTTTAAAATGTAAAGAATATATACCCAAAAAAAATTGTTTAAATTAAGCATACATTCGTTCCATAAATTAAAACTTTAGCAATGGAAAATCACCGAACATACTTAAATATATTTTGTTAATAGACTGACGGTTTGAAATCTCTGAAAGAAAATGTCATAAAGCTTTCATACAGGGGTAACTCACGATTCCTAATTTGATATTGAGATATGAAAACACTACATTTTTAAAGCTAATCGTACGCAGGACGTCTTATCATATGAAACCTATTTGAGTTATTTACAGCTATCTGGTCTTGCAATAGGAACGCACAAAAGTTTTTTTTAAATAAAACAAAAACGGTTTGGGATATGAATTAAATTCTTTATTCCTGTGAAAGTACATTCGATGCCATAATGTATGGAACTCGATTTCTTTTGCATGGGCTTGCAAAAGTCCAGACGCTGAACCCAATTTTCGACGGTTTTCAAGCATAAATCGGCCGATACTGCTGCAATTTCACGTTCGATATTCGTACGAAGTTCATCAATCGTCGCTGGCTTGTTGGCATAGACCATAGACTTGACGTAGCCCCACAGGAAATAGTCTAACGGCGTCAAATCGCACGACCCAGGCGGCCAATTGACTGGGCCATTTCGTGAGATAACAAGTTCACCAAACTTGGTTTTCAATAAATCGATTGTGATATTCGCTGTGTGGCTTGTGGCGCCGTCCTGTTGGAACCACATATTATTCAAGTCCATATCATCCAATTCGGGCCAAAAATATTCGGTTATCAATGAGCGGTAGCGATTCCCATTCACAGTAACGTGCCGGTCTGGATCATCACGGAAGAAGTACGGCCCAATGACGCCGCCGGCCCATAAACCGCACCAACCCGTTATTTTTTTCGGGATGCAATGTTGACTCATGGAGTACGTGTGGATTGCTGCCTGTCCAATAACGCATATTTTGCTTATTGACGAAGCCATTCAGCCAGAAATGACGACGACCATAAATTGGACGTAGCGCTCTTAAAGTTAAGGCCATTGACTCCGAATCTCGGTAGTAAATTTTAATAATTTCGACTCGTTGTTGGATCGTATATCTTTCCATGATGAAATGGCAAACCTTACTGAAGAGAAATGTCAAAAGAGCGGGAAAAAATATGACGTTGTTTGCTGCCACTATCGGTCTACTTTTGTACCGTCCCTATTGAAAAACCCTTTACTTAAGACTTTAATCTTGGTTTAAATCACTACGTGTGCACCTAAGTGGAGAAGTAAAACTTCTGTGCCGATTGTGCAAAGAGAAAGAGAGCTAATTATGCCAAAGAGTTTAGCCTAAATAGAGGCAAAAAAAGTGGTAGAAATTAGTAAAAAAAAAATAGAATAAACAAACAACACCATTTCCAGCCACCGTGTTTATCTGGTTTTCTGAATTTCATGAAGATCCTTCAAGAACGGCTATTTTGTCAGTCAACAACGATGCTGCGCGTGCACTGACATTTCAAGATCATCATGTAACATATCATGTGCACGAGACATGTTTGGGCAGCAATCGCATATTTTCGTTGCAAAAAAATCGTTCCGATTGAATCAAATAAATGTTGAGGAAATTCCAAAGGTCTTGACAGGCAACGAATCATGGAACTATATATATGAACCCAAACTAAAACTGCAATCGACTGTATGGATCTTTCAAGTCGAGCAAAATCCAATCAAAGTTTTTTTTTGCGCACGAGCCACTTCGAAACAATTTGGTCGCCACCGTTCCTTTCGAGTAATGTAGAAGGATTTAAGAGTTGTGTATTGAATATTTTAAATAGCCTGCATCTTAGGACTATAGTTTTCATTTTCTTTCTCTTCTTAGCTCATTCGTAAAACATGACCTAGCAATATGAGTAGTAGCCCCGTCTGAACATCTACATATTACTACTGCCTAATTTTCTACCTAGTGGCCTAACGGTTATAATTTCTATTAAAAAAAAATAAGGATTAAATCGTTACTTTATTTTTATTTTTTGATCATATTTGATCGAAATTTCTTGATTGTTATTTTTTTGAGCTTTTTATTTTCCCGATCATATGTGTTCGTTATTTTTTGATTTCATTTTATTGATCAAAAATAATCGTTATCTTATTGTCATCGCCGACAAATTCGTTTGCATTTACAATTATTTTTGATCAATAAAATTAAAAATTTAAACTAACGATCAAATTTGATCGAAAAAATAATAATCCCAGAATAACGATAATTTTTCATAGAAAAAAAAATCGATGATTTAAATAAAAAATCTCCTAAAAAAGCCTAATATTTGTATAGCCTATTCGAGTTTTGTTTAAAACGAATTTTCACCAATAAATTTTTAATTCGAAAAAAAAAAATCAAAATAAGGACTACTTTCAGTCCCTGTCTCTGGGGTATTTGAAAGATTTATGTACCATTTGAATCGCAGATCACAAGCATTTCGAATTGGAAGGTTCGAAAGTGGTTTCCCAGCAATAATTACTGCGCGACATAAAGATCCTCATAAATTTCTTCCTTCCACACACATCCCTATATTTTGGATCACTCGTTTTTTTTTCTTTTAAAATTTTCTAGTCTTAATGAAAACAATTAATTTTTATGATATCCAATGCTAAAACGTCAGCCGTACGGTGTTACTCTTATATTTTCTATACTCCAAATCAGTATTTGGATGATTAATTTTTTGATTAATTGTCCTTGTATTCAATTAAATATGTTATGCTTGATGACTAAAACGTGATAAAGATGATTAGAATATGACTCATATGTCATAGATATGTACATAAATGGCTTTGTTGAAATATCGCATTCATGACAATATCAACTATTATCGATTGGCCTAGTTCCAAAGGCCTTCTTGCTCCACAGTTCTGGCTCTCTGAGTGCTACAGCTGACATCGAAAAGAACTGGGGGTTAGAATAACATTTTGCGCCTCTGACTGGCAAAATCTTAATGGGTATGATATCTCCCCTAATGATGTTCTTTGTATCTATTACTACGTTTATACCATGACATTAATAATAAAGGTAGTTTTACTTTAATTTTTTTTACATAAACCAAACTTTTTGACATTTATACTTTTCGTAAATTGCTCAAGTCGCACTGCGAACTCAACAAATTATTGCTTTGGAAATTTTAATATTTTTTGAAGAAAATTTTCGCGCAAGATAAATATTCTCACTTAACCGTCGTAACAGAATTGTTAAAAGGCGTTTGTTGATTAAATTACTAAAAAAGAAGGGGACTCCGAAAAAAACTTTATTACTTTCTTAAATAATTTTTGCAATTTTGGTAACGAATCTGTAATCCACTTTTCTCGAACCGCCGAGAGTCGAGAAAAAGGTATCCCAGTTTTCTTTTTGTTGAATTGATTCTAGAATTTTTATGTTGCTAAATATCCAGCTTATGTCACAAAATATCAAAATATTTGATATTTTACTAAATCTTTTAGCATATTCGCTCAAACTTTTTACGTAGAGTTTAATATTGGAAAATGGGTGGGGTAGGTTAAAAACAAAATAATTTGAACTTCTTTATATTTAAATAAATAAAAGAATTTAGGTTTTCTATAAATAATAGTCGTTTAATATTCGAAATGAAGTGCATTATATTAATGGGATTTATTACATACAACTGTTTACTTGATATTAAAACATGCGCCGAGTATTTAAAATTTGGTTTCACGCGAACTTTGACTATTTTTTACTTAATTAAAATAAAATGTTTCTAATTAACTTTCTTTTTCACTCTTGTAAAAATATGGAAGCTCCATTTCAAAACGAAATGTCAGAAGCACAGTTTACGTCAAATCGGTGCAATGGCGACTAGGAAGAAAAAGCGACACTACCTTTATTTATTTTATCATGCGTTTATACGATAAGTCGGTTTAATTTATAAACTGAACTTCAATTCACTTTGGAAATGCGAAGTCTGTCGACTCATAGTCGTGATCAAACTGGTACTTGTGACGGAATTGTGGAAGTTCGGCTAAACATCAAGATATCGTGTAAGCGCCAAATTATCAGGGGCCGTAACGGCTACAAGTTTTATTAAAAAATTACTTTTTAATTTCTATTTGTTGAGCTTTGTTTTTTGCTTAGAAAATCTTAACTCTTGAGTTTTATTTATCGCTCATAAAATAAAAACTAATTTGTGTGAAAAACAAATCAAATTTTATTTTCCGAGCGATAAATAAAACCCAAGAAAAAAGGAATATTTTATGAGCAAGACAAAAAAATTAAGATATAAGTATTATTTCTTAGCAAAAAAAAACGCAAGAAATAACGATTATAACGATTTTAAATAAAACACAAAAAAATAAAAAATAAAAACCAATGTATCTGAAAGTAGTTCTTGTTACAAAGAGTATGTTACTTTAATCCTGTTGGTTAGACTCGGTCATATGATAGCAATGTACATCTTCATTACTGGTTTAAATCGTTAATTCTTGTCGAAGATTCTATTGCAAGTAATATAAGAGGCAAAGTAAGCTATTGATGTTTTCTTTTTAATGCAATCTTTCAACTTACTTTGATACAACTATTTAGGTCACATTCGAATGTTAAGGTTATACATACATACATATGTCCTTACTTACAAAGGGAAAATAGGCAAACATTATCGCCCCAGAGTCAATTAGAGGGTTAGGTTTGTAATTCTGCTCCAATCGAAAGGTGCTGCAATCCGCAATTACCCATTCGCTGTAAAGCGAGAATCATCTCAAATTACCATCAAATTTTCATTTCATTTGATTGTTTACTTTGAAACAAAAAACAACCAACAAAAAATTCCGGCACATCAAACATTGCTAAACAGCACACATGAGAAGTACTTGGTTGCTCGTGTCTAATGTCAATCCCTTCGTCACCAAACCACCTTTTGCTTTCGCTTCATCTCATTTGTTGGCAAAAGCATCTGCCGCCGCTTCCTTTCCCTTTTCACCAACATTAAATAGAAGAACGACAATAGCAACAGCAACAACAACAACATGTCTTATACGAATACACCATTGACACGCGCCTGCATTTGGCTTCCTGTTTGACGACACTTCTCACACGCACACCCAAAAGCCGATATGTTTTTTTACGGGCACTGCTTGCAACCCTTTCACTTTTTTACAAATTACTCGAACATCTTTTGCTTTCGTCTGCCTCCTGCACTCCATCCTTTGCCCTCTATCTTCGGCCTGGTGCCTTCTGTCTTATGGCGCATGGTACATGGCTCATGGCTGATGGCTGATGGCTGTTGGCTGTTGTGGCGTATGGCTTATGGCTTCCTCGTGAAGGAGTTAAACGTTTTCTTATTTGGGTATTTATAATTTTCACACGCGTGTCAGACGCATGTCCATACCCGATTTCCCGCCAGTTTCTAGCTAGCTTCTTTTGAGCAATTCCTTTCGATTGCCACCTTTAAAGGGGTGTCAAACTACAGCAAAGGGTGTTAATGTTTCCTAATATTTCCGTAATGTTATGCTTAATAATACATAATGCGTCAGTTGATATTTCAAATCGGTCTAAGTGAGAGAGTGCGCCATTTCTGAGTATATGCGGCTATTTGTATGTACATAGTAGGGGGTGCTGGATATTAAGAAGTGATTTATCATTTGTCGGAAAATTAACTTAATGTGATTACGAATAATACTTGTGAAAGCCATATTTCATAACCCTTTTTAAATCATTGCTATGTACGAGTTAAGTTAGCCGATTTACTTAATGGTATAATGCAAATGGCCGGCAATATATAAGTAACATTTCAATGACCTTCCGTTAACGGTTAAATTAAGGTGATCGAGGAAAACACCTGCCTTTTATAAATATTTTTACTTAACTTTGCTTGGCGCTCTGATGTAAATTTTGAAGAAAACTTTTATTATTTTCTCTTTTGAAAATATTGGTTATCTGATATTAAAATCCTGTGCATTCAATATTCGAAAAATTAAGATGATTCTGTAATACATATATACATACAGTGGTGGATAAACTAATAGGGACGCGACTGTTTGATAAGTTTTGCAAATTTTTCTTGTGTTTATTCTAAGTTATAGACAAGTTCTGGACAGTTTCGGCACTATTTTCCGACTAGATACATTTCAGGAGTTTTTTCAAGACAATTTCGGGATAGTTTGGGATTTCGACTTCGCATTCGGGAACTGTAGACGAGTAGTTCGGGACTGGTTTACTACTACTATTACTACAAATTACTACTATTACTTACTACTAATTAATATTACTACCACTACCACTACAATTACTTATTACTAGTATTGCTACTACTCCTACAAATTTTACTACTACTACAAAGTGTACCTCTACTATTAATTACTACTAATACTGCAACTATTACTACAACTACTTACTACAAACGACTACTACCACTTCTACTCCCATAGTCAGAGTTAATTATCTCTTTATGGCGTCGGCAAAGGAGTTTTACTTCTCGCTCACGCTCTTAGGTACACGCTTGTTTTTTGATTCATTAATGATATGAAACCTTCGATAGACGCGATTAGCATTGTTAACATTTCAATCCACCAATATTAATTCAATCATTCAATGTTAGTATCGAACACAAAGTAGTTAATCTATATATACTTATATTAGTTAATAGGGTGGTTACCTACAAAAACTAACTATTTATGTTTGTATTTATTTATGTAAAATTTTATAATTTTTATTAACAAACAATCGAAACCCTAGTCTTGTGGACTACCGTTAGTAAATCAACAGCGCAAAAGAGTGCGTGGCTATGCCTAAGCGGAGCTTTATGCTCTCCACACGACGAAGCTCGGAATGAGATACTGCATCTAATACATCAGCTTGACGTAGTTGCTCGAGAGACAGCTGTTATTTCAGCCTAAAGTTTAGAAACGATCACGCACCTACACCCTTAAATACGTTGACTAAAAACTATAAAATTACCATACCCTTATGACAAGGCTGAAACATCGAGGACTCTACTCTATAAGGGGTTATAAAAAAAATACTTCCATTTCGGGCAAATAGTAATCTGTGACTTCACCTTTTCCAACTCTGTTTCAGATGTATTTCCGAAGCACACAAATCTAGTTTAGAAAAACTCGAATATATTTCAGAAAAATATAAGCAGGCCCATACGCGTTTTTTGCGTGTGCTTTTGTTTTGAGTATGGCCCAAGAATATGTAGCCGATCCATTACTGGCAACAACTTATTCCAATTAAGCATTGCCGGATTCATTGTCTTACAAATTATTTTCCATACTTGTTCTCTTCTTGAGAATCTCATTCACTCACTCTTTTCTCTTTACCATCGACAACATGCCTTTTTTCCACCCAACGAACCATTACAGCTACCGTTTGTTTCGACTATGCCGAATTGCACCCATCATTTTTTAACAGTTTTATATATAAGTTCTGCATAAAGATGTCGCTAAACTGCAACAATCTCTCCATTATTGGCCCCCTCAATAATCTACAGGCCTCCTAGTCATATTGGACACTTTCCTTCTTCAAGGATATGTTTTCGGAAACACATTTGAACTTTTCTGAAATACATACATGTAAATTTTTCTGAAATAGATCTTGCGGTTTTCTGAAATATATCTGGTGGTTTTCTGAAATATATTTGCATTATCTGAAATACAATTAGGGTTTTCTGAAACACATTTGACTTATTCTGAAATACGTTTGCGATTTTCTGTAATACATTTTCGCTATTCTCGTTGTTGTAAAAGGTGTTTTTTCGCACTTAATTTTTGTCGCTTTCCCATTGTTGCTGTCGTTGTTACAGCGTAAAATATTCCCCATTATAGTAATTATAGATATAGTGAATAAAATGAAAATAAAGGGTGGCTCAAAAAAACAGTCCAATATTCTTTAAATACAAACATCCTAGAGGAGTGTAGCGATTACTGAATGGTCTCTCCACACAAATTCGAATTATATTAACTTTATATGTAAATATCATAAATGAACTAACATTCGACGACATTTGCGTTTTCCAATAGGGCCATTTACAATATTTTAGACCACCACTACGACGCATGAACAACATTTTTTTCATATGGAAGAAAATGTTGCAACACCGTCAAATTATCAAAACTCAACAGAAATTTGTACGCACATGAAATTAGCTTATTCTGAATTGGGAAGGGTTTCTATAAATTTGGATTAAAAATTTTTAAGATTAAAAAAAGAATGTTTCAATTTGTTGAACTTTAGTAAATTTTCGTACAAAGTTTGAAACTTTGATTCATATGATTTTTGTTATATAATGAACTATATTTTTTATAAAAAGCTAACAAGCAAGATTCTGCAAAAGAAAAAATTCTGATTATTGCAACAAAAAAAAAACAGTCATTATACTCAGACTTCTACTGCTAGGTGTATGTAGATAAAACGACGACCATCTATGCATGTGTAGAAAAATAATTATATACACACACATATACATATGTATGTATATATACAAACATACATACATAGATGCTAACTTTTTCGCACTATTTTATGCCAGATTGTTATTTGATGAATTAATCAATGTCAAAAAGTGGGATGACGGCGTAAAATTAACGGCAAAAACATAACGATAATTCGATGATGTTGTCATTTTTGCCTCCGTCATAATTTATCGTCTACACATACATACATACACACATACATACATTTGCACATATGCACATCATTAGGTAAGTAGATAGGTAGAAAAGAGTTAATAATGAAGTAAGTGTAGTAGAATTTGTATGCCACCGAAAGGGTGGTATTTTCAAATATATCTACATATATAATACGCACATGGCTGCAAATGAGTTTTCTCGTAAATTTTGTGCAAAAACTCGAAAAATAATAAAACGACGCATCCCCAAAAAGGGTTAAGTCGCATAACTTTTTCATTGAAATAGCAAATAGGAAAGGGGTGCGGCAAGTGTACTCAATAATGTAATGCCTTATGGCCTTAGTGATGATGGGCGTTTTCAGCAATTCTTAATATGTACATAACTATGTAACGAGATACAGTGACTCAAACAACTGACCACGTTGTGATTTTATTTTAAATAATTGCCATGTTTTTCATTATAATTTTTTTTTATTCATTTTTTATAAAGATTATATACTTACAAAATTTATTAAAATTCAACTAATTTGCACCAAAATTTCAAAAAATTTAATTTTAGTTTTTAGAAAGCTTTTGGATAGGAAGTGAAGTCTTAATATGCATCCTGTTCTTTTTAGAGTACTTTTTGAAACTTTGGTTTTGAATTTTTTTTTTTTCATTTAATATAGGCAGAGAATTTTCAAGACCGTCATCGCAAAAAATATGTTAAACATCAACGTTTATTATATAAAAAACCATCCGCAATAAGGAAAAATATTTTCAGAACCAAAATTTCAAAATATTGTAAAAGTAAAGTTATATTCATTCAGGTATTTTTTTCAATTATTATTATTAGATAATTCGTCTATCGATTTAAATTAATTGAAAAATCATTATAATATATAATTTTTGAAAAGCCCTAAGTTAAAAGTTAATTTACAATTTTAATTCATGAAGGTTTGAAAAGTTTTAAAATACAGTAACTCAAAATTATCGGGTTTTGAACAGGACGGAACTTTATTTAGTTACAACTTTGAAAGATTCATATATCTAGCTCCATTCATTAGGCAGTCAACCAACTTTTCTTCAGTTTTGGTGGGACAAAATTTAAATTTTTTTCCTCATCTTCGAAATATACGGAAAATAGAACGCATAGTATTGTTCGGCTAAATATTTTTTTGAATGAAAAAAATTTTGAAAAAAAATTATTTTTTGTTTTTTAATTTTCTTTCGAATTTTATTATAAAATACTTTGAAGGTGATGTCAGTTAAGTGACTTTCGCCATTTAAGTAATTAAAATTTGGACCCGCTAATGTCATTTTGAAAATTTCTGGCGATAAGTTTTAGATTTCTTCACGGATGTTTAGCGTGTGCGATTTGTTGAAAAAACCCCATAGAAAAAATTCTGGTACAGTTAAATATGGTGATGATGCCAGTTAGTGTATATCACCAAAAACACGAAATTAAACGAATTAAATGTCATAAATGAACTGACATTCAGGGCCGTCTTCCAATAGATTTATTTATTGTGGGCCACTCGGCACTTTTTTTTAAAGTATTTGAGTGCAATTCATTATTTAATTATGGAAATAAAGGAGATTTGCATATTTTTATGCTAAAATTGAATGAGCTAAAAAACTGCGTACCCAAATATTTTTGTAATTTTTTTGAAAATGTATTAAAAAAAATTTTGTAAATTGGAAATTTTGATTTATGTACATACTATATACTATTTGTTTTAAAAATCGACGAAGTAGATTTATCACAAAAAACATTCCAAATATTTAAAAAAAATCATCACATGTTTATTTGTTTGAGTCACTGTAAATCAAAATTTAATATGTAATGGCAAAACCATTGATCATATATGTCAATGCAAAGCGAACACATTAGTTAACTCCTGCACAAAATTGTCACATAAGTATTTATTACAAAAACTACTTTCATTACTTTATTTCAGAGGATGCGCCAACAACGCCACTGCTCGGCGATGCAACGAGCTTCTTAGGTCACTGTCCCTGGCATTTACCACCCTTCGGCGCTTGTGGTAGTACGCGCATGACGCCAACGCCAATGCCAACAACAATAACTTCACCGACGATAGCTGCATTAAAGCCCAGCTTCGAAATAGGCAAACAAGACGCGTCTTTCAACAGTGGCTACAGCTTGCCGCTGGAACTGACGGCACGAGATGATCTGGCTCACAGCAGCAAAAATAGCTTTGAAAAAACTCAACCTCATTTCGAGCAACCCCCATATCACTTGGAGCGTTTGGAATGCATCAAAACTGAGTTAGTCGAAAAATTTTCAATGAATACAAAACTGTTTGCGCAAATAGCACAGAGCAACTTTTGGGCTGACAAGCTGAACGCCACTAAAACCTCAACCCCAAATCCATATCTGCCATTTACGCGCGACGATCATCACGCGCCCAAAAGGCAATCGAATATGTTGGTTACCACAAGCGAGTTGAAAGAGCGCGTTGAGGGCGACAAGCTGGAAGAACAGCGTCAGGCATCCTGTGGTCTCATTGCTGATGCCGTAGCGCCGCCGTCAGCAACGCAACAAGTGACGACCATATCGCAGGGTGCCAGCTTAGCAACGACGCTAGTGCCACAAAATAGTTCGCCAAACGAAAGTGCGAGCCAGGCGATCTCTGACACATGGAAGCCAGAATTAGTGCTGTCACGAATGTACACCGTTCCAAAGGCAGATTGCGCAGAAAATGAGTGGTCGCAAGAACCGCATATCAACGAACCTCTGCAGAGGCTACCGAATTTTAGCAACACACCAACGCAAGCACCTCTGCAACAAGGGCAAAAACAACAGCAAGAACAACAACAACCGTTGCAATTTTTACAACCATCAACGCCACCTCAATGTCGCTTTCAGTTACCCCAACGCTCAGCTGTGCTGAATGTCCCCAAGCTGCCATTCATCTCGACAGCCACAGCGTCACTGCTGTCATACGACACCTTGTCGCAGTCGATGTCACAAAGCCGCTTCGGTGTGCCCAACATAGGTGTTGCTACCAACATAAACCCCTCCACATACGATGGCAATTATTGCATGCAACAACGAAGCGAAAACCTACAACAATCACTCGACAAACTCTCACTTCCCAACGTTGCCGATTCGCTGCAGTTATATAAATCCATATCAGAACACCTAACGCCGACACTGCACGAGTTTATGTTGCAAAACAGCAGCATACAAGCAAGTTTGTTGCCACACAGACATACCCCAACCAGAGAAAACCCACCAACAACAGCAACACCACCATTTACGGCTGATCCAACGACAGCATTAGTGCGTGTCGCCGAAACGCGTATAGAACCAGCAACAATGACCTCACTAATTAATACGCTACAACCTTCATTCGCTTCCCTGCCTCACACAACATCAACAACATCGATAGCCTTCGCCCACCGGAAGCCCCCGACTCTGACCCCACCAACACCCCAATCCTATAAATACCACAATGAAAGGAGTGTGGAAAGCAGTATACTAGCGCACGAGACGTCTGCATCGGCGTTGCCGTCATACGTTAGAAAGTCATTAACCCAGAATGCCAACAACATTCATGGCGTAGCATCTAACGAGCTAACGGCGAGACATTCCCACTTCTCCACCACGTTCCACGCCCACCAACAGAAGCTCAAGAGCAAACGGAAACAAAGGCAAAGACAGCAAAAGCCAAAACCGAAATCGAAACAAAGATACCATCAGCAGGAGCACGTAACCTACACTACATCCTTAGGATATACCAGCAATGGAGAGCAGCAGTTATTTGTAAGACATTTTCACGAGAGAGATCGTCTCATACGAGAGCATCAATTAAAATATCGGGTATACGACACCTTAAGTTCGAGCAGCGACGAAAGGAATGAAGGCGTTGGCGGTGATGGCGATGGTGGCGGGGGTGGTGATGGTGGTGATGGTGAAAGTGGCTGGCAAACCTCTCCACAGCACGAAGAGACGACAGCACGTCTGGGGTCAACCGGAATCCTTGAAAGTGTGAAGGTGGCAGCAACAACAACAGTAACAGCATCAACCACTGCAAAGCTCACGTCTGCATCTGCACCAATTTTAGCGGCTGTTGCTGCTACTGGCGGTGGTGATGCTGCAAATGGCATTGCCTTTGTTAATAGCAATAATACTCGCACTAATTCTAATTGGAATGGTGTCTGTATTGGTGTTGATGACATTGCGCCGCAAGTGGAGCAAACGGAGCGAGGGGCGGCAATGTCTGGTGGGGTGAGGTCGATGGTTCGCGTTGGCGCAGTGAGGGTTGATTTGGCGCGCTACAAGGAAATGACCATACGAGGAGACGGCGTAGAAATCACAGCGGCCGCCACAGACATGTCCCCACGGGTAGAAGAAAAATGCGCGCACAACGCAAAGGTGGCGAAACAAAGAAGTGCGAATGTGGAAATTGTAGGTAAGCAATGAATATGAAATGTAATACTCCTGCATGTGTGTAGAAAATTTTGATGCGAATATTTTTGACTTACGCTGAGAGTTGGCGAAATAAATAAATCAAAATCGATTTGAGTTCGGGTGGGGTGGGATGTTGTGGTGTGGTGTGGTGTGAAGTGCGATGCTCGTATAAACGCTATTTTTACATGCGTTTATGTAAAATGTTATAATAATTTTTATCTCAGTAGTTCTCATATTTCGCTAAAATTAATTGAAAAGACGGGTTATAAATAAACAGAGCGACAATTTATCGACGAAAGTCGACAGGTTAGCGGTCGAAGACATTTTAGTAACTCTATACTTTTGATATTTGTTTTAATAGTATTTGTTTCATGTCTTTTTTGGCATATATGCACCTGTTATGAAAAATAAATATTTTTGGTATTCAGACCTTTATATTCTGTTTTTATTTTGTAGCTATTCTGTTGTTGAAGCGTATTCTGTTTTTTTTTTCAATATCCGAAATACCAAAAATTCTCTCTTTTTTGCAAGTGTTCTTTTTTTGTTCTGTATTTGAGGCCATCACAAAATTATAACCTTACTACAAAATGGAAATTTTTAACTATTTATTCACTTCATTTAATTTAAGTTTGTTTTATAAAAAATATACATATTTCAAATATATAACAAATTTAATCAAGTCCAAAAATCGACTAGGTTTCATAAAATTTTCGCAATTGTTTATCATTTAATTTTAGTATAATTTCACTTACTATAAATTCAAGTCCCTACAAATTACCATTGATTTAAAAAAAATTCTTTCTAACGGCGGTGCGCGAGTTGTCCCATTTAAAAAATTTCGGGCATGTATTATGTGGACGACTTTCAACGGTACATTGTATTCACATCAAATTATCACTTAAATATATTAAAATTTAATGAGCTGAAAGGATGCATGATAATTTTTTTCTAAAAACCAACTTTTACAACTTTTTTTTTTGAACAAATGAATAGGGTGGGTGTCATGGAGGGGTGAAGAGGGTATTTTCAATATTTTTAAGAGCTTATATTTCAAAAACCATGATATGGTTAGATAGAAAATAAAGAGATATTTCACTGGTAGATGATATTATTACACTTATATTACGAGAAAAGGAGAAAAAAAATTTATTATATCCATTTTTTCATAAATACTATTTTTTTCTTTAAAAAAATAAGTAACTAACTATACATAAAAATATATTTGTCAAATAGTACATAACAATACCTTATAAATTAAATATTATTTTATATAGTTATTTTTAGGTATTACAAGGTATTTTGTTTTGTTTGTGTTGATGTCGAAGGGAAAATTGGTCATATTGAGGGTTGTGATCCTGAACGATCGAAAGCTTCTTGAGTTGAAGCGACCGGGGTTATTTTTTTTTTTTTTTGATTATACATAAAATTAATTACAAATTCTTTAAAGAAATATATACTTCTTAAGAAAAAAGATGAGCACTATTTCAATTTTTTTTATCTTCTCGAAAAATATATATAATATATATATATAGGTATATAAAAAAATATACACATAATTTTAGAAATATAAGCTCTAAAAAATATTTTTTTTACTGTCCTGGCAATGTTTCTATAACCACAACAATCAGATACCTCGAAATGGTAACTTTCAATTAACATTAAAAAATAAATATCTTCACCCTGAAACCGTTTAAACTTATCTGGTCGCTCTTATACCAAAACAGGAGACGAATTTTCAGAACTCCGAAATTATTTTGAAAATTGTAATAAACAAATGGTACAATCTTTGTTTACGTAGAAAATATTCATGAGAAAACTTCCCTGCTGGCTAAAGGGCCGGGCGAGAGCCTTTTAAGGCTATTAAGTTTAGCAAGATATACTCCGTTATCTAACAATCTCCAGATTTCTTCATTTATAAAAGAAATAATAGTTTTGCATTTATCGCGTCGTTTCCCTCTCCAAAACGGTAGTCTTTAGGTGCAAGTTATAGTAGTAGTAGTGGTAATTAATAGTTGTAGTACCTTAGTAGTAGTAATTAGGAAAAGCATTATTAAAAATAGTAGCAGTAATAAGCAATAGTATTAGTAAAAAAAAGTAGTAGAAATAAGTAAAAATAGTAGTAGTATTTAGTACCAGCATTAGGGAAAATATTGGTAGAAATTAGTAAAAATAGTGGTAATAATTAGTTGTATTATTATTAAAAAATAATGTAAAAATTTGTAAAAAATAGTGATAGTAATTAGTAAAAATAGTGTTCGTAATTAATAGTAGCATTAGTGAAAATAGTAGTAATAATTAGTAAAAAAAATAGTGGTAGAAATTAGTCAAAGTAGTAACATTAGTAACAATAGTGGTGGACACTAGTAACAGTACTGGTAAAAATTAGAAGTAGCGTTAGAAAAAATGGTAGTACTAGTAATTAGTAGTTGTAGTGGTAGTGGTAGTAATAGTAACTAATAACAATAGTAAAAGTAGGAGTAGTAGTAGTTGTCGTGGTGAACCAGTCCAGAACTACTGAAAGGTTCTGAAATGGCCAAAAAATATTTAGTCCTGAAACGGTCCTTAACTTGTCATCAAATGCCGCTAAAGAAATTTTACTTAAAACAAACAGCCCAACGCAGAAATTTCATTAACAAATTATGTCTAGTATGCAGTCATACTATTGCAAGTTATCGTGTTTTAAATATAAAGGTATATTATAATTGATTTCATATTATGTGAAATTTGAATAAAAAGCAATGATCATAATAAACCAAAAAAATTGAAAAGTATTTTTGAAACCGCATTCTTCTATTTGACCAAGACTTTATGCAATTGTGATGCATTTAAATTAAATGGATTCTTTATTTTTTGTACCATTCAAAATTTACATTAAGTTTAACGCATCAAATGAAGAGAGAATGCCGCCTATTTGAATTTATCCGATGATTTTTTCCCAGTATGGGCTCAAAATATCGAAATTTTTATCATACTTCCAATATACCCAAATTTTCCATACAAAAAAATCGTAATGGATAGGTTTTTTTTAGAATAACTCGTTTTGCAGACGAAGTAAGCTAATTTTTGGCGTTAAAACAAAAAAAAATTCACCACGCGAACAACGCGTTAATGACCTAGATATTTCAATTAGAAACAACTTTTAAGAACGACAAATATTTACCGAGAGCACTCTTTCAAGTGAAAATAAATGAAATATCCAAACTTTTACTATTTTTATTTTAATATAGCATTATTAAAATTGTAAAATTGAATTAGCGAAATGTATTGCAAAGTAGAGAAGTAAAAATTTCTGAAACTTATCACTTACACCTCTTGAATGAATTTACATGCCCCACTACCACCAATCAAGTCCATCGTAACCTTAATCCACTTTGCGTCCGCGACAACATGTTAAAATTTTCAGAGTAAAACTTTTGCCCCTCCCCCCACACTTTTACTTCAGTCTGAGAGTACCATAAAAAATGCGCACCTTTCAATCCAAGTTTGTATGCATGACGTTCAAAGCTAATCAAAGTCTATTACATGTGGAAAATATGAATTTACACTGTGCATAAACAACATGCGTAAACAATTCCAACCATTTTAATGCCCCTCAGCCATTTTTATTTAATGGAATTTAAAACCACTTTGGTTGCGGGTATCCCAAAATATTTTATTGAGTAATAACACGAGAAAAAAAAACAACAAAAAACTCACCACCCGCCTACAGCGTTTTGTCCGCAACCAAAGTGAGTATTGTAACCTTTGACATGGCACGACTTTAAAGTCCCAATAACAACACACACTAATACACACATATTCATGACATTTGACAACAGCAAGGAGATGGCCTGACATGGCAACACAACACCCCCTCGAAGCGCCTGACAAAGTTCACAACTTTAGAATATTCGCATTGGTGAGATTTACGATTTACAAGTATTGCAAGATTTGTAGTACACAACTGATGGCGGTCACCCACCGGGTACATTCGACTTGGGAGCGGTGTAGTGCGGTGTAGTGTGGTGCGGTGCGGTGTGGTGCAGTTGAACGCTTAATCCTGTATGCATGTTGGTTTATAAATGTATGTGTGTGATTGTACTCTGAAAATTTTGGGGGAGGTTGCTTTGTTAATAGAACAAAGGTGGCGGTAAAAAATTCCAAATCCAATAAAAACACTTTAAAAGATATAAAGAATGAAATCATAAATTCCACCCATAAGTAAATGCGTAGAAATTGGATTTATTCACTTGCCTTGGTGATATGCTTGATGTTTTTTTTTTAAATGGGGGCTGTTTGAGTGCGAAAAAAATTTGCAAAGAGCAAAGCTTTTTCTTACACGGATTTTATTTTTAAAATACATTTGTATTACCAGAGATTTGCTGTATGCAATCCTCTGAAAGTGTTTCAAATTATTCATAAATACATCTACATATACATATGTACATATGTACTGTTATATAAAAGTGAAATCACTTATTGATGTTTATTAGAAAAAAACGGTGCAGTTTTTCTATCGGTATTGTGAAAATAAATAAAAATTATTTCAACGGAATCGTAAAACTTAATTTTGTGGAAAAAAAGCATTTGCAAAAACTTATTAGCCTAAATCGGTTAAGTTCTGCTGAATTTTTCAAGTTTTTTTTAAACAAATCTACCAAAAGGTCAAAGCAGTTTTTCTGCATCAAAAATAATATTGAAAAAAAGTTCGTTTACGTTTTTTCCGCGGTCACAGCTCGTTGGGTTTCCGTTGAAAAATGATTAAGTATTTTTACGCAGACCTTTTACTCTTAAAGTGGTTTGCAATATGAGGTGATGTTTCTTTAATTTAAAAAAAGGGTTGCCTTTTATATTTTGCGCCTTCGCAACACTACATGTGATTAGCTGTAATTAGATATTTTTATCGTAAAGTTTAGTATTTTTTGGCTTAGTTTTATTTGTGTTTATTTATAGTGAGTTTAAAAATTCATATTGCCTAAAAATGGAATTAACCCGTGAACATTTTCGTGCGATGATTTACTACGATTTTCGACGTGGATTATCGTGACAGGAGTGCATCAATCAACTTACTTCTACTTTTGGTGTTGAATCACCACACTTAGCCACTGTGAAACGATGGCACAACGAGTTCCTACGTGGCCGCCAATCTTTGCAGGACGAATTTCGTGAAGGTTATCCAAAAACGGTGGTTGTGCCAGAAACAGTCGATGCTGTGCGTCAATTGATAATACAAGATCGTCATGCGACATATCGCGAGATAGAGGCATCCTTGGCCATTAGGGGGACCAGCATACGTTCAATATTGCATGAACATTTGGTCGTAAAGAAGATTTGTTCTCGTTGGATACCGCATAATTTGACAATTGCCCAAAAAAGGACTCGTGTCGATTGGTGTAAAGAAATGTTGAAGAAATTTAGCCGCGGTGGATCAAAGCACGTCCATGACATCGTAACAGCTGACGAATCTTGGATCTATGCATATGAGCCGGAAACAAAGCAGCAATCGACTGTATGGGTGTTCCAAGACGAGCCTAATCCAACAAAAGTTGTTCGCGCAAGTAGCACCTCAAAGCAAATTGTCGCCTGTTTTTTTGGAAAATCTGTTCATGTCGCAACTGTTCCACTAGATAAACTTAAAATGGTCAATTCTGAGTGGTATACAACCATTTGTTTGCCAAAAGTTTTTGGAGAATTAAGGAAAACCAACCGCCGAAGACAAATCATTCTTCACCAAGACAATGCGAGCTCTCACGTATCGATTCACACAAGAGAGTTTTTGAAGACCCAAAAGGTCGAATTGAGGGGCCATCCGCCTTACAGCACTGATTTGGCACCTAATGATTTTTTTTTCATTCCCGAATATCAAAAAAAAAAATGCGAGGTCAACGTTTTTCAACGTCTGAAGGAGCTGTAGAAGCCTTTAAACAGCTCGTTTTAGAGGTATCATCTTCTGAGTGGCGAATGCAGAAGTGTATTGACTTGGATGGAGAATATTTTGAAAAACAATACTCGTAAAACTATTTTCCTCGTAAACACTCGTATTTATCAAAACTCCATTTTGCAGGCATCGGCAAAGCTCACGTAAATCTTAATAGTTTTCCGAAATACTTTAGTTCATGTCTTAAAATATAATGAATTTTATAATTCCGATGGAAAAATTATCGATTATCGATTTTTTTTTTGTATGGAAATGATGCAACCTAATGTACACACATTAAGTAGAAATAAGGAAAAAGTAATGCTTTGCTCAGAGCTTACAGATTTAAGTAACGAGAGGTCATAAGAATTAAGTAATATTTATTTTTTTTTTGTTGAATGTTTTCTTACCCCAATCCGGAGATAATAAACATTTTAACTAAATAAAATTCGAACATTATTTTTATTGTTTTAAATTAAAATAAAAAGTCAGAAATTTAGATATTGCTGTAATCTGAATATATATATTTTTTTTAGTTTTCATTGTTCATAATTATCTTTGACTTTCTTATTTATTGATTATTTTGAATCGCACCTTTTTTATTTTAATACTCTCCCACGACATATTTGGATTCGTCAAAAATATAAAAATTATATGGTTATATAAAAATCAAAAGCAACCAAAGAAATCCAGATTATTTCTGACTATTTTTATATAAAAGACGACAAAGTTGTGAAAAACTGATTCTTATTGATGTATAGTGCAACGATTTTTCGTCACATCTTGTCAAGTTTGACAAACCGGATTCGACGTTGTGCCATCTTCAGTTTTTATTGTAATTGATTATTACTAATAGAAAATCTTCAAATGTTAAATGTCAAATATTCGTTATACGGCATTTCCAAACAAGTTAATTATTTAATTATTACTGAAATTTATAATCATTGTATAAAGTCATTATTCAAACATAAGAAGCTTATAAAAAATAATCAATAAAAACTAAAACACCCTGGGTAAGGGGACTAGGGTTAAAAGTAAAACTGTTAGAAGATACACTGCCAATAAAATGTAGCTCGCTCAACCAGCTTTTTTCACATTTTGCCCTGTAAAATCAGCAGACATGGAGCGAAGTTTTTCTTCATGCAGTAGCAGTAGGCACCGAAAAACGGCGTGTGTTAATTTTGGTAATTTAAAGCAATACTTAATTGTTTATTGTAACAAATTAAATTTATTGCGCATATCTCTTAATTTATTGGGCATATTTTGGGCGCTTCCTTTTGTTTATTTTTTTTAATGTTTCCACTCTGGGCGTCATATCTACTATATTAGTTCTGTTCCTGTACTCCACGAACTTACAGGAAGTAGCAGGGAAAATGTCACCGTACTTCAAAATCTTGTAAATGGGAGCAAATTGAAGATTTGTTAAGTTGAAGGATTTTAGCCGAAATTGTTCCTCTTGTTATCATGATAAGTGGTAAACGATAAGTTTTTGCAGAAAAGTAAACAAAATATGTACGTTGTCAAGTTTATAGCGACAAATATTGATGTAAGTTTTGAACGAAATTAAATTTATTTTTTATTTGAAAAAAAAAAAAAAAACTGTTTGACGTTTTACATAAAAAATGTTGTTTCGCTTTCTGTACTTGTCGGTTGTTAGCCTCTTTTTACTTACACTCTAAAGGGTACATTTGCTTTGTGACATTTTTACAGGATTTTACAGAAAACGTCCTGAATGAGAGCTATTAATACGCTACCACAAATATTGTCATCATTCGCTTCCGAACGATTTTTACCGAACCAATTTCAAAACCAAGAACACCACTGGAAAAGTATTTTTCAATAGAATTTTTATGATTTCGAAATTGGTTAAAATTACAGGGTTGCAGCTTATTAACAATTTTAGTAGATAGGCGGTGTAAGCTTAGTGAAGTATTGCGATATAAATTGTAAATTGCTGTATTTGAAATAAAAATGCCTGCATTTAAAATAGAAATTCTGAATATGAATAGTAACTATCTGAATTTGAATTGTTATTTTCTGAATTTAAATGGAAAGTTCTGCATTGTGTAGACTTGCAAATTTGTATTTGGATTGTAACTTTCTGAATTTTAATTGGAACTTTCTGAATTTAAAATAGAAATTCTGAATAATAATTGCAATTTTCTGAATTTGAAATGGAAACTGTGAATATGAATTGTTACTTTCTGAACTAAAACTAAAAAGGGTGCACATAATTTTGAAATTTTCTAAACATAAATTGTAAATTTCTGAATCGGAAATGAAAATTTCTGAATTTGAAATAAAAATGTCTGAATTTAAAATGGAAGTTCTGAATTTGAATGGTAACTATCTGAATTTGAATTGTAGTTGTCTGAATTTAAATTGGAAATTCTGAAATAGAAATGCAACTTTCTGTATTTTAAATGGAATTTCTAAGTTTCAATTGTAATTTTCTGAATTTGAAATGAAAATTCTGAATTTGAAATGAAAATTCTGAGCTTAAATAGTATCTTTCTGAATTTGAATTGCAACTTTCTGACCTAAAACTAAAAAATGTGTAGTACCTATCAAATTATCAAAATTCTTAAGCCTTGACTCTTCAATACGCTTTCGTTAAAACAACTATGTGCTGTGTATATTTATGTATGTATGTATGTATGTATGTATGTAAATACTATACTTATAATATTTAGCATCCAATAGTATATTTCTTTCTAATAAAACTGAAAAGCGCCCAATCCTTTAACCGAATCAGTTTCTTAATACATACACACATACTATACACATATGTACATATGTACAAGAGTAGTAGCTATGTATGTAAGCACATATTTTTCTAAATTACATAGCTTCATTATTGATTTCTTGATGCCAAACGATTTTAATTAAAAACACGCATTATGGGTTATTAAAACTCGCATTTCGACTGCCGCAAAAATCCTGTGAGAAATTTTTCACAAAAAGACGTTAAATGTCAGCAAATTTGCTAAATCTTCAAATATCTGCTCACAACTCTTAATCAAAGAGCCTTTCGAATGACAGCTGAGTTCGGCACATTTTTTTTTTGTACCCATACGCTGCACCGCTTTCGCCGCCTAAAAATACGGTGGCATTTTTTATTTAACTGTTTTCAGCTATTTTGTAACGCATTTCTATATTTTTTTTCTTCACCAAAAAAAATCCCTATGAAATGTCGCAAATTTTTCCCGAAAAAAAGAAAATTTAAAGTGTAGGGTAGTGCCGTTAATTTTTTACCTCCATTTATGCTGTGTGTTTGCTTTTCTTTTTTTTTCGGTTCGGTTTGGGCGCAGTTACTTGTTTTCTATATTTTTTGTTGTGCGTTTTTTAAGGGTGGAAACAACCCTCTGCCTTGCACTAGTAACCCTCCATAAGCCGTCGATGATCTTGCGTAATCTTTGCTATGTGTCTCTTCCGCTATTGTCCTTCTCTCGCTTCGTACGAGCACTCTCGTACACACGATCGCTGATTGCATTAGAATTTTCAGTTTTTACCCTTGAATTTACCTTAAAAAATACCAGTTAAATTTTTATGCGCAAAAAGCAATTTAAAGAAAAGAAAGTACATACAGCCCCGAGTACATTGTAAATAAGATGATACGGTGAGACATTCGTTGGTTTCGGAATTCCTCTGTTGATTGTTTAGCAGCAATCAATAAATGGTAATAAATAATCAATTCAGTATGCCAAGTTGTGAAAAGAGGAAGTTAAGGGATTCATTTTTGGAATTAAATCCTATTTTTGGATATTCGAATACCTTGTTTCCGTTACTTTCAGCGTTTTTTTTCGGTTTTTGTGTTTTTTTTTTTGTTTTTTATGTTTTGTTTGAAGTACAACCAATTGCTTCTAGGTAATTTTAAAAGTGCATATTTTGCGTGAAAAATGTGTAAGGGTTTCCCTACAAATATACTCCTTTTTGGGCTCACATGTTTAGTAATCCCTAAAGAGCATAGAAATACTACGCATACACACAGAAAACATAAATACTTTTGCAATAATATAGTCTTAGATTATGTACAATAACTTTGCGTGGGAATTTCTTTAATGGATTGAAATGATGCCAGGTGTTGAGCTGCTTAAGAATTGAACTGATTACGAGTATACGAAAATAATCAAAGAACATATAATAAGTATTATATAGTGTATGTGTATGTGTGCACGTAAACATCTCTACTTGCAGTAATGTACATTCAGAAAATATTCACTTCCAAAATGGCAGTCTATAGAGCCACTAAATCAAAAACGCAGGTGCCCATTGTTGAATTTATGTGATATTACTCATTAAACTTTTCAATAGTTACTTCTACTCTTAGTATTTTTCTTTTACAGAATTATATTCTGTTAGTTTTTTGTAGTTAGTGTTTGTATTGAAAGCACCAAATATTTTCGGGATGGGGAGTGGTGGATTTCATTTACAACAACTGCTAACTCAGTTTTCATGCATCAGTTGTTTGGTGCCATTCACTAACTTTAACCGATCCGACAATCGCAATTTTTTGTCGTTTGCAGTAACGATTGTGCGTTTAACTAACTTATTCTTAACGACAGCTGTCTCATTGTATTAATTCAAAGTACTAAAGAGTGGCATCTTGGTCAAGCTAAATGCCAAAATGGGTGAAAAACACAAAAAGGAATGAAAAAAAAAATAAACGAATGCGTGCTGCCGAATAAAAATTTGAGCGCGTTTTTATTACATTTGACTAAAGTAAATTAAGGATTATTTTTGATCGAAAAAAAATTACATAATATCGATTAAATATAATCGGTAAATTTTGAATGTAAGAATAACGAATTTTGAATAATAAAATAAAAATTAAAAAAAAAGTTATCAAAAGTTAGTAAATCATGATTTTTTCATAAAAAATGTACGGTCCCTACTTTTTTCACATTTGCTCTAGTTTGAGGTGTGGTTGGACGTCCATCGCGAGGATCAAATTCTGTTAATATTCTACATAGCTAAAACTCCTTGCATTACCGTACAACTGAGGGTACTTGCTGATGGCGCAGACTTAGTTTTTTTTCATTTTCTTGTGAATGTGGTTTTCAAGTATGGAATAACTGTTCACAGAATTGTTTCATGCGATGTGAGTCAAATGGGAAATAGATATACTACGTGATGACGGATTACAATTTCAGCCATCAAATATCCCCTTATCACGAAGCGATAACCGGCATCATTCGCCGTTACTATCCGTGCTGTCTTATTTTTAAAGAAATATGGACCGAATATTCCACCAGAACATAAGCCACACCAAACCATTCTCTGAAACTTCTTCGGGCTGTTCTTCAGTCCAATTACGGTAATTATCATTGCTGAACAAAATTTTGATCGAAAACGGCTGTAATTTTTCAAGCTATTTAAGAGCCCAAAGACAGGAAGCGTGTCGGGCTAAGTGTTTCCGTGAACTGTCATAAAATCCCTATTGAAAAAGTAGCTCTAACTGAGTTATGGATTTTTTGCTTCTTTTTTCAACAATTTGTGAATTTTTATAGCCGAGGACTTTTCCTCCGCTGATGTATCGTGCTTTTTCGCATAACCTATTTTTTATTGGGAAGCGAAGAGTCACTTGCACTTTTTTTTACATTTTGTGGGTATTCTAATCTACGTATTCCAATGTATACGAGTATGTGTATGTAGGCGAGTATATATGTTTGTTTGATCAACTCATTTTACAACTAAAGATTTGGTGTTTTAGATAAATAACTTTACGATATTAGCGAATTTTGATATTAGCACTGGAGTTCCTTATCTGTACATGCATGCATAGGAGGTACTCGTATAGCGAAAATCGAAATTTGTTTCCTGAAAAGAAATGAACGTTTTTTGAATATCAAATTTCTGATGCCGATATCAAATTAATCTACTAACATATCAAAGCTTCTTTGGTACGGCTACTAATATAAAAATTATTTGCACAGGAGTATTCGAGTACATGTGTATGATATATAAGTGCATACATATTTATAAGTATATGAAGCACAATAGGTATAGATATGTAGATTTACCATACTTCGAAATAATACGTGCAGTTAGGTATATATGTATGTATGTAAAACATATACCTATACATTAGGGTGGGCTGAAAATTCGTGTTTTTTTTAATTTTTGTGCATTGCCCCAGGCCAATCAAAGCTCAAATGTTCTAAAAATATATTTTTTGTTATACCGAATTTTTTTTATAAAAATCGCATTTCTTTAAACCCATTTTTATAGAAGTCTGTATTTAAAATTCAGCAATCTTTTCGTATTAAGGTGCTAAAAGTAGTTAAATTTTGTATCTTTTCTCAGGTGTTCCAGACTCTAATGACAAACAGCTGTTTCGAATTTAGTTCTGGTATAAGTGATTACAGCTAGCAAGTTATCGATATCTTTTCCAACGCTTTATGCAAATTTTACATACAATTTAGAAAATGAAATTTGTAGAAAATTTTGACAATATGTTGATATGGTCCTTGAAGTAGGTCTACAAGACAATAAACTAATTAAAAATCTTTGATGAAATACAATTTATTATTATCGGATTCACATTTTTTAATCGATAAATTACTTGGCTAAAAATTATTCTCTACACTTTTGTGTACGCTTTTAGGTATGTTCGATGAATGCATTGAAATTGTATAGCAGTGCAGAAGAACATCGGACAGAGCTCAAAGCAGTTTAGTGCAAGAGCCTTAACGAACGGAAAACTATCCAATATATTTATATTTTTCAAAAATTAATAAAATCTGCCATTCGGAGAAGAAAATCATATGTTTTAAATTTACTTCCTTTTGTTTCATTTTTCTTGTGTATTCCTACCCACGCAACTAAAGCATTCATCGAACAGACCTTTCGTAAAATGTAAACATTGCAAAAAAATACCATGCCCGAAAATTATCGTTTGGAGTTCCTAAATTCTAAGGCCTGTAAATCCTGATACGCTTTGAAAACTACAACGTTTGAAAATACTGGCATGGAGTTCTTGCTTAACTTATTGTCAATTGGTAATTGAGAGTTTCCATTCAAAAGCCAATATAGATTTCTGAGTTTTAGATCGAGTGCCTTGCATTTAGTGAATATGGTGAGTTAGCAATTAGTTCAGAACCTCTTAACTCAATTTTGGTTGCCGTGTCAATTTAGGAACACCTAACTATTGACAGAAAAAATAAGTGTTGATACTAGGGCGAATATAAATTCAGTTTTGACTAATTAGAAGTGCAGTGATTAAATATACAATAAAAATATTTATCAATAATTGTGATTTTTGTATACTTATTTGATGAATTTTGTTACCAAGTACTTATGTCGAATTTTTTAATTGTAATTATTACCAAAGAAATATAGTTGTAGATAAGCGAACATTTACCACAAGTAATAACTTCCAAGATTTAGAAGAGGCTATAAATTTCGTCAGAGAAAATTGATGTGATGGTTTGGAGTATGACTTGGCTATAATTCCCCAAGAACCCAATGTTATAACTGACGAATAAGTCAGTTTTAATGGTTATAGTGCTCCATCCAAGATGTTCCAATAAATATTGAGATATTTGCTGGCGATGATGATGTTATTTCAGATTCAATAAACAGCAGTGATGACGAACTATTGGTAACGAAAAGAGCCCGAGTTAGATACAAAGTACCTCAAATACCAAATACTCCAGTTTGGCATAAGTGTACTACAAATTATAAGAATGTATACACAGAAGTGCCAAACGCTATGTACGCTATGTTTACAGGTTTAGAAAAATATGAAAGGAATTTACGTCTTGTAGACAATAGAGCCGCTCCAAATACTACCGATAAAATGTTCAAAGTGACGAAGCTTGCGGATGTTCTCATGAAAAAATTCAACCAATGGAATATTTATTTATTATTTATCACGAAAATATTTCCATTCATGAATCCACGGTGAAATGTTACGGTCATCATGCGGCAAAACAATTTATTAGAGAAGCTAGGTCCTCGGGATATTGTCACAGGATATTTATTATGGTTTATCTTTCCCGATCTTCGATAACTTTTTCACTAGTTATGATCTGCTAAACGTTTTGAGGCAATTATCCTAACGAGCTACAGGAACCATTCGTAAAACCGCGCTAAAAAATGTCCAATAATAAATGCTAAGGAGATGAAGAAACAATCAAGAGGAGAGTTTAACTACAGATTCGATAAAAAAAAATGAAGTATTACTGGTTCGGTGGATTGACAACAACATTTCCACAATGGCAAAAAATTCTGATTCGTATGAGTCGGTAGGAACTGTAAAAAGATGGTCTGCTGAAAAGAGGCAAAGGGTTAAAAAAAATCCCGTATTTATTTCAAGCTGATATATATGGCTGAAGACGATGAAATTGATTAGTCTAATCAAGGTAAAAAATGGTGATTTTCGATGAAGCATAGCCAGATTCTATATAAAGCAATCCTCCAAAAGACATACTGCTAATTCTTCAACATTTAATTTAGAGGGGCTGCAATTCGATGGCACCGATCACGCGCCTGAAAAGCTTCCAAAGCGGGTACGGTGTGCCATTTGTCATAGTAAAATCCGCATAGGCTGCAAGAAATGCAAGAAAACTCTGTGCATTGAAAAGCCCTGATTTTAAAATTATCACTCTTAAGTGATCACTGTACTAACTTGGGTACACCATTTTAAAATGCAGAAAAATTTTGTATTTTCATATTTTTTTCTTCTTCACATATTTAAATATATCATTTTTAAATATTAAATAACGAAATTTTTAAATACATTTTTTTTTATTTTTATTTTGACCAATAATGGGTTAATCGCAAGTAATTACGTAATGCTATGAAATGAAGTGTCCTGCAAAATGAGCAACTTATTGATAGTTTTTTTACCCAAAATTATTTTATTAATGTTCAAAGCATTCAGTTTTTTTTACAACAATTGCAATTATCACTGAAAGTACAGGGTGGCGCAAAAGTCGTCGTGCTAGTGGTGGCAAATGTCAGTACATTTATGAAATGTTTAAGGCAAAAATAAAAGGAATTGGTTTGAAGTAACCATGGAAAGCGTTTGTTATCGCATTTTTGTGATATTCCCTGGCCTACAAGAATTCCAGATTTGACTTTTTAAATAAGTCAGAGTAAACAAAATTGAAGTCCAAAGAACATGATCTGACAACTTTTGCGCCACCTTGTATTAGTCCTGTTTAATTTGGCATACGGACCTTTTTTGCAAAGAATCAAATTTGAGATCGAGGTAAGATAAGAAACAAAAATTTTGAGCTTTTGAACAATCGAGGTAAGCTAAGAACAAAAAATTTGTGAACGCTTTGAACTTAGATTGAACTGGGCGAGCCATAGATGTTCATCTTTCGCATAGTTAGTTTTTTTCTATTAAGTAGAATTAATTTTTTCTAATAAGTATTATTGAAAATTCTAAATTGGGTTTTCAGCCCACCCTACTACACTATACATGCATATGTGATATATGTAGATATGTATATGTACATCTACATATATAAATAATATAATTGCACGATTGTACCATAAAGCAATGCTGAACAATTCCAAATCGTCTCCCCTTATATTTTCTATTTATGATGATTTCTTAGTATTTAAATTCGTTGCAGTTCTATTCGATTTATGTCGGAGGCTACATACATATGTATGTATGTATATAAAAATGTATGTATTTATGTATGTATGTGTGTGTGTACTTGTGGGTTTATGTAAATCTTCCAGCTCCGTACGCACCCTAAGTGCGTTCGGCCATGCAAAAATCGAGGTCTCCCTTTTTTTTTGGCGCTACACAGCCAGCCTACTCAAATGCTGAATGTGTCCATTCATTTGCGTTCACTTCGTTTGTTTTCTTGATTAATTTCCACACGATGCTAACACGCACACACCACATACACAAATGCACAAATCCATACGTATATTATACACCACAATTACACCCGCACTCCACTACAGGTCAATGCAATTCCAATCTTAAATGTACGAAGGTTTTTGCTTTGCATTATCCTGGCGATGCTTTCAAGGAACGCACAAAATCTATGTACATATGTATGATTGTTTGTTTCTCCACATATAAAATTTTTGTATGTACATATGTGTGTGTGTGTGTGTGTGTTTGAAAACGTATTTGATCGCGTGCGCTTGTTTGCCACCGCGCGTAGGTGTGCGTGTGCGTGTGTGTGTGCACCAAGCATACTGTCTGGCGTGCGTCTGTTTTTGGCAATAATCAAGTTGCACGTTGCTTAGTTCCCTCATCCGTCCCCCGCCCCCCGCCCTCCGCTACCACTGTACGCTCCGATTTCCGACGTTCGCCCCGGCACAACACAGTGAGTTTTGTGACAACTTTAATCAGCAAACCGTATACAGAGTTTGGTGAACTTTCTCAACGAATTTACCTCAATTCATTACAGGAGGGTGGACAGAATGCCAAAAACAATTTGCCTACATAAAAGGAAATGTAAATTTGCCGATATTGGACGTGTCGACTCAATTGACAAGTCGCTAAGATTAACTACGTACGGTACCGAGTATTTGCAAGTGGGTTTCAGTTTTCAAACTTTAAGTAATGACTGTACGGAATGTAAATATTCACATATTATATTTATCTATCTACGAATATACCAGTATACTATATGTAGGCGGTAGATAATGAAGGCGAAAATTTATGTTGTCGTAGTAAATAACTGAAATTTAAGTTAATGCTGACAGACAGCAGGAGTACGAGTTACTTTGCTTTTGTGATATTATACCATCCGAAATTTGCTCAAAATGCGCTTTCTTAGACAAATACCGTAATGGTTATATTTTTTATAAAAACAACTCATGATTTTTGGTATATTGATATTTTGTGCTTGTTATTTTTTCATTAAAAACTATCGTTATTCTCGTATTTAAATTTTACCGATCATATTTGATACATATTTTGTGATTATTACTTTTTCGAACAAAAATAACCGTTACTCTTGGATTTAACATTTTTCGAACATAATAAATTAAAATAATAGCTACAACAGCAATAATGCGATTTATGCTTTATAATCGAAAAAAATCACAAAATATTGATGAAATATGCTCGGAAAAATTTAAATTTAAAGAATAACGATTGTTTTGTATTAAACAAAAAATCACAAAATCATTTATCATTTAAATAAGGCCCCGTTTGCTTAGCATATGGCATAAGAAATAGATTGATATATTCCTAAAAATCTATTGGTAGGTGCATTGCCAACTCATCTTTTGTTAGAGTAGTTAGATTATGTACAATCTATTACAAAAAGTAGTACTTTGTGGTCACATTAGACAAAGATTATACCAATTTGACAGCCACGAGTATTGCCACCATAATTTACAATTAAACCGGCATAGAAGATAACCTATAAGCATATGTTTTATTCGACCAAGATTAAGCGATTAGCTAGTCCCGGTCAAACAAAACACGCCTACTATGAGAAAACATCAACACACTTTTTCGGGTTATTGCTACAAGATCTGAAAGCTTCCTTTACCTACTCTCACTGCGGGAAGCTTAAAGCTTTCCACTGACACAATTTTTTTTTCAAATCTACATCTATTCACTTCTAAGGATTGGCTAGAAGGTTCTTTCGACGAGACTGTACGAAAGACCGAAGCTTTTATGAACCAATTTATTAGACGCTGTCAGTGCGGTTTCAGGCCTGGAAAATCCACCATTGACCAGATATTCGCGGTGCATCAAATCGGCATGTCTAAATTTGGGATCCCCGATAAACTAATACGGCTGTGTAGGGTGACGTTGAGCACAAGTTTTACCACCGTATAGAGTGAACCGATCGAGATCAAACATTGGCTTTAGACAGGGCGACTCCATTTCGGGTGACTTCTTCAATCAGTGCCGTCAGTGCAGTATTCTCCGGATTAGAGAAGGAGGCAACATATGGTGGTCTAGCAAAAAACAAAATTCCTACTGACAACACACAAAGAGTCAAACGTCACCAGTTTTTTTAAACTACATACCAATAATGCCAGCTTGGAGATTAAGCGAAGAATAATAGGAGCCTTCGAGAGAAACGCATAACAATTCTTTGGTTTTAGAGAAAAGTGCCAAATAAGAAAAAAGAAGAAGAAGATCAGAAGATCTATTCACCATCGAGGTCCTTTCAAAACTCGATTTCATGCTAGATATGCACGGTACAGATAAAAAAACTATTAGTCAGCACAGGTAGCACAGTCATGTTCCGAAAAACAAGTCTGCAATGAAAGTAAGTATCTGAGAAATCCATATCTCTCTGAGTTTCACAGCAAGGCAGGTTTGCCATTGGGATATTAAACTGTTTTGAACTGAAATACGCCGACCGAGTTTTGAGTTTGGGGTACGGCGGGCTACAGCAGGCACATGATATACACTCGACTACGATGGTCAGTTACTGCTTAGGTTAGGCTGGTGTGTAAATATCCACAGAGTGATGAGAAGTAGTATTAATCCTACCCCTATAAATTCTTATCAGACCACCACCCGTCTGAGGGGGGTCCTTGTAGTTCTGCATGTTGAGATATTTGCCCATCGCTCGCTAAGCCGACAAAGTGTCCTGTTCACAGGCGACCAAAGGAGTTCTCAGCTTCTCCTTGACCAGAGTCACTATCTCATGGGTACTCTATCGAGCTGGCTCATCAGCCATGCAAGTTTGGCCTGTGAATGCTAATAGATTTAGAGGTTTTACTATATGGGTCTAGGTTTGGAGTTGAAACCACTACGCTCCCAGACCACAGCACTCTCTTTCCACTAAACAATAAGGTTTTTCTCATTGGGTCATCAGCTATGCAAGATTCGCAAACTTCTCGAAC
This sequence comes from Anomoia purmunda, assembly GCA_951828415.1. Taxonomy (NCBI): domain Eukaryota; kingdom Metazoa; phylum Arthropoda; class Insecta; order Diptera; family Tephritidae; genus Anomoia; species Anomoia purmunda. The sequence goes on from OX639994.1 coordinate 86,066,710, forward strand.
TTCTCGAACTTCCTCCTTGACTAGAGCCACAATCTCATGGGTACTCTATCGAGCCGGCTCATCAGCCATGCAAGTTTGGCCTGTGAATGCATATAGAATTGGAGGTTTTACTATATGGGTCTAGGTCTTTCATCTTGAGTTGGTATCACTGCGCTCCCAGACCACAGCAGCCTCTTTCCACTAAAAATAAGGTCATTCTCATTGGGTCATCGGCTATGAAAGGTTCCCAAACTTCTCGAACTTCCTCATGCGACATCATAACCCTACATTACAATTATTTTCTACAATTCTCGTTAGGTTAATGAAACGTATGGCCCATCTTTGAGCTCGGCTTGGCGCATCGCTTAACTTACAATCAGACGGTGATGTTAATTTTACTTAGGGGTAAGATATAATTTATAACATTACTCTAAAAGGTCGGGCGCCCAAAAATATTCAGTTCGAAGGACTCGGTATCCAAAATATTAAGCCCTACAAAAAACAAGATGGATATCAATTCGTAATAAGCACAAGCAATTTATTTACACTTTAGTCTGCTCAATTCCTACACCATAGTTTCGGTTGTAAATACCGACTCACGCAAACCTAGCGGAGCAACAGTCTTATGCATACTGTTGTGTTACATAAATATGTACAATTATATTATTGTATAGAGTTTTTCTTCGAAAATTCGTTAGAAAACTTGAGTTCAAACACTCGATTCTAAAAAACACCATTCCATTACTACTGAGAAAATATCGATATCGAACGCCAAAAGTATTGATGTGGATTGTATCGTGTTGAAATACGCAAGAGTTCAGAGTTCAGCAAACAAATAAATAATATTTTCTTAGCCCACAGTTCACTAAAGTCAATTACCTGTTACAACAAATATAATACAAAAAAAAAATATGAATGGGACTCTTCATTAGCCAACGAACAGTTGTGAAATGAGGTGAAAAAATTCATTGGTTCAGGGTATGAAGTGTCTGACCTCAGATTTTTACACGTAGACTACATAAATGATTGTATTAGGTTCCAACTAAATGATTTTGTGATATTGTATACTAAAGTACTTATGTAAATGATTTATTTAATCGGTGTATTTACTAAAATCAAGTGCAATGACTTATCAATCGTTAATTACTTGCATATTGACGTGGGCAATAGGTGAAATTCACTCTTCATCAAATATATTGCAAAAGAATACATACAGGTGTAACAAAACATAGCAGCCAAAGGACGAAGCAGGCGATATAGGTTTCAAAGGTAAATTTCTCCAGATTAATAAAGATAAATATGTATGTATGTGCGAGTTCAAATACGAGTGAATGAATCAAGAAAATTAAGTGATTTTTTCTATTTCTTCGAACGTGAGACAATAAAAAGGAGAAATTCGAAGTTAGGAGGATAAAAAAAAGCGATTTTAGACAAAATTTTTGGCATCGATTTTTTATTTATTTAAGCAAATACGTATTTATTGTGTTTTATTTAAAATACATAGAATTAAAAAGTTCACCTATAATTAAAAAGATCGACGTCCAAAAACGCTTGATGGCCAAGTAGTGCAAGAGGGGACAAAATCGAAGAAATTTTCACTAGAAAATCTTCTTAATATTGGTTTTAATTTATTCTCAAATTTATTGAAAAGGAAAACGGCTGGAAATATGGGGATAACTTCTTGTTTGTTAATTTTTATGGATTTTTTTTCAAAAATATGCAATTGTAAAATTTATATAAAAGAAATTAATAATCAAATCCTCTCATTTTTACTAGAATCTGAATTTATTGAATTTATAAATAAGGAAAACTTTTTATTTTTAAACTAGTCCTTAACATACCACATATGTTCTTTATGAATAATCTACTTTTTATTGTTTTTAGTTTAATATTCGGCCCGTTTCTTTGTAACCTAGTTGCAAAAGAACTCTAGGTAGGATAGCGAATTGCATGTAAAGCAACAACACTAACTTGGAAAAATATGCGAGTTGAGCCAAGTCGGTAAAATGATATCCGACCTGAGGTGTAGTGTTGGGAAGTGAAAACACTGCGCTATTGTGAATGAGCCGAAAGAAAGTATGTGGGAAATTGCAGTTTAAGACCTAATTCGTTTTTATTTCCAGAGTATTTTTAAATACATAACTACGTAAAATTTATTTAATATTATTATAAATTTGTTTGCACAGCTACATATTTTCCGTTCTTAAATAGCAAGCGCATCTTTTAAAGAAAATCCCAACAGGGTTGCTTTTGCAACTAAATATAGTTTTATTCGAGTTGGAGCGTTCTTTTTCAAGACGAGTACAATAAAACGGGCTCATTGTGAATATTGTGCTTTGGATTTTTGCATTTTCAAAGTGAAAATTTTTAATTTATATATTTATTGTTCCAGAAACTTGTATTAAAGTTGAAGAAATGGCATACAACGCATAATTTGGCAGCATATTAAACTTATTATACTTATTTCAATTGTTCTTATATTAAAAGCAAATATGTAAAACCTGAACAATAATATAATAATTTTTAAACTTATTAGGTAAAACTTATACCATCAAATAAAAAGCTGTTTAAAAAATGGCAATATTTATTTTCAGAATTTAGGTGGCAATAATTTCAATTAATAAGTATATAAACAATTGTAGTGTTTCTCAAAATCCTTTTTTTTTTATTTTTAGGGGAAAAAATAATTTCTTAATAGCTAGAAATTAACAAAACCAGAAATATGTATATATTTAGGTACATCCACCTTGTTTGCATGAAGAGTGGCTTATTTAAAAAAAAATCAAGAGATCGAATAACAGCTTTAACATTTTCAATTTACATATCCTTGCATATCAAAAATGAAGATTTAGTACACATAAAAAAAGCAAATACGCGATCAGTGTCCTAAAAATATACAAAAGCAATTTAAACAAAGTTTTTTTTGCTCTAGTTTTTTTACATACATAAATGGGAAAAATGGCACAGGGCTGAAACTAAACTGGGCAAGCCATAACGAAAAAGCGTTCCAACATATATCCAAATTTTTTTTTATGAAAGAAACCCACATTAAATTCAATAATTATATAATACAAGATTGCCTCCTCCCGCGGCGAAGTGACAGATCTCGTCGTTTGTAAACAAGTATACGGGAGAAAGAAGAATGAATTGCTTCCAATATTTCAATGAGTATTTTAGTTGTGCTTAAGTGTAGAATGATGATTTAAAGGCAGAGATTTAATAAATAAACCTGCAAAATACAAAAACATCATTTGAACTCGTTGCAATTAAGAAATGTCAAAATTGGCAAAACCAAAGTTGCGATACCTCTAATGCGACACCTTCTGCATTTAGTACACCGTGCATTAAAATCAAGCCACATTGAAACAAGTAAAAAAATTCTTTTCCACGTAATTTTTTTTTTATTTTTGGTTAGAGAATTGTTAATATTATCAATTAACTGCTAACCAAGAACAAGCAAATATGCGGCATTTGACTTTCAGTGGTTCAAAGATGAATTTAAATGGACTAGTCACAAAATAATTATTCCATTGCGCGATATAGACTTCGGAAATTATACTTTATGTAGGCTAACTACAGGTGTGTTGTAATATAGAATTTTTAAAACCTAACTTCAGATTCGTGATCAGCGACTCCAAAAATCCGAATATAACGATTTTCAGGCTAATGAGATGTGTTTTCAAAATATTGCCGGAATTATTTTATACATTGCAACTTATTTTATACCAAGGATTTAATTCCAACTGGACTGCTTCCACTTTCAGGGGTCTAAAGTAGTATGAGAAGAGTATCAACTTTGATTGTTTTCATATTACGAAGTCCCTGAACTGTCCGCTCACATTTACATTTTGTTGCAAAATTTCGAATTTGAAGCAATTTGGTACGCTGTGTGAGACTTTATATTGACATTTCAACTTTGTAAGACAACAAAACAATACATGCAGTAGTTGTATTTGCTCAACCGCTACTACCTGTTTAATGGGCCTTCGCACACGTAATGTAAACAAATGTTTTTTATTAACATTTCTGAAATAAATTTGCAGCTGAGGCTTTCCAAACGAAAGGCAAGTTCGAAATCTGGGAATTTCTTCAAAATTGGAATAATTACAGGGACCGATATCCAATAGCGATTGAAACATATTTTTATTTTTAAAGGATAAGTACATTTCAAAAAAATTTAAGCAGGGAATTTTACGGGACATTTATAAGAGAAGAAAACATCATCCAAATAAACCGCAGACTTTTGTTTATATTCATAGTATACGTAGGTATATACAGTTACTCCAGTTACCAATGGACTACACGGTGATATTTTTTATAATACTAGCAATATTTTTCATGAAATTTTTACTTCGTTCATTTTTTAGAAAAATATATTTGTCCCATAACAAAAAGTATATACATAAATCAAAATTTCAAATCTTGTACAAAATTTAAACAAATTCAAAAAATGTTCATAAAATTTTCAAACTTTCATAATAATGTGCTAATAACGCCGGTTGATGTTTGACAATTTTTATATATCTCGTATATAAATAAGCAAACGTACTTGTCAAATTTTTTTTGACCAAGTCTATGCCCAAAACACCTAAAGGTTGACAAAAATGAATTGATAAAAAAAATAAAAATGCAAGAATAATTTATACCAACGACAAAGGTATTTTTCAAGCAGCAGAAATAATAAAAAATGTGTCTTGTGATTTTTCTTGAGACCAGGAAATAGGCGAATTGGATAATAACCATATCATTATCTCAAATTTGATACGCAAGATTAGGTTAGAGAGAAAATTAAGAGAGTAAGTTTGAGGTAGATATATGTATCTACGATATTTCCTTACCAAACTCTAACAAATTTGGCATACACAGTACATTTGAAATCAGTAGGAATAATTTCAAAAATTACATAAATTGAATAAAAACCAAGCCCATCTCTAGTATAACGGTAATTTAAGGCTATATTTCAGAAACTATAAAAGGTTATTTACTCAAATTTGATGTACATCATTGCATTGGAGAAAGAAATATGTGAGTTAAAAAATGAATAGTATTGTACTAACTGTTTTTATTACATGCCGCAAGTGCTCTTTGTTTTAAATAGACACGTGCACCGGGTATTTAAGGTTGGCTGCAACTGAACTTCGACTTTTTAATTATTTTAATTAAAACTAAGAATGCCATGTACTCTCGAAATTCGACCGTTGTCCCAGCTTTTTAACGACCTAGAAGATTTTTTTTAACTTTACATCTCGAAAAACTTACAATATAAAAAAATTATTGATTTGGAAATAAAAAAGACCCCTAAAACATATCACTAAACAAAAGCTTTCATTTCGTGCTCATACTCTTTTTACAAAACCAAAGTGCTTTATTTATTCAAAAATAAATAAAGTATAAATAAAGTATTTTCTTTATTTTTGAAATGTTAAATAGGTGGCATCACTATTCGAGAGTATATCATGGCTAATTAATTCCAATAATACCACCTTTCGTGTGATATATGTATGTACATAGTGCACTGTTTTATTTAACAAAAATATATATATTTTCACTTTTTCAAGCTAAAGAACTCTCAATAACCTTTCGTTTGGTAGCAATAATACTGTGCTTTACTTTCCTATAAAAGATTTTTTTTTAACTTTTACCTTAAACCGCTTGCCGACTAAAGTTTTTAATGTGCGTGTGTTTGTAACAAACACAGTAAACATTTGTATTAATTGCTTACTCAAATATATATTGTATATGTGTAAATTTATATATATGTATGTATGTATGTATGTATGTATGCATCAATGTATTTTAGTTGAGAAAAATCAATACAGAACACCTTTGCGCTCGCCATAGAGCAACTTTAATTATTTAAGCATCTCAAAGTGCAACACATAATACATACATACTTACATCTACATATATTGTATATGTGCACATCTATATAGTACATATGCATGTATGTATGTATAAAAATGTATGTAAATGCATGCATGTGCAAGGGCCTTTGCAACAATAACAACAATAATAATAAAATTCGCAACTGCAGATTTTACATTTTATTACTATGAAAAACGACTCAATTACGTTGATACTTTATGCATAAGCCACACCCATTCTCATAAATACGAACACATGCACACATTCATACATATATGTAAATCAACATGCACACATGAATACATACGCACATACAAACAAAATATGCATGGACCACATAAATGAATTGGGAGCCAAGCACCTCTTCTACCTACCTACCTATATGCATCCATCCATCCATCCATCTATACTGCAATTGGGCGACTAGGCACAACGCCGATAAACCTCCAGACATCCCCCCCCCCCCCCATCAAACGGCTGCTGCCAAAGACATCATGAACGGCATAAATGGCATGAACGACACCTCACCAGCAGTCGGGCCACATACTCCTTATGCTAATCAAGGCAGTGCAAACGTCCGCGTCCGTCGTATCGTCGCATCTTCATCGTCAAAATGTGCCGCTTGTGCTTGAGCGAAAGAGAAAAACTAACTTGTACCCACACACACACACACACACACACTAACCCTCTCACACATTTACATTAGTATACAATGAGTTGAGCTAAAGGGGAGCACACGAAAGAGTTTCTGATTAGAATGCAAGCGCGCAAAAACAAAGTTGCAACAAATACGTTCCACAAAAAGAAAAAAACAAACAACACAAAAAGAACTTTACAGTTTTGTACGTAAACTACGCTCATTGCATTTCTCACTCCGCACAGCGCACCACACAAAAGAGTAAACGCAACGGAGAGCAGGAGAAAAAGTGTGAGAGCAAATGAGGAGAAATGATATGAGCTGAGTGCAGATTTTGCTGAGCGCACTCACACAGCAGCCGAGTGTTGGAGATTTGAGTGGTGCTAGCCAGAGCAAAAAGGACGAACGAATAATGCAAATAGGCTGAGAGAGCGCGTTTGTGTGTGGCGAGTGTGGCGTGTGTAGCGCCAGGACACGACATACTACATACATAAATACAAAATACACGTAAATGCACCAACACAACTGCAAGCGCATTTTATGCATGAAAACCGAGCAGTTGCAAATGCGTCGATTGCACTCGCCGTCCCAGAACAAATGTAAAGTTAAACTGAGAATCTGCTCAAATGCCTTGGTGCTTTGTTGCTGTAGGCAGCAAGCGGATTTCAGATTTTCTTTATTTACATTTACGAAATTGGAAAACAGTATATGCAATCGACTCGGATGGCTACAAGAAATTGGTAACTGTCGTACAGACCCACGTACGTACGTAGATACCAACAACGGTAGAGTGAATGTAGATTTTGTATTGAATGCGTGTGTGAGAAAGTGTGGCGCGATGCGGCGGTGCGGCGGTGCGGTAGCCAACTGTCAACTGTGTTGCGATTCAGTTGCATTTCTAATGCGCATACAGTAAGTTACATTCAAGAGAGCCGGGGTCTCGTTGTGCTGGCAAAATCAAACGATTGGAGAAAATTGCATTCGTCCTTTACGGGGCGACGACAATAAAACGCGAATTACGACTGGCTGGCTATGTACACTTTGGAGCAAAAAAATTAAAACTAATTTACATAAAAGTTTTGTTTTATCAAAATTAAAATTAAAAAAATTTAAATATCGCTAAAAGAAACTACAAAAAACAAAAACAAACGAAATCAGCAAAGTGTTTGTGTTAAATAGCGTGATTTGGTGCCAAATTTAGTTATTTTGTTTTTTAAGTACATTTGCAAATATGATGGTGCTACAACAACAATCGCTTTGGAGTGCAGCGGTACAATCGGCCACTTCACCCAGCGTAGCCAATGAGGAGGAGCAGTCGAATAGTGAATTACAAATACAACAACGGCTAGTGGATAACACAAGTCCGGCATTGTGTAATGAACGAATTTTTATTAAGAGTGAACCAACAGAATTGACGGCAATGCAACGGTGTATTGAGGATAATGAGGCAACAACAAATGAACGGCAACAACAAAGTATGTAAATTACTACTAATTAGAGACTGAGAAAAAATTTATTTTTAGATGTGTAAGCCAAAAAAAAAGCAGAGTGAAAAAGTTGTCGTAACATTTTTCAAAGATATCGTAAGAATTCTCGCACAACGTAGGGCATGATTTGCGCGTGATTTTCGCATTATTAACTTTTAATATTTTGGACAAGAAATTTCGATTATTTTTATTTTTTACGCCAAAAATATGTATGATATTTTTTTAATACCAAATAACTCGTATTTTTTGCTTTTTATATTTAAGGTGCAGTACGCTGTACACTACAGAAATAGTGTTTCTCGTTTATATTTCATTAAGTTGGCAGTATACACATATGTTTTTAAAGACATTTTGTACAATTTTAGATTTTTTTTATTGTTATTTATGTACATATTTTCTATAGTGTACGGCCAATAAGACATTGGTTTTATTTTTTGGCTAAAAAAAAAATTTAAAAAAACTTATAACCAATAAGTTGTATTAAAAAAATATCAGGCAAACTTGTTTTTTTTTTTTGTTATTTTAGCCGTAACAAAACAAAATAATTGCTATTTCTAGCCAAGTATTTAGTGCGGGTATTAAAAGTCAAAACTTTCCTAAAATTGTCTGCTTATTACTATAAAATGATTGCTCGGTACTGCCTCTGCGAGTGATTACAAAATAAAATAGTATAAAAAAAATTAAAAACAAATTGTTGGCTTGAAAATAGAAAGTTAAAAAATTCTGCATCTTCATTTTAATCATTTTATGCTTTTGTTCGTTGTCCCAAATAGAACATTTTGTTGTCATCATGAAGGCAAAACTTACTGGATATTTTGTTTTCAAAAAATTTGAAACAAACATAGCTTCTCGCTGAATATATTGAAAGCCAAAACCTTCCAAAAATTGTCTGCTTTTTACTATAAAATGTATTTTTAGAACAGTGTCTGCTAGTAATTAAAAAAATTAGAAAAAAATTTTATATATAACCCCAACTCTGTTACGAAGTCTTATATGATGGTTGATGTGTGTATCTGGGGATACCTCCGAAGTCTCCTCGACATAGTGTCACACTCGAAATGCAGGTGCTTCGGGGTCTCCGGAACCGAGTCGCAAAAGCGGCAGAACTCATTCGACCATATTCCGAGCAAGTGCAGAAAACTTCGTAGCTTGCATTGCGAAAATTTAAAAACGTAAAAAAAAAACATTTCATGCCATAATAGACGGCTGTGACTTATTGACAAGTTTCGACACTTCATTTGTTTGTTATTAAGCTTTATTCATTTTTTATAAAAATAAAGTTCTTATAAAGCCAACTTCCAAACTTTGTGCAAATTTTTGTAAAACTAAAATTTTTAATCACAATTTCGGAGAGCATTGTTGCGCAAGTCATCCGTAATATAGGTACATATTTTTCAAAAATAGTTTTTCTTTCTAAAACTAAACTTCGCTTCGAAAATTATCTATTATTATATAATCCTTTTTAAGTTCAAAGATTACTTTAATTACGGGGTATTTTTTATTTAGTTTCATAAAACGTGGAGAAAACTCCCTGATTTTCCTCTACTAATGCGCAATATGTTTTCTTAAAAAAAACGATTAAAGGAGCTAAAGCAAAAGACTCATTATTCGTGATATTTACGGATTATCAAAGAAAACTACGATTATATACATATATATATACATATATATATATACATATATCTTTAAGCAACACATAAACATCTAAGCAAAAAATGTAACTTATGAAAAAAATATTACTGTTGCACAAATCAATAGAATTGCAATAGATCCGCTCTAGTGCCATAAATGCAAGTGCCAAATATGTAAAAACTTATTAGCTTGAACTAAGCTTCTTTACGCAATTTTCTTAACCCTTACGAGTTTTCATCTTCAGCGACACCCGCAAAAATTGTTTTTAATATTTTTAGAGACGACTCCCCGATGTTGTAAATGGTATTGGTTTTTGTTAATTTGCTATTTCAGTGTAAACATCACTAATCTAAATGAGATTTTGATTTCAAATTTTCATCGAAATTCTGCACTTTAGCCTTAGCGTTAATTAAAACACTAAACTTAATGAATTTATATCAATTCCTCCAATTTTTCGTTGCACTCTCACTCAAGGCGAATCGCAAAAGGACTTAATGTTCGCCCAGACGGGATGATAAAGTCAAAAGCCCGTGAACAATTTAGATTTGCAAAAATAGCGATTGATTCCTCTCCAGTCATTTAGCTGCAAATCTACTCCTTAAAGTCAGCCTCAATAGCTACTCCAAACCACGTAGGAGACTTTGGAAAAACTTGCGTATTTATTTGCATTTGGCTCTAAAAGCTTCTACTTTAGATTAATATAGCCCTGTATCAGAAAAAGGTTACAAATTTAAATAAACTACCATTCAAATAGTACCGCAGTTATTCTGTGACTTTTATTTAGCAAATCATTAAATAACGGTTATTCAGATTTTTAAATAACAATTATTTTTGATTTTTATAAATAAATACTCAACAAATAAAGATTGTATTAGATTTGCTACTTTTCATTATATTTAATTACTCAACAATTATTATATTTGATTTTTGTTTTAATTTATCGCATGATAACAATTAGTGAAGACTTTTATACATAGAAGTTAGCAATAAAAATCTGCTAGTGACTTTTATTCGCATCATCGATACAAAAAAGTATAAAAAGGGCATTTGTTTATTGTAATTAATAATTTTTCTGTTTTTGAGCATTTTAACTTAAATTATAAAGAATCAATATCGTCGCCTTAGGCTGAAGAGGAAGGAAATTAATAAGATCATTTGTATTCAATTGCATCAAATGCTCCAATTGTCATTGAAAATCTCTTAAACCCTAAAGTTTTCTACGGATATTTGCTACTCTTTTGAGACTTAAAAATAAAGGTTACTCAGTGATTTTTATTGATGACTTTTAAAAACAATAATTACCTACTGATTTTTCGTTCCCACGACAGTCGGTTCTACGTACCGGAATGACCCGGGTTTTACCCGGCCAAGGACTATTGTTTCGGCGATCTAACCCTATTTAGATCGGCCTACCCCACGACTGATTTTTTTTGCTGACTTTTATAAAAAAAAAGTCTTCGATAACTGTTATAAAGAGAAGAATGAAATAAAAATCAGAAATAGCTGTTGTTATAAAAAAAAAATTAGAAATAACTGTTCCATTTCTTAATTTGTATAAATATTACAAAAAATGGTATTTTCAAATTTTGATTATTGGTGAAAAATAAATCGATTGGTGTTATTCACTTCGGTGTAGAACACTAAATTTTTCACTGTTCATCGAAGCCTTTATATATTTCATTACACCTTTCATTAATATAAAAAAAATGAATTGTTAGCGTAAAAATATTAAATTTTAAAATACTATATGAGATAAAGTAAAAAATAAATTCTATTTTTAGAGAAAAAAAACTTAAAAATATGAAGATACGCTAGTACTAAAAAAATATATCTTCATGATCATTGTAAGAGGTATCATATGTTATCGGCATTTTAACATTGACAGAAAAATTCTTCAATAACTAATCAATCCAGTGTGTTGTTTTGTAAATAATAGTCAAATTTTCTAACAATGAATGTAGCCCAAATTGACTCAATCGCATTCGAAGGAATGCAAGAAATGTTAAAGTAAAACCTGTTCTCAATGACCAGTAGACCTTCTATGATTTATAAGTAAATAGCCTACACATTTGAACGGTTTTAATTGTCTAAATATAGTAGCTTTAAAGTAAAACCGCATATCTGAACAATCAGTCGCATAGGAGCTATAAGTTATGGTGTTCCGATCTTGATAGTTATCAGTCAGCCCTTTCTATTAATAGTAAGTGGCAGGGGTAAAAATTTTATGATATAATGTTCGATCTGGTCGGTTCCGACAAATGATTAATACATCTGCCTGCCAAGTTTCAGTCAGATATCTCAAAAACTAATGGACTAGTTTGCGTGTCAAATAAACTGACGCAAAGTCGGACAGACAAATAAATCGTATCAACTTTTGATTATTTTGGTATAACTATTTTTCTCCTTACACTTACAAACATCGGAGCACAGTTATATTATCATTTAATCTTAATGAAAAGTATAAAAATATTATGATTCTAAAAACCAGTACATTTTTATAAGTATGTAGCGCAAAGGGTACCCTAATGTGCACATACTCGTGTAAAAATGTATACTTCTATGAATACGCATTTAGGAGAAAAACCAAAAAAAAGAATTATTTACAAATTTTCCAACAAATCGTTACACTTTGCATTGTCCTTTTCAAAAAAAAAAAAATCAAGACTATGCACATCTCATTAATTTACGACTCCTTTGGATTTCAAAAGAATACAGAACTCATAATGAGAACGATCCGCCCAAATTCTGTTTTGCAAAATAGTAGTAAAAAAATGCACGCACGCACACACAAAAAGGCCTAAAACAGACTAGACAACCCACCGAGCGTCTAATCATAAATTACTATTTGTTCAATGCAGATGCAGCTACAAAGATATTCAAATAATGCATTCTAATGCTTTGATCTCCGTGGAACGATTGCAAAATACTTATTCACCTTTTCTACCTGTTCGCCAAGGAGCAAACAAGTACGACCCAAGAGTGCATTGAGGGAATGAATGTCCGTATATATATTATATGTATTATATGTAAGTGTTTGTGTGTAGATATTCTAATGGACTATCTACCTCAATTCAAATACTTTGCATGCGACGGATGAAAATTGTAAGAAAAAGGTCTACAATTTGCAGTTTCACACGATTTTTCGAATATTTTTCCCTTTTTACGTGCTTGTTGTATTTTTTTTGTTTTGTTGTTTTTTTGCTTTTATGGCAGAAAAGACACAACGTAAAAATCCAGCTGATTTTGCATTTGTTGCTACAGCAAGCGATTAATTTTCTTATTGTATTGCAGTTTTTCTTTTTGCACCACTCTGAAAGTGGTCACCTAGGTAGGATAATCTTTTCCAACTAAAGGCGCTCACAATGCAAATTTCAGTAAATTGCTGCTAAGTAGTGGGCACAGTTTTCACATGCATCCCAAACACACACACTCACACACACACATGCATATATGAAGGATAATGTATGTAGATCAATTGACTTTTTAAGCTAAAGTCAATATTTGGTTAGATGAATTTTCAAAAGCCTGCAAACCCATAGCAGAATCTACATAAGTAACGCAAAAACAAATTGCTTCACTAATGCTCTGACGTCTTAAGAGGAAGCAAATTATAGTGCTATCGCTCTTCATATTTAAATACATATTTACGTACATATGTACATATGTATGTGAGTATTTTGCGAGACACTTAAACATGTACATATACATAAGTACATAGCAACACACACACACATATGTATTATAGATATATGTATATTAAGGCGCCTCAGCGAAAAAAATTGCTGTTGTTTTTTTAACGAATCGTGGCGTCAATTTAGCCGGCCTATTATGTATATATTGATTATTACTCTTTATGATGACTAAATGGATAGCTATTTTTAGGTATACATTGTAGTTGCTTTGTTATATAACTAAGTGATTATAAGTCATAATTATTCGAAAGAATCCAGATTACTGTTCATCAACAAAAAAATCAAAAATATTCAAAACATAATTAGCTCATTTTCCTTTTATTTATTTGATTTTGATTTTTTTTTTTGGTTAATATTGATAATTTAATTTAATTATTTTTAATCGCTGATTAATTCATTATATTTAATTTTTCCGAATATTTTTATATTATCGATTAATGACTTTTTTTTATAATTTATCTCAACTCAGCTGCATTAATGCGTTTTAACTATTTGATTTTGACTCCTTTTTTTTGGTTATTAATTATTTGATAAATCCCTAATAACTTGATTATTTAACATTTTTCTGGGTATTTTTAATTAGTCGGTTACTTTGGATATTACTCGATTTAATGACTTTTTTCAAAATAATTTAACTCAACTCGCAGTTGGCGTTTGCTGGATTCGTAATCATATTAATAGTCACTATCACTAACCACCAACATACAATTTCAGTGATTTGCTGATAATTTAATTGAATTATTTTTAATCGCTGATTAATTCATTATATTTAATTTTTCCGAATATTTTTATATTATCGATTAATGACTTTTTTTATAATTTATCTCAACTCAGCTGCATTAATGCGTTTTAACTATTTGAATTTGACTCCTTTTTTTTGGTTATTAATTATTTGATAAATCCCTAATAACTTGATTATTTAATATTTTTCTGGGTATTTTTAATTAGTCGGTTACTTTGGATGTAGCAATCATATTTATAGTCACTATCACTAACCACCAACATACAATTTCAGTGATTCACTGATAATTTAATTGAATTATTTTTAATCGCTGATTAATTGATTATCTCAAAATTTTCCGAATATTTGTAATTATCAGTATTTTGGATATTTATCGATTTAATGACTTTTCAAAATAGTTATCTCGACTAAACTACTTCAGCTGTATTATTAATCCTCATAATAATCACGATTACTAACCACCAACATGCAATTGATCCCTGAAAACTTGTAATCATTTGATTGTGACTCTTGCTTTTTGGTTATTAATTATTTGAATTATTTTGAATCGCTAATAACTTGATTATTCAATATTTTTCCGAGTATTTTTAATTAATCGATTATTTTAGATATTACTCGATTTAATGACTTTTTTCAAAATATTTTAACTTAACTCTTAGCTCGCGTTAGCTATATTATTAATCATCATAATAGTCCACATAACATACAATTGACCAGTGATTTCAATTTTTGATTTCGATTTTTATATTATTATTGCTTATTTGAATTACTTTTAATAGCTGAATACTTGATTATTTGTTATTTTTTCGATTCTTTCTAATAAAACGATTATTATGGATTTTTCTGAATTTCATGACTTCCTTCAAAATATTTTAGCTCAACTCAACTGCATGACCAATTTTATGTAGTAAATTCTATGATTCCCTTATTGTTAATATATACATATTTATTACACAAAAAAAATAATGTTTATTGGCAAGCGTATTTATTACGATAAAAATTATATCTATATCGATGAAAACGTCAAACTTAAAAAGCTAATGATAACGTTAACAAAAACCCGGTAATGATAAGGTCACCTGAATCGGCAACAATAACTACAGCAGCAAAAAATTAATTACTTTTGTTATACTGGAAATAAAATCGATAACGATAATTATAACAACGAAAACGATAATGATAATTAAAACCGAAAATTACTAGGCTCACTCAAAGGGCAACGATAACCGCATCAATAAAAATACGATTATTACACCGAAAGTGATATCAATATAACAATAAGTTCCCAATTCGAAAAGAAATTGATGACGATAACAACTACCAGCGCACTTATAATATTATTGGTATCGATAACACATTTCTTAGCTAGCAATTTTTCGAAATCGGTAAAAATATTTATAATTATAATAATATTTAAAATCATAATAAGAATAACGCTAATAATAGCGATAACAACATCGAGCTTGATATCGATAACGATAGTTACAACGATAAAGATACTTTAAACGATAAACGTAAGTAAGATATGAAATCAACAGCAAATGCAATCAACACACGCTCTGTTAGAAAAATTGTGGACCAACGATAAAATTATCGGTATTGAAAATTATCAAAATACCCGCAACTGACTGTGGAAAGGAAATGAAAAAAAAATTTACTAGAATTTTTAATACATTTGCCTACGACCGGTCAGGTCAAAAAATACGCGGATTCTTATTTCTTGGCACATTATCGAAACTTTCAAAACAACTAACTTTTAAAGAACCGAACAACCCCAAAAGGGAGAAATTGAATCTCGATTTTCTATTTATGTCAAATAAATGCAGAAATCGATGCGCTACTAAAATACCGTAAAATAAATGTTCGGAAGGCATCGAAAAATTAATCCACGATTTAAACGATTAAAAAATGCTGATCTCTGACTTAAAGCAATTTCTATCAGGAACCAAAAAATAACTGTAATCTAGAATTTACCAATTCAAAACGTTACCCGTGTTTATTATTTAAGAAATTTAACGAAAAAGTTATTTTATAAACTTTCATTGGCAATGAAAAAAATGTCTTCCGCATAACAGTTATCAAAGAATAAATGTTTGGATATAACTCTTATAGGCGAAATTAAAAGCATACTCGTCAAATAACTGATGTCAAGCAATACTTTTTCGATAAAATCTACAAATATTTCTTATGCACTTGATTTCTACACATTTCAAAGCGAAAAAGGGAGGGAGTAGATAATCGTTAGCCATATTAAGCTGAGTCGCATAAAAACGTTCGAAATAACACGACTTTTTGGGTGGAACTAAGAACCGCAAATTTTTTAAAGTAGCTGGCGATTTTAATAAACTTTTTTTTTTGTATCGGAAGCGACCCTGCCTAATGTCAACCACAATATCTATGCAGAAATATATTTGTAGTATATAAAATTCGTACATTTACATGTAAGCACGTATCCTTAGACCACTTGTAATCTGTATATGAATACGGCGAGCAACTCTCCCTTGATAATAGATAAACCAACCAAAATACCAAATGAAATACGTAAAAAATAGCAGATTGTTTTCACTTTATTTTTTGTTTTGTTTTGTTTTTTATGTTGTGCTATGCCTTCACTTCACGCTTATGCATACGTGTTGTTGCTCTTCTGCTTTTTTTTGTGTTTTTTTTTTAGCCAGTAATCTGTATATTTATATTTCGAAATGGACAGTGGACATTATCCCTGTATGCATATATTGTCGTAAAAATATTGTAGGTACCAACCAAGCCAAACTATGGTCCAAGTGGCGTTTGTGCTCCTGCTCCTGCTGTTGCTGTTGCTGCTTGGCTTTGTCCTTTTTTTTTTGTTTACACCCAAGGGAGCTATAAATTTAATATCCACTCTTTGCTAAATAAGAGCAAATGCCAACAACAAAACAAAACAGAAGCAATGTGCTTTTCTCTTCTTTTTTTATCACGCACAAATGCAGAAGATGCCTCAGCGGATAACTGCAGCTTAGAAGTGTATACATATATATGTATGTATTTAAATATATACTCCATACTCGCCCGGCATCTTCGCCTCTAAAATCCACCCATCACCCTGTTGGGCAGCTAGAATTTGTTGGATCACACCAAAGCTATGTACAAACATACTTTGTTTCGCCACTGTTATTTTGCAAATATAATGTGCACTCAAATAAGGTTATTTATGACAGTAATGCATAAAGGATACGAATATTCCTAAACACATTGTACTACTTTATGTATGTATGTAGTAGATGTATCCAACACATTTGTGATAAATACGTATATATTATATAATGTACGCTAAGGCATTAGAGTAGGTGTTAGCAAGAGACAATTTACATACATACGTACATACCAAACACGCATAGCAAAAGGAAATGAAGATTTAAATAAATACGGTTGTGATGAAATTGTAAGCACGTCGCTCAGTGCCATTTATTACACACATTTTACATACCTACATATGTACATGTATAGTATATGCTTATGATGCTATATTTATATACAATTATATACTTCCATACATACATCCATACATACATACATATCTGCATAAGCACAATATATAATCGAATACTAAAAGCTTTCTTCTATTTATGGATTGCCTCCGCAACTTGCTGAGATAAAACTATTTTCAAAAAACTATAATAAAACTATTGTGAGCGGGAATTAAACTAAAACAAAAACCTTAAGCATGGCAAGTGATGGTGATAAGAATACAGAACGTGGCGCAGATTGTGGTATCGCTAACCATCTCTTGCAAATTTTGACAGAATTTCCACGTCATAAATGATTTTGATTACAAAAATCGTGTATGTGTGTATACTCGCAATCGTGTGTATTCTTTCCAACGTCTTCAACAATTTTAGTGTGTATTCCTTCTAACATATATAACAACGTGTCTTCTCTCATTTCTCTCCACCGGTAAATCTTGGCTGACGTCACAGTTAAGTTACTCTCCAAATTTCAATCAGCGCAATCTTGTATTCTATCATTCTTGATAACAAGTAAATCTCTAGCTATGTATACCTTGGAAAAGGCCAGAAACCCGTCAGGAGTTCGCTTAGTTTTCCTTTCAATTAAAATACACAGCGGAAAAAAAAAAATAAATAAATTCTACAGCATTCGCTATCGATAAAATTTCTAAATGAATTTTAATATTTTTCTGTTGAAGTTTTTATTTAGAATGATAAATTATTACTCAGTTATTCCTAATTCACCTTAATCTAAAATTTCTAGCAAGAGAGTTTCATTTTTTAATTGAAAATTATAACAAACTTATTTTCCGTATTCGAACCTTCCTCAAGTATTTTCAGTTTATCATTAAATTGAATAAGAACATTCCTAATACCTTCACGTTATCATATTTTTTTTTAAATTCAATTCTAATCAAAAAAATTGTTTGAGAAAAGTAAGGAAAAATGACAGTTTAGCGACCAAATAAATAGAAGTCACCAAAACAGCTTTTCTACTGCTTTCACTTGTTCAATGTGCCAATATCCATTCCTTGTCAGATTTAAGAAATGATTCGGAGAAATAAATCAACTCATACAGCTAAAATTTCGGCTCCATTTTTAACTAAAAAATATATATTTTGGCAGCGAGAAAGTTGTTAACAAAATAATAATAAGTGATTTTTAAACTATCCATTTATTATTTAACAATTTAAAAAAAAATCGAATTGAAATGGAAATATTTGTTATGATGTTATTCCTTTCTATTTGGTTAATAACTTCTCTTATATATTTATCATATAGTCTGTAGGGATATTGTTTACTGAATAGTAAATGAAATGAAATGAAATGAAATAAAATAATATTGGCAACTTCTTTGCTTTTTGAAAGATTCAGTAAAAGTTCTAAATCGAATTACACGTTTTTGTGAAAGTGCACAGCTATATTTGCCTTGGGTGAAATATCTCAATGCTGCTAGAAATCTCAGATTTTTAAGAAATCCATTTGTTGCCATTTGCCGCATCTGAAGATAAAATTTTCTTTTTTTGGGAGACTGCAAAGCTTCACAAACCTTTTCGCCAAAATATTTATGTAAATAAACCATAGACCCTTGTTCGTTTAGTGCAGGACGAATTTGTTTATATATAACGTTTTATTTTAAGGAATATTTTATTAGTGTAAAATTGTATGAATTGTACTATTTGTTAATAGAGGGTTAACAGTATTTTTTGCTTTCCTCATTACAATCATCATCTGTTGGCTATGATTTTTCTGTACCATCACTTAGCACAATATTTGGAGGTTTCACCGTTACAAGGCGCGCTCTCGCAACTCCCTATCAACATATAATGACGACGGGGGCAATGTAAAGTAAAATGAGAGAGAGAGAGCTCCTCAGTGGCAACATCGCAATTTCCATGTAGTTTCAATCCAGAAAAAATAGAACTGAAATTTAGTCTGCTATTATTATCTTAATTTTATTAACTCAATAGCATCAGGATCTTCTGTAAAGCTCCGAGAACTGTGAAAGGAGAGAATGAAGGGCCATAGTAAACTTATTACTCTTTTGCCCGTCACGATAAGATAATTAGATTTTCATAGACCCTTTAGGTTCCAAATGCCGACGAAATGGGACTGAAATAGAGGATTTGAAATGTATGCCTGGAACAACCATAAATACACTGACGATTTCAAGATGGTGCAATTTAGCATACGTGTTCTCAGTTCTGCGATTTGGCATCTCTCACTACCAAATCGAAGTTGGTCAAACAATACAGAGCTCTATTGGCTGGTTCTACAACAAATTTTTAATAGATTTAATTTGGTTGCCTGGAAACGAGGAAGCCGATCAGCTAGCCAGAAAGGGTTCAGTGATAACCTCAAATGAGGTGCTGTTTCATGTGCCAATAGAATTAATAAGATTAAGTAAGAGCATTTACCTCCACCATCTACAGCATACTGCTCAACGATGGCGCAAAATTAATATACGACCCAAAGAGAATATCAATTTGTCTGGAGAAGGCCAGGCCTAACGTTCTGATTCTCGTGGTAGTTTTCATTGGCTTATCGTAAGCCGAGCGAGAAAAATGGATATTGCTCACCCCGCTTACTGCAGAAGCTACAGGGATGGAAATGAAGAAGAGACCCAGATGTCCAGCTTTAAAAACAAACACGAAATGTTACTCCGCAGGCGTTCCGGTATAATTCTCCGCAGGATTTGTCTAAACATAGCCTTGACAACATTCTAAATTTGATCAACAAAGTGCACTAGTTGGTTTTAATCGCAATCATTTCATTTCATTTCGATTTCTGGCACCAAAACGGCACTCAGTTTCTAATTGGACGTTGAGCTCCCTCGCGGCCATTCTACCCTAACTACATATGTTTTTCGCAAAATTATAGACTAACGAAACAAATTGTTGTTTTTGTTTTTTATCTAGTATAGTGTATACATTTCAGTTTCGCCCGAACTTCTCATTAATAGCTTTGGTTAATTTTTTAAATAGAAATATTTTCCAAAATGAGTTAAGAGAGTTAATAGCACTTGGACTAAGGTGAGCACTGCAAGTTATTTTAAAAATTTATAAGCTTAGAGCCAGAACTTGGCAAAAATGAGTCATACTTATCGCTAGAAAAACGCATGAAAAATTTAATAAGACAAGCAGAACATCTAAGTCTATGAACTTTTGGAAAGATTGTATCAGCTGTTGGTTCTCATCTTAAAAATATGTACAATTTCAAGTCATCAAATGCTTCTTTAGCTTAAATATTTCACTACTATTTAACATAAGTATGTAGGTACAGTGTACACAGAAAGTCATGCTACTAAAAATGTAGAATGTATTCGCATACTTCTGAAGATCTTCCCTCATCATTAAACCTTTGAAGAACTTTTCTGTGGGGTTTTGCATTCAATTTACTTTTTTAGTAGTGAAAATATACCTAGATGTTTGTGTGTGTGTGTGTGTGTGAGTCGTTGAATGCATTATGCATGTTGATATATATCTATGTATGTGTGAGTACCTAAATGTGTGTGTGTGTGTTTGTGTGTGTGTGCCAAAAATTCACCCTATAAAAGTAACGAAATACTAATGGACATTTTATGCCCATTTAAAACAAAAAAACAGAAAAAAAAGAAAACAAAAACAAATATGAAAACGAAAACCAAATGTGCCTCAGCGAACGACATAAGTTCGAAACAAGAACAAGAAGAAGCAGAAACTTGCTAGGAAATCCCCCTTAGCCGCCACAGAGCAGCAAAAATAAATGTACGAAATTTACGAACAAAAAAAAAACAAAACATTGCTTGCAACATTCAAATTGACAAGTTAAGAAGACGTGCCATTTGCATTAAGTTTCGAATGGGCGAAATTGTCGTAAACTCGGCAAAACAGCAGTTTCAACAACAACAAAAACAACAACACCAACAAGATGAAAAGCTGGCAAGCGGCCAAGAGGTCATCAACATGAGTGAAGCTAGAAAAACAGCAACAGCCCCATCAACAGAAACGCCATCAGCCACAACAAAACCAAAACTGCCACCACCACCGCCACTGCCACTGCCACTGCCACTAAAACCAACAACAGCCATAATCAGGTTGCCACTCACTTACTCCCCCACAAAATATTATTCTACTTTCCAACTCAATTCGCATACGCAGAGACACATCTGCAGAATTTGTTGTTGTGTTGCTGATGCAGTTATTTGCTTAGGATGTTTGATTATATACATATATATATATATATTTTTTTTTAATTTGTGAAAGGCACCGTCTGATGGTGGACGATGGTCGTTGCAGAACGAAAGGGCGCATTGCTTGTCCACCGCAAGGCGCTATCTGCTGACGACAATCGAACGGACAGTGCAACATTCAATGCGTTGTGAGTTCTAATGAAGCGGCGAAATAAGGATAATCAATAATTTGCAAAAGATATTTGGATTTGAACTCGGGGATAGTAAGCTAGTTAGCCTCTTATCAGGGAATGGCAGTAAATAAGTCATAATAGGAAAATAGCAAACAAACTTATACAAATATACATACATACATACATACATACTTATTACTAGAGAACGACCGAACATCGATTTTTAAGGCCGAGCATAAATGAATTGAAGATTTCCAAGGACTACTCCCTATTTCCAGTTGTAAACTAGAAAGCGCAAGCGACAATTCAAAATAAGAATAGTCAATTATAAATAACATTAGTCATTTAAAATTGCGAAATCGTCAAATAATATATAAAAAATAGTTAATTGTAAATAGGAAAGCGACAAATTGAAATGCGTAAATGTGAGATGAAAATGAGCAAAGGCGTCAAATGAAAATGCGAAATAATCAGCGACTTCAATATTTCGAAAGGCTCGTTGATGAAATTTAGGTGAATATTATAGAAGGAAAATGGGCAAGAGCATTTCAACAGACATCATCGTTCCATGCCGTGGCAATCACCTAACAAAATATGCCGGTGGGCACATGCAAAATTTTATTGCAGTTATTATTTGGAAACTATGTAATGCAAATCAGATTCTCATTCTCATTTGACACATTCTGATTTTCAATTGAAACTTTCTCCTTTAAATTTGACGCTTTCTCATTTGAATTGACTATTCTTATTTTCAATTGACGCATTCGGATTTACAACTGGCTTTTCTCATTAGTAATTGACGCTTTCGCATTTACAATTGGAAGTGGTGTAGAAAAATAAAAATTCAATTAATTTTTTAAAATTAGTTTTTTTAAATTCATTTTTTAAAATTAATTTAAAAAAAAAGTTAATTTTTTATTTTCATACAAAACACAGTTGCCAGAATTGCTGGAACAAGAAGCAAAATTTTTTTTTTTTTCAAACCTACATATATGTATATGAATATGAAAACAAAGTTTCAATTAAATCAGAATTAAAAAAAATTAACGAAGATTTTTCGGGCGTAATTTACGAGTACTTATCGTGCAATATTACCAGAAAGGTCTTGTTTGGAAGTTGGCATTGTTCTTAAAAACTAAAACTTTGAAAAAATGTCAAATGTAGTAGTTGATTTTGGGCATTTACGATTGTAATGAACCATACTCTTAAAACAATGAAGAATGAGCTTCAATAATTAGCGATAACGTTTTAGCAAATTTCTATACAATCACACGCCTATGACAGATAAATGCATTCATTTAGATTTCTGATCTATACCATTGTGCGCCCGTACGCTTTATTATTACATTTTCCTTATTATAAAATAAATTTGGCGTTATTTGCCAATTTAACTGCCAACCTAATTGTCATTTCAGTTAAAATTAAAAAATCAAAAACAAAAAACTAAAATTTGTTTCCTCATTTAATGGGCCCGTTTCTTTGCAGTTGCAAAAGCAACCCTGTTCGCATCTTTAATGCAACATTCGATTTGTTTAGTGCTATTTAAGAATGGGAAATAGTTGTGCTGCCAAATTTTAGATTTAAAAATACTATGCAGATAAAAACGAATAAGGCCTTAAACTGAAATTTCCTATGTATTTTTTTTAGAGCTAATTCACAATAGTGCAGTTTTTTCACTTACCAGCACTACATCTCAGGTCGTATATCATTCTGCCGATTTGGCTCAACTCGCATATTTTTCTGAGTTAGTGTTCCAGTAATATCTTCTGAAGATGTATTATTTTACCTGAAATCTTTAGAAGAATCATTCAGGTACGGTCCTGATATGATTCCGACATGTATTCTTAAAAAATTTGCTGATTATCTATATCTGCCTTTATCAAACTTGTTTAACTTGTCGCTAAAACAAGGTAACTTCCCGTATATTTGGAAAATATAATCCCTCTTCATAAAAGCGGCAATAGGTCTTCGATTGAAAATTACCGTGGAATAGCAAAGCTATCGGCAATTCCAAAACTATTTGAAGCAATTATTACTAATCAGTTAAAATATTCGATCTCTTCATCAAACGCAAACTCTCAGCACGGATTTTGTAAGGGCAAATCAACTACATATTACCAATTTACTGGAATTCACAACTCATGTTTCAAATGGTTTTAGAGAAAATATTCCAACAGATGTTATATATGTACACCGACTTCAGTAAAGCTTTTGACAAAGTTTGTCACCCCTTACTCATCCACAAACTTGATCTGCTGGGCTTTCCACCCTCTCTCCTCCGCTGGATTTCTTCTTATCTACATGATAGATCTGAAATCGTTATATTCAAAAATGCTTTTTCCAATGTCATTAATGTTACTTCGGGAGTTCCCCAAGGCAGCCATCTAGGCCCGATTCTGTTTTTGTTATTCATAAATTATATTACTACTGCAATAAGATATTCGAATATACTAATGTGTGCCGATGATGTAAAACTTTTTAAATCATACGCTTCGATTGAAGAAAGAAATTTATTACAAATAGATATTAACAGCTTAGTTGATTGGTGCAACATAAATTATATGCCACTTTACCTTAAAAAATTTAAATTTATGAGTTTTTCACGAAGAACTATTCAGCCAGCTTCTTACACAATAAATAACTATACTCTGGATCAAGTGTTTGACTTTGTTGACTTGGGAGTTACAATGGATTCCAAACTTAATTTTAATAGTCATGTTAATGCTATAGCTAATAAGGCTAGAGGGATATTTGCCTTTATAAAACGATGGTCAAAATAATTCAAGGACCCATATGTAACAAAGGCTCTTTTTACAACTTTAGTAAGACCTATGCTAGAATACGGTTCGATAGCTTGGAACCCACGTTATCAAGTTCACATTGATCGGCTGGAATCAATTCAAAAACAGTTCTAACTTTTTGCCCTAGGAGACTTTAGATGGGATTCTCGGCTTAATCTTCCTCATTATACTGATCGTTTGAAACTAATAAATCTTCCTACTCTTTCCAGCCGTAGAGAAATGCTAGGCATAATATTCATTACTAAACTACTCACAGGGTCTATCGCAAGCACATTTCTTATTGCCGAAGTTAAACTTAATGTTCCTTCTCGGATTTCAAGACACTTTAAACCTCTTTATTTAAAACAGTGTAAAACCAATTATGAATTAAATGAACCTTTCCGATCTTTATGTCAAGATTTCAACTGTCTTTCCAGCACTTTTTATATTTCGGACTCACTTTTCACCATAAAAAGAGCTGTACTGTCCTTTCTCAATAAATGATTAACGGCGGTATAATATATATTTGATTCAGCTGATGAAGTTTTTTTCTGTAGCTGAGCAGTTTTGGATCTCGACGCTTAACAAACTTTTTCCTTTTAACAACTCGGCACAAACAAAATTATAAAAAAAAAAAAAATAAAAAAAAGATCCGTACGTCATGCGGACTGTGCCCCTCGTGTCGGTTGGGCGGGAAAGAGGGTAACCGTTGGGCTCATTATTAAAAAAAAAAAAAGAAACGGGCCTAATGATAAAATATATCCAATATGTGGATTACTTAGCGCTCATTTTTTTCTCCGCTTAAGTATTTTGATAAAGAATGCCCTATGTTATGGCCGACTGTCTAGTCACCCGTTAAAGCCCCATAAAAATTCATGGAGTGTTTTGTTTCGGAGATTAGTGAGTTCAAATAGCCAAACTTATAAAAAATGGTCTAAATATATTTTTTTGCATTCTCTGTATGACCTTCAAACATTCTTTAAAAGAAAGTTAAATTTTATTTTCGCCAAAGCCGAACTGAACTTCGGTAGCCGAACTTGACCGAAACCGAAGATGAAACTCGATCCCTCTCTATTTATTAATTGTGTTTATATTTTTTCTATAACATTTATTAATTTTTTTCTTCTCTTTTTATCTTCTCAACAGATGCATTCACTGGACACATGCGAAACTCACCTTCACCTCTGCGTCCTGCAACTGGTAAGTAACCAAAACATAAACTTGTCTACTTTTCTTGCAACATTTTGAAAAATGCACGCGCTCGTGCTTGGCGTGTGTGCATACATCTAGCTATGTATGTATATGTATTTGTGTGTGATTGCGAATTCAATATTTTTATAAACATACATAGATATTTGTAAAACCAAACGCGTGCTTCACTCTAATCCGTTGCCTCAATTCTTTCAACATGCATCTTCCGACCATCAATCCTACTTTTTGCTAATTTCCACATACAGGCGCACGCACACCGACACACATACATAATTTATCTCAATACCCGCAACATTATGACGAGGCTGCTACTATTCCATACATACATACAGGCATACATACAAACATATTTAGGATGTGCGACAAATGCGACGTCGATCCTTCGCTTATGGAGGAGACACGTACAAAAATTTATTATCATTTTGAAGTGAGAAGTTTATTAGAGTTCATTCGAACTGCAGTCATCGATAGGTGTACGTACATAGAGGGAGGGGGAAATTCGTTTCGCTTGTGTCAATGTTGCAACTCTCAAATTATTTGTTATTTTTCTTCCTTTCACATTTAAAAAGGATGCAAGGGCACAACGCCGACTCGTGCCAATAACGTTATTGCATTAGCCACATTCTGCCGATGATGGTACGGTTGGATTGGGCTATAAACTCCAAATGCCCACAAATCTACCTACTTGAAGGTTTGAGGTTGTGTGTGTTTGGATAAATTTTTGAAGCGGCACACTCGTGTGTGTCTGGAGCCAGGCACGAGCAAGGCCATTGTATGAAAAGAGTAGGGAGAAAATTCGTAAATTCGTACCCAATGAATTAATTTACTCTTAATCTTAAAAGAAATTTAAAATTGAAAACCAAAACAAAAAGAAGGTTACATGATTGCGATGCGGTTTTGAAGATAACACGTGGTCATTTAAATTTGTTTGGGATATCAACGCAGCCGTTTCACAAAAGTCACTGAAATTTTAGTATGTTTTATTTCTCAGCGAAGCTTCATATTTCTTAATTGCTCGATTCACTCTATCACCAATCTTACTTTTCTTAGCACTCAAAATAGGCAGCAGCTTCGTCTATGAACACTTCTTTAGGTCTAATTCGCATATCGCTGCGCCATTTCTTCATATTTGGAAAGAGAGGATATTCTTAGAAGAAGAACAAGAAGAAGAAGAAGAACGATTCGAACCTATTCATTGGTTATCGGTATGTACTTCTTTAAAAAAAAGGGTTTGGGAGTTGTAGTTATCAAGTCGATTTAAAATTTGTAGGCACAATAACTCCACTTCAAGAATGATAGACTACAAGCAAGCGAAATTCATATAAAGTGTAGTTGAATTGACAGCTGAGCGTTTTCACCTCACGGCTAGAAATGTCAAATTACATGCATTTAATTTTTGCTTTAAAGCATATAAACTTTGACAGCCGTAGTCGTAGAATACATTCGAATTTTGTTGTTGGGCAATCGACATCACCTTATATGAATTCCCCTTGAATACAAAATTGCGCCAGACGAGCTCAGAATAATTGAACGTGACGTCATAAAAGTACGGGAATCAGAGAGCAAAGAAGAAATTTTTAACAAAAAGAGGAAACGAATAAATGACTAAAAAATTGAAAGTTTTGTTAATTTTGTTTGTATTAAAAAATTTCAACATAAAAGAAAAAATAATTTTATTTCGTCAGAAGTCAAATCAAGAAAGAGAGGATTACCGGTCTGTGGAAGGCGCAATCTTGTATTCATCGTTCTTGTCTCAACCTTAGGTAACACTCACAGATTAATATTGTTAATGTGCTATTTCCTTAAACGTAGATAATGGGTTTTTTGAATATCCATCCCAACGGGAAGCTTACCGTTTATTAAAATATCACTTAGGAGATATATTTTTATTTCTCTGCATATAGGCTGAAAGGGTCGGCAAATTTGAGTTTTCTACGCACCACGATTTCGACACCTTCTAGCGAATCAAATTGTATTTTGTAATGGTATTGCCATCGAGATTTAGGTTAGATTATAATGGCGGCAAATGAACTAAACGCCCTGACGCAACTGAGCAGCGTTTAGGTACCATAAACCTTTCCTTGGGTTGAAAACCAACTAGAATAGTTGATACAATTTTTAATCTTGTTCAAGCTATGTTTGGCCAAGCCGTCCTGCAACGAATTGCACTTAAACGCCCCCAGAGTGGTATTTCGTGTCATTTAAGTTGGGCATCTCCACCGAATGTGGTAGATAAGCTATGCATTTTTCCCGCGTGGGTTCTGATGGGCTAATTTCTTGTTAGAACTGCCACGAGTCTCGCAACGCTAGACCTAGCCTTCGCCAAAAAACTTTAGCTTTCTTTGTATTCGAACCATGTTAATTTTACTGTCGGTACAGATTACTGAAGATGGTGCAGATACTGTGACCCAAACAATTGATTGAACACGATGATTCTTTCATAATATTCGCAATGGTTTCCTTTAAAACATTTTTTGGTTGATATTGATAACGGTTCGTAACTTAATTGGTAACATAATTGGTAACATAATTGGTACCATAACAAAATTTCAATCTTTTTTAAATCTTTTAGATCCTAAAGGGTTTAGGGAAATCTGTTTCTGAATATGGGCCATGTCGTATCGTGGGTGGTGAGAGAGAAAAAAATTTACTTTACCCCATAGTTATCGAAGTCTTACAGCAGACACTAATGTACTAAATATGGTACATTATATGAAGATCTAAAGGCAGGTGATGTGTTAAGACGTTAAGGGCATCTATAGTGCGGGTTCTCAATATCCCTGTTACCCTAACGCACGCTGCTTTCCGGACTCTATCTAGTTTGACATAGCCATATGGGCTACGTAGGGCTGTCCACCAGATCAGAGAACCATAGCATAAGATTGTACGAACGGGTGTAGACTTCACGTCTTGCCAAAACGCCGCTTGCAAGTTTTTAGTCCTCCGCTTTTTTACCTGCTCTCCGATATTAATTTTTTAATTCAGCTTGGGATCTAGCATGATTCCTAGTCACCTTGTTTGACTGAATAATCAAAGTGTTTGACCATTCTGCTTTGGTAGGTCAAAGCTAGGGCTACCTCCAAGCCACAGTGCTCGGCCCTTCTGTTTTTAGTGAATACCGTTATACAGTCTTCGTAGCGGGACTTCAAGTTGACTGTATTTATACAGATTTTTCTAAAGCGTTCGCTCGGTTTTCATTCGACTTTCTTTCAATAACTGAAGTCTTATCTATGTAATAGGCGATGTGTAGAGGGATTGAAGGCGCATTGTCTGAACCCTTCATTGCATGCTCAGATGTAGCTCAAGGCAGTATTTTAGGAGATCTACTTTTTATCTTATTTATTAACGACATTAGTAGCTGTTTTTCTTTTTCAAACTTCCTCTTGTATGACGATAACTTGAAAATGTTATCTGCGATAAGTAGTGCAGACGATGTTCTTAGGCTTCAATCGGATATCAAAGCGCTCCTTCGTTGGTGCCATCTCTTTCGTTGGTACCGTCTCTATAAATATCAATAAATCAAGTCAGTTTTGCCAAGTCAGTTTTGCCAAAATTTATAACGTTTATCTGTCATCTTACTATATTGAAAATAGTCTACTTCAATCTGTTATTGATATCAAAGATATATCTAATTCCTCCTCTATCTTTGGTTTTGTGAGGCGGAACAGCTCTAATTTTTTAGATCCTTACACTCTAAAATTACTCTTCAGTGCTTTCGTTTGTTCTAGGTTAGAATATGCAGCTTTTATCTATAGGCTTTATTTTCAGTTAGCAGTTGATACAATTGAACGATGGCAGAAGGTGTTTCTTAAATTTACTCCTGGGTCGTTGAAATGTGCCAATCAATTTCTAATCAATTCAAAGGCTCTAGGGAGTAGGAAGTCTCCGACTTTTGAACATTCTTTAATTAAGGGAGACATTGATTGTTCAATAATTTTCTTACTCCAATAAAGGTTCTACGTAGTTTCTATCCTTTTTATTCGAATGCGCCTAACACGAATTATTTCGAATTCTGTTTCGCTTGACTTTGCGGTTTCAAGAATATAATTTTCTGCAATGTTTAACATCGCTTTTTATTGATAAAATTTGTATTATTTATATAAATTTATACACTCTTATAAAGTCTGTAAGAACTACTATACTTCTAGATGATATGGAATAACTAAATGCATGTGCTTGGGTCCTTGCAAAAAATGTAATTACACCCGTTAAAGAGAGCACACAAGAAGCCTCTGCAAGCCAAAAAGGGTTTATTCAATTCTACCAACCTCCAAATACTTTTCTTCTTATACCCACAGCCAAAAATTTAAGCAGACAATATTTAATACACCTCGTTTCATAACCAAATGAACAATTTACATATTAAAAGATTATAAACACCTCAAAAACCTCCAATTGACTTTTTTCAACACTCACTTTGTCTGCTCTCAACATAAACAAACAAAAAAACCCTAATAACGCTAATTCCAATCAAATCCAAATTTTGTGTTTTTTTTTTGTAATACAATTATGAGTGCATAAAAAAGAAGCAACAACAAGAAACCACTTTGACACGCGCCAACTTCAATAAAACCTCAATTAATTTCATGCAACTCCCAATAAATACACTCGACAGTTTTGTTGGCTTTCACAAAAAGGTAAATACCGTCATTACACAGCACCCTTTAATTTTCTCATAAATCGCCGAAGCGCACATAGCACGCACATACACGCGTACATTAATATTCACACTATAATTTGAATATCTGATAGGCAAATAAACGCACCTATTCAAAAAACAAAAAAAAACAAAAAGGTGAATAATGTAGGAAGTAAAAAGTGAAGAGCACTCGTGTAAAAAACGCGAAAGGGTGCATTAATGAGCCTCAATTGGCGCTGGGCTTGACGGAAAGAAGGGTAAGTGACAGGGGCAGTGGCTTTGCATGCGCTGTTTTTTTTTGTTTTTTTTTGTTTATGAGAAATGCGCAACAATTGACTTCCACAGTCGACGACCCTCGTTTAACTGACGATGCGCCGCGCTATGTTTTGCATACATGAAGGGTTACACTTCACACTTTTCTTCTCTTTTTCTCTCACCACGTTTGATTGGATTCAGTGATTTCACCAATGATTTGCCTATATGCATATCCGATTGTGCGCGAACATTGTGTGTGGTTATAAAAAATGAGGCAGAACCACAACCCTTTATGCTTTTCGGTTATTTGCATGTTTGTTGTGTGTGTGTGTGTGTGTGGCTTTTTTAATAAGGACTTGTTAACATTGCCCGAGCCCCTTGAAGTATGTTTGCATTTATGTTGGTAACAAATGAGTTTCCGTTTATTATGCAAACCGTAGTTATACATAGGTGGTGCGTTATGATTAAAATGCCGTTTAATTTTAATTGCTATCGCTGTCACTACATTAGCATTGCCATCCATAACAAAGTGCCCTCGTCATTTGCCTACAACTACCTACATACAATAAAAGGTCAGATGGCGACAAATTTACATAACCTTAAAACCTTCAACAACAAAAAAAATATGCGCAGTCATTTAAATTTTCGGTAATTTGTTGTGTGCGTGGATAATATTCAGTAATGGATGATGAAGTATTGTTAGGGGTTAGTTTTGAGTTTGCATTTGTTTGAGGGCGCACGTACTTAGTGCATATATGTAGGAATGGTTGTGTGCTTATCGAAAACAAAACAAAAATCATTTTTGCGTTGGAAAACATAAAATTCTGCCAGTTGTTTGATTGTATGCGCTTTGCATAGATATCAAAGCCGTGCACTTTATAACAAACATATGTACATAGATAAATTTTCATAAATAATGCATATTTATAGGCACAGTTATGCACATAGTAAAAACTTGAACAGTCCCATTGAATGACTAGTTACATCCTAATAACTTTACGACCATATTCAAACCAATGCAAAATTAATGCATATATGTTTGTGTAATTGAAAAACATTGAAGACATTCGGCTGTTAAGCAGCTTATTGTTTTAAACAGACAGCTAGAGTTAAGCAAATTCAAATGTTCGTAAAAATTGCGAAAGTCTTTTGATGATTATTACAGCGAAACACGATTTTTTTAATTCAACGATAACTATTATTTTGAGAATAATATTACAAAAGGCTTTCCATAATAATTTTGAGTGCGAACGTTGTTTTAAGTCCTCAAAAGACTTTTATTTTGACGCTTATATTATAAAATTATTTCCATAATAATTATGAGTGAAAAAACCCCCGGTTCCGGCCCATTTCATTACCATTTCAGGACTAGTTCGGAACAATTTCGGGATGAATGATGGTTTGCATGAAAATAGTTTTATAAGTCTCAAAATAATAGTTATCGATAATTTAAAAAGTTGTTAAAACACTCATAATTATTATCAAAAGTAGAAACAAAAGTGTCATGCTATATAATAGCACTATCCGCCAAGGAATCTGACCTATAAGATCCCATCATCATTTCATATGTAGAATTTTCTGCCAAATCGGGATATTCACTAATTTTAATATTCTTTTAAATTTCAATAAAAAATTAAATTAGTCAACTAAATTCAAAAATATTTAGAATTAAGTGACTTATCTTTTTTCTAGGTCTCAAAGCATCTTTATTAAGGTATATCTTAAAAACTATGCTACTATTTTATACACTGCTTCCATATTCGGACTCTGCGGAATATTTTATTTTAAAATTTATATCAAAACGTCGCAGGCCAGACAATGTCTTACATTTTTTATAATTATCTATTTATTGATTGATTCTGTTCTTTTAATGGTTTTGTCTCTGTTTTTAAGGGAACTGCTTTTACGCCGCCTTATCATACATCTCGAAATAGATTCACACTTTCGTGTGGAAAAAAAGCTTGTCAAATTTATTCTTCTTATTCTTTATAAATGAAACTCGACTTTGAGAAATTGGTGTATAATGAACGTAGGCGTAAATTGAACTATAAAATTTAGAAAAGAATACGAGCATGGTAATTGTTTTAACTGCTATGCCTAAAATTATGCCGTAAAAACTTGGTTAATGCGCTCTAATTATAACAACTATTCTGTGTCATCGTTTTTAGCTATGACATCAGTCAAGTGACGAGTTTTATCAATGGCCTTGATAGCAAGTAAAAGGTTTTTTAATAAGCTTCATTGCAATAATAATAGAATTAGAGTGTTCACCTGTTTTCTATAATAAACTTGACTGAATCACGCGATCAAATAATCTGAGAGTTAAAAAGGGGCAATTATCATTTAACAGGATATGTATATACATACATATATTTGATTTAAACGGGGTTGCCGACTTAATTTAAAGCTAAAAATTAAATCCGGTTGTCAAGTTTTAAAGTCAAATATTCCAAGATGAGATTACTAAGATATCACTCCAGATAGTTTCTGGGGCAGTTATCAAGTTTTTAGGGCAGTTGTCCAGTTGTCGTCGCTATCGATACTCGATCGATCGATACACTTATCGATATTGATTTCGGAATCGATATATTTATAGTTATGGTAATCAAAATTTTATTATTATTCGTTATCCTTATGATCTTTGCTACGGTTATGGAAATCTTTATCGATAACGCCATTGGTATTACAATTGTTATTGATATAGCTTTCTTACTTTTTATCACTTCATATTCGTCTTTGTATTCTTACACGTATTCGCTTCGAGTACGAATAAACATCGCTGTGATTGCACGAGCGGCTTTTCCTTTCCGCAGAGTTTTCAGCTGTTAAGGATTAAATGATTAGTTCAATATTAGTAGCTGAAAAGGAAAGCTGAGTTGGACACTTCCCATCATCCTCAGCTGGCCAGCTTGCGCTACGTCATCACTGTATTTGTATTTGGGGATATTAGCCCACAGCGGTACATTCTTCTCAACCAGCTGTGTTCAACCGATCTATAGATGGAATCCTTCATGAAAAGCTTATTTTCGACAGAAATGCGCTTGATTGTTTTCTATTACGTACCGAGGCGCGCCGAATATCGAACCTTTTACTAAATGATAGTTTCGTTTAGTTTTCTGTATTCACTCGGTCACAGTGTCGACAATTACAATTTACTCAACCCCTATATTATCCTGAACATTTAAAAGTGGATAAGAAAAAATCTTTTTGTGACATTTGTTCAATAAATACTTATGCATTTAATCAGAACTTAATCAAAAACTGGCTGAACATTTATTTTCTTAATGTCTGGTTAACCAGCATCTGTCACTAAACTTCTGACAATTACCTGCTAATCAAAACTTAAACTGACAGCTGACAATTGTGAACATAATGTAAACGAAAATCAGCTGATATGCAGAAGTTGATTATTCGCAACGCATTTTTATGAATTTTTTCTTATCCACTTATCAGACTTTGGTGAAAACGAGAATGTTTATAGGTTTAGGAAATAAATTAGGAAGACTTTGAATGGGCCAGCTCGCTCTCGTCTAGTGTGGATAAAGTCGCATTTATTGCCGGGTAGTAGTTTCAACTATGCAGCCCCTGTAAATATGCATGTAGGCAAATATGTGAGTGTGTATGTATGTCTGTATTTAAATGGACAGTGGATGATGATGATGACCACTGTTGCAGGGGTGTTATAGGGGTGTTATAGGGGTGTCTAGAATTTTAATTTCGCCGAATTATTGCCATTGTACCATTGTTGTTTATATTTGAAATGTTATTTGAACTATGGAAATGTACTATCACATTTGCCCCTGTGCTGTGATGTGTCATGGTTTTTGCATGTGACAAATTGTCATTGTGATTTCGAACGCAATGCGATAATGAATCAGCGTGTCCGAGGGTAATGCCAATGGCGGGTCAAGTTTAGTGCGAAAAGCAAAATTTTGTATGTAAATAAATAGATTTATATGTATGGCTTGTGTATTTTATTATTGGCAATGATAGTAAAATTTTTAGATATGTAGATGTGCAGTTATTCTAGATGACATTATTTGGACATGTGCAGAGGAGCATATAAAATATCGGCTACAGTGATTTGCAAACTTTTACGCTGTGGCAATGAAGGCAATGCACAGGAGACTGCATATTTGAAATTACAAATCATGCATATTTTGTGTCGGATAATTGTGCACACATATTTGACCTTTGTGCCAAATTGTTCATACATATATCTAATGGATTTTAGCAACCACTGCAATATTCCGTGAAATAATTCATTAGAATAATTTTATAGTTTCGCATAAGCGCAAAATTCATTAAGTAATTTCTACAAGTCATTCAAGCGACAAAAATTTGTCAAATTCGTTAAATCATTTTTATTTTTAAGTGTTTCCTTTTTACGGATGATTTATGAGTTTTGTCCCAAATACACTGTAGTCTATTTTTTAGTTAACTTAAAAAAAGTCCGGATAGTTAGGGAAAATATATTACCAATATACTTAATTCGTCCATTCATTATGGCATTTCATTCAGGTTAAGCCGTTGCTTATGAAGCCGCCTCTTTATCGTGTTTTTATTTCTTGTTTTTTTATTTATTTATTTAATTTTTTTCCTTTATTTATCTAATTGTTTGTGTTTGAGTCTTTATGCATTGATCTCACTGGTTACAATTAAAAATGTAGAATAATATTGTAAACATTTTTGGGGTTAGTCATAAAACACATTTTTAGAGGTTAGGTAAGTCCACAGAAGCTGGTGCCAAAAGTGAAATAGTTAGCACAACAATAAGCCAATATCACAATTTATATTCCGAGCTGCCATTTAACGAGGCAGCGCCTCCAATTGGTTAATCAAGTGTTTTATGCATGGATAAAAAATAATAATCGTGTTTTAATTTTATTTTTTTTTCGGATAAATAAATCATTTGAAATATGTGTATCATCAATTACAAAGCTCAACTATACTACTGTAATCCTACTGTCATATGATATGCTATTCTTTTCCGATATTTTTTTTCAGAATTTTTTGATCTTATTATTGTGTTAAATTAAATTTTGTTCGATATTTTTCTTAATTATCAGATAAAGAAATTCGCTCAGTGAATGACACAAGAATGGTGAGGGCGTCTATGGACTAAGATTTATCACTTGTATTTTTCCACAATGCTTGAGATAGTCGACAGTACTTACGGACCAGCTTTACTCTTCGAAATACCCCAAACTGAGAAATCCAGACGGGTTGCATTGGGCTGTTGGAATAAAGCACGGAATGTTATTTTTCAGATATTGTCTGCCAGGGCTTTAGTGTTTCCTCTAAAACAGTATTCGGGTAATATTACGCGTTTCTTTCGGCGCCACGGTCGATATGTTTTTGTTCGGAAAAATAAAGAATATTTAATAAATATTAAATATATGTTAAATAATTTAAATACGAATTTTGTTATAAAATAATGATTTGAATTATAAAAATCATAATCTTTACCGCCCTTGATTTTAAATCAAAGTTGTTAGCCGCAAAGTTTTTAGTCACATCGATTCGATCGAAATACAACTGTCACCATCTCAAATAGAAGTGATAAAAATAATCGATATTTGATTTTATTTGGTTACAGAAACCCATTCAATCGGGTATTCCTACTGAAATAGGTTGGAATGTTCAGGATTGTCGGATAATACGTCTCATTTTTTTAGAGAAACACAAGAACGATGATCGACACGAGTAACAATAGAAACTCGGAAAAATATGAGCGAACTTGGATTGAAAGTACTCATGAAAGAAACTGGCATAATTCCTTTCGTCATGTTATCAATT
Source organism: Anomoia purmunda (assembly GCA_951828415.1). NCBI lineage: Eukaryota > Metazoa > Arthropoda > Insecta > Diptera > Tephritidae > Anomoia > Anomoia purmunda. The sequence goes on from OX639994.1 coordinate 86,103,255, forward strand.
CATTTAATTTCCATCCCATACTAGGTATGAGTACTTCTAAACTGTCTTAACTTCCAGTTTAAATGCAAGAGGGATCTGTCTATTGGATTTTTGTGCACTAAAAGCTTAGATGCTTATTTCGCCTTCAGCTGCTGCAATTCGGTTCAGGGTTTCTCAAGTCATGGTCGATATTCTCGCTTAGGATATATCACGGTAATTCGACGGTTGCTCGAACGATTTTGAATTCTACAGGGGTCGAATTACGGGTTCGGTGAACGAAACGGCAATCGGATAACAATAGTTTACGTGACTGATCATGTGTACACTAATTTTGGAATTACAAGATACGTTTACTGCGATATCGTATTTTATCACAGAGTGCACTAGATTCTAAAATAACTGTAATAGAAAAAAAAAAATTTATTTGGAAAGACTTAAAGCAGTTGCTTTGCCCTCCGCACAATTTGGCAGCATATTTTTTGCCAAATTAGAATGCTCCTCATGAAATCGCCTATGATGTTTTCTACTGCTGATTAAGTTTCTTGAACTGCCTTAGGATGAAAACGATTTTTTTTTAGAAAAAAATGTATTAAATATTTTCTCTTTGGTTTCTATGTTGTGTTTAGTTTAGCTTATCTGCAAGTAAGAGTTTTATGTTTCTTTTTACAGTTTCACACATATTTTGTAGTATACATATGTAATAATAGTTACATAAAGTATAATATAAAGTATATATTTAAATATCCAATTAAATTTTTACTGGAATACGAACGGCGTCTGGTAATCGTATGAAAATGTTTGACGTATGTGCTAAATGAGTTACGTTCACTGAACTCATTATACCAATTTACGATATAAGGGATACGTTCATTTTTCATGTAACACCAAATATTCACGAGTAGCTCGTTCACTAATTACGTAATTGGGTACCAGGCTGAAGGATTTCGATGCTGCTTCTGCTCACGTTATTCCATAGCTGACATCCATAGGTCCAAATCGGGCTTAGAACTGTGCTATGTATAATCACTTTATACCCCACACTAAGTGATGAGTTAGAGCCAATGAAACAGTTTCGGGAACTGCCCTTAAGCTTAAGATGTATCCTTTTGAGTTTCTGTTATGGATACTTAACAGGGTATGGCAAGATTTGAGAGCTTTTGCAGGTAGGTGATGTCTATTGAGTTTTGATCTTTGTGCGGCAGTTCTTAAGTCATTCGCGAAGTAGGTCGCCTGTCTAGCTGAATCCCTCAGTAAGTGGCATGATTGTTTTGTGTTGTTTGTATGTTGTTCATAACACCATCTAATGTCGCGGTTAAATGACTGCAGTGCATATTCCCTCTTTTCAAATGTGCTTCGGACTTTACACCATATTTTCTTAAAGTTTCAGTGCCGTAGTTAAAAAAAATTAGCAAACTTAAAGGACTGTACAAAAGTTACCCTCTATAGAATTACACGCGTTAACATTAAATTTTTTTCTTCTTCTGTAAAAACAAAATTTAATTGTCAGTTAAAGTTTTCGTACCTTTCAACAACGATATTTACAGCTGGAAATCACACGTCACTTTTTTTTCTACTTGCGATCTCTATGTTTGACGAAACTAATAACGTACTTTCGAAGCATCCATCGATTCTATGCAGTAATTAAAATTAATCATAACAAATCAATATGCAAGATCTAAGGCTAAATGCTTGCCACAACAACAACAATTGTCTATTCATCAGCAGCTGCTCGTTAATAGAAATGCTTTGTCATTTCGTCATATTCTACATAATACGCTACTCAAATTTCCAAACGTGTTCATAATTTTACAAATAAAAAACCGAATTTCCTCATTTTTTCATTCAAATAGTTAAACTGGCAGAGTTAGATGTGTGTGCGCGTGTGTGTGTATTTGTGTTTTATTATGTCAAAAAGGGAAGGACTTTATAGATGTAAAATCGTGACATGCATTTTTTGTTTAACAAAAATCTGGTATAACTTCCGGTGATTGATTAATCGCGCAAATAATTGATTTTATACGCTACACGGGCATATAACATACATACTACGTAAAATCTTTGTTTCTATCAATGTGTTTTTACGCTGATCTAGTAAATTATTTCAACGCATATAAACGCGCGTACGCACATTTGTATGTATGTATGTGTGTGTGTATGTGCATAAATATTTATGTAACTCTGTTTTTTGCGACTTTGCCATCAACTTGGGTTGGCGGCAATCACGTGCCTTTGGTAAGTTGATTTAGGCCCTGCGCTTATAGCGATAGCTGCGATTAATAATTTAATTATAATAATCGATTTTTTTTAAGAAGTGGTTTAATTCATTCACAAAGTACAATCAAAAGTAATTCATGAAATATCTATGTATTTAATATATATATAGATGTTTTCCTTTTTAAATCGATTTAATCGAAGATCAATTAATCGATGCCTTTAGAATCTACGGCTTTTTATTGCGATTTTTTCTTGTATGCCATGCAAAATTTTTGGTCGAATATATATAAAGTTGAGCCCGATTCTATTTATATCAACAATAATTTTTGAGCTTAAGGCCAAATTCTAACCAATATTAAAATTAATAGATTTCTTAAGCAAAATACAACAATCACATAATAATACTGATAGCGGCGGACTGCCACACTTGATTTGGGTTTGAAATAAGGAAAGTGGAAAGTTTAAAGTGGAAAATCAACAACAGTTCAGCCGCTAACTTGGCACAGCGGTGGAGGGTTTGCCTCGTAATCGTGGCGGCCGGTGATCGAATCCTGGCAAAGTCTAGAAAGAAGTCTGATGAGGAGATGTGATGACGGCCCTCGAAATAACAGCAATAACTTCTACCACTTTGACAGTTTCCAAATAAATAAAAAGCCTGGCTGTGAACTCTAAAATTATTCTTGACGTTAATTTTTTTATTAAAAGAATATTTTCTTATGAAATTTAGTTTTGAAATTGATAAATTTTCGTACTAAGTAAGCATTTTCGTAATTATTGGAGAAAATTTTGTTAAAAATTCGAATACTGATGAAATAATCGATTAAACGATATTTACTTGCCGAGTTATTTACAAGTCGATTGTTTTGAAGAATATTTTCTAAAAAAAAATTTTCATTTTCTTTTTACCCTCTACTAACAAAACACTTGATTAATCGACATTTTAAGTTTCGATTTATCTACAAATCAGTAGTTTTGAAGAATAGTTTTTAATAGATAAACCAATATATTAAATGTTGACTTAGAAATCGATTATTTGGAAAAATATTTTCTAAAAAATTCGTCATTCTCTTTTTTTATCCTTTAGCAACAAAGTAATCGACTAACCGACGTCTACTTACAAATCGATTACTTTGTAAAATAGTTTCTGAAAAGTTACCATATTTGTTTTCGTGTACCAGCGAAATAATCGATTAATCAATATTTTAAATGACTCCTGACTTATTTAGCAGAATATTTTCTGTAACGAAATAATTGACTAACTAAAGTCCTATATTCCAATTCATTTACAAATCGATTATTTTGTAGAATAGTTTCGAAAAAATTAGCATATAACAACGAAATAATCGATTAATCAATGCTCGGCACTTATTTACAAATCGATTTATTGATTAATCGATTATTTTGGAGAATATTATCTACAAAATTGTCATTCTCTTGTTATCCATTACCAACGAAATAATCGATGAATCGTCATTTTAAATTCCGATTTATTTGCAAATCGATTATTTTGTAGAATAGTTTCTAAACCATATTTCTTACCATATTTTTTCGTATAACACTTAAAGAATTGATGTTTTAAATGCTTTGTAAATAAAATTGATTTTTTTTAATTCTTCTCCTTTCTTTCTTAATCTTTATACCAATGAAATAGTAGATTAATCGTTATTTTAAAAGCCAACTTATTATTCTTTGTGCGATTAATGGAATACTTTTCCTGTCCATCACTAGTGCTGCTCATATGCGGGTTTTATTTTTCTTGATGTTAAACATTTTTTCAAAATAAGTACAAAATTAAGGGTTAACGTCAACTTGCACCACAATTAACAACTTATGATTGATGCCAACTACATATAATGCAACCCACTACTCCTTTTTATTGTTGTAGTACTCGCAGTTCGTCAAATGATTTAATTAAAAGATAGTTAAAATCCTTTCAGAGCGAGCGAGAAAGGGAACATTTATGTATTTGGGATTTATTTTCTATTTTTTTAAGCTGCTAAATCATTTGGACATGACTTGGATTAAACATAACTTGACTTTTCAAATACATACATAGCTTTCGAGGGAAAATCAAAATTCCTCGCGTACCTACCGCAATGGACGCAACGCTGCAGCTGTACAGATGTGTAGAATAGAAAAGCAATTGAAAAACAATACTCAAAAATTAGCAACTAAGTTTTGATACATTTGTAATTTATAGCCGATTATTGACTATAAAGTTACACATAACCATAAAAATGTTATTCGAACAGACCTACGTATGTGTTATGTGCTATGCGCTTAGACTCTGTGGTCAATTATCAAAAAACGCAGTATCTCTGGGGTAACATTAGATTTATTAGTGCACTGATTTTTTATTGTTTTGTTTATTTAGTATAGACGCACAGATAAGTTCATTTTACCGTTTCATATTTTATAAATCGATTTTTTTCTTGTTTTTATTTTTTGTGTCATTTTAAATACATTGTAAATTTTTTAGAGGCAGAACTACCCCTAACTAACTGTAATGTGGTTTCGCGTAGCACACAGCTAAACAAAAAAAAGTAAAATAAAATTAATCCTATTGCATGTACTACCTACAGATTCAACGATTGTTTGAAATTTAAAATGAGGGGTATACATTTGATTGGTCTGTGATCAGGCGCTACAAATTATCATCCCTGCTCGCCCATTACGTTTGCGAATGAACGATTTTTGAAAGGGTGTAAAAACTGAAGGGGGTTTACATACATTGGGTAGCTAAAATGAAAGCGTTTGTAAACAGCGAGCTTCACTGTGTACATATGTATGTGTGTGTGTTTGTGTGTGTGTATTGCTGTCCCGCTTTCAAAACGCATTGCTTTAAATTGGGACATTTCATTAACATCTTCGTTTCGCGCAGGCAGCAGCAGCGAGTGTGAAATGTCCTCAGGGGGTTTCAATTGCATTCATTTATTTATTTATTTATTTATGTATATATGTATGTACATAGATGCATATGTATATATAGTATAGTATATATAAATATATAATACATTTATGCTGGTTGCATTTCATGCTGGCGTTGAAATCATTTGCACTGTTTGTGCATTCGAAGGCGTTGGAAGAAGGGTGTGCAGTGCAAAAGGGGTGCGAAAAATGAATCTTTCAAATTGTACGAAAACATACATAGCTTTTATAGTAGTTGACAAAATGAAAGTTAAAGTAAATTCTTCCTTTCATCCTTTTCCTTTGTTTTTGTATTGCTTATTTAAAACACAAACTTGTTTTGGTTTAGTATTTCATTTGATTTCTCACACAAATAAATTTATAACTAGGAAATCTTGAAATCTTGAAATCTTCTAGACCGCGTTAACATCTCACCTTGGCGTAGGGTAAGTCATTCGCCGATTTTGAACACAATCCACTTTGTTGTTACGTAGTACACCTCACGCTGCGGAAATGACGATTTTACTTTGATAGACAACAAAAGGAAATAAAGGTTTCAAGAATAGCAATGAGAAAGAGAAATTTTTCGTATTACATTGTAGATTATTCAAAAACCAAAAAAAAAAAAAAAAAATCAGCATGCATTGCTGAGCGTTGTATGGTGCATGCGACGAGTTGCCTTCTACCCTCTCCACTCGCCACTCTCCACACACCACACTCCAGGTGTCAGTTTTTGGTGCCACACAACAACAGAGACAGAGTGCAATGCGTAAATTGAAACAATACGCAGATGTCCTGTGCATAGATTTTTGGAAATGCAGTTGCACTGCTGCGTTCAAAAGAGAATACAAATATATATAAAATATAAAATACCCTGGAATAGAAACAATTGGACAGATTTTAGTTGCTGATTTCGAAGGCTCTCATTATTATTTCGAATCAACTATCTTTTTTCTCTTTTCTGATGTGATATATTTGAAGCCTCAAGGTTTAATTTTTGATAAAGATTCAATGAGCATTTATTTTTTTCGTGGACTTTTTCGTTCCATTTAGGAATGTTCGATATTTAAGAAAGTATCGATATCATGAGTCAATATAATTTATTGTGTGCATAATCGAAAATATTGCGCTGACCAATATCGTCTTTTCGTTTTGTGGACTTTTACGTTATTTGTTTGATATTTAAAAAATTATCGATATCATTAATCGATAAAAAATTTTCTGTGCATAATCGATATGCCAAAATATTGCGCTGAACACAATCGATACTGTTTTTTTCTGTGGATTTTTACGTTCTTTGTAGGCATGTTCGATGTTTAAGAAAGTATCGATAGCCTTAATCGATATAATTTATTGTGTGTTTTACGTTCTTTATAGAAATGTTGTTTTTTGTTTTCTGTGGACTTTTGCATTCTTTGTAGGAATGTTCGATATTTTAGAAAGTATCGATATCCTTAACCGATATAATTTATTGTGTGTATAATCGGTATGCCAAAATATCGCGCTGAACAATACCGATGATGTTTTTATTTTCTGTGGACTTTTTCGTTCTTTGTAGGAATGTTCGATATATAGGAAATTATCGATATCCTGAGTCGATATGATTATTCTTATTATTGTGTGCATAATCGATATGCCAATAATATCGAGATGGAAAAATAATAATGAACAATATCGATATTGGAAAACTCGATATTAAAAAAATCTATATAAAAAATATTTTATTAATGAAATTAAAAAAACGATTATACATTATTAAAAAACACGACGGACCGACACTGATATTTTTTTAATAAATTGTAAACTCTATATTGAAACACTTATTATTATTAAAATACTTCACATATTGTAGACTTTTCAGTTCGGTTTTGGTATTTAAAAGAAAGGTTCTGTTCAAAGTTCACAAAAAAGCGGCAGTTCGGTTTAAAAACCGGTTTAAAGGTTTGTTTATATCCCTGAATAATCTGATAAAAGAATAAACAGCGTTGTCTGGGAGAAATCGCCAAATCCTCTACTTATGCTAATGTTTGTTTCGTCTGCATCATCGCTTAAACTTATATCTTTTTTCGAGGAATTGGGCATCAAAGTAAAGACCTAAGTCGATCTTCTTGTGGAAAGACACTCCCAAATTTTCTTGTACTCAGAAAGTTCGATGTCATTATTCTAGAAGACTTAAAGTAAAGCGCACATCAGCTCTTTGATTATAGCCGACAGGCAACGATTGTCAACGAATCGGTAATGTCATTTCTTCCAGCACTGCATCCAACTGTGTTGGACATGAGGTGAGGTCTCTCATAAAACCGTTCTGCGCACCCCAGATAGTAAGACAGACTATGTGCTTTCCAGTATACCACCCTAGTTGGTAAATATTGACCAGAACTCAGGAGGCATACGCAAGTCTTGCATATTAATCATCCAAAAAGTTAATAGCAAATTAGAGTCATAGAGCATCGCGATCTCTGATGCAATCTATTTGGCTTAGCGATTCTCCTTATATGTGAAGGCTTTTGGTAAATTGTGGCACATCCATGGATTTTACATCTCATATTTCGATTCACACCGACTAGGTGGGTAAGCCTATAACTTGCGGGATGACTTATTCAAAGAGGATATGCTCCGGCGTTTCATCGTCAAGCTCTCAAAAATGGTGCATACTACTATCTGCAAATTCCTAAGGTAATAGCGGAGATAGTAGTATACCAAAAAATACCCAGTGAAAGTTCTCGCTTTTTAAGTTAAGGATTTTGTATAATGAAAGAAGTGCTGTAGCGATTCCGCCAAAGGGTTATGGGCCATGAAATACTGTTATTTAGGAAGCCCCATTTTGGTAGTCCGGCCGCTTGTTCATTGTCTTCATTGTCCGCATGGCCTGGATGCCTGACAAATAAGACGACCCCAAAGTGATGAGGACATTGAAGTATTAATCCACAGATTTTGAGGTAGTTATGTGAAACTTCAGAACTTTTTAAGCAGCTGGGCTCTCCGACAAAATGGAGATGAGTTTCGAAGATACTCTCTACGAAAACGCTATGCTTTCTAATAATTTCAATCTCTCAGACTTTGCGACTTTCCTAAACGATATTCTAAAAATTGTTTTTTCAAAATACTTTTCAACTGTTCTTTGAAGAATGTGAACACTTTTTATTGGCAAAATGAGTTGAAAATCTGTCTCCTTGCCACGTCTAGCTGCACCCTAAAGTTTTCTATGCAATCCAAGCACAGTTTAAGCAAAGAATCCATGGGATCGGAAAGTTCCGAACTCCATTAAAAGAACACGTTTGAGGCGGAAATTCTAAAAATTTTAATACATGCAGATGTATAAAAAAATAACTTTAGAATAATTTAATTTGTCTCATATACTCAAACCCGATATTATTTTTCTTGCATTAACAAAGTACCCAAATTTACAACTCCACTGTAGGTAAATCAAAATTTGTTGAAAATCGAAATTTGACCGCATCCAATCGTCAAAGCTTCAACCGAAAAGCATCAACCAGCCGCCCATCAGCCAACCACCCATCACAACCAACCGTCCAACACAACCAGCGAATGTGCTGTCACAAATACCGATAGCGATGGCCATCATACACAGACATAAATTGCCAATTATTATACATGAGCGAATTTTCTAAATGCCTTAAAATTAGCCAACATAAGTCAACCCACACGACGAATACATTATTTTATCTTTTTTTGCCTTTAATGTAGCTGCTCAGTAAAAAAAAGCATACGCAGTTATCAAAAACCCAACTACCCCAGTCATTCAAAACCCCCAGATAGGCTGGTTGGCAAGAGACAAGAGTTGGAGCATTCAGGCAATACCTAACATGCACTCATTCGGAAGTTTGAATAAAATTTGCCTCCTTGGAAAAAATATTGAAAATTGATGAAAGACAAGAACCTTTTCCTCGTTTTTTTTTCGTTTGGTCCATTGAGCCAGTGTTAAACATCTTTCGAATATTCAATTTGTGCCACGGTCAAATTGAATTATGCGCCTGTTGAAGTGCACAAGTATGCATGTGTGTGTGTGTGCGGTAAATGTATGCCTGTCCGCCTTGTGGTTTCCGCTTGTGAAGGGGTTGAGTGGAGTTGAGCATTTGTTGAATGAAATGAGTAACAGTAGCTTCATTGAGTTGGAAAATTGAAAACCAAAATATTTATTTATTCACATAACGGACTCGTTCTAACATTTATCCATCCTTTTCTTGTTTTCTTTGCAGCAGACGACGAGTGTCGCGGAGACGCAGATTTGTATAGGGAGCAATTGAAACATTGTGTGAAGCCAGCGAAGAACTTGAGTAAGAAACGACGACTGGAAGTGGACACCACCGAAGCCGATGAAGTACTCAATTTGGCGCGTCAATCACCCAAGAAACCAGCGCGATCGCCACGCCGTGCTGCAACTCCACTTATCACGAATGCGCGTAACGCCGAAGACCAGTGCCCACAGTTGTCGGAGAGTGCAACCAATCTTTTTGCTGCACTCCAAAGTCCGCTGGCACCGTTGCTGCTACAAAACCATCTCGGCATACCCGCTTCACCCAATACGCTGGGCGGTGCCAACGAGATGCAACAAGCTTTCCAGTTGCAGCTGCAAAGTTATGTCGAAATGATGCGTCAAGTAGCGCCGGATGGCTTTCAAAGTCCCAGTGCGACACATTTTCTGCTGCAAAATTCACTTCAAGCGATGGCGCAGTTTCAAGCTTTGCAACAACTGAAGCAGCAACAACAGTTGCAACAAGAACTCCAACAGCATTTTGAAGGTGACGAATTGCAGCAGTTGAGCGGACGTCACAAATCGCATGGCGCGGTAGCGCGTGAAACAAAGCATTTTTCCACGCCCTTGGCTGCGTCACCTTTACGTAGTCCCTCGCTGAGTCCAGTTAGCCGACATCACTCGCGGTCCTATAATCACACGCACGACGAAGAAGAAAGCGGTGGTGGTGGTGGTGCGGCAAACAGCGCCCAGCAAACCACACCACCCAACTCAGCCGTTGGACTGCAAATGGGCAGCGCCATCTTAACGCCAAATACACCCGGCATGTCTTCCATATTTCCTAGCTCGTTGACCGGCGCAGCCATGAGTTTCAGCAGCACACCGCAGAATGCCAAAAACGCGGGCGCGAATGCCATGTCTGCAGCAGCGCGCAGTCTCGATCAATCACCCGAAGAAACGACAGACCTCGAAGAGCTCGAGCAGTTTGCGAAAACATTTAAACAGCGTCGCATCAAGCTCGGTTTCACGCAAGGCGATGTCGGTTTGGCTATGGGCAAACTCTATGGCAACGATTTCTCACAAACCACCATCTCACGATTTGAGGCCCTCAATCTCAGCTTCAAAAACATGTGTAAACTGAAGCCACTGCTGCAAAAGTGGCTACAGGATGCCGACAATACAATCTCTAAGACGGGTGGCGTTTTTTCACTCAGCTCGATGACAACAACGCTCAGTACGCCGGAAAATATAATTGGACGCCGACGCAAGAAGCGCACCTCAATCGAAACCAACGTGCGCAGCACACTCGAAAAGGCATTTATGATGAATTGCAAGCCCACTTCCGAGGATATCAACAATTTGGCGGAAAAACTGAATATGGAAAAAGAAGTGGTGCGCGTTTGGTTCTGTAATCGCCGCCAAAAGGAGAAACGCATCAATCCCGCCATGGATTTGGATAGCCCGACAGGCACACCACTTAGCAGTCATATATTCGGCTTTCCAGCACAGGCGCTCAGTATGTCGAACAGTCATGAAGCCTCGTCATTGTGCGGCAGCTCAATCAGCTCGCTATCGCCGCATTGTGGCAACAAGCCGGAATGATCCTGTGGCTACAGCGATATGACACGAAACATGTTATATCGAGAAATGCAAGCTAGTAATCTGCATTGTCTGCAGCAGCATCATCACACACCACCGCTAGAGTATGCGGGACGTGCACACGCAATACGTCACGATAGTCGACATGAACTGTTGCCCAGAATTTGGCACTATTGCGAAAAGCCGGCTTGTAAAATATCCACGTTCGAAACGTATGCGCATTGCACGGAGCTGATATAAATAGTATATTGTGAAAATCCTAAGTATTTATCGCCTTATTATATATCGCGCAGTCGAGTTAAATTTTCGTTGATGCATAGTTTTAGGCGCTGCTGGTATTGGGAAAGAATGTTGAAAGCGACGCTCTATAGCTTTAGATTTAACAGCCTAAAAATATGTATGTTACACTTGCTGAGTGGATATTTATCGCTTCAACGCAAAAGTGACTCGACAGCGAGATACGCAATTAGGTCGTTAGAGCGAAATTTGTACATAGACAACTATATATATTTATAAATATATATTTTATAGTAGAAATTAAGTATTGTATGCATAGTATGCGTAGTGGTAGCATTTAAATAATTGACAAAACTCCAACTCACGACCATATCAATACACAAACAACAGACAAAGCCATAATTTAATTATAATTATTTAAACAATAGCGAGTTCCAAATGTGTATTTTAAATGTTTATACGAATACAATACATAAGTATATACGATAAGTACATATAAATCTAGCGTGTGACCATAATTGAGTATCTGTATACAATCACAATACACATACACAGTTAAAACAAAAAAACACTTATTGTGCGTAGTTGGTATTTATTTTTATTTTTTATTATTTCATTTTTCTAGTTGAATGAAATTAGCCGAATGCGAAAATGTGTAGGTATGAATTGAAAATGTTTTAAGTCGTATTTGCTGAAATTACTCATTCAAGGTTCCTATGTATGAATGTATATGGATATGGATGTGTGGATGTACATAAGTGCATACTTGTGTCCAATACACTCCACGCATTGTATATTGTAAGTGTGTGTGTGTGTGTGTGTGTAGCTTTATGCATTTATTTATGTACATATGTATGTGTGGGCGCTTTGTTCAACAGCAATGCATATTTTATTTAATTTATCACTTGTATTGTTTTAATATCTTCTTTTTTTTTAATTTTATACACTGTATGAGAAATTTATTTCACAAATTCCAAGTATTCGAGAGTAGAGAATTTTGCGGCGCATAAAATGTCAAGCGTTCAGAGGCACAATTATAATTTTTTTTTCAAGGGAAATTTTTTACGCTGCAAAATAATATAAAAAATTTTGTGTATGTATGTACAGTTACTCTCATAAATAAGTATGTAATGATTTTTTTTTACAATATTCACAACGTTTTTCATAATAATTTTTTACGCTTATTTTTTTATATCAACAATAAATATTTTTATTATTATATATATTTTTTTTTAATATATGTAGTTCATTCTATAACACAAACAGTGTACATTTCAATTACATGACTCTGCATACAAAAAAAAAATCGTTACAATTTTTCCATTGGAATTATAAAATTTAATGTATTTTAAGACATCAACCAAAATATTTCTGAAAAATATTAAGATTTATGTACGTGAGCTGGTCTGATTTAAAATTACCTTCAAAAATTAAGTTTTTTTTATTAATTAAATTAGTTTTTAGTGAATGTTTTTTTTTTGGAATTTTATTGACCTCGCGCCCAGTTTTTTTTAAGGGAATAATATAAAATTGCAAAAAACAACATTCACTAAGAATATAAAGCCAAAAATAATATAAAAATTCTAAACAGTTTTAATAATATTTTTTCAAAAAATGACATCAAATCATAAAGTAATTTAAGCTTAAAAGGTCAGCATAATAATAAAGAGAAAAAAAAACAAATATTCCAACAGCATTAGTCTTCATTGAATTTTTTCGATAGTTTTTGGAAGATTGATTTAAAAAAACTTGAAAAGTTCACCAATTGCGAATAAATCACGTCCCAATTGCTTTGCAAATTCGTTGAAAAAATGTTTAAATATTTATATATTTAAATATTTATATGCCAACCTTTTAAGCTTAGAATAATTCCGGTGGAAAATACGCAATATTTTTTTTTTTTTTTTTGTAAGGCATCCTAGTACACTATACATAAATCAAAGGTGCAAATTCTATACAAAGTTCACAAAATGTGCATCAACTTTCCACATTTTTTAATCAGCATTTTTAGAGTCAAAGTTTTCGAGTATGCAGTTGTGTGTCACTTTGAATTTAAATATAAATAAAATGAAAATTTGAAGTAGCTAAAATTTGAGTAAATTTTGGATAATTTGTTTTGTTGACTGTATTGGGAGTTTTCTTTCATATAGAAATAAAATTTTGTTCATGCATTGTGTAAAGGAAACAATTTGTTGAAAAATTTTTAAGTTTTGTATAAACTTTGAAACTTTGATTTAAAATTTTTTAGTTACAAAATAAACTATATTTTTATAAAAAAATATTTCACAAAAATATTCCATGAAAAACGTTGCGAATGTTAAACAAAAACGCTGCATGCTGATTCTTGGGAGTAACTGTATGTAGATTTATTGAAATGATTTGCCGTCATCCTCCAAATATGGATTCGACACAAAATCGTTCTAGTAAACATCAAAAAAGAAGTACGAACACAGAGGTGATTTTCTGAAAGCATATAATCTATATATACACTTTTTGTAAATCTTTTTATTAGAAAAAAGAGTTTACATAGACGACAAAACAATTTTTTATGATAGCCTCAGAAATGTTTATGTTTCACAATTCGAAAACTTCCACAATAATGCACATATATATAAATTTTGTCTTTGTCGACGGTTAACGGGATTCATAGTACATTTTTCCGGTATCTCGAAATGTGATTTCAAATTTAAAAAGATTTTTAGTTTTTGCGAAGGAGCAAAACTAAAAAGAAAGACAAACGTTCGAAATTTATTCATAAGAAAGAAAATCTCGTACGCCCCACCGTCAGTCAAATCGAATATCAAAAAGAAACGGAATTTTTGAATCACTTCAAACTTGCACTTTCATATACAATTCTGTTTAGTTCTATTTTTTATGCACTTTCCGTCATTATTTTAAAACAAGTAATTCAAAAATATATTTACTTCCACACACAAACATATAATAGTTAGGTTATTCCCGCCAACGAGTTTGTACGGTTTTCAAATTTTTAGTTTGTAATAGCAAATTTAACTGAAAAAATGACTTTAGAAGGGTTTTTAATTTTTCGCAGTTCACTTTGTTGTTGGAAACTATCAAAAAATTAGCATTTATTTTTGTAAACAGCAAAAACTAAGACTAAATACCCAGATATCCAGATAACCTGGACTGCGTCAATACCCTAAATATCTTATAATTTCGCTTCATTTTTTAATCACAAAATATTCGAAATTTCCAACAAATGCATACGATACAACGAAGCAGCATAATGCAGAGTTGTAATGCAAAATAACATATATGTATCATTTGCCGGCCACTACGAGTTTTCTTGGAATTTGCAAAATTTTTAAATACCATATCTATAAGTACTATATGTATGTACATTTAAATATTTCGTTCTAAACTACCTTTGTGTTCTTATGTTGTTTCTAGTTTATGTGCGTTTCTTGTTGTTTTACATGAATCCACTTCAGGTTAAAACTTTTAAACTTAAATCAAAATCGTACATGCAACTCCATACATATGTACTTAGAATGTATTAAATTATATATGTATATTAAATGTAGATTTTTAGTAAAGTAAATTAATTCGTATAAAAAGTCGAAATATCAATAAATGAAAATGTATGAAATGTATTCAACAAATACAAAAAAAAAAATGACGATATTGTTCTTATTTCAAAAAAGTGTTTTGGGCATCGATTCACAACTTTTATAAGAAATAATTAATAACTGGGTGAATGGGAGTATAGGAATGCGAGCCAACTTTCGATGGATCACTAGATTTGAAGACTGAAACCAGAAAACGGGGAAGTGGTAGAAAAGTTTACTCTTACATCAAATAGAGTTCTCTCCTCGGCAAACAGTGGTAAACTTGCGAGTGCATTTCTGTCATGAAATAGCTTTTCAATCGAAAGGATATAAATTTTTATAAAGGGAAAACCGATATCTAAACTTCAATCAGGTGCAAAAGTAAGTTAAATTTTAGGAAACCCCCATAATGCTTGAGTTATGGAAGTTCACATATGTACATATGTAGTACTTCACTAATGACACTTTCCAATAACGGTTGCTCAACACGAACAAACTACTTATAAAATGTGTGCGTCCATGTAGGCGTCTTCCTGGTTGATTTCCGAACATTTTTAGACAAATTAGACCATCCTAACTGAAGAATTGAGCGAAATATAGAACTTTGAAGGTGAATATCCGAAAAATTACTAATTGAGAAAAATCAATTTGAAGTTGAAAGTTGTCGATCCATATACATATCGAAAAATCTATATATCTCGGAAATTAGATGCGACAAAGTGGGCCCCTTTCACGTCGACGCAC
This sequence comes from Anomoia purmunda, assembly GCA_951828415.1. Taxonomy (NCBI): domain Eukaryota; kingdom Metazoa; phylum Arthropoda; class Insecta; order Diptera; family Tephritidae; genus Anomoia; species Anomoia purmunda. The sequence continues at coordinate 86,118,720 of OX639994.1, forward strand.
ACAAATAATGAAGTTGCCACACAGATCAACTTTGCCAAAGACAATATAAGGCTATAGGGTTTGAGTTTTTGAAGTAAAACTTCTTTAGCGGCATGAGAGTGATTTTTACGTCTACAACTACTAATTTCTAATACTATCACTACGACTACTAATTACTACTACTAGTACTATTTCTGCTAACTTCTACTACTATTTTGACTACTGTTATTACTAAATGGTACTACTATTGTTACTGATTTTACTTTTAATTACTACTAATATTTCTACTAATATCTACTACTATTTTTACTAATGCTATTACCAATTACCACTACCATTTTTACTAATTCCTACTACTATTTTTACCAACTTCGACTACTATTTTTACTACTAATTACTACTATTATTTTCACTAATTTCCATTATTATTTGTACTAATGCTACTACTAATTACTACTACTATTTTTACTAATTCTATCACCAATCACTACTACCATTTTGACTAATTGACTACAACAATTTTTACTAATGCTATTACCAATTACTACTACGATTTTTACTAATTTCTGCTACTAGTTTTTACCAACTTTGACTACTATTTTTACTACTAATTACTACTATTATTTGCACTAATTTCCATTATTATTTGTACTAGTGCTACTACAAATTACTACTACTATTTTTACTAATTCTATCACCAATTACTACTACCATTTTGACTAATTGACTACAACTATTTTTACTAATGCTTCTATTGATTGCTAAAACTATTTTTAGTAAATTCTGCAACTGTTTTTAATAATGCTACTTCTAGGTACTACTACTATTTTTCTTATTTTACTACCAATTTGATTAACGCTATTACTAATTACTACTACTATTCATACTAATAATGCTATTAATCACTACTACTATTTTTACTAATTTCTACTCCTATTTACTACTACTATTTTTACTAATGCTTCTACTAAGTACTACTAACCAGTATTACTACTACTACTACCTTGTGTACTACTACTACTTACTATCAACGACTACTACCACTACTACTCCCATATTGAACTATCTTTTTTCTATTTGTAGAACCGGCACAGATTTTACTTCTATTTCGCGCACTTAGATGCAGGCGAGTTTTAATTTACGAGAGGTTAGGTAAGGTTTGGTTGTAGCGGCTGCCCACGTGCCATTGCATTACGGAGGGTTAAATGTTTAGCATTTTCGGCGAAAGTGCAATTAAGTTATCGAAAATATAATTTTTAAAAACACTTCTAATAAAATACATGCCCTCATCCTTCATAGTAGAATTTAATTTAACTCTACTTAAATGGGCATTCTTGACACGTTTTCAAAACAGCTGTAATGAAATTTAATTGTAAACAGACTTAAAGAGTTTAAATATATCAAAAAAATATATCAAGAAAATGCAGACGAGAGGATGAACAACTCGTACAGGCCCGTCGCGAGGACGGCGGGGGCCCCGGGGCGAACCTTCCGGGGGCCCCTGTAATTTGAAGAGCAAAAAAAAAAAAAACAAAAAAAAAAGGTCATCTCCGAAATCAAAAAGAACAAGACCCAGACGCGTCTATAAATGTAGTACCACGCATTCCGTCAATCCGACACTGTATTATCGATTTCATCAGCCGTACTTCCTTGCCTTTGCTTCAATTCTATATTGTTTAATACGTCGAAAAATATTTGATGACCTTCTTTTTTTTTTTTTTTTTTTTTAGGTCGCGGGGGCCCCGGCTGCCCCACCCTCGCTACGGCCCTGCTCCTATAGTAGAATTTAAGAAGGAACTTTTTTTGGAATATACTTTATTTATATTTTAATTGATGCTTAAATGTGTACATTTGACCCGATCTCAAAACAGCTATAATGAAAGGTCGGCGAAAAGGGCCTTAACGGGTTAAAATCTTCCACGAAAATGTCAAGCAGGCAATTTGTCGGGTGCTCGGCGAAAATGAGAGTTAAAATAAATGTAAGCATTTATGTATGTGTATCCTTGAAGGTGGATTTTGTTTATTTCCACCTTGACCTCCTTGAAGCCAACCTAGGCGCCAAGTCAAAAAAACATGTTGGGAGGTTTCATCGGGAAATCAAGCTAAGCGAAGAAAGATTTAAAGAAAAATCGAAGAAAGTATTGCTTTCGGATCATCTATTGAATTTATGCCGATAAAAAAATCCATCTATGTATGTATACACCGAACACAAAATAAGGAAATGCTCTAGAACTCACTAAAAACTTGTTAATATTATGAATAAACTATACCTAAATGTTTTCTTATTTACAATCATATTAACATTTTATACCTGCTACTTGGATATCACCTTAAAATTTAGCATTGTAGGCATTCATTAATACTTTTTAAATGCTGTTTAGTTAAAAATCAAATATATGGGGCAAACCATGTCTAAAAAGTGTGTTCGATAAAGATCGAAATGCCCTAATGCTCATAAGTGTAATTTTTTGTAATATAGTTATCGATTCCAAATTTGTAAATATTAGCTTTAACTAAGATTTCTTACGCACTTATCTTAACTAGTACGAGTTCAGGGCCGTAGCGAGAGCCCCCGCGACCTAAAACAAAAAAAAAAAAAAAAAAAAGAAGGTCATCAAATATTTTTCGACGTATTAAACAATATAGAATTGAAGCAAAGGCAAGGAAGTACGGCTGATGAAATCGATCATACAGTGTCGGATTGACGGAATGCGTGGTACTTCATTTATAGACGCGTCTGGGTCTTGTTCTTTTTGATTTCGGAGATGACCTTTTTTTTTTTTTTTTTGTTTTTGCTCTTCAAATTACAGGGGCCCCCCGAAGGTTCGCCCCGGGGCCCCCGCGGTCCTCGCGACGGGCCTGTATAGGAGTCTGAAGACATAAATTTTATTTAAAGTCGTTCCAGGCATGATATTTTCAAAAAATTAACTGCACTTTCGGCGAAAACTATAAAACTTTAACTCGCCGTAAAACAAAACTTAGACCCTCTGGACTGTCTGCGGGAGAGTTGGTTTAGAAGGCATCATCTTTCATAATTATTATGGTTTATTCGTACTGTGTTACCCATACAGCATACACTTTTTATGTAGCTCATACGCCATGTCGGATATGAAAAACTGAATGCAATTTGTTATTGTATATAAATTCTTAGGTCATGCATGTCTATTGGTATGTATTTTATAGACTCTAAAACTACTGAACCGATTCATATAATGTGTTTGCCTATTGTATATCTATAAAAAATGAATAGCTGGTGCTGGAGTCGGAATATTCTTAAATTGTATTAACAGTCCGAGTTGTTTTAAATTAGCCATATAAGTTCTTTAAATAAAAATCTAGGGTCATGGTATTTGTGATCAATCTTCTACGAAAGTATATTGTGAGCGGGTTGCCACCTGTTTGAAAATTTGAATTTAATTGAAATATACAAACGATTCGTCTCGGCAAGAAGGTTCATAGCTAACTTTTTGAGGGTTGCTAACTCTTTAAAAAGTCGAATTTAATAAAATTATAGGTACGTAAGGTATAAGAGTCAAATTGTTCGATTCACTGAGAATAAGACTTAAAGCATAAAGGGTTGGCACCTACTAGAAAAGTCAAATTTAATAAAGTTATACAAAAGTTATATTAAATAGCAAATTATGAGTGTCAAACCATTCGTTTGGCTGGGTGCAATTTCCTAGGTATATTTTGAAGAGGGCTGCCACCTTTTTTAAAAGTAAAATTTCATTACATTATCTACAATGATATAAAATATTAAAATATTAGTGTCAAGCTATTCGTCTCGGCGAGGGCAAGGTGCATACCCATATTTTTGGAAGTATAATTTTTAATATTCAACATGTACATATGTATTTATGTATTTACATATACAATGTAATGACGAATTCCCACTAGTCACATAAATGGCAAAAATGTGTTGCTAAATATTTACAAAAATGTTATGTAGAAACAAATCTTATTGAATTCTTTTCACCATTAAATGAAAGCAAATTATTTAAGGACTAAGTTCTTTGTTTAAACAGTGGAAACCAGACTTCACGCAGAATTTTTGTTTAATTCCACAAATCTAGCATATACATAGATACGCTAGCATAAATTTTATTTTAGTAGATAAGTCTGACCCTGGCAGAATATAGTAATATGGTATCCAAAGCTAAGCTTATATGGAATACTTTAGTCGAGCATGGTTCCCACAAATTAATAAAGTTAAAATATATATATAATTTTTAAGTACGGTAATTTTTAAGCGCATCAATATTGATATCAATCGAAAAGAGAATTCGAGAATCCTTTACCACGATTAGTTTTCGAACAGGGTTGCCAGCTTTAAAAAAATTAAAATATATAAAATTTTTGGAAGGTGAACAGAGTAATGGGTGGGTATCAAACGAAAGGTGTTTTTGCGAATTCTCGAATGGAGTTGCCACATATGAATTTTAAAACTACTTCATCGACGAAATAAAGCAGTATGACCACAAAATAAAAGCTTTTAAGGGATATTTTTGATCTGATGTATTGCTGAACAGGCAGGTTATCTATTAAAAAAAGTTAAATAAAGAAAACTAACAATGTATGTAGGTGTCAAAAATCTTTTGAGAATAATCTATTCATGATATCTACACATCCGCTTTGTGTTTTCAAAGTTGGTTGCATTTATTTTGCGTTTTTTTTATTTTTTTTTTTTTATTTGTGGGTTTGTGTTTCAGCGGCTTAATTTTGATAATTTTGGTATACCAATAATAACGTTGTATCTAGTTTGTATTCCATTTTTCTGGAAGGGCATAAGCATATCCATTTTAGAGTCAGGTTTTGTTTAGTGAGGTTAAGTTTTGAAATGAACGATAAATAATTATAGTTCTTTTTCATTTCCAAATAAAAATAAATCGATACGAACTTTTGTAAGTTTTAAATGACACGACATTCTAAGTTTAAAAAAAGTTCGTTAGCTTTAGAAAGCTAGAAAAACGCTCAAATTTCGACAGTAACTGGCACTCATAGCATTTATTAATTCGTTAATTAAAAAAGATATTGCAGTGGAAACTAGAACGCAATATTTCCAGTTATGCCCTTGTTCAGTACTAAATTTTAGCAGACTCACGATGTATGCAAAGTATTAATATGTACGTACATATATCACGAAAAATTAGTTCATAGTTGCTCTCAACAGGAAAAATATCGAACATTTGTTTTCAGATCAATAGTAATCTTTAAGTTGATATCGTTTACTTCGTTTATCAATATGCATTCATTAGAAAAGGATTTGACCCTAAATATAATTATAATTGTATTTTTATTACACTTCATATCGTCGTTCCCTATGAAGAGTACTACATCTTCGTGGAAGATTAGGACGTTTCACTATTCACGTCGAAGAGTAACATATTTTAGATTCACGCGGGGAAGACTTGCTCGTGTTCTTCTTCTTAATTGGAGCTAAAATCGCCTAGGCGAGTTTGGCCGCTTCCAATATGGCGTGCCTCTCCCAAGTAAAGCCAAGCCGTTCTTCGCCTGGTATTTCCAACGTAGAGGAGGCCTTTCTCTTCCGCCCCCACCAACTGCGGGTGAGTAAATGTACAAATGTAAATGTATCTTCATTCGCAGGAATAGACTGAGTTTCTTAGCGGTAAGACGCTCGAAACTAAACTCAAAATTTATGCGAAAGCGTAAAAGTTTTGTAGTTAAATTGTTTAGTTAATTTTACTTTCCTTATACATTTGTTTCATTTGTTATACATTTTGGCAATTTGATTTTTGATTTAGAGCGTTAAATAGTGTTAGAATTTCTTCTCGTCAATGTCACCATCTTAATTTGAGCTTAGAATAGCCATGACCTTTATAAAATCGTATTCAACTTCTTGAAACGATTATTTTTAACCTTATGAAACTCATTTCATCCAACAGTTAACAATTGACTTCAAGTTTATAAAAATTCGTCCTGAGTAAACTCGTCCAAATCCGCTCAGTAGTTTTCAGGAGTAGCTAATTTAAAAAATATAGACTTTATGGAATAGAATTGAGGTAGGCCGGTAATCCGAAATCCAGTTTCCAAGCACTCGTATATAGTTACCCATTGCACTTACGGCCTGGGAAGGATGAAAGGAGTAAGGGATAGGGGAAAGGGGGAAAAGGATAGGGAAAAAGATGTGAATGGGACTTCATTTTTCCTCGACAAATCTGTCAGACTTCTTTATGAATCTAAGAAACTTAAAGAGGGATAGAGAATGGATGTTTTCCTTCTCAATATATCTGACCCAAAAATACTCCATCTCAGCCTAGCAAAAGCAGGATGGATACAGAGAAAATGTGCTATGCTGTACTCATCCTCCAGGCAAGATGTGCAAATCGGGCCATCGATGATGCCTATGAAGATCATGTATTGACCCAATGAATTGTGTCCCGTAATCAACCCAACTAGGGCTCGTAACTCCTTCCTTCTCTGTGTGAGTAGATATATCGCCACCACCCTGTCCGGTCTTTTCATAAAGCTTGACATCCTTTATGTACCTGGCCATCCCTGCAATGCTTGGCGCTATAAATGGTTGCGATCCAATGGGGTCTGCCAATGAGCCGCAAGGACCCAATTTGTCAGCCAGTTCGTTGCCTTGAACAGCACTGTATCCTGACACTCACATTGAACTCATTATCTTATTTTCCAACAGAATTCAGTCCCAACTTAGTTTCTGGGACGATTTTTCAAGAAGTTCGAGCAGTAGCCAAGGCCTTTAGTGTAGCTTGGCTGTCACTGCAGACTCTGATTTGCAATCCACGCCACCTTTCGAAAATTATCCAGTCCGCTACCTTAAGAATAGCAAATACCCTCGAGTGGGAAATCATTACCGTTGTATCAAAGGTTTCCAAACACTCATCTGAAATCGCCATCCAGGTGCCAACCAGCACCAGTACCATTTTCACTTTCATATTTTATACTATATAGTGAAGATTGGAGGTGTTTTTAATCGATGCAGGGCTTTATGATTGGAATACCACTAATTTTATTTCGTTTAAATACAAGTTCGAATTTCGAATTGGGTCATCGAATGCATAAAGGAACAATTGACATTCGCCATGTCACATTGAGAAAGAGATAGAAGATGAAGTAGTTTTGTTGATGAGCAAACTGATAGTAAGCTTTTTAGTTTAGAACCAGTAAGTTTGATTACAGGGGCGTTAGCTAAAAACACACGCACACATTTATATATTTTTTATATAGTCCATACATGCGTAAATACACATGTACATATGCTCCTGTATTTGTTCGTAAATGTGCGGTTTTTCGTGTCACATTCAATTAGTTGAAATTAAATTAAATTCATACGGTAAAATTTTCGCCTTTCGAAACATTGCCGCACCTAATCATCAAAATGGAATTGAAAAAATATTCCATTTCTTTTATCGAAATATCCACAACTACAAAGCAGAAAAACATTTGATCCTCTTTCAAAAGTACGCAGTTTTTTATTTTTTTTTGTTGATCTAAGTGCCCTCTTAACTTTAATCTACAATCTCATTTTTCTTATTTAATTTCTATTTTGTTGGACGCCTTGAGCATTTACGCACGCATTTAAGGTATAGTAGTCTATGTATGTAAGTTCAAGTGATAGCAGGGTGTAAAGAGGCGATGGAATCAAATGGTCAAGTGGCTTAAAGCAATCGGCCAACATTGGCAGCTAGCAACAACAAAGTCAACACACACACACACATACACACAACCCCCAACTCCCCGAACTGCTGCGTCCTGCCTGTAATTGGGTATAAAAGCACTTTTTACAATGTGTGTTGTGTGTGCGGACAGATAAGAAGAGAGTAGTTTCGCATCTATGTATGTATGAATGTAAGTGAATATCCTTATGTAAATATGTATTGTATATTCCGTATGTGTACTAATACATATGTACTCGCATTTCTACTTAGATTTATGAAGCAATCGCTTAGAGTTAAACTCAATATTTGAATACTCAAAAAAGAGTAGAAGAATTGGAAACTTTCGTATAACCGTGTTATTCCAATACACTCATACAATATACCTAGGCTCTTTCATAGAGCACATTTTTGCCAATACAGTGCTTTGACCAGTTTCGACCCTTTCCTTGTTGCTTACTAATTTTGTATAGATTTTTTTAGTTCAAAATCCGTCCCCGCAGGGGGACGCTGCTAGAGGGTGGTTTGTCTCGTCTGCTATGGTTAGGCGTCAGTATAGGCATTCTCCTTAGATTCAAAAGAAATGGAGTTAAAGTTGTTGCATATGCGGACACAAGAAAGAAATTTCCTTACTTCAACCTACCTTATTTCAATGATCAAAGCCTTATTCTTTCGTCTAGTGTAAAATATTTGGGAGTCATACTGACTCCTAAGTTAAACTGGAGATCAAATATGGAACAATGGGTTCAAAAGGCAAACAAGTGCTAGGTAAGAAATGGGGTATGCGTTTGGAACTGGATCTAAAAGGTGATAATCCATCTAGTTATACCCGACGATTCGCTAGTCTGGTGAAAACCCGTTGAAGTGATTTGTCATATGCTTTCGATAGATCTTTATTGGTTCTAAGAGTGACCTAAGTCCCCAGAGTGACCTGGGGCTATGGACAGAGCGATTGCCTTCTGTCAGGGGTCCGAAAATTCCTAAAAATCAGACTATATTTGCCCAAAAATTTTACTATCCAGAAATTTCAGAAATTCTACTATCCAGTTTCCCTCCTTGATGGGAGTGGGTAGTGTTCGCGTGGATGTGTCAATAATAAATTATAAAGGTGCGGGAATCTACTCAGTGAGCCCTCAAATAGAGGCATATGTGCATTTTCCGGATTATTTAAGTCTTTTTCAGTCAGAGTTGTTTGCCATATGGGAGGCTGGCAGACGACGAGCGACGCGGGTCTAGTATCGCTATTTTTTCAGACAGAGGCAGACAGCGATCTGGGCTCTCAGCTGCTAAATGGTGGCAACGAGATTGATGAAGCTGTGCAGGGAGTGCATTGCGAACTTGGCTCGTCGGCACCGCATCGGCCTGATATGGGTACCGATGACCTGGCTCGGAACGGTTGCCCCGAAGATATCGCAGAGGTAGTAGAGGTTATTGTGCCCCTGAGTCTCATCAGGGCTCGGATCTCCCAATACTGGATGAACAAGGCTAGCTTTAAGTGGAAGAACTTGGGTTCGTGCAGGGCATGCAAAAGCCTGTGGACCTTCTTCAATGCCAAAAGGTCATCTGCTCTCATTAAAATTAATCGGACAGACGTTTCCTGGCTAATCGCTGTTTTCACAGGGTCCTTGGTCCTGCGTAGTCATGCTGCCCGAAGGGGATAAGAGCAAAAAATCTACTGCCGCAGATGGAACTCACCAGGCGCGGAAGAATCGGTGGGACATTTCTTCTGCAGCTGCTCAGATCTTTGCAGAACTAGAATGAGACTTCTAGACAAATCTTTTTTTGGAAACCCATAAGGTTCTCATTCTCATCTTCGTTATTTGTTCTATCTCTGATTCGACGGCGAGTATTTTGAGTTCTTCACTCGCCACCGCAATCAACCAACAACAAACCCCGCACAATTTCAATAATCAAACCTTGTACAAATTTCAAAAAAATTCAACAAATTATAATCAAAATTTCAAACGGCAGTTTTACAGGCTATTTAATTTTAGTTATATAAAGTGCAAGTTTCAAATTGCTAAAAATTTTCATTAATTTTTGAAACTTTTTTGCTGATGATGCTTTATGGAGAAAGTTAGCAATGCCGCCAGCAAAAAAAAAATTACAAAAAATCATATGGATTCTTAAGTATCTGAAGCTTACATTTTATTGTATTAAAATTGAAGAAGCTATAAAAGTGCATATGTACCTAAAAATATTCTACACCTGTTTTAGTTTTAGTTCAGAAAGTTGCAAATCTTTTTCAAAAAGTTACAACTTAAGTTCAGAATTTCCATTTCAAATTCGGAATTTTTGTTTCAAATTCAGAAAATAACAATTTAAATTCAGAATTTCCAATTGAAGTTCAGAAAGTTACAATTCAAATTCAGAAATACAATTTTAAATTCAGAAAGCCCCGATTCAAATTCAGAAAATTGAAAATGAATTTCATTTGTAGCTTTCTGAATTTGAAATGAAAATTTCTGAATTTGAAATGGAAATTCTGAATATGAATTGTAATTTTCTGAATTTAAAATAGAAATTAGAATTGCAACTTTCTGAATTTGAAAAGAAATTCTGAACTTAAATTGTAATTTTCTGAACTTCAATTGCAATTTTCTGAATTGGAAATGGAAATTCTGAATATGAATTGCAAGTTTCGGAACTAGAACTGAAAAAAGTGTAGACTTTCTGATTAAAACGCTTCGAATTTTTATGAAAATTTGCTGAGTTGTATGGAAACTCGCGCAAAGTTTGAAGGTTTTTTGCCAACAAAATGCATTTTAATAAAAAAATTAACTAAGAATTCATTGCCAATAAGACCCCGTCATATAGTTATGATAAGCACTGTATAAACTCATAGGCTCAGCTTAGTTCAATTTAAAGCCTAACGTAATCAAAAACGCATTTCTATTATGTGTGCCTATAAATTTGAAATTCCCGAAAGTAGCTCCAGCTTTTTAGAAGATACATAGGTATGTACATATGTTTGTATGTATATATGTAGTATATTTCTACTGCCTATGCATACGCTATTCACTATTTATGTATATATGTACATAGATTTTCACAATATAAGTATTTATGTACGCAATGTTCATTATTTTGCAGTCCATTGGCCCCTTTAGCCATTTGCAATTTACAATTCCTTCTTCTTAGCCTCTTTAGTTTGACAACCAGGCGATGGTCAGTATGGTGGTGGGGATGAAACTTCAGAGAAATATTGGTGAAAATAAAAACAACAAATACATCGGGTGTGTATGTATGTAGATGGAATAAAATAGAATTTGGCAAACAAGCTTTTTGGCATGTGCATTTGTTTACTTAGACTGGCGGTCATTATTTGAGGCATACGCTAAGGCGCTGATCGGCTACAAAAGATTCGATTTGATAAATTTCCGGTCGCTTTTGTCGCTTTTCTACTTTTTTTCACCTAGGGCTATACCTATTGTTCATGTTTTTCTTTGAAATCGATTACACATTTGCGAATGAAATTTTCGATTTCATTTTGCAAAAAGCCCACTACTCCCACCACTTCGAAACATTTGGCATATACATATGTACATATATGTATGTGCATATGTGCATATACGCATGCGTGCACTGATGGAGAAAATTAAAACCTAATGGCATGAATATTTAAAATTTTGTGCATCTGTATGTATATGCCCTTACAGTAGGGTTGTTATACCTTTATTTTAAAAATAGAGGATAACAAGCGTGAAATCACCGCTAATTTTCTTAAAAAAGTAGAACTCAGAAACTAACAAAAGTTAAACAAAAACGAAGCATTTTATTTATATATTGAAGATATATAAAAATTACAAACTTGCATTTACGGATAGCTCGAGGATAGCAGACAGGCACACGATATCGGGTACATAGTATAGATATGGTACTCCTTCAAAGTATCACTCTAAAAAATCGGTAACGGCGTTACCAAAAATATCGATACTAAATTAAAAGTGGAGTTCAGTCAGAACTTTTAGAGAAACCTAATCCATTTGTCAGTTAGAAAATGTTTGCAAAAGTACCAATTAGATCGTTAGCTTGATATGCCGAATTCGAAGAAAAACTGGAACTCTTTCCAATCCATCGTTTTATTTTATCAATATGGTACTTGTAACTTGAGCAAAGTTGACAGCAGAGGGCGCACCTCACCTAAAATTGGAAAAGGATTAGCTTACAGCGTGGCCTTGATAGGGGCCTTGTATTCCTGAGTCCTTTTTCATTTGGCCTGATTGTCATATCCATATACCACGAAAATGTGTTATCGACATATTTTTTTTTTAATTTTTCAGATGCTCTAGAAGCATTTTTGTATCAAAAATAAAGCACATAGCACTTATTGCAGTTTTTTTACAATCAAAGACAAAAACAACAAACGGGTTTTTTTTAAATGACATAAATAGCTACTAGAAAAAAATCTAGAAAATCAAGTAATCTAAGTTAGGTTGAGTGACTAATACTTTCGTTAGGAAAGTTTATATACCAATGCTTCACGAATTTTACCTTAGAATCGCTGGATCTTCCATCAAAAATTTCGATTTAACACCGATAAATTTGTTATTTAACATGCATCCAAAAACGTTTATATTATTAGTTGCAAAGTTATCTGTCACCAACCCAATTAGCACGATTTGAATGCTCAGGTTGACCCAGCATCCTTTTCTTCATCGCAGAAGGCAATGTTGGCTTCGTTAAGATACCATATGTGTCTACGATGTTTGCCTTGAGAGAACGTTCTCTGAGAACGAAAATGACTCTGAACATGGCACAACGCCAAAATCGGTTTGTCTCCAAACCAAACTTGACAAGGTATGGCGGAAAGTTGTTTCAATGTACTTTACATCATCTTTTCACCCTGTCGGAAAAACAAAAGGTCAAAACGAAACAGTTTTGCATACCTTTAAGAAAATTACACAAATCTTTCAAATCCCTTTCGTAGTGCAATGTAAAAAAATTCAAGCAAAGAAAATGTCATAAGAAGGGAAAGGGGGGAAGAGTCGGCAGTCTTGCAATTTTTGCAATAATAGTAATTTAAACTACCAAGACCGTCAATGATCGTTGTAGGCACTGCAAATAGTCCGTTCAATTCACGCCTGCAAATCATCGATACAAAAAACCACCTGAAATTACTCGTCGACACTGGCGCCGAAAACGGCTCAAAGATACAAACTTATGGTTTACAATAACTTGCACTCGACATCGGGGTGGGCTGAACATTCATCTGGCAGACGTTACGCATCCTATACTAGATGCCGACTTCATCAAACACAACAGCTTACTCGTTGACCTACGCAATCGCAAACTGCTGAATTTTAACTCAACCGTCCAAACATCGTCGCCTTCACGCTCGCCACCAAATTTTAACCAGCAACGTGTTACAACAACATCCGACGAACGTTACGTCTATCACATGCAACTATCCCATGAAACGTCTTCTCATAACGTTCAACATGACATCGCTACGCATGGGCCACCTGTCGCAGAGAGACCCCGTAGTCTCGCAGGTGAAAAACTGGCAGCGGCCAAAATCGAATTCGATACCATGATAAAACAAGGTATCTGCGAGCCAGTGCCTACACCTGTAAGAAGGATGGAACGTGGCGTGCTTGCGACGACTATAGCTGACTGAACCGAGTCACAGCACCCGACCGGTATTCCATTCCGCACCTTCGCGACTTGACGTACCTAATGCATGGATGCAGCGCGTTTATAACGTTGGGTCTCACCCGAGAATACTATCAGATTCCCGTATCACCTGAAGACCGGCCGAAAATAGCGGTAATAATACCATTCGGCCTGTTCGAGTTCAACGTAATTAAGTTTGGGTTGTGCATCGATGGTATTTTGGTAGCATCGAAATTCCTCGAACAACACAAGAAACATCTTCCCTTGGTATTCGAACGCCTTAAACAACACGGACTTACAACCAACGTCTAAAAATGTGCATTTGCGTAACAGGGGGTGGTATACCTGGGCTAATTTTACTAACAAATGGCAAACGCCTCATTGCATGAAGCGATATAACCAATCCAAGACCTTCGATGACCCGCTATGGATGCTTCTTTAGCTCGATACATGGTGTAATACAATCCCTAGGCTTCTACAGAGCTGAACTTAGTAAACCGGAACGAAACTACAGCGCCTATGATCGTGAGATTTTAGCGATTTTCAAAGGCTAGGGAGTTTGAACAGAATCAACGCGAAGACTACACCACCTTTTGCGTTCAAACTCAACGTCGTTCCAGTTACGAAACCCCAAAATCGAAGACTCAGATTTAGAGCGATATTGCGATGTATCAACTGATAAGGTGCAATAATATATACCACGACAATATATACCAACTAACGTCACTACGATGAAGGGTGTTCGACCAGGTACACAACATCTCACACCCGGACGGCCGTCCCACGCAATAGCTCATAAACCAGCAGTATGCGTGGCCGCACATGAATCTTGACAACATTCGATGAGCTCGCACCTGCTTGCCGTGTCATCGAAGTAAGATTCACCGTCACGCTAAAAATATTCCACAACACATCGTAATACCGAGCGAAGATTTCAAGCACATACACATCGACATTATGGTCGTGTTCACTTTATGACGGAGACAGGTACTGCCTGGCAATAACCGGTCGCTACACTCGATCTCCTGAACCAATACCCCTTAAAGACATTTGTACCGGCACAGTCGTGGTCCGAACCCACAAGACTTCGTCAAGGAATTTCGAGTGTTTATGAGTGTAGTTTGATTTTCGCCCAAAGCACGTCCCAATAAATCTCGGCCGTTTCAACATACGAGTAATACTTTGCACTGGTCTACTCATGTGTTCATACGTGCGGACGTAGTTAAACGGCCATTCGAACAGCCATATTATGGTCCCTATAAGGTACCATGGGTGTGCGTTCCAGGTGGACGTCGACGGTACCGAAACCACAATTTCAACAAAAAGAGCAAAACAACGTAGCGAACCGTGACTGCTCATACGCACTCTAGTCACTCCGGGCGGGCTACTGTGGTCACACTCTCACTTTTCTGTGAAAGTAGCAGCACTGTTTTGACTACGCTACATTCCTATACTCGTAAAACTGGTATGATTGTCCCCATTAAATTCCATTCATGAACTAGATTGTTTGTTGACTAGATTGGGGATTTGCACTGCAGGGTATATGCAAACTTAGATATTCGACAGGACCCGTAGTACATAAGTATTTCTCATCCTACATACATACATACTTAAATATGTATTTATTTAAACATTTAATTTAGCAACTTGAAAAATGAATTTCGCATATTGGACAATTTTTTCATTTATTATAATGATATTTGGCATGATTGTACATATGTGTGTAGTATTTTTTTTTTTTGTGCTAAGAAACCGAAAATTGCATTTGCGAAACTCATTTATCATAGTAAATAACATAGCGCCTGGTTGAATGTGTGTGCAAATATACATACAAACTTATACATATCAAAGTTTATTAAAATACGCATGCATGTAAGAGTAAATAAATGTTCATATGTATTTATATCGGGTCTTTCAATAGGAACGCCACAAAAGTTTTTTTAAATAAAAAAAAACGGTTCGGGATATGAATTAAATTCTTTATTCCTGTGAAAGTACATTCGATGCCATTAGGTATGGAACTCGATTTTGCATGGTCACCACGGGCACGCTTGCAGAAGTCCAGACGCTGAACCCAATTTTCGACGGTTTTCAAGCATAAATCGGCCGATACTGCTGCAATTTCACGTTCGATATTCGTACGAAGTTCATCAATCGTCGCTGGCTTGTTGGCATAGACCATAGACTTGACATAGCCCCACAGGAAATAGTCTAACGGCGTCAAATCGCACGACCGAGGCGGCCAATTGACTGGGCCATTTCGTGAGATAACAAACTTGGTTTTCAATAAATCGATTGTGACATTCGCTGTGTGGCTTGTGGCGCCGTCCTATCAGAACCACATATTGTCCAAGTTCATATCATCCAATTCGGGCCAAAAATATTCGGTTATCATTGAGCGGTAGCGATTCCCATTCACAGTAACGTGCTGGTCTTGATCATCACGGAAGAAGTACGGCCCATAAATCGCACCAAACCGTAATTTTTTCGGGCTGCAATGTTGAGTCATGGAGTACGTGTGGATTGCTGCCTGCCCAATAACGCACATTTTGCTTATTGACGAAGCCATTCAGCCAGAAATGACGACGACCATAAATTGGACGTAGCGCTCTTAAAGTTGAGGCCATTGACTCCGAATTTCGGTAGTAAATTTTAATAATTTCGACTCGCTGTTGGATCGTATATCTTTCCATGATGAAATGGCAAACCTTACTGAAGAGAAATGTCAAAAGAGCGGGAAAAAATATGGCGTCGTTTGCTGCCACTATCGGTATACTTTTGTAGCGTCCCTATTTCAAGACCCTTTATACTGAATATTGAGAACGTATTGGATATACATATATAACTATTTATTAAAGAAAGGTTCGCAGCCCTCTTGAATATCCGTACATAGGGATTTTTTTATATACATATGTATATTAAACGTAATAAGAAACGATTATTTTTCCTATAACTCAATTCTCTGCGTTTTCGAATGGCATCTCGAAAACGCAAATTGATTAAAACATCGCTGAGTTATCCAAAGTTTATAAGAAACTGTATCAGAAAGTAACCAAAAATTACTTGCTAAAAACAGTGTCAGATTTTTCTTTCTGGAGTGTGAGATTAATATATGTTTGTATTTAAATTAAGGCAAATTTTTGTAGGCAGAATACATATGTAAAAGTTTACATGCCAATTTCAGCAAGCCATTTAGCTTTGGTCAAACATGAAAAGCACGCTTTTTGGGATATTTCCTTTCCTTTTTGGGTTCATTCCTAGTAGTTCGCAAGTTACAAATGGAGGAGTTTATATTTATGTACGTGCATCTGTGTATGTATGTATGTTTGTATGTATGTGTGTATGTTTGTACGAGTATGAGTGTTGGAGGGTATGTGGCCTGCTTAATACATGCACGACTGATTTAAATATGTTCATTTATCAAGACGTCAACAAGTTGACACATTCAGTTAGATCAACATCGATGGATAGGTTGGCAGATTTACCTAATTTATCCCAAAGTTATTTTTTTTTTGTTTTATAAGGAAATCATTCATGTAGTTTTATGTTCAATGTCAAGTAAACCAACAAAATTCAGTACATCAAATGCAATTTTTATAGAGTATTTATTTGAAAGTTTCCCTACTTCGTAGGAGGGGTATTGTCCTCATATCTGGAACGAGAAACATCTTTCCGGCTTCCTGACCACTGCAGTGTATATCAGGCGGAGGTGTTGACTATCCAGGATGCCACTCGGTACCTAGTCAAAAGACCAAATGATAAAATCAAGTCTTTATCCTCCCTAACTGTCAAGCGACAGTATTTTTTTTATGTCTTGTTGCACCACTTTACATACATCAGAAATATTACAATATCTTACAAGACATAATATAGTCACATACTATATTACAAAATAGCCAAGAGGGAGTTGGCTTAAATCAATTTAGACGTATGCCTCGCAGTGTATTTATTTGTACTAGCCCATTTACCATCTGACTTTTTCAGAGGACGAACTATTGAAATGGAGTATTTTAAACCGCTGATAGCTTTCCTTAGTGAATAATCTGCTGCTTTCGTTGCCATCAATTCTCGAATCTAATTGCTAACTTCCGCGTTTAATTTTTTGGAAAGAAACTCTTTTATTTCCCTCGCTGCTCTGTTATATCGCTTTTTGTCTTCTAAGTGCCTTGTTTGTTTCAGTTTTTTCTATAGCTGCCTTTTATCTTTCATATTAATCTAGAGCTTCTTACACTCCCAGTAGTGTATATTGCAATCTCGAATGGTTTGAGGAGGTCTCTTCAACTTGTGGTATTAAACCTTGATCCGCGGGCGGTATTTTGGCTTTAAAGTCTCCTCTCAAGATGAATTTTTCTCCGAGGTTGTTGAAGAAGGCCGGTAAATTGATGCTGCATTTACCATCCCAGTAACAAGTAAATTTATGCGCAGATTAATTGGATTTATGATGCTGATGCAGATGATGACATTTGATATTTCTTAGAACATGTTCAAAGTACCAGTTGCTTCAGCGAAGTATTCAGCTTCTTGGCTTTTTCTATCGAAATTTCTTAAATCAGTTTTCAGCTCTCAAGAAACACATGCTTGTATACGAGGAGAATTCATATCAGGTTATACGTACAAAAACAAAAATTTACACCAACGAAATATACACACAATGACAGTATGAATTACAACAAACATACCATTTTGACTTAACGTTCCCCCATCGCGAATTCAATCATCTGCTTGATCAACTTCGCCATATATGAATTCGCCTTGATTTACAGTAACAGCATAGTCAAGGCGAATTTATATAAGGTGTAGTTACTATAGCAGCCGATTTGATTTTTTTTACTCACCTGCATGCAAGGTGTATCCATAGAAGGTGATAGCAAGATAACCTAAGCGAATCCGCTGTGTATTTTGTTTGTGTAATTTTGTGAGCACAATGTCAAAATATGAATTCGCCCAGTATACTTATGTATTTTGTTTGTGTAATTTTGCGAGCAAAATGTCAAAAATCTGTATTCGCCCTGGAGTGTCATGTCAAAATCTGGCATAGCAAATGTAGAAATTGAAAAGAAAACATTGACAAAATTTGAAAACAAATCAAAAAAATTAATGAAAAATCGTGTTTTTGTGTTGAATGGTCGGACCGGCATGTGTACCAATGGGAGTCGGTGGCTCTATGCAGCGAGGGCCTTCCATGGTTGACAATACCAGCGGACCAATCGGGCCACTTTCCACTGTAGGAGGTGGAGGTATGATGGGCGGTGTACCACCTCCGCAATCAGCCCAAAGTGGCGGTATGCCACCATCTCCGAGCCCAGCACAAATACAAAAAATTCCAGATAACAATTGTGGTTTTATACAAAACAATTGAAGAATTTTAAACTAAATATGGGTAAAGCGCAACTTACTCAAACTGGTTGTGGGTCTGGTATTTTATGTGCTTCCCAATCAATATTTGGCATTTGGAAGTTTGTTACATCGACGGCCATTCTGAATTTAAAATAAAAGTAGCCTAACATCCTTTCTTTTGGATAAAAACATTACACGTTACCTGGGTTGTGAGTTGAATCCAGAATCAGATGCCAACATGCAGTTAGAGCTGGAACCACACACGGATTCTGCATATGGAACAGCTTTTGGTAGTAATCTAGCCATCTTTCCACCGCACACCTTATCCGCATCCAAGAAATGGTCTCCGCATATAAGGTCCTTACTCTCTAACTGCAGTTGGCACGACCTGAACCACACCAAACGAATCGATTCCTCTTTTGGAACCTGGAAAAACGGTCCAGTTTCGCGTTTCACTTTTTTTTTGCACAAGGCACACTTTCCCATTTTATTTTTAAATTTTTATTAGCTTTACTTCAATAAATATAATTTTTCAGCTCACAAATTTCACTTTTACTTTGATCGTATAAATAGAAATTAAAAATATAAACAAACAACAGAAGCGAATTGGGAAAGAAGAACAAGCAATCAGCTGATTGGATAACACCACCTTGTATAAATTCGCATTGCCTGCATGTATTTTGTTTTTACTTTTGCGTATGAGCTTTAAAAGCCCGTAAAAGCAAAAGCAAACTGTGTGTAAATTTTGACAACTCTTACGAAATGGCAAAAGCAAAATACATGGGAATTTTGTAGTTGTACTTATAACACCACCTTATATGAATTCGCCTTGGGCGGAGTACGCATTTTTTCAAGCAACAGGAATAATGGAGCCATTTTTTTGAGAGCTGGATACTTAGCTTTACTGGAAAATTAGATAAAAGGTGAAGTAGTTGGATAGCTTAGAAAGCTGTTTATAGTTTAGAATCAATAAATTTCACTGCAGGGTCGATGCTTGAACACCGGTGTACTCTTTACTTTATAAACTTTGATTTTAAAAAAAAATATTTATGCGTGTGTGTGCAATCTCATATGTATGTATATGGATATATCTACGACCAAATTAAATGCAAGTCAACAAAAATGGCAGAATAAAAAATTTAATGCTACAAAAAGTAAACAAATAAATTGAGTTACATTTTGAAGAATGAACAAATATGTACATATGTATAGACTTCAGTTAAAGAAACTAAAAATGACAAATTATTAAGCGGAAAGTGGCATACACACTTCAACATACATACAGTGTCGGCAAAAAGTATTGGCACAGTAATTTTATTAATATTGACAAAGTTTTGTTCGTTAATTTTGTATCAAAATATAGCTTATTTTATAACAGAATCCATGTAAATATATATTTCAAACCTTGTACTAAATTCAAAAAAATTCAGCAGATTTAAAAAAAAAATTTCAACAAAATTTAAAACTTTTCAATGCTATTTTTTTAGAAAAAATTTGGGTATTCAGATTTTTAACCATTCAATTTTATTGAAATATTTAAGGTTAAATTTTTAAGTTGACGGAATTGCTCATTTTTTTCATAGATATAACTTATGAACAATCTTTATTTTTATAAGTAAGAAAATACTACCGGTGAACCGAAATTTTTAAGCCACTTAAAACATGTACCTTATTATACTAAAATTGAATGGACTACAATACCGCTTTTTTGTCAAAATGCTGATTAGGTTAGATTAGGTTACTGTGGTAGTTCCCCAAAGGGAACTCACTTAGACATAGTAGGAGTCCGTTGTGATACCACCTAATTTATGAACGGTAACGTGAATCGGAAAGTCAGGAAAGATTAACCTGCGAAACGTTGCGTGCCCCGAATGAAGTCACGCAAATTACCAATCTCCACTCCAGAAAGGTCTTCCGGAGTGCTAAAGAAGTAGGAGCCTAGGTACTTGAACCTCAGTCTCGCAAATGCAGGGCAGCTGAGCAGAAAATGACAAGATGAATCCACCTCATCCTCCTCCATACAGCTGCGGCAGAAAGGGTCAGAGACTATTTTCAGCCTAACCGCGTGAATACCCAACGGACAATGCCCAGTCAAAACACCAACCAGGGTCGAGAGTTGCCGCCTAGTAAGCGACATCAGCTCCCTTGAGCGCCCACGATCCACTCTCGGCCAGAGGGACCTTGCAATTCTGCATGTCGTGGCAATTTCCCAGCGCTCGCTGAGACGACATAAAGCCCATCTGTCCAGGAGAAGCTCGTAGGCAGTCAAAGGAGCCCCCACCCCTCCCAGCAAGGAGAAATGACTTCCAGGGTACCTTGCCGAGCAAGCTCATCAGCCATGCAGTTCCCTGCAATGTCGCTATGGCCCGGTACCCAAATTAGTCTAACGTCGAGATATTCCGAGGCGGCTGCGAGGGAAGTCAGGCATTCCCTGACCAGTTTTGATCTCACCATTAGCGATCCTAAGGCCTTAATAGCGGCCTGACTATCCGAATAAATGTTGGCCCGTCTAGAGGGCATTACATTGGTAAGTAGCCAATCGGCTGCCTCCTTTATTGCGGCCACCTCTGCTTGAAATACACTGCAATAGTCCGGAAGCCTAAATGCTGATTAAAAAGTTTAAAATATATATGGCAATTTTTTTAATTTGCTGTATTTTTTTAAATTATATATAAAGTTTGAATTTTTTTTTAATTGCTTTTGTTATAGAATGAGCTATATTTTGATTAAAAAAAAATTAACGAACAAGTTTTTACATGAAAAACTTTGTGAATATTATAAAAAAAAATTTACTGTGTCAATACTTTTTCCCGGCACTGTACATATGTAAACAATGAAAAATATTTCGGCAACATGAACAACTGAATCAAAAATCCATTCACATTCGTCAACAACAATTGTATGTATAAACTTAGTCCAAAAAACCGTGGTTAGTGGGGTCCAGTCAGAATCCAAATTCAATTCCAAATCATACAAAAATTAAGTCAACATACCGGACAGCCAGCGCGAGCCAGTGCAAGAAATAGCAAAAAACAAAAGATTGGAAATGAGCGATTTTTAAGAAGTCCGAAGGGTGGGCAGGCGGGAACTCGATTGCAAATATTTGCGTTAAAAAACAAAAAAACCAAAAAAAAAATTAAGAAAAAAGTTAAAAGACAAACAATAGGAATAGCAAAACGACTGTGCCAAGAACAATATTTGCTTTAGCCAACTGCCAACTGCCAGGAAAGCTGAATAAGTTAGTTACATATCTCAGAATTTTCATAGATATTTGAACATTCACAAATACATACATACATACTTTCAAAATGAGCAATGAACTAACTGAAAATGATGACAATGATTATGTGTACCTTCGAACATTCGATAAACACGCGAACTTGACTCTATTCGCTAAACAAATAATACCATTTTCCAATTCTGCACAAACACAAATAGTGGCATAGCCAAACAACAATGTAGATACATACACATACATACATATATCTTTAAAAATGCGCTGAAACAAAGATTCGTCGCAGCTTGTTTGCTCGAAAGCTTGCTGCTTATTCGCCAATGCCTTTTGCACGCTCACTCCCAAAAACGCGCAATAGCTGTCCGTCCAAGCACTGCAACCCCAGCAAATTCATCAACTGTTATTAGATCACCCTGGCATCTAAGCATCGGGAAATTTACAAAGTTTAAAATTTGTAAATTGGCCAACGCAACTGTTAAGGGTGACTGGGTGAAAAGAACGAGCAGGGGCAGGAGCAGTGGCACAAGCCAAAATGTGGGGGCGGTGCGGTCGGTGATGTCGTCAAGCTGCCATAACGAATTCCAACAAGCTGACGAATCGGAATTCGGATTTACAATTTTGCATTTAAATGAAGTTGTAATGTGCGAACAGTGGCGTACAAAAGAATAGGAGTACTCATTGGCATTCGACGAATCTCAATATATAATACATTGTGGGAGCTTTTATGTAAATATTTTTATTAGATAAAAATATAGCATCGCGTAAAAAAAATATTAATTTAATTGACGCTGGCGCTGTATACATTTTGGGTATTTCCTTCTTCTTCTTAACCCTTTCGTGGCACGACGTTTGCGTGAGTCACTTGCTATATCTCCGGATTTAATGAAGATATTTACCTCGGGATTGCAGCAAAATGGTTGAAATCAACAATTGAATTTACATTTGGAACGTAAGCTATATATTTTACTTATGCGGATATAACCGTTATGCCGTATTTAAAACCAGAATTTGATAGCATAGGGCAGACCGGGAAACCCCGCCTTAAGCTTAATTTTTCTTACTTTAGTTTCATCGCCTGATTTCCGCGGAAAAACTCAAGCAACGTATGAGCTGTTCAAATCTGCGTGCAGTCATTATCTGCCTAAATACAGGCAGATAGTATAAACGAGCACGTGAAAATAAATCACGCACTTTGGTAGTCTTTATTTGACCCTGAAGTAAGCAAATACCCAAAAACGTATACATTTCCTCATTGTTCATAGGAATGAAAACTGTAAAATGTCCATTTCGAGTTTGTGGACGATGAGACCCACTAAGGTTAGACTCATATGTATGTGTTGAATTAACCAATTGTTGCATTATGGTTGACGTTAATGTCTTATCAAAAATATTCCTTTGAGCTCAATTTTCTTCGACGCAATTTTCCACACCACAGCCTCTAGCATCAAAATTAAATTTCGGTATTTCTTTGACATTTTCAAACCACCCGCCTTCAGACTCCGCCTCAAAAGTATTGTGCTCGTGATCTGAGGTATCATCTGAGCTTTCATTAGTAATAACCACTGGGTCGTCGAGGATATCTGAATCAATATCGACCTGTGTTATTTCATTTTTAAAATTTGCAGTTCTTGTAACTCAGGAAGTGCTGCAATGAGATCAATCTTCCTTGTCTGGATCGTCTCCATACCCTTCGTCATCGCTGAAAGGATCAACTTCAGATTTAGCGTCAGAAACGAGTTATTGGGAGAGTTAAAATATTCAATCTCTGTGTTTGTTGTATTCGTCCATTTTTTCTATAAAAACACAAAACGCAACTAGAGCATTTTATTATTCACTTATTTTGATATACATACATACATAGTTTCATTTCTACTTTTTGATTTTTCATACAGTTTTTATTTTACTTACCTTTATTAAAAAATAAACCGTTGTCGTAGGATGTCACCCACAGAATGAACGGGAAACTGGCCTGATATACCGTTTTGCTTCTGTGAATAAAAAATTCAAAAATTGGGAAACCATAAATAATTATGAATTTAGCTGCGGGTGCTCCTGTGTTTTTCAAATTTCTTGCGATAATTAACGACGGGGAATGCCGCCATGTCCCTATGATTTTGCACAAATTTGACGGCGTTTGCCGGTTTGATCACGAAATGGTTAATTGGCTCTATAACCGTCTAGGCGATTTATGCTGATTCTAACAAAGCACGGCAGGCGTTTCTTTGCCTTGCTAACTGGCGCCATCGAGATATCCCAAGTGAAGCGTTACTTTCTGAACTGGAGCTTTTCTCCATTAGTGCAAGATAGTCTAGCCAGCGCAGTCACTGAATTTTAATTCGCTCAACTATGTCTACGACGTTGTAAAGCTCGTACAGCTCATCGTTGCATCGTCTGCAGTATTCGCCGTCGCAGAGACGTAAATGACCATACTTTTACCACTGCTGTTCTTATATTTTTATTCCATACTGTAGATCAACACATACATATGTACATCTTTCTGTTGTTATTCTACCTTACATGCAATGTTGCTTTAGATTAAATTTGCATGCTGTGATTTCAAAATGGCGCCTGGTCGAGCTTGTTTTGTTGAGCAAATGGCTGAATGTGTGGAGGCGTGTTTGTGAAAGTTTAGCAAGTATAATATGGCAATGCAAACAATTTTGGTGAATAGTCATCTAACAGTAAAACGTTCAGTGTCATGTTTATTTTTTTGTTTTGTATTACGTTTCCTTTGAAGGAATTTGAAGGCTCTTCAAAGTATTTACACAATTAATTAACTTCACACATATCCAACACCGAAACCTATCTACACACCCCGCCCACATTTCCATCTTCCACTGCCGCATTGGGGACAATGGCAAACAA
Source organism: Anomoia purmunda (assembly GCA_951828415.1). Classification (NCBI taxonomy): domain Eukaryota; kingdom Metazoa; phylum Arthropoda; class Insecta; order Diptera; family Tephritidae; genus Anomoia; species Anomoia purmunda. The sequence continues at coordinate 86,143,392 of OX639994.1, forward strand.
ACAAAACTTTACCATTTGAAATAGTAAACCCTTTTTTTTTGTTGGCAACCTACATATAACCATTTCAAGAGGCTTAATCATTTAACGCACATCATAAAAATCACATCAAGTGATTTTTATTTACAAAACCTTACTTAGCCTCAGCACACACATAGCCGCACAGACATTCCCCCGCATACAAAAAGAAAATGGTGAGAGTCGGAACTTTTCAAGCTGGATGGAAAAAGGATATACAACCACACTCGCTTGCGTCAGTCACAGTAACACACAGGTGCACGTATGCATGTAAGGATTTATGTATGTATGTATTTTAGGAAAAGAAAAGAGTCAATCCCTTCGCTTTCTATTTCTTTGATCATCTTGAATTTTCCCCTCTTTTGCTTTGGTATCAGATTTTTCTAGTTAGACGGTGTTTTAAGATAATCAGACCTAAAAGATTTTAATTCGGGATCCTCAAGAGTATGGATTGATATATCTTGCTTGACGTTCGAAGCAATGTAAAACCTCTCTCATTTCAGAACTTCGAACCTCAACTAAAACAGGAGGAACAGACAAGGCTCGGACACAAAGTATGGCTTATCGAGACTTATAAATCAAACAAGTGCAGGCAAGCGCTCGCGGAGAATCGTTGTTCTTAGAGATAGGTAAAGAATGAGTCGAGAAATTGTAGAGACTTGTCTTTTGCCTTCCACAAAATTTTTTAATTGGGGTGGGTTGGCTTGACTTTTAACTAGCCAAGACAGTTTACGGGAAAATCATTTACACTCAAATCATTAAACCCCTTTCATTTTTTCTCAAAGCTCTCGCTAATTGGCTTGCACATAAGAAACGAGATATTTTGAGACCTTGCACTTTTAACATGCTTGCTTTGAAGGCGCGCAACTATCAAAATTGAATACTGGTCTTATGGTCAGCCCTTACTAAAGATTACATTTTTAGAAACTGCGGAAGTCAAAGACCAGCAGCCGTTAACGTAACGGGAGGCAGTAAGGTGCATAAAAAAGCTCGAGGACGCCGGTGAGTATCTTTCAGGCAGCCAAGCGGCTATTCAGGCACTCTCTTCTATATAGGTTAAACCTCAATTAGTGGAGAGAGCTACCCTCAATTTGCGATCAACACGATATTACCCTAATATGGGTCCTGGAGCGTAGGAACATTTACGGAAATAAGAAGGCGGATGAATGATAAGACAAATCGAAAGCGAAATTGCCGAAATTTACTATACGAAAGCTAAGCAGATGTGGAACCACACAAGATCATATGGAATTACATGGTAGTTAGGAGAGTCCTATCATCTTCAACCGGTTCCGTCGTAGCTGCGAGGATTCGAGCTCAAGGGAGAGAGTCAAATACTTTCTGTGGGAATTCCCGGCTTTCACGGGAATGAGGCTGACGGCAATCCAGAAACGGTAGTATAAGAATAAAGCGGGATTTCTCTCGATATCTGTGTCTTAATCTGAGTCATTATGTTTAGTTTCGTTTAGAATGGCGGCGAAGCAACTCAGCGCCCAATTAGTAACCGAGTGCCGTTTTGATACCGCAAACCTCGGATGATTGCGGTTAAAATCAACTAGCGCTTTGGAGAAATTTAGAATGTTGTTGATGCGACATACGTTTGCATAAGTCCTGCAGAGAATTGTACTAATACCCTCATTACAGCATAGACATCAGCTATCTCCTGTAAACTTTCCTACCAGCATCTTTTGCAGTAATCTTTGTGAGTACCCAATTTTCTGTTGTAGCTTCCGATAAGACAATATACTCACTGAGTATTACTCAGCAGCAGTTTTTCGATGGGTACCACTTCCCGGGACATGCCTACCCTCCCCTAACATAGATAGATTAATATGGTACAGCGGTTTGCACTTCGACCTTAAATTGCCTTTAGTGCCAGCCATCCCTTTACAATACCTCGTCTAACCCCAGAGCCATTAGAAAGTCTAAGGGGATGACTGGTGGTAAGGATTGTACGAGTTTTTTCCCAGGCCTACATATATGAGCCTAGGTATCTCTCTCGTCTTCTAGAGATTGCTTTCCATGTGCATCAGGGTTTCCGGGGCCGAGTAGCGGTAACGACACGACTCTGGCGAGCATATTACAAGCTTGTGCAGATGGCTCCGCAGTCGGAAAGTCTGTCATCATCATCAAGTAGTTCTTTGAGAGTTTTATAAATTGTTTAAAGCGTTTATTACTTACGTTGCTTTATTCTTCTCTCGAATTTGGGAACCTTGATTGTATAATCTCTAGAGATTATGCTCTCAGTATTTCCTTGTCCTCCGCTTTGCAGCGGGCGCGGGTTTTTGAGGATCATCTTTCCCGCTACTCCGCTCTTCTGCGGGCTCATAAGTATGCCAGTTCTCGCCTCATCCTTAACTCAGCTAACTCCCGAGTTGTTTCGGTTGGTTTGCCCTGCTACAAGTATACCAGGTACCACTTGATGTGCGACCCTGCAAACACGGCTCTTCTGGGATCATCAAGAACACCCCGTTTTCCCGGAGGCGGAAGAGGTGTTTGGGGTTACTGGGGCTGGAGGTTTTTCTGGAAATAGACTTTTCCACTTCCAAGTCGCGCCTTTCTTTACCGGTCCGCTCACTGCGCGCCTTCTCTCGGCGTTGTGCTGCTTCCCAACTTGTAGAGGGCGCTATCGTCTCGTCTGCAGGGGAATAGTGAGACTGGCTCGTCTCCCTTTCTTGTCGTTCCTATTGTTGCTACTTTCTTCGTTATTGTTTTTATTGTTGGTTGTGGTCATCATGTTCGTATTAGTGAGGGTTTGAGAGTCCGCTGCACCAGCGCCCCCTGTTCACGATATGACCACCGTTGCTCTTCGATGCAGCCCGGTGTCGTGAAGACGCCAGTCTAATACAGCCGGTTGTTCTCCTAGCTGTAAACCATCCAATGTGCACGTGCCACTTAGCACCCTGGTTTAGGAGAAGACAGCTCTTGGTCATCGTTCTCAGATGGTTCCACCAGCAAGATGGCGCCTCGCCCAGCTATCGATGCATTCTCTTCATAATCGGATCTGATTTGAGAGTTGATTTGAGTTGAGTTATCTGACCTAGTGGAGGTACCTTCCCCTTAGATGAGTTTGAATATAACGACCACGACAAGCCGATATAGCAAGGTGTAGCCAGCCGCTACAACAACAACATGTTGTCAAATCGACAAAGAAAGAAATTAGCGGTCCGCGGAAAGCGCAATTTTGTATTTTGTCATTCTTGGTAAAAATTAAGGAGAAAAGCACGTTTTTCACATTCAAGCAATTTTCTTTTCGAATCCTTTCAGACTTCATTTTTCCCCCGCAAAATTCTGTGATTATAGTTCTTTACTTTATTTAAAGAATTTTCTCACATAAAATTTCAGCAACATTTTCATTAGTTTGTAACCCAACCCTGTCACGGCGCCATCTAACGTAAAATAGCTCGCGCGGAAGCTGTTTTCGTTTGCCATTCATTCACAATTGAATTCTATTGTGAACGATACATTCCAGTAGCAAATGACACCACGGCAGTTCTTTTAACCAGGGGAGAAAACAATTGATGTGGTGCGAAATTCTTCACAAATTTGAACAAATTACGTGGCGCCGTATGTGTATTTGTTTTAAATAATTGATTAATAAGCTGCTGGTTGAACTACGGCGATATTAAGTTAGAAAATAAATTTGATGTCTTTGGTCGAGCTTGCACAGGTGATCCTTATCACCGGCTTATCGGCAGTGAGTGGGTTCCTAGTGGTGGTAAGTAGTCTTCTGATACTCAACTAGAAGCCCACATATCAATTTTATTTAAGCTTTTTGTCATACAAAAAGCGATAACAAAACCTTTTCCAGTTATCAAAAGAAGAAAAGAGGAGACGCACTTCCTTGATCCAAATGCGATACAAAATGTTGATTTTCCAACGGTAGCAGATGCACCAACTGTGGATCTTAGTGTGATTATACCCGCATACAATGAGGAGCAACGGCGTGAGTATAATTCGCATAAAGATAAGGTAATATATTTAAAATAAATTAAACACCCTTTTCACAGTGCCACAAATGCTGGAGGAATGTTTGGGGTTCCTCGAAGAAAAGTCAAAGGATGGTGTGTTTACATATGAAATAATAGCTGTTAGTGATGGCAGCAGTGATGGAACCGTTTCGCTTGCTTTGAAATATTCCAAACGCTATACTGTAAATAAATTTCGTGTGCTGGAGCTTATTGATAACCGCGGCAAGGGCGGTGCCGTACGGCTGGTACTAAAACCGATATAAATCAAACTAATATCAGGGAATTCAATTTAATTTTTTTTTTTTTGCATTTATAGGGAATGCTAAGTGCGAGAGGACGCTTTCTTCTTTTTGCTGATGCAGATGGAGCTACAAAATTTTCTGATTATGATAAGTTGGAACAAAGTATGAAGAGTATTACAGAAAATTGGCAGTGTGATGGCATTGTGGTCGGCTCGCGCGCTCATATGGAGCAGGAAGCTATTGCAACACGTAGTCTATTTCGGTTAGTATTGAATTTAATGTTAATTTACGCATCTCAGAAACAATCAAATATTTTATCTCAAACACGTGTAGCACATTCCTGATGCATGGATTCCACTTTTTGGTTTGGCTCTTCGCTGTTCGTAGCATACGTGACACCCAATGTGGTTTCAAATTATTAACTCGTTCGGCTGCACATAAACTTTTTAAAAATTTGCATGTAGAACGTTGGGCTTTCGATGTTGAACTTCTTTATATGGCAGAGCGTTTGAAAATTCCAATGGTTGAAGTGGGTGTGAATTGGACAGAAATTGAAGGTTCCAAATTGACACCGGTCTGGTCTTGGATACAGATGGGCGTTGACTTATTTTTAATCTGGTTCAGGTATGCGATCGGAGCCTGGCAGTTATTTGACGAAAATAAGGAACATAGCTCATAATCGCAAAGCATTTTATTCTTAATAGACTCGCGCAATGAAAAATTTCCTAAGATTATATACTTAAAACTGTTTTAAGTTAAAAAGTTCAAGTATTTTGAAAATGAAAAGGATATAGAAATATATGAAAACAAAATTTTGAATTATCACAATTTTTTGTTTCCTGAGACAAGTATGTAGTAATTTTTTTCGTAGTTAATAACCTAACCCCAAACTTTTTGATTGCTTTAAAACTAGCTTGTTTTTAGTATAATACGTTAGAGGCAATATGGATGCGCCTATATAAAACAGAAAAAACATTTTAAAACTTTTATTTTATATGAAACATCCAAATTTTTCAATTGATAAACTTAATGCAAATAATACATATATACATGTATATGTGATCCTTTTTTATAAAAGGTGAGGTTACAAAATTATTTTATATTTTGTTCGCATACAAATACAAAAGAATACAGCTTCCAAATCCAGTTAAATTTAAGCAGCACCTCCTCAAGCACAAAGATATGTATAGATTTAATTTTAGGTAATCAGTTATTAATTCACTTTTAATGACTTAAAATTAAAAATATTAATTTTTCAATCAAACCCGTTTCCTACAGTGCTAGTTCTCTTTGTACGATCTCTTCGTGTTTTCTGTTGTCGGTTATTTATTAATAGCCAAGGTGAAAATAATACAGAAGGTGGAGCAGATTGTGGTACCGCTAGCCCTCTCTTCGTCCCAACATAAATCTGGTGTGACGTCACAGTCAAGTTACTCTCCGAATTTCAGATCAATCAGCGCAGATTAGAATTCAATCATTCTTTAGTATAAATCAAGTAACGGCTGTCAAAAAGACCAACTCCGAAAAAAGTATTGCCTCATTGAAGGCCACACGTCTACAAAAACGCTAATTACACACCCAGCAAGAAGCCTGCCCTATAACTATAGGTTATATTAGCAGAGAACTAACTCAAACTATTGGACAGTTATCGGTTAGTTTTATATGGGCATCGGGTATAAAATTACCACTTCTCTTCTCCGCTGTTGGCATTTAAGTAAATAAATTCACAGAACTCTAAATTTTCTTTTATTACACACGCTCTTTGTACGTTGTGCTTCACAGCTAACATTAAACTCAAATGTTCTTTAATGTATAAACACTAAAATGATAGGATCCGCTTGGAAGTTTAATTTATTTTGGAAATTCTCTCCAAAATCCATTATTTTCCCACTGTGATGGAAAACACAACCATCAAAATTAGAGAAACAATTGGATTTGTCATGATTTGATAGAGCTAAAAAATTTTCATTCAAAGTATATGCTATGTTCGAATGATAATTTTTTCCTAGTTTTCTCGAAAATCCAGACTACAGTGGATCCTGGAACAGCGTACACGTCACAGATGTTCATACCACAGGAAAAGCTAGCAAATGGTACAATACAAAGCTCGGCACTTCAGATTTATTATTCTGTATTTAACTTTTTGTAAAAATCACTCAAAAATAAACTTTTTAAGAACCATTTGTGACGTAAATCCTTCAAACGAGGCAAATACGAAGTAACGGAAGTGCTTTAGTCGTCACCTTCATTTCTCTGCATCGTGAAATTTTCCTACTTGGTTGTGGGTGTTGTTTTATTAAGGTCTGGCAACATAATCCCATTTAGCTGAAGAAGATAAGGAATGGTAAGTAACGATAAATAAAACTGGAAAGTAGACAAAGAGAAACGATCGCGTTTTGGCGCTGTCAAAAAGAAGAAGAGTGGACGAAGCTGGACTTGAAAGTTAATAGCGCTATGATTTCTGTGAATTCTTCTAAAAATAAAGACGAAAATTCAAAAGCTTACAAATAATTATCAGGTGAATTAAAAACTTGTTGAATACAGCAACAGCAAATGCGTTAAGTACCTTAGTTTTAAATAATTTAAAATGAAAAGTTTATGGTAGCATGAAGTGAAGTGAATGCTAGGAAATGAAAGCAAAAACAAATTGTATCCACCGAAATATGTGAATGTAGAGCGGAATGTGTTGTCGGGGAAAGGGCAGTGTTGAATGAGTGTAAAATTCCTAGAATTTGAAACCTCGTAGTTTCGTTGGAAATCTTTCGTTCAAACATTTGTGGCAAGATGCTCGTACAGAGTTTATGATTTTGAAACATACAAATATACCTGCATAAAACGACAAAATGACTTAAGACAAAAGCTGAATTTAAGCATAGTGTAATGCACTTAAGTAAGTAAAGTTGTGATAAGACGAAATTGTTGATATCAGCCACTATTTATCTATCGTCAAGGCCATGAAGGATCATTCATGGGATTTTTAGAAAGGGTGTGCGACAAGTTCTATTTATGAAGCTTTGGTAAGCAAAATATCCAAATACATATCGACACATACATTTTAAAATACGTTGGAATGTTTTCAAATACAACATAAAATATCCTGATTAATAAAAATATACCGAAACAATACTATAAGAAAGTACATATGTATGTATGTATGTATTGAAATGAGTAATCGATCGGCGTTGCGACCCACATAATTCAAATAAAGTAGTGACGTGTTTATGTTGCTTCAAACATATTCCGTTTTGCAAAAATAGATACTTAATAATACCTTCTGTTTTCTTATACCTTCCAAGCTCTTAAGGATGAAATGAGAATCTTGTCATATTCATTCCAGCTGGCTAAAATCCTGCTTGTCGAGATAGGCCGATCAGCGACCAAACCCAATAAAGAAGTTCGCAAGTTGGATAAGTCGGATAAGGAAGATTCAGAAACAGCCAGTTTTGTAAAATTGTTGCTTCTAAAGCATGGATTCTGATGATTCTGCATCATCATTAACGAATACTTCAATTGAGTTTGAATATTTTGATAATTACACCATATAATTATTTCAGAATGTGGCAAGAACTCTTAATGTTGACTCTATAAATAAATATGTACAGTTTCGGAAGAAATAATATAATAACATTAATGCAGTTATGTTATATGTTTTTTTACACTTTCAGAATAAATGCTTTTTTTATTATTTTTAATAATAAAAACAAAGCCTCACCTTAGTTAATAATAAAATTATTAAAAAAACATTTACACTAAACTCACTGGTCAAAATAATAGAATCACAGAGCATAGTTTAAGATAAACAAGATAAATAATTTAAATTATTAAAATAGTATTTCTTCAGCAAATATGTACTTTGTTCTGTTTCCCTTAAAGCTTTTTGGCATGACCATGCTTCCCAAGCACTTTGAGGAAAAGCGTGCCGAGCAGATTATTATATCTCCTAGTCAGCACAGGCCTCCATGACTTCTTCCAAGATTTACATAAATGTACAGCTTTGTACCCATTATTGATTTGATCCAGTAAAGAAGTCCTACAAAATACCAGGCAAAACGCTAATTCAACTGCTGGATTTTTGTACGTCGTACAATTATTTCTCCATAATTTCCAGCCAAATTAAACTTAAATTTCTTTGACCGCAGAATATTTCACCATTTCTTTACATTTTTTGATCCATTCCATTTGACGTGCAACTTTGGGAATTGTATGCGACAGTTTCTCTGTCCCTTGGTGAGCATGGACACTTGGCGAGAGTGCCAAAATGTTTTGCTATAATTTTTGGCGTTGGCTTTGCCCTTCATCGCGATGTTTTTGTTGATGATCGCGACCCATTTTAAAGTTTTTGCAAAATTTTTTAATTTTATTTCCAAGTTTTGAATTTCTTGATTATTTACAAATACTTACCATCTAAAAAATGCCACCCTAAAATTTATATTTTGAACAATATGTTGATTGTATTGATTTGTCCGCAACTGTATATACATAGGTTTATAAGGAACAAATTGCGTTTACATGTTACTTGTCATGCTAGGCGATTGGGCAAGAGCTAAGCTGGCAATATGAGAGCAGCTGGCATAAAATACCAATTCAAACTACATTTACATTCACGGTGTACTGAATACTGAAGGTGACGCCTTTAGAAGTACCGCTACTTTGGTTTTGCCGGGTTTGACAATTCTCAACTTCAACTAGACAAAGCTTTTTTCACAAATTAAGAAAAATATACACTTTTTTTAGTATTTTGCGAATTTATTTATTAAATGTCTGCCTATAAATTCATACTTTTACACTTTAGAACAATTAGAACACGTTTTTCAATGAAATATTGGAAGTTGTTCAATTTTCTCTCCCGTATTCTTGTTTACTAAAGGCGAGATCTGTCATTTCACCGCGGGAAGGCGCAATCTTGTATTCTATCATTCTTGATTTACATTTATGTATTGACAGGAGAAAATGGGAAATGAATCTCCTAATTCCGGTACGCTGAATGTTATTATTATTTATATTTGTAAATATTCCTAAATAATAATAGTAACATTTATTTTAAAAAAAGCTCACTAGTTTATATTGTTGTTAGCCGAAGCAAGTCCGATAAACAAATAACTAAATTAAATTTTTTAATGTACTTATTTTCCAGCACTTTGTCCTCTTAAAAATATGTAACAGATGAGAATTAAACTAAAGTCAAATAAGAGGTGCTTCACTCAAGATATTCAAGAATTCCATTTTGGTCATCACTGGAATCGTCTCGCTAGTAGCAGACATGAATCGATCTACACATGGCAGTATTCGGTCTTCGGCTTCAACAGTTTGCAGCAGCAAATCATTCCAGAGCAAAATGGATAAAGTGTCGGAAAGACTGTATGATGTTGTGAAAAGTGGGACGATGGTGAAACGGGCACAGAACAAAAAACGCTTTACACCCGTCAACTATAAACAACGCTGGTTCGAGCTCACCAAAAAGTCATTGTCATATTTTGATATGGAAAACGTGGAAGTAAGTTGATATGAAATTAATTTTGTAGCTTTATAAAAAATGCATATGCACATTTTTCATTTTATAAAGTAATTTATTGTGTTAAAAAATACTGTGATTCAAATAAAATATTTCCGAAAAACGCATTAATTTAACAGCACTAATGTATTTTTTCAAGGTGCATCCATGTATGTACATATGTAGGTGTATGAATCCACCTTGGTATTTTTTAATGGGTTTTAAAAAATTTACTAACGCTCGAACAAGTATAAAACAAATTATAAATGCCGCGAACATAAAAGTTTAAGTTCGAAAATTACTTGCGAAGCTTGGAAATATGGAGCAACACTGCGCATGCGCTGAAGTGGAATCAAGAAAAGGTCGGTTTCATGCTGATCGTTTTCCCTGTGTTTATCTAAGTTTTTTTTAATTAAAATTTTCGGACTCAGATTTATCAATCTAATTGAATACAGATCAGAGTAGTAAAGACTTATAAATTTTTCTAATAATATGAATTTTGATATATACATACATAAAAGGTTTGGCTGACAGCCAACATTTATACTAAATATTGGGTTTTCATTTGCCAATTACTTTTCACATTCCGACATTCCTTTTTGAGTCCGAAAAATCAAAATGCAGAACCGGCCTGGATATTTACGAAGTAAAAGAAAATATGCTAAGAAAAGCTTACCAATAAAACTTAAAACAAATTGATGAAATTTTCAACAAAATTTAAATGTGGTACTCAGAACTTTAAGAAACATTTAAGGGGCACAGTTTTAAAGCACTTTAGAAAGTATATAAATCAACCGTGGTTTGTTCGAATGCTTAAAACTTGAAAACGACTGAACTAAATTAGATACTTTCTTCGGCAAAGTTGCTCGTAATTGCTACGCCAAAGTTTAGGAAGAAATGCATACAGATATGGGAAGGATTCCAAGAAAGCAGGCTTTAAATATTAATTTAATACAATTTCTAAGCTAAATGAAATATTTTTGAAGAGGGTTGCCATCTTTTTTCGAACGTCGATTCAATTTAATTAGTAAGGTAACTGAAGTTCTTCAAACGAAAAAGGTTTAAGAACGCTGTTTTGTGTGCATGTATGTATGTCTGTACATTAGGGTGAACCGTCCCCATACAAAAAAAATCGAACTGTTTCCAAAGGAATTACAAAAGCTATTTTATGTATATTCAGACTTCTACAAAAATATTAAGATTTCCCAGAGCTAAACGTATAAATACCTCCGAAAATTGATGTTTTTTTATAATATCTAAAAAATCCGCCTAGATGGCTGATCTATCATAAGCTTAAAAGATTTTTTTCGAATTCGGATGTGTTGAAATTTGAGAAAAAATTGCGAATGTGTGTATATGTAAAGATATATCTTTCTAATGACACCTTAAAAGTCTAAATCGGATAGTTCTAGGTAAGTCATACAAGTTTTTCCAACCAATTTTCAATTTCAACAAAGGTCAAAAAACAGCATAAAAACTCTCATTATTATGAGTCCGTTGAAAAAATGTTGAAATAGTTTTGTGCAAGCATTTTAAGCGTAAACTTTATCATCTGAGAAAATTTTTTTTTTTAATTTTTTTCTAATAAATACTCCATTTTCGGAGATATTTTCGAATCAGACCAGCACGCGCAAATTTTTATATTTTTTCGAAATATTTTACATAGAATTCATGCTCCATTTTTTTGTTTTTTTTTGAAATGAAAGAAAATGTGCAACACTTACAGGAAAAAAATTGTCCAGCACTTTATGCTACTGAAAATGAGTGGGCTACAAAACTACATTCCCAAAAATTTTCAGAAATTTTTCATTAAAATATTTGAGCTTTTAATAGAAAGTTGATACAGTTTGTTTAATTCTGGAAAAAGTTTTTATCTCTTATTTATGTATATTTTGTTTGTTTTAATACGAACAATAATACCGTTATCATTATCATCGAGTTATCATTATGAGTGAAAGTAAGTGAAATATCATGTGTTGATTAGAAACTCAAGTGTTATAATTATGTTACGTGAAAGCAAAAACAAAAGGTTTATTGTTGTTCTAACAGCATGCAACATTAGGTTGGCCAAAAAAATGTTTGGGGGAAAAATAATATCGGAATTTTAATGTAATACATACATATGTACATATGTATCGGGTGTTTTTTTTACAGGTTTGTTTTTCGAATAGAGATAAAACTGGCATTTTGTGGTCAAATCTGGCAACTCTAATGTCATTTATGTTCAGTTTGGTTTGCCATTTCATCATGAACAGGTTGACAAAAGAACAACGCTTGCAAATCGTGCAAATTTATTTCGAAAATAATGGTTCAGTTCGCGAAGTTTACCGCGAGCTCCGTCAATTTTATGGTCGACATAATCGCCCATCAGAGCAATTAATTCGGTTAACCATGGATCGTTTTCGCACTACGTTTACTCTATGTGATAATACGCATCCGCAGAGACGTCGAACAGTGCGCACCGAAGAAACAATTGCCGCTGTAGAGCATTGCCGACATACGGCCCCATATGCTCGAAAAAGTGGTTGAAAATTGGACCTGTAGAATTGGCTTTATTCGAGCCAGCCGCGGCGGCCACATGCCCGAAATCATATTTAAACATTAATGGCATAAAATTATCCTTCCAATAAAGCCAAATTGATGGACCTTAAAACGATTTTCTTGTGTTTTATTTCAATTCGAAGTTCTATACCCCTAAAAAAACACCCGATACATGCATATGTATATCGAAAGGAATAATAACCTATTTTTACGTGTTCCCCAAAAAATTCAAAACTGCTAACAAACAATAATTAATATTTAAAAATGGTTTAATAAACAATTGGGTATAATTCTTTGAAGTCTCCTAAAGAGAAACAGAGTTTCGCGATTGAAAAATATTGACTTCGAAGGATTTGTAATATATGAAATGCATGGGAAACTGTAAGCATTTGAGCAATCTCTAAATTTTTTTTTCTTGGCCTATTGTTGCATGCAGCTAGAAATGTCCAAATTTAGTTTTTTTCGTACCACTCTAACGCAACATTCCCCATGAGTATTTGTGGATTGTTGCTACAGTAGTATTTCTTAGCCGGATATAAATCTGGGTCATTTCAATATCGTAGACCCCGCCGTTATGGGAACAAACAGAAGGGTTAACTAGGGCAGGCTTTAAAGCAGTTGAATGAATCGAGAGATGCAAGGCTTATCACTTCGAAAGCCGCACCGCATGCAACTGTATAGTTTAAATCTAACATATGATTTATATTAAAATAGTAGCATACATAAATATAACAAAAAAAAAAGAAGAAGAAATTTGGTCACTTTTTGAGAGCACAAATTTAGGAACCATAATCTTATTTTTTGTTTACTTCATCGAAGCGATGAGCAGTTGTGTAAAAACACTAAATCGTTGCGCATGCAAGACAGACCAATCGTCAACATTCGGTTTTCCAAGTGCCACTGCTTTTATCAGCCAAAACAAATACCGGCCGCTGTGTTTGCTTTGCTCATAAGTGATGCAACACGTTGGAAATTGCCGGTCTACCAACACTCAACCCTTATCTGCAACAAAAGTGTACATATTTTCACAGCGCAAAGTAAACAATCGAGGAAAAATGCAGCTTTCCAGTCTACATTGTCTTCCTTTGGAGGTTATGTTAGAAATGTGGGAAACTTCTAGTTTAAAGTAATCAGATTTCACTGAAGTCCAATTAAATAAAACGAGTCTATGCAATGATTTCTAAATTTATTTTCTATGACAATACAGTGCCGGAAAAAAGTATTGGTAAATTCATCTTGTTTTTATTATTTGCAATGTTTTTTTATGCTAAAACTTTTCGTACATTTTTTTATCAAAATATACATAGTTCATTTTATAAAAAAAAACATTGAAATCCGATTTTCAAACCTTGTAAAAAATTCAGCAAAATTGTCATCAAAATTTCATATTTTGTATCAGACTTAAAAAAAACTTCAACTATGCGGTTTTTGTTGCCCATTCAATTTTAGTATAATAAAGTGCAAGTTTTAAGTTGGCGAAAATTTTCGATTATTTTAAATAATTTTTTCGTCGGCGGTGTTACCCCTTTTCTTCTATATAAAAATAAGTTTTTTTTTATTCTTAAGAACCACAAGCTGATTAAAGAAATTTTAATATCGTATTTTTCAACGATTTTTGTCTTTTTCAAAAGTCAATGTAATTTTTAGCGACTTAAAACGCAAAACGGAATACCCGATTTTTTTTTTACTGGAATATAAAATTTTGATGATGAATTTTGATCATGAATTTTGATCGATCAAGGATTGAAATTTGGACTTATGGTTTTTGTTGTAGGTTTAGCTATATTAACTCGCGAACGGTTCAACCGTTCTTTTATTTGGGTTTATTAGGTTTGGTAGTTTGTAAAAAAAATTATTCGAAAAATGGCGTTGCCAGATATGTATGTAAAATTAAAAAAAAAAAACAATTTATTAAAAAAGCGTAATAACAGTATTCCACTTAAAATGTATGAACAAATTTTAAACATGCAAACATTTGATTAAGGTTGCCACTTTTCGAAAAAAGTAACCAAAACAGCTATATAAATAATATATATATATGGATAAAAGAAAATAGTTTGATAGTGTCATGCACCATATTTTTAGCTAGGGTTGCCATATAATCTATAAAAAAAACTGAAAAAATGGTGTCAGATAAGTAAAATTACAATAAATGATAAAAACAGTGTTTCACTGAGAATGTATGGAAAAATTTGAAATAAATAAAAATTTGGATAGGGTTGCCACTTCTCGGAAAAATTGTAAAAAGGGTATTTAAATCAAATAACCAGTACGGATATCAAATGAGACGTCAAATTTAATTAAATGTATGAATACTAAAATCTTTTGGATAATATTTCTTGTTTAATGTTTATTATTTATTATTTGTACGAAATTTCTAAGTATTAAGTTTATTATACATATGTATATTACATTTTATTAAAATGAGTTACGAAAATTGGATCCGTTAGGTGGCACTAGAGTCGAATCATTCAAAAATCCGCATTTATGGTTCAATTTTGATGCTACAAGACAAGTATATGCTGTTGGTGCGATAATAAATCTCTATGAAAAATAATTTTTATGAGATTAAGGTCATTTATTTATTTGGAAATTATTGAAAAAACAACAATGGTAGAAGTTATAGCTCCTATTGCCGAAAATGGATGAACACACCAATATAAGAATTATTCTAACAAAAATTGGAAACACACAACGACAACCACACATTCATGTAATGCAATTGAAAATTGTGTTTGCAAATAGGAAGATGATAAGGCAACAATAATGAACACAGCTTACTTGGTACAAGTGGTTGGCGTGCTTGGCTTGTGTGCCGTGAATCGTCGGTTCTAGTCCTGCGGAGGTCAAGTAAGAACAAACCTGATGAGATGTGTTGACCTCCGAAATAGCAGCTATAATTTCCACCGCTTTGACTGCTGTGGTTGGGTTTGCCAATAACTTCCAAAACAAAAAACAAACAAGAAACACTGGCGTTGAGTTAAATTTTTATTTATTTATTTGAATCTACGTAAATGACTTTATTTATCTGTGTTTAGCTAAAATTGGCAATCGTTATATATTTTGCAATGAAAACAAAATGGTCCTCTACAGCTGGCAATGCTGCTCAGTTTTCCTTTGTGTATAGCACTTTTCGAAGTAAATTAAAAATCTCCACACATGAAAAATCATCCCCTCTGTGCATTTTCCAATTGGTATATTTACGCACACAAGCAGGAATTCGCCCAAAAACCAAAAAAAAAAAAAAAAAAAACAACCCACCCGAGTCCTGTTAAATGAGCAGGAATTAGCTCAGCTTCGTATGGGTTTCCACTAATCGTTGAGAATAGCGAGTTCACTGCCTGTAGTCGTCGATGCGTGTACATTTGCGGGCAAGTGTCAGCCGGGCTCTTAAGTGACATTTTTAAATACTAATTACAACTTTAAAATTACTAAAACTTAATCAAATTGCTATATAAGAAATCGTTTCAATGTAAATTTTGACGTTTTCCAAGTGCGATTGGAATTTGTAGCTTTAACATTTCATATCATAAGCAAAATTTCCTTTGTTGATTTTTTAGGTTTGTTCAATTTAAAAAGTGTGATTTGCTAATCAAAGCAGTTTAAATTTTAAAAGTAAAAGAAAACTGCTGAAAACTTTACATACGGAAAAAATTTTTGTTTTTAATCTTGCGTTGAAAAGTAGTATCCTAGTACATACAAGGTGAAAAACACGCCCAAGCGCGTTGAATTGTGTAGTGAGCGCAAAACACAAAACATGAATTAAAAAAAATGTTCAATACAAAATATGCCATTATACGTACAATAAACGCCGTTTTTGAGTAAAAAGTTTTTGGAAAAGAGACTGATTTGAAAATCGGAAAAGGTAAATCACAGATGCTGTGAAATGTTTGAATAAATATACATACAAATTTACCTACACATATGTATGTATGTATGGATGTATGTAAAAGCCCCACCCATCCAAACTTGATGTACTATAAGGGTGCAAAATGAAATGTCAGGTTGTTTCAGTATACAACACCGGCTCCTGCGCCTATGTATTTATGTAAGCAGCAATGAAAACAAACGCAAAAACAAAGTTCCAAAACGCATTTTTTGAAACAAAAAAAAACCTGTTTCAAAATTTTGTTTAGTGTAACAAAACACATTGTTATTTATAATTTTAAAACTATCGTTTTTGTTTTGTTTGTTTTGTGTTTTTTAGACCTTTTGCGTAAAGCTCCAAAATCACCTTGCGTTTTTATTTTTGTTGGCAATCGAAATTATTCAGGCGTAAAATTTAAATTAAAGGGGGGTGTTTTTCTAGTGGCACTTCATTGACATTTTTACCATTAGAACTGTGAAAACTTGCAGCGTCTGAGCACTTCATATACAATGTATGTATGTGTGTATGTATGTTATGTACCTTTGCCCTCTAGCCAGCCCTTGCTCTCGTTAGTTTAGCTATCAGGGTGTCTATTCGACATCAAAGCAAAGCGTAAAGGAGAATATGCGTAAAAAGTTAGATGGGGGTTCAGTGAACTTCTATGAAAAGAAATATTATTGTTGAAACGCTTTTAGAGTAGGTGCATTCAATACATCTGTTAGGCATATGCGCATTTCTCATCGTTTATCATTGTGCGTGAGGATTGATGATTAGCTGAACTCAAGTGAAACTAAATTTTTTAAATGTTAGTTATAAAGCTGAAAAAAAATAGTTGCTTATTCTCTTTAAACGGAGATGTAAAATTGGGGAGAAACGCACAGCTACTAATATTTTAATTTCAACATTTTTCTAATGTTACAGTTTTAAAATATTGATTTACACTGCTCCTTTAGATGGCCTCCTGGAGGTCCTCTAAAAAAGGTGTCCGGTTAAGATTATCTTATAGTAGGTATTGATCGAAGTAAAGACAAAATTGCGACTTTTAACCAACATTTGTTTGCCGAATTGTTTAAAAAAATATAAATTATTATCGGAAATCTTATTTTTTCTACCATTCCCTGGAAAATGTATCTAAGAAGATTGTGTTTCGGTCGATCAGTTGAGCTGTTTGTGGAAAAATAAAGTTCACCGATTTTGGAAACACCGTTCAGAGAAAAACGAATTGAGTGTTTCAAAAGACGTTTACAAATCGTTACACTGTCGACTTTGTAATGCTCCGAGCGTTGTTACCAGTGATGCCAATGATTAATAATTTAATTAAAGTGATCAATTATTTTAATTTACTTAACGATTTAATTGTATCGCAACTTTCCAAATGGTTAATCGATTATTAATCGAGTAATAGTAACATAATCATAAAAACTAAGTAATCAAATTTAATAAATTCTGCATTTATCTCAAATGGCAAATTGGCGAATTTTTTTTAATAAGTTGCAAACGAGTGAAAATTTCATAAACGTTGTACTCTTACATGTAAACGTCCACTAAAAAAATAATGAACTGTACTGAGAAAAAATAGCTATCAAAAGAGAAAAAATGGGCATAAAATGGAGCATAAGAAATACTTACTACTTTTAGAGAAAACAGATCTCATTTTATGTAGGTTTTAATTCGTTTTGAAGAAACATTTCTGGAGAAAATATCGCAATTTGAATAAAAAATTACTATATCAAAATAAGCAAAATATATCTCAGGTCATGTTTTTCAATGTAGAGTACCCACCCACAAAATGAGAAAATTATCTAGATCTACAACCTACATGGAACATCATTCACATCATCACATTTTAAGGTACTGATTAGAGAAAGACCAAACTTCGGCCTCGGCAAATAAAGTACTGTTCGGCTTCACCCAAAAAAAAAAAGCCGAACATTTGTTAATTTTTATTAGTATAAAAGTGTTATCACATTTTACTTTAAATAGCTTTCCATTCGGAAAAACCAAATAAGTCAAAAATAGCGATATAATTTGCAGTAATAATACCTACTGAAAAAAATTATTTATTCCGAATTGGACCACTCTCCTCAATGAGCATATGCTGCCTAGAAATTGCGAAATTTAAGAATACTTTTTGAAGCCTATATTTTCTGTTGAAAAAATACCTTCAAAATATCTGTCTGCTCATTCATCGAGTGTATCTAGTGGGTAATTATTTAGTGACACAGGTTAGCTTTACAACGATGTATGGAATCGGGAATGTCAATAGGTTACTATTTTTATATTATAATGGGCCCGTTTTATTGTATCCGACTTGCAAAAGAACACTCCAACTCGGATAAAATTTCCTTTATTTGCAAAAGCAACCCTGTTCCTGTTCTTTCATGAGAGATGCGCTTTGTTTACTGATGTTTGAGAAAGGAAGAGTTGTGCAAACAAATTTTAAATTGAAGTAGTTATGTATTTAAAAATACTATACAAATAAAAAAGAAATAAGTCTTTAACTGAAATTTCCCATGTATTTTCTTCCGGCTCATTCACAATAGCGCAGTTTTTTCACTTCCCAACACTACATCTCAGTTCGGATATCATTTTACCGAGTTGGCTCAACTGGCATATTTTTACGAGTTAGTGTTGTTGCTTTACATGCATTTTGTTATCCTACCTTGTGTTCTTTTGCAACTCGG
The DNA here is from genome assembly GCA_951828415.1 of Anomoia purmunda. Taxonomy (NCBI): domain Eukaryota; kingdom Metazoa; phylum Arthropoda; class Insecta; order Diptera; family Tephritidae; genus Anomoia; species Anomoia purmunda. The sequence goes on from OX639994.1 coordinate 86,162,204, forward strand.
TTACAAAGAAATGGGCCTTTTGATGAATTTCTCTCATTTAAAAATCTAGTAATTGGAATTTAAAATAAAATTTAAGCATCTATTGTGAAAACTAATTTTCGCCAATAGCCACTTAGCAAGTTAACAGTACTATTAAAAAAATTAATTTATTAATCGATTATTTGAAATAATTGTAATTAATTGCAATTCATTTTATTTGCTTTGTGATTAATTATATAATTAATTATTCGATCATTTTCTTTTTTCTACCATCCCTAGTCATTACCAATATGTCGGTATACCCAATAATATTTGCCGGATCGATTTGAAATTTTCAATGAATATACTCAAAAAAATATGTGCACTACATTTTAAAAACGCAATACACGAAGTAAATTTTTTGAAATTTCTAACTGCGTATGTCTCCTTAAATTTCTTGAAATTAATTTGGAATTTTAATACTTTTGTTCTCATTCCTATAACGGTTCAATTTTATCCATCTATTAAAAGTATATAATAATAATAATATTTAAATAATAATAATTTGGCGCTTGTATTTTAGCTTGATGTTGGGCCTGTTTTTGAGAGGCGACCGTTATAAGAAGAAAGCTTTTCTATAATTTTTGATATTCTTCTTCTTAATTGGCACCACCTAGGCGATTTTGGCCGAATCTAACATAGCGCGTCAGTTCGCAAATCAAAGTAGAGACCTCAAGTGCAGCCAGGCTCTTCTCCACCTAGTCTTTCCAAAATATAGGTGGACATTCTCTTCCTCTGCCACCACCAGCAGATACCGCGTTAAATACCTCCAAGGCTGGGAGACTTTCTTCCATACTTACGATATGACTTAGCCAGCTCAGCATTCCATCGTCTGCGGTCGCAAAGACGTAAGGATTCAAAAATCTTTCGCATAATATGTCTCTCGAACATTCCAAAAGCCTTCTCATCTGATGTTGACAGCATCCATGCTTCTGCGCGATACAATAGCACGGGTATGATGAGGGACTTATAGAGTGCGGTTTTGGTTCGTCGACAGAGGGCTTTACTAAGCAGTTGCCTAATCAGCCCAAAGTAGCACTTGTTGGCAAGAGAGATTCTCCGAAGGATTTCGCGGCTGACACTATTATTAGTGTTGACGCTGGTTCCAAAATAAACAAAGCCCTTAACTTTTTCAAAATTGCAATTGTCAACAGTGATGTTGGAGCCAAAATGCGAGTACGTTGATTGTTTATTTGATAACAGGAGGTACTTCGTTTTGCTATCGTTCACCTTCAGACCCATGGCCAGGCCAAGTAACATCAAAAAATTTTAGAAAATTTTTTTCGAACCCATCGACTTGCAGTAGCAAACCAAACCTAACAAAAATTATTCGGCTTAAAACTGTAGGTTTTTAAATCAAGCTATGATGTAAGCGCAAAATTATTATATTTATATAAATCGGCACAAGCTTTACATAACCTGCATGCACAGCATTTTTTGCGGCAAAATTTACATTCAAGGCTGACTTTACCTCCTGAATCCGTATATAAACTCATATTTCTTCCAAGCGAACAGTAACTTTTATTTGCTGAGCAAAAAATGAAATTCATAATAAATCTAATTATGAAAAATAACTTTTATTTGCTAATTACAAAATAAAACTAAAAAAATAACCGGAGCAACATGCATCGCGCATGGCTTATGGCATGTTCATGGCCCAAAATATTGCCCTCTGACCAGGCAAAAGTGCGCCATTTTCTACTAATATAGCCATTTCGCTGGACGACAGGTCGTCTAATGCTACAATATAAGATGGCTACGTTTTTAACGGGAAAATAAAACGGCATTAGAAAAAAAATAAAGGGAAATAATTTTTTAAACAAAACTTAGAGTCGTTACTGCCCCTGAATAAAATACTTACAATCGTTATGCTACCTGATTAAAAGACCTACCGCACTTTACTGATTTTTATCCTACTTAGTCGTAGCAACTATTTACAACCATCAAAAATTATACTTAAATTAAACCTTTTTCAAAATCGTTCATTGTTGGATACCAATAATGTTAAATTGTATTACACTTGCACATTTTTTTAGTTCTCCTTTTTTAATACTCTGGCAACCCTATTAAAAAATATATATTGATCGAAGTGCTTAGACCGAACTTGACCAGGATTGGCGTTTGTTAATGTTATCCAAAATACACCATCTTATACATTGGCGGAAAAAACAACAAAACCCCAAGAAAAGTGATTGAAGACGTTTTGTTTGATATCCTTTTCGGTGATTTCTATTAACTTATAATTTTAACTTTTAAACAGTTGGCAATCTTATTCAAAAATATTTCAATATAAAAATACTATCGCATTCGAATGTAGTGTGTTCGAACAATTTCCAATACCAGACATGCTTATTCTGCAGAACAAGTGGAAGTATTTCTGGAATACTCATCCCTACCAAGAATTTGTATAGCCAGTTCAGTAGTTCTAGAAATTATGATTTTCACGCAAACAAAAAAATCTTTTGTCTTTATATAATATCATAGATTTCTTACCAATTTTCGTTTTTGCTTGCAGCGCCGTCGAGAACGTGGACGGGTTCCTGTAAAAGGTGTACGTTTGGTTGAAACTGCTGTTGTTAGTGGCGAAGGCGGAGATCCCTTTGCTCCAAGTGTGCGTATTTTCTATAATTTTTTTTTGCACTTTAAATAAATATTTTTTATTTAATTTTACAGGGATATCCGTTTCAAGTTGGCTACTGCGAGTCCACCAATGAACAAACGCAATCGGGGCGTTCTGTACCGCAATATATATTATATTTATTAGCGAGCAGTGAGAAGGAACGTGATGATTGGATACGTGCCATAAGACAAGGTTAGTGGGTAGATTTTATTTAAATTCTTTACACAATATTTAAACTGAGCTGATTTTTTTTTACTTTTCTTTCTTTATAGTTTGTGAAGAAACGAACACACCTAAGTCATATCGTTTTCATCCTGGACTTTGGACTGGAAAACGGTGGTCCTGCTGCAAGGGGATAAGTCGAGCAACGTTCGGCTGTCAGGCCGCAACGCACTGGCTTGAAGCGAATAATAATCCAAGTGAGTGGAAGTTATTAAATATATTCGGTGCGTGTCAGAACTTTAGTATCACCACGTATTCACAAGCTTTGACAATTTATGTATTTAAATTTAATAGTTTTTTTTTAATAAAAATATAGCTCATTCTACCACAAACACCGGTTGAATCCAATATTTAAACTACGCTAAATAGTGGAAAAAATGCAGCAAGTGAAGTGCTACAAATTTCCGTTAAGTTTTGATATGTTTTTTTTTTTTGCTGACACCCTGCCGCGAATTCGTCCATATAACGCATGCTCGGATTCAGTTTTATCAAAACTCAACCGCTATTTGTGGGCACTTAAAACTTGAATTTTGTTATACCAAATAGGATATAAAATTCAAATCTTTTCTAAAAGGTGTATTTAAAGTTTAAAATCTTCTGAAAAGTATGTTGAATTGTTTTCCAATATTGATGCAAATTTGCAACTTGGATTAACTGGTGTTTGTTGTAGAATAAACTATATTTAAAAAAAATTAAAAATAATTAGAAATAAATAAAAAATAAATATTCAAAACTTGAATATGTGGAGGAGCTATAGTTATTACAAACACCATATTACATATTTCGTTCTTAAATAAATTCAATTAAAAATCGTAAATATCGTGAGGTCTCTGAAATCGACTTGTTTTATTAGTTTTTAATTTTGGTTAAATTTTTTAATCGATTTAATTAAATGGGGAATTGAAATTTATTTATTTATTTCTAATATTGTACTGTTTTCGCAATTTGCAACACTTACCAATAAATTTTGTGCAGTCCATTTTGAGACATCTCGATCCTTTTTTTTTTAAATAATGAGTCTACATCAAATCAAGAACCTTCACGGTTGTCATTTTTGTAATAAAATTCAATCTTAAAGTGCAGAACTAAATATAAAAAACCACAAAATTGCAAGTTAACTGTAGCTCTGTAAAAACTACTGTAAGTTGTGTTAACTGGATTGTCTTTGTTTTCGACCTAATACACATAACTGCTATTAATTTTCGATTTATTTTGATATCCTACAAATAAATATTTCAAAATTTCGAACAAATATGAGTGAAAAAGAAAAAAAAAAAAAAATTAAAAAATATCAATAAAAAAAATCTTGAATTACTATTTGCAAGGCGAGTTCATATAAAGTGATGTTACTAGAACAGCTGATTTAATTTTGTTCTTTTCCAACTTACGTCTTAAAATGTTAAATTTAAGTTTTTATTTATATTCTCATTGGGTTGCGATATAAATTTTTGGAATAATTTGACAGTGGAAGCCGCAAGCTACATGTACATTTTTGTTTTTGTACTACTGCTACTAATTTATATGATTTTTCCTTGACTACTTAGTTCGTAAAATAAATTGAAACCCCAATTTTTGATTTTTAATCGAAGAAACGAAATAAATAAATTTTTAATTTCGATAAAATAATAAGGATAACAAAATTTCGATACAAGAATAATCAAAAAAATTGGCATCAAAAAATCAATAGAAAAAATAAAATTAAGGGTCAGAAAACAATTAGATTTATAAAGAAAAAAATTCCTACAAAGGCAAATTTGTGGCAATTTAAAAATTTTTCACTTGTTCAATTTCTTGATTCAATAAAAAATATCGATATGATTAAAAAAATGGTTAAAATATCTAGAGGCTAGATCGAACAGCAATCACAAAGTAACTATGCAATGTAATCGAAAAAAAGAAACAAAAAAAAAATTCTCAATATCGACAAAATAAATAATAAAAATAAAAAAAATTTCGATAAAACATATAAAAAACTAAACGCAAATTCCGAACGTTGATTGAGAAACCCAAGTTAACCATCGGCAAACCGTTGCTCAAACAATTATTTTAATATTTAAAACAAAAAGAAACCTTCCTACATAGTCAGATTTGTCTACTACGTTTCAAAGGAATACGTTAAAGCTATTTAAAAAAAAAAAAATATCGCTATTTAAAAATGGTTTTCGATCATACTTTTAGCTTTACCCGTTCAAAGTTGTCATCTGAAAGTTATGATCAACCAACCGCGATTATTTCTTATCGCAAAATGACAAAATATCGATCAAATATGATAAAAACAAAATAAACAAAAACCTCAAAATATCCCTCAAAATAAATGAAAACAGAAAAATAAAAAAAGATCAACCGAAAAACTATAGATTAAAATAAGAATTAATTTCATTTGGAAGAATAGAAGTATCGAACTATCTATTGAATAATATCAATTAAATACAATTAAAAACGAAAAAAATTAACATTTCTACGTTGTAGGATTGGTAAGAAATAACATAGAATTGCCGACCAAATATAATCGAAAATCTAGTCACAAAATATCGAGAAGCAATTTTCGTAAAGTGAATAAAATATCCATTAATTGTCTGAAGTCGAATACAGTTAATCGGTTAGCAAAATTTGAGTAGTTGAACCTAATAATTGCTTAACCGAATAGTCGGATATTCGAATAATTTTCTGGGCCCTAGTTTCTATTATTCATTGTATTATTTCAAGTATGTAATAATTAGCTTATTTTCTAAAAAAAAAAAACAAACTTGATCCAATTGCTATTAGTGCTCAGCGTTTCGAAATTTCAAGATGAGAAAACAAGCGTATATGCTTATGCGTCGCCCCGTTTTTATTATTAAAAGATTATGATTGAAAATGTTTTTATTTCAATTTACTACATACTAAAAATAATCAACGGCTATTTTAATGTCGTTGAAAAATAAAATGATTCAGAACAATATCTACTAAATTTTATATTTTCATAAAATATACCTTATAATATTCTGACAAAATATACCCCACGTATTGCCTGAGTTCAATGTATAGCTATCAGTTAAAGTCCCATGAAAATCCGTTCGTAGGTTCGGAGACTACTGCGTTCTAACAGACAAAAATTCTTAAAATTACCCAATTATATTCTATTACATTCTTGTATCACCTTGGGTATTTTTTTAAAGAAATGTTTAATATATATAGATTTCAAAAATGTTTTTTTTGGGTTTCCATAAAACAAGAAAAATTCTGAAGTGAAAATTTTTAGCATTATTTGTAGCAATTCAAGGTTAATGCAAAGCTAAACTTATCTCTTATAACACACAGTAATGTTTAACAAAGTATATTATATCAATTAAAAACAAATTGCAACCCTACCATTTTTATTTTTTTTTTATTTACAGTGTTTTACCACTTATTTAATTCATATTATTTTTTTAAAATTAGAATTAAATATAAAATTGAAACAACCAATAAGCCGAAAACCATGGGATCGATAACATTATCGAAATCGATAATAGATATACGACTACGTTAACGATGTTGATAACAATGTAGTCGATAGTAATACTGTTATCTATGGAAATAATAACGTTAGCCATATCTATTTCAGCAACAATATCCTTAACGATAAATATGAATTCAAATACAAATACAAATGCGATAAGTGGCCGATATGGATAACTATAACAACGATAGGCATAAACATCAATAAAAATATAGATATTTATATGTGCAGATAATGATAACGACGATACCAATAACAATTCGATATCAAACCAAAACTTTTACACGATACATTTAAATATATTGGTTGAAAAAAAACATGAGCTCAGCACAATTCATTATTTTTTGTTTGTTTTGACGTCCGTTATGCTTAGTTAATAACTTTTCTTGACAATGACTCGACACTTCCTGTGTGTATAGCAATAAATTACTTATTTCATACCATTCATATATTCCCATTATTGGCCTTAATTTGAGAATCCATTCAAGAACATTTTTTATATAATTATTTAAATATACCAAATTCATAATGTTGCTCGACACATAAGAACCGCTAAAGCTTATAAGATGTTTTGTCAAAAGATCACGATACATGTTGTACACATATGGATGTACATACATAAATATATATCGTCCCTTTAATATGAAAAGGCCCTAACTCAGTAACAAATAAATTTAAAAAATAAAAGGGGGAAACGTCATCAACTTACATCATTACAAGTATATGGAAATTATTAAAAATTGTAAAAATAGTTACATATTATTAATAATCGTAAATTAGATAGATAGACGATTTATATTCTTAAAAAAAAAGCATAGCCACAGATTCTTGACTTGAGTTGTGAATTTATATAATCAAGCTGCGACCTTCTCTGCTTTATAAAATTAGGAATGAAGCAATGTAGATTTACTCAAAACCATTTCTTCCGCTAATTATATGAATGCAAAAGAATAAGTGTGTGTAGGTGTGTGCGTGTACAAGTGCATTTGTTGATATGTTTCGTAAATATGGAAATATTGATAAAAACAATAATAATATAAATAATATATTCTAATCGGCTGCGTATTTATAAAATTGACCGTTTCGAAAACTAGTGGCTACAATTTATTTTGTATTCAAATTTTTTTTAGTATCACATACTTTTTTTTTGGATTGAGTTATTTGTATTAAGTTATTATTAATCAGTATATTTAACAAACAAAATTTTTTTTGGGGCCATTAAACGTTTAATAGTGTGTACTAAATTAAGTATTTAGGATAGAAAATATTGTTATCGATAAAAAAAAAACGAAAACATTTTGTAAGTGTATGCATCAATTCGCACGAGTGCACGGTTATACATACATATGTATGTATGTATGTATGCCTGTATTTATAAATTTGAGCATTTCTTCCTAAACAAAAAGAAGTTTGTATATGGTAAGAAAGTCACTCAAACTACAAAAACCGGTTACTACAATCTTCACCAAAAACATTCAAAAAATAGAAATATCAAAAGCAAAACAAACAAACAAAAAAAAAAGCCAAAGACTTTAGGAGAAAATTATAGTCAAGGCGAGAGAAGTGATAATTGAGTGGAATAACAAAAGTCGTAAAACATTTGTTTCTCAATTCTAAATCTTAAAGAAGCAGCATGACGGACGCTACAATAGAGCTAGCGAGCGTAGCCAGGCTGTAGGGCAAAAGCCAAACGGGTTTTTCGGTTGCTTATTTTGTTCTTGTTGATTTTGTTAATTGTTGTTGTTTTCTGATATTCATTGTCTTGTTACAATACATACATACATACATATATATTATATACCAATAGACAGACATGCAATATGTACGTTGCCATTACTGAGTTACTATTAGCATAGACACGTGCAATGAACTTGATAATTTTCGACCGTCGCTCATTTGTTGACTTTTTAGTCGATTGTTATGCGCTCATTTATCAAATTTGTTTTGTTATTTCCTTGTGTGCAGTAGTTGTTATTAATAATAGCATTCGCTGGTGTTTGTTGTAAAAGTAGTAGTTTGGCAATCGATTTTAGTTACATTCGTATTGAAATGGATTTGAAAGAAAATATGCTAAACTTATAGCAAAAAAAAAACCAGAAAATAGCAAAAGACGATGAGTCTTTTCTGGCAAATGGTTTCATCGTTTCAAAGGGCTTATAATGAGCTAACCGTAAAAAGAGTTTACTATGATTGAAGATGGAAGAGCCATTTAAGATAAATGTGAGAATAAGTAAGCGATTTTCCAAAAATTAAGTCCGCATCACTAATTTATTTGGAAGATTACAGTTGCTCCATGAAGACTTGTTCCTCAAACTAAATCCAACTTATGTCAGAGAGTTCCATATGGGAGCACAACTAAATTACATATGTCTCAGAAGCTAAGGTAAAAAGGAGTAATTGATCGCCAATCCTGTATCTCCAGCTGAAGCTACATTTTCGTTTGAAATTAAATGTTTAAAAATTATTTATGACATAGTTTTGGGCACTACTTGCAATTATCGATACATAATTGCTTTCGTTTTTCTATAATACATTTTTCGTCGCTCATATTCGGGTGATGTTGATTGTAATCGATATCTTGATAGTTGGCGTTAACGATAATTGTATCTATTTTCAGTTCTCTAGTAGAAACTCTTCGCCATATTAATATTCATATTCGTTATCGTATAATTATTGCCTCCATCGATATCGATATTATTGGAATTGTTATCTTTATCGACACGGCTTGATAAAGCTATGGTAACCGTCATATTTATCGATAACTACAGTATTAATACCTATTGATATTGTTATCGTATCCGTAATCGATATCAATGCCTTATAGCCTTCATCGCTATCGCTATCATTATCGGCATTGCTTTCGTTATCGACATGGCTTGATATCGTTATCGTAATCGCCATATTTATCGATAACTACATAATAAATTCCTAGCGATATGTATCGATATCAATACCTTATAGCCCTCATCGATATCTATGGCATTGTTTACGTCATCGACACGGCTTGATATTGTTATCGTTATCTTTATCGATAACTAAAAATTTTAGCTAAATTAACAAACTCCAAAATTTAAGATACTCCGAATCTGATGAAAAACTACTACTGCACATGAACAACATCATCATAACTTAAAAATTTATATTTTGTATATTTTGGGTATAATAGTAGAGCAGATACAATTTAACAAAAATCGTTGCTTAACATTAAAATCCAGACTTTGTTGGACTCTTGGCCGCTTTGATTTTTCGACCGTGCATTTATAAGTTTGCAGTTATTTATGAAAATTAAAAGCGTCCCAGAAACATTAGAGTAAACTTGTCACATTAACTTGCGTCTAACACACAAATGCAATGAAATTACTTATTTTTGCGCTGGGTACTCCTATAACTTTATTTACTGAAGCTATTAATGTTTACTTAGTTGAAATTAATCTTTACATTTTCTATTAATAGAAATATATGTGCATACTTAAAATAGTGTCTTACAAAACTGGGTGCCCTTTTTAATACTCGTGCCCTTTTTAATACTCGTGCCTTAACCTTTGAGTGGCGCTGGCATAAAATGTCATCCATCTTTTGGGAAACTGGTATTAATTTTAATACGGTAATATTTACTATAATTTTCTCAAAAGTAAAAAATCAGGCGTCTGTTGCATTTCACGTTTACTTGAATTGCTTCATTTCAAACGGAAACCTTTTGGAAAAGCAACTCCAGAACGTCCCAGAATTGTGGAAATATTTAAGCTTTTTATTACGAATTATTTTCAATAAGTAGAAGTTCTGATACTAGCAAATCTGCTCTGATATTATAATTGATAGATGTACTTCAAGATATGCAACGTCTACAGACTTTTTTTCGTACTTTGAGAATTCCAAATTCCATTTTTTAGCTTTCTTGTTGCATAGTTTTGTACAAATTATGTTTGTATGTTCGCGTTCGTCTTTCTTTAAAGTACTGGAATTAGATATGGAAATAAGTCGTAGAGTAAGGTCGAAATGATTGCAAAAGGGGCGTGGTCGTTCCCGTGCAAGTGGAAGTTTCATACAGCATATCTCTGGAATTATTTGAGGTAGGGTACAGGAGTTTTGTGTGAATACTTATATTATCAATACCATACTAATGATAAAAATGGGAACTAAAGCGAACGGGACGTGGCGGCTGCCACACAAACAAAAATTTGTTTATAGCTATCTAAAAACTACAGTCATATTTTATATATAAGGCCGACTGTTGTTTTTAGATTTGAAAACTACTGAACCGATTAAGCTGAAATTCATAGGATAATATATAAATTTCCGGTAGATGGCGCTGGAGCCGAAATATCTTAAAACTACACCCGCTCCGTAGGTGTTTTGTTTAAAATATGATTGTACATTCAATTTTCTTTGGCTTTTAAACTTACAGATGTGCACATTTTTAGGCACTCGGTTTACTCATTTAGAACTTTCGGAGACGAATTTGTTTTTGTTGACATCCGATTGAGATTTGGCTTTAACCGAACAAGACTATTTAAATTTTTGTAGCAATTATACTGTATTCGTTGCTTTCACATACAATTTCTTGATTTAAAAATCTACTCACAATATTATACTTCGAACCTGAAGTTTCTGTATTAAAAAATTTTTTTTTATGAAAAATAGTTTTTCTGCTGCAATCAGCTTAAAAAATTCTAGATCGCTGACAACGAAAGCGTTAAAGCGTTAATAGAATTTGAATAGATATTAATTGATTTAATTAAAATTAATGTCAATATAAAAAGAAACAATGGAATGTTTAAACAGCATTGTTTCGCACAAACAAAATAAATAACACAAACAAGTTGTTGTACACCGGCAGATTTACTTAAAATACCAAACATCTAATTGTACATTAACGCCAGGCATTTGTATATAGTTTGAAGATTAACAATCGCCAGGGGGGATCTATTGCGAAAAATAAAGTCTACGAATGACGTCGCAATAAGCTTAATTTCTATAGAGCTAGGCTGGAAAGCAATGTATTTGTTTACTTATTTCACACTCGATAACGAGGTGAAAATATATGTACATATGTATAATATATTTCAATATAAAACAAGCCGTATTTATTATATGTACATATGTATATTTGACTTAAACCATGTGTACTACGATTACTATATATAGTTACTCAAACTATTGGCCTTATTGCGATTTTTTTAAAATAATATTCGCAGAGTCAATTTAAAAAAAAAATATAGTTATTTTTTTTAACATAAAATATAAAACTTTGTAAAATTTTTTTTTAAATTCAAACAGTTTTCACTTGTTTTTATTTAATGTATGTAGTTGAAGTGACAGAAAATTTGCCAGAACGCCAACATAATAAAATATTTAAAATCAACGGGATTTTCCGTATAATTATACGCAAAAATGGGCGTAGAACCAAAATTTCAAAAAATTCTCAGAAATCAACCTGCATTTTCAGAGGCCGTGGACGTGCATATTATAAAATTGAATAGGCTGCAAAACTGCATAGCCAAATTTTTTTTAAAAAATCTTGTTTAAAATAAAAAAATTTGAACATTTTCTTTTTGTTATTTAATGAACTAAAATTTTATAAAAAATATTAACAAAAAAGACTTAACCGAGAAACACATTGTAAATATTGTAAAAAGTCACCATGTAAAGGGTGTTTTTTTTAGACTGATAGAACTTTAAATTAAAATAAAACACATAAAAAATGAAGTATGATGCCAAATTTTTTTTATTTGATATTTTCATGACATTTAGTATTTAAAAACGATTTCCGGCATATGTCCGCCACGACTAGCTTTGGTGAATCGAATGGGAATCAGGCCAATTTTATTTGCGCAAAATTTTCCATATTGTGGATGGACAAAGTACAACTTTTTGAGCACGACGGCGAATAGACAAATTCGGATCCTCTCCAACACTATCACTTACTGCGCCAATATTTTCTTCTGTACGTACAGTTCTTTGTCTTGTTGTTGGTTTTCCATCGAGTAGAGTAAATGTTGTTCGAAATTTATCAGCTGCTCGGCGAATAAGCTGCTCTGATGCTTATGATGATGATTATGTGTGACATAAAATTCACGAAGTGCTCTATAAGTTTGGCGAACAGAACACTGATTTTTAAAGTAAATTTCCACAATTTGTAAACGTTGTTGCGGCGTCATTCTTTCCATGATCATTTGTCAATGCTTACTGCACAGAAATGTCAAAACGAAATGTCATTTACCAGCTGTCAAGTGACAGCTATCCCTATCGAAAGTTTTATCAGTCTAAAAAAAAGCACCCGTTATGTACATATGTAGTCAGTTGTTTGAAAGAAAATTGTGTTAATGTGTGAGCACCTTAAGTATGAATTTCCTTAAAATTATATTTGGAAAAGTTTGTCTTACGGAGAGAATATGCGTGATCCATGATCGATTAGCTTTGCAGTACATACTCGATCATATACATATTTGTATATGTATGTATGCATGTGTGTGCGTTTGAGCGAGTGTTATATGCGTGCCACACATCTCCTCTGTTCACATTTGTAAAACATATTGTTCGCCTTTGTGATTAATGATTGGTTATTTTGTGATTCTAAACGTGGGAAATTGGCTGAGGTAATAAAGCTTAAGACATTTCTCTTGTCGTTGACCACGCATTTTTTTTTGGAGGTAACACACAAAGCCACTTAAACATAGATGGCTTGGTTAAAAAACGCACAAGACATGTCGGTCGTTGGTCACTTTATGGAAGTTGGGTTTAAATACATATGTATGCAGTTACGTTTTTCGAGTTGAATATTCTTTCGTTTTTTGTTTTTTTTTTGTTGTGTTTTTGGAAATTTACCTTTTACAAATGTATACTTACCTACCGTTACATACATCCACACACATATGAGTGTACATAGGCATCTAATATGCTTGTGCAGCTGCGGTCATGTGTTGATTTGTATGCCCGATGGAAAGTTACGATGAGATAAATGAAATTTCCTCTTTTTGAACCTTCTAAAGTGCAAACATATGTGAATAATGAACATACATATGTACATATGTATGTATATGTACATCTAAATCTACATATGTATTACATTAAGGTGCCGCACGGAAAAGTAGCTGGTTGTCTGCAGAATTATCAAACAATTTGGACTAAGTTATGGATTCCACTAAAATATTTTGACTTAACAGAGGGTGCCTTGTGAGCTTGCTGTGTTGCAAATTTATCTAAAATTCAACCAGTGAATGATTGATTAAATAGGAACTGATGTAAGATTTAATGTAATTCTAATGTAATTTTCATGAAAATTTAATTATACATAGAACGTAAAACGTAGAACCAATAATAGCAATTGATATGGATTAAAATAATTATTGAGTGTTAACTATGAGATAAAACTAAAACCGGAAAAATTTAAGTGAATCCATTAAAAAATATGGCTTCAAAAAAAACCCAAGCATCATCTTCAAACAACCAGTTTGCTTGGAACATTCGGTGACAAATTGTATCTACGCCTTTTGTGATCGGAATAATTAGTACATTTCTATAAATCACAATATTTTTATTCAATATTCATTTTTCTTATGTCGGTATTCTGTAAGCAGTCTCTAGTCACTAATTGAGACTTTTCCGGGGTGAGATTGATTTTGAGACTGTTCGGTATTCATTCAGCCGTCTGAAGTCTTTAGTCTTGAAATAAAGTCACTAATTCGTCAGCTGGTTCTGAGCAGGTCACAACAAATGCAAAAATGATGGAGCCCTCGATCCTGCTCCTTGTTCTTCGTATATTTTTTTATTTTGCTTACGTACTTACTTAATTGGCGCTATAACGATTGCATTATAAAATTAAAGATAACATTTTTCTATAATTTGTGGAAAAAACTTCTAGTCCCTTAGTGAAAAAACTTTTAAATTTATTTAGTTATTAGTTTTAATATAAGGAAAAATTAATACGTTGTAACTATTTTTTTTTTTTTTGGGTTCAGCTTGTGGCACCTTAATTTACACAATGGTATAAAATATATGTGTTCAGAATGAACACTGTAACAGTTAAAGCACAGTTAGGACGTATCGGAACTTGAAAACTTTGCACATGCTTTTCAAATATTTTCTCATTATTTGTGATGTATTCCTTTTTTTTTTTGTTGTTGTGTGTGACCATAAAAATTTTTGTGTGTGTTTTTTAAGGATTTAGAGCATTTTTGTCTGTAATTTGAAACTATTTATTTTAATTGTTTTTTCCTTTAATCTGTGATTATTTATTTATGTAGTGAGAACAAATTCCAAAATAAAATTTTTGGGAGAAAATTTGTACAGTACATTTTTTTTTAATAAAAAGTTTTTTCAAAACCTTGAACGCTTTGTTGATGATTTTTATTTGGTGTTTTTATTTGTGTAAACTGAAAATATCGCAGAAGTGCTTTTGAGCAAAATATTTTTTCATCCAAAAATGTACCCCTTGTAAATGCATTCTCAACACAGTTCAATTGTTGAATAATCTTGTATAGGTGGATTTTTGGTGATATGAAATCAAAATATAACTAAATGTAGAATTTATTTGGAAACCGAAAAAAGTTTTTTGCTTGGTATTGATTTTGAGACACCTTAATGTACATTTTTGTACATAACTTCAGAATGAATTTATCTCGATACATTTGCGGAGCATGAAAACTTCACACAATTTTCAAATATTTTCTTCCCTTCTTTTTTTTCTTTGTTTTGTGAGTGACCCCAAAAAAGTACAGATTTTGTGGTTTAGAGTTTGACTAAATAACACTATCAATAATGCGGATATCGAAATCGTAATATATTTTGCTTGCTTACAAAGTCATTTTTTTCTTCGCTCCGTCCTTCAAAGCCCCAGAATTCCTAGATTCTGATTATAAAGAATAGTTTATTTCGGATTTTTTAGCATTTATATAAAATTTTTAATAGCCCCAAAGTTTGGCTTTCTATAGGTTAGAAGAAGAATATTTTCTCAAAAGTCTAGCCGGCATTTTTGTACAAAATTAAGCTCTAATTTTTATGCCTATCACCACAGATATGTATCTATGTATATCCACAAAAGACTTGTACCTCTAAAATACTGGTGCATGTGTGCGTAGTAATTCTGCATTAAAATTAGAAATGCAAAGGAACAACAAAAGGAGGGAGCACATCTGAACTGCTCAGCTGCAATATTTGCATCTAGTAAAGTAAGTTATTTGGTGCGTTCAAAATCATGTGCTATTTAAAGTTCACACAAATGTGCAAGACAATACACACAAGTCCTACATGCATACTATGTGTGTGTGTGTGTGTTGTGTAGATGCAGATGAGTGCGCCAATGCTATGCCTACATTTGTGCTGCAGCACAGTCTTAACTTTTCGAGTAAAGATTCCCCCTTTTGAGATTTCTTCAAAAATTCTCTGCCCAACCCAATTTATGTTTCGTACTCCCTTCTACCAAAAAAAAAAAACAAAAAACAAACAAAAAATCGAAAAAAAAACAAAATATTTCTGGGGCTACCCAACTAGTTGAGCAAGTTGGTTTGAGCTGAAATTGTTTTGAGAGGAAAGCAGTATAGGCACTATCACTCGGACCATACCACTTCGGTTTCAGTTTGCGGCGAGACTCAAGCGAATGTGATCGTGCTACGAGACACCTCTTCGTCGGCGCTGGAAGTGTGTGTGGCATTGTCTGTGGCTCCGGTAAATTCGTTGTTGTGCTAATAAAGTGGAAATTAACATATACACCTATTGTTACAGTTGTATATGTATGTATATGTGAACATCGAGCTTGTGGTATATAAGCTTGAAACGTGTTTAAAATTTATAATTATCTATTTTTTTTTAAATATTTTTTTTTACTGTTTTGTTGTTTTGTCGTGAAAATGTGAATAATAATAATAATCATTGCTAGAATTTACTTAAAAAAATATACAGACATAATTACATAAATATGTATTGGATGTATATTAAGTAATGAATAGTAAACTTTTGTAAACATACAAAGAATTAAAACAGAAATAGTTATGCCGATATAATTTCCAATATAAAGCGGGAGAGCATTTACTGCATAATAAAAACAGCAACAACAACAATCAATTAATTTGCGATCTTTGACTGACCCTACAAATAAAAACATAACTACAACAGAAAGTAGCAAAGTTGTTTCATTGATTTGAAAAATTAAAAAAGATAATTCATTTCGATCATATTTTTTTTTTTTTTTTATTTATTTTTTTTTTAATAGTATGCCAATTAGTGATATGCATATGAATGTATGGTTGTATTAAAAAAAAGGTGTTGCAAGGTATTAAAGCAACCCAGACAAGGCTAAATCATTTCTTCAACTACAGCGTAGATACATTAAGTTTATATAGCTATGGATGTATGTATGTACTAAATATATGTAGTTGTGGCCTTCAACTAAAATCACCTATTTCACTTAACGATTTCTGCTTAAGAAGCCTGAAATTACTGAGGTTTAAAGAAAAATTTTACATGTGGCACGGATCTGCTACATTACTTAAGTTAGAAAGCTCGTCTGTATCATAAACATAAATAAACTAAGCCAAACAAATATTCGACTATTTTTTTGTTTAAATACACAATCTTTTTCAAGTCAAACAATTTTCGTTGTTTTTGTAAATAAAGAATTAAAGTAAACTGCATACCGGAAAAATGTTATGAAAATCTGGATTGAAAAGTTTGTTATTTTGATGGGTTTAGTTTTTGAATATTTCAAAATTTTTTACTTTTGAAAAGTTTATTGATCATAGTTTAACTATATATACGAAATTCAATTAAAAACATTGTGAATATTTTAAACAAAAAATCCCCGAATGTGCTTGTGCTAGGGTGGCAAAAAAAATTAAAGTAGGAATTCCAATGCTTTCACTACCTAGGATTTTTCTAAATCGAGAAAAAAATATATCCATTATTTTTTTTAATTAGCAAATATTTAGAGGACACTCAATGTTGCCCATGTATTTAGAGTGCCTGTAAAAAATATTTAAAAATAAATGATTGGTATTATTCTTTGTATTCTCTTAAAGTTAAAAAAGAGCTTGCCGATTGAAAAATATTGATTTTCAAGAATTCTATATCTTTTCTTTGAAAAATGGTTTTTTCACCCATGGAAAATACATCGGATACTTTGAGCCATCTCTAAATATTTCTTCATTAAAAAAATAGGGGTATTGTTGTTTTCGTTACAGAATAATCCTAGGGTGTGAGAACATTAAAATTCTGACTTTTCTTCTGCATGACATTTTTTTGGACCACCCTAGTGTGTGCATTATGTTGTTTCGTTTTTCTAAGCGAACGACAAATTTTGATATATTGTATTTTCTAAGAATTTCAGAACTACAGCTTTTTGTTCGTGGTTTTCATATAAAAATTGTTTAAATTAAATTAAGCAACAACAATTTAAACAGAATGTATAGAAATTATCAAATTCAAGAGTTTTTCGAAGCAATTTTCAGAATCTTTTTTCACACCGAACTTAGTGCTTAGTTAATTGGCAGTTCTACGCATATATTGTTGTAGGCTTACAGTTACTCAAACAATTTACCATATGGTGATTTTTTTATAATATCCGCAATGCTGTACGTGATATATTTTCACAAAAATATAGTTCGGTCTTCAACAAACTTCAAACGGAACAAAATTTATAAAAATTCGTCATATTTTTAAATTTTAGAAAACTTTTGGGTATACAGTCCGTAGGCCATTTAATTTTAGCATCATAAGTGTAAGTCTGAAGTGGCAAAAAACCCAATTGATTTTTGATTTTTTTTTCGAAATTTTGGTCTTGGAAACTTTGCAAGAACGCCAGCAAAAAAATTAGAAATGAGTGGTAATTTATACAAAATTCATCTGTTATATATAAAAATGTCAAAAATCAGATGGTATTTTAGCCACTTCAAACTTAGGCTCATGTATTTATTCTAAAATTAAATGGAAACAAGACTGTATATCTAAAAATTTTGATTCAAAACTTTTAAAATTTGATGGCATTTTTTTTTTTTGAAATTTTATAAATTTTATACCAAGTTTCAATTAATTATCTTTTATGAGAATTTTAAGAAGTTTTTCGGGTAAGCAGCCGTATAGCCTATAGCCCATTCAATTCTAGTCTAATAAAGTGCAAGGTTCAAGCTCCTAAAAATTTGCATATCTTTGTTTTTTTGCTGACGATCTTGGGCATTTTCTTTCATATAACGATTGCTCGAAATGTTATTAAAAAAAACTGCGAACGAACCGCTTTTTATATATGTATGTATGTATAACCGCAAAGTAACAGGTGCTAGCTTGGTAAATTTACCGGCAATAAGCAAAATAGTAATCAACTGTTTAGTATTTGAGTTTCGTTGGAAAGAGCAAACATTTGTCGGTCAAATAGGTAAATAAAACCAAACAACAGTCGTTCACAGCGAGTCATTTTTGTCGAACTGCGAAGAAACGAACCGCCTATGAAAGAAATCGTGTATGAATACCCCTAATGAATTTTCTAGACAAATTGGCTTGAAAAATTCATTGGCTCATAAATGCTATAACCGATTTTCAATTCCAAATTATGTACTACGTCTTAAGCGAAAAAAATGTTGGGCATGTGATAAGTTACCATAAATTCCTTGCAAATATACATAAGTTTAAATTTGGATGAGATAGTTAAATATTGTGACAAAATTTATAAATGCGATTTTTCTAAATATCATGACTTCAGCGCCATCTAGCGGTTGAATATTTTTGATAGCGTTTTCAAATCTTGGCTTAAGACGAACAATTTTCTTTTCTTGGTAACCCTTAGTCAAATTTTGTTAGGAACATTTTTGTAGAATAATTTGTATAGGTATCTCTAATAAAAATTAAAAACTTAGTATATAATTCAATATTAATATGTTTACGATACCACAGTGTAATCAGAAACCGCTTGATGGCTCTAAAGCATAAAATTTACAAAAAATTTTATTTATCATGCTTTTTCGCATTTTCAACAAACAATTTTTAAGCAATTAGAAAAATCATCAATCCAGCTTAATGTTCATACAATATAATACAAATTAGATGTCTATGGTGCATTACAATACTCGTAAAGTGCGAAAATTGCATTGTTAAATTTTTTGTATTTTCTAGCAACAGTTTTCTATTCATTCGCATTTAATGCACTTTTCTATTGTCTAAACGTTTTTCGATAATTTGCAAAAAAAAAAAGAAAAAGAACTACAACAAATTTCACTGAACCGGTTCTTAGTACTTACGAGTATTTTACCTGTTGATTTGCACGCTCGATCCTACCTAAATATACATACGTGAATTCGTGCTTACAGTTATGCGTTCGTGTGTGAGTGTGTGCGTACACAAGTTAAGATCGTCGCGCCGATAAAATTTGGATGACGTTCCTACTAATACGAACGACGAGTGCATATAATAAAAAAAGTATGCTTTGTTGTTGAGTGTCCAATTCAAGTATAATACTTAGAAAATAAATAAAAAAAATTTTAACTCATATTCATTCAGAGCGCCCGCTCGCTCACAGCACGGTTTCGAGAATGGGGTTTTAAAAAATTGTTAACATCTGTATACGAGCATGTTGTTATCTATAGTATATCAGAAAGCAAACAATTTCTTAATTTTACGATGCATTTTAAAGATTCGTGCATTTAGATATACAGACACAGTATATGCAGTTGTGTTCACGAAAATAGTAGCAAAATGAATTAACTATTTTGTCTTTCCTTATTTAATTTTAATTAAGTTTTTAATAAAAATATAGCAATTCTATAACAAAAATCATGGAAATCAAAGTTTCAAGCTTTCTATAATTTTTTTAAGAAATTCGAAAAATCAAAAAAAAATCAGCACAATTTTTAACTTTTTCATCCGACAACATTTAAAAAGTATACAGTTTTGTATTGCCTTCAATTTTGCTATAACAAACTGTAAGTTTTTCCTATTATTGTTTTCACAATTTTTAACTTTTTTATCCGATAACATTTTAAATTATGCAGTTTTGTAGCCTCTTCAATTTTACTATTTATGTAAATCAAATTGTAAGCTTTTCCTATTTAGTTTTAATAATTTTTTATAAAACTGTGTTTAATACTACAGCAAAAACCATACAAGTTGATTGAAACTTCACTTTCTGAAAAATCAAATTCATCAAAATTGCTCTCTCTTTAAACCGATTTTTTTTAACATTTTAAAGTATGCAGTTTTGTAGCCTATTAAATTTTACTATAGTAAAATGCAGGTTTTAATCGCTAGAAATTCTTGTTGATTTTTAGTAAGTTTTTTTTTTTTTTTTTGCTGATGCTTTAAAAAAATTTACTTTTGTATGGAAAAAATGCTGAACGCCGTCAGCAAAACGACTTATCAAAAGTAAGCAAGAATTTTTAGCTACTTGAAACTCGCATTTTTTTATAGTAAAAGGCGCAAGGCATGCAAAATTCGAATTAAAAAGTTAAAAATTTTGATAACTTTTTTTTTTAATTTGTCGCATTTTTATATATTTTCTAGACATTTGGAAACTTCGACTTGCATAGTTTTTGTTGTAGAATTAACTATATTTAAAAAATTATTAAACTTGATTAAAGAACAAACTTGTTAAAACTTGTCAATACATTTTGCTACTATTTTCGTGATCGCAAGTGTACATATTACAAGTAAACTTATAGCAATCTATGTTATGTTTGTATGCACTACATATCCATAAACAGGAAATCATAAAACAAATGAATTCGCCTGTAGAACTCGTATGAAGACCCTTAAGCCAGAAAGGTCGCAGTAAAACAGGCCAAGCCACTCCTTAAACCACTTTCTTATTTTTTTCCGCTTTCCTTCTTTCCTCTCCTTCTGGTTTGTTTGTTTTGTTTTTTGTTTTTTGTGTGTGTTTTTTTTTGGCTTCTCGCTAATTCGCTGCAGTAATTTTAACTTTCTTCATTCAGGTAGTTTTTGGAGTTTGGAGTTTATACCAACAGCAATTTGTACTACATGCAGACATATCTATGTACATATGTATGTATGTTCTCTGTGTGTAAACATTGTGAATTTAGGCAACACAGTTTTCTGCCTAAATACACTTTGAAGAACCCCATTGACTTTGCTTGGGTAATGGTGAGAATACAAAAACAAACATAGTTATCTTCGTTGACCTTTTTGTGATGAAATTCAACTTGAGCAGTCAGTTAGAAATGGCTATACATATATTATACATACATACACACATATGAACATATCTAGTTATTTTATGAGTATAGAAAATTGTTTAGTACCTCAAAACATGCACACATTTAGCCAAACATATTACAGACATAGCGATAATAATAAATTGCATCGATTAAATTTTATTTTACAATTAGTCACGGATCGCAAATTAAGTTATTGTTTTTTCATGAATACGAATTTCCAATTACCGCTCTAGTTACTACCCGTAGTACGTATAAAAAGTGAAGTGAAATAGAATAAGGGAAAGACCTACAGCCTACTTATTTAGTAGGGTCGTGGTAATGTTAGTCGAATTTATGAGAAAAATCGGCTAATCAATTAAACTACAACCAACTTGCGGTTCACAAATGATTCCGTGTGTTAGCCTCGCGGAAACCAGTGTGCTGGGCAATATGAAAGAACGTGTAAAAGAAATGAAAGTTTTTGGCTGTCGATTAAATTTTTGGAATAATGTCGGACAATGTTTGCCAAGTTCGAAAGGTGAGTATCTTAGATAAGCATCGATTTGTATTTACAAATCTAATCGCTATAGTAAGTTTAGTAAAAACAAAATTTAAACAAAAAAATACTACAGTTTTGTACCCTCAAAAACTCAAACTTTTGATGAACCTAGTACAACAACATCAAAATTGTTTTATTATTTGAAATATATACATATATCTACTCAAGGTACATTGAATAGGTAGGAGTGGGAACAACAGACCTGATTTTTCTTATTTTGCTTGAACAAGAAAACGTCAAATTTGTTTATGTTTACAAATATATGTATGAGGCAAAACTCACCAAACTGACAAAAATAGTTTTTAGCCCACTAATGATTATAACAGTCACACGTAAACTATGTTTATATTTTGCGTCATAGTTTTAGGCCCACTAAACTGACAACTGACATACTTAATTGGCGCTATAACCGCTTAAGCGATTTTGGCCGAACTTCTCCTACAATTTGTGGTGTGCGTCTTGATGTTGTTACACAAATTGAGGGACCTACTGTTTTACACCGACTCCGAACGGCGAATGTTCTTTTGTGAGAAGTTTTTCATGGCAGAAACACACTAGGAGATTTGCCATTGCCTGCCGAGGGGCGGCCGCTGTTAGAAAATGTTGCTCTATAATTTTGATGTTAGTTGCCCCGGTCAGGATTCGAACCCCTGGACCCACCAATTACGCGGAGAAACTATTTAACCGGGGATCAATTAAGCGGGGAATACTGTTTCCTTGTAAAACTAATAGGGCTATATAAAATGACGTTGTATAAGATAGGATGATTCCCTATTGTGCGACTCCTTCAACATTATGTTGGAAAAGACAATTTGAGCTGTCAGGCACCATCTTTTATATGATTGCTCAACTGTTGATATATGCTGATGGTATCGAACTCAAACGCGCCGTATTGCCTTTTCCAAGCTGGTAGCGAAGCGAATGGGTCTGGAGGTGAACGACGGCAAAACGAATATCTCCTGTCATCAAAAAAAAAAAAAACAATCAGCACATTCGCATCTTGGCTCCAACATCACTATTGACAATTATAATAATAATAATTTTGCACTTTTCCTGCAGTTTGTGGTGCGCGGCTTGATGGCTGCATTGGCTGTTGACAATTAAAATTTTGAAAATGCCAACATCGGATGAGATGGTTATTGGAGTGTTCGAGAGAAAGATTCCCCGAAATACCGAATCTGGCGAATACCGCAAATGATGGAACGATGAACTTTATAGACATAGTACAGCGAATTAAGATTCAGCGACTACGTTGGCTAGGTCATGTTGTATGGAAGAAAATGATCCAGCCCTGAAAGTATTCTACGCGGTAACCGCTGATGGTGGCAGAATAAGAGAAGACCACCTCTAGGTTAGAAAGACCTGGTGGAGATTGACTTGGCTTCACTTAGGATCCCTAGCTGACACCAGTTAGCAAGGCAAAGAAACGACTGACGTTCTATGTTGAAATCGGCCTAAATCGCTTACACGGTTGCATCGCCAATTAAGAAGATGATGAAGAAGAAGAAGAAGACATAGTATAGCTAGGTCCAGCTATGCGTATGGTGTTTCAGAAGACTTGCATAAATAATTTCTGAATATGGTTGCCAACTAAAATATAACTTATGTGATACTGGTTAGAAATACTTTAATATTTAAATATCGATGGAACAGTCTTACTAATCATTGTTCCAAACTAAACCTAATCTCGTTCTCAAATCGCTGCAAGGGGGATTCTGAGTTTTAACATTTAACATACTATGTTTGTTAAACGCCATAAAATTTCATGGCTTATGCAATGGCATAAATCTCATAAAATTTCTAAGCCACTTTGTAATGAATTATGAAAAGTTGTTAACAGAGACAATAAATTCTCTTTAGCGCCTCCGAATAATAATAACAGATGCTTAGTTTTTGCAAAAAATGTTGTCAAAGCACTTCTGGCAAGCATCTCATCTGAGAGTTTTAGATACTGTGTTTAAAGTTGATCAAATTGTAAGTAGTATTGTCGGTTGACTGCAGCTGTTGCGGACGCCTTCAACTTTGGACACTTTTGTCAGTATGTAGATATGTATGTATGTATGTAGATATGTACTCGCATGTGTTGATTTCTGTATGCGCGCATTAATGTACTTATACTCCCATATGCGTAGTATTGAGCCACCAAAAACCAGAAGCGACTTTAGCCAGTTTTACTTAGCTCGTCATTGTCGCTGTTAGATGTTGTTTGCCATTGCAGTTGTTGGTGTTGTTGCTGCTGCTGCTGCTGCTGGTGCAGCTGTTGTTGGCTTTGTTGACGTAGCTGTTGCTGTTGCTATTGCTGTTACCATATTGCCATATTGCCGGATACACACAGCTGTGCCATTGTATATTTGTATACAATATTTTATTAAAGTTTGTATATGTAGTTTGTGGATAAGTTAAGATACTTCAACTTACCTAAAGTTTGTTTGCAAGTGTGTGTGTGTGTATAGTGGTTTTTCCACTTTTTTTTTACCGTTTCTGCCACTGTCGTCTCGACTGGTGGCTGGCTGGCTATGTGCCGTTGACTATTGTCTCCGTCAGTAACTGAATTATAGTAAGCTCAACTAAATACGAAACTGACTCCGCTCAGAGCCAATCAGCTAACGAACCAGTGAGGCAGTTAGCCAGCTTACAGTGGGCCATAAACTCGAGATTTAGGCCAAAATTAATAACTTCCAGAATGCGAGACACTTTAAACTTTTAATTAGGTTACCTATTGGTTTTGGGGTTGGTGATTACTATCGGCCACCGTAGCCGAGTGTGTAGCGTATGCGCGCTTCATTCAGTGGGGCCCGGGTTCAATTCCTAGCCGGTAAAAGCAACATCAAAAATTTTAGAAAAGTTTTTTTTAAAGCGGTCGCCCCTCGTCAGGCAATAGCAAACCTCCGAATGTATTTCTGCCATGAAAAAACTTCTCATTATTCAAAATTATTTACAATAACAAAAATAAAAACAATATAAACGAATATACCTATAAAAAGAAATAAAACTCTTAACTTAGTCGGATTATTTAATCTATTTTGTGTTTTCAATTTTCTGCCTTTTTATCAAGAAGGCATCTATTGTAGTTTGCGTTTTTCTTTTGCGTTCTGTTAGTTGCCTTTTGAACTTGTATCGAAATTTGGATGGTTTTTAACAAATTGGTCCATAATTTCAGTTATAGTTTTTACAAACGCCAAAAGAACTTTCGTCTTTTTGCTCTTCTTCTTAATCACTACTATCAATATTTTTGTTTTCGTCTTGCTCAGTTAATTCCTTGTGCTCATCATTAGAAAGACTAGCTGCTGTTTATTGAATTACTTCTTCTACGCCTTCCACATTTATCTCATTTAAAGCGGTTTGAAATAAAAGAGCGCTTAACTGAAACAGCGTTAAGCGGGGTCTTACTGTACATCTTTTTAAGCAACCCTCTCGAAAAGCAATTTTAAAAGAATACTTCCTTAAACATCCTTAGTCAATATTTGATTTCACTTATTGTGATTTTAATTAGCGTTTCAAACCGGTGGCATAAATATTTTTCAAATTCAGCGAACGGAAAACATGTAGTTTGACACCCATATTATAAAATTTCATTTAATTTACTAATTTAGCTTCATTTACCTTTAAAAAGATGGCAACCTGCTCTCTTTTTTTTTTTTTTTTTTTTTGTGAAATGGTGATTTATTAAGCCTTTTCCGTTTGCAATATTTGATTTCACTCATTGTTTTAATTGAATTTAACCCTTTAAACCAGTAAATCAGAAAACTATTTCTATGGTAACCCATATAACGGACTATACAATGTGACTATATATTTTGCTTAATTTAGTTTTAGTTATTGGTTTTTTCGTTTTTTTTTTTTAATATAGTTCATTCTACAACAAACTGCGGTTAAATCCAAGTTTCAAACATTGTTCAAATGCAGGAAAAAATTCAACAAACTACGTAGGATTTTGCAATTTTGATTTGGAATTTTGTTCGCAGTTCTATAGCTTATTCAATTTTAATATAATAAACTGCAAGTTTTAAGTGGCTAAAAAATTACCGTGGGTTTATGAAAAAAAAAATTCCTGACGCTCTGCTGTAACTTCGTCCATATAACGTAAAACCGCACAGTCAACACCGTCAGCAAAAAGATTTTCAAAAATGTGCACTGTATGTCTCAAATCTTACCCAATACTGTTCAGTCGAAATATGTGTAGGTGATTTAACTTATTTATTTAATTTACTATAAATTGTTTAATAGGTGACAACTATTGACATATAGCCTATATGTTAATCCAGATTATAAGCTATTTATGTGGCACTTTTTTTTTTTTAATCCGTTTACAGCTGTTTGGTCTTGAAAAAGTAACAAACATACTCACATACAAACTTTGACATTTATAACATTACTGGAATGAGCTTCATTCAAATTAAAAAAATGTTTAAAAAAACCCTTTTTTCGCCAAACTCTCGAGCTCTTGGCCCACAGTGTTTGCCGATGCTCTCTTTTGATGTAGGCTGGGAGCAGCTTAAATGAATGCAATAATAGCAACAAGAGCTGAGCCACAGCTGTAGCCGCAAACGGAGCAATTGCAGCAAGCAGTAACAGGTTGGCAGGTTGTGTATTTTTTGTATTTCTTCTTTGCTTAGTCGAGTTTTAGCTTTTATCATTAGAAGATCGAACGTCGTCGTGTACGCGCAATGCCATCTGAGACATACATACATACATACATCAAAATATATATACATATATACTTAGTATTTTGCATGGCTTAATGAAACCGAAAAATTTCGCAATGCATTAATGACATTTGTAATATTACAAAAAAAAAAACAAAAATCGAAGGATATTAATTTGATGCATTCGATTGAAGCGCAAAATAATCATCTTATGAATGTGTGGCAGCATTTTTCTTGGCATCAATTTGATATTTGCTTGCTAAGTGGAAAAGTGGCAAATATGTACATATATCTGCACACACATACATACCTACATAAATGTTTAGACTGAGGCAATTTCAAATGTGTTTGCAACAGTGAAGTAAAAACAGCCTCGTAAATACCAACCATAGTAGATGATTGTTGGCCATTTTGTTAACTCGAATGAAAACAGCTTTTATTGCGTTTGTGTGTGTTTGTGTATGCGCGCAGAGTTAAAAACGTAATTAATGAGTTAAAAATCACGAAAAATGTGCGAAAATACTAAAATAATTCAAATGTGAAAAAAGGCAAAACCCAAAATTATTAAATATGTATGCCTGTGGCTTTAAAACGCTTAATTAGCCAACTTGAAACAGAAGGCAAAGAGTGAACAACTAAAGTTAATTATTAAAAAAACAAAAACAAAAAACAACTTACAATTGTGGTGGTTACACAAACCCCCAACCAACGAATGGAAATTTTAATCGAAGGTAGTCAGCAAAGAAGCACAGCTTGTATGGATTCGGTTAAACTCTACTTTGTAGCAACTAAAAATATTCATTCTTAATTATTTTGCTTAACTTTAAGCACACAAACAATATTTTCTTTGTCGCTTTTGCTCGCATTTACTGCATACAGGGTGGTCCATATAAGTGGTTTATTTTTGAAAACTCCAAGGAATTGGTAGAGTTCGTATTTACAATTATTCAAACTATTGAACGCATAATGATTTTTTTTTTAAATTTTGATATGTTTTCATGATAAATTTTGGTAGTTAGTTTTTTATAAAAAATATAGTTCATTAATTTTTAATATTTTTTTTTGTCACATTGCCTCCAATAAAAACTGCATGCGATAAATGAAAAAAATTTTCCAAGACCAAAATTTAAAAAAAATTTCAAAAATCAAAAAATATTTTTAGCTTTTAGCGACTTACGTATTATTATGCCAAAATTGCATACTCAGAAGTTTTCTAAAAATTTTAAATATTTGATATGTTTTCATGATAAATTTTGGTAGTTAGTTTTTTATAAAAAATATAGTTCATTAATTTTTAATATTTTTTTTTTTGTCACATTGCCTCCAATAAAAACTGCATGCGATAAATGAAAAAAATTTTCCAAGACCAAAATTTAAAATTTTTTTCAAAAATCAAAAGATATTTTTAGCTTTTAGCGACTTGCGTATTATTATGCCAAATTTGCATACTCAGAAGTTTTCTAAAAATTCCAATTAAAAAGCTTGCAATGTTGATGAAAATTTGTTGTATTTTTATAAATATTGTACAAAGATTGAAGTTTTGATTTAAATGGTTTTTTTTTATAAAAAAAATCAACGAAAACAGAAGTTTTTTAAAAATTCTGATTAAAAAGTTTGAAATTTTGTTGAATTTTTATAAATTTTGTACAAAGCTTGAAATTTTGATTGAAAGGTTTTTTGTTATGTAACGACTATATTTAAAATAAAAAAAATCAACAACAAAAACTTATCACGATAAACATTTTTAACTATATCCAAAAATTAACATGTGATCAATTGTTTGAGTCACCGTATATGCCAACACGGAAACAAAAGTGAACCTAAAAATATGTACCATCATAACTATAAGAACCAAATATAAATTTGTATACATTTCGCTTATAAAGGGTGTTTTTTTAGACATGTGGTTTTCAAGAAGAAATAAAATGCATATAATTTAATGTTATGGCCAAGAATTTAGCTCCATTATAAAGATAAGGGTTGGTCATTATGTTTTAAAAATGATTACGAGAAAGTGGCCTCCGCGGCTGGCTCGAATAAATTCCAGCAGTTAGACGCCCAATTTTCGACCACTTTTTGCAGCAATTGGGCGTCAATCGTCTCTGGTTTACCTGCATAGGCAAGCAAGCAACATAACCCAACAAAAAATAGCCTACGGTGTTAAATCGCACGATCTTGGAGGCCACGCCACAGGCCCACGACGCGAGATAATGCGCTCACCAAAAGTTTCTTTCAATAAATTTATTGTTTCGTTAGCTCTACGGCACGTACCACCGCCGTCTTGTTGAAATATAAGGTCGTCCACATAAGCTTCCTCCAATTCAGACACGAAAAAGTCATTAATGATGGCTCTATAGCGTTCCCCATTAAATGTAACATTATGACCGGCTTGATTTTTGAAGAAATATGTATCAATAATTCCCTCTCCCCATAGAGCACACCATAGAGTTACTTTTTGAGGATGTAAGGGCATCTCAACAATGGCTTGTGAATTATCAACGCTTCAAATGCGATAATTTTGTTTATATAACGTACACCTTCAACCAAAAGTGAGCTTCATCGCTGAAGAAAATTTTCTTGTGAAAATTGGGACCGGTGAAAATCTCGTTTTGGGCCCGTTCACCGAAGGTGTGACGCGCTTGATGGTCGTTCGGCTGCAACTCTTGCACGAGTTTGTAAGTCCGCAAACCAAGATCCTTCCGCGAAATCTTCCATAAAGTACATCATTCGGGCCTTTTTCGATACTCTGCTCTACAGCGGCGATAGCGTCTGCGGTGCGCACTGTACGTAGTCTCTGATGATGCGCATTATCCACTAGAGTAAACGTGGTGCACAACCGATCGATGGCGACCGAATATTGGACGCAGCGCGCGAAGCGTTGCACGAACCGAACCATTATTTTGATAATAAATTTGCACGAATTGCAAACGTTTTTTCGGAGTAGGTCTGTTCATTATGAAATTTCGAACCAAACGGGGTATAAATGAAGCAACAGCTGTCAAAACGGCCAACTCCGAAAAAAGTATTCAGTATCATTGAAAACCACACGTCTAAAAACACACCTTTTAATTGGGAGGGTACATATTTTTAGACACTTTCCTTTTTGTTTTTGAAGAACAAACATTCAGATGTTTATGGGATATGATCCTGTTGACCCAGTTTCCCAACACATTTCTGCTGTTTTCTGGCTCTATCTGACGAATGGATTGCTAGATATTCGCCTTAAGGGCCTGAATCATTAATGGATTTTTCGCATTACATCTGTTTTTCACAGCACCTCCCCAAAATAAATATAGCTGTCACTCTGAGGACGCATTGGCTTCTCGACAACCACATACGTGTTGCCCGATCCCCAGATGCGGCAGTTTTGCTTGTTAACATAGCCGGTGAGATGGAAGTGTGATCGTCAGAAAAGTTGATTTTTCGAGTAAAATCGTTGTCCACTTCAGTTCATATAAAGTTTTAGCATCATTACAAATAAAATAGCTCTATGTGATTTGAGTTTATTTAACAATAAACGAACGGGTGGAATGTCAAACAAAAGAAGGCGTAAATAAATGCGCATTCATTCACAATGGTGTGCATTTTCCAATTCGAACGTAAATAAAATAAACATTTTTGAAATTTTGCGCAAGGCGAAGATAGAACAAGCATTCAGCGCATGGAATGCGACCACCTTTTATGAATTGGCCATGGTTTGCATTAAATCGATTCATTCCGTTCCGCCGGCGATGTGATATTGACTTTCGGTGCAAGTTTTCCAGCGGGAAAGTTATTTAAAAAAAAAACACTTTATGAACCACCCCGTACTTATTCTTAGTAAGCAATGAATTTTGTAAAATGACGCTCGGCCAAAATGGTTACTATGTATCTTTTTTCTTTTGCTGCCTTGATGAGTTGAGCTCTTAAGTGCTTTTTGTTTTCTTACTACTACCAACCGCCTCTTCACTTAACATATACCCATCCAAAAAGTGATGTCTTGAAAAATTACAATCGAATGAATATACATATAGTAGGTATATGTATGAGGTATGTGTGTGTAACGACTTTTTATGGTGCTTAGTTCATTGGTGTACTGTGTTTGAAGGTGATCGCAAATATAGTCAATTTGTGTTTAGAAATATACGCACAGCAGTGATTGTATTCGCTAATTCAAAAATGCCTATACACATCTGAGTTGGTTCAACACAGCGCACGCGTTTGGTCGGTATAAATTGAGCGAAGTGAACGATTTCAAACGAATATTTGCAAACTATTGCAGCTCTAGTTAAACATCCGACCGATCAATAGTTTGATCGGTTAAAAAAAGTTGATAAAACAATTAAAACGAAAATCTGCTCTTAATCTCGAGCATATTATCGTAGCATTCGACTTATTTGACACCGTTCATGGTCGTCTTCGACTAACCATATGGAATTTGAAATTTTATGACAGGTCACGCCTCCGTCTGTCAAACGGTCATTATATTTTTGTTCAGTATTGTTTCACATTTCATCATGGAAAGATTTAATCCGGCACCACCATGTTTGGGCTGCAGAAAATGCCGAAGAAATTGAAGAGCTGCATTTCCCTTACCTCCAAACAAAACAAGGGTTCGGTGTGGTTTATTGTGGTTTTATGGTCCTGTTCAAAAATGAGGCCGGTCGAAATGAAATGTGTCGCGTTTAATAACGGAATATTTCCTGCCTGATATTGAAATCCAAAATCTCTTTGTTTCATCAATTGCGTGAAAAATTTGGTGAACCGTTAATTTCACACTTCGGGCCAGTGAACTGATCGCCTAGATCTCTTTTGGGGCTACGTAATATCCAAATTCTAAATACATGGAAAATTGACTGTGGCTTACAGTGTTGTTGGTCAATTCTAAAGAAAAAAATCAGTAATTCTATTGCTACAAAGATCATGGAGAACTTCTGTATTTGTAATCTGTATCAGAAATGCTCTGCATGGATCTTCGAGTAAAATCTCTTAGGCATTTTTGTGCTCTCTTTTAGCCGAAAACTACTATTGTAATCTGCTAAAGTCAACCACTTTTTTGTATATGTACATACTACATATGTATGTATAGGAAAGGTCAGTGAAAATCGTGCAGCGAATTTTTTCCAATATTTTCAAAAATGTTATCTTTAGTTCTTTATAAAATTATAGTTTAAAACAAAAAACTTATAAGTCAAATATTCAGTTTTTTACAGAAGTTAAAAAGAAAATAAAAATTTAATAAACACTTTAAATTTTTTACCCAGAACTTTTGGGCATTCAATTAAAGTACTCGTCGTTTTCTTTCATATATGCAGTTCAAACCAATTTTCGCTGAGTTTATATTTTGTTATTTTTTTACCACATAAAAAAAAAATAAATGAGTGTGAGTATGTTATTAAAATTGTCAAAAATAAGCGGTCATTTTCAGCCACGTCAAACTTGCACTTTATTTTTTATAAATTCTCATAAAAAGGTATGACATTTTGCTGAAAATTAGCTAAGTTCTATTAAAAAAGTCTGAGACTTTAATTTATATGCCTTTTTTGTTTTAATACATATAATATTTTTATCGATGTCCTTTGTTCATTAAAGATCCAAGGATCAAATAAAAGGATAATTTATTCAGTTTATTGTTAAATAGGTCATGTTAGATTCATCTGAAGTCCTCCAAGCTATCGAATAATTGACTGCCTAAAGTAGAGAATCTTAGTCTGGATAGAGCGGGCACTGACACAGAACGTACAGAATCGTTTCCTCCCTCTTCTTCGTCTTGACAAATTCTATAGAAATCATACAATTGTCCAACTAATTGATAGGCGTGTTTACCTATCAAACAATGTCCTGTCCATGTTTGTAAGAGTATACCATCACTTATATCCTCAACAAGAAGTTGAATGCCGAGTCGCGCGAATTTATCGGTCCTTCCGTTCCTCTCTATACCGTAATGGTATAGAACCCATACCACGTTTGGGTGAAATCACGCGGCCCTCTCGTTAAGAGATGTGGGGCATTTCTAGGCTACCATGGAGGTCGTCAACCGTTTTTTGAGTAATTTTACTGCCGCCTGGCTATTAGTAAAAATGTAGATATCAACCTTGGATAACGTATCATACTTAACAGCTTTGTGCGCCTGTCCATTGCCATCAGTTCCACCTGAAAAATGCTACAGTGGTTCGGAAGCTTGCAGGAGTTGCCCGTTGTTCGAACTATAGGCCTCCACCAACCATACCGTCGAGGTTTCGAGCCATCTGTGTATACATCGATGGACTCGCCCTTTAATACACCATCCCATTTCTGGTCTTCCTTCTCTGAGGGTAGGCGGGTAGTGGCCACTTGTTTAGAGGGTTCCGTCGAATTGTCGCTCCCGTTGAAATTGTTTGGCATGTACCGGTCTACCGGAAGTAAGTTCAGTAGGACTTTTGACTATCATCATACCACTAAGACGAGGTAGAGAATTGACCTAACTACCTAGTTGTATAGCCAAGTTATTATTTTGGATTTCAATCCCCACCTTTTTCCAATTGACATGCGGGAGTATAGTGGTATTGTTGCTTTACACACTGTAACTCCTTTTAGTGGTCCCTTTCCTAGTGAAGAGCACCAGGTCTGTCTCTAAAGGATTTACTCTCATATCTCTGTACCGTATAGAGAATTGTTGAGAGATCTTTGAAGTAGAACAGTCAGAACTGATAGGTGTTTGCCTGAGACTTCTATTACAATATCCTCGTCAAATGCAATTATTTTCCCTCCAATAGCTTCAAGATCGTGGAGGAGGACGTTTTCTGCTATGTTCAATAGAAGCGGTGAGTTTACTCCGCCCTGGCACTTACCTTTGACCTCCTCCGTTTATTTCCCGACTGAATAGCATTCGTTCGATAAACGAGACTATCGCCGCGGGTGATACATATATTATTGAAAGCAATGTCGATGTCTAGAAAAGCTAGAAAGGCAGCGAGGGGCGGTGTATTTTTTCTAATATAGTAATGTTAAAAAAAAATCCTGCTAACTTTTGCAAACCAAGTTGGGGTTTTACTATTGGATAGATGCATTTGCAAAAAAAAAATAGTAGTGAGATCCGGTACGTAATACGGGCTGTTTCAAAATTGTCGCACAGTGTTAGTTACATACCAACCAAAACAAAAACCATTCTGAGCTGTTTTTTTTTAACATCGAAGCACATTTCTTCAAGAACGAAATTATTGCTTACTGGGCTAAACGGTA
Source organism: Anomoia purmunda (assembly GCA_951828415.1). NCBI lineage: Eukaryota > Metazoa > Arthropoda > Insecta > Diptera > Tephritidae > Anomoia > Anomoia purmunda. The sequence continues at coordinate 86,196,078 of OX639994.1, forward strand.
TTCTCTGATTAAGTCCACCTAAGCGTGTGTACATCTTTTTCGGCTATATGTTTTCAAAACGAGGCCGCTTACGACATTTGTGCCGAATTTTTTAACTGGTGCTGCCGAGTTAGAGCTGTAACCCAATTGTGATAAGAAAAGAATATAAGTATACAAACTTACAGTTATGCGAGTAAATAGGGCAAAAGCTGAAATTTTAAAAAGAAAATAATAATATGCACCTACAAATGCATGTACATATGTATATATATGTACATATGTATGTATGTATGTTTTACACTTGTGTTCATTATATTTGTTAGTAAAAAATAAAAAAAAATAAAAAACAAAAAAAAATACTATTAACATCTTTCCATGTGAAAGTGAATTGTTTAACACAGTTTTTACTGATTTATTGACGCAAGTGGCTTACACTGTATTTATACATATTTACATACATATATGTATATTTATTTATGCACGAGTATGTGTGCATTTGTGCGCATTTTCACGTAAAATCTTAAAGAAAAAACAACAAGAAAAATATAATTACCGCGTCACGAAACACACACTCACGAGCATTTCATTCACTTGCTGTTAACAGCCGTTAGTAGCCGATCATATCAGGTCCAGTCAGCCAGTCAGCCAGCCAGCCAGGCAGTGAATTGAGGAAAAGCAAAGCTGCTACTACACTTGGCTGTTATTTTGCTTGTAAAACTGCCACTGCAAGCAATTCCATGCGAATTCAATCGTCCAGCACAAATTGAAAGCGAAATCTCGAATTTTTTTTCCGTATCTACGTTGAGACAAACAAACATCTAGCGTCCGGCTCTCAAGTGTGGCTATTCGTCTTAGTCGGTGCAAATATGATGATTTTATCCGCTTTGAAGTTGGGTACGTTACTAGGTATAGTATGAAATGTCTTTTCTATTAAAAATTTTTAAGTTATCTTTACTACTACTTGTTAATATTAAAATTTACATTTGACTAAAAATATTTTTATGAGAAACTGTTTGAAAGTGATTTGTCTGTTTGTTCATACATTTAGTAGAAAATTAAAACAAAAAATTGAGATATAAATTGCATTACCGGTTCAAATATCTCTATCTACCTCTCTACTCTCTTCCATTATATTGTCGTTCGGTTTGGTTTTAACAGCAGCAGCTGCTTTTTAAGGAATCTCACAGCGCCAGTTTTGGCAACTTGCTTTGTTTTAACATGATTTAAATGCGTTAAGTGATACATTTACATATACATATTAAATATTTATACAATATAAATGTATCACTTAACGGTGATTTTAAAATGCATACTTACACATCTAATGTTTTATCTAATACGTTAAAGTGTTGCCAAGGCGGGCCTTGGATTCCTATCCAACGGACAAATCCGTTCACCAGGGGTTGTAAATTTTTTCCAAATCATTCTGCCACAATTCCAAAATTCCAATCGTATACACTGTATCTCACACTTAAACGCGGTTTTTTTTTTTCAAAACTGTGTTCCAGATCGCAAATAGGGTATTTGATACAAACAGCATAATTTTTTTTTAAGAATTTTTGATCCTGACAGATTATTTCACAGTCGAAGGTCGTATAAAAAAGTATCAAAAAATATATAATTTATTTTAATATAATACGATAAACATTTTCACTTAAAATACTCGCGCCACTGAAAAGATTTTTTGATTCGGTGGTGGAAGTGTGTTACAAAGTACAATTCATTAAAATTATTTCTACACATTGCATATTTCATGGATGTTAAAGGTTTCCTCCTTCGTCAATCACTTTACACAAGCATCACACTAGTCTTGAGAGCACATGTTGCGAACGTTAACTGAATAAAGCGGATCGGTCCATCAATTAAAATGTGCATTGAATGTCAGGAAGTGAATGAACTTTTTCTAATTGTATCTGTTAACGATGCCTATAACTTTTAATCTGTTTGTCTGAATTAGAAACGTATATTCGGCATGTCTTGCCATCATTCGCTTTCCGAATTATTGTTTTCGAAAGCTGACCAGCTCTATTTTTACGAAATCACAAAACTCATTTCTATAGAGATAATTACCGCACCTGAAACTATGTTGAAGAAAAATTTATAATTTGAACAAATATTTACAAGAACATTTTAAATTTTTTTGTATTTCTCAAGACTTTAAAACTAATTCAGATGTTGATTTTCAAATTGGGTAAGAATAGGGGTTTATCCCCCTATGCTGAGAACCTCACGAAACTCATCAACATCACAGTTGTCAGGTATACTGCGCCTAAAAGTATGCGGCAAAAACAGGTTTTATCCCTCTAATGTTGACCACGGTCATATTTTGTTATTATGGCCTACTGAGTTCGTGGCGACAAGGTTATATTCTGCGATATACTTTTAGGAGCAGTAAACCTGGCAACAGGTTGATAAGTTTTGTCAGGTTCATAGTATTGGGCGGTTAATTTTCAGTTCTCAATCCCAATTTCTCCATATTTCTGTTGCTTGAAAAAGTATTTTTCCGTTGCTATAAATTTTTTTAAAGAAATAAATATGGTTACGAGCATTTGTTTCTTGAGAGCTGCGAACCGATGTAAAAAATTTTGATGGAAGAAAATTTATTTTTCATTACTTATATAGGCATCGTTTTTTGGAATCAATGTAGAAAATCAGTTGCGAGAAAATTGTAGACACAAAATGTTACGCATTGGAAAAGTCACACTCAACGAACAGACATCATATGATTCACTTTATTTTTATTCGATTTGGCATCAGCTTTTTTTCTGCATAAGGCAAACTAAGTTTCTCATTAATTTGTATACTTAGACGTCAATAAAATTAAAATAAAACTTGTTGCAAACTTGATATGATAATTTAAGAAACGAATATCAAAATTTATGCAAATCTAGTTCAGTTATTAACTACGTCAAATCAAAGCAAGTTAAGTACAAATGTCTTTCTTATCTACACCCACATCATGTGTTTTTTTTTTGTGTTTAAATATTCGGATATCCTTGGTGTCAATCTATGCTTAGCTTTCTGATGTAGCTGCTACCATGACCCATTGCACAAAATATATATGTAAAGTAGATACATAGCAAATATTTACGCACATAAGTTAATTTAAGAAAAAATTGTTATTTCAAAATTTTTACATACATTCACTACGCGTTTAAGAATTCAATAACCTGCCAAAAGAACCTTGTAGTTCACGAACATAATTTTGACGTTTTTACTCTTTAATTTTTTTTTTTTTTTTATTGGCCATGACTTGCAAGCAGAGTTTACTTTCTTCAACAGCTTTCGACCTCGGTATCTCACAATCGAAAGCAAGTTTCTATAAAAAAAAGTCAGCTAAATTTCAAAAATCCCACACTCCTATGTACATGCAATGATCGCACAGCAAATACAAATTATACAATTTTGGCAACATAGTTGCGCAATGTTTTCCACACGTTGACTCCTACACTGAATTGCATTTGCTGTCGCAACATTTAATGGCAACGTAAGTTAGCTATAAAAACTAGTATGTGAGTTCATAAATATGTTATATGTGTGTATGTATGTATGTACATATTTATGTATGAACGACTAACCGTAATTAAATGTGTTTTCATCTCTAAAAGCTGTGAGATGATTCATTTTTAAAATCACAGTTATACTTTCTTGCCAACAAATTTTTAATCTCCAAAAGGAAGTGAAATTTCGTTTTTGATTTGGAAGCAGTAAAACATGTCTAGTTTACATCGGAAGTGGTGCCTAAACTTGAAGCCATGATTTCTGTATTTTGTTTTTTTTCTAGCAGCATGTTTTTCAGTCGGTTTATTGGAATTTAACTTTTGGAAATCACCTACTCACAAGTAGTCTTGGAAACTATTGAAAAATCACCTGCTTTATTTTCCTAGAAGATGATTTTGTCCGTGAAAATTTTGGCATAAATAGTCCGCTATATGTCGTACCAGAAAAACCTTTTTTTAAAGGGAGTTACCACTTGTTGAAAAGGTGAAATTCAATTAATTAAAACTATAATAAGTTAAATCAAATATTTAAGTAAGTACTGGTCTCAAATGAAGGAGGTTAAAAAAGTAAATTAAATTAAATTATTATTAGTGTTAAGGAAATATTACGGCATAGAATTGAAAGAAAGTAGGTTTGAGAAAACTTAATCATGAAATGTAAGATTTTCACTTGAAGTAAAATGATAATGAAATTTCGCTACTAAAGGGTAGTATTCTGTTCTTAAGGTTAGTGATAACTCCACAGCCGTTAAATTTCCATGAAATATAGCTCGCGACCAAAATTATCGAAGCGCTAAAAGATGCCGCGTAAAAGCAAATGCAACAACTATTACAAAAACAATTTCTTTTCACACAATTTTAAATAGAAAAGGCATTTTAAATGCTGTGAAAAAATATGGCTAGCACTAAGCTTTGGAATTTCAAACATATTTCACGGCAAAGCATTTTATATAGATTTCGATATCAAATTCCACGTCAAACGAGAGCTGTACCAGCGAAATTTTCTTACTGCAACATTTCCAGGAAATGTATTGGAAACATTTTCTGCTAGTAACCCCCATATGCTAATGACCTGACAAAACTCGTTTACTGCGCCTAAAACTATGCTCCAAAAGCGGTTTCCAGGCCACTAATGATGACAACAGTCGTTATGTCCAACTGAGTACGTGACAACAACGTTTTATTCTGCGACATAGTTTTAGGCGCAGTAAACCTGACAACTGAGGATAAGTTTTGTCAAGTCGTTAGCATCGCGCGGTGAGCCTGGCCTTCATACTTTACATTGCATATATTTTAGCTTACCTGTTATTCTTTTATTGTACATTTTTGCAGCTGAATTTAACGGAAAAACGAAGGAAGGTTCATATCTAACTAATATGAGATTGCCACCTATCTCAACAATAGAAATATGAAAATATATATGCCAAACTGTTCATCTTGGTGAGGCAAAGGTTCATATATATATTTTGGAGAGGGCTGCCACCTGATTGAAAATTCTATAAATATAGAATATAGATATAAGTATAGACGGTACCGCCTGGCAGGGTTTCCTAGTAAATATATAATAAAATTGAATATTTTGTGCATTCAAGTATTTAAAAACAAGTTATTGCGGCATATTTTTGGGCGCAGTAGTTATGAGAGTATTAGAGATTTGTCATTGCTTATTTTTACGCCAATGACAAAACTCATCGCATGACAATTGTCTTAACTATTGCCCCTAAAAGTATGCTACGAAAACTTGGTTTTATTCCCTCTAATGATGACAACTCTCATTAGAGTTCTTATGAGTACTGAGTACGGGATAATGGTGAAGCAATATTTGTGTTATCCGTCATATTTTTACCGCTCTATTCTGACGCCCATGACAAACCTCATCGCATGACTTTATTCTTAGCTAAGTATTTCGAAAATGTTAAAATACAATAACAGTAGCGTTAAATTTCACAGAGTGGTTTCCTCTAATTGAAAAATCGCTTATGGCTAAACACCTGGGCGTAAATATTAATTTTCATATGTACATACATATATAGTTTTCAGAAGTTAACATTTTTTAATACATACACTTTTATAACCAAAATTATTTATCGTTTTTTTAAATTTCTATTTCCTTTATGCATACTTTTAGGCACGGGAAGTTCTCCTGCCCAGAATTCAACTCGTAGCATCAGTCCGAATAACTCAACCTCAACCAGTCAATTCAATCTGCATCACAATAGCTCTGGCAGTTTGGGCAGCTCAACGCCTACATCTGCACAAATACAAGTAAGTTATCATTTACTCAAATATTGTACTTTGGACAATTAATCACACTTGGATTTTTTCTCGGCCCACTCTCTGTAGCCTTCAGTTACCACATTTAAGCAATCACCAAATATTTTGAATAGCGGCACCACATTGTTGGATAACACAATGCCGGGGGGTATTCCAACGCCTGGTACTCCAAATTCCAAGGCTAAGGTAAGTACAAACATGAAAAATTTGTATTAAATAAAAACGTTTGCCGTCTCTTTGCAGGATAATTCCCATTTTGTTAAGGTTGTGGTGGCTCTGTACCCGTTCAAGGCCATTGAAGGCGGCGATTTGTCGCTGGAGAAGGTACGGTATATATTTTTTAAAATAAATTTTATATAATAAAGCTACTCAAACAACTGACCAAATGTTGATTTTTTTTAATAATATTTTTATAAAAATCGTGTAAATCAAAATTTCAAACTCTGTACAAAATTTTCAAACTATTGATCACAATTTGTAGAAAATTTTTGGGTATGCAGTTTTCTAGCTAATTTAATTTAAGTGTCATACTATGCAAGTGTTAAGAGGCTAGAAATTCGCTTTCATTTTTTATAATTTTTCTTAAATTGTGCTTTTTGGAGACCGTTTCTATATATATAGCAAAATATGTGCGATATAGTGAGCACAAAAAAATTTAAAATCAGTGCTTCCCAGCCTTTTTTTTTACCAATGGCCACTTTGATCTCATTATTAATACCAGGGTCCACATGGATTGAAAATAAACTGTGTCACAAAAATAAACCTTAATCAAAACATTCAATTAACACAATTAATTATTGAATCAAACGTAACATTAATTAACAGTATTATAATTGAAAACAAATAACACTACCTAACAGTGAATATTAATTTGAAGTATCACATAGCACATATTTGCTTACTTACTAAATTGGCGCTATAAACGCTTAAGCGATTTTTGTTTGAATGTTTTGTTTTTTTGGTGAGAATTTTTTTTTTATGGCAGAAATACACTCGGTGGTTTAAAATTGCCTGCCGCTGGGCGACCGCTATTAGAAAAAACTCTTTCTCTAATTTTTGATGTTACTTGTCCCGGCCAGGATTTGAACCCGGGACCTGCCGAATGAAGCGCAAACACCCTACACCCTAGGCTACGACGGCACATATTGTGGAATAAAAAACTATATACTCAAAATCCCAAATACACCCTCAAAATCTGAAATTGGGACTAAAACCCCGGCTTTCGGAGGTTTCATAGTATTTATTTTCATAACTTTAACATTTCTGAATCGATTATCAATTTCATATGTTGCTGAAAAGGTAATTTATATACGATTATTATTTACAGTAATATAATAACGGTACTATTACCGCAAACTTAAGATAATGTGAAATTTTTTGATTTTAGTTCTATTGTAGAGTGGTTTTTTATATTACACTGTTATTTGTTGTAAAACTTTAGAACTACTTTAACGAATGAAATGCGATACTAATTATTTATTACCTGACAAATTTATCGCAGAAATTATTGCTAAACATTGAAACTATTTTTGTTTATTTTGGTTTTGATTTACATAAAAAAAGAAAAATGTTTCGTAACTTTAATTTCGAAGGTCGATTCAGAAAGGTTAATGTTATGAGCAAAAGGACTATTAGACAGACCCTAAATAATTCAAGATTTTCAGGTTGTACTCGTATTAAGGTTTTTGTGTATAAATTTTGTTACTACTCAACTAGGTCCATCATATGCCCATTGCAAATACACGACTTTTTTTAATTTTATTACGTAGTGTAATATTAAGTAAATAATTGTATCCATTAGATTTTTGAACTCGCAACTTCTTACAAGTTTCTGAATTCGTAAAGTAATAAGCATATCATCACTTTCTTCTAATCAATTTCTGGACTTATTGTGGTAACTTATACCAAAGCAGAAAATCTTCTTTTCAACCTCTTTAGCATTTGGCCCCAATAGGTTGTGTATCAGTTTTTGGTCAACTTTAAAAACAGTGTTGTTATTTTCTTAGAAATAACGATGGAATTCATCAGCCAACATTTGCAATTGACATTTGATGTATTCTTGTATTTTTCCCCTAAATCTGTTATGCTGGTTATCGGCAAGTAGTGCCGCGAACTATGGTTTAGGGAAACATTGTGTTAAAACCATGATAAAAATATTTATAAGGTAAAACCGTTGAGAGCCAGTTTTAGACATTTTGACGGTTGCTCAAATTTAAAAAAAAAATGTTCTCGCTGTCGTACCATTTGTTTGTTCAAGCCAAAGGAATATCCCAGCAAGCCTATTTGGAGCACTCAGAATTTATAATTCCGTCAAGAGTCCTACTATGTAAAAAATATGAATATAAAAAAAACGTTTTTTAAAGATCATGCTACGTAAATTATGAACCGGAGTTTTGTTGAAAAGTTGTTTAAAAAATGAAGTTCTATTGTTTTAATTTATATTGTATTACTTCTGAAGCTGATTTTTTTTTAAATATTCAACCAAACGGTTTCAAACTCCAAAGGAGCATGTTAATTTATTTTAAATTATTTTTTAGGAAAATATGAGCCTTAAAAAAGTCCAGAGCATGACTCTGGGGCTTATTTGGTGTATTGATTTAAGATATGAAAGGTATACGTCGATTTTGTGCTTACAGGTAAAATGGTATGGCAAAAAATGAGCAGAAGACACAAAACACACCACAAACCTTGGTTCTTTTTTGCCACAATATAAGTACATATAAAGTAAGTGAGAGCTTAAAGAATTTATATTGTCCTTTGTGCAAAGGATGGAGGAGGAGAGGAGGGTTTGAGAAACCACTAAAACAGCAAAGCGTTTTAATTTTTCGGACTTTTGAATAAATGTTTCAAATCAAAAGTTTTCATTTGTTTATTTTGATTTTTTTGGTTGGCATTTGCATCATTTCGAGAGAGTATTCTTAAAGTGCTAGCAAAAGTCAAAAAAATTGAGCGAAAGGGTGTTCCTTATATATTTTTATCATGGTTAAAACTAAAAAACTAAATTGTCAAAAATCAACCCGAATTTTTAGACACTTTAGTCTTATGCATTATTATGCTAAAATTAAATGAGCTAGAAAACTACAAACTTAATTGTTTTCTGAAAATTTTAATTAAAAAATGTGAAATTTTTATGAAAAATTTTCCGAATTTTTACAAATTGTGTACAAAGTTTGAAAATTTAATTTATAGGCTCTTTGTTGTATTCCAAACTAAAGTTAAAAAAAATAGAAAAAAAAGATAGCATGAAAAAATATTGTTAAAAAAAAGCAACATGTGGTCAGTTGTAAATATAATTTATTTTGTATTTGACAATATCGTTGTATACTTAATATTTTTCTCTTCCTTAGAATGCCGAATATGAAGTGATTGATGATTCTCAAGAGCACTGGTGGAAAGTGAAAGACGCTTTGGGCAATGTGGGCTACATACCTAGTAACTACGTTAAGCCCAAAGCTTTACTTGGCCTAGAGCGTTATGAGTGAGTACACATTTTCAAAAAACAAAAACAAAAAAAAAAACAGATAAAATGCATTTTGCTTTAAAACTAACTTCAACTTAATTCGCAGATGGTATGTTGGTGACATGTCACGTCAACGCGCTGAATCACTTTTGAAACAAGGTGATAAAGAGGGATGTTTTGTTGTGCGAAAGTCCTCGACAAAAGGTTTATACACATTGTCCTTACATACCAAAGTGTAAGTGAATAAAGTAAATAAGCAAATATGAAAAATATAGCTAACCATTTTTTTTCTTCTTCTCTAGTCCGCAATCTCATGTTAAACATTACCACATCAAGCAGAATGCGAGAGGAGAGTATTACTTGAGTGAGAAGCATTGTTGCGAAACAATACCCGACCTAATCAACTATCATCGACATAATTCGGGCGGATTAGCGTGTCGTTTGAAATCATCGCCTTGTGATAGACCAGTTCCACCTACAGCAGGATTGTCGCATGGTATGCAGTTTTAAAAAATATGTTATTTTTGATGTGAAATAGCTTTGATTTTTTACTGGTAGTATCATTGAAACGCCCGTTTAGCCTCACTATAACAAATTCAGTGTCAACAGTTAATAGTTAATATGATATTAGATAGTTATCTTTGATAGAAATATGTAGGGTATATCAATAGATTACTGCCAAAACAGTTCTTAGATAAGTGTTGTGTAATCGGCATTCTGGGTTATTAGGAAAAATGGTTTTCGGCTCAATAGATTTTGGCAGAAAGTGCGTCAAATTTCATGCACTTCAGAAAACTCACTCTATAGTATAGCATCCCTTGTAAACTTTTGAATGAAACGTCTTCATTATTGCCATTGTAGCGCCAGGGTGATTTTGACTGATTTCCGCGATAACTACTGCGCATCAGCCAAGCCCTCATTGAAGAGCTTGTAAATTAGAGAGTGTTATATTTTATTACTGTTATATTATATTTTGATCCACAAGACATCGTTCAAGTGGTAAAAGTTACATAAACTGAATCAGACAAAGGGCAGAAACAATAGAAGTCAAAGTGCCATTCATATTATTATGTATTTTGGTTCGTTGCGCAAGCTATTCTTCACAATAATAATGGAAAATTATTCAACAAAACGTATAGTAGCATAGTAGTTAGTCAAATATTTGACATTTCTCCTGTCACTAGCAACAGAAACAAGTCCAACGTACTTCTTTCTGTTTCTGTTGCTGGTGTGCTGAATTATGTTCCTGTTTCTGTTATTTGCGATTCCACACCCTAAGTTATTTTGGAGGCGCAAGGTAGAAGTTTTGGGTCTTATAAAATCCCGTAAGCCAGGCTGCGTACATTTGTTTTTTGATATTTTCTTTGAATTTTATGAATTTTGTGAAATTGCAAATCAAAATCATTTTTGCAGTATCTTGTACAACAACGAAACGCTTGGTATGCTTGGTATCTAATGTTGTGGAAGTGATGTATCCGTTTTGCCAAACCCCTGTTAAAATAATTGGAGCCAACGTATTCGATGGCTTCATCTGGAACAATTACGATATGGATATTGTATTAGGCTCAACTCCTACCTATCCAGAATCAACCCTGACATACCCAATACATGTCCGGCATGTGGAGATTCTCCGCACGATACCAATCACCTATTCACATGCCCTCTCAAACCCACTCATCTAACCCCCCTCTCCCTCTGGTCCAACCCTGTCGAAACAGCACGTTTCCTGGGCCTCCTCCTAGATGAGTTTGACGACAACGACCATGGGTGAATCCGCGTGACTAGCCGCTACAACAACAACAACAACACGTCTTCATGGTCAATGTAGGAAAAAAGCGGCTCGTTTTTTTTCAAATTTCAACCAATTTATTTTTTTCTTTGTAACCGACTTGCAAAAGAACATTAGGTAGGATAACGCATTGCATGTAAAGCACCAACACTAACTAGGAAAAATGTTGTTGCGAGTTGAGTCAGCTCGATAAAATGATATCCGACCTGAGATGTAGTGTTGGGAAGTGAAAAAACTACGCTATTATGAATGAGCCCGGAGAAATTTTATGGAAAATTTCCGTTTAATACCTAATCCGTTTTTATTTATATAGTATTTTTAAATAAATAACTACGTTAACCTAAAATTTGTTTGCGCAGCTATTTTCTGTTCTTAAATAGCACTCAAAAAAAATTGAATGTTTCATGAGAGATGCTAACAGGGTTGCTTTTACAACTAAAGGAAGTTTTATCCGAGCTGGGGCATTCTTTTACAACTCGGGTGCAATAATAATAATAATATTAACTTGGCGCTTGATGTTTGGCCGAACTTCTCCTACAATTTGTGGTGTGCGTCCTTATGCTGTAACACAAATTGAGGGGCCTAGAGTTTTACGCTGACTGCAAACGGCAAATGATTTTTGTGAGACCCAAGGGCACACCAAATGAGCCGCATACACACTAAACACTCGGCTACGGCGGCCATCTAGGGTTTAGTTTAGGGGTACAAAAAAAAAAAGGGCCCAACTAAAGCTATTTTAAAAATAATATAGTAAAATATAATAATATCTCATTAACTTATAGTTGCTTCACATTGAAACCTCATACGTGCTAAAAAATCGCACATCATTTTCCCCCTTTGCCACTTTTCAATAATCGCTTGCTTTCTTAGATAAATGGGAAATCCATCCAATGGAGTTAATGTTAATGGAAGAACTTGGTTCGGGTCAATTCGGTGTGGTACGGCGTGGTAAATGGCGCGGTTCTATTGACACTGCTGTTAAGATGATGAAAGAGGGCACCATGTCCGAGGACGATTTCATTGAGGAAGCCAAAGTGATGACCAAATTGCAACATCCCAACCTGGTGCAATTGTATGGCGTTTGCTCGAAACATCGTCCAATCTATATTGTCACCGAATATATGAAGCATGGATCATTGTTGAACTATTTGCGACGACATGAGACCACATTGATTGGCAATATGGGTTTATTGCTGGATATGTGCATACAGGTATGTGTTTAAAACTTATTTTATTTGTTTTTTTTTGTTTTTAGTCAGGCATTTCAAGAGTAAAACATCATGTTGTTTTGATTTACAGGTTAGCAAAGGTATGGCTTATTTGGAACGGCATAACTATATACATCGTGATTTGGCGGCACGCAATTGTCTTGTCGGTTCTGAAAATGTGGTAAAAGTAGCGGATTTCGGTTTGGCACGCTACGTTTTGGACGATCAGTATACAAGTTCGGGCGGCACTAAGTTTCCTATTAAATGGGCACCTCCAGAAGTATTGAACTACACGCGCTTTTCTTCGAAAAGTGATGTTTGGGCTTACGGTAATATTTTACTCAATTTGTTTAATTTTTTTAACTAATTTTAGTTTTAAGTTTAAAGCAAGTAGTTAATATTATTAAAACAATAGTTTGTCTTATTATATACGGTATAGATATAGACTTAAGTATATATACAAAAATTTTCAAAATTAAGAGTGAAATCGATTATGCCACGTCTGTCCGTCCGTCCGTGTATCCGATAGCTTTTAGTAATTATTAAAATATCACAACGAAACTTGGTACACACTTTGCCCTCGGTAGGTTGTTGTTAAATATCAAATAATAACCACGCCCACATAACTGTGTTTATTTAAAATCGAAGAAATACGGCATTTCAGTAATTATAAAAGATAATTTGCTTAAATGTTATACGCAGTATTAGGATGAATAGATTGCATGTCTTTCTAGAAGAGACTGTAGTTCGCTTTCATTGTTTGTGTTTGAATTGTGGCAAAGTCATGCAAACACAAATCTAAATGCAAAGTAAATAAGGGCACGCAACCTTTTGTTTTGGGTATTTTTTTCTGATTAAATTCCCTATACAAAAAGTGGCAAGGTTGTGATCTTGCTTTCGTCACATCTGAACGCAAACTGAAACTGACGTTGTTCGCGAGCACTGACATTTGTTTCTGCTCATTCAGATCTAGTTCAGGACCGCAATAGTCCCAAATTACCCTCAAACGAGAAACACACCAGTCCTGAACTAGTTCAAACCAATCACGAACTAGTTTCAAACTAATTCCATATGAAGCAAGGTTCGTAGCGGTCCAAAATCGTACTGGTCACGAAGATGTCGCAAATAAGTTTTCTGCCCAAAAAAGTGTGACGCGACCTTAAAAAATCTCTCTCATAGCACTAAAGAAGTTTTACTTCAAAAATAGTGAAAAATGGGCATGTACCGCCTACTTTAAAGCAAATTAATAGGTATATCTCCGAAACTAATTTACCAAATTTCGAAAATAATGGAAATCGGTTAAAAACCACGCCCACTTCTCATATTACAAAATTTTGGCAAATGCAAAGAGAAATGCGTAAAAACCAAAATTTTGGAAAATGGATGCGGTACATTGAGAGCATAATAATTGATTTTTGTTTATAATCAAAAAAAATTAAAGTCACTTAACATTTTTTTTAATGAGAAATATTCGTTTAACTTATTTCATTTCATAAATAATTTTAAAAAAAACTGGATTTATTGCATTTGATATAAAATCATGGACTGGGTATTTAAAGTTTGGTTTCACCCGAACTTATACTCCTTTTTACTTGTTTTCCACCGTTTATTATTGCTGACTAGCCACAGCTAATAGTTCTTGAAAAGGATTGCAATCGGAAGTTCAAATATCGACATTAATAATAAAATTTATACAAAACAAAACTCAATATTGCTTTAATGAAAATGTTGGACGTACATAGGGCACACAGCGACAAATTTTCTCTTATTTAATTTGCGTTAATTTTCAATTAAAACACATACATTTCATTCTCTAACAAACCCCATATACATATATACATAGTTCCAAGTTTCAAGCTAAAAAAAAATCAATAAAATTTCACCAAAATTTCAAACTAAACAAAAAAATTAAAATTAAAATTTTTTTTGAAGTAGGCAGTTTGGTATGGAAGAAAATGCTCAACAAAAAAAAAAATGATATCAAAAATTAACACTAATTTAAAAAAATATATATAGTTAATTCTACAACGAAAATCATATACAATAAATCAAAGTTTTTAACTGTATAGCAAATTTATGAAAATCCGACAAATTAAAAAAAAACTTTTTAATAGAGTTTTTAATAAATTTTCGAGTACGCAGTTTTGTAGCCCATTTTCTAAAAAAAAAACGGATGAAAAGGATGAAAAAATGTAATGACATTTTTTGACATACTTGGTGTTTGTTATGGAATTGACTATATTTTTTATAAAAACGGTTAAAACTAAATAAGGAAAAAAATGATAAACATAAATGGCAAACTGTTTTAAATTGAATTTTGTCGAAAGTGATATGTCCGACAGTGTACTTATAGTATATTAAAAAAAAAACTAAACTAATAAATAATTAATGATTTTTAGTTTATTTTGTTTTTTGTAAAACCTTTTGTTATAAATAAGTATTAAAATGTTCTGCTTTTATTTCAATAAATAGGCGTACTAGTGTGGGAAGTGTTCACCTGTGGCAAAATGCCTTATGGCCGTCTCAAGAATACCGAAGTGGTGGAACGTGTACAGCGCGGTATTATTTTAGAAAAACCAAAGTCATGTGCAAAGGAAATTTACGATGTATGTATTGTGTATTTTTTTTTTTTTTTTTTGCCTTTTTCCATTTTGTGCCTGCTAAATGTCTTATATTTATATTTTTTCTCTTTTTTTTTTTTGTCTAGGTTATGAAGAAATGCTGGTCGCACGGTCCCGAAGAGCGTCCCTCATTCCGCATACTCAAGGAGCAACTGGCACTCGTCGCTCAAACACTAACTGACTAAAGCTACATATAACTGAGTTTCTCAACGCGGCAAACACGTAAAATTGCCGAATAATGTACTGAGTTAAATTTTATGGATATTAGCAATGAAATCGATGAGTGAAACCCCAACACAAGTTAGTTAAATATCGCGTTAAGAAAACTAAACTAGGAATAAAATAGTGCAGGAATGCGTTAAGTAGAAAGCAGCAAGTAGTGTTTGCCCGGAACGCTTTTTTTCATAAAAAAAAAAAAAACAATATTAAAACAAATAAAAAAAGTAACAAAAATGCCAATTGCAAATATGAATTCGAAATATCATTGAACTTTCAACAAGTAGTCAATACTTTTTGTTCGAAACTAAACAAGTATACAAACACATGTAGAAGATATGATACTAAATAAAACAAGTCACAGTAATTAAAAAAAAAATAATTATTTAAACTTACATAGTATGTATGTAGTAGTAAAGAAGCTTTTGCACAACCGCGTGCGTTATGCAAACGTATTCAACCGTAAATTTTGTAAAGCTAACTAAAAAAAAATTATAAATGCTTACATAAATGCATCCTAAAATGTGTTTGTCAAATTGTGTCAACTAGCCAGCCACATTAGCTAAGAAGTAATAATGTAAAAGTTGATAGTAAGGAATTTTTGAACTACATATTTTTTAATATGAAACAAAAAGAAAAAAAAAACAAAAAACAAAAACCACAAAAAATGTTTTGTATGCTTTTTTTATTGTGCTTTTTACTTTTATACTAACGCATACAAAAAAAAAAAAGAAAGCAAAAAACAAAAACTGAATTTAGCTATAAAGAATTCGAATATTGAAACTGATTAATTATAAAACGCCTATGGATAATTTAGTATATGTAAGACAAGACGCCATGTAAATTGTGAAAACTAAGTTCACGTTCAAGAGTTTATGTAATGTTTCATATTTTTACATACATACATACATAACATATAGCAAACGTAAACAGCGGCGAGCTGTATAGGAAAGAGAACAAACAAAAAAGAAGAAACAAAGAAAGTAATTAGTTTGAAAAATCAAACTAAATACATACATACATACACGCATACATATTTACATGTAAGTAAGTAGGTATCTAGATATGTAAGTAATGATTTGATTGATACATTTTTGCTATTAGCAAAATCTTACTTATTCGCTTAATTCAAACTCTCACCGCTCAAATATTTGAATTTTTGATTTACATATTTACATACATACATATATACATTACACATACAAACATACATACATACAATACATATGTTTTGAAAATAAATATATGTATGTATGTGCATAATTGCATTGAGTGCGCATAGTACATAATTATGAATTAATAAAAAAAATTCTTTTGTGATTTACTTTTAATTTTTTTCCTGATAAAAGTGAAAAATGGTTGGTTGCACTTTGTGCGTTTGAACCAAGGCAACGCTTTTGTATTATTGACTTGATACATATACAATATAAGTAAATATACATACATATTTCTAAACATATACAACATATATATACACATATGCATATGTATGTATGTATTACGTAGGTGCAGCACTCTGCGACTATTCAAGTTTTATTTAATTAATAGACATTTATTAAAAAGTAAAGTTATGATTTGCAAAACATTCTTTTGGATTTATAACTGCATACACATACATACATATGTACATACGCGCATACACTTGTATGACACACGCAATATCTATGCATTGGTTTATTTCTATTATTTTTTTTTTTTTAATATTCGTATTGTCAATGTTTTAGTTTTATTTAAATATATTTTGTAAGTTGTATTGAAAAAAACGAATAAAAATCTGCATAAACATTTTTTGTTAGTACAGTTTTAATTTTTATTTGTACCTGAAGTTAGAATGTTCGTTTTGCCGATAAATCGCGCTGCACAATATCGATATTGAAAAAAATCGGTTAAAAAATCTTATAAATCATTTAAATTGATAAAATCGCTTCTATAAACTCGTCGATGGTAAATTAAGCACCCCATTCCGACGCCAATGACAAGACTTATCGCATGACTATTGTCACAGCTACTGAGCTTAAACTTATCACTAAAAATATAAGCGTACACCCCTATTGCGAATGCCAACTGGCAGTAGAAAAGCGATTATAAGTCGATTTTCAATGAGAGGGGGAGGGGTAAAACAGTTTTTGCCGCCTAGTTTTAGGCGCAGTTGTTAATATTGCTGTAATGCGATCAGTTTGGTTATTGGCGTGGAAATAGCGCGGTAAATCATGTGCTCCAGGAGTATAAAATCTAAATTCATTTGAACGGCATTAAGTTTTATTTAATAATTAATTTTTCGAAGTACTTTTTTCATATAATTATTAAAATACTTTCAATATCGTAGACTTGCTCCTTTCAATACATCCTTCCACAGTTTTTACCGAATGTTTATTCCACTTCCATTCTCATCAACTTTCCGGTGGAAAAGACTCAATAATATACAAAATCTCGGATTTTATTCTGTACGTTCATTGTGTTTATTTATGCTTCATTTCTTTGTTGAACTTTGGATTTTAATACTTTTTATACAGGTATTTTTTTTTAGTTATTGCTTTGTTTGCAGAAGAAAAAAATTTTTAAGTTAAATACCGATAGTGGGAATAAAATATCGTTCTCTTCAATATATCGACCCGAGATATATCGATTATAATAATCGTAATTTCTAACCAGAAGTATAAGGCCACCTTTACACGAGCCAATCATTGTCGTCTAACCAAACCGACTTCGTTTTCAATGCACTATATATCCTTTGTGAAGATAATTATTGCATAGTGTTAGGCGTATGTGTAATGAGAAATGTAGAAAGCGGCAAAGCTGGCCTCTAAATATGCTACATATAGTGAGTGGATATAGAATTATTCCATGTAAAAGTGGCTCGACTTCGCGATACATACATACATATATATGTACATAATTTCGACGTAGAAGTAACTAGCCGAAGCATTTGAATGAGTTAACAAAAAAGTCAGAAGCTGTAAATCTTTTCATTTTTATTTTTTACTTTTATGGTTTATTGAAAAATTAGAATTTATAATATGGAATTTTGTTTTTAATATACCGTAGCTCAAATCAAGACTCATGCACTGATTTTTTTTTTTAGATATTCAAAATGTTTTCATAAAATTTTATAAAAAATATAAAATAAACCATAAACATTTAAGTTTTAAATATTTAAAAAGAAATACTCTACGAGCTTCGATTTGAGCTTCTGTATGGTTTTTCAATAACTTTTTATAAAAATATTTATTCATTCTATAACATGAACCATATAAATTAAAATTTCAAACTTTATATGAAGTTCAGAATAATTTTAAAAAAAATTTCAAAATGTTCATCAAACTTTGAAATTTTTTAATTTGAAATTTTTTTGGTAATTTTTTTTAAATTTTGTTGAATATTTGTGAATTTTGTTTATAGTTTGAATCTTTGATTTATAAGGTATAAGGTATATTATGGATATGTAAACAAAATCTAAAAATTAATGAATTTGGCGAAGAAATACGAGTTACACGGAACAACTAGCTAGAAAAGGGGGAAAAAATTATAAAAATGTTAACAGTGGAGTAAACAAATAACAAGGAATGCCTGAAAGAAGTAGCGACTTTTGTTCTGCCTACAAAAAATTTTACCCAACACGATAATACGCGATAATAAGCCAAATACTAAAATAGTTTTCTTTTTGTGGTGAAATAAGCGATAATTTTTATTATGAGGAATGAAACGCCGTACAACTTTATTTTCTATTTATATTAAAGGTAAAACTATTTGAGTACCAGTTTTTTTTAATCTTTCGCTTCACCGATTTTTTTCAAAATATATATTTTGCATTACAAAATCATTATTTGCAGAATACGAGCCAGGCATGTTGAATAAATACTAACCGACTTTTTTTTACAGAATCGGCACACTATCACGAATGTCGGCAGGCAGTTGAAGTAACTGCTGTCGATAGAGTTGATTATATTTTTGTATTGTGAAACTTGATCGACAAAAATTTGCATCCAACGAACGTTATAGAATGCAGATCAACAGTCGCTCATTGAACAATAAATCGACGCCCACTGTATCATTGATAATCGATAATCGATAATCGATTAATAGTTGTTTATCTACTGCCATTCAATATTCGCAATAGGGGGGAGAGTGAAGAAAATATTGGTGTAAATTGCAATCGTCTACACTATAATAAAATAAAATAAAAAACGAAGGTCAAAATTTAAAAAAATTATAAAAATCAACGGCAATTTCTAGCACCACGAATTGCCACTTTATTATACTAAAATTAATTAAGCTACATACATATAATATATACTGCATACCCAAAAAATGTCGTAACTATTCTTCTAAAAAATTGAACAATTTTGATGAACATTTTTTGAGTTTTTATAAATTTTGTATAATGTTTGAAATATTAGTTTACATGGTTTTTGTTATAGCATGAACTATAGTTTCCGACCGGATTGGCTCGCCGATGTTTATCAATTTGCCGAACGAGTGAAAGTGAAATACTGCACCAGTTCTAATACTAAATTTTTTCTTTTACTACTATTGATATCGGATATTTGCCATTGGAATTAAAATATCGGATGAAATGCCAAATATGTTTTTTTAATATTTTTTTATAATTTGTAATCTATTAATAATCACTTGTTTAAGTTAAAGTAACTTTTATTCCATTAAAAAAAAACAACCAATACGTAACTGTAATTTAAATTCAACGGATCTTGTAAATTGTAGGATAAACTTTCATAACTATTTGTAGAAGTCTATCAAAAAATTAATTGTAAAAAACACGACATATAAAACTACCACATTTCCTTAAATATATTTTTGCTGATAGGGCAGCTTGCTTTGTAGCGATTTACGCTATAACTAGTTTTTAAAGCTTTTAAGCGCAATACTTGTCCGCAAATCTAACTTATGCCGTTCGCTAGCTCAGCATATCAAAAAAGCTTCGCCAAAGTCACTTAAAAAATTTAATTCCCAAGCAAAAACTTTGAGCGACCAACTCTTCGAGTGTGATTTATTGAATTATTATGCAAAGGCGGATTATTTGTACTGTTATAAAGCTACACAATTGGGTTTCATGCTTAGCGTAGCCAACGGGTGCTGCTTTTTTGCACACATATTTAGAAAGCACATTCAGATTTTGATGGGAAAAAGAATGCAATTTTTTTTTTTAGATTTCATTTTGTTTGTCTTGCCTTTCAATTTTGTATTATTATTTTTTGGTTTCAACACGCACATAATTACGTTAATATTGTTTGCCAGGTCCTAATCAAGATTTCACCAAACGCAACATTTGTTATAAAAAAAAACAGCATTTATATTTAAGCAAAAACTAAACTTTATTTAAATATTAAACTACAACAAATAAGTCAGAGACTCAGATTTGTGAAAATACACACATTTTGTAACTAACTTAAAAAAAAACGGTGATATACGTACAGACATAAATGAGCAGAGAAATAAATAAACAATGGATTACAAAAAAAGATGCTACGTGGTTATACTGAATCTAGAGGTTTGTTTATGTTATGCTCTTAGCGCAAGGATAATTAATATAAGTAGAAATTTAGGTCGCATTGCAAAACCTCAACACTTGCATGAAGAAAAAATTAAGATGGAACTTTAATCAACTTTCTCATGCCTAGTATTGTTCTATATCGAAAAAGCAATAAAAAAAAATATTTGATTTTGCTTAAAGTATGAAAAAAACAATTTTTTGTAGAAAAGGTGTGAAATATTCAATCGCCAAACTCTGTTTATCTTCCAAAAACTTCAAGGAATAATAACCAATTGTTTTTAATATTAACTATTTTTATGGCCCCTGTTTTTTATTTTTTGTTAAAAATAGTTAGTATTAAAAATAAATAAACAATTGGGTATTAATAATATATAAAAAACATTAATTTTTTAGATGGTATACATTTCTACGAAAATGTTTATTTTTATCGTATAAAATATATGGAAAATTTTGAGCGCTTTGACCGCCCTCTAAATATTTTTTGATTTAAAATATTTATATAGGGTATGGTTTTTTCCTATATAGTACAAACCTAATTAGGACTTTAGTTTCTTTGGGCCACCTTAATGCCCTTAGTATAAACACTCGTAAAATAAGTGCAATGAAATTATTAATTGTTTCTTTTGAAACATCTCTGAATCCCGTCGATCTCAATAGATTACTACTAGTACTAATAAAATTTCGACATGGGGCTCTATCGAACACGACTGCCATGATTTAGCATCTGGATTTTTAAGGGGGCAAATGGAGTTTTCGAAATTAAAATGTAAATGTTTTTTAAAATGAAATTTAGTTCAATCAGTAATCTTTTTATAAAAGAGCTGAACAAGTTCGGTTTTATAAAAACATCCCCTCGAAAATAAGGAGCTGAAAAAGACATATTGAAAATAAGCGTTAATTAGAGCTTTTTGTATTATGCATAGGTATTCGGAATTCGTTGAATATATATTCTACTGCAAGTTATAAGCTTACAACTAACTTAGTGAGAAAAAATTTTTTTTTAATTATATTTTTCGGTCTATTTATTTATGTCAAAAAATAATTTTTATGAGCTCAAGGCCAGTTTTTTCTGTTACTTAATTTCCGTTAATTTTCAATCAAAATGCAGTTCATGCTCCAACAAAAACCGTATAAACGCAAACTTGATACAAAATATATAAAATTTGCAAATTTTCACAAAAATTGTAAACTTAATAAAAATAATTTGAAAATTTTCAATGGTTTTTGACAATTTTATTGTCGCATTTGTTTCCATATATCGAATAAACAATATTTGTTTTTATATGAGAGAACCCCGAAACATCTTAGCATAAAAAATCAAGAGTATTTCCTGGTGATTCCTAGTTACTTGAAATTTGCACTTTATTGTACTGAAATTTAAACATACTCGAAAATTTTCAAACATTTCATTTTAAAGTTATTTAAGAAATTTTTTGTAGGCTACAAAATTGCATACTCGGAAATTTTCAAAAAAAAATTTATTGCAAAAATGAAAATTTTTTTAATTATTATGCATTTTGTATAAACGTAAAAACTTGGGTTTATATGGTTTTTGTTAGAAAATTGACTGTACTTAATTTTAAAAATAATGCATATTAAATGATAGCAAAACGAATAAGAGATATTTTGTCAATATGTGGTGAACTTATCCTGTCTTTGTGATTGCTATGGTGATTGCTGAGAAATTTTAACACCAAAACCCATGCATTTTACAGAATGGTTCACAAAAATAGCAAGTTTGGGAGATTTTGTCATATTTAATTTGTTTTTATAAAAATATATAAAATATGTATGTAAGTCGAAAATGCAAATTGTATAGTATGCAAATTCAACGCGTTTTCTTCCATACGAGTATACATACATATACTTAAGTAAATTTTGTTCACCCGATATATGGAAGATATGGCGCAACAACGTCAAATCAACAAGAATTCTTAGCCACTTTAAGCTTGCACTTCATTATATTAAAATTTAAAGGCCTACAATACTATATACTCGAAAATTGTCTAAAGATTTGAATTATAATTGATGACAATTTTTTTAAATTTACTGAAATTTTATAAATTTTCTAGAAAGTTTGAAACTTCGACTAGTATGGGTTTTGTCATACAACTAACTATATATTCTTGTAAAAAATTATTAAAATTCAATAAGAAAATTGTCGAAACTTGTCCATACATTTTGCTACTATTTTTGTAAACACACCTGTACATACACAGATACAATGAATCTCGTATAATATTTTTACGACGGAAATATTTAATAGTCGGAGCTTTTCATGAATGCATTCGGTCATAAATATTTTCTCAACTTGAAAGTCGCGATAGCGCTAAATTTGCTGAAAATGTATTGAATCTCGAAAACCCCATATACTATGAAACATTGAGAGCCAGAACAGCCTTACTACAAATAAATGTTTTTTGAGCTATAAGAGAGAAAAAATACCTATAAATAATAATCATTACCTTTTTATGAGGAATTCATTGCAGCTTTACGTATATATCACATATAGTTTAATTATAAAAGGGTGTACTATAATTGTTACCAATTAATGCTTTTAGACATCATCTTCAGTTTTATTTAAATGTCTGATTACTCTGGTTCTTTATGACCCTCATATGTATTCTACGTATGTTAGTACGAGTGTAAACATATCACTAATTTAATTGGTACATAGCGTGTCTACGGTTGAAGTGAAGTGAAGTGATAAAATAAATAAAAAAATAAGTTAAAGTTGTGTCATTCTTCAAAGCGGTTGTGAAATGTTAAATTTAAAATCATATCACAGCCAGCTTTGAGGAGCGATACGATTTTCTCAACATCAACGTTATTTGTATTCCATCAACTCAAGTAAAATTCTTGTCAAAACGTGTCTGAGAATATTTGAACCATTAAAAAAAAAGTAATCGTTAGGAAACATTGAAAAGTTCTTTGTTTCTAAGTCCAACGCTTGAGAACGTCAAGATCGATTTGGCTAGCATTTATAAGTATTTTGAAATTATCATTTTAATCTGAAAAAGGTCACAGTGGAAAATTATGATGATTAGAAATCATACCTGTTAAGTCATGAGTACTACTCGTACTAAATAGCAATTTAAGGACTTTGGCTTTCTAGAGAAGTACTCAATACTTTTCAAGTACATTACATTTGTATAAATTACTACTCGAGTACAAGTACTTGTAATTGGAAAATATTTGGAAATACCATCAAGTACTGAAAGTACTCGAAAGAACTCGAAAATACTCGCCAAAAGAATTGCAATCCTTTTCCAATTACTTTCAATTACTTTGAAGTACTTGGAAAATGATTGCAATTCTTTTAGCGAGTATGTTCGAGTACTTTCAGTACTTGATGGTGTTTCCAAATATTTTCCAATTACAAGTACTTGTACTCGAGTCCTAATTTCAATTCAGCTAGAAAACAATTACGTATTCATTGTAAGTACTTTAAAAAGTATTTGTATTGAGTACTAATTGTACTTGAAATTTAACAGGTCTGTTAGAAATACATAAATCGGGGAAAATTGAACAGACTCTATGAGGCGTTTGTATGAATTCGAGACCATAACTTCTGATACTTTTTATTTTGTAAACAGAAAAAATTAAAGCCACATAACCAGATAACCTGGACGGCGTGAATGAATGATATCGTTTTAAAAAGACAAAATAGTGTTTTAAAAAAAAATGTATTAGTTGAATTGAAAACATTAATTTGATACTTGAAAAGAAAGAAAAAGTGATCAAAAAGAAGATGAACTACAGAGTGCGACTTATATAGCACAGAATGTCGAGAATGTTCGCAGGGTTTAAGTTGAATGAACAATTCAAAATGTAGTTATTCGGGCATGTTCTGCAATTCAATTACGAGTGAATTTGCCTTTCGAGCCTATCTGAAACTGCCGTGCGTAGTAAAAATTGACGGTCGAAATTGTGGCAGAGATAGTGTTCACTGGTTGGGCATCCGAACGTGCCAAGTTATTACTTACTTACTTAATTGGCTCTATAACCGCTTAAGCGATTTTTGGCCGAACTTCTCCTACAACTTGTGCTGTGCGTCACAAATCCAATTACAGGATTCCAAACGGTGAATGTTTTTTTTTTACATTTTTTTTTTATGGCAGAAATACATTCGGTGCTTTGCTATAATTATTCTATAATTTTTGATGTTACTTGTCCCGGCCAGGATTTGACCCGAATACTTTTCCTTTCCTTTCCTTTCCTACTCGTCGACCATGCAGTGGTGGGAATATATTTGTGCCCAGAGATCCATACAACTGTCACAGAGAGCAAAGAATTCAAATTATGCGGTAGGCGTTGTCGTATTTGGGTTGTTAGTTCGACTAAAATTTGGACAATTAACCTTTTCTACTTCTTCATTAACATTGCCTTCATTCAATTTTGAATTAATCACATACTACATCTTCCTCAAAAAGGTACGAATAATTTAATGAATGATATGAATTAATAGCATCAACTGCGAAATTAATTTTTCGTAATTTTGTAAATAATAGCCCATATAACGGTTGGCGTCGTGGACAAAAAATATATAGGCTGGTACATAGGATCCCTATACGAAATATTGTGCATCTACATCAAATAGTTGCGGAATTATAAAAAATTTGGTTTCTTCTTGTATAGGGCGGGTCCAATATGATTAATCTGCACAAAATAGTTGCGGATATAGGACGAATTCAAATTCTCTCTTCCATGGTGGTGTGACACCGCCCACATTATGTTGGCTCCGAAGACCAGGTGAACTTCCAGTAAATGTTTCACCGCCCGCATTATGTTGGCTCCGGAGACCAGGTGAACTTCCAGTAAATATTTCATAAAGATCTGTTGAGTTCTTTGAACGCCTATAAAGAACTCTCATTCATTTTTATATATAAGATTAACTTTTTTGATTGCATTTAACAAGCATGGTTTATTTTAAATAAAGACTTGCGCTAGGTATTTAAAGCTCGATTGGACCCCGTTGTTCCAGTTTAAATTTCAAAATAAAACCCCTGATTTCACTTCTATTTACGATGAAACAAACAAAAATTATCGCTTAAGGCCACTGTAACCATAGCGTTAAGTTATTGTATTTATTAGTTTACTAAACATACAATTGTTAATAAAAAAATTTTTTCAAAAAATTAGTTCAAGTTTTCTTCTTGTCATCAGCAAAAACTCTGTCGACAGAAACGGTGTCATCTGAACAAGACGTCGACGTCAATATTTCATAGTCAATATCAATAGGTATCGATAACGACGTTGTGAATACAGATTTTGACAACGCCAATCGTGATAGGGCCGAACATAAGGGAGTTTAATATGGCGATCAGTGCGAGATTACTTGATTACATGATTAAATCATTAGTACGTCCCAGTATTCTTTACTAAATTCTGGGTCTATCAAGCAAAATTTCGTTCGATTTATTCCACTTAGTCGTTCGTTGGAATTTTTTTACTACGTAAATGAGCAAGTTATATAATCTATATCAATTGACAGAGGAAAAGCTGACCAGTTAAAATGACGGTTGGAAGTACAATGAACCACAAAGCTTCTGGATTTTTCGAGGGTCAAATTCAATATCAGAGGGAAATATTTTATACTATTTTTTATTGAATTGGCAACAACAACAAAATTCAATACCAATAAAGTCACAAATGCAAGCAAATTTTGACAAATTTGGTTCAGTTAAAAACTTAACTGAAATTTGTGTGGGTACATATTCCGACCTACAAATGAACGTAATTGAGTTGCGTGTGGGTTTCAAATCGATTACGCACGTACTAGTTCGTATTAATTTTATAGCAAGTACATAATGTACTTTTTTTGGTGGGAATATTGCACAAAGAAACACACAGAGAATTGCTGTTTAAACGCAACAGTGCGTGGGCTAAGGTTGGCTGGGTGAGGCACAGCAGCCAACACAATAGATCAGTATTGAAATCGTTTATACAATTTAATATGTAGTAAATACGTAGTACATATGTATAATTTTTGGGTGAGGAACATAGAAGAACAATGATCTGGAAAGTTCTAACCACAGTTATATTTCTCTAAATAAATATCCAAAAACTGTGGACAATTTTTTGTTACATCAAAGAAAAGCCTTTACCTCGAAAACTTAACTAAAATGCGTTCTTTTAAAACAATACATTTGAAATCAAACATATCGAAAACTATATTTTGAAGACAAATCATAAAGAACATATATAACAGCTAAAATCTAAATGTGAGTCTTTGAAGTGAATCTTCTTATGAGACTTCGGAGACGGTTGCTTTAACGCGCCGTTAAAATATGTTTATTATCTTTTCACACCGAAACGTCTGGGCGGCTTTAAATAAAATTTTATGTATAAATAGTTTATAACCGGGATTAACATATAAGTAAATGTGTGATGTTTTTTTAAATAGAATTGACAGCTGTTAAAAAGCACAAACTCAAGAAAATCAATAAGTTGAATCAAATATTACAAAAAGGTGTCAAACGAAGGGTTAATTTAAGGTTTAAGGCTTCAGAAGAATCCATAGAAGGGTTACCGGTTAATAGGTTGAGTGAAATATTACAATATCAGCGTATAATGTAAGAAGCTTTGCGAAAATATTTTTAAAGAGGGTTGCTATCTGTTTAAAAGCAAATTCAAATGCAATTACAGTGGTGCTACAAGTAATGAATGCCAATATAATCAATGTTCGGTATAAAGAACATCTTTCTTAATACATTGTTGAGACATATAACGAATGTTTGAAATAGGAAGAATTCGATGTTATGATTGCTTTGAGTTTTAATTGCGATTTAGTTGTTCACTAACAACAAAAAATATATAAGTTCACGTGCAGTTCATAAACACGTTAATTCTTTTTTTTTTAGCAAATTTTTTTCCATAAAATTTCATAGATTTTCTATTTGTCTTCATTAACTATTATAGTGAGAAAGCATACGATCTTAAAACTCCTCGTCATCAAAAGCAATCCTGCATATTAAATTGTTTTCAATAGATAAAGAGATAAATATCAACGTGGAGTTCTAGTCTCAGTTATTTAACTATGTCCTGTATGGAAATCTTGTTACTAAGCACATATAAGATTATATAAACACCGCGTCTGTCTACGATATAAGGAATTTTGAATTTATCGAATGATTCTGGCTTTATATAATTCATTATTGTAGAGCACCGATGCATTGATGGCGAACGAAATTGGTTTAAGATAGCTTAACTTTGAAAACATTTTTGAAGAGGGTTGGCACCTGTTTGAAAAATTAAATTAATAATAATATCGAGAAAATACGAAATTATATCTATAGATGTATGAAAATGTATTGTACCTTTTCCTTCATTTTTCTTATAAAGTTTAACTTCTGCGCATGGGAATACCTCCCAAACCCCCAGTTTTTTTTCAAATAAAAGTTGAGGATACTAACGCTTAACACAATTATACTGATGTTTTGCTGAGCTTCTCCCTCAATGTGTGGTGTGCATCTTTCGTGTTATATCAACTGTAGGTATTTATCTCTCCATCTTTTACGTCAACTCCGAGCGGCAGATGATTTTTATTAGAGGCTTTTCATAGCAGAAATTCACTTTTGACATTACCTGCTTGTGACAAAAATGTTCCGTATTTAGAAAATATATTTGTGTCAAATAGATTGTTCTCTGTACATAAATAGGTACGCACATAGCTTTTGCTTCAATTAAGATATTTAGCAATTGATCAGGTGGACGGATGCATGTGCTACAAAAAAGTAAATATATGTATAGGAGTATATGCATGTACGGATATGTATGTGGTTAATAAATGTCTGTTTGTTTGGCAAACAAATTCTCAGAAGCTTTCTTAATTGAGTTAAATTGACGGTCAACTGCAGTGAAAACTAAATATTGCTATTTCAAAAAATAAATGAAGCATGCGGTAAGTAGATAAGTATGTACAGATTTATACAAATATACATATTTTGTATGCATACAAACATTTGCTAAGATACCACAGGAATAAATTGGCAAATCTTTGGTCATGGAATGATTCCAAACAGCATTTAATTAGTTAAATGGTAGGTATAAAATATACATATATTTATAGTTTTTCTTCCAGTGGCTTATCGGCAAGACTCATGTATCCGGTCCTATCAATGAATCCATCGTAAAACTAACTATATTGATATCTGCATCAATGAAGAAGTTATAAACAGTTCAGTCAATTTTCAGGGGAATATTTGAAATCGTAAAATTGTACGTAATTTATTTTTGTTAAGAATCTTGTTGAAAAGGTTATACTCGTATGACATTTCATCTATTATCCATATTTATACATTTTGAGAAAAGCAATAAATTGTTGCTAATTTTTTAATAAAACATATGACTTTATGATTTTCTTTTAAAAATATTAATAATAATAGTTTGTCAAAAAAGCTTAAAAATACCTTTGATTTGAAATATAATATATGTACATAGTCAGTTTTAAGTATTGTGAGAAGTTTGATTTATTTGTGTTGCTTACGAAGAGAGAATTGGATGTATTGAGGGTTATGAATCTAAGCGGACACAGGTCTCTTTAATTGGATCGGACGTTATATTAGTTATAATCTTCAGGGGGTCCGATATCTAACTTACCGTAAAACATCATGCGTCGATGGCATTTTTATCCTTTTTTTAAGAAAAATATGTTTCATATACAATAGAAAATATTTTTCATATACAAAGTTTATCAAAATATAATTCACCTTTTTAAATTACTAACTTTTCCAAGCAATTTTCTAAATTGAATAACAAAAATACAATAATAAACGTATGGGTGATTCACAAGGTATCATAATGTGTCATAAAGCATAGTCATAAAATTTTTAGGTTTCAAAAATTATATTTTTGGATTGCATTGAAACAAACAATTAAAATTGAGCAATTTTGTATTTTTTTAAATTTTATGACTTCTGACACATTATGAAACCTTGCGAATCACCGAACAGATCAAGGCGAATTTATAGAAGGTGATGGCATAAGAGCAGCTGATTTGATTTTTTTTTATTCACATTGTGTATTTTGTTTTTGCTTTTGCGTATGAGCTTTCAAAAGCCGTAAAAGCAAAAACAAAATTTATTTAAATTTTGATAACTCTTACGCAGAAACAAAAACAAAATACATAGGAATTTTGTAGTTGTATTTATGACACCACCTTGTATGGATTCGCCTTGGAATAGATTTTTCAGAAATGACACGCCATCAATGAACTACTTTTCGTCATTATTTATTTATTAACTTAGATTTAGTTTGAATTAAAGTTCACAGTCGCTCTTGAAAATTTTCATGCACATAAACTTAATATTAATGTGTACGGGGTGGTTTAAAGAAGCATAATAATAATAATAATAATAATAATAATAGCTCGTGACCATTTTCGTGCTCATATTGGCAAAGTATGCCACCTGATTTGCATAGTTGTAGTTTTCGTGCCATTTTATCAAGGTATTGATGGTTTCAACAGCTACCGAGAAACTGGCTTTCGATTGTCGAATATCTTGCTAGATACTTGATCCCTTATCTTTTGTTAAAATTGTTCTTGTTAAAGTTTTCAATGCCATCAATTTTGATGTTAACATTAAGTGACCCACCTTCGGAAAATCAGTAGAACAAAACGAAACCAAAATCAAACCATAAAATACAGAATTGCGTTGATTGATGCGTAAATTTTCCGTTGTTGGTAACTCTGTTCCTGAACATGAACAATGATTGTGCTAGTTTGAAGAGAAACCTGCTCCTCGTAGCTAGTCTTTTTCATACACACACACATCAGGGCTTGATTTACTTAAATTGCTGCCCTAGGCAAATGCCCAAGTGCCGCTCTTTTCAATCTCAATAATCGGTCGACCTGTTTTTAGACGCACATTTTCGCTTTCTTACTCCGGACAACGTTTCATTCGGAACCATCCATAAATACGAGAAACTAAAATTGAACACCCTCCCCCTCCCTCCCGTTCCAATTTGGCGACAACGAAAATTTGCTGTTCTTATAGTAAATTCACCCCTGCCCTTATATAGATTTTTAACACATATTTTATAGGTGGTATTCGAAAATATAATCATATACTAAAACTTGTTTTCATATCAGTTTAATATTGTTATATTTAACTAAATTTAAACAAAGCAAATTGTTATTTTTTTTAATTTCAAAAGGGTGGCGACTTTCAGTTACGCTATTAATTAATTCGTATTTAATTTTTCAAAGTGTTGGCAGCCTCTCAATTTTTTTTTTGAGACATCCGACAATTGCTAATTGCATGTTGAGTTATTTCGCCACCATTCTAAACCAAGCCCTCCAAAAACCCCTATCCGTTCATGCTTCTCTCCAAAATTTGTATGAAATTAAGGGACCTGAACCTTTTTTCGTTAGTATATATAAATTTAATGGCCGTACGAATTAAATTGATTCAGCGTTTACAAAAAGGTGGCATCAATCTTAAAAAACGTTTCCTATATAACCTTTCATTTCGCACAAATACTTATATACTTTAGTTAACTCACAGATTTAAATGAATTAATCATTTCAAACATCTGTAAACATAATTTTATGATTGAGTTCCCACTAGCCTAATTCATTTCTTTATATCTAGTTTATATCTTAATACCTAGTTTAAATTATTAATTCAATTCTACATACTTTCTTAAGCAGGTGGCAACCCTTTTCCAAAATATTTTCGAAATAAAACTTTATTAAACCTCATTCGTCTGCAATATTTGATTTAACTTATTATTATAATTGTATTTAACTTTTTAAACAGCTGGATATCCTCTCCAAAAAAAATTTTTTAAGTTAAGCTGTCTGAAGCCTTTTAGTTTGACACCCATATTGTAAAACTTCATTTAACTTATTAATTTAATTTAATTTAGGTGGCAACAACCTTCCTCCAAACTAATTTGAAAATAGAGCTTTATTAAAGCTATTTTCTTTGACACTCATCTTACAATATTTAATTTCACGCATCAGTTTAATTGACTTTAACTTTTTAAACCGTTTAAAAAAATTAAATAGCTCGCATCTTATATTATGGCCTATATTTATGTGAAAAATCTTGACCAAATTTTCATACCAAGCTCGTTAATTGGGAAATTGGTAGTATTACATACCTATATTTTGTTTTTGTAAATAAAACGAAAGGTCCGAAGCGCCAAAATGCTAACTTGGCAGTTTGACCGGCAACAGACAAAATGGTAATCAGCTGTTTAGCACTTGAGTTTTGTTAGTTGAAACCCCGTTTGGCAGGCTAAGATTAAGTCGACGAACCGCGAGAGTAACAAAAATTGTGTGAGTACCCCTAATATTTTATTTATCACACATACATACATATTTAAATTAATTCAAATTCTAAAATACGTTTGTGTAT
Source organism: Anomoia purmunda (assembly GCA_951828415.1). Lineage (NCBI taxonomy): Eukaryota > Metazoa > Arthropoda > Insecta > Diptera > Tephritidae > Anomoia > Anomoia purmunda. Next base: position 86,228,000 of record OX639994.1, read on the forward strand.
AAAGCTTTCTCAAAACCTTTTATTTTGAAACAAATTTGGCACATCTTTACCTTATAACTTCGCCGGTAAGTGTACCTTTTAGGTGCTTTGTTTATTTACTTATTGTGTTAAAAATTGGAGACCATTCTCCGTCTTTTAACTAGTATAAATAGTAATTTATGGTGTTGAAAATTTTACTGCGAATTTTCCAGCTTATTTATTATTATCAGATTTTTAAAATGTTTGCTAAAAGTGGTTATTATTATTGTTTTTGTTTTTTTTTATTTTAAGCTGTATATAATAAACATTTTCACTATGAACCCAGACACCAGATATATAGTTCAGGTTCATTTCTATGTGTGTGTTTTCATACATATGTATAGTATACCCAAGAATGACAGAAGACAAGATTACGAAACCGCCGGCAGCAGACACGTCACAGCGTTTGCTGCTACAGGAATAGCGAGACGAAAAGGAAGCTGATAACTGCACTTGGGCGTTTTATTTGCACTGCAACTGCTAAAATATAAAGCTCGGCACTTCACATTTATAATTCTGTGTTTAGCTTTTTGTAATAATCACTCAAAACTCAGAAAAATTAAGTTTTTAAGAGCCATCTGTGACGTCAATCCGTCAAACGAGGCGAGTACGAAGTAACGGAAGTGCTTTTGTCGTCACCTTCTTTTCTGTAGCATACCCATACACATGCATTCAATTTGAAACAAACCGTAAATAACTTCACAATTCAGATTTGACACAGCGCCTTGTCAATCGAATGGCGGCGGGTGAGCTTTTCTGCAAGCTCTCGCCAAACAGCCAAACAGAACACACTAACTAGCAGCACAAGCTCGCTCGGAAGTTAGACGAAAGCCAGAAACGCTAACATTGAACGTGTCAGTTGTAGCTCAACCGCCTAAACGAATAGTTTGCCAAAAAATCGTGCTCCAATCAAATTTCTACTACACAATTCGCAATCAATTAATCTTCCAAGACAAAAAGAAAAAAATTGAATAAAAAACATAAGCAACTGTGCGCGTAACCGAAATACGAGTATAACTAAAAATTCGAAATAATTATTTTTTTTTTAATTTCCTAAACTAATTGACCCGAGTTAAAAACGAAAAAAGATAACATTTTTGTTTTGTAAACACCAACTCATATTTATTTACAAACAAACTCACTCACACTGCTCCGTTCGGTGGATGCCTTCATAGCTTCGCCGCGTACACATCTACTATATAGTACAATCCGAGTTCTTCCAAGAGTGAACGCGTAGCGAAAAAAGTCATTTTATAAACCAATTTTCTCTGTGCATTCAAAGTGCGGTGCAACGTTTTTAAATTGAGTTAATTGGAAAGCGTTTGGCTAGGAACTGAAGCAAGGAGCTGCAAGGACAACGAACGGCTCGAGAAAGTTTGCGAACCTACGGCGAACAGTGCTGTTTTTTTGTGAAGAGGCAATAAGGTAAGTTTCATGCACAGCCAACAATTAAATCGTAAAGTGGGCGGCTTATTGACATTGGCTCCATAGACTGGCAGTCCTTGAAACGCTGATGGTGGGGAGTTTTGTTTATTTTGTTTTGTTTTGATGTTTTTTTTTGCTTAGATGGTTTACTGCATTTTATGCACTACAATTTATGTTTGTGTGTATGTATGTGTGTTTGTACGTCTACAGTTGCGTGCAAAGTGACTTGACTGTTGTTGCATTGCTTTTGCGGTTCATTGACTGACTGCTGCGAAATGAGGTGGGCTGGGCGACGCCGACCGGTTGCATTCATTCTTACAAATATACAGACATATATAAATATTTTCTTATTTATCGATCGCGCTGCCTTTTCATCGAGTTTTAATTTTCAAATCAATAACATACATATACTTTGTACATACATATATACATACATCAATGCATACATATGTATGTACATACATATGTACTTTGTATATTAATGCGGTGGCATTAGAAAGCGTTTTGCATCGCTTAAGGAATGGATCTTTATGAATGTTACTTGAATGACAACGGAAATATCCAAATAAGTAAATCTCTCATTAAAATAATTAACTTTTTTTGCGAGATTTATTAATGTTATGACAATATATTCTAGACATAATGACAGCTGTTACCATTTATGGTGGGCTCTTAAAAATTTGTTTATTGAAATATGTTAATATGTGCATATTTTATAAAATAAATATGTTATTAGTAAATTCAGCTAGGGAGTGATTTTTTTTATTTTTTAGATTACACTTTTTTTCGTAAATACATTTTATACAATCATCGTCACAAGTCCAATATTGCCTCGATTCCACAATGACAAGACGTCCTTGTTCGGAAATGTTCGGCAGCCTTTTGCCTAACGTTTTAAACCACCGCCTTTTCACATCCGGTGCCATTATAGCTTCACTTGCTTCCGGCATCAAAGAAAAAAAACTTCGAAAAGTTGTCGCAAAAATTATTTTCTACAGGAATTGCCACTACTTCCAAAAATTGAAGACTCTCTCCGTGTGTCACCTTCTTTAGCTTAACACCTAATCCAACTAAAAATCTAAAGAGCACATGTTTTCTATCTGTAGATAGTCAAGAGTTGAACAAAATTGGAACATTAATATGCGGTATTCAAGTAAGTACTATAAGTCACTCAAGGTCGCAATTCGATTCTTGGCAGGGGCAGTAAATAGTTTTAAAAAAATGTTTACCAGTTTTTTTCCTGATAAATACATATTTTCTCCGAATTATCGCTGAGCGCTCGTCCAAATTTTGCACATTTCCAGAATTACTTCCTTTAAAATAACTTACTCAAAAGATTTTAATTAGAAAAGCGGTAATTTTCAAATCAATTTAATACTTCATCGAAGCCCTTAATATTACGATCGCTATAATTGTAATTGAAGTTTTTTCCAAAATTAAGATTACTGTAATTGTAGTATAAGCTTTCTTTCGCTGAATGATTGCAGCAATCCTATTTAAAACATATTTTAAAATGCTAGACGGTTACCACAAATTGTAGGAGCAGTTCGGTCAAACATCAAGCTATAATGTAAGCGCCAAATTATTATTATTATTGCGGGTTATTAAATAAAAGCTGTTTGAGAACTCATTATTATAAGAGGGTGGTCCATACATTGTTTTCTTTTTAAAAATGAGGCAAAATGAATGAGTAGAATAGTAACTTTTTTAAATTGTATTAATTACATTTCTCCTATTTAAATAACCTCTACACCCCCACTTAAGATACGCCTATGTAATTATTTAAATTATATGCTTTTATATGTGTGTGTGTGTATACATCCATACATATATATATTTAAGAGCGGCATAGATTGAATACAGCAGTAGATTTGGAAATCAATTTTGCATTTTATACGTTTTGTATGTCACATTTTCACCATATACTTGTAGTTAGTAAGTATTAGCATAAGGGGTGGTGCACTTTAATTAAACCAGAATATACATATAGTGCTTATCATAACTTACGACAGAAAATTATTGACAAGTTTCAACACTAAATTTATACCGACAAACTTTTTAGTTAATTTTAGTATATGTATTATATATATATATATGTAGTATACACCTTTTTTATCGAAATTTTCGAATTATTAGTTATGCAGTATTATTGCCCACTCAATTTTAGTAAAATAAATTACACCAAATGACCCCGAATTTTTTTCGAAATAAGCCGGAAATGGTCCCGAAATAGGCCCGCAACTCAAAGCTTACAAAATTTGTCCTCACTGATAATAAATCTCAAATAATAGTAATCGTTGGCTTAAATAATTTGTATCATCTTATACCTCTACACCCCGCTATGTCATATACCGATTCACCTGAATCATTTCTCGCACAGCATCGATGTTTGCTGCAACAACAACAGTTGATGGTCGTCCTTCGCGGAGTTCATCACTGAGCCTGACGCGTCCACATTCCGCTAACCAATATAAACAATAGTACATATAAACAATAGTTTTTGGTGTTGGCTCATTAAGCCATCCCAAGCTTTGTTTTTGAGTTAAGCGACACTTAAAATCGTATAAAGTTTGGAATCTTTTCACAAAATTGATTTCTTCGAGATGTTGTTAAATCGAAAAAATATTATACACCCTTTCATTTAGTGCATATTTAATATTAAAAAGTGAAGTAATTGTTTTTTAGTAATACATTTATTTACATTACGAGTGAGTAAAAAAACGTTAACGTCTGGTTGGTCCACCCTTTAGTTTTGATGACAGTGGCTATTCTCTGAGGCATGCTGCGTACCAGTTTTGAGCATTCGGCTGAACATATGGCATCCCACTCCTGAGTCAAGGCATTTTTCAGCTCTGTTTTTGGCGTCTTACTAGGTTCCTGTAACTTCTGTTTTAAAATAACCAACAAGTGCTCAATGGGGTCTAGATCTGTAGGATGAGCTCGACATTGCTGCCCATAATTTGTGGCAAGGGGCATTTTCTTTGATGTCGCCAAAAGAGTGAGAAGTGACGATCGTCGATATTTTAAGAAGATCTCAATTAGCCTTACTTCGAAGTTCGATTCATCTCGCCACAGAGCATTCGACCAAACATGCTCTGTAAAATGTTGGTACCAGAGAGTCCGTACGGAGCTTCCGAACTTTTAAACTAGCTTTCCCGAGCCTTCTTTTAACGATTCGAGCACTAACATGTTTTCTAATTTCTTCCAAAAGAGCAGCGGGGATGGCTAGGAATACAACGATGTATTTCTTTGGTTCGAGGCATCAAAATGTACATCGATATTTTTCGATACATCGGGGGGCATACATCGATAAATCCATTTTCAAATGATTTTTTAGATAACCCATAGGTTAGCTTAGGTTGAGCTGCCGGTCGCGAAAGGTCTCACATTGACCGGGAATGCCTATGGTGTTACCAGATTTGCATAAGATTTTTCCGATAATATTTCACAACAAAATATTTGCTACTGAATCGTAAAACCATAGAAATCATACAAGTTTTCTTTCCTCGAAAAACTGTTTCCTTTTTAGATTGTAACATTTGCATTAGATTACCTGTCGTCCTACAACTTGGCTATATTAATAGAAAGTATTGCACTTTTGATTAGTCATAGGGCAATAAGAAATGAACACTCAATCCTGTGAAAGTGCTAAGAAAAAGAAAACTGTGCAAAATTATTTTGAGAACAAAAAAACGCCAGAATATGTAATCAAATATGCTCCTTATTTTTCAAGTGATTTAGAAAAACTCTTGCTTGCTGGTTTGTTGTGCATTTCAGTCGATATTGGCATGGGCGCACCCAAGCGGGGATTTTGGGGTTCAAACCCCTACCAAAATCGTAAAACTGTAGTACTATTTTGAGATTTATTTACTTTTTTTTAAATTCAATTAGCGTAAACCTTTCAGTGTAATTTAATTTTATATGGAGCAAATGTGGGGGATGATCATAAAAAACCTTAAAAAATTTAATAGTGAAGGAAATTGCTTCATTTATAAAAACCATCAGACCACACTTTTGGGAGACATTCACAATTTTTAGCCAAACTCATTTGTAGAAAGCTATGGTCTTTTTATATAACTTATATTATAATTGGGTGTCGAATACTTGTGGCCGTTCCAGGTTACACTCGTAATTTTGATTTTTTTTTGCAGACATTTTTCGCAACTTATCGACCCTCCCAAATTGACGACATGAAATGCCACTGATACTTACTTATATACAATACTTACATACACGTTATATATTTAAAAGCGATAGCAACAATTTAACAACAAGATCTAAAACATTTGCGTACATATGTAATGCAAACAAAACAAATATATGACATCAGCATAAGAAACCGGTCTATAGATTTCACAGCTAATCTCATTTACCACTTTCCGCTTATAGTAGGTATGAGCTTACGTTACCACAAGAAAGAAGCCAATCTTGCGCACAAATTGGAATGGGCGGTTGGTTAAAAAAACAGTTCGATTTGAATTGAATCTTTTTTTTTGCTTTACTTAATTGAGACAACTAAAAAATATTTTTTTCGCTAATGAGTGGGCAAGTATGTACTTACATATATGTATACAATTGTATATACTTTTAAATGTGTTGTGTAAAATGCAATTTCCGTACCTCCAACGCAGCGCCAATTCAATTCAGCCATTAACTTAATTTGTATTGCGGTTTAATACTCGATTGTGCGTAATTATATATGTATGTACGTTTGTATGTATGTATTTTAGCAAGAAAACACGTACATTTGTATGTACTTAATCAACAGCATCTATTTCTGTGTTACCGTTTCGTGAGACCTAGTCTATTTGGCAAGCAACCAATTGTTAGGCCAAAACGTCAACGCACTTTGAAACAATTTCTTCCGTGAAAGTTGTATGCAAATTGAACTGCAAAAATGTATGCGTATGTGGACGATGACCCAGAGGTATGCAGTCTAACAAATACAATACATGAAATTGTGTAAAAATATATTTAATTCTCAACGTACTACTCACCTGCAGACAAAGTTCTCGATAGGGAGATTTAATTTATAGCTTCAACAAGAAAAAGAGCGCTACATTATTTTTTTTTTATTCTCATGCAAATCGTAGTTGCTTGAAAAGTTTTCAAATAATTTATTTTTCAATTAAACCTAAAATTTAAAAAAAATAATATTTTTTTTTGTGACGCTTCGGTAACGACTGGGCCGGGCTCAACACAGCGATGTAAGGGAAGCGGAGAAAAACTCCAGCTCAGCACGGGTGTGTGGAAATGAGTTTTACGCCGCTTCCTTTATCTCGCTATGTTTAGAACTCGCCATCGAGGCCACAAATTTCAGTGCGTCCTCAGAAAACTTGGTGACAAATAAACTACATATATAGGCAATATAACCTTGCGATGATCCGATTGAATAAATAAAGTGTGGGAACTTTCATGTCCACCAGTGGAGTGCTAGCAACAGGAAGGTTAGGGTAGGTTATAAGGACTGTTTCTAATGGGTTTACTCGAAAGCCTCAAATACTCAATGCAATGGTTATTATTTTAGTAAGCTTGCAAACGATCTTGATAATTGGGTGAATCCAACTAAACTGGTTGAGCTCCATAATATCACTAGATGTTGATTGACCTTTCTTCCGCACAGAACTCTAGCTTTATACAGCCTTGGTATAGGTGCAGAGCCAGGATTTATTCGCTGTGTATCCATGTACAGCAGATAAAAACCCACGTAGACGAACCACCAGTTCTCCGCAGGCCCTTCTGGCACCTTCAATCGATCAATGCAAAAACAAAGTTCACCCTGGTAGCTGGTTAAAAGCCCTAGGTGCACATAAAGGGTTAAGAGGACGGAAACATTTGATGTACTAGGTCTTTTTGGCGCTTAGTTTTGGGGGTTGCGGGCTCTTTGATACCTTATACTTGGCGTTCCTGCTACGACTTCTTTCGTCTTGAGAATTCTTGAGACACCGCTGTGAAACTACCCTCTAGAGTTGTGTTTGCGGCAGCTTTAGAAGTGGATGATTAGCAAGGCTATGTCCACCGGCGAGCACTGCAAGGATTCGGGGTTGAATTTTTATTTGCATGGGTTCATTAGTGGCCTATTTCGCCGAAGCCGTTCGGTGATCAAATAATAATGGAAAGGAAAAGACGACGGTCGGCTTCAGAAGAGTCTCATACTGTAGTAGGCCCGCCGTTATTCTCGCAGGCGAACAGATACCTGGGAGATTCCGTTCGTCGTATGCCTCTAGCTATAACCTATCCTATAGGCACGGAACGTAAGGCACTCTGGATTGAGGAAGGGTGCGGTACTTTCAACACCTTCCAGGTCTGGATTCAAAGTGTTTGGTGGTCACCTCGTGAAGAATACGTTCCCTAATCGCGCAGTACGATCTGGCTATGAGAGAGGCTGGGCGCGAGAAGGTATAATACCTCAGGCGGTATGATACCTATCATTCACACGCTGCTAGTTGCTCAACCGCACAGCAAATGCAAAGCAATATTATTCAGTATCTACTTACATATATAGGCTCCTCTGCCCTAGCCTTTTTCTCAGTTTTTCATTGCAGTAAACCCAGATAGACGGTTTGCGGTTGATTTTGCAAGTCTTATCCCACATCCATTCCTCGCGCACTTGGCTACTTTCTCGAAGATTTTCGGTTTTTTTGAAGGCCATTTGAGTCAAACGTAACCGATTTAAGGCTCTTAATTGCAGTTTAACTATCTACACCGAAAGCGGCTCTTGAAGGAAGCATCTCTCTCTTTTCTATCACGCACACCAATTTAACCGCATAGCGCTTTTGTACACCTCTGGTTCAAAATTTATTGCTGGCAAAACTAAGAAAACACCAGATCCAACATTAATGTTCCAAAACTTTTTCTTGGTTTTTGGTTGTTTCTTCCGGCACTATATACGATGATGTCTTTGCGAACGAGTTTACGTCTACGCTTGTCAAATTGGTTTGGTTAAATGTTCCGAAACCTTATTCTCCATTTCCTTCTTTTAAGGTCTTTATCCACTTTGTATTTCCAACTTAGTTGTAGAGTCGTCTTTTCTCTGTTACCAACTCTTCCAATCAAGCAACGGATTTGAACGAAGTGCTTTTCGGGCTCCACTTCAAAATCATAACTGTCAACAATGACGTGAGTTCCAACATGCGAGTAAACAGCACTTACTTGTTTGATGATGATGATATTTCCACGTCTTGTCCTCGTCTGCCACCAACATACACATACGCATGTAGAATATTTGTCTAAATTACCTGTAATAACTATAGCATATTGCCATTAGGCGTACATAAAAATAATTGACTCTTGTTGCAAAAAAAATAAAAAATAAAAATGAAATCATTTATGCTTTCAAATGTGTGTATGTATGTTTGTATGTGGATATTCATGCATGGTGGCAAGTGGCAAAAAATCCATTGTCAAAAAACACGTTACTTTAGAATTGACGTCATTTATATTTATTAACATTTTATTTTTGTGTGTGTACTGGCGCATTCGACTCTGATTCTTCACTCTTTTATTTCATTTCAGTTTTTTTTTATTCATATCGTATAATACTGTATACTCGTACATATGTTTTCTCTATTTGACTCTTTTGATTACGTTTTAAATGGTGGTGTGTTTTGATGCAGGTATGAGGTAATAACAGCTTCTCACGAAAAAAAATTGACAAATTAAATCCCATTATTTACTTAATTTACATGTGAAAGTATGAAGTCATGCTAATAATATTCATTCGCTAGAAATAAAGCCGTTTTATTGGGGTTTCAATATTAAAAAAAAAAGAATAGGTCTGTAGCTTTTAACAGATAAATGTCGAAGCATCAAAAACAATAAATTAATAAATGTTTAGTTTTTTAACTTAATTTACATTGACATAAATTACACGCCATCGGCCCAACATGATATCCAAAAAGTGAGCATCTCGGAAATTTTTTCTTTCCAAACACAGTCTACAGGATTGTAATCTGTCTAAATGAAGAAAAACAAAGGCGCGGCGAGTAATAAAGTGCTTTCCAATCAGCTTGCCTGCCCAGCTCGCACAAATCCTGCAACGCACAATATTTTAATATCCCGAGAAAAATGTCAGCATAAAAGAAAAATACTTTTAGAAAAATACTATTAGCGAATGGCTGGATGGAGAGGTTTGGCGATTCACATAAGGCACAATCATGTACTCTCCCATTCTTGTATATGATAGTATTAATGCCCCGTACATAGTTTTAAGAGCTAAAAGCCATTACAAAGGCCTTCCTTTCTACAATCCATTTTCCTTTAATTTTTGTCCAAACTAAAGGCCTTCTACTTTCGCTACCCAGAGGAGACCTTCCAGATGGGCGTTTGTAGGATTTGACATGCAAGGCCCTCTTATTTTGCTACTTACAGAAGGACTTCCAGCAGGTGTTTTGTAGGGCGTACTTTGGAATGCCTTTTGAAACTGTTCTAAAAATTTATATTTTGATAAAAAACCAGATCAGCTGCCAAACACATTTTTCAGAACTTCTTGATTAGGTCTTCCGGAATGGTTTCCTTTATTTTATTGAGCCAGTAGACTAAAACCACTCGAACAAAGCTTCACTTAGTCTCTCCTTTTCATTTTCATCAAAAAGCTACTAAACTTATTTAGTCAATAATCATTTTTTTGTACTACTAAAAATGCAGAACATGAAAAATGGAGTTAACATTTAACAAATTAAATGATTCATTGAATTTCACTAATAGTTATAACTGACAACTCGCAGAAAATACCCAAAAAAAAAACACCAGAAATATAGCCTAACCGAATGTGTTCGAAGACACCTTTAAAAATCGTCGGTAGTTTGATAACTCTAACTAATTTGCATAAAGCATTTGCTCTTAAGAAACAGTTTGACTCGCGGCGAGAAGAATCATTTTCATACAAGTTTTTTTTTATCCCCCAAAGAGATTATTTTAGCTTCGCTCTGTTCAGATAATACTTTAAAGATCTTTAGAAAATCGGAATTATATTTATGATTATATGTTGGGATGGTACTTAAGTGCACGAAGTACATTTTTACTATAGTCAAAGATGTCACATATAAATGTTGGTCCCGATTGGAGATGGATAAGGCTGTAGGCGCTGCAGGGGTCAAAGTTCAGATTAGGAATTATGATTATGACTATGAAGACGCAAACAATACAATTTATTTCTTTTTTTCATCTAATACCCAAACTCGATACTACTATATTCGAAGTATTACAATCTGTCATTCAGAATTAGTGCAACCCAATCAATTGTTAGAAATTCCCCTTTAACCAACAATTTCCTTAATTTTGGAAAAGTGGCACCTTTTTTATGAATTGTTTTCTTCAATATATATGTACATATATAGGTATGCATATAAGTGAAATATCGTGATTTCACTTACGTTATTAACACATTTGTATATAATTTTCAAGCAGTTGGCAAACCCACAAATTTTTTTCTGGAGTTAGTGTTTCTAAAACTCTATCAGCTCAAACTAGTATTGCATGCTCCATTTTTCTAATAAATTAGTTGAGTTTAAATTTATTTAAGCAGTTAGCAGACCTCGGGAAATATATTTCCCGAATTAAGCTTTTTAAATCTTTTCCGTTCGAGACACTTATAATAGAATTTCAGTTACATTACCAAGTGAAATACGTTCTTCAAAAATGTGTTCGTATAAATACTTTCATTTCACACTGGTATATTTCAGTTAACTTAGAAATTTAATTTAATTTATATTTTTAAACTGGTGACAATACTCTTTAAACGGATTTTCATTACTTCGTTTTCTCAAGCCTACTTCCTTTGAATCCCTTATCGTAATATTTCCTTTAGCTGCATAATTCAATTAAATTTCCTTTTTTAGCTTGTGGCAAGCCTCTCCAAAAGTATTTTCAAGATAAATCTTTCTTAAGCATATTTATACAATTTCAATTAACTTTTAAAACAGGGGGCAGACCTCTCCAAAACTATTTTTGTAATTAAACTTTGACACTCATAGTGTAAAATTTCATTTAATTTATTAATTTAATTTAATTTTCTTTTAAACTGCTGGCAATATAATTTCAAAACGTTTTGGGAATGAAGCTTGAATAAACCTCTTTCGTTTGATGCCGCTATTGTAAAATTTGATTTCACTAACAGTTTAAATTAAATTTGAACCTTTTAATTGCAAATCTCTTTAAAAAATTGATCCTCACCGATATAACGTATGCATCAAATCTTATCCAAATCTGTCCGGTTGTCATAAAGTAAAATGTGAATTAAGTTATTTATTTAATTGACTATAACTTTTTAAAAGGTGGCAACCTCTGTACCCAATATATTTGTCCAGGTTATTAGCTATTTATGTGCCAACTGATATACAAATCCATCCAGCCTTTTGAGCGTGAAAAAATGACAAACACACAAACTTTCATATTATAATATTAGTAGGATATTTTAAACTACTTATTTAAAGTAACCGATTGTTATAATACTTTCGAATATTCTAATTTATTAGATTTAATAAATGTTAAAATAAAATGAATCAATTTAAATGCTTCACTATTATAACAATACTCGCCCCAATCGCAGATAAATTTGTCCAAATCTAAACTTTTTATTCAAATATTAGTTTTACCTATAAATAGAATAAAACAATTGAGTTTTTCGTACCTATATATGCATATTTTTATTTCACTTGGCTCCAAAGTTGTATTCTTCTTTTATTTATAATATCTCAAATATTCACATTTCTGCCATCATATTCCCATATATGCGCTAGTTTGAAAATTTTATAAGCAAAACTTTCTTCAATAGTGAGTTATTACAAAGGCCCACGCATTTTACTTGCTCATTTTGTCTGGCATCTTTCAAATTTCATTTACTTATTCGTGAATGCGAATTTTTCATTGAATTCTATAAATTTTCGCTTGATTTGAAATTAGCGCAACTCCATATTTAGCTAAGTACAAGCGAACGTAGACATGTCTGTAGGTGTGTATAGTCATTTCGAAACCTGATTCATAGTGTAACGTAATATTTGATGAGTCGAAAACAAGTCTTAAACTGTCATTGAATTGCGTGGGTGTCCAATGTTGTGTAGTTTTTCAATACATGTATTTAGTAATCGTTGTTTTTTTTTAAAGTCACACGCTTACATGCATTTATGTACATGTATTTGTGCGCTTGTTTATACATTTGTACACACATATCTATAGAATAATACACATTTTAGTTTTTTTACCGATTGCTTTAAATTTAAAATATTATATTTCATAGTTTATTGGATCTTAATGCGTGCCGCCAGGCGTATGAGTAACTTTTTCGTAGCGTCAACGATTTCTGCCAGTACCATAAGGTTTTAAATTACATTGTTTTAGCTTTGATTTTAAATTTTAAACAAATTGTGTTTACTGTTTTTACAAATTTTCTTGTTGTTATAAAAAAAATAAATTATTAGAATTGTCAATCCCAAGCAAAAATTTACATTTGATATTCATCTAAAGTGATAAACTTTTAATAAACATATAAACCTCATAAATAAACCGGTTTTCCAAACAAATTTTTCTATATTTATACGTTTATGCGATTATAAGTGTCATTAAAGTTTAGATGAATCCCCATGTTATTTTTTTCCTATTTACAACCATCCTACGTACATGGCTTTAGCCTGCCGGAAATTAAAAAAAAAACTACAATATAACCGAATACCGTCCATTTCACGACAAGCAATATCAAATATAATGAAATTTATTGTGCGTATAAGTTATATTATTTTTGGTAAGCGGAATATATATATACTTATATTTATATAGGATGCTCCATTTTGCGCTCAACTAAGGCTTTATACGAGAACAATTCGGTGAACAGTTAATTTCACGCTTCGAACCTGTGAATTGGTCGCCTAGGTCGCCTGTGGTATCGCGTCTCTAGACTTTTTCTTTTGATGCTACGTAGAATTCCAAGTCTAAGCCGGCAAGGTTGAGGAATTGGAAGGAAACATCGGAAATTGGAATTTCAGAATTGACCATATTAGCCGCAATTACAGCCAAGATTTAAAAGAAATAATTTTTAGAAAATAAATGCAAGAGTGCTTCTTTTGTCTGAAAATAAAAATTACCAGATATTTTATAAAACAGAATCGCCCCAATGTAGCAACTAAAGGCATTTTTTGAAGGAAACTACATCAAAATTAATCTGCACGAATAGGTTTCATGTATTCGTACAATATGACAATATACCCATACTTTCCTGTTCTATGAAGGGTTTCGAATATTTCAGGCATTCCCATCACAGTTTGTTACTTAGTATTCTAAATAATGCAATTATTTTTAAGGTTTGCTTTTACATTGGAGGTAGTTATGTATCAAACACTTTCGAGCTGATCTAAACTGTAATGTTCATTTTATACTTCTCCGATTTTATGGGTGCCGACAAATATTTAACACATTATAAAAAATACATCTGTCAACCAAATTTCAGGCATACATACATATATTTCAAAAGCTGAGGGACCATAGCTACATTCATCGTTAGCTCGCCGTCTTGATCGCATTGGTATACTTGGCTATAGGTACATCTCTTAATAAGAATATATTCTTACAAACCTCGGACCAGCGTCATAATACCATTTGAAATAAACTTTTCTACATTCTCCTACTGCTACGGCGGCCGCACAAGGAGGATAGCTGAGTAAAATATGAAAAGATGATTCCACCTCGTCATCTTCAAAGTAGCTGTGTAAAATGAAATTAAAGATTTAACAATCCTCCTAATATTATAATGTGAAAGTTTACATGTTTGGATATTTGGTACTCAATCACTCAATAATGGCTAAACGGATATGCTTAGAACTTGGCACGTGGATAGCTTATTGTCTGGGTTAACATGAAAGATAGTAAATCAGGAACGATCTTTTCGAAAATTATTGTTCGATATGCTTGGTTCCATTAAAAAAATTTTAAAGATAGTTTCATTCAAAGATTTTGGTCGCCGTATCAAAATTAAGCTACCAGCCAAGGTGTATCCATAGAAGGTGATAGCAAGATAAACAAGGCGAATCCGCTGTGTATTTTGTTTGTGTAATTTTGCGTGTGAAGTGTCAAAATCTGAATTCGCCCAGTTTGCTTATGGATTTTTTTTGTGTAAACAAAACAGCCTAGCGAATTCGGAGAGAAGAACAAGCATTCAGCTCATGGGATGCTATCACCTTGTATGAATTCGCCTTGCTACCAGCTACAATAAATAAATTATTTTTCAACTGCCTTACAAAATTTCAAACAAAAAGCAAGGCGAATTCATAAAAGGGTTAGTTACAGTAGCAGCCGATTTGATTTTTTATTCACCTATATACATACATGTATTTTGTTTTTGCTTTTGCGTATGAGATTTCAAAAGCCGTAAAAACAACAACAACAAAAAATATTGGTGCGTTTAAAGGTTGAACAGATTCTCTACATTTGTGCAAGGATTCGGTTGGTAAGTTTTTAAATTTCCAACGCCCCCTTTATCAAAAATATGTGATTAGAAGATTGTGATGACAACGAAGAAAATCCTCCTAAAGTTCCAATTATTGTTTCAATGCATTTTTCTATAACAAATATAATTATGAGCAAATAGTAATACATAAATAAAAAGCTGTTCGGGTCTAACACTGAATCTATCGGACTTCGAATTTTCGTTAAATCTGCGCCACTGAATAAGCATTACGTTAAACCGAATGCTGCGCACGCTGATCCACGGGTAAAAGCTAGTTTTTCATAAAACGGTGAAACTAAGTATTCTGATGCTGTTTTTTTTTTATGGCACAAGTCAAGGCGAATTTATAGAAGGTGGTGTCAAAAGAGCAGCTGATTTGATTTTTTCATTTAAACTCATCTTACCTTTGTGAAAGGATTGTTAAAATTAATATTTATTTACAACAAAATTTTCGATTTTGTGAATAACAAATCGTTTGCACTGGCGAGTAAAACTGGTCGATTGGTGACATTTTTACAATATTATCAAAGTCTTTCCAGAATAAATTTCTTTCGTTAATTTTATATAAAGCTATATATCATATTATAGCAAAAGCCATGGAAATACTGAAGATGATATGCATATGTAATTGTTTTAGTTTTATTCGCACAAATTATTTGGATCAGACCAGCCTGTTAACAGAACATTAAAAAAAAACATGTAAATTATTGCTTCGAACATTCCATGTATACAATTTATAAAAACTCAACAAATGTTATAATAAAATTAAAATTTTTTAGAAGGATGTTTAGACATTTTTTGGATATGCTATGTTATAGCCCATTTAACTTCAGTAAAATAAAATGCAAGTTTTAAGTAGCTATAAACCACCGTTGATTTTTTATAATTTTTTTAATTTTGGCTTGGGAAATTTTGTATACTAAAATTAAACAAAGCTACAAAATTGCAGACTGAAAAATGTTTAAAAACTCTTCTACATTTTTTTAAAACTTTGCTTAAAACTTGTTGAGTTTTCATAAATAATTTATTAAGTTTGAAGCATTAATTTATGTTTGTATATAAAAATAACAAAAGAAATTGTATCACGAAAAACTTTGCTAATATTGTAAATGGTCGCCATTCGTTTGTTCGTTTTATATTTTATCTAATCGCTCAACAAATTTGCCTTTGACTGACAAGAACAAAATACATGTAAGATTTGTGAATAAATTCGCTGTTGCTACAGCCACCCCCACCTTACTGAATACGCCTTGGTACAAGCTGTAAAGTTGTCAACGTAAAAACTACTATTTTATTTCCTATTTTCTCAATAACTACATTTGGGAATTAGGAATACACTAAACTAACTAAATGTAATATAATAAAGAAAATATTGAAAATAATTTGCACGTCTATTGCTTTTTATGCTGCCTTCCTTCGCATAGCAATTTCGCCGATTAATATTTGGATACGCATTTTGATTAGTTTGCGTAACAGGATATTAAATCTGCGTAATAATAGCGCTGCAAATTGAATCCATGCGTAACTTCCGTTTACTTCCAGCATAGCCATTAACATGAATATAGTACCCTGATTTGGAATAGTTACTAGAGTATATGATATGATAATTCGACAGTAGTGGTATATGTATTAGGGTATTCCTTTTATTTCAATAAAAATATTTGCGGTTATTGGGCAGAATATTTATATCTATACGTCCTAATTTGAAAGCTTATTTCGATCGTAATTTATTAGTTTGGTAATATTGAATGTATTTGAGAAATAGATATAAAGTGAAACATCGAATGATGACGTGGGGCGCTGGACTTTATTGCATTACGCGAAGCAATACGAGGCGAAAAAATCGAAAATTTGTATGTGAATGGCGCATTACAGAGTAGCCTCCCCTGCTAAATTATATGCCAACATTCTGCCCAATCGGCTAAGGAGACAAAAGCGGCAGCGAAGTTACAGTTTTGTTTTTTATAGAAAATGTTGTTTTTAACATTTACCTCTAAATTCAACCTTGAATTATTGATAAGCTTAAGGCCCAATTAGTTGTATGTAGTATATAACCATAACCATGGTCATAACTACAGCCGTAACCTTAAACTTCTTGTCTTTTCCGCCTTTTCGGAATAGGTACATATGTTATACATATTTATGTGTCCATTTTATCAAACAGACAAAGATAATATTCCACTAAAAGTATCAAGTATTTGCCGATCATTGCGATTTTACAAACTTTTTTTCATCACAAATATCTAATTTATTTCCGTCATTGCTTGAGAAAGTTTAGAAATTATGGGCAAACCAAGAGGTCTTCGCACAGCCAAGAAGCATGTGAATGATCGTCGTGATCAGCGTTGGGCTGATAAAGACTACAAAAAGGAACAATTGGGAATCAGATGGAAGAGTAATCCTTTTGGAGGAGTATCCCACGCTAAGGGCATTGTACTTGAAAAGGTTGGTGTTGAAGCAAAGCAGCTTAAATCTGCTATACGCAAGTGCGCGAGAGTGCAGTTTATCACAAATGGCTTGAATTACATTGAAGGGAACGATGAAGTCTTGATTACCGGTTTCGGTCGAGAAAAGGTCACGCCGCCGTTTCAAGGTCGTTAAGGTGGCGAAAGTTTCCCTGCTTAGATTGTACAAGGAGAAAAAGAAACGCCAAAAAAATCTACTTATATATAAATATAAACCATAAATTACTGTTCACCATGTCCATTTCAAATCAACCGGTCCGCGCAGGTCATTCATTTAATGGGCGCGAAATTTGATTTCTCACAGAAATATTTTTTTGAATTATTCTAATATTAAAGAATCCTGTGACTATAATAGAATAAAGCTATTAAGTTTGAGTGAGAATTAAGATACGCATCGCTATATTTGACGACGATATTCAGAAGAACATCGTCAAAATGGAGAAAAACACCATTTTCATTTTTGATCATAACTCCCAAAAAAAAAAATCGCATAGACATTTTGCCAGAATAAAGATATTTTGTCGAAAAAAAAAATTCGCGAAAAAAATACACTTTTTGAAGGAAAAATGGTTGAAAAAAGTGTACTTTTTTATTGTTATGCACAAAAATACGAAATTTTTTTTGGCAGTTGTTGATAATTCGGTGAACGATTATACACATTTGAAAAAAAAATGTTAAAATCTATCACTTTTTACCAAAGTTATGCGAGTTTCAAAAAAAATTTCCGCGAGTCGCAAGAAAAATCAATTTTTACAGCAAAAACGATAACTTCGAAAAATTAAAGAAAAATCATATTTTCAGCCAAGAGCAAAAATTCGTCGTGGCTATAGAAGCTGTAGAAACTTTTTTCTAATCGGCAAGGACAAGTACAGCCAAACATCCAGCTATATGGTGTAATCGCCAAATTATTATTATTATAAGTATTATGTGTTGAATTAACATAAAAGGCAGTTTGAAATAATATTTACAATATAAAAGTACAAAAATAACATAATTTGAATAATCAAAATGCTTATACGTTTTCATACAATATATAGGGTTCGATCCAAACAACATACGTCGGGGCGAGGTGGGGAATTGAAGACATCCTTATAACATCCTATTTAAGGGCTTTTCGTTTAAAATTGCCTTCATAATTCGATAGCTGATGAAATTTTAGATGCCTCCTGGAAGCACAATGGGATGGCTAAAATATAAAAATATTTTATTTACAAGCGACCGAGCCTATTTGAAGATAACCTTAATCTTTTCGGCATGCACTCCTACGAGCTAATGCCTTTTGCAGACTGTCGTGATTTTGTAGATGTTTTCTTTGCTGATTCCTAGAACAGCCCTAGTTTTAAGTGGGCCATAGGTACGGGGGTCATTCGTATCGTTTTTGGCGGGACAGTACCGATTTTGAAAAAGATGTCCCGCTGAATATTTTTTAGAAGTCGGGACGTACAACAGTGCCGATAGTTTATATTTGTGCCGATTTTGTCCCGATTTTTAGTATTTGCTTTATTAATTTAATGCATGTATTGATTTCAAACACAATGTCAAAATACTTTATACAACTTCCATCAATTACACGCAGCAATTTTGAATTTTCAAATGTTTTAGTTGATTTTAGTTTGTGTCTAACCGCCTCTAATGCGCCCACAAAAATAGTAATAAAATAATAATTTTTGAACAAAAGAAAAAGCGCAACTAAAATTTGATACTCTAAAATCAATATTAATTGGGAAAACTAACAGTGATAAAACATACACTGAAACTATTAAAAATGATAATGACTTTCTTAAGCAACTCCACGGCAGTGAAAAATTAAAGCTCTAGTTTTTTTGAGCTTTGTGGTTTGTATAATTATTTGTTGCTATTATTAGTTTTGTATAATTGTTATACCGACTTGAATTTTGTGAAACTATAAAGTATTATACTAATTCCCTTAAAAAATTTTTGAATATGAAAATATAATATATACGCACTTTTATGATCATATTCCAGGTTCCTCTTTTTGTTAAATGCATAAATCTTTATTACGTATCTTTATTATCAAGCAGTTTTGTATGTGCCGATTTATATCCACAAATATCTAGTCACCATAGTCATAGAGCACCCAGCATTGCCGGGTAATCCCCTATACTGTATGGTTCCACCACTATTTAACCTATTGTCTTTTAAAACGCTGCTGAAAGCGAGTTATACAGGGTAACCAGATTCTAAGATCAATCAGCGGATGTCATATTTTCTCCTGGTATGGTGAATTTTCTATTAGAGGAACGGCGAAAGATATGCAAGTTCTACGTTCTTTGGTACAGCTTTTTTGGCGAATCTATGCAGCCTTTCCAAACTGGTCCTTCCTGGACTTGTCAATTATTCGAAGAAGTAGTCACTCAGTAGTCCAAAACGTATTCTTTGACTTGTCCACACAAAAAAGAGAAAGCAGTGCTAAGTCTAGTTGTAAACTCAACCGCTTCAGTTTGCGTGTATCGATATCTTGGCCTCTAAAGTACCATGTACCCTCCAATACGAGTGTATAAATATGTTATTTCACTTGGACAGGTGCTGCATTGTTCATCCATGTAAATAAATATCCTCCTTAAGAGTACATACAAACATTTCAACTTTTAATTGACAGTTAGTAAAACAACCTACCTCAAAAGTTTTTTGCTGCAATCCACCCAAAATCGGCCAAACACGTCGCTACTAACAACCGTACAGTGAAATTGCGAAATATTTATAAGCTCTATCAAAATGAGGACAGCCTATCGAAAGCCCCAGTATCGACCGATATCTATGTCTTTATGTGTGTCTGTATGTGTACATAAATATGTATGCATATCAACAAAAGTATATATTTCATAGCTTCCTCAAAATTTCGACCGTCATTTGTTTTGTTTCGCTTCACTGCACCATCATTAAAGTGGTTGTCCTAGAAAATTCGGCATAATGTTACCTCACGGCATTCCTTTACTAAAGTCAGAAGCGATTTACATACCTAACTACACACATAGTACATACTCGTACATACACGCATAGACATTTTGTGAATATTTATAGGTGCATTTACTCGTAAAAGAAAAAACAATGCATGTGAATGTGTAGGAAGTAAAGTTATTCTAGAAAAATGTCTTCTATCTAAGTAGTTCAAAGGCAGTCAGCTGTTGTGCTAGATCTAAGCAAGCGTATCAGGATTCCAATATACGTACGTACTCGCGGTATTGATAATTATATATTTACATTGCATTAATAGTAAATGTGTGAACAAACATATGTATATATTTACTTTCGACTTTTGTAAATTTTGGGAGAGAATACAGTCAAATGTTAACACATTGTGATTTTTTAACCTGAATATTAAGGATACCACATTCTCGATAAAAACTAAGGTTATGGCAGCGTACACTATACTAAAATGGTGTTTCGCTTTAGGGGTGGTATCTGAGGAGTCAGGGAGATTATCTCTATCCTTTTTTAATGACTTTAAGTCACCAGGCCTAGATGGCGTGTATCCGAAAATACTAAAGTGTGGGAGGACAAGCTCATTAGGACTTTGATAAACATCTTTACAGCTTGCCTGGCTTGTGGCTATATTCCCATGCTTTGAAGGAACGTTAGGGAAAGGATGATTATGTGCTAGCAAAAAGCTTCAGGCCAATTAGCGTGACATCTTTCATTCTGAGAAGCCTGGAGTGCACGGACTTCCAGTTTACTTGAAAAGCTCACGTCCAACTGAATGTAAATCGGACATTGGCAGTTTTTGAACAGCGTCGCAGAGCCTCTAGTTAGACTTGTGGTCACATATTCTAACTCACCGAGGTCCACAGTTTTTAGGCAAAACAGGCTGCAGAGGAACGTGTGTATAGGAATTACTGGCGCCATGAGTACCCAACAGAAGTGGCAGTTAATGATTTCTTGGACTTGCTACGCCTGTATTTAACGATCAAAGAGGACGCAATTAATACGATGGGTCGACTACATTCTTTTGGATTGTGGCATGAAGTTGAGTGATCCGGACACAAAGAGTTCACGATTGAAATTGAAGTGCGCTCGGTGCAATCCACATGAAGGGTGATCCAGTAAAATACGCGAACTACCGTGGAATCGGTGTGCTGAACATTTTATATAAGGTTATATCGAGGGTATTGTTTTTGAAAGGCAGAGGCCTACCGTCGACGAACACTTTGGACCTCTTATCAGTGTGATTTGAGACCTGTCAAGTCTACCATCAGCTATGGGATACGGCAATTCTTAAAAATGATTGGACATACACCATTAATTATTTGGAATCCCAGTACTAATAAGGCTATTTAAAATTACGCCGAGCAACACCAACAGCTCCGCCCTAATTGGGAACGACGTCTCCAAGGCGTTTGATAACAAACGATGTTTAGACAGGATGACTCCCTGTATGCCTGGTTTAACATTATGTTGGTAGAGATAATTCAAGCTCCAGAATTAAACCGGTCAGGCGATATATTTTATTGGTGTATGCTGATGACATCGACGTTATCGGCCTCAACAATCGCGCCGTTAGTTCTGCCTTTTCCAACTGTCATCAAATAAACAGGCAGCGCATTCCCTTCTTTTTGCTCCCCCATAACTGTTGACCGTTGTTGTTTTGAAAAAATAGAGTACTTTGTTTACCTGAGAATCAGCATTAAGAGCATTGATATAGATAGATAGATAAATACTGGGGTAAAACTAAGGGGCACTGCGACCTGAAAGCTTCCCTAATCAACGCCAGATGGTCATTGGCAGACGACTGCACTTTGTGGATCGACCTTGTACGAGTTGAAGGACCTCAGTCTCAGGCGATGAAATATTTCATTAATCTCACCGGTGTTTACTGTGCCAGAGAAGTTCTCCTTAAAAACTTGAACTTAATTCTGAATTAAAGCTGAGAAAAGTCACATACACCTTAGCGTTCGAAATCTTTCTTGCTAGTGTCAAGTAGCAAGTTCACTACACCGTTTTACAGACGCTTACGTCAACTGTTTTGTAACTGGGATTTGTCTGTCAGCATGAGAACGTAAATTCGCGGACTCAGGCCTTATGAAGATTGTATTTTGGCCGGCAAGCTGTTTACGTTAACTTTCAAAAGATATGGTCCGATGGTCATCATCCTCAAGATAAAGCCGGCATTTCCTGCACTTGTCCCTTTATCCATCTTTGACCCCTCAGTGTACCAATGATATAGATCTGGAGTGAAGACGTGGTAGCCTGCTTAACCAAGTTACTAATTTTTGAGTTGAAACTTCCTGCCGAAGCAGATTTCTCTGGTCATGGAAATTCTACATATTTCCATCCTGTGAATCATTCCCAGGATCCCTGATCGAGAATTGTTCATCTATGCGGAGTTGCAGCCCTTTTGAAGCCGCTATGGTTGGGCAAAGTTCTCATAGGGCAAGGAACCGAAAGACAGGCCAGCATTTTTAGTATGGTACTTTTTTCCCACAAGACCACGCAAGTATAGGCCGAACGATTGCACTGTAGAGCCATGATATAGCCTTTGATTTCAGACCCCATATCCTACCAAACAGTCTTCTGTAATCCCAGATGGGAATTCCAAGATTATTTAAACGCCAATTAAAAAGAAGAAGCAAAATTGAGATGTTATCCTTCGATTGGACCATTATTTGCTGCTCTTGGAGCCCACGCTCCAACTACGTATATTTCTCTGTGACTAGTATTAGTACACAAAGTTTGCTCAGCCGTCAATCGAATGCCATGACGCACCGGACGAAACGCAATCATTCTGAAAGTTTATAAGTCTCACAAGGTTTACGTTTCTTATTCTAATTCCTATGTATCGTCGTCAATTTGTATGTCATTTTCTCTTTGATTCAATCATGAATCATGTTTTTTCACCGCATACCTAATATTTTGTTTATATATCAAAAATAAATATAGAATATTATTTTTATACGCCTCTCATATTGCCCAAATACGACTAACTTTTAACACATTATAAGCAAGATGGTTACTATGGTAAATAAATATTTAGTTGCATATGTAGTTAGACACCAGTTGGCCTTTTACTAATCAACTTAAAATCTCTCATCTTTCCCAACAGATTAGAGCAAATACGAAAAATCTACGCGGACCCTGTGATTCAGTAAATAAAAAACGACTCTTGACCATGGGTACCGGTATCGAGCAGAGACCTTGGACACCGACTGTGCGACGCGGCAAGATAGCCGCGGAGACCTCTAGTCCGGGACCAGCATGTGTGCAATTACCAACATTAGTCGGTAAGTAACAAAATGCGACAACAGGCAAACAATTTTAAGTATATCTATTGCCTCCGATTTCTAGGCAAGAAAGTTCCCGACTCAAAAAAACCAGGCGCTCCAGCCTTCTCTTTTGGCCAGAAGCATCGACGAAATTTCGATTCACTTGGACCTGGGCCAGCGCAATACGACGTCACCGGCTTGGGCATGAAAGGCAAAGCGACACCACCAGCCGCCAGTCTACGTAGCCGGCCAAAAGATCGTTCACTTTTTACAACACCCGCACCCGGTGAATACGATATAGATCGTGCGGCAAAAGCGATCATAGATGCAACACCAAAATATTCATTCGGCCAAAAGCCGCCGAAGGAGAAACCAAGCCTAACACCTGGTAAGTTATTGCGGTACGAGTATAACGCGTTCGGTAACTCCAAATTTCATAGCATATGTAAATATCGAATTTAGAGATGGATGAATGGATGAATGGTTTGTTGGGCTTGTCAAATTTAACTACTCATAGTTTTATGTATCTACCATTACTACTCTTATAATCCCAGGCTTTCTAACTTTAAGCATTCAGTGTTAACATTCATCAAATCATCGAAAGCATGTATTCCATTCGTACTTTGTAAGTGTTTCAGTTATGTCTATCTCAAGACTTTCGTACTAACAAAAACCATAGACAAAGTGCAATGAAGTTTAGATGGTAGTGATCAACAACAATGGATTGACAATAAATTGCTCTACATACTAAACGTAAGAGTGTGTATGTAGTATGTATATAAGCCCGGCTCTAATATCCATGTACAATGTGTATGTGTGCGATAAGTATACCGAAAAATGCCAAAAATAAGTAATCGAAGGTAAATTCGTATATTTTTCCTTTGTAAATATTTTCATTCTGTAGTCAGTCCGTTCGTTTATTTTGTTATTTGAATAGAAAGCTCTACTTAGAATTCGAAATTTTGAACTTAACTTTTTTCTTAGTGCTGAAAGTACAAACATACATACGTATATAACTAAATATTTTTGCAAGAATGATAGAAATCGAGATTGCGGCTTCCACGCTGAGTACAACCGACAGTGACGTAATAATAGCTAGAGAAGCAGAGAGCAAAGAATAAATTATAAAAAAAGAAGAGAAAGAAGCCCAGAAAGATTGAAAAGTGTTCTTAGCATTGTTTGTGTAAAATGCTTTTATTTCGTCAGCGAATGGGTGGATGCTGTCTAGTCGTCAAAGAGAGGACTAGCGGTCCGCAGATGGCGCAATCTTGTATTCTATCATTCTTGATATTTATGTATATGAGTACTATATAAAAATGCATACTTACGAATATCTATCTTCATATGTAAAAGTAAATGTAGTTGCACGAATAGATTTTGTAATTTTTCATTAAAGGCCTAAAAAAATGCTTTGCCTAATTTGTACAGCTGCCAATTTATCATTAAACGATTTATAAAAACTATCTACATAAATGCCTTAGTAATTATTTTAATCTTTCTGCATATATGTAAGTACAATCAGTACGAACACAAAAAACTCACACTAGTAGTATACTCAATATATGCACTTTCATTGGCACGACTCGCTGGGCTATATATTTATGTAAAGGGTGGTTAAATTTTTTTTAATTGTAATTTCTTTTTATTATGATAATATGGTGTGGTTCAATTATGTATGGAACAAAATGTCGGCCAAATGTCCGTCGCGACCTCGGCGGCACACCTCCTTCCGATGGTCCAAATTTTCGATGACGCTGAGGCATAATTGAAGTTCTATGCCGCTAATGTGCCGAATTATCTCATCCTTTAGCTCTTGAATTGTTGCTGGCTTATCGACGTACACCTTTTCTTTCAAATAACCCCAAAGAAAGTAGTCCAACGGTGTCAAATCATATGATCTTGGTGGCCAATTGACATCGCCACCACGTGAGATAACACGGCCATTGAATTTGTCGCGCAAAAGAGCCATTGTTTCGTTGGCTGTGTGGCAAGTGGCACCATCCTGTTGGAACCACATATCGTCCACATCCATATGTTCCAATTCGGGCCATAAAAAGTTCGTTATCATCTCACGATAGCGAACACCATTCACAGTAACTGCCTGACCGGCCTCATTTTGGAAAAAATACGGCCCGATGATGCCGCCAGCCCATAAACCGCACCAAACAGTCACTCTTTGGGGGTGCATTGGTTTTTCGACAATCACTCTTGGATTATCATTCGCCCAAATGCGGCAATTCTGCTAATTGACGAATCCACTGAGGTGAAAATGTGCCTCATCATTTTCATAATAGGCCTGAATAACTTTAACACGTTGCTCGATTGTGTATCTTTCCGTGTTCAAATTGAGTTAGTCTGAAATTGAGAAATGTCAAATGAAATGCAGAAAAAAACCTGATGTTTATGTGTTGTTCACATTCAACATCGGCCCTTAAAATTTAACCACCCTTTAAATACTCTACATAGTAGGGTCCAAATGTTTCTTACCTAACCATATTCGATTTGTCGGATAAATTACTAGACTTTTCGTTACCTACCTAAAATATTAAATTATATAATTTTGTAATAATTTTTGACAAAGGAGGGAAGACATCGGCGGAAATCAAACAACGTGCTGTCCCTTGATATTCTAACGTAAAGTAATTAGCAAAAACTATCAAATACTCGGCTTACCATGGTACTCTGTAAAAAGAAAACGTATTGCACAATTTATCTAAAACTCCCTAAGTTCAGTAGGGTACCGCGCAAAAACAAAGTTATGGTTCTTCTACCAGAATTATAAATTTTATTATATTTTAAGACTTCCGCCCAAACATTTTAAAAAAATATTACGATTTGCTTGAGCTGGAGCGATTTGAAAATACTCCAGAAAATATATATGTATAAATAAAAATAGTTTTCTAAAATATTTTATTTTTTTCATTAAATCAGATATGAACTTTAAGCTTAAAAGATTTGCTAAAAAATATTTGAAAATTTAATTAGCGAACTCATAATAATGAAATTTACGAAAAAAATTGATGGGTTTATTTGCAACGAAATAAAAAGGGTGAGAAAATAGTACTTACTTACTTAGAGTAATTTCACATCGGCCCAGCTACATCTTAATATTATTGCGCAATATCTTGCTTGATATCTTGAGATATAATGAATTTTTGAATTCCAGTGGGAAAAAGTAACAATTTTTTTTGTGATGAGGAGAGACCACCCTAATGTATGTGCATATTATTTACAAAATTTAAAAAAAAGTACCACTTTATGGTGTTTCGCAAATGTTTCATTTAAGAAATAATTATTAAAATCGGTTCCGTGCCTTGAAACATTCTCCATATGTACTATAATCAATTTTATTTGATAATTAGTATAGATTACTTCCTAATGTTTTTTTTGTTTTTTTTTCGGCTCAGAAAATAAAGGTTATTTTTTGAGTTTTATTTTTTTTTTTTGCTTAAATTCGAAGAGTGTTTTTTTGAGTATCACTTTTTGCTTGGTTGGATAGTTTAAGTGGATTGTCACCCTGGTGACGTACAGTCAGCAAGTTTGCCATTTCGATTCCATACACGTGCAGCCTATAACCATTAATAGGCTTTTAATTGTAGCGATCATAATGAACGCAGGAAACACCAACCATACGATTTATTTTCCTTGATCGACAAAATAAAAATACCAAAATATCGATTATGCGACGGCGAGATGACATAAATTTTCAAATTTCATTAATTATCAATTTAAGTAGTAGCCTATAGCTAAGTGACAGTGTTTCATAAATATGTTGAAAATATATTTGAAATATTCATATGTATATCATTTTTCGGCCTGATTTTTTATTAAACGGCAATATTAATTTTGAGCTCAAGGCCACCAAGTCGTAGGTAGTGGGTTCGAATACCGGTGGTGTCATGAAAGAATTCCGATGAGGAGATGTGGTGATCTCCGAAATTGCTATCATTTCTACCACTCCTAACTGCTGTTGCCTTTTTTCCAAAATACTTTTCCTTATAATGGCCTTGAGCTCAAAAATTAATATTGTCATATATTTGAAATAATTAAAAAAAAGTGGAATTTTTGTAAATTCATTAACAATTTGTTCATTTCTTCTATTTCATTTTTGTTAGTTGCTACTTTTGCTTAAATTCTCGGGGTAAAATTTACAAATAACTTCATTTGTAAGATTCAAAACAATAAATAAACTGATTACAGTAAAAACTTAATTTTCACAGATTTTGCCTTTGTCCCACCGGTCACCATTTAAAATATTGTGTCATATTTCTATAAAGATTACATATATCAGTCTAACGTTTAATGAAAACAAAAACGTAGAGTTTATGTTTTACAACACAGAAAAATCTATCGTGAAAATTAAGTGGTTTGGCTAAAATTACTCTTTCAGTGCACATAAGTCAAAAGAGGAATTTTTTCAGTGTCCCACCAGTGTAAATTTATTCAAATAATAGTTACAAAGAACTTAGAAATCGTTTGGTATTTTTTGCACGGAATCTTATACTTATATTCGTTTTTTATATAAGTATGTTGAAGAATCAACAATAATTTGCATGAGTTCAATGTTATTTATTTATTAGGAAGTTATTGAAAAACCAACAATGGTAGAAGTTATAGCTGCTATTTCTGAGATCACCACTTCTTTTTGCCAGACTTCCGTAGGGATCAAATCGAGTGAAATAGATTAGCGAGTGACCAATCGAAGCAGCATCTGGTATAAATTAGCATCAACACAGTTTTTGTTTTTGTTTCCCATGTAACGTTCGCGCATCACAAACGACGAATATCCACCAAAAGTGCAAGCACGTCCACACACATGATCGTCATTTATGCGTAGCTTAAAACTGGTCTAATTGAATGTAACCGAGTTCGACCAGTTTAATGAGGTATCAGCGTACTCGCGATCGTCGAATCTAGCTAGCTATCGTTATTGTTACTTGTACACACGAATTTGTTCGAACGCGAGCAGAGCTCAGGCATCACGAGCGAGAAGTTGGTAATCGAATGCACCAAATATATTTCACTTTTGCATTAAGTCCGATGTCAAAGTTATAATTCATAGTTGTTAAAATTCAGGAATCAAATGTTCCACCGGTCACAATGAAATTCCCCAAATTTAGTGCACACTTTACATTTCAACTCTGTAAGCATAATTTCGAAAATTATACGAATCAGATAAAAACCACGTCCACATTTCATATAACGGTAATTTACAAAAAGTCAGAAGACTCGATATTTTACTAAATCATGTAGTGAATTCGCTCTAATTTTAATGAAGAATTTAATTAGGGAGAGAAATACATTACTTTCAAAATTTTGGAAAAAAGACCAAGTAAAGTTGGTCTGAAATAATCTGATCAGTCTGAACAAACCAACTTCGTCACTTAAGGTTTACTGTTAACGTCATCAATTCCATTATTCACTTAACAATTTTATAATTTCATAAAATCTAATAATCTACATACATACTTACTTCGAACTTTTTTTTTAATAAATATTAGAATCTTAGTTCTATTAATAGGTTCACAGTTCTGGGGTGGTAGATTTAGTTTTTGTAAAAATGTACATACAAGAATGTACATACATATATGTAGTATGTATAAAGTATATTGTTGAATATCCAATTGACTTTTTGCATGCCACTTACATGCAAATTTATTTCACAATTCCCTGCGTTATGTGAATGATAGTCCACTCATCCGTGACTTCACATTTGTGACACGAGCTTATGACTTTTTTTTAATACACACATTTTGTTTCTTTTTCAATTCTGGTTAATAATCAAAACAAAAATAAATAATACTATGCATTGCTGGGTATAAATAGCGCCAAATAGTTACTGTCCTGAGATATCATTTATTAAAAAGAAATCACCGAGCTACACGTTTGGTAGAAGAACAAAGCTCAACTTCGATAACAGAACTCCAGGTAACTTATCCTAAAGATACTACATACATTCAAATGTACATAGAACAAAGTTTAATTTCTTAGTTAGAAATACGGGGTAGAATTGAGAATATAATGCACACCTAGTGTTTGGAAAATAATAAGACAACTTTGTCATTTGCATCTTAAATCAATTAACTAATTATTCGCATTAGTAAAATAACATCTGATTTTGCAATTATTTATTACAATGCCTTTATTATCTTCAACACCCCTGGCAAACTTAAAACATATCTCATTACTATTTGTACTTGAAACAGCACCTGGAGATTATCAGCCAGAGAGAGTTCGTTGGGATCACAGTCCGGCATTCACCTTTGCGGGAAGACATGAACTTAAAGTAAGCAACGATTCCCCAGCACCAGGAGAGTATTATGCTGAAAGTTTTCGTTTAGATCATGGTCCTGCTTATACGATAAGTGGGAGATACAAAACTGCGATTCAAGCTGACACCCCAGCTCCTGGTACTTATTCTCCCGAAAAAGTGCGGCTCGACCACATGCCAGCCTACACGATCACTGGAAAGCATGAACAGAAAGTGACCAACAATACACCTGCCCCTGGAGATTATTGTCCCGAAAAAGTTCGGCTCGATCATATGCCTTCGTATTCCATGGCTGGGCGACACACCTTACAAAAGCCGAGTGATACTCCGGCGCCAGGTGATTATTGTCCCGAAAAAGTGCGCCTGGATCACACTCCGGCTTACACGATGGCTGGAAAATACCAACCGAAAGTAGCGAATAACACTCCTGCTCCAGGGGATTACTGCCCCGAAAAAGTTCGATTAGATCACAACCCTGCATACTCCATGGGTGGGCGTCACAATTTACAAAAGCCCAGTGACACTCCGGCTCCAGGTGATTATTGCCCTGAAAACGTTAGACTGGATCATACTCCAGCTTACACGATGGCTGGAAAATACCACTTGAAAGTAGCTAACAACACACCTGCTCCTGGAGACTACTGCCCCGAAAAAGTTCGATTAGATCACAACCCTGCATACTCCATGGGTGGGCGTCACAATTTACAAAAGCCGAGTGACACTCCGGCTCCAGGCGATTATTGCCCTGAAAATGTCAGACTGCATCACACTCCGGCATACACGATGGCTGGAAAATACCAATCGAAAGTAGCGAATAACACCCCTGCTCCAGGGGATTACTGCCCCGAAAAGGTTCGACTAGATCATAACCCTGCATACTCCATGGGTGGACGTCACAACTTACAAAAGCCGAGTGACACTCCGGCTCCAGGCGATTACTCTCCCGAGAAAGTGCGACAGGATCATACTCCGGCTTACACGATGGCTGGAAAACACCAACCGAAATTCACAAATAATACACCTGCTCCTGGAGATTATTGTCCCGAAAAGTTTCGAGACGATCACAACCCCGCGTATTCTATGGGCGGACGTCACAACTTACAAAAACCAAGTGATACTCCAGCACCAGGTGATTATTGCCCCGAAAACGTTAGGTTGGATAATACACCAGCTTATACGATGGCTGGAAAACATCAACCGAAAGTTACTAATAATACGCCTGCTCCTGGAGATTATTGTCCCGAAAAGTATCGACCGGATCACAACCCTGCGTATTCCATGGGTGAACGTCACAAATTACAAAAGCCCAGTGACACTCCGGCACCTGGGGCTTATTGCCCCGAAAAGCATCGACTCGATCTCGCTCCGGCTTATACAATGGCAGGGAAGCATAATCCCAAAGTTAGTAATGAAACACCTGCACCTGGAGACTATTGCCCGGAAAAGTACCGACCCGATCACAACCCTGCTTACTCCATGGGTGAACGTCACAACTTTCTAAAGCCCAGTGACACTCCAGCTCCAGGTGATTATTGTCCCGAGAAAGTGCGACTGGATCATACTCCGGCATACACGATGGCTGGAAAACACCAACCGAAAGTAGTTAACAACACACCTGCTCCTGGAGACTATTGCCCGGAAAAGCATCAACTCGATCATGCCCCGGCTTACACAATGGCAGGGAAACACGATCCCAAAGTTAGCAATGAAACACCCGCACCTGGAGATTATTGCCCTGAAAAGTATCGACCGGATCACAATCCTTCGTATTCCATGGGTGAACGTCACAAATTGCAAAAGCCCAGTAATACTCCGGCTCCTGGAGACTATTGCCCAGAAAAGCATCAACTCGATCATGCTCCGGCCTACACTATGGCTGGAAAGCACGATCCTAAAGTTAGCAATGAAACACCCGCACCTGGAGATTATTGTCCCGAAAAGTATCGACCGGATTATAACCCAGCGTATTCCATGGGCGAACGTCACAAATTGCAAAAGCCCAGTAATACTCCGGCTCCTGGAGACTATTGCCCAGAAAAGCATCAACTCGATCATGCTCCGGCCTACACAATGGCTGGGAAGCACGATCCCAAATTTAGCAATGAAACACCCGCACCTGGAGATTATTGCCCTGAAAAGTATCGACCGGATCACAATCCTTCGTATTCTATGGGTGAACGTCACAAATTGCAAAAGCCCAGTAATACTCCAGCTCCTGGAGACTATTGCCCAGAAAAGCATCAACTCGATCATGCTCCGGCCTACACAATGGCTGGAAAGCACGATCCCAAAGTTAGTAATGAAACACCCGCACCGGGAGATTATTGTCCCGAAAAGTATCGACCGGATTATAACCCAGCGTATTCCATGGGCGAACGTCCCAAATTACAAAAGCCCACTGATACTCCGGCTCCTGGAGACTATTGCCCCGAAAAGTATCGTCCTGATCACAATCCTTCATATTCCATGGGCGAACGTCACAACTTGCTAAAGCCCAGTGACACTCCAGCTCCAGGTGATTATTGTCCGGAGAAAGTGCGACTGGATCATACTCCGGCTTACACGATAGCTGGTAAACACCAACCGAAAGTTGCTTATAACACACCTGCTCCTGGAGACTATTGCCCCGAAAAGCATCAACTCGATCATGCTCCGGCCTACACAATGGCTGGAAAGCACGATCCCAAAGTTAGTAATGAAACACCTGCACCTGGAGATTATTTCCCCGAAAAGTATCGACCGGATCACAATCCTTCATATTCCATGGGTGGACGCCACGATTTACCAAAACCCAGTGAAACACCGGCTCCAGGTGATTATTACCCTGAAAAAGTACGCCTAGATCATACACCGGCTTACACGATGACTGGAAAACACGATCTCAAAATATCTAATGATACACCAGCACCGAGTGATTATTATCCTGAAAACGTTCGCCTAGATCACACGCCGGCATTTACCATGACTAGCCGCAAGTATCTAAGTCACACCAACAACACTCCATCTCCATGTGATTACAAACCCGAAGAGTGTAAGGTAGATCACTCTCCTGCTTATACCTTTGGCATGAAGATAAATTCAACGCTAAGGAGCGAATCGCCAGCGCCAGGACAATATCAGTTTGAGAAAATTGACTTGGATCGAGGTCCAGCATATACATTTGGTTTAAAGGTGACTCGTGATATAGTCAGTGAAACCCCAGGTAAGATATTCAAGTATGTATGTATTTGTTTGTTTTTATGTTGGTCAATTTATGTGGAGTAGTTCTACAATATTTATAAGTAAATGAGCACAATATCTTAGTGGATGTTTATAGTTGTATGTATATAAGTATGTATTAGTCCATTTAGGATGCGCAACTTATGTATATAATTACAATGTAGATATGTATTTGCATTTGTATATGCCAATATCAATTAGAATGAAAGTTTCGTTTTCGTAGCACCCACTGCATACGAACCAGAAAAGCACACCTTCGACCACACACCATCTTTTAGTTTTGGTCTAAAGCCCAAGGATAAGCTTGTTGCCAATGTACCAGGTAAGTTTTTGAATTGCTTTTTTTTGTTTGTAAAAATCGTTTAAATATCATGTGCATGTGGATAAGTCATAGAAAGAGTTGTGCTAGAAGTCTAAGTAATGCATAGCTTTGTAATCTAAATCGTTATCGACAATAATAGTATAGTCAAATAATAGTGGGCATGTTCCCATGGGACGTAATCCGGTCTCCAAGTGATTCGCTAATTAATTTGCTCTAAGCCGAATATTTTATTTTATATAGCAAAGGTAATATTAATTTTTTTCCATTCTCTTTCATTTTAATTATTATTTCTGTTATGTTCATCTTTTGTTTTGGGTGCCTATCAGATTTCTTTAAATTTCCGATAAAATTAATGAAGACATCAATTATTTCGTAATTAGCGGTATAATTTTCAGAGTAGGAAGGCCAATTAAAATTTACTACCCCATTAATGTATCAAATGATTAGTTACAAAAAAAAAGTAATTGCAATTAGTTTCAAAATATTAATCGATTAATCTATATTTTTGGTTACTTTTGTTTTTAATGTTTAATTAAAGAAATGTCCTAATTGTATTTTTTTCTGTTTATTATCGTATGTTAAAGAATTACCTTGTACTTTTTTATTTAAATACATAAGATTGTGAAACAAACGCAAAATTCACAAAAATTGCACATATCACAAAAGTTTCTGAGAATATAAGTATTTTCTAATTGGGTTAACTATACATATGTATAATTCAATAGTAATTTTGTAACTAAACGATTAATGATTCAATTAATCAGAATACGAAGTTCGAGATGATTAAATCACTATTCATTTGATTTATCTAACCACCACTAATTCAGTTTCAATCTCAATGAGTTTAGATGATTCACTCAAAGTTTTGCATGGAAATTTGCGTATGTAATTAGACTCGTAATCAGTTGGAGGGAGAATGACGAATGGGAGAGTGAATTACGTATCGTGGAAACATAGTATTAGCGGTAACAGCGTCGATAGCAATACCGATAACGACAAAGATAACGAATGTGAAATATCAAAGAAATATGAAAGAAATGAAATTTAACTGAATGTGTTAACAAATTCAATTTCTGTTCCTTTCAAAGTTATTAGTCTAAGATATGGCATAGCGTCGAGTTTCGCTCATCTGATTACCGGAAGAAAATTAGTTTTTAATAAATATGGCATGCGAAGGAATAAAAATTGGAGTTGTCCATGCTATAATTTACTATAATCACAGTCATTAATTTTATTTTCATCTATCTGCTTACCAATTGTAATGTATATACATTTAAGTTTAATTTAACAACGGTGGAATAGAGTTGCCTTTGAAAATGGGACAATGAGACTGGTTTAGCAGACTTTGTATTTAAACTATTTTAATTTTGGTCCAACCAGGTGCATGAACATTTTTCCACAGTCAATCGTATACTATCATTATATTTAAACAATTAGTTACAGCGATTAAGTTTTTTTTTGGCAAAGCCATTCCAAATGCAGTAAAGAAATCTACATTAAGGGGCTGTGGCAGAGAAAATTACTCTGGAGATCTGTGTCAATTGATATAAAAGTACTCTAGAAAGTAAATTTTTGACAACCATGAGGTGAATAAGCCGAAAAACTTTTCTGTCTACACCCAAAACTGGTATAATGTCTGCAAAATTGAATGTAATGAGTTCGACCAGTTTAATGAGGTATCATCGTACTTGCGATCGCCGAATCTAACTAGCTACCGTTGTTGTTGCTTGTACACACAAAATTGTTTGAACACGAGCAGAGCTTAGGCATCGCGCGTAGAGATTGTACCTCATATACTTATTGCATTTTATTAATTGCTTAACCCGCTGGTCATCTCCTCCACCAAAGCAACTGTCAAAAATTTCCAGCCGATAAAAGTTACGAGTTAGCACAAGAGGAATGGAAAATTTCCCCATAAGAAAAAGTTTTTCACCCTAGAACTTTTCTATCAATTGGCATAGACCCTAAATACCATGCTTGATAAAAAATACATTTCAATCGGTAAAAAGATGAGTGAAGATTGACCCTATGTCGGATCTTGTACTATATATATGTATTACACTGTAGTGTTCTCACCCTGTAGGGTTGTTCTATATCAAAAAAATTCCCATTTCTTATTAGATCAACAAATACATACATAGATATATTAAGATGTCGCTAGGAATGGTATAGAATCCTTGAAAATCATCGAATCCTCAATCGTCGAAATCTACCTCTCCACAGAAGACTTCAAAAGATATTACCCTATTGTTTATGTTAACGCGTTTGAGACTCAAACCTCCCGCCAAGATCTCAAAACTGGAATACTTTCTTGCTATTCATTCACTTTATTTACACAATTGGGTACTATTCTTTGAAGTCTCCTCAAAAGAAAGGGATTCTGTACGATTTCTACACAAAATATTTTTAACCATATAAAATACATGTGGAAATTTGAGCGCTTTGGACGACATCTTCATTTGTTTCGATTCAAAAATAAACGTGAAATTTTGTTTGATATAGAAGAATCGTAGGTGATGAGAACATTAAAACTCAGACTTTACTTTTATGGACCATTCTAATGTACACAGTCATCATGGTTCACATAAGCATTCCAAGTTTGTATATAGTATGGATGTGCATATATGTATATATGTATTTTTTATTTGTATTTTCATTACTCTAAAAGCACCTGGCCACTATCGTCCTGAAAATTGTAAATTAGACAATGCACCCGCTTTCACGTTCGGTATCAAAGTGCGAGGCATACCAGGTAAGTCACGCAGAGGTAATTTACATCTGTTTACATACATATGTATGTATATACCAGATACTGGAAATAACGGTTTACAGAGCATAAAACAACGGTCTTAACTACCCAATCTCTATCTAAATCGGCCGCTAAGCTCGAGAATTCTCACTTAATTGTTTTTCTGACATGAAATATTCGAAAGATATCGTACGAGTATATCACCAAACAACGGTTTTTGATAAAAAAAAAATCGAATATGGCTTAAGAGAATTTAAGGCGAATTTACTGGATGTCAAAATTATCTACTTTATTTTTATTTCTGTACGGTTAACGTCACCGTGGAAAGTTCGATTTTCTTAAGGTTGTGCCTCATAAAACGCTTGCTTCGCTTCGCGTGACAGATTCACTATGACAACCAAGTTGAATACATACAATTATACGAAGTTTTCCACATAAGCAGCGCTGACATCAAAGCGACGCGGAAACCTCGCCACATCTCATCTTTTCGCATACGTTGAACGTCAGATGATTTTCATATATCTTTTCTTACTCACATGCGCTTAGAAACAGACGCTACACTTCAATTTTCTACGTAAAACAAAGTAAATTTAAAATTTAACCGAAATAAATACTCAGTATTATAGTTATTTAACCTTTATAAACAAAAGAGTGTTTTTTCGCTTTTACAAAGTTACAAATGTTACGCAAAGCTAACGCTTTTTATGTGGCATCCGCTTTACTTATTCGATCAGAAGATTATGATATATGTGCAAGAATGATAGAATACAAGATTGCGCCTTGCCGCGGTGAAATGACAGATCTCGCCTTTAGTAAACAAGAATACGGGAGAGAGAAAATTGAACAACTTCCAATATTTCATTGAAAAACGTGTTCTAATTGTTCTAAAGTGTAAAAGTATGAATTTATAGGCACACATTTAATAAATAAATTCGCAAAATACTAAAAAAAGTGTCTCTTTTTCTTAATTTGTGAAAAAAGCTTTGTCTAGTTGAAGTTGAGAATTGTCAAACTCGGCAAAACCAAAGTAGCGGTACTTCTAAAGGCGTCACCTTCAGTATTCAGTACACCGTGATATATGTGTACATACATACATACAGTAGCGATCAATAAAAATGCAACGTTATGCGAATATTTGCTAGTCTACCCGAGCGCACTAACGTTTGTTTTGTAACAACATAAAGCAGCCGAGATAGAGAGAGTACATACTATATGTACCTACATATATACCAAAATGTTCAGAATGAAAAAAAAAATCGAAATGGAAATAGGCGCGGCACCGCCCACTATAGAGGAAATAGGTATATCTCAGAAACTACTTTACCAAGTCAGTAAGCATATTTCGCAAAATATAAAAATCAGACAAAAACCACGCTCAACTCTCACATAACGGTAATTTACAAAAACAAATACAAATGCAATATTTCAGTAACTACTATATAAAAGATAATTTGTTCAAAATGTATGCGAAAAATAGGGAGGGGTGGAAAAGTGGTGCTTTAAAAAAAACTTGTGGAAAATGAGCGCAAATAAGTTTATCGCCGAAACTACTTTATCGCCCTCTTCCAAATTTGAACTTAGCATAATTTCGAAAATTATAGTTATTTACAGAACAGGATTGGGTTGGAGAAAGAAATCGCCGGGTATTTAAAGTTCGATCTCACCCGAACTTAAGACACATTGCATTACAATTACATTTTTATTGATAGCAACTGAAAATACTATTTTGCATTCATTGTGCTCGATAATATTTAAATTTGAAAAGGGGCGTATGTACATATGTACATATGTAGTATAATAAAAAATTGTTATCGAAGAATGGCGATTGGATCGTGTCTTATAAAAAGGAAAGCCGTTACAGTCTCTGATTTATACAAACGTAAAGGGTGTTAGGGTGTGCCAATAAAAACGCACGATTTAATTTTAGAATAAAACCAATATTTTTTGGACGAGTGATTGCATTTTATTCTATTGTAATAGGTGTCAAATGGCACCGCTACTCTGATCACAAAACCCTGGCTCTTTTCATGTGCTGGATCTCGATCTCGAGCACAGAAATTGTTTCAGCCAAGAGATTTACGCAAGAAACTATAATGAATTCGTACTGCATTAAAACGCACGATATAGTGCAGAGTACTGTTGTCATATTTTTTGTAAACTATGTAAATTCATAAATAATATACAAAATTACTGTATCCTTAAAAAACAGATTTTCGGAAAACTTAATTATTTAAGCATTTCAGTCGTAAATTTATTCTGTTAATTTTTCGTACATTTTTCTTTTATTCAAAAGTATTTGCGAAAGTATGCTTTCCACATTTGCTGCGGCTACTGGAACGCAAAGAACAGCTCCAACAATTTTATTGTTATACAAATAAAACCGAAAGATATTTTTATTTATTCATTCCAATCTGAAATTTTGAAGAAAAAGCTTTAATTTGTACTAAACGATAATTTAAAAAACTGTAATCTTATCTAAAAAAAATTTACAGTTAAAACTGTAAATATGGCAACACTGGTGTCCATTGTCATCGTAATTTCGGGAGCTAATACAAACCGTTTCGCTTGCTTGCACCAATAAATCAATTTTTTCATGCACTATCAGTCAGATCTACATATAGTTACTCACCAAAATAAGTAAACAGTGAAATTGTTTCCATATTTACAACGTGAAAAATTTTAAAAGTTTCGGGTATGCAGTTTTATATCCCTTTCAATTTCAGTACAACAAAGTGGAAGTTTTAAGTAGCAGAAAAGTACCATTTAACTGAATTTATTTATATATGAAAGAAAATCCGTAACACCGTCAGCGAAAAAGAAGAACTTCGAGAAATAGACAGATATTTATAGTAAGTTAAAACTTACACTTATAAAACTGTATACCTGAAAAGTTTCTAAAAACAATTATCATATTATTATCGGCCTTGTATTCTTACAGAATGTTTTTTTGCGATTTTATTAGCTCGAGGCCAGTGGTTGAATTCTGGCCTAGCAACTCCGTGTACTATGCTTCGATTCCTGGTAAAGTCTAGAAAGAAAAATAAGTCTTTGAAATATCGTTGCTTTGTCATATTATTCCTTTAATAAAAGTTTCTAAAACCGCCCAGTTGAAGTCACGAGAGCCCCGTCATAATCTTCCAATAATGCATGCCATACACAGCCGTGCGTTCTTATTGGGACACCCTAAATACATATGTATGTGCACATGTGAATGTGTATTTGTATGTGCACATGTGAATGTGTATTTGTAAATATATGTAAATATTTTGCTTTTTCATGCTTATTTATTGTTTTTTTTTTTTATTATTTCTATCGTTTTGTGTTTGTGGCTTTTTTTCGTCATGTCTCTTTGTGTCGCTTATTCAGTTACTCCAAAAGGTCCTTATGTGGAAGATCGTATTTTACAAAGACGTGAACGTCGTTTAGCGAGTCCCGGTAAGTACGCTTAAATCTAAAATTATGTACAAAAAATTTACGTTTTTTCCACCGGAATTATAAAATTTGTTATGTTTTAAGATCTCCAATAAAATATCTCGAAAAAATATTACGATCTATGTGGCTTCTTTAGATTTAAATAAAAAGTCTGCCTGTTTAGTCTACATTCGATGAATGCGGTGATGGCTTTTTCAACGATGATTCAGTAATAGCCCCGACTTGGGGATTGGAAGATTGGAAATTTAAATGCCTCACCTAAAACTTAAACGATTTAGACTTATAAGGTTCCATTGGAAAGGTATTTTCTCACACTTTGCAAATACCGATACATATTTATTTAAAAAAATTATATTTTTGTGCAGAAATCTTAACCTTATTTCAAAAAATTACTTTTATTAAAAAATAAAAATTTTTGGAGGTCAGTGCTAATCGGGGTAGCTTACGTAAATCTTAATATTTTCCCGAAATATTTTGTTGGGATTTATAAAATATAATAAATTCCGACCGAAATGCATTATAATGTACATACATGCTTAGATATATGCATTGCATAGTTTTTGTGAATTTTATTAATAAATATACATATGTATGTATTTTTATAATAGAAAATCGCATCCTCATTATTTTTTCACCATACCGAAAACTCAAAATATTTTAACATCACAGAGACAACTGCATGTTTAGCCCTCATATTCCTTACGCATTTTGTACGAAAACACTCAAACTTATTGCCACATTTTCACTGTAGTTCGCACCAATCAAAATCAGACGCAACTCAACGGTGAGAACTGTGAAAATTCCAAAACAACGGTTACAGTAACCGAGATCCATACAAATAATGTAGACCACATACCTAAATCTTTAATCACCACAACCACCCGAGTGTTGGACGAACAAGGTGAAACGAGCAAAGCAATTCGCAAACACGATGGTAGTAGTAGCACAAAGGCAAATGGCACAGCTATCACCACCACCACGAAGCACACCACTAGTGGCGCACTAAGCAATGGCACAGACAATGCAAGAAATTCTAAAGTGATCAGCAGCAGCACCACCACCACCACCACGACAATGCGTTCAGCTGAAAATGGTGTGCTGGATAATGGTAGGGAAATTCGCACTGCACAAGGTAGAGCCGATGCTATGGCGGGCAATTCTGCCGATACTGTCACCAATACGGTGGTACGATCAGACGGCACAGCTGTTACTACGACTACATCTTCGAAAACTGCAACGGTCAAATATGCTGTGGAGGCGAATGCCACACACGAAAAAATCATAAGGTAAAATTGCATGTTGAAAATACCTGAAGTTCAAAATGAAATATTGATAAATACCGTTATAAGTATGTGTGATAAACAACTATTTTAATATAATCAAAATTTTACATTTCCAGCGCGCCCACTAACCCATTCATCCATTTCATGAAATTTACATATTTTTACTTATCATCTCAATTGATTTCTGCCTATTTATCTCGTGTTTGCTATTGTTGTGGTTAAATAAACTATTTGTTTTTTTTTCTTCCCTGAAACAGCTCCTAATGTCTATAAAATCCCCACCGTCTTGGGTATCAGTAAAGAAGGTCCGATACGTTCGGCACCGGCGTTTACAATGGCCGGACGACAAAAGGCCCGACTAATCCCCGCACTCTTACTTCCCGGTCCCGGTTCTTACGATGCTGAGTATACGGTTATGAAACATAAGCCACCTATGTATACAATGCGCGGCAAATTTAAATATCCCAGTGATGAGCAAAATAAACCTGGACCAGGCGCACACTGTCCCGAGAAGGTAACAATTCCATATATTAGCACTTGTGCGCTTTAAGCCGTTATACATATGTGCATTAAACCGTATCACGATGTGCCGAAAAAAAGTTCAATTTATTCCAAGCGATCTTGAACATTCGCTGCAAGGGTATTTCAGGACAGAACAAATATTTTTTGACACCCTTAAAAAATATATAAATCGTTTTTTTCTATGAGTTGTTTGTTTGTTGACCGATTTCTATAAGTTGTACACCGTTATAATGGTATTAAAAAATCCTATGCACTATTTTCCGTTATATTTTTATTTTTAAAAAGCTTCAAAAAGTGCTTTTACGAGCACATGATATATATTTGTATGTGTATATGCCAATTTTGCGAAATATTTATGTATATGTAATTTGACAGACAGATGTCAAAGTTGCTATATTTTGTCATTTTTCAAATTTACTTCTCATTTGAGAGAGATGACTAACCCAGACCCGCACTACGGAATGTGCTGGACATATGTAACTCTTAACTTCTGAGCTAGGAGTAGTAAACCCAGGCCGCCTTGGAATGATTGCAATGGTATTGAGGTAGATCGGAAATCCGAAGTCCCCATTGCACTTAAGGCCTGGGAAGGATGAAGGAAATAAGGGATAGGGAAAAGGAGTGAATAGCACTTCATTTATCCTTTTTATCACTGATGGTCGTACCACAATCCAAAAGAATGTAGTCGACACATTGTTTTCATTGTCTCCTCTTGAATCGTTAAGTCCAAGGACACCAAGTCCAACGAGGCATTTAGAGCCACTCCCGATGTCGTGCCCATGGTTCCCGTGATTCCTATACACACGCACCTCTGCAGCCTGTTTAACGCAGAAACCGTGGATTTAACCATGGCTCTAGGCTAAACAACAGAATACGTGATAATTGGTCTGATTAGGTCTGTATATACCCAAAGCACCAAAGGTGGTATCCCTAAGCACCGGAAGACTGAGGCTTTCCAATTGTATTTTACTCGTAAAGAATACCAGAGTTGTATTGCTGTGGTTGGCAGAAAGACCCTGCGTAGTGCACCATGCGTTATTCTTATCAAGGGTTCTTTGTATGCTTCCACAGCCATCTCGAAAAGATCTTCCTAACGCGAAAATATCGTCCGCGTAAGCTTGTCTCCAAGCATGGGAATATGATCAAAAGCCAGACAACATCTAAAGATTCTTATCAAGGTCCTAATGAGCTTGTAGCCCCACACTTTAGCACTTTCGGATACACGCCATCAGGGCCTGGTGACTTAAAGTAATCGAAAAAGATATATAAAACCTCACTGACTCCTCAGACACCACCCTTGATGCAACGTATCAGTTAAGTCTAGTGAACCCTTCCGTCGCGATATCTGCCTCCATATCTCTGCCTGTGTCAGAAATGAATCTGCTGCCCGGAAAGTGGGTTCCCAGGACAGTTTTGTCAGTTTGTAACTTCGACGTAGTATAAGATACATCAATCCTTTTAATAGAGTCTAGCCAGACGAAACTCAATGGATAGATAATCAAAAAGAGTTTCTTCTTCCAATACCCTCCATCCTTTTATATGATCATCCATATCTATATTAGCTAAGATAAGATCGACCACTTCTTGTCTTATGGTGGTAACAGATAAAGGGATATTACCTACGTTCTGTATAAACAGCCCGGAGGATAGAATAAAGTCTAGTAGGTTGTTCCCGCGAGAATTGCACTTCGTGCTACCCCACATATTGTTCCGTTAGTTTGCATCACAGTACGCTATTAGGCCCAGACAATTTGACCCAGCGTGCTGCGAAATGTCCATAATTTTTCTCGAAGGAGAGGAAATATAGAGTCGTATGGCAGGTAGGTCGAGACTACGATGCCCCCGGCTTCACGACCGCCAATATAGTACCAGATTTTTATCGCAACGATAAGTTGAGAGCACAACTCTCATTCGACTGATCACGGAACTATAATTCATGCCCGGGGCCTTTCTGTCACTCTTAATTGAAGACGTTACCTCAAGAAATGCCAACAAGACCACAAGTACGCTCACGACATACCCATGGTTCCTGGATTACGATTATTTGGGGCTACCCTTGTAGAGCCTGGACTTTGGAACTCTCAGGAAACAAGGCTGGGAACTCTTCAAACTGACAAAGTTAGCGCTAGAAAGAGTACAAAGACGTTCTTAATATATATAAAAAGGAAATAAGAAAGCACATAAGAAGCTCTTGCCGAAGTTTTTAATGAAGTTTTGAAATCACGAGCGAAACTACGTTGCTCTGGGGCTTATCAAGAACGAAAGCGGAACTTGGATCCTGGACTCTGAGGAATCGCCCACTAACCAGCAGGAGTTCCAGAGCCGGACACCGCTGACGTACGCGCTAGAGGTAAGTCCGCCGAGTTTAACTGGACGATACTATTTTGCTGGGAATACAAATCACCAGGCATTGGCGAAAACCTACAGGCAATGCTGCAGAAAGCGAGACCTAAAATTATAGAGCTGCGAAGCACAATGTAGAACGTGTCACTAGACTGACTGAATTAAATATGTCCCGGAGTAATGGTAGAGTGCAAAAGTAGTATTTCTGCCAAAAGTGGGAGAGAGCAGTCACATATACTCGAAGGAATATCTGACTATCAGCCTTAAATCGTTTCTGCTCAAGACTTTTTAATATATGTATATCTATAACGC
This sequence comes from Anomoia purmunda, assembly GCA_951828415.1. Lineage (NCBI taxonomy): Eukaryota > Metazoa > Arthropoda > Insecta > Diptera > Tephritidae > Anomoia > Anomoia purmunda. The sequence continues at coordinate 86,272,014 of OX639994.1, forward strand.
GTTCAAGTCAAGCAGAATCTAGAGCATGCATACACTAAGCACAGATCATCGCGCACTGCGTGGCATAGCGTCGTTAGTCGTATAGAAGATGGGTGAACTACGCAATGAGGAGATAAATAAGCAACTGTAGAAGAGTCTCAGCGCAATAATTCAAAACGTGAACAGGGGAAGCCCTCAACACAGGTAAAACGCTCGGGGTCATAAATACCATGGCCAATAGAGTGGGGCTAAGCATTTTATTTCTGGCAATACAATGAACGTATTCGGTCTATGTGAGTGCTCTTGTTGTGTCAACCTAACCTAATAGACTCATAGTGAGTTTATAAAATCGCTTGGAATAAATTAAACTTTTTTTGATATGGTATAATCTACATATATGTATACATATACCGATATTGATTCGCACAAATATAATTCCATATATGTATGATAATTCAAATTTTTACTAATTTTACATGTGAAATAGTATCAGTTGTACAATTCAGCTCCTGCACCGTCTTTTGCAATCCATCATACGCCATTTTTGGGCCAAAGAAAAGTTTATATCATACCACATATTTATACAACAAATCAAGAAGTCCCACAACTCGAAGTGGCAAAATTCAAGATTGCTTGTTAGTTTGTGAACTAATGTACATATGTACATATATATTTGAATATATCGCTTTCATCTTTGTACACACAATTAAATGAATTTATATCGGCCGATTGAAATATAGAAAATTATTTAAAAGGATCATACATCTAAATACATATATGTACTAATAATATATTTTCCAGAAACATCTCTAATGCCGCTGTGTATATCTCTATATTGCCCGTTTTAGGTTAACCTCTCACACGTTCCAGCTTACAGCTTCGGCATTAAACATTCGCCCTACATTGGGCAACTACACGAAAAACGCGATAACACTTTCTCCGGTATATGTTAAAGCTGATCATCGGTAATCCAAGACGGTTTCGTTGAGTTACAACTTCACACAATAACATGAACTAACAATTTAAGACCTACTTTTAATTACATATTTGAAAAAAAAACAAGTTTCTCACTAATTTCTACTCAACACTTTGCAGATATAAATCGTTAACTACATTTTGTAAAAACTTAACTATTAAGCGAAAATTCGAATAAAAGACATACATATTTTAGAGTTTACTTTCTTTTTATTTAATAAGGTTAATGGCATCAAAGAAAGCCACGCTTTTTGGGTAACTATTCAAACCAAGTCGAATTCATTTAAGACGGTATCGATTGTCCAACAACAACAAAATTCACTTACATTTTTTTAAATAGATCTCGGAAGAGCGAAGTCTTCGTTTATGTTTCTAGAGATGCTGCTTAGCTCATTAGAAGCTCTTGTAATGAGAGCAAAATTAATATAATTTTATTTAGCAACTTTTACATAAAACGGAAGATGAAATGCAGTGCTCTGGGAGAGATGTTAAAGCTTATCTGTTCAAGAAGATCAGGGCAATGGACTAGAACGCAGACTATTTCGTGAATAAATATTACGAACCGTGTCTAGAATCAAGTGACTTTAAATCTTTGCGTGTACATCGTGAAACATAAGGTAGTCGGTAAAAGCTCTACAAAATTAAGAGATTGGAGAGCGAAGCGAATCTTCGTTGCATAAATCTGATTCCCAACAATTGATGCTAATTCCAACTATAACCTATCTGAAGGGTTGTAAAACGTTTTTCTAGTATAGAAATGTTTGAAGTCCCGCCGAAAAGCTATGTATGTACATATATGCCTTCGGTACGATAACGCTAATGTAGTTAACGAGAGAAAAACATGAATCCAAAAACCACCCGAGTTCTACGAATTGATTGGAAGTAGAAAGCTGAATGTTAAAAAGATTATAAGCAGAGACTGTTTGATTAAGTATTTTAGAAAATGTCATACGAAAACAGTTACTGATGTTAAGATACAACTTATTTCTAATATTCCAGTCAATTAAGAGATTATACTAAAAACTTTAAAGTCAACTGCATATAGCAAAAATTCTGAGTAATGAAAACGAAAATATTTGCGAAACAAATAAAGTTCTAAGCCCAATTTTGCTACCTTGAGTAACATCTTCTGCTTCAAGGAAGTCCGATTTAATATTTTCCATTTCTACATACATATGAGATTATTTTAGAGAGATCTGACTTAACCCAATTTAAGAAGGAAGAATGAAAGCCTGAACTCTCAAGCCTCCGCAATAGAAAACGGTGAAACAATATTGATTGCTTTTGAAAAATCCGTGTAGGCAATGTCCACTGGAAATCCAGATTTAAAAGATCAAATGCTTACTGTAGAACGCTTGCTAGTGTGCATAAATTATACCCTTGATAACGAAAACCAATTTTTCCTTCAACACTTTTTCGAAAAGTTTTGAGCAGGAATCATATATGTATGTATGTATGTAATACTTATATATTGCTGGAAAGCACAGAGTACATTCCCCAATATCAGAGTGCAGAAATATAAAAAATCCGATAATCGAATGTACCTAAAATGACAACTTCACTTTAAAAAATACTACTACAAGCTCAAAAATTGATGTAGTCTGTCTCGTTTTGGTTTCGTTTTCAAAACACATTACGAGCTTAACCCACCCGCAATATAGAAGTATTACATATGTATATGGCAGGAATTAAGTTTCCTTATGTAGATTTTCATATTAGGTATCCCTATTAGCAAATTTAAACGATTTTGTTTTTGCTTCTATGAAAATCAATTTCAAAGGCGAATTCACATCAGGTGGTGTTATACGTACAAAAACAAAAAATTACACTAACAAAGTATACACACAATGACTTTATGATTTACAACAAACACATCATTTTGACCCTACGTCTATCAAGCGAATTCAATCAGCTGCTGGATCAACTACACCCAAGGCGAGTGAAAATTAATTCGCCTTAAACTATGCATTATATGAATTCGCCTTGTCAGTTGCTGATCTCTCAGTGTTGCTTTGTCGTCAGTGTTGCTTATTTGCGGAACTTCATATAATTGTGTGTGTTCAACTTAGTTACGCATAGCGAAGAAGCATCATGTGCAATGTAGTGAATTGAAGGCACAAGTGAAACATCTTAGCAAATATACGTCAAATTTCGGCACAGCTGAGATCACCTGATGTAGCAACCCTCACCCATCTTCTCCCATTCAGTGAGCGAATTTCTATATTCTAGTATTCTTGTGCAGTAACAACTGTGTGGGCTGCCAGCGTTGCCGCAAAAGCGCATACAACCAATCAAATCACTTCACGATGCAGAGAAAAGAAGGTGACGACAAAAGTACTTCCGTTACTTCGTACTTGTCTCATTTGAAGGATTGACGTCACAAATGGCTCTTTAAAAGTTGATTTTTCTGAGTTTTGAGTGATTTTAACAAAAAAGTTATCACCTTTTTTTTTTTCTCGCTATTCCTTTAGCAGGGATCGCTGCGACGTGAACGCTGCCGGCGTTGTTGTAATCTGGTATTCTAACATTCTTAAAATCGCTCCATATTTTAATTTTGCTAAAGTGTAAAAATATTATGTATAAGCAAAAATTTAATAATTAAGTCTACAAAATCAAAAAAAAAGTTACTCTTTGCCGTTTGTGAAAAAATCTTGTTGTACTTGTAGTTGAGAGTTGTCAAATGTCTTCTTATTCTACTCCTTCATTCCATTGACATCCTAAAAATTAAAACTAATGACCTCCATTATTCTATTCGCTTTTATCGTGACATCCTAAAATTGAAAAAGGCGAATCCATACAAGGTGGTGCTATAAATACAACTACAAAAATCCTATGTATTTTATTTTTGTTTCTGCGAAAGAGTTGTCAAAATTTAAATACATTTTGTTTTTACTTTTAAGGCTTTTGAAAGCTCATACGCAAAAGCAAAAACAAAATACATGTAGCTGAATAAAAAAAATCAAATCAGCTGCTCTTATGCCATCACCTTCTATAAATTCGCCTTGGTGTGTACGTTATGACTTAGCCTTGCCATCGCCTTATTTGAATTCGCCTTGATCAACTGACTGCCACTGCTTTTGCAGGATATATATGTAAACGCACGGTGGACTGAATAGAGAAATTGACGCCGTCAGTGGTATCGCTACTTTGCGACAGTTTTCAAGCTTTTTCCGCAAATGCTCGGCAATGAATAACTTTTTTATTATTTCGCAGATTTATTTATTAACGAGCAGCCTATAACTCATATATTTACACCTTAGCATAATTAAAACACGTTACTCATTGAAAAATTGGAAGTTATACATGCTTCTATGTTTTTACTAAAAGGCGAGATTTCATAGCAATATTCACTCATCAAGCAGTTTATTGCTAGTAGCTATCGCATGCCAACCATTTATTTGCAGGTGGTAGCACCAGTGATTTGCTTCTTCTTGATATTCATTTGTCATTTTGCTCGCGCAACAGGCCGTGTTGCTATCTCAGTTTTAAAGAGATAGCGAATAAATGGAGACGTGTTTGACAGGTAGAAAAATTTTGCAAACAAGTGGAAAAATACAAAGTGTACACATGGAATATCCGAGCTTAGTAAAATAAAACTGTTGAGTGCGTACAATTAAAGTACATTCATAATCAAAATCGCGTGCAAAGAAGTTGACAACGCGAATATAAAGAAAATTATAAACTCAAGTGAAAAGTAATTTGAAGTACATTCCGCAAGCGTGTTATATTTCAAGCCAAAGGTATTGCATTTATTTGAAAAAATATATTAAAGAAGTGTACGTGGAATAGAAATAATTTACGGAAAATAAGTGTGCAAAAAAATTATATGCATATAATAAGTGTGCACACACACAAATACTTCGCTTACGTGCAAAGAAAAGAAAAATTAAATAAAAAGTGAACTACACTAGCGTGAAACTAGGACGGCGTAATAGACTTATGAATCCGGGTTTTCCGCGTTTTTATAATAAATAAATTAGTTATGCGTATCATGTTCATCATATAGAACTTTAAAGTAAAAAAAATACCCCTTGTGGTGCGATAACATTTATTAAGTATTTTGAGTGATGTACTTGATACACTATAGTGCATATGGATGTATATAGCTACTATGTATGTACATACATACATACATGTGTATATTGCTGCTGATAATACAATAAATTTTAGATATTCGACGTATGTACGAGTACATAGCAACAGCATTATTATTATTTTTTTATAAATAATATATGTACTCATTCCGCGATATCCTAATCGAGCTAGTGAAACTTTGCTTCGTAAAAATTTAGGTGCAAAATGCAGCGTTTAGTTTTTGAGATAAAACTTACTGCATAGATATTACAGATATATTTAATGTGAACTTAACGAATATAGTAAATTACCGCATTGATCAGCAATAAACACGCCTATCAATATTATTTTTTAATTATAATTGTACATCTTGCTACTGTACTTATGGGTATTATCATATCTACATATCTAGATATACATGAATGTACCTATATATGTACATATGTATGTATTTACGCGAATAATTGTAAAGCGAAAGTATTGCTGTTTGCGCAAAGTAACTACAAATTTAGTGTTATACTTGCATACCAGCGTATACTATAGGAAACATACAAATGTACACATAGGGGCATTGAAATATGTGTGTGATATTTAGTTTCGAAAATAGTTAGATTTTCATTAAAATTATACATTTATATCTAAAAAAAAAAAAGTAAGACGTCTTCTAGTGTATACAATTGTTATTGAAAATATGTTCATTGTAGGATTTTAAAACTTCTCAAAGTTTTGTAAGGTAACAAAAAGCAAAAAATATCCCATTTCAGCTGGTCATCAAAATAGGTGTGAATTACATAAAAATGAAATAGCAAGTAATTCACAGGAAACCTAAAAGTAATATAATTATATAACTAATATCCTGTGTATCCACCCTTAATTTTCGGTACTCGATCTATTCATAGATGCGATACGTTTCCGACATATTTCTACGAGTGTATTGCGCCATGTTTTTTTAATATTTTCCCAATCAATAACTCGGAAATTTTTTTCCTTGTGGTCTGTGCACCGTCCTATTTGCGTCATTTCCCAAAAAAAAATTATTTTTGCTTCATTTATTTTTGCTCCGTTCCATGATGTATGGGAAAGTGCAAAGTTTGAAATTTCCATTTCTCATTAGAGGAACTTTACAAGCTATTCCGCAAGGAAGATTCGCATTCGCTAACCTCCTCCTAACGGTTCTACTGGATAATATGTTAACAGTTTATCCTGTAACTGTCCTAGACGATACAAAAGGATTTTTTCTTCACCATGGACAAGATGTAATTATCAGTTGTTATAGACGTTTTTCTGTCAGCTCCGCGATGATCTAATAGTTTTGGCGATTTTAAGGCATTTGTCACGAAATTTGGTGAACGTCCTAATGTTAAAACTTGAATACTTCTAAAATTATGCCAGACACCTATTTTACTGACCACACTAAATTGCAACGTGCCCAAATAAACTCCCAGTTTTTTTATTTGTAATGAACTTATAGAAAGTAAAGCTATCATTTTATAGGAGTCTTGAAACTGAATAACCCAAATATTTCTCAAAAAAATTATATTTGAGCTCACATCTATTTCAATGTCCATATGTGTACATATGTATGCATGCACTTACATATGTATGCATAATTGCGTACCAAAAAATATTTTAAGTACAAAAATAAGTATGACCGCAAAACGCTCACATTGAATCTAAAAAGTTCAGCATATATTGTGTGTTTTCGTGCACAAACATACATACATATGTTACATATGCTTATATATCACATTATAGTATGTTTAAAACCCACTTCCCAAATAAAAAGTATTTTTTTAAAATTAATTTGTTTAAATACTTCCTCAATTTGTTTAGGGACTAATGAACCCACACATTTATTATCAAAACTACAAGAAACACACATACAACATCAGCATTTATACCTGAAGTAAGAAAAGATCTTAACTGAAACGCGCTGTGAACGCAAAAATTTTCCCAAGCGCTATAAATCCACACAAAACAACAATTCCGCTGAAACCGCATATCACGGAAAATACCAATATTAAGCAGCAAAATGTCGAGTCAAAATCCAGCTGCGTCAAATAATGAGAAAACGAATGATGTAGTCGGTTACAGCGGTAGTAGCTCATTCGCCGTTGCGTCAAGCAGTGAGAGCAAAGAAGCTTCTCAAAATAAGGAATTCCAGGGAAATATTGACATAGAATATCAGACCCACGACACTGATTCGGGATTTCTGTCGGGTCCACTAAGCGCTAATATCGAAGAGCCAGAAGATTATAAACATAACTCTACCGAGAGCAAAACAAACAACTTCAATAAATCGAATAGCGCCAAAAAATCGGACGCCAATATCGGAAAGTCCACTGACAACTCAGATTGCTCCAAGAAAGCTGAGGAAGAGCTTAGTGTGTTTGATTCAGGTTGTATTGAAGAAGAAGAAGAATACGACGAGTCTAACGAAGCAGCGGCTCAAGTTGAGCGCCAATGTTTTACACAGCAACAACAACCACATCACACAACAGCCACATCTCATGACAACGAAATGAAACTCAAACACGATGTCGAGGGTCATATCGCTGAAAGATTTTGCAATCTTAGTTTACAAAATCAGCCAATAAATAATTTGAATGCTGCAGCCAGAGCTGTAACCGGAGAGTCAACAACAACAACAACAAAACCGGCAGAATCTTATCAATCACTGACATGGGAACAATACTATCAACAAAATGACGAAGGAGATACGTAAGTGAAACTTAAATAGTTCTACACATATAATTAGTTTTTTTTTTTTATTGAAAGCAACTTACAACTAAGTGCTATGATTGGATTGAAAATTAGTATTAGAGTCTAGTAAAATATAATTCACACATTTTGTACATATTTAAGACATAATCATATTTCATTCAAAGTTTGCTAATATTTTAAATCGTTTTTTTTTTTTTTTTACCAATTCTTTTTGCAGTTACCTTCACTTGGCATGCATATCGGGACAAGAAAATATTGTAGCTGCACTTATACGTCTCGCTGTACATCCTTATTTACTTAATATAAAGAATGATGACGGTCAAACTCCATTACATTTAGCTGCGCTCACCAAGCAACCAAAAATTTTGCGTATGCTATTACTTGCCGGCGCTGAGGTATGTATGTTGCAAATATGTAATCTCATATTTTAATAACTTTATAGCTGTTCTAGTAAATAGTTTTGTATTTAATATTTTTATTTTAATATGTTGGTTTTTCCTTCTTTTTTCATTTGCAGCCAAACTTGCGTGACTGTCATGGTAATACAGCTTTACATTTGGCCTGCATGGCGGGCGATGATCAGTGTGTCAGTGCCTTAACAATACCATATTGCCTTTCCGAAATTAATGAAGCACATCGCCAGTTCGGTTACAGACCAAGCAACAAGTTGCCAAACAATTTGGAGATTAGGAACTATGACGGTAAGTCTCCAGTACATAATTAATGGTAATTTTAGATTAGAATAAAGAAACAGTGTTATAGTACCATTATAGTCGTCGAATATATGTAGCTCTTTCTGAAACAAAAACAATATAAATGGGGATTTCAAACTTTGTGCAAAATTGTCAAATCTTAAACGAATCGTAATCGAAATTTTTAATCAGAACTTCTGCAAAAACGATTCAAAAATCAACACCAATTTTTAATCACCTCAAAATTGCACTTTATTGCACTAGAATTCAATACGTATCGTATCCAAAAAATTTAAATCTGATTAATAAGTTTAAAATTTTCTTGTTGATAATTTCTTTTATTTGCTTAAATTTCTACAAAGCTTGAAATCTGGACTTCTGATAAATACTAATGAAAAATAGTTAGCATTAAAGACAATGGGAATAATTTAAAAAAAGTTACTGTTCCAAAACTTTTTTTCAACACTGTATATATATGTGAAAATTATACAAAACTACTTCTCTTGAGTTAGCATTTTTTCGGTCAAGCTTATTATTACAACTTTTAAGCTTTTGTTTAGCAGGCCATCTTGGCAAGCGTTAAATAACATATTCCTTTTATCTGTGAAAGATAATTATTTAATTTTTTGCAAATAAAAATGTTTCAGTAAAATAAATTGTTTTGGCAAAACTCCGCAGATACATACATACATACATATGCATATACTCTTTCCCCACTCTCTAATTTAGGCAGCAGCACGGACCATATGTCCCCAATATGACGATGGGGAATTTTCGAAATTATATTTTTATATATAGACATCATGCAGACAAGAAAATCGTTATGTATACCACAATTTGCATGCATATGTATTTTCTTGTTACAAAAATAACCAGACGCGGCAATATTGCTCTTAATAGATTGAAAATATGTGCATATATGTAGTCTTCTCGTTGAAAATATTTTGCGGCATAAAATATTTACATATGTACATATTTTTTAAGTCTTCACTGCGACTACTAACATACTTAGATAAATACATATGTACATATGTAAACAAGTGTGAAATAATAAATCAACACATATGTATAGTTATATGTATATCGTCATAATGTCGATACTCTCGCTGTATTTTATTTTAGTTTTTCCCCACAAAGAATTGGCCAGCAACTCATCTTACAATAAAAAAAAAAAATTTAACATGCCGTAGACAGTACGAGTATTTTTGCAGACGAAAAGCGTATAGAAGAAATAGCATTTCTAAAAACGAGCAATTATGTGGGAGAGAAATAGAAAATAAACCCAATAATAAACATGAATTTGTTTGCTATTATACACATATAAAAAATCTTCGCAAATATTTTCGAAATCGCGTAAATATTGAGTTATACGAATTTTAAAAGCGACGTCCGTAAATGAGTTCTGATGCAATTCCAATAATTATTATTCAGTGGCAAAATTCCTGGAATTTTAATCGGTTCTTCTCTGAAAGGCAACCATATTTAAATAGTTTGCGGGATGAAAGCTTTACTCGGATCTTTCGTTTAATAACAAAATTTTAATATTTTATGTTGTAGTTTTTATTTTTTTTTTTTTGGATAGGTTGGACACTATTTCTGCATAAAAGATTCGATGTAAATTCAAAATAATTTTTTTATACAATTCATATTTAAACAAATTTCATTTTTTTGGACAGGTCTGCAGCATTTTAAAAATTTCTGCATTAAAGTATTGCTTTTTCTTTTAATATAACAATTTTTATATTCCGCTTGCATTGCTATTATAACGAGTTGGTATCAAATATTTCCTAAGTACTTATCGTTTACTAAATGCAACGTCCCATGGTAGAATAATAAACTATCAGAACTCCAAATAAATAAAAAAAATGGATGCTGGAATAGAGTCAAACATTTAGGAAAGCGCTTAAAGCAGCTCAACATTTAAATTCATGAAAAACCCCCATCCACCCCAATTGGCAAAATTTGTACTAATATGAAAATCTTTACAGTACACAAAGTCTCCCACATATGTACATTGCTTTGCGAACCACAATACAAACCAAACAACCGTTAATTCTAAAGAAATTGCCAATGAATTTGCTTTTCTTCTGTCCACAAGTTATTCTCTTTGAAACCCTTAAAAAAGACATAGAAAACAATGAATACTATTCAAAATTAATAAGAACCACTCTAATGGAGGTTTACCCTAAAATTATTTTAAGTTTAATAGTACACTCAATTCCTAATAGCAATTTAAATCTCAATTCATCCAGCAAACCACCCACTAAAATTGGAATCGAACTTCACAATTTTACAATTTTACTTTTTAAAAGTCGAACCACCCAACTGTCAACAGATTATTAGACAAATCAAAATACACAAGAAACCGACTAGGCCACTCCAAGAATATTGAATTCCCTATCAGACCCCACTGGTTTCAATATACAAATTAATATATGTATGAAATTCTTAAAAATGGCTAATATACCTTTTTTAGTTCAACTTAATTTATATATCCATAACAACGAACGAATTTCGGTCATCTCTTGTAGAATTTGGTTTAGTGGCAAACCGGTTTCGTCGTTGTGCCACCTTTGGTGTCATATTTCGTACCCAATTTGGCAAGAGATGACGGAAATTCGTTCAATTTGTCAAAAAGCTATTTTTTTACGTCAAAATCTCCGGGACAATTTGAGATTTGGAAAGAACAGGATAACTTTTTTGTGATTTTATATTGAAAATTTATATATACATTTATAATTTGTATACATATAGGAGAAATAACTATTAAATTAGGATTGATATGTATGCCTACTACGCTTCATGGTATACAATATTGCAGTGTTATTGCGTCATAAATAATCGAATACGAGTGGAAGCCGTAACGATTACAATTCTTATTTAAAAAATTACTTTTTCATAGTTTTTTTTTTTTAGTTTTTTTTTTTTTTCTTAGCAAATAAAAGCTTTGTTTTTTGTTTAGAAAAGAAGAGTTATCTTTGCTTAGTATGTTTTTTTTTTTTAAGTTTTATTCCTTGCTTTGAAAATAAAAGTTATTTTTAGCGATAAACGAAAACTAGAATTACAACCCAGAGTCCATTGACATAAATGCCGATATAGGTATCATATACAGAAGGGTCATATATTAATTATTATATTGGGATTTTTTTATTATAACTCTTACATATAAAAATCAATAACTACTACCATTAGATGTGTTGCTGTGCAGGAAGTACTTCAAATCTCAGCTGACTAGCTTCATTTCAAAATTGTTTTTCAAAACTACAAACTTACATACATACATATATTTATACTTCGTTTCGTGTGTGTTATCATTTAAGCTCGTATATGTATGTATGTATGTATTTCAAACAACTTATAACGTCGATGATATCATGAAATTTCGAGGGGTACTCGTATTACGAAAGCATACTGGGGGGAACCAATGATTCGATAATTCAAAAGTCAATATCAGAGTAATTTGTTGGTGTTAATTGTAGGAATTCCCAACGGTTAGATGTTATCTTTCGCGTTTTTGTGATGTGTATTTTGTTAATAATCAAGTTTTAGACGCGTTGCTACAAATACTTGCATGCCATTTTTGTACTTATAATATTAAAATTTCTAATAAATTGTAAATGTCCATAGGCGTGCATATGTACATATGTAATACACACACACATATGTATGTACATACATATGTCCATAGGCATGTAATTTCTTCGAAGTCATATGTACGTACGATTTGAATTCACATATGTTTGCCTATGAATGTTTTTAAAATTTGGCGAAAGGGCTACACTTTCACTGAAAGCTGTTATCGTATGTTCATAATTGTGGTTTTTGTTTGTCTCTTAAAAAAAGTGGGTTTTTTGCCAGTATAGTTTCTACGCTGTTTTACTGTTGAAATGCTCAAAGCTTGTTCATATCTAGTATGTACATATGTCGTATGTAGGTAGGGCGATTACGGGCTGCTTGGTTTATCCGCAACTCGATGCATAAATATAAAAAAAACCCCAACTTAAATACATATGTTTGTATCCATGTATGTATGTATGTATGTATGTACATATGTATGTACATATGTATGTATGTACGTTTGTTTTGTGCGTGGTTGCGATGCCACTGACATGTGTGCACATATGGTTATATGTTTGCCAGGGAATCTCCAAATTCAATGTCTGTTTCATGAGACTGACTGTGTTACGTTTTGAATTTTTGATGGCGCAAACAAGTTTAACTTTAAATCAAGCAACAAATGGTTTATGTTTATTGTTAATTTGATAATTTTTTTTTTCTATTTTCGGCATTATTGGATCGGATAGATTAGAGAAAAAGGTTAAGGCAGTATAATAGAAAACTGGCGTGATTGAATTGTGTAGAAATGTACATATGTATGTATGTACATATATGGGGCATTCCAACTCCGCCATCGAAACTTTTGACATTCGAATAAACATATTTTTCTACATAGATAAATAACTAGAAGATATCTTGCAAAAAAAATATCAAACAATCTATAATTATTATTTGAATGAATGTGACTGGTGGGACACTGAAAACCACCTCAAGCCGAATTTTTCTATGTATGTTGTAAAACATACAGTCTACGTTTTTGTTTTCATTAAAAATTAGACTGATGTATCCTTTCTGCAAATATTTAAAATACATATGTATATTAAAATTCGACAAAATTAAACAAAAAAAATGCCATCGAAATATCAAAATTTTTGTTTGAGCTTTTTAAAAAAAAAATTAAGTATACAGTTTTGGGTCCATTCAATTTCGCGGTAATGAAATGCAAATTTGAAGCAGCAAAAATTCTTGTTGAGTTTTGATAATTTTTTTAGCTGACTGCTAAGCATTTTCTTTAATATAAAAGTAAATTTTGTTCATGCGTTATATGGAAAAAATATGGAACATCATCAGAAAAAAATTTTCATAAATCAACGGTAATTTTTAACCACTTGAAATCTGCACTTTATGATACTGAAAATGAATGGATACAAAATTACATGCCCGAAAAATTTTTTTAAACTCCGGTTAAAAAGTTTAAAATTCTTTTTTGATTTTCTAAAAATTTTCTATAAAGTTTATAACTTTGATCTATGTATATGGTTAATTGATAAAAGAAAGAAATTCATGAAAAAAATTGTGAAAAACTAAGTAAATATTTCCAGTTTTCCATATCCGTCCAAAGTTTCAAAACAAATATTGAATTTCTACGAAAACCTATCAACAATATTTCCGCTTTACTCCAAATGCGAGCCTTCGTTATTTTCCCATAGGGTATGCACATTTGATACCAGTTTCGACGGATCTTCGCCACTAGTGCTCTACCTGCGTTTGTTTAATGTTTGCCTTTAGCTTTTGTCTTTTCTTTTTTTCGGCATATATTATTTGTACGTCGAAAATCGTGGTCGACATTTTTTGTGTTTTTTGTTATTTCACCTGTTTTGCGCAAACGTGCACGCTTCCAATACAGTTTGCTCCCCAACAGAGTCACATAACTTGAAACATTCACCAATTCGCGAACAGCGTTGGTTGCATTGTTTAATTTCAAATGCTTTTTTGTTGTTTCCTTGCCTTTTGTTCGGATGGAAAACCCGCGTTTTATTTGCAATCGCTGAGTGAGCAAAAACTGCTGCACCTTTCACTGCCAAGTAAAGAAAACTATTACAGTTATCACGTACATACATACATACATATGAATATTTGCCGGTGTTTACATTATTCACAATTGCGTCTTTGGTTATTTTTTTTAACTTTATTTCTTTTTAAAAGTTTTTCAAAAGTATTTCATATTTATCTGCTTAGAGCACGAATTTCCTTGTTGGTTGTTAATTTTTTTTATTGAGAACGTAGCAGTTGTTGGGGAAAATTACTAATTTTTGCTGTAAAATGCCAAGCATTCCTTTGAAAAAACAAAACGACTAATTTATTATTGAGATAATTAATAAAAAAAAAAACCCAAAACCTCAACAAATCAACGAAGGCATTACTTAGATTAGAGCTGAAAAGATTTGCCCAACCACAAATTTGGATGCGCGTTGAACTGTTGATTGATTTGTTGAGATGTTTATGGGAATTTGTGGTTTGGAATTCACGTGATTATCAAGTTCTCAGATTTATGAATGGTCAAGGTATTTCTCACTGATGCATTGTTTATTTCACACTTAAATTTTGATGAGTAATAGGAATAATAAAGGAATGTATTTCATTGCGCGAATGTCATTGCCCAGGAACTGCATATGTATTGGTACCAACAGTGGCTCAAATATGAAGTTGGACTGTGATTTTGTTTTTTACAATATTCGCAATGTTTTTCTGGATAAGTTTTTTGATTAATTTTATATAAAAAATATACATACATACATATATGTTAAGGCAAAACTCTAATAACTCAGAAGTTCCACCACTATTGTGTTTTTTGTTTCTCGACATAATGTTGGCTGTGTGTTTTTCTTGGCTCTTTCACAGGGTTGTGTGATCATTTCTCAAAATATTAGCCTCTGACCAAGTAAAAATTAAACATTTCCTACTGAAACATTTTCTACTAATATACCTACTTTGGAGGAATGCAAATATTGCAATATAAGAAGGCAAACTTTTTTTTGGAGAAAAAGCGATTATAAAAAATTTCTTTGAAAAACTCAAATTTTCATCAAAATGCAGTTTTATAGCCCATTAAATGTGTATACAGTTACTCAAACAATTGATCACATGATGATGTTGTTATAATATAAGAAGAAAATTTCAAAAACCATGCGGATTTAGTATTTAGACTTGCATAATACAAGATACAAAAATACATACCTAAAGATGCTTTCCATTTCCAGACAACCGGTCAGGTACAAGCATGATTTTTAATTTCGGCCAAACTCAAATACATTGTTTGTTGGTCCAAATAATGAGACACGTATTTTTTCTTTTGGCTCGGAAAAATTTTTCGGCCGAATTAAACGCGATTTTGTTTTTCATACAAAAATCGATTATTCAAGTTGACAGTAAGAATTTTCTTTTTTAAATGCCCATAACTTTGTCAAAATTCAATGGATTCTAGCAATGTTTTTACTAAAATGTCAGTTATTCTTGGTACTTTAAGATAGAATGATATAATGATTGATTTCCATTATTTGAAATTTTTTATTTAACAATAAACAAAAAGTGAAAATTTTTTTTAACTTTTATTTTCTCAACAAGTGTATTTCACTTTTCACCGGGAAATAGACACTTTGAACTACAATCAGTATAAATCACCAATAGCAAAGATTTTTTTTCGGAGTTATGATTTTTGGTAGATATAATTCGTTTTTGTGGTACATGCTAAAATGTAATCAGTAATTTCCACTTAAAAAATTGAAATGAAAAAAAAAATTGAAATCCTCATGCGGTCATTGTTAAAGTCCCTGTACTTTTAACCCGCTTACTTACTAAAAATTAACTTGTGCTTTAGCGGCTAGTGACATAAAAAATTAGCAATTGTGACCAAAGAAGTGTCGATCTCTCTTTCTCTGTCTCTCTTTCTCCTCTCTCTCTCTCTATTGTCGCCTATATAAACCTTTAACTTATGAGGTGAAATTTTGTAGTAGAATGATAGAATAGAAGGTTGCAGCGTTCTGCGGCGAGTTACATACTTTAAGTAAAAGTAAAAAAAAAATAATGAGTAACTTCCAACTTTTTAGTGTGAAACGTGTTTTAGTTTTGATTTCAAAAAAATGATAGCAAGAGATTCAATTAATAACTCTATTGCGTTTTCTGTGGCAAGAATTTTCGCCTGCTTCTGGATTCAGTCCACCGTGTTTGGAAGTAGTAGTGCATTTTACACAATTTTCGTTCTTTAAATTAATTGCACGTTGTAGTGTTGTAATGGTTATATATTTATATAAACCAATCTAAATTTATTCCCATTACAGTATTCGGAAAGTAAACTATAAAACTTATTGAATTTATCTTATTTATATAACCACAAAAAGGTATACCTGAGATTGTCAAATTTACTACCAAGTCGTAAGTTAAAAGTTAATTTTGAGAGTTAATTAACGAAACCTGATACTCATCGATCAATCTGACGACAAAGAGCTACTCTTACCCTCCTCAAGCGGCAGCTAACAGTGAATTGTCGAAGTCTGCAACCTTTGGCCTTTGGCAACCATTGCACTAGTCGAGCCGCATGTAAACGAATGCGTGTTGAAATCATATGAATATGAGCATTGAAATTTAGAATCAGTTTCACCAATTAAACTTAAGTGTAATTTGAGAAAAAATTCAGCTAAGCCCAGTTCAAGATTTTGTTCAGATTTGAACTTTTGGGGAATGTTGATGAAATGACATTTCTTGGTCTTATTTATATCCCGGTGGTTCTGGTATCATAGACCGATTTGTCATGGGAACGGATTTAAATCAGTTGTTTCCCTAATGAAGTATTAATTTTACGTAAAAGCCAAATTCAGTTCCCTTACAAATGTGGTCATTTTGAATTTCACAAATATCATTCGTGTCAATCAACTATTGACAAAGGTAGGAAGAGTTTAAGACGTATCTAGATCAAATTTAATTTAAACTTAGATTTGAGGTTGATGAAACGCAACATCTTAAGTTTGATTAAAGTTTGACTTAAAAGTACTTGTAATACCGATTCTTAGTATCGTCAAAACAACCATCTTATAATCTGCATGCGTTAATAAAAGCTTAAAATTATAAATGCAAGATTTAGCAGTGCTAAACGCTGAATTCATTGCTCTCCAATTATTGATTGCTGCTATTTCATTTGCTATAGCAAATCTAAAGTCACATTTGAATATGAATTGAATTAAAAATAGCTTTGACAACATATCATTAAACAAAACAGTTCTTATACATTTTAGTAAACATATAAACATGCAACTAATACTAACTGAATTAACTTAACACTCATTCATTTACCGCCGCTTTTTTTATTTAAATCTTCTGTAGGAGTTAGCGGTGTAATTTCCAAGTCTGCATACGTAAAAACCTGTTGCTGGTCTCTCTCTCCAAGTTGCGCATTTTATGTTTGTTTGTTTGTATCTGCAGAAGGCTATTATATTTAGACCATAACGACTTTGTTGCCAACAACCCAGTAGAGATTAATTAAAATCTCTGTTCAATGCACAAGCTTCCTCCCACCATTTCTATTGGGTGGGTTTAATGTTGATATCTCGTCGTCACATAACGATAATTACTGCTATTATTACTGATGTCGTTTTTGTTTTTGGTTGTTTTTGTTTTTTGTCAATTAGCTTTTGCGAAGTTTAACTCGTATTTTTGCGTCTTTTTTGTTGCTGTTGTTTGTGTTTTGTTTATTATGGGAATTTCTCGGGTTTTTCTGAGCACACACAAATATACTCAGCTGCTAATGCAGGCACGTTTGCCCGTTCGCGGCGTCATCGTTCGCTTATCATGGGCTTTATCGTTGGCATCGAAATAGGCCTTTGTGGCAATCATTGTGTGGGCTTAAATGAATGAACGAGTTTGCGGTTACACTGTGTTTATTAAATCATACATAATATCTGTACATATGTATGTGTGTAAGTGTGTATACAGTACATATTTACATACACTGCGTTCCAAATTATAAGGTCACAATATATCGACTAATTTCTTCCCATTTATTTTTTTAGATTTAATTTCTGTTACTTTTCACTAGAATACAGTTCATACTCTAAAAAAAACAAATCTCTTATAAACCCATAAAATGTCATCAAAATTTCAAACTTTGATCATGTAATTTTGTAGCCCATTAAAGTACAGTAATGTTCGACTTTGAAGTGGCTACAAATTGCCGTTGATTTTTGGCGATTTCCTTTTTGTACATTCAAAATTTCTGCAGTAAACCAAAATTTTTTTGGTAATTCGAGCTTTTTCGTGAAATAGATTCTTTATGGTTCACTACGATAAAAAAAAATTTGACTTCGACGATTTTTCGAACTTCGAAGTGTTTCGGAAGTTATAGAAATTAACTTTTTTTCGAAATTGTTTAGCTTTTATTTATTTCTGCTAATTTTTAAACATTTCCCATACAAAATACGTAGCTCGCGAAGAGAAAAACGTGCCAATTCTTATTTAAAATTATTTTTAATAGAATGTACTACAGTAATAAGCAGGTAAAAAGCGAATGAAAATAGTGTTCTAAAATTGTTAATATCTTTAAAAAAAAAACACATTATTTTTAAGTAAACAATAATTGATGTAAATTGGAACGATTTTCCGTCATCCCTGGTCAAGTTTGGTTTGGAGACGACCCTATTTCGGCATTTTGCCCCCTTCAGCGTCATTTTTCGCTCTCCCCGAAAAAACAGTCGCACTTTATTGTACTGCATTTTTTTTAAATAGAAATTTTTATGACATTTTATAAAAAAAATTTTATTCTTGAAGAAACCTTGGAACTTGGGATTATTTACATTTTAAAAAATAAACTAGAATAAATGTCTCAATATGATCTTATAATTTGGATTGGAGTGTATATTGTACTGCGAGTAAACTTCTTGTTTCGATTGCTTTCTACTGTTCGCTTTAAAGCAAATGCGGAATGGTTTAGGTATTTAAGGTATTTATTAAAAAAAAAAAACCCTGTAACGAATTTTAGAGAGCATATTTGTCGAATCATTTTCAACTGAATAATTTAATTTATTAATATGTTTTGTCTCTAATTAACTCCTATTTTTCCATTTTTCTTTTCAGGCGAATTTTGTGTTCATTTAGCTGCCGAAGCGGGTCATTTAAAAATACTAAGAATTTTAGTGCAACATGGCGCTGATATCAATGCTAGAGTAAGTATTCGAATTCTAAATATACATACTTACATACATTATGTCGAGTCGATTCCCAAACGACCCTGTCCTCAGAAAAAAAGCCAAAATTGAATTTTCGTTATAAATATTTTATTTACTATATTATCGATACCAAAAAGTGATATATCGGCGTAAAGATAAATTGAATACGCTATATCCTTCTGGGATCATTTTACTCTGGTGTGCCTCCTTAGCCTCCTAAGTTCAAATAACTTAATTTCGACTCTCCCTCTCCCGACAAAAGCAACCTTTTACTTCATAAAAATAAACGTTTTTGTAAACGATGCGTTGCTTTCGTACTAATAAAGTGCACAAATCATATTTTCAACGATACATATGTACATATGTACATATATCACGTTTTTGAATCGAGTAATAAATAAAAAAAAAAAGTGATGAAGAAAATTCGATTTTGGTTGTCTTTAAGAAATTTTTGATTACCCTAATATCGAAGCAATATTTTTTTGGCAATCGATTCTAATATACATATGTACATACATACATTTATATAAGAGCAAATTCTAATGAGCACTTTAAAATCTTTACAGGAAGGAAAAGGCGGCTACACACCTTTACACATTTCCATCGAAAAGGGCAATGAAGAGATTATGAGCTACCTAATCGTTGATTGCAAACAAAAAGTGAATATGGAAGCGACAACTTTTGGTCGTTTAACGGCATATCAATTTGCATGTATTTTGAAGCGTTCCCAAATGCAAAGTATTTTAGAAAAACATGGCGTAGAACCGCTGACACCGCCAGAAAGCGAATACGAAAGTACCGACGACGATTCGGAGTGAATATGCAAGCATTGACTTCTCGACAACACAAAAAAAAAAACAAAAACGACAGTTCTATGTTTTAGTAGAACCTATGTAATTAGCAAAAAATACAATATATTCATATTTTCCATAAGCATACAAATGTATGTATGTATTTACGCATGATCGCAAAGAGACCATTAAGGAGAGGCATTGTTTTGAACTTCTAGTAGTTAGATACCTTTATTTCCTAGTCGAATATATGTACAATATTATATACAATACACACGCCCACACACTTGTAAATGAAAAAGGCAATGTGTTTGAACTAAATACTTCATGATATGTTTTGAAACAGTTTTGTATTTGGTATGTAGTTTTTATTGTTATAAGGAGCGTTTGAAACTGCACTTTGTTAAAATTGCATGTTGAAATTAGAGTTTTAAACGTTACTGTTAGTGCGTATGTGAATGAAAAAAAATTCTTAGAAATATGTAAGTCATAAAATTTACTAGTTATTATTTGATCCCGTGTAAACCTATATTATATGTATATCTATTTTATGTTTAATTAAAATATTTTATATTAAAAACGTGTTAAATAAATGTGTACATACATATGTATCTGCCAATTTTATAATCTGACTGACATTGTAAGAACATTTCAAACTATTATACTAATAAAACAAAAAAAGTGTATATTTTCAATATAAACATGAAGTTATTTAATATGCTTCTGATATTTCGAATTTAAAGTCTCTTAGAATCGAGGTCTTTCGAAATTGTTTACTCGTATATAGCCTATTTCATAAATATCCCCCACCACATTGAAAATTTTTATTTAAATTTGATTATTTTTTTTTATAAAAAATATAATTCACTCTGCACCAAACCTTTTTTAAATCAAAATTTGAATCCACCAAGATTTAGTTTTATCAGAATTAAACCATAATCAGAGTTGTCAAAATTTACTTACATGCACTTTGTTTTTGCTTTTACGCCTTTTGAAAGCTCATACGTAGAAGCAAAAACAAAATACATGTAGCTGAATAAAAAAAATCAAACGGCTGCTTTAGTAACTATACCTTCTTTGAATTCGCCTTGGATTCTATTTTTTATTTTCAGATTAAAAATTTGAAAATTTTATAAAATATTTGTTGAATTTATTTTTAAAGTTGCACAAAGCTTGAAAATTACATCTATTTAAAAGGTTTTTGTGAAAGAACAAAATTGTCAATATGTTGCGGCGTTATAATTATGGTCTTGCCGTTTTTGACAGTTCTCAAGTAAATGTTTGCAGACCTTTTTTTACAAATAAGCTGCAAATAGTCGCTATTTCTATACTAGAATTGTGTATTTATTTATAAAATATTTTTCAATAATTCATATTTTTACATTTTAGCAAAATTATGAGCATAAAACACCTTTCTCAATAAAAAGTTGAAGGATAATCACTTCAACTCCTCTTCTTCACTTTAACTTGAGATTTGTCATCGACGCAGGGACGGCGCATTCTTGTATTCCATCATTTTTTGGCATTTGTATGTGCAAACAAGTTTAACAGCGTAATTGTATTGAGGATAATAAGATAATGTCAAAGTTGAAAGAGTAATGGGCCGTTTACATAGAACTTTCCTCGCTTTGCTTGACAGTTCGAACTTTAACAACAAAGCGTGAGGCGTAGAAGGTCAGCTACATAGAACGCTTTGACAGTTTCTGGGTTAGTTGTTTGTTATGAGTTGCGTTTTGTATTTGTTCAGAGTGTTTTGTTTAAAGTTAGAATAAAAAAATGAATTTTACTGATATGATGGAAGTAGTAGTAGTTATGCTACTAATGTTTGAAATTCGCGAGTGTCTGTGGTGTGTATACGCACGCCAAAATAAACATCAAATGGAAATGATAACAGCTGATTGCCAAAGCGTACAAAAGTTGAGAGTTGCCCATAATTTTGCTTCGCTTTGCTTTGCTCTACTTTTCTCGCCTTGTATTTAGCAGGACTCATATAACATCATGTATTGAACTTATCTGTCAAACCGAAACTCTGAAGCAAAGCAAAGCAAAAGTCCTATGTGAACGGGCCTTAATATCAAAACACAAGGCGAGTTACCAACTCAGTTTTCTGTCTTCAGTCTCAGAGCAGGTGCATCGGGGTCTCCGAGGCCGAGTCACAAAAGCACACGACTCGTTCGACCTTATTCCGAGCTTTGAAACAGCCTGTAAGTATCCTCAAGTTATTCTTAGAGACGTCGAGTAGTGACAACCAACTGATTTTCATATTTCCATATTACTCACATTCGAAATGTATTCATAAGAATTCACGTTGATTTCTACGTAACAACAGATTTTGTTTATAAAAACCGTGTATGTATGTATGTATGTATGTACACTCGCAATCGTGTGGACTCTTTCTACCACGTGTACCAACGTGTTTCCTCTCAGTCCTCTGCACAGGTAAATCTGGTGGTATTGTTCTTCGTGTCATTCATATTTTTCTTTAAAATTTCGCTGTAATTCCTTTATCAACGGTAAATGTTATTTTTGTACGATTTCTATGACCTGCTATAGTTGAATCATGGTGGAACTCTACAACAACCGTATGCGTGCATACGTGGAACACGTTGAGATCCACTTACGAACGTAAAATGCGAGCAATTCTATAGTATGCACTTGTAAGCGTTTGACAGTTGTCATTTTACCAAGTTTATGCAAGATTAATAGATACAAGTCAATTCTTAACATAAATTCTCAGGGAGTTTTCTCCCTTTCCCATGTTAAAGCAATGAAAGAAGTGAATAAATTTCCCGGGAGTTTCTATACAGATAAGGGGTAATATTTTCTTCATTTTGTTAAGTTTTTAAAGAATACTACTTAGCAATCTATCAAAGTTGGTTAGCAAAACATGTATTTTTTTTCTGTGTAAAACCAGCCTAAAGGGCCGTTCACATAGGACAATTGCTTTGCTTTGCTTCAGAGTTTCGATTTGACAGATAAGTTCAATACATGATGTTATATGAGTCCTGCTAAATACAAGGCGAGAAAAGTAGAGCAAAGCAAAGCGAAGCAAAATCATGGGCAACTCTCAACTTTTTTACGCTTTGGCAATCAGCTGTTATCATTTCCATTTGATGTTTATTTTGGCGTGCGTATACACACCACAGACACTCGCGAATTTCAAACATTAGTAGCATAACTACTACTACTTCCATCATATCAGTAAAATTCATTTTTTTATTCTAACTTTAAACAAAACACTCTGAACAAACACAAAACGCAACTCATAACAAACAACTAACCCAGAAACTGTCAAAGCGTTCTATGTAGATAATCTTCAACGCCTCACGCTTTGTTGTTAAAGTTCGAACTGTCAACCAAAGCGAGGAAGTTCTATGTAAACGGCCCTTTACCCGCTGAAGGTAGTAGCACATTCGGTAATAGATTCAAACCAAAATGGCTACTCTGCTATGCAACAGGCAGAACAGTGTTGTATTTTTAGTTTTAACGAAACAGCGAACGAATTGAGACGTGTGGGAGAAATTTGCGAACAACGTTTGTAAAAATACCATTTTGCAATTGTTTAGATTATCGGTGTATAATTAACCAAATGTATTGTGTGCGTGAAAATTAATATTCATAAGCAATTGTGAGTGCAAAGTAGACATAAATGATTACATATATTAAATATAAACAAAAGCCAAACAAGTACGCGAATACAAAACTAAGGGCATTCCACAGTTGTGTGCTATTGTACTCGAAGGTATTTACATACTACAGTAATCTATATATTAATACAAATATACAGCAGAATAAAAATAAATATGCGCTAAAAAAAACCGATGCTCTTGATGAAAATCGAAAAGTATAAATATACATACATACATACATACAATTGTAGTCTGCGAAAAGTGTAAATAATCATAAAAGGTTGGGTTTAGTGTGTTGTGTGTCATATTTATAAGAAGAATATGCCCTAATCCAATTTAAAAATAAATGTATTTGTTAGTGATCGCAATACGTTTTATTTTTCATGGTTTTAGTGATTTGCTTTAAATGCAAATAATAATAAACAAACCTATATATATATATTTGCAAATAATATAAAACAACTGGGAATGTTTAATTATTTGTACAATTGTTTGGAGAAGGCAAGTATAAGAAGGTAGAGTGGCGCTTAAAACTCCCACTCATTAAGGTACATACAAGGTATTTTTTTACGCCTACCTACTTTCCACATTCGAACGCGCAAAAAAAATTACTCTGGCTGGTCCAACTCCAACCCCACGCCACCCTTAGTATTTTTGCGGATCTATGATCGAAAATATTCAAATTTTGGTTTAAATTAAATCTGAATCCTCTGACTACGCGTGAATGCGAGTAATTTTAGATACGGCCACGCCTTTGGGCACAATAAATATTAAAATATTGTGCAAATAACTAAAATTTACCATACAAAAATTTTACAATCACTGGAATAAACAACTACTTTATAAAAATTGTTTATCTCAGTGTACTTATGAGATTTACATCTTAAAAACCGAAAATTGTGCTGTGTGTGAATTGCAGACAGTAAAACACTGTTAATAAAAACCTTAAATTGATGTTTCAAACCAGTTCCTTATAACGCTTTGTTTGTGCAAATGCCTGTAAAACAATTTAAGCAGCTTCAAAGTGCAAACCCATCCGAATTCATACAATGCTTGGAAGGGTAAAAAAAAAAATACAAAATAGTTTATGTGCTAAATAATCTTCCCCAATAGTTCGTTCATATGACGACAAATATCACTTAAAAATAGTACATATATTTATTTATTATCTAATTATAATATTTAGCAAATTCTCCAATTTAACATTACTTTCAGAGCTAGTTTACAGGCTCATAAGCTAAAATAAACATTTACAAATTTAAAAAAAAGTTGGTTGCTGATAACATAAGAAAGGAAATTTACATAAATTGCAATTCGCAGAAAATATCAATATAAAGCTGGCATAATGTCGAGCCAAAACCAAGCTGAGAAAACGGATAATAGTGCATCTGTTCTAGCGCAAAACAGTGAGACCAAAGATAGTTCACAAAAGAAGGAATTCTCGAGAAATATAGACATAGAAGATCAATCGCACGGAACCGATTCTGGATTTTTATCGGGTCCACTAAGCTCTAATCTCGAAGATAAAGAAGAACTGAAAGATAGCGCCGTCGAGCGAAATTCAAATAATTTAAATTTGTTGGACACCGCCGAAAGAACAGTGGGCAACACGAAAAACGCCACAGAAAATTCGCAACCTCACTATAAGGCTGAAGTGGCGGAACATTGTGTTGTTGATTCGGGCTGCATTGAAGAAGAAGAAGAATCAGAAGAATACGACGAATCACACGATACAGATGCAAAGGCTGAATCAAAATCTCTTTCGCAACAACACACGCAATCGTGCCAGCAACAAAACAAATCCCACAATATAAGTTCGCATGACGACGAAATGAAACTCAAACATGATGTCGACGGTCATATCGCTGAAAGATTTTGCAATCTTAGTTTAAATAAGGAGCCAATAAATAATCTGAATGCAACGGGAAGTATGGAAACAGTAGAACCTGTTGCAGCAGAAGCGACAACAAAAACGTCAGACTCAAATCAATTACCAGCATGGGAACAATGCTTTAAACAAAATGACGAGGGTGATACGTAAGTCAATTGTTAATTAGCTTAAAGTAATCAGATATTTCCAAGTGCATATATTTTTTTTTAATTCTGTGGCATTGATGTATTAAACAGCTAAACTCGATTTGAGTAATTTCAAAAAATATTAATTAAAGATAATTTTATTAAAAATGATTTTTTTTTTTGAGACCTTTCCAATTTTAATTTTGTGTTTTGCCGGCTCGAGGTCAAGGGGGTGGGGTGTTGGTATGAGTATAAACAAATGATTTACTTATTTTTCTTTCCAATAATATTTCGGTTACACTAGGGTAACCGCCTTCAAGGCAAATGATTTTACCCGTCCGCACCGTCCGACGTGGAGCTTCGTACAAAAAAAAAGATAATTTTATTTAGAAGTAGATTAAAAAAAAAATATAGCTTTCAACATAAACAGATAGTTCAAGTTCTTTTTCCTTTCTACATTTTTTTTATTTGGTTTTATCATAACGCGACTTTATTTGCTATTCCTTATTGGCACAGAATTTAGACAGGGCTATCATACACTCATATCCCCATACATTTAATATGCAATGCGTTAACGGACTCTTCAATCATTTAACCCATATTCTCTTAATACTAATTGTTTTTGCAGTTACCTTCATCTGGCATGCATATCGGGTCATGAAAATGTTGTAGCTGCACTCATCCGTCTCGCCATACATCCTTGTCTTCTAAACATTAAGAACGATTACGGTCAAACTCCATTACATCTAGCTGCGCTCACGAAACAAAGACGAATTTTACGCATGCTTTTACTTGCCGGCGCCGAGGTAAGAATAGTCACATCTATTTTATATATGTACATATACTATTTTATCTACAGAATATCAATAGTGCGCAGCAAATGAGGGTCCGGGTTTAATAAATCTTGTATTTTTATTATTTCATTTACAGCCAACTATACGTGACCGCCATGGAAATACACCGCTGCATCTTGCTTGCATGTCCGGCGATGAGCAATGTGTCTGCGCATTGACAGTGCCATTTAGCGCATCAGAGATTAATGAAGCGCATCGTCAATATGGTTACAGATCGAATGATAAACTCTTTTCTTCTCTAAGCTATGCATGCTTACCGCCAGATTTCGAAATTCGTAACTACAATGGTAAGTCAATATAATAATTATGTATAAATATTCATGAATAGAAGACATGGAAACTTTTATGTGTGAGATACTTAAATTTAATGAAATTGTAAACAAAAGAGAAAAGAAGCACAAGTTAAGAAAGAAGAGAGGAAGCACACAGCTATAGTATAATAAAAATGTAGAAAATCCGTGAAATTACTTTAAAAAAATAACTGACGGTAATGCAGGGAGTGTAGTAGAATACATTTGACCAATTTTTATAACGTTCGTTTATCTGTTTGAACTCAATAATCTCCAAATCATAGGGATTTAAATGATGACTAGACAGTAACGTCGGGCATAGCATGATATATATTTTATCAAATTATAAAAAAATTAAATGGGCAAAAAACATTTTTTCTTAGAAATATTCAGAATTATTTTCTTTTAAAAAATTTATTTTTGCAACGGCATCAAAGTATACCGATGTGTATATTTTGTTAATTTTCTTTGCGTAGCGGTTTCACAATTATTGTGGGCTCGGTGATTAAATGCGGAAAGAAACGCGGTTGTTGCTGTTGTTGTTGCAACAGCATAAAACATTCCCCATAAAATTTTGGGAAGTGCTGCTGAAGTGACAGTCCTTTGCCGGATATAAATCCGGTATTCGTTCCGGTATCGTAAAGCCGACTGTCGATGGTACCGCTACTTTCGTTTTGCGAATTTTTACAGTTCTCAAGTAAAAGTAATCACTCCATTTGTTTTTAAATGCATGAAGAAGCGTGTCTGCTTTTCGGTTAAAAAAGTGCTAACCCTAATCGCAAAATTTTGTTTGGACTAAAGCTTGTTTATTCTTCGTGACGAAGTGAAGCTTCTTTAACAGCAGAAGTAAATTCAAAATAGAAATTCAGAATAGAAACAATAATCATATATCAAGTTATATTCTTTTGATCAGATGAAATAACGCTCAAGAACTAAGTTTTACTTTCAATGACAAATATATAACTAAAAAAAAAAATTATATATTAAAAAAAACCCATAAAAATGATTATTTGTAAACAAAAATAACAATTAACAAAATAGTCATTATTTCTGATCGAAGGAACACACTTGAAAATCGAGCGAAAGTAATTTTTATTTTTGTAATGAGCAAAAAAAAACTCGAAATTTTTTTATTATTATTGACTGAAAAGTTTACAATCTTAAAACAATAATTAAATATCATTTTGTTTGATAGAACTAAAAATGTGTACGGCCTCCGTTCCAAACTGGCCAAATATCTCTTATTAGCAAAGTCATTAAGTCAGAGCGTAATATAAATACAAATTACTGCGGTATAAAACGAATACAAAATTAGTTTAGAGAACTTACACACTAGTTTTGTAATTATTTAGATGGGCGGCAACCCCATTAAAAAGTATGCTTACATTAAAGTTTTCTCAAACAGCTTGATTATTTATTAAATTTTTAGAGGTAAAAAAAATACACGATAGTTTACATAAATTTCACACATAATTGAACAAAAACAGCCTGCCGCCCAGTTGAAAATTTTATAAAATCCTCTGGTATTCGAATCTGTGTATTGTGCCTATCAGTGTTCCCACCCTCTAAGAACCAAAACAGCAATAGATTTGATGGATAATTGCAGTAGATCTGAAAATTTCGTATCAAACTCCACACATTTTTCTGCAGTAGTGTTTTCAACAACATTTATTTGGATGACCATATTATACACAATATTAATATTTTGTTACAGATTTTCTATATATTATTTCCATCGGATATTTGCAGGGAAGACTAATTTTCAATCATCTATTGGGGAATATTCACAAAAAAAAGCTATGTTTTAAAAATTATTTAAAATATTTTTCATAGAACTTTTAAAAGCATAACCGAAGAAGTTCAAAGAGCAAAATTTAAGGAAGTTTTTTTTTGACTTCTGAGTTTTTTTATATTTCAAGATAAGTTTCCAAAATTTTGTTAGTTACAATTTTTTTCAGTCAAAATGAACCCATTTTCTCAAATGAAATTGTGCGGGTTATTCACAAGGTGACATAATGTGTCATGAATCATAAAGTCATAAAATTTTCGATTTCAAAAGTTGTGTTTTTAGATTGAATTGGCACAAATAATTAAAACTAAGCAATTTTGTATTTTTTTAATTTTTATGACTTATGACACCTTGTGAATCATCCAAATATTTAATTTACAACATAAAAAAATTGCTATATTATTTGAGATAATAATAATAAAAACTGTAGATCATTTTATTCGTTCCGTTGTGCTGTAATTAAAAAAAAAGCATCTTTCCTGACATTTCCAATTTCGTTTTGTTTATTATTATTATTATTATTATTAAATTATTGAAGCACCTAATCTGAAAAAAACCTACCCAAAAACCGTTTTAGAATTTTCTCATTTAAATTAAGATTTGAGTTTAATAGTAATTTTTTTTATTTTGTTCAAGTCACATTCCTTAACATCTCATGCCAGCAGTGATTTCTACCGAATATGCGAAATAACTAGGAATTGAAAGAACCGTTGCATAGATACTTTGTATTTACACAGTGAAAAACAAACAGCTATTTTTTTTCTTTTTTACTTTCATTTTTTAATTTCAAACAAAAACAAAAACAAACATACGGATGGTAGCACGAAATGTCATAATATGTCTAACTGTCAGGTAGTTAATATGGCGCCTAGAAAGTGACAATGGAATTACCTTCTATATTGTATTATGAGATCATAATTAAGCCTCAGAAGAAACCTAAATTTTTCTCTGCCCTATAACTCATAGGCCCGTAGTCATAGTTTATTTTTAGTCTTGTCATAGTCAGTTTAGTACATGGTACTAACTAATAACAACATTGTCAATCAGCAAATTTGCAGAAATGGCAGTGCTGCAAATATAGAGATGACATTTTGGAGGGAAAAATGTCGAAAATGAACTAATGGATATATTTTATCGAAGGATATTTTTTTAACTTGATAATTTCACATTAAAATGGTGATTTTATTGCTATTAATAGTTAAAATAAGTTTGAAAAGACTTTGTATGCTTTTATATAAAGATAAAAACCAGAATTTATGTGGAATATTGTACTTCTTATGCGATATTACTGTTTATCGATTAAAAAAACCCATCTCCAAGAGGCATACTATATCAGCTGGTATTTGTTTATTATTTGCAAATGAAAAATGAAACACGATGGAGGGCAAAGCAAGTGTAAGTAGTGGCTTTGTCGAATCGATACCGAGAATAGAAATCACTGTCGTCTAATTCAAAAGGGTTGATTCTGGTTTTATACATTTTTGGACGTCTAGTCAAAGTAGCATCACTAATGATGCTAAAATCCCGTTCAATATTATCAAAACGGCTCATTTTTTTCCTTTAATTTAAGTTTCACCAAAAAAACACAACTTTTAGCCCCGAAGATGCAGATTTATAATTATTTTGACAGTTTACTAAATGGTTTAGTAACAGCTTTTCGGCACTCTAACTTTAAATTCGACTTTAACCGAAAAAGCCGGGTTTAACTCGACTATGACTAAGATAAAGTATACTTTAAGCTAAAGTATGCTTTAACGTATTTAGATCCGACTTTAATTTGACTATGACTGGGCCATAGGGTTTTATGAACACGCATAAAAATAATAAATGACCCAAATCATTCTAGTAAGGCGATTACTAGATTCGCGTTTAATTTTTATTTGTAATACAAAAAAAATATTAAAATAAACTAATTTTAATTAAATTGATTTTAAACTTAAAATAGAATCTTGTATTTTAAAATGGCTAAAAAAAATTTATAAAATAATTTATTTACCGTTCATTTTCATACGTTTTATTTTTTTTGCTTTATGGAATACGGCGACAAGAAGAAAAAAATAAGCTTTTTCACATTTCACATTATTATTTAATAATGTGTCCGTCTCCTCCTCAAAAAAAAAAAAATCAAACGTGTCTTACCGTCTTTTGGCTAGCCAGCGGCACAGACGGCATAAATGTTATATGCATGTGATGCTGGGAAATTTTTGAAATTAAGTTTTTATTTATAAACATCAGGTATAGACAAGAAAAAAACCGCCACACCGAATCCTTATGTATTTAATTGCGTTTGTTGCAAAAATAAACTGACACGGTAGTGCTTCTCATGAAAAAGAAATTTTGCTTGATGTCTGACCGTGGAAAATTAAACGCTAATGTGCACACACACACACATATATATATATTGTATTTTTAATATAGTATAAACATAAAAGGAAGGTAATCGCGAAAATTTCTGGCATAAAATAAACACCAGACGGGGTAAATTGTAGATAGTTTTGCATTTAGAGATGTCGGGGAATATTTTCAGTAGAATATGTGTGAAAATGTTAGTGTCTTTTCGTTTTGAATGTGCTTCGAATAGAAGGAAAACTTTTAGATATTTGCATTTTTATAACCTCCAGGCGGTACCATACACATATATTTTTGGCACATTTGCCTTTGTTAGCTGACGTCAATTCGATTGTACGAGTTTGTATTCGAATGATATTTTTGTATCAATCACGAAATTGGGGAAATGTGTGACGTCTGTTATGTATGTACATACATATATTAAACACACGTATGTATGTATGTATGTATGTCAACATAAACAGTTTGATTGCTAAAGCTCAAAAGTAAAACCGTCAACCACCAACCTGTTATAAATACCTACATTAGGCTTAAGCAAAACTTCTATTTATCTGCTACTAAAAACAGTAATTTACTTAAGACCCGTAATAACGGATTGCCATCGAATTTAGACAAAATCAAACTCACACTTTGAAAAAACGGACGATGACCATTTGCGACATTATTATAAATTGTTATTGAAATACCTACAAGTTTTAAAATTAAAAAAAGTCTAAAGTTTGTTTAAATAAACCCTTTTTAAATTTCATATTAAAAATACTTCTAACATAAATTAAGAAACAATATATGTACATATGTAGCGTTAAAAGGTATGTACATTCTCCATATTTTGACAGTGACAGTTCTTTCCCGCCGCAAATCTTGACAGAAAATCAGTATCAAATTTCTTTTTGATCTTCTGTTTTTTCGACAGTATCATATCTTCGCGAAACGAAATAAATCGCTTAACGATTGAACATCGTTTGGAAATATTGCAAACAAAGTGGACAACAACTTTGCTCGAAAACTCATTTATCTTGACGAAGCGCATTTTCATCTCTGCGGCTATGTTAACAAGCATTGGGGATCGGAAACCCCGCAAGTGGCCTTGAGTTTAGGTTTAGATAGATTTTTTGTATATTTTTTTAAAGAAACTTCCTATATGGATCGCTCTGTACATTTTGTAATACAAATTTTAGTTCAGCTTGCCCAGGTAATAATGAATAATAATAATTTTTCAGCGATGTTTTTGGTTCTTATGATATGATAATGATAATTTGGCTCACACCATAGTTTGTGTTTGGGCCGAGCTTCTACAATTAGTGGTGTGCGTCTTGATGTTGTCACACAAATTGGGGGGCCTACAGTTTTACGCCGACTCTGAACGGCGAATGTTTTGGTTTTTTTGGTGAGAATTTTTTTTTATGGCAGAAATACACTCGGTGCCGCTGGGCGACCGCTATTAAAAAAAACCTTAATAATTTTTTATGTTACTAGCCCAGGCCAGCATTTGAAACCGGGACCCATTGAAACCGGGACCCACCGAATGAAGTGCGGACACGCTACACACTTAAAAAGAATAGATTTCAATACTGAGGAACATGCTCAGTTTTTTTTTTCTGCAATCAAGTACATACATTGATTTTACCTATGTATGTACTTTAGAAATATTTAGCATTCGAGTTTTCAACATTATGTACATATGTATACATGTAGATATTCTTTTTGGATTACCTCGATTTAAACAATAACAAAATATCGATTCGTTGACCTCATTAATAAATAAAATATGGAAAATTTAGAAACTCATTTAGTAATTTATGCAAATTCGTAATTATAATTAAACTTCAACAGTGAATGTACATGCATATAAATTCTTGCCAAAATAATAAATAGCCGACGTA
The DNA here is from genome assembly GCA_951828415.1 of Anomoia purmunda. NCBI lineage: Eukaryota > Metazoa > Arthropoda > Insecta > Diptera > Tephritidae > Anomoia > Anomoia purmunda. The sequence goes on from OX639994.1 coordinate 86,304,831, forward strand.
CATATTAACAAGTTTTTTTTTCAAATTTCAATTCATCTATAAATTTTTGTGTTTGTTTTTGAAAAGTATGGTTTTTGTTAAAATAAAATTCACATAACTCAATTCTACAAGTTTGCATTCAAGATTCAAATGTTTTAATTCGAATTTTTAGCCATTCAATTATTTGAAAAATAATAGGGACGCGAATTTAGGCCAGTTTTGCTTATTCTTCTTTTGTTGCTTTATGTTTATTATTTTTTTATAAAAGTCATGCTGATCATATAACAAAACCCGTAAAAATCCAAATTATAAACTTTGTAGAAAAAGGTTTTTAATAAAAATTGTAAGAATGCGGGTTGATAGCCCATTAAATTTTAGTCTAATAAGAGCAAGTTCTAATTAGCTAAAAATTTCCGTTGTTCTTTGAAAAATATTTCTCCCATACAAATAAAATTCTCGGACATACATACACACATACTTTGTATCAAAAATCAACGGGAATTGAATGACCTAAAACTGCATACTTAGAATCTTTATAAAAATTTTAATTAAAAATTTTGATCAAATTTTGTTGAATTCTCCTATTTTTCTACCAAGTTTGAAATGTGGATTTATACGGCGATTGTAAAATATTGACTTAGATTTTTATACAAACAAAAACAAACGAAAGAACAATAGCCAAAACTGACCCCTATTATATTTCACATAACTGTATGTATGTATGTATAGCCCATTCAATTCTAGCGCAAGTTTGTAGGGACACAGTATTTTCGTTGATATTTGATGCTTTTTCGTAACGGTGTTGCGCGAATTCGAATTCTACATACTACAATGCACGATTTTTGTTTAATATCAAATTGAATGGGTCAAAAAACTTTTAACTACAAAATTTTCGTACTACAATGCACGATTTTTTGTTTAATATCAAATTGAATGGGCCAGAAAAATGTATCTAAAAAATTTCTTAAAGCTAAATTGAATATTTATTTGAAGGTTTGCCAAAATTGTGCATCCTTTTTTTTTTTTAAATTTTAGGTTATGGAATTTTTTTTTCGGTATAACATGTAATAATTTATGCAAAAAACAAATTAAACCTCAGTATTTCTATTTCCCCTGCTATCAAAGCACTAAATTCATTACTAAATATATGAATTTGGTGTTTTAGTTTTCGAGCTACAGACCGGGTTGACCAAAAGAACTGTTTGGTTATTATTTTTATTTGCCGATATTTTAACCACAATTTTTAATTTAATAGTCAAAAATGTAAGTTTGAAATTATTAAAGTGTAGCAGAATAAAACCAAAAACAGCATTTGGTGTCAATTGTTTTATTCAACCTCGAAAACTAAAACACAGCAACCATCTGGAGAAACAAAACATCATGTTTATCATAAAAATGAATATTGAACGGCCCTTAACCGCTATCACTAAAAAACATTAGGTAAAAATACTCGGATTGTGCCCACATTCCTATATAATTAACAAATTTCTTGTTAGTTCTGTGATCGAAAATTAAATACACATAAAAAATGCAAGCGAAAATCCGTAGCCCTTTCAAATTTCCGTTGAGCTGTAGCAAGGTAGAACCAAATACTGTTACTTTAAAATTATTGAATTTTTGTATTTCGTAACTAATTTTTTCAAAGCTAATTGACGTCAGCAGTGTTTTCCCTACATTCTTAATCACTTGCCAATTTTCAACGCTGATACTACTGCTCGGCAACATTTATTAAGTTCCGGATGGCCAGTCTAGTATGTAATAGTTTTGCCACTCGTACACCCTAATGTGCGTAGATAAATATGTACATATGTATGTATATATGCATTACATTACATTAACAAATTTAGTATATCGATCGTTTAAATTGGGCCAACTATAAATACATAGTTTTCGTGAGGGTGGTTTCTTTTGTACTTTCTTTTGCGCAAATGCCAAATAGACTAGGGCGGTTTTTTCAACACCGTTACGTTATTTGTAGCTACATATGTATGTATTTGCGTGTTTCAGGTCTTGACTTTAACGGCCGCCAGTCAGTTAGACGTCAATGAAGTCGCATACATATATGTATTTAAAAAAAAAAAAAAAATGAAATAATAGGTATACTTGTGTAAAATATCAAAGCAAAACCTATAAGCAAAAGATTTCAAATTGTCTGCCAACATGCTTATAAAATTAAAAAAAAAATGCTATATACAAACATACGTATGTACATACTTACATATTGAATGACATACAAATTGTATACTGTATAGCCAGCCACATGCCAGTCTTTTGAACGCCATCGTGTCGACGAAGCTCTCACTGTAGTCATCGAATGTGCTACGCTGCTAAATATAAAGTTTTTTGGGGTTTTCCCCAACAACAAATGCCAGCACTGCAAAATCAACATTATGCACATATACATACATATATGATCAGGGCAAAATACCACACAAAATATTTTCGCAGAGCAGCAGTGGACTAAAGCAAAATTAAAGCGAGATTACAAACAATTATGTAAACAATATATTGTATACATATGTATATTCATACATACAGACATATATACAAATGTTTGTATGTATATTGTATGTACATATATACTTATATTTAAGAAGCCTAATTTTCGAAATCAGACGAGAACTAATTTATGCTTGCTAAAATAGACGACAATACTAGATATGATAGAGATGGCTATAATTAATTTTGGCTCTAAGAATACTAATAGGCGTATAAAGTTTTTGTATGATTATGATTTTCAACATTGTTATCACAAAAGTACATATTTATCATGCCAAGCCCCTGCATTGTAAAATAAAAGTAGTAAATAATGGTATATTTTAATACTATTTTTGTGAACACAACTGTATGTACATGCATATCATAGCCAATAAAATTTAATACAATACTTTTGGATAGTTTTGTTTATTAGTTAATTTATTTTCAATTGTTTTTTATAAAAGTATAGCTGATGCCATAACCTAAATTATATAAATAAAATATTTAAATGGTTCAGAAAATTTATAAAAATTCGGCAAATTTATTTACATATTTACATATACATATATTGTAATAAGGTATGCAGTTTTGTAGCTAATTCAATTTCAATATAAAAATGTGCTAATTTCAAGTGTCTAACAATTCCCTTTAATTTTTGATATTTTTTTTTTGTTGACGGTGTTGGGCATTTCCCCCCATACATACATACATACATATAACGCATCAATAAAATTTACTTTTGTATGGCAGAAATTTTACTTTTGTATGGAAGAAAAACGTAGCAACAAAAATTATGAAAAATCTACCAGCATTTTTACCCACTTGCACTTTATTATGTTATATTAAATAGGAGAAAAACTGCATACTCCAAATGATTTTGAAAATTCTGTTTAAAAAGTCTGACATTTTTTTTAAGTTTGATGAATTTTAGTGAATTTCGTAAAATGTTTGAAACTTTTATTTATATAGTTTATGTTACAAAACGAGCTATATTTTAATATTTTGACCTGATTACATTTATATAAATACATCAACAATAAAATTTTGAACTGAAGAAATTTTTTTTTTTTTTTTTTTTTTTTTTTTTGGAGATATTGGAAATATCTACAACAGTCAAACTTCTTTGTTGTAGACTTTCGGTCTTAAGCTCAAAAAATGATTGGTTTTTAAAACATTAAAAAAAATGTCAAATCATAAAACAGTTTAAACTTAAAATATGTATCGGGTGTTTTTTTTAGGGGTATAGAACTTCGAATTGAAATAAAACACAAGAAAATCGTTTTAAGGTCCATCAATTTGGCTTTATTGGAAGGATAATTTTATGCCATTAATGTTTAAATATGATTTCGGGCATGTGGCCGCCGCGGCTGGCTCGAATAAAGCCAATTCTACAGGTCCAATTTTCAACCACTTTTTCGAGCATATGGGGCCGTATGTCGGCAATAACGCCACGAATGTTGGCTTCCAATTCCCCTAACGTTTCTGGTTTGTTGGCGTAGACGAGCGACTTCACATATCCCCAAAGAAAATAATCCAATGGTGTCAAATCACACGATCTTGGTGGCCAATTTACAGGTCCATTCCGCGAAATTATGCGCTCATCGAATGTTTCCTTCAATAAATCGATTGTGACGTGCGCTGTGTGGCATGTAGCGCCGTCTTGTTGGAACCACAACTCATCCACATTCATGCCATCCAATTCGGGAACAAAATAGTCGGTTATCATGGCTCTATACCGGTCTCCATTAACGGTAACTGCCTCTCCAGCATTATTGCGGAAGAAGTATGGCCCAATGACTCCACCAGCCCATAGAGCACACCAAACAGTCAGTTTTTGTGGATGTAATGGCGTTTCAAGGGTCTCATGTGGATTCTCTTCACTCAAAATGCGGCAATTTTGCTTGTTGACGTAGCCATTCAACCAAAAATGAGCCTCATCACTGAACAAAATTTTGCGATGAAAATCAGCATCGAGATCAATCTCATTTTCGGCCCATACACCAAAATCACGACGCATTGCATGGTCTCGCGGCTTTAATTCTTGCACAAGCTGGATCTTGTAAGGTCGCAAGCCAAGATCTTTGCGCAAAATCTTCCATAAAGTTGATGGACAAAGCTCCAATTGCTGTGCACGGTGGCGAATCGATTCATTCGGGTCCTCTTCAACACTTTGCTCTACAGCGGCAATTGTTTCTTCGGTGCGCACTGTTCGACGTCTCTGCGGATGCGTATTATCACATAGAGTAAACGTAGTGCGAAAACGATCCATGGTTAACCGAATTAATTGCTCTGATGGACGATTATGTCGACCATAAAATTGACGGAGCTCGCGGTAAACTTCGCGAACTGAACCATTATTTTCCAAATAAATTTGCACGATTTGCAAGCGTTGTTCTTTTGTCAACCTGTTCATGATGAAATGGCAAACCAAACTGAACATAAATGACATTAGAGTTGCCAGATTTGACCACAAAATGCCAGTTTTATCTCTATTCGAAAAACAAACCTGTAAAAAAAAACACCCGATATATGCAAATTATTATTTAAGAAAAACTTAAATAAGAAATCACATCATTATGATTCCGTTGAACTAATCTTGAAATATTTGTATGCAGGTATTTCTTGAGGTATTTTCAAATCGTGTTTTTTTTTTTGGGAATTCTTGAAACATAATACATTTTATGATTCCGGTTGAAAAAGCCGCACCTTTTTTGAATACTTATTGTTTTATATGTTAGTTTTAATATCTTTTGTTACTTTACTTTTACTTTAAAACTGTTGTACTATAAAAGATCATCTTAAATCTTATTGTTCTAATAATTTTTTTTTTACCAATAAATGAAATAAATGAAATAAATAAAAGAAAAAGCCGCACCTTTTTTATCAGCCACCATAATGTACATAATTATACAAATTTACAAATAACCTCGATTCCTCTTATCTATCGGGGGTTTCTTTCGATTGGGATTTTCTTGTCGCTTCTCCGAGGAATATTGATTTCGAAAGAAAATGAGTTTCTATGTCTCCAAATACATATGCATGTTTGTATTGTGTGGGGTGTCAGTTTTAAAATTGATAGCTTTCTAATTAACTTTTTTGTTTTTAATTATAATCAATTGAACATATCGTACGACTTCATGTCCCAAATTAGCGATTGATAAATAAAAAAAAATAAACAAGATAATAAACATTTTAAACAGTACATTAGCGAGTTTAGAAATACCCGCATTATCCATAAAATATGTGAAGTACATTTTTGAAGAGGTACAGATAAGCGTTGAAAATATAATTTTATGGAAGTTAAATAGGTAATTAACTAAATAAAAATTAATTATATGGGTACCATTCTTGTAGACAATTAAATGGATGTGTTCGTTTTCTAACTAGCTGCAAATGCGACGTTGCCATTCCCATCATTAATAGTATAAATTTCGTTCCACCTAGCATGTGAGATTTTGTCACCGCTAGTGTATGGAAGGTTAAATAAGGCTTTAGACTAATAATAATGATTTTGGTCCTTACATCAATGTTTGTCCGAGCTTCACTCAAATTGAGCTTGATATCTACACTTAAGTCTAGTTAAGAAGAGCAAAATTTTGGCACCAATATTTCAATTACATAAATAAAGTTTGTGTACCACTTAAAATTAACTGCTATACTTTCCTCTAATACCACTATAGCCATAGAACCCGTTCTTACGAAGAAACAATCGTTTTGAAATGCGAAGAGGTTTGTTGGTTCTCTCATTTCGAAAGATCCAAACAGATGATTGATGATACTTACATATGTACGTATATATAGAGAACAACCCCATTTACTCTTTCATAAAGTCTGAAAACAAAATGCCAAGAACAGGAGGAAAAAACATTTCGCGCCCGGAATGATAAATTGGCTGTTTCATTTGTTTCGTTGCTGTGACTTTACACTTTTACGTTGTACGAGTATGAACTCTTCGTTCGGATGTAAACAAAAATCAGCTGATATATGATTTGACACTTTGTCCAATACCTTCCATTTTTTGTTCTCTGTTACTCAGTTTTCTTACATAAGGAACTAATTAACGGCTGTTTTGAATACCCACAGGATCCCTGGTGTGGAACAAACCTATTGTACGACCTAGACATACGGACCGCCCCAATATATTTACGGTGATTCAATCATTTGACGACAGGGTGATATTTTAGGTAATATTCGCAATGTTTTTTATAATATATTTTTGTTCCTAATTGTTTATAAAAATATAATTCTTTAACAACAACCCATGATTGTGGTACCGCTAACCCACTCTGGAAAACTTTGACAGAATTTTTATGTAACGACAGATTTTGTTTACAAAACCCGTGTATGTACATATGTACACGGGCAATCGTGTGTTTCCTTTTCAACGTGTTTAAGAATATTACCAATACTTAATGTTTGAAAATAATCAAATAATCAAGATATACATATTTACTTCCGCTCGATCCGACCACCATTTGTGTGGATTGCTGCCTGTCCAGTAACGCATATTTTGCTTATTGACGAAGCCATTCAGCCAGAAATGACGACGACCAAAAATTGGACGTAGCGCTCTTAAAGTTGAGGCCATTGACTCCGAATTTCGGAAGTAAATTTTAATAATTTCGACTCGTTGTTGGATCGTATATCTTTCCATGATGAAATGGCAAACCTTAATGAAGAGAAATGTCATAAGAGCAGGAAAAAATATGGCGTCGTTTGCTGTCACCTATCGGTCTACTTTTGTAGCGTCGCTATTGAAAAGCCCGTTACATATGTAAATACAATAATATAAGTTTTCTTTTGTATAATACAAACTGAGTTCAATAATTTGCGTTTGACCTAAAAAAAATTTACAAATTGCCCGAATTCTTAAATATGAACGAAAAATTTGTTTCATAACAGTTGTTGGATGAAAAATATTTTATATTTCACTGATAAGAGTTATGTATATCCCATCGTATGCCTATTTTTTATGTTGCTTGTTAACTGTTATACATGAGAAATATATTTTCCGTTAACAATAAGAGTTATTTTTTACGATTCTTGATAACAGTTATTGTCCAACAAATATTTTTGTATTTTTACGTCGTCTATTATAATTTATTTCATCTTCACCGCTATCTTTTACTTTATCCTAATCTTTATTTTCATCTTCACTATAATTTTCATAATCTTTATTTTTTTCACCATCATCAATATCTTGCAACTAGAGAAGGACTGAACATCGATTGTTTTTGAATCAAGCCGAATAAAAATCGAACCGAACTTCGTTCGTTCTCTACATACAATGTTTTGCAAATGAAGTAAAAAATAAGTTATGAAGCAACGTTTCTGCGATTAATTGATCTCACCTATGGGATCTCTTTATTTCGTATGATCATTTTGACGCTGACCAGCGATGATTAATACCATAAAATATCGATTACGGGTTTTGTATTCAGTATTATTTTCACTTATCAAAAAGAAAAACAAAATAACAACAGTATCAAAGTGAAGTGTTCTAGGAATTCTCCAACGGTTACTTGTTATCATTCGAGTTTTTTTTTGATATGTTTATATTGTATTTTGTCAATATTGAAGTGGTTGAACGCGTTTGTATAATTTCTACATGAGTTAATTTAAGTAATTATGTACATATGTAAATCAGCAGTGTGGAGAAAGCTTTTAGTTAACTGGGTTACATACATATACAATACATGGGTACATGTGTATGTATCTTTGGGATTTTTATAAAATTTATGTGGGCTGCGCGTTTTATTAAAAATGTGAACTTATTATTTTTTGCACTTGCATCCCCTTGAAGTATCGCCTGTCGTGGGAGGGCAATGTACGTTCTTTTTTCAAGTTTTTTAAACTCAAGAATTTCGGAAACTAATTGCGAAAGCAGTCACGCTAAGCGAGTGCAGTGACTTTCGAAACTAAGTATTTTTTTTCTGAAATTGACTAGCAGATAACTTTTTGAGACTACTTGGTGCTTGTTGGCACAGCGAAAGGCAAAACGTACATGTAATAATTTCCAAACTCATGCTACACAGGGTTGCATCGGATATTTCATTGTTTTTCTTCTCCTTAAGAAATTTTTGATCACGAAAAAATAAACATAAAAACAAATTATAACTCTGATCAATGAGAAATTTCATCAAGGTATTAAAAATATTTCCATATGCATCTGTTTCGAGCGAAATGAAGTAAATAAATTATTTGACCGTGAATGTAGACAAAGCTTTTCAATTCAACTTTGATCCTCTAAGACTTATTTTATGCTTCTGAAAGACCTTCGAAACTTGGACACGAAAGTTCTCAGAGAAATCCCCTACTGTACAAAAAGGGCGCATTAGATCTATCTCCCTTAAAATTCGAGATTTTACTTATATTAAGCGTCAGTTTAGGCTTAGTGTTCGTTGGAAGTAGGCTTTAAAAACATTCAATAAGTCAACGCTTGTCGCCTAAAAGTAATATTTACTACTTTTAGAGAAAACAAATTTGTAGATTTTTATTTATTTTGAAGAAATCTTTACTCAATGGGGGGAAAATATCAAATGAAAATAAAGAACACATTTCTTCGGTCCTTTTTTTCAGTGTATACCGTGGCGTTGCTAATTAGTTTACAGTAGCTGTATATTATTTGAGCACTTGGGCTGGAAGACTTTCATTGATTAGAGTTTTAGAGTACCAATTTGGGATATTTTTTCTTACGTACAAATTAGGTTTTTACTTTTACTTATTTTTATTTTACTAAAGGGGGCTAATAAACTTGTAAGTAAGGTGATCCCTGATCGCTGGGTTTCTCCACTACTCGATACGCAAAAAAAAATCAAACAAAAACCCCGATGCGAATTTGTTTGATTTGTGCGTAGTTGCAATACCAATGAAAGCGCTCACTATGATTGGTTATCTGTTGCCAAGGAGTCTACGAATGCAGTCTATTGCGTGAGACGGTTTTATTTTGAATTTTGTTAGTTTTATTTTGGTCACATATATCGTCCGGTTATTGTCATTTACATAATTGCGGCAAAGTAATTTAAATTAGATAAATGCAAAATATTTCTGTTTGCGAATGAAATGGAAAGATATTGTGAAAAACACATTAATCTAAATATACATATAGTCGGTAAAAAGTCTGGGTATATTGTTGTTTCGAGTATCCTAGTTCATTTTCAGAAAAAAAAACCATTTTCATTTCAGTTCCACAGCCTATTTAACTTTAGTAAAGTCAAAGTTTGAAGTTTCTGAAAGATTTCCATTAGTTTGTAATAATTTTGTTTGTCATATAAAAAATTTCAAGAAGTGCAACAACGTCAACTTACTCGAAAAAGCAAAAAAAAATATTATATATGAAGAAACGTTTTTTAATATTTCAAATATTCAATATGATGTCAATAATTCCCAATATCTATATTTCACGGTCGGATAATCGAATTTCGGAATCGATATTTCCCGGGTCGATATATTGGAGGTTATCGATATCTTTTTCCGTAATTTTTTTTTGTAAAAATATAGTTTATTATAACAAAAGGCGTGCAATACAAAATTTCAAACTTCATAAAAAATTTTTTAAACCAGATAATTTTCATCAAAATATTAAAATTTTTTGACTTTTTATAAAATTTGTGGGTATGTAGTTTTGTAGCTGATTTAATTCCAGCATAATATGCAAATCTCAAAAATTAATGTACAGTTTTTAGTTTGTGTTAATTTTAATTTTGGTCTTGGAAACATCTTTATCATTTAACAACAATGTGTAATCCATTCTTTTATGACAAATGTGCGTAAGGCCAAAATTTCAAAAATTTGTTAACAATCAAAAATGGGATGCCTACAAGTTTTCCCAAAATGCTTTTTGTTATACAACGAACTATATTTTTATAAAAAATTTACAAAAAAAAAAGTATTATGGCAAACAAGGTGAATATAATAAAAGAATCATCATTTGGTCAATTGTTTGAGTCACTGTATGCACACTATGCACACTTTAACTCAGATAAACCGCTAATAATGTTACACGTAACATCCATTGATCATTAATTGAATTTTAATTTTTTACACACGCTTATTTATATTCCTCTATTTTTATGGTGCGCATAATTTCGGCGCGTCATCGCCACTTGTGCTTTACCTAAGTTTGTTTTTCGTTTGGTTTTTTTTTGTTCTTCTTTTCTTTTCTTTTCTTTGCGTCAGGTTTTCGCCGAAAGTCGTGGTCGGGATTTTTTGTGTTGTTATTTCACCGGTTTTACGCAAACTTGCACGTTTTCAATATCAATATAGTTTTCTCCAAAATAGAGTCACATAACTTGGGGCATTCACCGTCCGTGCGAATAGGGTTGGTTGCATTACTTAATGTCAAATGTTTCTGCTTTTTTTTTGTTTTTGTTTTCTTGACATTTGTAAAAGCGGAAAACCCGCGTTTTATTTGTAATCGCTGAGTGCGCAAAAAGCTGCTGCACCTTTTACTGCCAACCAACCCATGGGCGCATAGCTTTGCACTTTGTACATGAAAATATGCAAAATCGCTACTATGTACGTACATTGGTGCATACATATAGTAAAATACTTCCTGATGCTTAGAAATTCCACTATTGCGTCGCAGTTCGTTTGTTAGCTTGTCTCAAATACTATGTTTCCTATTTGTATAGAACATGAATTTCCATGCTGCCTATTAATTTTTTTTTACTAAGAATATTACGATTGTTGGGGAAAACTGCCTCGTTGTTGGTGAACAATGCATAGCATTCCTTTGAAAAAAAAATAGTCTCGCTTACATTTTAGATAATTATTATATAAAAAACCCAAAACTTTAGCTGAACTCGAATATTTGCGCAACCACAAATTGGGATGCGTTGAACTTTTGATTGATTTGTATGGTGTTTATCACAATTTCTGTGGTTTGGAATTTACTGCTGCCTATTTATATTCTCAGAGAAATAGATGGTCATGGCATTTCCCGCTGATGCATTGTTTATTTCGCACTTAAATCATGATGAGTAATATTAACGAATGTGTTTCATTTCTCGAATGCCATTGCACAGGAAATATAAAAAAATCAAACCAATAAAGAGTATGCTATGTAGAGTGACCCCATGCCGATTAACGATAAGTAGTGGTAAATATCAGAACGTTGGCAACAAACTTTTTTTTATTGTAGATTTGATTTGAATGTTATTCTTTGTAGAAGGATTGTATTGTGTGACAAATCAAATTCTGGGATCCAATTGTCACATCTGTGCACGGATCGGCAACCATACGAAAGAAAATTATGCAAATCGTATACGAGTAAGCTTAATGGGGTTGTCACATATGAAAGATCGTAATGGTTTTTCTATTCACAATAGTTTTTGTTAAAGATCCGCAATAATAAGTTGGTTCGTACTTTTTTAGTCACAATAGATGTGGAATTGTCAAAATTGATTAAAAACTCGTAAATAATAAACAAAATATAAAAATGGATGCAACTTTGACCAAAACGGTTATAACTTTTTATTTCTTGAGTTATGGTTTTTGTTCTGAAAATAAAACTAAATTTTTGTGGAAAAAGCACTACAATTAAGTTTTATTATTTGACGGATAAATAAAACTTAAGAAATAACGATTATATTACAAGAAAAATTAAAACACAAAAAATAACGAAGGCCGCTGATGGTAGACCTTGTTACAGTGAGTATGTTGCTTTAATCCTTATACACGTAACATTTTTCTTTCCGTACGATTTTTTAAGTTGAAATTTGGAAAGTAATCATTATTTGCGGTCCCTGGTTAGTATGGGGGCGGCTAAGGGTTTAGGTAGGATTTCCAAGCACTCAGGCATAGTTGCCCATTGTACTTAAAGCCTGAGAAGTATAAAGGGAATTAGGGATAGGAAATGATAGCAGATAGAGAATGAAAGTTTTCCATTATCAATATATCTATAGTCTATATAGCCTAGCAAAACTACGGTGATCGTTCCTATAATAGGCTGCTGTCCAATGGAAACTTCCAACGACTCACAGCTGGTCAAGTAGCTCTTTGTTTGTTACTTTGAACACCGCAGTGTCCCTGCACCCACGTGAGTTCAAGCCTATTCCGGTTTGCACCAGAGTTTAGCCTGATCTTAGTTTCTTTGGCAATTTTTGATGAGGTGCCAGCAGTTTCCAAGATCTTCAGTGCAGCTTTGCAGTCACTGTAGTCTCTGGTTTGGTATCAACGCCGCCTTTCGTCAAGCATCTGACATCACCGCCCAGGAGCCAACCAGCTCCAGTCCCATTTTCTGTTTTGGAGCCGTTAGTGTAAAAAGTTTTCACCGAGCCTCCTCAGATAGTACATGGATCTCTCTATTGTTGTCTTGTAGGAAAGCTTACGGTATACTTTCTACCAAAAGAGACTTTCAGTATCACCTTGTCATTTGGGGCCAAAAACAAGCGGTATTGCTCTTAAAATCTTCCAAGGAACTCTTTGTGTTCGGAATTCTCATCGTTGTGCCACAATCCAAAAACTGAAGTCGACACATAGTTTTCATTGCCTCCTCTTGGATCGTTAAATCCAGGTGTAGCAAGTCCAGCAAAGCATTCAGGGCCGCGTCTGCTGTTGTCCTCATGGCGTTCGAATCAAAGCGAACTAAATTAGCTTACTGGTATTGGTCAAACAATAAAACAAAACATTCGCTTTTAAAAGTAATTTAATTTAATTTGTATAAATATAAATCAGAGCGGTGGAAATGATATCTGCTATTTGAAAGATCACCACATTTCATCAGATTTCTTTCTAGACTGCCCGCTGTTAATTTTTCCCTTCTTTCCCTACATCGCAACACAATTCCAATTTCAATACTTTCCTAACTGGGATAATTTGATATAAAATTCGCCATAACTTCCTTCTGGCTGGTATTTAGTTTATTGCAATGCAACTTATATTAATAACATTAATTAAAAATTAAATTTAAATAATTATATATCTTTACAATTTACTTGCATATACTATACTAATACATCTTTGTTAAAATTCAACCTTTTACGATTGGCTCTTGGTGTTCCAATCGCTTTTGAATATGCGCTTTAGTCAAAAGGTATTTTTGATTTTTCAATCTCCGCCTGAGTGTACCAATGGAGTCTATATACATATTTGTTTCGCTTGCTTTAGGCTAAGAGCGGAATTTTTCTTAAATAAATTTTTAATGGTTCGATCTTCGGGTTTTGAGATAGTTTTAGTCAAATCTTTGCCAGGCTTTTTATGGACCTTGCCCTCATCCTTGAATTAATGGTTCCAGTTCCCAACATAGTGACTTGACTTTTTTAGATACTTAGCGGAACTTACGGGAAACATAGTTTCAAAACGCGCCTTGTAAATAGCACGCATTGGCTTTAAAAGTAACTACTGGACTACGTTGAACAAAATTTTTAATATGTATTTTTTTTTGCTGGTCTTTAACTGTTTTGTGATCTGAGGTGGAAAAAACTTCGAAAAAAGTAGCTCAAGTAGTTCAAGTGGCTAGCAATTTTGTTTTGCTAACAAAATTTACATTTACATATGTGTAAGAAAATCTGAAAAACTGTCAGCAAAAGTAATTATCGAAAAAAACAACAAAAAACAGAATTTCGAGCCACTTAAAAGTTAAACTTTATTGAAGTAAAATTGAGTGTACTGCAAAACTGCACACTCGAAAATTTACTTAAAAATTCAGATTCAAAGTTTGAAATTTTGGCGACCGTTTTTAAAATTTGTTGATTTTTATAAATTTTCTAGAAAGGTTAAAACTCTGAATTACATGGTTTCAATATAATAAATAAGGCACGATAAAATTTTCAAAACTTGTAAATACATTTTATTTTTATAAACATAGATTTCGGAAGAATAGTCCTGCAAACTTATAAAAGTTCCGTAAAGCCTTTAGACACAATCAGAATAAAGCTGGTTCTTCGTTCGTCATCCTACAACTCCGCAAACTACCTTCCTGCAAATCTTGCTATGCTGAATGTACATTCATTCTCTTTTAGATCATTGATCATCTATCTAGCCCCTCTTGAAAAAATACACCTTCCTTAGGTCTCAACGAAAAATTCACTTGGCATTGTTAACACAACCTCCTTAGAAACTGAATGCTTCCATAAAAACTTAAAACATTGATGAATAATTTAAAAGTGTTAAATGCTTCAAAAATTCAACTTTCATCGCTGTCAAATTACTGGTTGTTGTCAAAGCACAGCTGAATCTAAAGCATCATTTGAATATGAATTGAATTAAAAATAGCTTTGACAACATAACATTAAAAAGAATGTTTCTTTATTATTGAAATATTGAAATATACAAACAAACAAACATACCATACATACAGATAGATGTACATGCATCCATCTAATATTAACTCTCATTCTTTTGCCTTTTTTATTTTTAGTATCTCGTTACTATAAAACGTGTACGATACAAGTATTATCGATTATGAGTTAGCGGTGTAATTTCCGAGCTTGCAAACTTGAAAACCTGTTGCTAATCGCTCTCTCTCTACGTTGCGCATGATTTCTGCAGGTGGCTATTTTATTTGGGCCACAACACAACCACCGGCAACACAAATCTTTGTCCAATGTACAAATTTCTTTATAGCATTTCCACTGGGTTTATTGGTGGTGTATAACGTCGTCACCATAACTATAATTGCTGGTATTATTACTGATGTCGTTTCGTTTTGTCTAAATTAGCTTTTGCGAACTTAACTCGCATTTTTACGTCTCTCGGGCTTTTGTTGTTTGTGTAATTTTTATTGTGGGAATTTCTCGGGTTTTTCTAAACTCACATACATGCACACCTGCAAATGCAGGCACGTTTGCTTGCCGTCATTGTTCGATTGTCATTGGCAGAGTTGCCATTTTGGACAAATTTTTTTTCAAAATATTGCCTTATTGAAAAAGGGGGTTTTTAATTATTTGGAGTTTAGTTATTTTTTATTTTTTTATTTGATTATAAATTTCACTACAACAGACATTGGCTATATTTCTCAGCGCTGACACATTTACAATTACATAATAATGAGTTAAATCTGCTAAAATTCCATCTTAGGGCACACACATAGTGTAGCGGAGAGTAAAGCGGAGAAGAAACAACGCTTGTCGGTGTATATAGTAAAGTTTCAATAAGCGTTGATATAGATTTTTCCAATTATTTCGGCTACCTCGTTGGAAGGCATATTCGTAAAAAATGTTCCCGTCACTCTGGTGCAATGTTTTATAATTTCAACAACTTGTACCCAATTGTATTAAAAGGCCTTTTAATCGGCATTTGTTATATAGAAACCAAACTTTGTTCAAAATTCACAAAAATTGAACAAATTAAAAAAGAAACAAAGACTTCGAACTTTTTAATCCGTATTTTTAGTATTTGCAATTTTGATGGCAATTTTTTTTTTAAATGCTTAATTTTTGCGAGTTTTTGAAAAGTGTTTTTTGAGCTTTATTTTGATAAAAAGTTTTAGTATATAAAACATTGTGAATAATACGCAAAAAATTATTTTCCAATACTGTATATGGATGCATATCTGTTTGTATTCTTCAAAACATTACTAAAGCATTAAAATTCAATTTTAAAGAAAAGCTAAAAGCCACCAAAAAATAATCAAAAATGTTTAAATAGTAAGAGTCTGACTACTTTTGAATTCATTTCTTAGACTTGTGCTGCAAAGCAATCGATGGCAATATCGATAGTATAATTTTTAACTACCTATCTGCCGCCGTAGCCGAGTGTGTACTTCATCCGCAAGGTCTGGGCTCAAAGGTCGGCCGTGGCAAGCGACCTTAAAAATCGTAAAAAAGTTTGTTTTCTAACAGCAGCCAATGACAAACCTCCGTGTGGTGTATTTCTGTTATGAAAAAACTTCTTACAAAAATCATAGCCATTCCTAGTCGGCGTAAAACTGTAGGTCCCTCAATTTGTGTTACAACATCAAGACGCACACCATAATCTGTAGAAGTTCGGCCAAGCATCAAGCTATATGCTGTAAGCGCTAAGTTATTATTATTATTATTATTGAATTTTTTATTCTTATCAAAATGTTCGATTTTTTCAAATATGGTACAATTTGTTTTTATTGGATGGTAAATGTTTTTTTTCTTCGTGGCATCCGTGTTTCGTGTCTTTATCATTGACATCAATTTAATTATTTGTGGCTATCGCTGTGTGGGTTAATTATGACATGTTTGTACATTGCCCATGTGCGTCTTACACGCCACAATATGTGATGTAAGGTTATTTAATTTTTGTTTTATTTTTTATTGTAATATCAACTTAAGCAAGCAAATTATAGAAATATTCATTCTGGCAAAAAATTGCACACGAGTACTTCGCATTGACTCAAGAACTTTTAGTAGTTTGCGGCGTTGTCAGCTCGGCAATGAAATGAGTAACCATCTCACCGAGCAAATAGCGTTCATTCATAAATCAACTCTTATAAATTGAAGTATGTATGGATTTTGTTGTAGAGCTCGATTGGCGTCGTTGTTTAAATATAAACAAACGTATACATTTATCTATGTATGTACATATGTATGTACATATGTATATTAACACAACATACAAGCAAGTTAAATTAAACTCACTCATTACCAGCCACAAAAAGAAACAGCTACGATAACTAGCCTTCTGATTCAAATAACCGTAAACTCATATTAAAATTGTTTACGAAGTAGATGCGTACAGTAGATATTTGTTAACTTGAACTCAAATACAAGTAAATACCAACCTATAAATTATATGAAAAGTTCTGTTAAAAACAGAAATAAGGTGGCTCAGAAGTTAGCGAACGCAAACTTCCAAAACGGGAAATACTTAAGTTGAATAAGGGTTTTTTTTGTGATTTTACAAGTAACAAAAACTGCTAACATTTAGTTAATTTAAAATTAAATTTTGGTTTTCCATATTTGTTTTTATTTTGCATTCAGTATGGACGAGGGCCAGCTAATAATTTCGCGCCTTTCGGTTTTTAATGAAAGAAGGCGTGTTGTCTATTAAGGCACAGTGTTACAAAGATCAGAAACAGGAACAGAATTCAGTACATTTCTGACCTGTTTCTGTTGCTAGTGACAGGAGAAATGTCAAATGTTTGACTAAATCTGCACCAGACCAATATTTTTCATCATTGTATGCTACTAGGCGTTTTGTAGAATAATTTTCCCTTAATATTGTGAAGAATAACCTGCACATCGAATGAAAACACAAAACGGTATGAATAAAGTTTCCATTTTTGTTTTTGTTCTTTGTGGTACCAACTCGTGGTACCAACAGATTTCGTCTTTTTCATGATGGACTGCAAATTCGAACCAATATTGAATGTATTACTTTTTGATTGATATTCGTTAGCTCGAAATATTGTTGTTAATGGCCAGCTATGCTGTGGAACAACCGAAACCAACCCGTGCTTTGTTAATATTTTTGAAAGTATAAGTACATAAATGGTGTTTTTTTTAGACTGATAGAACTTTAAATTGAAATAAAACACATACAAAATTAAGTATGATGCCAAATTTTTTTTTTTTATTTGAAAAATATTTTCATGACATTTAATATTTAAAAACGATTTCTGGCATACTTATGCCCGCCACGACTAGCTTTGGAGAATCGGATGCGATCAGTCCAATTTTCTTTGCGCAAAATTTTCCATGTTGTGGATGGACAAAGTCCAACTTTTTGAGCACGGCGGCGAATAGACACATGCGGATCTTCTCCAACACTATCACTTACAGCTCCAATATTTTTTTCTTTACGTACTGTACTTTGTATTGTTGTTGGGTTTTCATCGAGTAGAGTAAATGTTGTTCGAAATTTATCAACAGTTCGACGAATAAGCTGCTCTGATGCTTATGATGATGATTATGTGGACCATAAAATTCATGAGCTCTATAAGTTTGGCGAACAGAACACTGATTTTTAAAGTAAATTTCCACAATTTGTAAACGTTGTTGCGGCGTCATTCTTTCCATGATGATTTGTCAATGCTTACTGAACAGAAATGTCAAAACGAAATGCCATTCACCAGCTGTCAAGTGACAGCTATCCCTAACGAAAGTTCTATTAGTTTAAAAAAAAAAACACCCGTTACATATCCAGTAATAAAACTCGAAAATTAGCGCTATTTTTTTTTTTTTTTTTTGTATGTCCAACTAAAGTTTTCAGGTCCCGGCCTACGTTATTTTCAAAAAAGAGGAAAAGTGTCTAAGTCTGAGCAAAATTTTAGATTAAGACCAGAGATCGAAAATAATTCTCTCCACTTGTTTTCATTGTGTTTCCCAATGATACAAACACAAAATTCTTAAACAAAACGGTTTCCTACTGTGCTAATTATCTCTGTACTATCTCTATGTGTTTTCTGTTGTGGGTTATTTATTAATAGCAAAAAATTCTCTTAAGTAAAGACACATTGTCAGTGTTTTTTTTATTTTTAAATGGCTTCTTTTCTAATGACTTTTTTTATTTTTGCTCTGCCAGCGCTTAGCGTACGTGCTCAACAGAAACCTAAATTATATGAAATTAATCGTTTCCTACTGAACGAGAGCACACTTGTGCAAAAAATAAATTACCTGTTCTCATTGGTGCGTTATAATTTCTCTTAAATAATAATCGTTTTTTTTTGGACATTTTAAAAGTGGAGAGGGTTATTTTCGATCTCTGGTTAAGATATAGATAGCAGTAACATTTCATTGGAAATAGATTGATAGAACATTTTAACCCATTATCTCCCATCTAAAGGCCGCTGGAAGATTACACATTTCTGGAGAATTATTCAAATGGCGTATAAGTCCAATTTTGGTTACGTACGAAAGAAGAAATAAGAGTTTCAACAAAAAAAATGACCTTTAATGAGAAATGCGGTCATTAAGGTACCTCACCAAAAGATTCAAAATAGTTTGCCATAAAATCTTTGACTCAAGATTCATTAAAAATTTATCTCGTAATAACACGATGTAACAAATTTTATAATTCGTACGTTTAGGTTGGAATAACGTTGTTTTTAGTCGAGAATCTGAAAGGTGCTACTGTCTTGAGCGTACCAGACCTCCGCCATATTGAGTTCTTAAATTAAATAATAAATTGTTCGCATGAAAACTAGTCATCAGATAAGAAAAATTGTAAGATGTATTAATCGATTGTTTTATTTATTTAACCTCAAATTGTTATACATATATACACATATGTACATATATGTTGAATCTTATATATATATTTCATAAATATTATAAGTTTGTTGATTACGAATTTCTAATAAATGCATTTATCTTTTCAGGCGAATTTTGTGTTCATTTAGCTGCCGAATCGGGTCATTTAAAAATATTGAGCATTTTAGTGCAACATGGCGCTGATATCAATGCCAGAGTAAGTATTCTGAATACGAACTCAAATATGTATAATTAAAAATTTAATATAAATATATCGTTACAGGAAGGAAAAGGTGGCTACACACCGCTACACATTTCCATTGAACGGGGCAATGAAGAGCTGTTCAACTTTCTGATCGATGATTGCAAACAGAAATTGAATTTGGAAACAACTACGTTCGGTCGACTGACTGCATATCAATTTGCATGCATTTTGAAGCGTTCGCAAATGCAAAATATTTTAGCAACACATGGCGCAGAGCCGCTTACACCGCCAGACAGTGAATATGAAAGCAGCGATGATGAATCAGATTTAGAAGATACTAAGGTGAGCTTGGGAACCTTATGAGAATTGAACGTAATGACACAAAAAAAAAAGATAAATAACAAGTAGTAGTTAAAGTTGTTTACAAAAACGCAATGATTGTCTGACTTGAGTAAAAATTCTGAGTAAGATTCTTAATGAGCTTGGTTGCAAAACAGTAAATATATGTAGGCAGAAATACATATATAGATATTTATATTCATATACATATATCTCGCAAGCTGAATGTTCTATGTATTAGTGGAACTTATATAAAAAAACATCAACAAATATTACAAACACGTGTCACCTATTGCAAAACAACAGACAGACAGAAGCAATCACCTAAGGCTAAAGTTTTTTCGTGTTTTTCCATTTTGATATAACTTATACCAATTACATATTCTTTACATTAACCGCAGGAATTGCATTGGTTCCCACATATTTCAAATCTAATATAACCTGTAGGGAAATATATTGTATTGGTACCGAACTGATTAACTTCTGGTGAATTTAGAACCATAACTAGTTTACGCTAATTCGATATTATATATAATTAAACTAATGGTGGATTTAACACTCCTAGGGTTCTAAGTAGTGGCAGAGGTTTCGCCAGCATAGTTTTTTCGAAATGCCCGACGCTTTCTAAATGCGATAAATGATATCAGTTATAATACTGTACAAGAATTTCGGGGCATTGTCTGAGGCAATATTGTTGTTTCAGTGCTGGATGGAAGTGCTAGACCCAAGCAATTCAACCTTCAAAGGTTTTTGCATCCTTGGGGTCTTCTGAGACAAAATCTGTGTACGATTACGGCAGAATTTTACAGAAAATAAAATAAATAATTTCCTTCAAAAGTAATCTGACAGCTCTCTAAATTCGCAATGTAAATTCACGTTAGGAATTCCGCAAGATATCTATGCATTTTAAGAGTTTTCAGAATTTTTTACAAACTGAGCTAAATATTTAAAATATAATTTGTCCTTAAAAAATTTTTTAACGGACAAAATCATTTGAAATCATTACGCCCGCAAATGGCTGTTACCTTGTGTAATAATAATTTTCTATTGACGTACCGTTAGAAATATATACATAAGTTTTGAATCTCCTGATGGGACAAAAAATAGTCTTACGTTTATTTTGAATAATTTTTATACTAAAAATCCTTCCATTGCATACTTCACATTTAATTTTATTAAAATTATTTCGATGTAAAATGTTCCGAAAAGTAAAACGGCGGAAATCAAATTTCGAAAAACGTTTGTAAACAAAAATGGTTGCCCAATAAATGGCAGATAAACCTTGGCAAAAAAAAAACATTTCTCATTGTTCTCCACGCAATTTTCATAAAAAAATCCTACATTAGTTGTTATGCCTCTACTGGTATTAGGGGACTCTTTGGCGTTCTCGGATATTTCCGAAATCGGTAATCGGAGTATGGATAATCATTGATGAAATTTGATAACTTGCTCACCATGCATACGATTTCCGAAATATTGCAATCTCTGAGCCATTTAAAGAAAATATTTCATTTTTTCGTATAGCTGCTTAATCTATGTATATATCTTCTGAATATGGACCACATTGGACTATGATTATTATTTTCTGAAATATGTATCTCATCGACAACTATGGCACGTAGAAAAAAATCACTTGGACGTTCCCAAAAAACAAACAAAAAAATATCTAAAAATTATTGCTTAAGAAATCTATCTGAGGCTTTCAGTGTGACTTTAGGAGAAAATACTTTTTGTAGCCGGAAAAATTGCAGGAAGGAAACTTTACTAAAAAACTAAAACCCGAAACCCGAAACCTTTTAAAATTAAATTTTCCATATATGACAATATTTTTCGAATGCTAGCATTTAAAGGATCGGCAGTTAAGTGGTTCCTTATTGGCCATATCGCATTACACAGTATCGTATTCCAAAATTTCCTTATTGCATATACATTAGGGTGGTCGTTAAAAAATCAAATGCAACATTTTTTCGGTCTAACCCCCTCAAGCGATAATACCACGATCAAAGATATGGCACATAAATTTTGATCCCTATTGGATCATATTACCCTATGAATGCTCAAAAAAGGATCCTATTTTATTTAATCTAGTACCCAAAATCGATACTACCTTTTATTAAATTTTATTTGTTTAATTTTTTTTTATATTAAATTTTTAGTCTCCAATCGAGTCCCAAATTTATATTATGATATGTTCGACTATAGTAGTATCGACGTAATAGAGATTGAGGTCTATGAAATCTGATGTGAAAATTATCTTCCTACATTTAAGGACCACCCTAATGTACATACATACATACACCCATACATATGTTTTGTACTTTAATCAGTGATGCAATTGTAGATTATAAAATATCTACATACGTAGTAAAATTTTTTTTTATAATCAAACCATGTGGGATATATAAATTCATATCATAAATGCGACAGTTTACTGTGTCAGAAAATAATTTATGCACTACAAGTTTGTGGAGTACTGCTGACTTACGTTTCCATAATACGCTTAATTCTCTTCAATCTACTTCCCTACCTTTTTTCAAACTTTCCCCATATTGAATTTTAATCATATGCTTTTTGTTATGTTAATTGCGTTGTTTCTTATTTGAAGTTAAGTTTTTAATTTGATTTATATTTTCAGAGTTATGACCGTTTCGTCGATGCCGGCCACTTTGCCAATTATAAAGGTGGAAATGCAATGGCGGTCATGTAAAACTGAAAGACTTGCTGGGCAACAAATATTCGTTTGGCGGCGCGTGCGTTCGATTAAAGGAGTACCTTAATACGCTCAATGTACTTAAGTTTAATACAAATTTAAGCTATACGAATAAATAATCGCCGAAATATTTAAAATAGAGAATTTTAAACAGGTCTTTACATTAAGTAGTTAAAGAATTTGATTTATAAAAATCTCAATGTTCTATGTGTGTGTAATGTAAGTTCTTAAAAGTATGTATGAAAACAAATAATCTAAAAACAACAGGCATTTAAAAATTTAGCCAAAATCGATGAATAATAATTTAATATCAGGCTGCATATGCAACGCCAGGCAAACAAATGGGTTCAAATGCTTAAAAATATTCAAAGAAGAAATTAATATACAATTTGGTGCTAAAAAAATATAAAACTATTATTTATTTACAAAACACGGTATATGTATGGTGTGGGGTAAAAAGCGGGGCAACATTCCACATTCCACTAAATTGCGAAGATGGCGTGAAAATATGTTTTTTTGATTTATTTTCAATTTAGAGCGCCTTCACTAAAAAATGGAAAGTGAAAGAGGGAAAACATAAAAGCCATTCCGGCGTTCCTTTCACCAGCGACGAATCTCGAGTGGTCTTCTGGAGGTTTGGGTCTCCAAAGTAATTATTCATAAGGGAGTATCCATACTGATGCTAAAAAATCGGAGTGCAGCAGGATTATAAATCGCGATCTTGACACGTTGCGGTACAGCTATTAAAGTTAACGAGATGGTATTCGAATTATCTGAATGTCCAGCATTAATAGTGTTTCGATGAGATCAGCAATCAAAACCAATAAGTACTGGAAGTATTGATCGCGGGTGTGGCATTCAAATTTCTATATCTCGAAGGCCTTTTACCTACCATAACGATTTTTCGTTATCTAAAAACCGGTCTAGACGAAGTGTAGCAAACATACAGTTACTCAAACGGTTGACCACATGGTGAGTTATTTATAATATTTGCAATGTTTTTCATGATCAATTTTTTTTGGTTAATTTTTTATAAAAATAAATTGTGTTCTATAACAAAACATATAACTCAAAATTTGAAACTTTATAAAAACTCCACAAACTTTAATCAGAATTTTTAGAAATTTTATGCACATGAAGTTTTGTAGCCGGTTTAATTTTAGCATATTGATATGCACGTCTCTTGATTTTTGAGAATTTTGTGCTGCTTCATTTGTTCTTGTTGTTATCCTGCGTTCGGATATAAACGAAGAGGAGCTGATATGCAATTGGGGACTTTGTCCATTTGTGCCCGGAAAAATTCGATAAAGTACGCGAACGCAATATTAGGAGAACTTTAAAAAGTTTCTGTAACAACTGATTTACTTTTGTTTACATTTGGAGTGTTCATGTAAAAATCCAGAAAAATTATTTTCCAGAATTTGACAGAATTCGCTGTTAAAAAGAAAACTCTACAAAAGTACATGAAGGCAAAAATTGCAACACGAAGACTAAATAGAAGCATTTTACACAGACAATGCTACGAAAAAATTTTCAATCATTATTCCGTTTGCCCGCTTCTGCGCTTCTTCCTATTCTTTTTTTTAAGAATTTTTTCTTTGTTCTCTCTTTCTCTAGCTATTATTTCGTCACTATCAGTTGTTCGCAATCTAGAAGGCGCAATCTTGTTTTCTATCATTCAAAACCTTAAAACGAAATTAAAGAATTACAGGAAAATCCGTGCAAGTAGAATAATTCCGAGAATAATTCGTCTTACTCTCTCAAAGATGGAAACTTACTTAGTTTTTCGCGACCAGGATTTAGTAAACGATTGTAAGGAAACCCGCACAGTTGCATTTGGGTTTATGCTTTTGAATCATTTTACTTATAAAGTTGGTTTTTTTTTGTTTTCCTCTTGTTTGCTAATAAATTCCTTCTTATTTCTTTGATAAATCACTCAAATTTGTGCTTTTGCAAATTTATAATTTGAAATATCGAATTGTTCTGTTGACTGGAATGCAACCATGTCCCCTTCCAAGTTTTGCAAGTTTTTTGTCTAAACAAACGCTATTTGGTACAAGTTGTGCAAGTTATCTGCCAAACGAACACTCCTTACATATTAAATACATGTTCGTAATACATACAAAAGTCATTTCCATTCATACTATTAAAATAAAATTAGTTCATATTTTTGTCTATGAACATTAGACACTCTTCAAAAATATCGCCACATTTGGTTTTTGATTCCAAATAAAGCAATATTTCCATGATTTCTGTACATGATTCTGAAAATTCATTTGTTACGTCTTTCAGTTGATTAAACGATGAATAAGGTTTTGCTCTTTTTGATGGGAAAGAGGTGTCATCGCTCGAAATTTCCAAACTACTACGTTTATCAGCGCTTTTTTCTTGCATATCTGTTATTTTCAAGAATTGCTTTTGTAGTTACATTTATTTGCTCTTGATCCTGTAGAGTTAAAACCTGTCATCTTTTGTATTGTGGGTTAAAAAGCAAAACAACAAACCTTCTCTTCAAAGTAGTTGCCTTTAAATCCGCTGTAACTTCACAATCAAACATATTCGGTTCGCAGTGCCTTTGCAATTTTTTGTACCACTAAACGTACTCATGTATTGTTGGGTTGAGTTCCGAATTAAACGTCTCGGAACAGTTTTTGAAAAGTGATAAAAAAAGCAAGCAATTTTTCCATTAAATTTTTGGCAGAATTTCATGCTACATTTCATTAATGTCCGGCAGCGTTTTCACATGCTGCTTTAAAGATTTTGATAACTTTTTTCAGCTCAGTATGTTTAGAATAAATTACTACCTGCTTTTAATTCAATGATATCTTGATTTTCCATAAATTCAGCAAGCTCACGAAAATGCCTTCTAATTTCTAAAGTTAGATGCAACATTACCACCATTATCAAACACTATCACACCGCCAGAAAGTTAATATTCAACTTGAAACTCATTAGCAATATCCTCACAAAAACTTAAAATGTTACCCAAGGCGAATTTATAGAAGGTGATGGCATAAGAGCAGCTGATTTGATTTTTTTTATTTACATGTACTTTGTTTTTGCTTTTGCGTATGAGCTTTCAAAAGCTGTAAAAGCAAAAACAAAATGTATTTAAATTTTGAAAACTCTTACGCAGAAACAAAAACAAAATACATAGGAATTTTCAAGGCGAATCCATACAAGGTGATAGCATCCTATGAGCTGAATGCTTGTTCTTCTCTCTGAATTCGCTAGGTTGTTTTGTTTACACAAACAAACTGGGCGAATACAGATGTTTGACATTTTGCTCGCAAAATTACACAAACAAAATACATAAGTATACTGGGCGAATTCAGATTTTGACATTGTGCTCACAAAATTACACAAACAAAATACACAGCGGATTCGCTTAGGTTATCTTGCTATCACCTTCTATGGATACACCTTGGGAATTTTGTAGTTGTATTTATGGATTCGCCTTGAGTTATTTTTTGAGTTTTATGTATTGCTCAAAAACACGAGTTTTATATTCACCTTGTTTTTTGCGTAGAAAATAAGAGTCCTTTTTTGAGTTGTATTCCTTGCGTAAACAATAGGCTTTTATCTTAATCTTATTTGTTTTGCCTAAAAAATAACAATTTTTTTGCGAATAAAATAAGTTATTTTTTGGCGATAAGCAAAAGCTATGATTACTTATAAAGGGTAATAAAGACTGATAGAACTTTAAATTGAAATAAAACACACAAAAAAATGAAGTAAGTAGGTAGGTTGGAGTGGCAGCCGCCTACAGCGAGTCACTTAGGCCCATTGTGTTACCACAAGGAAAAATTTGTACCATCCAAGAGGAAAATTATCTCTCACCAAACCATTTTGCCTCGCTGATGAACCTCAACAGGCAATTTACCTCGGTGCTTGAAACCTCACTAAGGTCATCCAAAAACGGTGATCCCACATATCGCATTCTGCTTTTACAGTGCAGGACACTTACACAGTAAATGCAAGATCGTTTCCTCCTCCTCGTCGTTCTTGCAGCTCCTAACAGCATCTTCGGAAGGGAACTCCCAACCTTTCAGCATGTTCCCCTATCAGACAGTGCCCTGTTAGAGCCCCGATGATGTTGGAAATGTTTTCCCTTCTTAGAGATGTACAATCTCTGAGTAGCAGTTTGCAAGTGGCAAACGACATACCAATGCGTTCTTTATCTTGAAGAATCTGCTTGGTCGTACCTTGTCTTGCAAGTTCGTCTGCCATGCAGTTTCCAAATGAGGTACAGTCTTTTCTGCTTGGCCATCTCCTGCTGAGATAGGCGGCAGTCCAGCGCGATGCTCGAGTTAAAAGTGAAAGTGCTCAGAGCTCTGATTGAAGTACTTATGATCCCAAATTTTTTTTTATTCGAAAGATATTTTAATTACATTTAATATTTAAAAACGATTTCTGACATACATAAGTCTGCCACGACTAGCTTTGGTGAGCAACTGTGGGCATATTTTGTTAATAACAAGAGTTATGTTGGCTTCCAAAGCTTCAATTGTTGCTGGTTTATCGCCCGTAATCCAGAGACTTTACATAACCCCAAAGAAAATAATCCAATGGAGTTAGGTCGCATGATCCTGGAGGCCCATTCACTGTACCATTTTTTGACATAATGTTATCGCCAAATTGCTCTTTCAACAAATCGATGGTTCGAGTGGCAGTATGAGATGTGGCACCGTCTTGTTGGAACCAAAATTTATGCAAATTTGGAAACAAATAATCGGAAATCAATGATCTATAACGTTCACCATTGACAGTAACATTCGCTCCGACCTATTTTTTTTTTAAGAAATACGGACCGATGATGCCTCCAGCAAGTAAACCACACCATACGGTACATTTTTCAGGATGCAATGGTGTCTCGAGAGTTTCATGAGGATTATTCTCAATCCATATACGGAAATTTTGTTTGTTCACATATCCGTTTAGCCAAAAATGAGCTTCATCACTAAACACAATTTTTCGATTTCGAGTTTGGCGAACCGAATACTGATTTTTAAAGTGAATTTCCAGAATTTGTAAACGTTGTTGCGGCGTCATTCTTTCCATGATGATTTGTCAATGCTTACTGAACAGAAATGTCAAAAGGAAATGTTATTTACCAGCTGCCAAGTGACAGCTATCCCTAACAAAAAATCTCATGATTGACGCACGTAAAAATAACAGTAACGCACGTACACGCGTCACACGTCGAGCTACGTACAAAATTACGCGTTTTGCCCAACTCTAGACCATATACAAAGGTTGAGAATGCTTTGAAATCATAAACTTACATGAATGGAAAAAATCTTTGGAAATAGTCCATATTTTTAATTATTGTTGCATTTTTGCTCCTCAGTGTATGTATGCAATGGGACAGATATATTTTTTAAATTCGAAAGGTAATACTAAAAAGATTTGTTTAAGAAATTTATTATGAGAAATATTGGTATTTTATTACGAGTAATAAATAATGACACTTCGTCGATACTTTGAGTATTAATTTAAGCCTCGAGTGAGTTTCGAGCACAAATATTTCGATGCATTGGCGGTTATATGTACGTGCACACACACATACATATGTATGTACATACATATGTACGGATTCTTCTTTATTTTACTTTAACCTTTCAAACAATCTTTTATTGCACTAAAAAATCGGCAAAAATTTTGTGACAACTAAAATGCAGTCTTTATCAAGCCAACTAACTGCCTTAATGCATCTCCATACGCACCTTCTTACTTAGTACATCTGACTTTGCTAAAGCCAACCAATTGAATTGTTAACAGGAATTCGCCCCTATTCGTTTTCCGGCGATCATCGATCATCAAACGTTGTCTCGGCTGAGAATAACACGGCATCGATACGGTTACGTTCGCGTGCTATAATGCTGCTGATCGCCAGCATACCTACTATCTATTCATATTTGTCGAAATAACGCTTTTTCAGATCAGGCGGATACGTTACGTAGATGTAGTGCTCGTTTTGGCCAATATCATTTTGCATAAATTCATGAATGGATGATGAAGCGCGTAGCGAATGCTGCGAGGCACCACTATTGCGATGATGTGAGGTTAAGAGCCGTGGATGGGTATTATAATGGCGTCCACCACCCGCATCATTGTCCAACATAGTGACACCGCTTGTTCCCAATCCCGCAGTGCTGGCGGACTTTGGTGCACCGCCACCGGCACTACTCATCGATTTGCTACCCACACTTGTTACCGCTGTAGTGGCAATCGGTCTACTTGTATAGTCGCGTCGGTCTAAAATGTCCTGTTGGTAAACGTGACTCTGCGTCGGTGCGTGCTGTCGATGTCGCGGTGTGCCGCCTATATCTGCGGTCGTGGTTGGATTCTGCATATGGGATTCTGCCATGTAACGTCTCGGACTGTGGCGATAGTCGTATTGAAGTGGTTCGGGGTATAATTCGTGAGCCGCCTGTTGATAGTAGTATGGTTGGGAGTGGCTCTGGCGCATACCACTGTGCATGCCGGTAGTCGCGTAAGATTGATGGTGGTGGTGCTGTTGCTGCTGCTGCTGCATCATAGCCGCTGACTGATGGTATCGTTCGTACATATAATCTTCCTGATTGGTAATGATTGTCGTTTCCTCGGAACTGAAATATATAACTTTTGCTTAATCACAACGCATTCAGTGCTAAGGATAATTCTCGCATCAGATCTCAATTTGTGAGTGTTTTGAGTGCACGCATGAATTACTTACTTAAAGAGTATCCAAATAATGTAATAGCAAAAGCAAACGCCAGTCGAGAGCACAAAAATGAGAATCAGCGTTAAGCCCCAAGGAAAAGTGCGTTTTTCGAGCGGTCCATCCTCCCAGTAGCGATCGCATGACAAGTACCAGCAAACCGCACGATTCATTTCCTCTGTAAGGACATAGGAATAAGGGCATAAACATAATACAAATACATATATGTATGTACATACTAGAGCCTTCGATTTCTCAAGAAGTAATTTCAAGCGGGTTTCTCGTGTATCGAAAAACTCGTAAGGCTCGCGACCCTCAATATCAAATTCGATAAGTGAATTGGATTGTTTGCACTAATTTTGTGATACATATCCTAACCGACAATATATATGTATGTAGATTGAGTCAGGCAACCAAACCAATCAATTTTAGCGTCTTAGATTTTTCGATACTGCACGAGAAGCAATTTCTCGCGAGGATCGTTTTATTGCTTAGGACATAATCTAATATCCTACCAAGTGTTCCTTAATTCAGGTACAAAAGGAATGTATTAGCTTCGACTATTAAAATATATTTTTTATACAAATAACCAAACGAACTACTGCCATTTAGAGATACCAACGTATTAAAAAACAAACTTTCCGTTATTTCGTTTACATTATTGGACGATTACCATACTTCATCAAAAATTGTACCAATGTGACGTCACACCGCAGCTGATTCTGTCAAATTCGTAAAGAGCTGAATAGCGGTACGAGATGGACATAACCTCTGTAAATTGAAATCCAATATTAGCTATCTGTTACCCATTTTTTGGTACGGGAATGAATTTGGAGCGGTTTTGAGATGAAGCGGGCTACCGCGTGGAGTACATGCGACATGGAACTGTATATTAAAAAAGTGTCTAAGCATTCGGATTTAAAAGGCTTTTTTCATTTTTTTTATAGATTTTTTAGACAGATTTAAGCTTCGACTTACACGGTTTTTGCCATAGACTTAACTTAATTTATATAAGGAAATCAAATTGAACTGTGAATGCGTATTTTAGAGACGTCTCGGCTCCAACGCCATCTATCAGTTAAATTTTCAAATCATATATGTATTTATATTTATGTGGGTAATACTTATTTTAATTTTTATCCAAAATCGGACTGTAATCGACACTACCTATCGGAATTTGAGCTCAATCGGTTCAGTAGTATTCGAGTCTATAAAATGCATACCAACAGACACACACAGTCTTTTTTTATATAATATAATAAAAATTAAATGAGGAAGGACTTCTTAATACATTTTGTTTTGTGAACATAATTGTACATAAAATTTTCTACATACCTTCCATTTCTTTAAAGCTCTGATCCGACATCGTCAATAGCAGGCTAGCAATGCAACTGCGCACCAACAATTCACATTGCAACTTCAGTTTGCTCAGCACCTCAGCCTTACAGTTGGCACGTGTTTTCTGCAAATTCCCAGTTCCATGCTCGGTCTTGCTGGCATTACTGGTGGAAGTTTCATTCGCATCGTCATCCGCATGATTCATGCGCTGTTCATTAGAGCCATTCTTCTTGGTCTTTGCGTGTGGCGTGTGTGGAGGTGGTGGTGGTGGTGGTGGTGGTGGTGCTTGTGTATTGGCAGCTTTGTTGTGCTCCGAATTTGTTGGAGTTCCTGTTGAAGGTTCACCGTCAGCATGTCCTACATTCATATTTTTCATGGGTTCATTGGCATTGTTGGAGGCTGACTTCTTGCTCTTTTCGGCAATAATTACATTTTCGACTATAATAATTTTTTGGGACGGGAAGTTCGATGGGAATTTCGGAAGGGGTTACCAATTGAGAAAAGGAGCGACACGGGTATATTTAAGATAACTTACCAGTATCCTTAAATTTATTTTGGCCAATTTTTTCCTGACATAATTGACGTGTTTGTACTTTGGATGCCCGCGTTCCACCGATGGAGGAACTCCTACAAAAAAGAAAAAAAAAAAGATTAGGTATGCACATTTCCCCACTCTAAGTTCCCATCTTCACTCCTACCTGAGAGGTATTAAACTCAAATAAGGCGGGTTAGCTTTTGCCAGCGCTGAGTTCTGACCCAAAGAATCGCCCCAAACTTCAATCTCGGTGACTACATGCTGGTCGCTGGTGGCCAAACGAGACGATTCCTCAGTTTCGAAAACTTCGCAACGCATTATATCACAAAAGTCCGCCAAACAAACGGCATCTTCCGCCTGCGAAATGAAGAAATTTAGTCAATAAATATAATATTTGAGCCTATTCTTTACAAACCTCATTGACGACACTCTTGTGTCGCGTCTCAAAGTGCAAATCCAAAAATCTTTCCTGATAGAAACTTTTGCCGCACAGACGGCAGGTCCACTGAGTGGGCCGATCACGTTTTTTGGCATCTTGACATGGAGAAAAAACGTCGCGCAATGGATGTAGCGGACATTCTAGAGGCAATTTAGCCTACAAGTTCCAGTTTTAGACATATTGCTTGGCGACAAAGAAGAGGCTGTTATTTGTCTACTCACCGAATATTTATCCAATATGGGTGTCCATTTTGAGCGTACAATTTTGCGCACTAAGCGACTGTTATCTTTGGAACAAAACAATTTTATTATGTGTGTGTGAGGCCATGGTATGAGCAGCAGAAAATAAATTAAAGTTATCTGGAAGAAAAATCAGTGTTATTCTATTGGTGATATATTTATTAGTTTGGGTTTTTGTTACAAGATGACCTTACTGGCCGTACATCAGGCACCGATTGTGCCAAACGAATGGACATTTGAAACATGATATTGCACGTTCTTTGATTGTGAAAAAATTGGCTGCCCAAAGAGATGCTGAAAATCACTTGACCAAGTTTTTCTCCGATAAACCACATAAGTTCTACACGGATGGAATTATGGATGAATGGATGTAACAATAATGGCGAATATGCAGTTGATTAAAAATTTACCCAAAACCGGAGGACACTTTTTATTTGACCCAATTATGAAGTATCCTTAAAAAAATGTTAACATAAAAGTTCTGTGTCGGTGATACATATTTTGTAAGGGGCCCCTAATGAGTTCGTAATAAACAACAAAAGCTTTAGATGAGATCTATTTTTTATTGCCAACCTCGGCACATAAAATAAAGTCTTTGATTTGAAGCTCACTTGTAATGTCCGTCGACGAACGTCCCGCAGCAATACCTTTTAAAGATAGGCTCCTCAATATCTCAGTAATTTGCTACCATGCTCCGGCGAAAAGAAGAAAGCGGTGTAAGCAACCACATATCATACCCGGATACTAGGCAAACAATCCGAAGACCGCTTATAGGCTACATCGCACAAACAGGCGGCCATCGAGAGACATTGTTCAACTAAACGTGCAATGGAACCATATTTCCTGTATTTCACTTATTGAGACTGAAGAAATTATTTGGTTTATACAATGAGGAATGTCGCCGACCATAAACCCACGCCACTAACAAGTGCAATAAGAGCTATATGAGAGGGAATCCGGTAGGTTTTTCGGTTAAGTTTGAAATATTCTATCAAAAACAAAGATTGACGACTTCAGAAGGTTTCAATACCGAGGCGAATACTGAGAACACATAAATTGTTGGGAGAGTACATTTCCACACACTGCTGCATGGTGACAGGTGGAAAAACAATCAGATAAAACGAAGAACCCTAATACCTGTCCAGAACATTAGAATCAACGTACCATTATCGCACTGCATCTAGTTAGTTGTTCGAAAACTAGAGCCAATGCAAGATCTTTAAGGTCTGGGTTTTCTTTTGAATAGTCGTAGGACTCTAATTTGTTCCAAATTATGTTCATTGAACCAGATCAACTGCAGTGTTTGACTTGTAAGCGTGTCTTTTCGGTCGTTCAAGTTCTATTAATTGACGAAAAGACTCGTTCGACTGCTCTGCTTCGTTCCAAAGTGGTTACTTTTTTATGCATTTCATCGCATAAGAGCATTGGTTGAAAACTTTTGTCGACATTTCAAAAGCAGCCTATATTTCATCAAACATTGCAAAGTCAAACCAATCGGTTTGCGTCAGAGCTATCATTTGAAAAACTTTCGCAAGGGTTCTCAAACTACTGCCGTTTGGAACCCCTAATGATATACATATTTGAAATGTGTAGTCTGGAGTAAGCTATTGGTATTCCTGTGCATGTTTTGGGTCTGGCAAGTGAAATATGAAGTTGTTTTCTTCCTTCGCCCTAGGACGTTTTGTCTAAAAAAATGTATTTTTTATTTGAACAACGTTATTCAACTTTTCCAGGGTTTTAGACAAAGTGCCATCGTATGGTGCATACATAGGCTTTTGGATCAAAAAATGTCGTAGACTTAATAAAGATACTTAAAGTGTGTATGAACACTTTCGAAAATGTAAAAAAGGCCTGATTTGCGCCTATTGCCCCTTGAACAATGGCATGATCAAAATGAAACTAAACAAAAAAAAATGCTATCAAAACAAATAGAACCCCGTGCGAAAAAGTTTGTGGTTTATGGAAGTCCTAATGGGGGCTAAGAAGCCTACTTAACAACCCATTCCGTTCGTTTCCAGCGTTCCTCCTTAGATTAGTTTTTTGATAACGACCAGGGTAAGCTGACCTACGACCCATAAGGGCGCGCTTTGTTGAATTCGATCAAATTGGATTACTTAGGCGGTTGCAGTGCCAATAGAATTAAAATAAGAACTCTGGTCGTGTACTCCATGAACTTACAGGTTTTTATACAAACTTACAGGAAGTTACAGGAAAAATTTTCCCGTACATCAAAATCCTGTAAATGAGAGCGATTTTTGGAGAGTTGTGTAGATAATGAAGTTGCAAGATTTTACCCGAAAATTTCTATCGGTAAAATCATGAGAAGTGTCAAATGATCAGTTGTTGCACAAAAGTAAACAAAACAAGTTTATAGTGAAAAATATCGATGTAAATTTGTATCATTTTGCCGGATTTTAACGAAATTAAATTTATTTTTAATTTCAAAGAGACTATTTGACGTTTGTACAAGTTTGTCTGTTTGTACAAGCAAGTCTGTTTTTAGTTTCACTCTAGAGAGTAATTTTGCTATTTGAAATTCTTACAGGATTTTACAGGAAAAGTACTGGATCAGAGCTAAAATGTTTGCGGAGAACAATTCCCTACTTTCAAACTGCGAAAAAATTATACACTTCCACACCCCACTATTCTTATACAAACGCAAAAATCACCTCATCTCTTTTGTGATAATTACTATGCCTGAAACTCTGCTGAATAAATTTCATAATTTTAAAAATATACATAAATATTTTTACTTTTTGTTTGGATTTCTCAAGCTTTTAATATCAAGACTCTGCGGCATAGTTTTAGGCTCAGTAATCATCATAATAGTGATGAGATGATTTATGTGATTTGGTAAGAATATGGGGGTTAATACTGATTTTGAACACATCCCCAAAGCATTACGAAGGCGCAGCTCAAAGGCTAAACATAATAGATATAAATATAGAGTGCTATTCAGGAAAAAAAGCATTTGTATCCATTAACATTTGCGTCTACATTAATACTTCCTTTTTTTGTTGTACTATATAGCTTGACACATAAATAAGAATATATCCAAACAAATGCACGCATGAGTATGTACACATTCCCATATGACTATGTATATGAAAAATTATATACATAGCTATGTATGTACATACATTTGTTAAAGAATGTCATTGTGGTGAGCCGGCTGTGAGTGGATTTTTAGGTCATTGCATGAACTGTCGAGCGAAAAGGAAAATCGATAGTCGCGTGGAGAGGAATGAAGTTAGAAGGGCTAAACTAATAAAAGGACATGTTATGCCATAATTTGAATGCGTACAAAAAGGGAGGTGTACATACCTAGATAAGTATAGGTTCAAATGTGAATTGGGTTAATGAAATTCATGTTTTATTTGCCTTTTCATACGCAATGTACACAGAAATCAAAGCGATTGCACTTAGTCGTATATACTGCGTATGTACAATAAATTCATAAGTACTTTCATATGTACATACATATGTACATACATATGTATGTATATACTAAGTGCACGAGCATGCATTCACGTTAAAGATTTTCAAATGATTTTCAATGAAAAAAAACACTATTTATTCTTGAAAACTACTTACCTCTATATTAAAATATTTACGCGACATTCATAACAATCGTTTCGGATTAAAGATTCAGCCAAGTTATATCGAATATCGTGCAACTAACGGTTTGTACTATGTATAGGTCAAACTAAAGGCTGCCAAATGTAAAAGCAAATGTCCATAGTATTTTGTTCGGTTATAATGCGGATCCTTTGAATTATGCTTTATTTACATTTATGTATTCAATTGTGCATTTCTTTTATTTATTTTTCACACTTGAATATTTTTATTAAATTTTAAATTTTTACACGTTTTCCTTCCACAAACGCCTCTAACCCACTGAAAGTCACTACATGTTCTAAGTAAAATGACTTGTTCGAAATTCGATTATCCTTTTCCTTTACACATTCGTCCTCTACGGTTAGCAGTGCTGTCACTTCGGGAAAATTTCCCTTTGTCAATGGTACAGCTTATTGGTCATATGGGACATTTTTACTCATAGCGCCTGAAAGTATGCCACTTGTATTCAAATCAAATGCATTAAAATTCCCTTTTATTTTTTCATTGCATGAGTATGCGTGTACACATATAAATTTACATATGATTAGAAAAGTCGGTTGTAAATGGTAAATTAATTGAAATACACATTTAAAAATCCAAGCTTCAAACTTTGTGCAAAAATAAAATTCAACAAATTTTCATTAAAATTTCAAACTTTTCGGTAAAAATATTTAATTTTTGATAATTTATTTTACTGACGGTGTTGGGCGTTTTAATGCACATAAAAAAACTTCGAGCATTCGTTATATGGAGAAAATGTGCAACGCCGTCAGAAATGAAAAATGTATCAGAAATCAACGCGATGTTTGAGAGACTGCAAACCTGCACTTTATTGATTTTGATTAGAAAGTTTGATGGGTAATTCAAATTTTTTATGGAAACAGGGTTCGAAATTTTGAAAAATTAAGTTCCACCAAAATCTCATTATGCTTTACAAGATTCTACCAAAGAACATATGTAGATTACAAAGAAGTTGCATCACTCCCACCGTTCCTCTAACAGAAAATTTCGTCCAATTTCATTATACCAGAACCAATTTGACTCTTGCTGATAGATATTAGAATCTGATTCAATTCAATCCGTTTCTGATGTAATGGACGAAAATTCTTGCCACAGGAAATGAAACACCAAATAACTTCTTTTTAAGATGCAGATGCAGTTTTGTTAACCAATAGCACTTTAGTCTTAAAGGCAATTTTTTTATAAGTTATAAGTAGATAAAAACCAGGCACGTGAACCGGATAAAAAATTTGATCGGTTTGGTTCAGCGATTCGAACAGGCCTACCCCAGTTTTTGATTTGTAAAAACCTTCTTGTTTTTTGTATTTGGACCGTAGCTCCAGTTGTAGTCAATGGCTTGGTAATTTTAAAAAACTTTGCATATTTGTTTTATTTTTATTCAATAACAATAAGAAATATAAATAATAAAACATATAATTTACATATGTCATCCGCTATATGTAGCAAACATTTCTTCAAGGCGAATCCATACAAGGTGGTGTTATAAATAGTACAACTACAAAATGCCTATGCATGTAGTTTGTTTTTGTTTCTGCGTAAGAGTTGTCAAAATTTAAATACATTTTGTTTTTGCATTTACGGCTTTTGAAAGCTTATACACAAAAGCAAAAACAAAATACATGTAGGTGAATAAAAAAAAATTAAATCAGCTGCTCTTATGCCATCACCTTCTATAAATTCGCTT
This sequence comes from Anomoia purmunda, assembly GCA_951828415.1. NCBI lineage: Eukaryota > Metazoa > Arthropoda > Insecta > Diptera > Tephritidae > Anomoia > Anomoia purmunda. Next base: position 86,342,224 of record OX639994.1, read on the forward strand.
TGCATTTTTTATTTGTTGTAAAAAATTTGATAATTTTTTTGATACAAATTCAGATAATTTTTCGTCTGGTATTCATTCCAAAAGTTCAAAACCATGAACCGAATGAAAAATTTGAATGGTTCAGTTTTTGGTTTGGTTACTGATTCAGTGAATTAGTAGGAAAAAGTAAAAATCCAGTTTAATACAAAACATAAATACACATTTTAGATCTTTAAAGTTTCCCAGCTGCGAAAAATCGAAGGCAAAATAGAAGCATGAGTAAACTGATCGCTCTCTTTTTGTTATTTGTTTTATGCTTATTTTATTGTAATTCAATTAAATATCCCCACTCGGAGTTTCTTTTTTGTCAACAATCACGTTAATTAAAAAAAATCAACTTCTCTGGTGCTCGAAAATGCTGAGTCTCTTTTCGCAGTAGAGCTGCGCAAAGATACTGCATTTACGAACGGACCCTTTTCAACATAAACGTTTTTCTAATGGACCAAAAATTCAACATGAGAAAGGAATGAATTGAATTGAATTGAAAATTTGGTTATATAACAAAAACTATGTAGATTTATTTTCATGCCCCGCGGTAATCTAAATTTGCCACCCAACTTCAATTTATTTAAGGAACAACTCCAGAGTATTTAGCTTTTTAACGCTACTAGCATCATTTGGTATTTCGTAATAACTTAGAATTTAGTTTATAATCATTTAAATTCAAACTACAGACGCTGAAGTTCTAAAATAACTTAAGATAAAGTTCAAAACATATGTTACAAGTTTATATAAAGTAAACTAAATATTATACCCTGCTATGCTGACAGCCATTTAGAAATTTTCACAGTCCATTGTAAATTCGATTGATGGAGGATTGATCAAGGATTTTTTGAAGTGCTTAAATAAAAAACAAAGAAATTGTTATTAGTCGAAATAGGTTGACTTCACTGCTTACAATTTAAACATATAAGTACGTTATACGCCCTTCAATTCGACACAATGTTGCAAACACTTACCTTCTTTCTCCGTGTCATCCAATTCCTTTTTCGGGAATTCCACATCGAATGTTATGTATAAATTGCCTTGCACATTGTTGTTCTCGTAATTTGGCATGCCTTCGCCCTTCTTACGGATTCTTGCACCAGGCCATGTTATTTTCTCGCGCGTAATGCTCACAGCGTGCCCATCCAAATGCGGAATATTCATTGTGAAACCAATGAGTGCATCCTAAGACGAGAAAATAGTAATTTTAATAACTATTCGAAATAAATTCAAATGTTATAAATACGTACTTGCAAACTTATCGTCACATTTGTGTACAGATCATCATCTTTTCGTTGGAAACGCGGATGCGGTGTTTGCAGCACTTTGATTATCAGATCACCTGGTTCTCCATCTAAGTGCGGCTCGCCTTCGGCAACAAACCGTGTTTCTTGTCCATCTACCATACCCGCCTCTACTTCAACTTCTAGTGTACGTTCCTCGTTGACAAGTTTAACATTCGGACATTCATCACACACCGTTTGCTGTATCATTTGGAAGCGACCGGGTCCCAAGTTACGGGTAACCATCTCTTGCCGGCAATTGCACTTACGTGTGCCGGAAGCCGGTTTCAATACCGGTTTGTTTCGCACAATTTCTACAAAGTTGCCTGAATACAACTCCTCTAATGTGACATAAAGGTTCATAACAATATTTGCGCCTCGAGACGCTTGCTGTTCATGTGGATCGCCATTACCAAAATGAAATCCGAAATCGCCGAAAAAGCTGGCAAATGGGTCAGCTCCATGATCCATCATACCATCTTTCTTCAAGCATTCCTCGCCGCAGCGATCATATGTTTTTCGTTTTTCAGCGTCGGAAAGAACCTCATAGGCGGCTCCCAAATCTTGAAATTTCTCCGATGCAGTGGGATCATCTTTATTTTTGTCTGGATGAAGCTCTTTCGCCATCTTTCTATACGCCTTTTTTATTTCATTAGTTGAGGCTGACTTGCGTACATTCAGAATTTTGTAAAAGTCCCGGCCCGCAAATGCAACACCCAATAAGCAGAAAGTGACTTGGAGTAGCAATATGATTGTTAAGCTATTCATAATGATTACTCTTTATTTATCACTCAAAAGTCTTAATTACTTAATATTATAATTAATTTTCATAATTTTCTGGAGTTTTTATTTAATTTTTATCTATGAACGGTGTTGGCAAATGTACGATTGACATCTATTGAAATGCATTGCTTCTGTGTGCGTGTGCGTGGTTTACGCTGATTGGCTGATGCTCAGCTGTCAAAAACGCATAGTTGCATGTTGAGGAGAACCATTAGTACTCATGGTCTTCAAATCTTTCTGATTTTTTTTCTCGCGAGCGAGGGAGAGTTTAGTTCGTCGAGGATTTTGTAAGCATACTTCTTCCTTTGCAACATGACGTCAGGTGAGAAGGTTCGTATCCTGCGCGCAATTTTGTGCGAGAGAGCCCTATGATGCACGATGCTGAAGATCGTAATTTTGTTGACAGTTGTTTCGATGCGATAAGGCCTTGCTGGCCAATGGTTCGCCGGGACTTATTGGTTCGTTTTATATTTTACTCTAGCATGGTTGTATTTAATATATTACAATTTAAACTCAGAAATACCATTATTGATAATTAAAATTTTGCGGTGTTTGTGTTTTCTCTTCTTCTTTTTTGTCTAACAGTCACAATAAATAAAGTTCAGAGTTGCACAGGCGAAACTGTGTGACTTTTTACTGCTAGACATTTTTCATAGTTTCTTTGAACCAGCGAGTTAAGGCACCAATAAAGGACTGTCAGGAACACTCCCAAAAGATTACGGAGAATGTTGTACGCTGCTACAACAACAAAATAATTGCTTTTGCTGGTTTCAGTTCTTCTGGAGCTAAGATAAAAAAGCGCCTATACCGTTTTCTTCTTAGATATGATTATTGTCAACCTTTTAACTACCCCTGCCGGCTTGTAAATTTCTATTCACCTCAATTAGTAAAATATTGATTAAAACCGTATTAAATATTTCGGCAGAAACTACAAGTTTTTGAAAAGTCGAGGTCAAAGTTCTAATTCTTATGCCAGTTAAATTTTTATATATAAAAAAAACTCCACCGATTAAAACGGTTATTCAAATTTTGTTACTTTGTTGTACATATTTCGTACCCTTATATTACAGCTCCGGAGTAGTTGACACACCGTTTAAAATTATAATGACAACCACTAAATTTTGATTTCATTTTAAAACTTATTAATATTTTTATCTGCCAAATTTTCTACGACATGGTTTGTACCCATTTGCCATCTCTAAGAATTCTTGAGCAAAATAGGTTGCCCCAACGACTGCTACGTATGTGTACTGCTTAAAGCACGAAGAAGTTTTTCGTGAAGACCACATGTTATATACAACAACAATTGTCTTCTATCTATGGTGAACTGTTTGTTTTGATTAATTTTTATTCGCTTATTTGCTGGAATTGGTTGATTAGGTTTTGTGATATATTCAAATAGTGCACGAAGTGTTAAAAGTATACAATTGTTGCTCCGTATGCCGACCAGCAGCAAATAAGCTGGAAGCCAATTGCTATCTTTGATAATAAATTTGAAAATTGCAAATTGGTTTTTTTTGTGTGATATTTATACAATTACTATTTCTCAGAGACGCTGTGGGTTGGCATTTGGCCTTCACAGACAAATGCAGCAGTGCTAGCCAAGGCTAAGGCCCAATTTCTCCAAGTTTGCAGCTGAAAATAGTTGCGTTCTTCTTCCTCTTGAGCCGCAAAACAAAATTGTAAGTACAATCATACATGCGCATTTACCATATTTATATTTGTATATATGTATGTGTGTTGAAATATGATGAATTTGCGCAAAGTTTACTGCAATTAACTATGCTATGACTAATGACTTAATTAAATAACACATACAAAAGCCATAATAACATTTACATTTGTATGTAGAATATTCATTCACATTAACCTAGTATTGACACATCAGAACAAAACAAATTTAGTTAGTGTTATTTAATTGCATTTTGAAATATCGCTCGATTTCCATCGATTCAAATACATCCAATCAATCCGTTGGCTTTTTTACTACTTGACAACTTGGTTTTTCTACCAACTGAAAAGTTCTATAGATATACATATTATGATCGTCCTATCCAGCCGAGATTCTAAGGTTACAATCACTTCTACTTATTAGATTTAGGATAGCATTTACTGGTTATTTAAGTAACATTAGATCTATATGTAACATTGCAAATCTTGTGATTCCGGGATTTCGAAATGTGGTAACCATAGCTTTGATCTAATTGGAAATGTGTTTTTTTTTGTAAGGAAAGGCAAATCCAATTAATTCTTAATCCTATAAAAATGTTGCACCATAATTCTGTTTGGGTGTTAAGTACTTGTACTTGAACATGCAAATTAAAAATTCAAAAAGATTTCGCTTTTGTTCATAAACTCTTGCGTGAGGCTTATCTGCGTTTATATTTTATTTTGAATCATGAATACCCAATTATAAACTATGTGCGTGTGCACACACATTTATTGTACTCAAGGAATTGACTGCAGGCCCATTTTTTTTTTAAATTCTCAACATTTGTTCCATGATAAATTTTGTTTTTTTTTTTTAAATACAGTTCGTTATATAACAAAAATCATACAAATGAAAATTCCAACTTTGTACAAATATTATAAAAATTCAATAAAATTTAATTTTTTAAAAATTCAATAAAATTTAATTTTTTAAAAATTCAATAAAATTTAATTTTTTTTTAGAAAACTTGTTATATAAACTGTATGCGTGAAGGGAAAAAAGTTTCCAAAACCAAAATTTCAAGAAATTGTCCGAAATCAAAGGGAATTTCCAGCCTCTTCACACTTGCATACCCAGAAGTTTTTAAAAATACAAAGTTTGCAATTTTGATGACAATTTGTTGAATCTATAGTATTTGGCGATTCCACCGAAGCGATTTCGAAACCAACTATTAGAAATGTAGATGAGAGTTTTATTGCAATCTATTAAAAATTAAAAATTTCAATTGACAGTAAATTTTCTCTGAATGAAGCAGTATGAAAACGAAATGAAAGCAAGTTAAATAATTAAAACATTTTAGTCGTTGTTGGAAGGGTTGCAACTCCTCGTCTCTGCTTTTGAGAATAATTTAGACATTATATCTACATACATCCCATATTTTATACGATTGTCGGAAAATTACATTTGTGTATAGTTGTTGTTGTTTCACGCTTTTAATCTAAGTAATTTGTGGTTGTTGTGGTATGCTAATTGTGCATTAATTTTGGTTAGTTTGGTAATTTTTTCACATTCTTGTTTTTTTTTTTAATTTTTCTGTTTTTGTTTCAGACGTTTAATTTGAATATTTTTGGTACGCTAATAGTGGGTACGTTGAGTTTGATTTGTCTTCGAATTTTTTTTATTTGGGGTTCGTAAACTTCTGAAATTTATTTATGCTCTCGTTCCTTAACCTTAACTTTGCAAATTAACAAATTCACCTAATGTAATTCTGATTTTATTGCACACACAATTTGTCTGAAAGAATCAATAGCGAAATTTCCCGAAGAATAATTTTCTAGCATATTTTATAAGTAATCCTCTAACGTCTTTCAAAATTGGTTTTTTGAGGGGCTTCTCTAAGTAAGTGCGAAAACGATATATTTAGATTGGAGCTAATAGGTTAAATGTTTTAAGTAAATATTTCCCGTGAAATTTTCATGCATATTTCCTTAATTTTGCCCAGACATTAACAGATTCTTACTATTTTTTTTCATTTTTCGAAAGCAACTTATACCGCGGCATGCAAACTTTGGTAGGCTACTCGTATACAAAGAAATTCGGGTAAACGAACAGGCATAATTTTAGAAAATAATAACAATGTCCGGACCGGGTTGAGTTACCATAAAATTGTCGCACAGTGTAATCTTTCCCTTGTAATCTTATGGAGAACTTAAAACTCGATCTATGTCGTATTTTCGGATCCGACCGCGACGTAAATCAAGATATTGCCATGTAGTATATATGTATGTAAGTACATATGTATATGTATGTATGTATGCACATATGTATGTATGTATGTATGCTACAAATGTACAATAAAAACATTTTAAACCAAATAAAGCCTTTGTTGTCTCAAATAAATACCAAACCTATCGGAACTTTAGGTGTAGTTGAATGAATGCATACAAATACGTTTGTAAGTATGCACACTCGTGGACATATAATTAACACGGATGAGCACAGTGACAGGCAGAAACAATTTTGTAAAATTACTGTTTAACTTTGTAAATAAAGAATCAAAGAATCAGTAATATAATTTTAGTGACCTATGTATATAAGTAATTAATTAAAATGATTTGTGGTGGAAAATTCATCATTTTTAAAGATAAACGTAAAACAGCGGGTATTAACGCAACTAGGGTCGAGGGTGGAGTTGCATCAAAATGGTAAAATGCCAGAAAGAACATTGGGAAAGTCTGTTAAAAGGTGGTCACAAAGAGTTTTCGTACACGGACGGATAACAAAGAAGTCTATAAAATAATTTCGAATCGTATCAATTCCGTATAAGATAATGATACTATGTTTCAGACTATTATTATAACTACGAGGGACTTTCATTTTATTCTCGTGGTAATTTACGAATGAGATGGGTAATTCAATAATTGCAATAAATAGTTACATTACTTGAATTCAAAAATTCACATAATTCCGGTGTTTATTTATCTATTAATCATCGATGAAATATTATGCCAATAGTGGCTTGGGATTCGACAGGAATTTTATTGATTGAGTGCACGAAAAGGGTGAAACTCTAAATGAAGCATCCTATGGTAGAACTTGGCATAATTTCAAGGAGGCAGTTAAAGAAAAAATACGTAGTTTATTGACTTTCGTTGTGGTGCTTCAACAGGACAAGCTCAAGGCGGCAATAAACTCACTGTTTTAGGAAAAGGAGGAATAGGATATAACAAGTCTATTGAGCTTATGGGGGGATTATTTTGAAAAATTAAAAATATCTTGAATTTTATTAAAATATATTGAATGCCCCTCGCATTAAACAAATAATAGATACGGCTAATTGCGCGTTTCATCAGGTGATGGTTGGATGTTGGTTTATGACCTCGAGGTAGAGTCCGTTATCAAAGTTCGATGAGTTAATAAAGGCAAAATGTTCAAAGGCATTTTGCTCAAAATTATGCTGACATTTTGCTTTTCCGGTGGGTCATTAAGTCAAAGCTATGTGAAGAAAAAAGTGAGGTTATCTAGTCACCAAAAAGTACAGGTTTAAATCGTACGAGCATAGAAAGTCTACCAAGGAGTAAAAAAAGCACCTAAGAAGCATGAGTGAGCTGTGAGAAATGCCTCAGCAAGAATGGAGGATTATAACGAGCGTTCGGATTTTTTAAAAAGTAATGCGAAACAAAAGCGCGGAAGTAATCAATCTGATTCCAAAAATCTTACCGAGTACTTAAAGTGTGTTACAATAAAATTAAAATAGATTTCAACAGACATAAGGAAATAAAAGAGAAGTTTGGAGTTTTCCGCTAACAATCAAATAACTAATATCATTTTTGTTTTGGTCGGCATAAGTTTAACAATCTACTATTTATTTCGATATGCATTAACCTCATAAAGAAAAGGTGTATTTTTTTTTATTAAAATACTACGATCGCTTAAATATATGATCGTCTTAATTACGTGTCCACGAGTGTGCATAGGTCAGTAAAGTTACATACATACATATTTGTCACAAAAGTATTAGGAAAAGATAACGTTCAACTCAACGCCAGTCTGAATAAAATGCACATATGAAATTTGCAAAGTATTTATAACAAAGGGCTAACGTTTTTTTAGTATTCAAAATTCTTATCTACAGACATGCTTAGGCATTACATATGTATGTACATACATATGTACATATATATCTTTGAATAAGCGAAGCAATACTTCTTTATATCTCATTCGCGCCTGCACGAACATTTCCTCCTTCTTCAACCCATACAAATAATGGAAATGTATTTGTTTTAAATTAGCGATAATGTCGAAGATTTAAGTGTGGCGGTCGATTGGGTGCTAAAGGCACATTCGATTCGAGGGAGGCACTTTTAAAATAGCTTAGCGGTTAAATAGAATTTAGTTTCATTTTAATCTGCTTTGAAACCGAATCGATGCAATAGTCAACATTTTGTTAGTTGCATACGGGTTTTCTAACATACATACAAACATATGCACGTATTCTTATATTAATGTATTTTTTTATACTCTATGTGCTAAGAGCTGCCGTTTGGCGATTCAAGTATTTGTGTTAATATATAATAAAAATTCGCGAATTGCTGAAACTATAAATATTCAAATCGAAAACTTGTTTCTAAAAACTACATTTTATAAACTTGTGAGTAGTGCAAGAAGATATCTACTGCCAAATTATATTTGTATATTTGATGCAGGTAGGTAAATTCCGTAGCGTCTTAAAACTGATCTGAGAACCATCGATATTTAGCCACATCAAAAATAGCATTGCTAAATTTGAATGGACAAAATGGGCAGCATTTTATAATTTAATTCCTATGTACATATGTACATATATACAGTTACTCAAACAATTAACCACATGGTGATGTTTTTATAATATTCGCAATGTTTTTCATGATAATTTTTTTTCGTTAATTTTTTAGAAAAATATAGTTCGTTCTCTAATAAAAAGCATATAAATTACAAATTCTAACATTGTACAAAGTTGATTAAAAATAAACAAATTTTCAAACTTTTCAATCATTCATTTTTAGCACAATAATATGCAATTTTCAAGATACTAGAAATTCGCGTTGATTTTTTAATTTCGTAATTTTTTTGAAATTGTGGTCTTGAAACTTTTTTTCATTTAACGCATGCAGTTTATTATGCAGAAGAAGATTAATAAGAACGCTAGCACAAACGGGAATTTATATAAAATACATCCGTTACTTGGTAAAATGCGCGTATGTCCAATTAAAAAAAATGTCAAAAATCGATCGGCTTTTTTAGCCACATCACGATTTCCCATTACTGAGATGAAGTTAAATGAGCTACGAAATTGCATATCCAATAGTTCTCTAAAAATTCTGATTAAAAATTTTTAAAATTTTTTGAATTTTTATAAATTTTGTTCGAAATTTAGATTATATATTTTTTTGTTATAGAACAAAGTAAAATTTTATTTACTTTTCTTTTATAGAACAGACTAAAATTTTTTTACGAAATTAACAAAAATTACTTAGCCTGAAACACATTGTAAATATTAGTCAGTTGTTTGAGTCACTGTATGGATGTCTATATTAGTGTTCTTTAATTTAATTTGCACGTAGTTTGATTTAGCTGTAAATGATAGTTGACGCGGTAGCATTCTTCAACAGTTCAGAACTCGTTTTAAAAAAACCAAAGTGTTTCTAAATTTTTGAGTACATTCTTAAAAGCCAAAATTGTGTTGCACAAAGTGAAATGGAGGGAACTGTTTCATGTAATCAAATAATCATGGGAAAACGATTGGTGAGCTAGCACTATAATCTATAGACTATAAAAAAAGCGAATTAGATTGCAAGCATGATTCGCTCAACGCAGTGCTGGTGACTTTTAAATGATAATACCTGTGGTGAATTCGCTAAAAAGCACTATTTAGATAGGTAGTCATGCCTTTTATAGTGCATCCGTGATTTAGGTGATGTTTGCTACAAATTACGAAATGATGCAAATTAGTGGAAAGAAAGAAATTGAGAATGAAATGGCGCTTAAGAAATATTTTATACTTTTTGAGAAAAAATATTTCATGTTATGTAGTTTTTTACGTGATACAAAAAAGCATTTTTTTTACATAAACTGTGCTTATTAAGGCTTATGCTTTTCGTAAATTGCTCAAGTCGCACTGCTACGTCAACAAATTATTGCTTTGAAATTTTTGATATTTTTTAATGAAGTTTTTACTCGCAAGATAAATATACTTACCTAATCGTATTAACAAAGTTGTTAAAAAGCGTTTATTGATTAAATTACTATAAAAGTATGGCACTCCAAAAAGAATTATCATTTTCTGAAATAATTTTTGCACATTAAATAATTAATTATTATAATAATTAATCTGTTATTAGCAGATATACATATGTATATAATACTCAGTGTACTCCTGCTGCTTTCGCTCAAATTAAGTGCCTTCCTGCATAATTTTAAATATTCCCAGGAAAAGTGGTTGGAATAACCAAAGTCCATTTTAGTAATGCATCTGCTGTTACCCTACAATCTGTAATCTACTTTTCTCGTACTGCCGAGAATCGAGAAAAAGGGATCCCTTTTCTTCTTTTGTTCTTTTTTGTAATTACTTCTAGAATTTTTCTTTTGTAATTGCTTCCAGAATTTTTTATGCCCCGAAATATCCAGCTTATGCTGCGAAATATCAAAATATTTGATATTTTACTAAATCTTTTAGCAAATATGCTCAAACTGGATTTAATTAAAAGAAAAACTATTGTATTTCAACTGGCTTAAATTTAAATAAATAAAAGTAATTCAAATTTTCAATAAAAAAAATCGCTACTATTTCATAAATCTTACAATTTTCGAAATAAAATGCATTATACAATATTAATTGAATTTATTGCATACAACAAGTACTTAGCCTCTTGTTTACTTATTTAAAAAAAAATACGCATACACCAAAGTGCGCGAGCCAGAAGTAAAATCTCTGTGCCGATTCATTGTATAAAGAGATGTAGAGTTAAATATGGAAGAAAGTTTTAGAAGACATGCTTTAGTTCTTTTCGTTTTAGCCTGAGTGAAAATGGTAGTAGAAATTTGTAAAAATATTAGCATGAATTCGTAGTAGTATTAGTGAAAATTTTAGTAGTGATTAGTAAAAATGGTGGCAGAAATTGGTAAAAATAGCAATAGAAATTAGTGAAAATTGTAGTGAAATTTGTAAAAATAGTAGTAGAAAAAGTAAACACAGTATTAGTGATTGTATTAGTATTAGTAAAAGTAGAATATTAATTAGTAGTGACATTAGTACAAATAGGAGTAGTAATTAGTATTAGTAGCAGTAGCATTAGTAGAAGTAGGAGTAGTAATTAGTAGTTTTAGTAATAGTAGTGGTAATTATCAGTAGTAGTAGTTAGCAGTAGTAGTAAAGGTTGTTGGAGTAATAGTAGTACTAGTAATTAAGAGTTGTAGTGGTAGTAACTAATAACTAGTAGTAGTGTGGTGGGGAACCAGTCCAGAACTACTGAAATATCTAGTCCGAATATGGCGGCGACATTCATAGCACATATGTACGTATATATATTGATATGACATTGATATGTCGCTACCTCGGTATGTACGGTTCTTTTTCTCATGTCGTGACGCGACTTGGGTGACACTATCCTGATGCGTCCTGTGTGACGCGAAGTAAAAAATCACTGCCGCTAAATAAGTTTTACTACACAAATTTCTAGTTAATTTTATTTTTCACTCTTGTTAGAATATGGTAGCTCCATTTCAAAAGCAAATGCCAAAAGCACATCCTACGTCAAATGGGAGCAATGGCGGCTACGAAGAACTAGTGAAATTACCTTTATTTATTGTATGTATATTGGGTTTTTTTTATTTATTTGTATATATTTTAATATAAAAAATGATGTCAATATTGCAAAAAATAACACTGAATAATTTTTACTGTGAGTCACGGTACATACATATGTACATACATATATGTACATAAAAATACAACTTAACTTGGCACATTTACAATGTGCGATAAGAAAATATATTTATATACGTACATCTTCGCTTATTCTTTGTTTCATTTCGAATGGAATATGTATTTAAGTAAATACTAGTAATACTACGAGTAATAATGTTTATCGGTTAGAGAACTCGCCCAAAATTGAGCAAAATACTCGTATGTATGTCTGTATAAGTTTCAGCAATTCAAGTCAGATAAATGCATTTCATAGAACCGAAGCTATGTTTGTATGTATGTATGTATGTATGTACAATATATGGGATAGCAATCTTTTGAACCTTTTGTAAACTTCTTATTTGAACAGGTGTTGCTTTGAGTCAATGTGTCGTTACCCAGGTACATTTTTGAAATTTCCACAAAATGCATACAAGGTTATAAAAGGTTATTCACACTATATTCGTATCGCTGGCCCGTGCGCAAGGATTTCGCAAGGGAGGGGGGAGGTGATCATTGCGAGGTCACAGTTTTTTTTTTATATATAATATTCGTTTTTCAAAAGCGGAAACATTCCCAACGGTCTTTCATGGCACCCACAAAAAACTCTAACAGTGCTCCGAGGCTGCTAATTGACATCGTTGAGATGGACTGCAACCATAAATCGTCCAAGTTCACGCCTTCAATTTCCGGCCTCATGCCTCTGAAGCGCATTGTAAGCGAGGTATTTGTGTAAAATTCACATCAGGAAGGTGCATTAATTTTTGAGTTTTTGAGATCGTTAGCGAGTCGTGTAGCTATGATACTGACTTTTTGCCAAGATTTCCAGCGGAAAAGAGCTATCAATATCAAAATAAAATGTAATCAAAAACAGTTGGCTATTTTGGCAGAAGTGTGAATTGTATAATTCTGATGAACAAATAGTTCTGGTTTTGTTTTTGCATAGCGAGTGATCAAGAATGATTGAATACAAGATTGCATCTTCCACGGAATTGAATACAAGATTGCATCTTCCACGGACCGCTAGTCCTCTCGTTGTCGATTTGACAGCAACCACCCATTCGCTGACGAAATAAAACAATTTTCACATTTTCAATCGTTTTGTCGTTTGAGCGCTGCTTCCGATTTTCTTCCTCTTCTTCTTTAGAGCTATTTTTTTGTTCACTTATGCTCTATTTTGTATTACGTCACTTTCAGTTGGTCTCAACGCGGAAGGCGCAAACTTGTTTTCTATATTTCTTGGGGAGTGATGTACCCTCATTTACATAATTTTATTATTTTTTTCTTAATAGCTGCATTTCTGTGGCATACTTCAAGCATAATTGTACCAAATTGTCGTTCGTTCAACACAGTCATTAGTAACAATATTGTCACTTTGATGTGAATCAGAATAGCACACATGATTTGCAAAGGCTAACCAAAGTTTAATAGGCCATTTGATAAAGTGTCCTCAGAAAATACGTATTGCTTTTTTTTCTCTACAAATAAGAAATAAAAAATACATATTTGATAAAATATGCCGCAGTAATGCTAATCCATACATATGTAGCTGCATATACATACTACCTTGTAGGAAAAAAGCACAGGCAAAAAAAATTTACCAATTTAAAAAGTAGTTAAATTAATTATGTTTATTGAAATCAAATGCAGAGTCTGATAATTGACTTGCTCCTAGCAAATCGCCATGTTAATAGAGTTAGTTGCTTATAAGAATAAATAAAAAATTTCAAACACTTGTAATTGGTAAAAAAAGTGCTTTTAAAATTATTTTTAATGCAATTCTATTTCCCACAGGGTTTGCACAGATGTCTCTGTGTGTGTGAACTTCTGTTAATTTGTTTTTAACAAATTACATATAGATCTTCACTGAGTGTGAATTGATGCATTTTTTTTATTTATATTGTATAATGAGTAAACAATTTTTTTCACATCGTATAAATCATATTTTGCAATTGTACGTATATATCAATGTAATTGTTTAATATAATCATAATAATAATAGATATATATTAATTTTTCGGCATATTATTTATATCAACAACAATGGGAGTTTCAATAACTTCTTAATAAATAAATGGCGTTGAGCTCATAAAAATTGTTTTTGATAATAATTATTAAAATTAATATTGTTCTATATAATAATAATAATTTCAATATTGCACATAATTAAGGTACTGCAACAAAAAAATTCAATGCTCTCACCCCCAATGATTTAATTTAGTTCATTTGTTATAGTCTTATGACTTAAGAGATAAATTATATTTACAATATACATTTTACAAACTTTATACGTTGACTCCTAAAGTATATGATGAAATTCCTATCCGCTTGGCCATTGTGTTTTAGGCTGCACAAGATGCTAGAAGAATGAGCGCGCTACGGGTTTCCACTGTCTACGCGGTTGGAAAGGACTACTTTCCAAGTCGGGTGTTCGGCGCTCGAAAAATACGAGTACGAGCTTCCGAGTCGCCGCCTGTTGAAGAAGTAATCGGCAACCGATTTAGGCTATCACAATCTTTGTGTCAGCACTCAAGCGCTCGAGTATAAAAATTTAAAGCAAATAGTAACAATTAATGCACGTGCTAGAAGCCCACTATTCGACGATTAGCAACTTTTTCCATTGTTGATGGTGAATCTAATAGCAATCAGTTCACTTTTGACTAATCGCTCACTATCGAGTATCTTGGAAATCGACTAACTGAAATTTTTCGAATAGTGGCAGTCACTCACAAAAAATTCGTTAAAAATTCATTAGAGCGGAAAACGAGTTTCATCAATACAAAGAAATAATTCAAACAAAATAAAAACAAATATTTATCGAAAGAAAACAAATAGTCGCAAAAGTCGGAAATAACGGTTATTAACAGGCAGTTATGTAATTGTTTTTATTCCAATCATCGTATGGATTGTCAACTGTAAATATTTTGTTGACATTCTGGTTGTTTTCGTTGCCATGGGAACTGGGCTTTCATATTTTCTGATAGAAGTAGCAAATTTTACTTTGACAATCTTTATGGCTAAGTTATGCATACTTAGCTTAACTTGACTTGACTTGAAAAGTGTCACATAATGATTCCGTTTATTGAACTTTGTGTATAAGTGATTATGTAATACGTAATCCGAGCATAACCAAAGAACAAGAGAGACAACACGCTACTTTTGCTTTCCTCGTTAATCAACAGGATAGCCCCATCTCTTTTCAGTCAATCATTTACCCATGCGGTCGAAAGTGTAGGCGCTACCCTGTTGATCAACGAGTAAAGCACAAGTAACGTGTTGTCTCTTCTTGCAGTTTTATGTTCTTTGGCATAACTTAACTTGGAAGTCTTTGAATTTTTATTTATAAGTCAAGTTTATTTGTGCAAGGGTGTCGTGAGAGAATCATGCTGCCATATAATTTTTTCACTTATTTTTTATCTATTCGATACAAAATTGATCTTCTTGTATGAGTTAAATTCATATGACAATAGAAATCGTTTCTAAGTTTCTATGTAAGTCAAATCAAGTATAAGTTTCGCATAAGTATGCAATAACGGAGCCATTGCGGTAAAAACAAAAACAAAGTACATGTAAATTTTGTTTTGGTTTTAGGTAACATCACCTTATAAGAGTTCGTCTTGGGGCTACATATATTGGATTAAATCTTTTACTTTTTAAGATTCTTTTTTTTCTTTTACATACATATTTGATCGATTTTTAATTATTTCTCAAATTTCGAAATAATTCAAATCTAGATGTAAATATTAAATCAGAACCTTTTTTATTAAAATCAACTAAATTGCGGTGCATAGTTTTCATGTCATAGTTTCATGTCAGCTGTTTTAGAAAAACAATTTTACTTCTTGTGCATTAGAGGGTTAGAAGAAACCTATGAAAATCGAATATCATTCAAAGCATGCAACAAATCCTCGCACACACACACACTCAAATAGTTTCAGTCAAGTTTTTGCCATTTTAAGTAACTACTTATAATTACAATACAAATCTATATTTTATATGTTTTTTCTTGCAGTAGCCGCTCATGCTGTAACAACTCGTGTGTCTGTACTTAAAGCTTTAACTTTTATTTTCGAACATTATTGAATGCACATCATCTTATATATTTTATGAAAGTATTTTATAGCTGAGACTAAAAAAAAATGAAGTGTTGCGAGTTTTGTAGCGTAACACAGCGCAAAGCCTGGGTTTTTGGCTTTGGCACCTTCTTTGTTGGACTTGGCATTATCTTACTTATATTTTGGAATGGCATAGCTGAAAATATTATGCGAAATGTAAGTAAACGCATTTAGAATGAGACAAAAAAAAAACGTTATTCCTAAATATTGATAATTTTTTTGCTGTACTACCAGAATTTAATTTTGAAACCGGGCACAGAAGCCTATAAAAGTTGGGCGGAGGCGCCCATTCCGATCTACTTGGAATTCCATTTGTTTAACTGGACGAATCCTAAAGATATACGAAATCCGAATATTAAACCGCATTTCGTTGAAATGGGACCGTATGTTTTTCTTGAGAAACGCCTGAAGCAGAATATTACATTTTATGAAAATAATACAGTGTCGTTCTATGAGAAACGTACGTGGTTCTTTGATGAGCAGCGCTCCAACGGCACCTTGGACGATATGGTTACAGCGGCGCATGTCATAACAGCTGTAAGTAATGAAGATATATTATTCCAATGTAAATTGTTCGGATTGTAATGCTGCTAACTTTCAGACCGTCGCCGATGAGACCAGAAATAGAAATAAATTGATTAAAAAAATTATTAATTTATTGCTGAATCACGAAGGCGGTGAGCTGTACACAACTAAGCCGGTGCGCGAATGGATCTTTGACGGCTATAAAGATAAACTGATTGACTTTTTAAACCTTTTCAACACAACAAAAATAAACATTCCCTATAAACGATTTGGTTGGCTTGTGGATCGTAACGGTTCCGCCGAATATGATGGCCTTTTCACGGTACACACCGGTGTCGATGATGTGGCCAACTTGGGTCGTTTGACGCAGTGGAATAAAAATAGAGAAACTGGATATTACAAGGCACCCTGTGGCATCGTTAATGGCACCAAAGGTGACGTCTTTCCACCACATTTGAGTGCACAACAAGAAATTACTATCTTTGCAACGGATGCGTGTCGTTATTTGAATTTGGCGCCGAATGGTACGATTGAACGATATGGCATAACGGGATATAATTGGGTTGGAACGACCGAAACACTCGACTCCGGCGAAAATTATCCCAATCAGAAATGCTTTTGCGAACCCACCTACGATGAATGTCCGAAAACGGGCGTTGTTGGATGTAAAAAGTGCCGTAATAATGCGCCAATTTATGCCTCATTTCCACACTTCTATTTGGCTGATCCTAGCTATTTGGATGCTGTGTCAGGTTTGCAGCCCGATGCGCGTAAACATAATTTCAATTTGGCAATAGAGCCGAACACTGGTATACCTTTGGGTGTGAACGGACGTTTGCAAATCAATATGATGATGCGACCGGATGATGATTATGAGTAAGTTGGTGGAGAAATAAAGGTTAGGGTATAATATTAAATATTGTTTTTTTTTTATCTAGCATCTATCGTGGTGTTCCGAAATTCCTCATGCCCATGTTTTGGTTTAATCAGCGTGCTGAATTAGATGAAAAATTGGCTGGCAGAACGAAGGTAAATATATGATTTGTTCATTCATTTACAGAGTTCAGATTTTATTTAAAAAAATAGGGACCTAAAAATACATACCAACACAATTATAGTGCTTATCATAACTATACGACAGGGACTTATTGATAAGTTTCGTCACTAAATTTATTGAAGCGAAACTTCTTTACTGGCATGAGAATGAATTTTCAATGTCACGCCACGAGATCACGTGAGATAAAACAAACATATATTTCGCTGTCCGTAAATACATCTGAATGTGTTTACATTTGTAAATGCACTAGTTAAGAACCATTTGGGAACTATTTCTGGTTCACTTCGGAACAATGTTGGGAGTTAATGCGGTACCATTTCAGGACTATTTTTCGGGATCTTTATCAATACCAATTAGGGATTAGGTCAGGACCATTTCGGGACTAGTTTCAAATGACTTCGGGCACAATTGAGAACTAGTTCAAGGCTGATTTTTTTCTAGTTCACATTCGGTACTGGTTTGGGACAACTAAGGGACCAGTTCGAAACTAGTTCGGAATTTTTTTTGGCACTAGTTCAGAACTGGTTTGTTACACATTCCAGAATAGTTAGGAACTGGCTTGGGAGTAGTGCGCTCTTGAACTAGTTCTGGATGAGCAGAATCGAAAATTAGTACATATGTGTGTACATATATATGTATGTATGTAAATATACATATTTTAACCACCAGTGTTGCCTGTTCCAAAGCCAAATATGGGTATAGTCTTTCTCATATTCCTCTCTCTGTCGCTATGTAGTCGGCAAATCAGTTTTACTTCTCGCTCGCGCACTTGGTGCACACCTGTTTTTTCCAATTAATTTTTAGTTAGTTTTTTTTTTATAAAAGGGCAGTTCATTGTACAAAAAAATGTAAAACCAAGCTTTAAACTTTGTGCAATTTGAGTAAAATTCAACAAAATTGCCATCAAAATTTTAAACTTTAAATTAGAATTTGCAAAAAAAATTTAGGTATGCAATTCTATAGCCCATTCAAATTTAGCAGCTCATTTTCTCCGTATAACGAATGACCAATATCGGCAGCAAAAAAAAAAAAATTATCAAAAATCAATGGGCATTTCGAGCAAATTAAAACTAATCCGAAAGGTTGAAATTTTGATGAAATTTATTGCAATTTGCATGAGTTTTGACGATTGAATTTATACGATTTTTGTTGTAGAATGAATAGTATTTTTATGAAAAATTAGTAAGTAACATATAAAGTCTCGAAACTTGTCAAAAAGTCGCTGTTGTAGTTATGATAAGTAAAATTGGTATACACTTTGTTTATAGTTATGATGGTACATATTTTTAGGCATATTTTTTCTACATAAAATCTGAACTCCTCTATTCATTTAAGTGCGTTAAATTTGAAAATAACTTATAATTTTTTATTTCCATTCATTTCTGCTCAGCTGGTGCTCGATTTGGGTGGCTATGGAGTCTATACTGGAATCGGTTTAATATTGATTGGTGGTATATTCTACATTGTTGGCATAGTTTTAACAGTTACAAAGCGTTGGAAACAGACGCCAGAGGATGATGATGAAGCTTTGCTTACAAATGAGTAATATGACAGAATATGATTTGTTTGTTGTTAAAAAAAGCATACATACATTCATACATATATTTGCAAATGTTGTTGTACAAAATAACGTAAACAGTAGCCAAAGTGCCAGTAGTTATTCTAGTAACGGAAACAATCTGTGAAGACTAGCACGTCATACTTATTATTGCATAATAATTATATTTAACATATAGCTACATATCTTACGATCATTACCAACGGCAAAACAACTTTTTTGTTTTAGTCTGTAAGTTATTAAATTACTTGTAAAAAGGCAGTTATTCAGTGGCTTATATATTTTTTTAGTTTCAAATAAAAAAGTAATATACATTCATACATATGTACAATATGGTTTATACCAAACTGAAGCAACATTTTTTCTTTTGGGTTGGGTTGGGTTGGGTTAAATGTCTTACGCCACGGTTGAGTATGTTTATTACTTTTTCACGTCATAGCGACTGATCGGATTTTGATACAATTAGGCACTTAGGTAGTTTATAACCTGCTTTAACATATAGAATATTTCTTAAGGAGACTGTCATCGGTTAAAAAATATAATTAAATGAAATTAATATAATACATCAAATATTGCAATATTGGAGTCAAGCGAAAACGGTTCAAAAAGGGTTGCCACCTGTTTAAAAGGCTAAATTAAAATGCATTAATATAAGTTAAATTAATTATTATAGCATAGGTGTTAAACGATTTAACGAGATTTATGAAACTTAAATTTCGAAAATATTTATGAAAAAGGGCTGCCGGCTGTTTAAAAATTTAAATTGAATTAATGTAAGTTAACTGAGCTATTAGAAAAGGTAACTATTGAAAATGCAAAGGAAATATTAAAATTTTGGTGTGAATTGAAAGAGGTTTCAGAAAGCTTAATTTTGAAGATATTTTTAAATACAAAATAATTACTAAGACCAATTTATAATTACAAAAGTTATGTCAAATGAAAGAGGCTTATATGAAGAAGGTTGCCACTTGTTTAAAAGTTTTTAATATAATTAATAAGCTAGCTGAAATTCTGCTATATGGATTCCAAACGAAAGATGTTTAAGGAAGATTAATTTCTAAAACAGTGGCCACCTGTTTTAAAAATAAATCAAATCTCTTCAGTTTGAACAAAACACAGATAAACGACAAAAATAAAAATAGCTATAAAGAAAACGTGGCAATAAAAATAATTCAATGAATCAAATAAGGAGTAGCATAAGTAGGTAAAACTAGAAAAGTGATATTATCGGCTTAGGTGTCAAGCAAAAATTTTTTTGGAATTTCTTGCAATACACTTGAGTTTCGGATTTTTTGCAATTGTTGCATAGCTTTTGCTCTGATTTATCGAACATGCCAGGAGTAAGTCCAGTATTGTCAAATTTAATACCGTCTGATAGTCTGATACATTTTTTCGATAGACTTAGCGGTGGTTTGCAAGAAGTGGTTAGTGGCATTGGGAAAGGGGAAGGCCCAAAAGTGGCCTAAATCGGGCTACGTATTTCCCTTAACATAATTTTTTCAAGTCCTTAGAAAAATATTTACTGAGTAAGCACTGGAGCTATAAAATCAATATTTTTCATAATAATTTAAATATATCACCATTCGCACTGACACAACAACTTCAATTGGCACGCGCCCTCAAAATACGAAGTACAAAGAGAATATTTGTTAGAAATCACAAAATCAGTGATCATTATTAACTTTTATAATGGTTTTTAATATTGTTAGCTTATTTTAATTATATTTATTAGCCAAAAAACAATGGTCATCTACAGAGGGCTATAACTCTTAGACGGTTAATTGAGGTATTTCTAAGCACTTTAGAGTTTTCGGAGGTTCCCTCACAAAAGTTGGAACTAAAGGTGCTAGTCACTCCGATGCGTAACCTGGATGTATCGATATTGTACAATGACGCATTATGGACCCGAAAGGCACATTATGCAAGCAAACATCATCACTATATGAATCAGCGGAGGATCTGTGTTTCTTCTACGAATTGCTATAATTTTTTAACTCAAACTCTGAAAGTTGGGTGTATATCGCCGCTTTAGAATGAAAAGCTGATATCTAATTCTAAAGGCATTTTACACAGCAGACAACAGACTACTAATATATTTATTTGTAGCTCTTAGGAAGCACAGCGACGAGTGAGTGGCCAAAAATAGAAAAATGGAATGCTAAATGTTTAAGTAGTCTTAAATACAGTTGAATTCTAAGTAAAATAAATATTTTTTTGTAAAACTTATGTACCATTAAAAGCAGACTTTGTATTTCACTTAAATATGTTGTACGGAAATTAAAAATTTGTCCTTAAGCCACTACCGACATTACATTGATACACAATTAGCAACTTGCCACTAAACTCTTTTTTCTCATTGAAACTGTTGGCGGAAAGTATCGGGAATCACTTTTAACAATTATAAAGAGTGCTGCAGTTTTGGAAAAAATTATTGAAAATCAAGGAAAATATTAACCACTTTACCAATTTACTTAAATTAATTGTTTTACAAACTAGCATATTACTGTTTAAGAAGTTTACAATTTCAATGAAGTTTTGCTGATTTTTTTTAAATTTTGTTATACATATAAATATAAAATAGTTCATTCTACAACAAACACCGGTTAAAACCATTATATAAAATCAAACTTTGTTCAAAATGGAGGTAAATATTCAACAAACTGTACACAGGATTTTAAAATGTTGAATTCGAATTTTTATTAATATTTTTGGTATGCAGTTTATAGCCCATTAAATTTAAGTATAAGCAAGTAAAATTGCCGATGCTTTTATACCTTCTATTAATATAAAAATACATGAATTGTTAGCGTAAAAACTTCAACTTTAAAATACAATTTACCTTTCGCATATAAAATTAAGTAAAGTATGATAAAATAAGTTTTATTAAAAATACAAAGTTATACATACATATATGAAAATGTAATGGTATTAAACACTAGAACAAAAAAAAAACACCATCATGATAATTTTAAGAGTTTTCATATGTTGTATGTCATTGTAATGTCTATAGAAAAATTCACCAACAATCAATCACAGTTTGTTGGTTTGTATTAGGGAAATTTTCCAGCAATGAATGTAGCCCTAGTTGGCTCAATCCCATTCCAAGGAATGCCATAAATGTTGAAGTCTCAAACCAAAACCTATGCTTGATGATTTTCTCAGTAGACCTTGTATGATTTACAAGTAAATATATTAAAGTAAAACCTCATATCTGAACAATCAGAGTTAGAAGTTACAGTGACTCGATTTTTATAATTTTCAGTGAACACGTTCTATTCATAATAAGTGACAGGTGTGCCAAATTTCCTGTTCTTAGCTGCTTTAGAGTTGATATATGAACAATCAGTTGTATAGCTGCCATATAACGTCCGATCTGGCCGGTTCCGATAAATGATTAAAACATTATAGAAGTACATCTGCCTACCAAGTCTCAGTCAGGTATCTCAAAAACCGAGCGACTAGTTTGCGTTCAAATATACAGACAGACAGACAGACGGGCATGGTTAAATCGATTCAGCTCCTGGCCCTGATCATTTTGGTACATTAGTACTTATAAACATTGGATCAAAGTTATAATACCATCTCAATGAAAGATATAAAAAGTGCAAGTTTCAAGTAGCTACAAATTACCGATGATTTTTGACAATTTTTTAGACAGATTCAACGCATTTCAACCGAGTTTGGAAACTATATTCCTTAGATCCGTGGCACGAACATAGGCTGCATTTAAATCCGGTTGATGGCGCATAAGTCGAGATATTCAGAAAATCTGTATTTATGATCGCATTCTGATAAAGTTAGAAACGTATACTGGAGAAATACTCAAAAATAAATTACACCACTAGGTGACGCTACAGCCGAGATATTCATAAAATCTATATTTACCGTCCGATTTTGATGTAATTAAAACACGTACATATACTGAAGGTGTGATGAAAAATACT
Source organism: Anomoia purmunda (assembly GCA_951828415.1). NCBI lineage: Eukaryota > Metazoa > Arthropoda > Insecta > Diptera > Tephritidae > Anomoia > Anomoia purmunda. The sequence continues at coordinate 86,365,106 of OX639994.1, forward strand.
TTTACGAAAAATGAATCGAGTTATTCTGAAAGTTCATATTTATTAGAACTACTTATCCGAAGAATTTAACCGTATAAGTAGCGCTGGAGTCGAGATAAACGATGGATGATTTACAGCTGTTTTTGACACATGTCCCATTGGAAATTATGACAAAAAAACACTAATAACTTTAGAGTCGATTTCACTTGAACGCTGACCGCAGACATTGTTTTTAAATGCATCAAAACTTCAATTATAGCTTTACAAATCTGCTGCAAGTATATGGAAAAGACGTAAGCCCCGAACACGGAGGGGTGGGTATCGCCTAGTATTTAAATAAATAAAAGTGGCTTAAATTTTCAAAATAAAGAATATTACATTAACTGGATTTATAGCATACAACAAAACTTAAAAACTTGCACCTAATATTTACAGTTCGGTGTAACCCAAAGTGAGACTCTACTTTACTTGTTTTTTAGAGAAAGAAAATAACAGAAGAATTGATCAAAATGTCAGAAATTGCAACTTATTTTGTGTTATAAAAATAAATCACTGCCCATAATTGGTATACAAAGTTTTTGGGTTATCTGCTTCGGTTAGACTTTTAGTTGATTTGTTTTTCCTTTTACGTTTCTAACTGATTTTTATTTACGTAGGTATGTGAAATATGCCAAGTGAATTGTAGCTTTTCTATTTCTAAAAGTCAATAACTTTAAAACTTCTAACACAGTGACATTTCACATTATTACGGTAATAGATAATGAATGATAGAAAAAACATTAAATTTAATGGACCCGTTATTTTTGGTCTATTTAGTTTTTTTTTTCAATTAACTTCATATAATATTAAGCCGCTGCGAAGCGGTGATGCCACTTTGTAGGCGATTCAAATCCATTATAACAAAATGCAAGTTTCAAGTGGCTAAAATGGTCTGTGGGTTTTGATAATTTTTTTTTGCTGACGATGTTGCCCATTTTCTTCCATACAACACATACACGAAATTTATATTTAGTTGATATCACCAATCTCACTCAATCGAAACCAAACATTTGGCACACTAAAATTACAAAAGCTATTAATGAAATAAAACTGCAAAATTTTTAATATATTATATTTAAGATTTTATTTGAAAATCATATTTATTAATATAACGCTAAATATAGGGAATGCTTTTTTTTCTAAATAACTAATTCAATATGCCTTTTATAAGATATTTAATTATTACATTTGTTTTAGATTTTCGTATACTGTAATAATTTTTTTATTGCCAAATGCTACAATGACTTTCGTTTAATATAATTCAGTACAAATGTGGATATAGTAATTTTCCTTGTACTACAAATATTTTGACGCGCGTTTGTTGAAAGAACGGCACATTAAAAAAAAAACAGAAACACCTAAAATTTTACGGAAAACGATTTTAAAGTAAATCAATTATTATGGCTTATTTTATTGCGATGCTGCTATATTTTTATGTAGACAGCATTAAAGCAGAATTGGTTTAATTTCCGTCTATTCAACTGAAACGTGTTTTTTGCTGTTTTTTAATATGCCACTCTTCCACTGACTCGCGAAATGCTTACAAATTTACGAGTACATCGAGCGATAATGGCGAAAAAACGTAAGCGACATTTAAAAAACAATAATTTTTTATGCACAACATTTACCTAGAATATTTTCTTTCAAAGTTTTTTTTTTACGCAGAAATGTAGCTAGATGCCCTGGATTAAACAAAAAAATTTTGAAAAAAATAAGTCGCTTACGTTTGCATTGCGGTTACCGCTCGATATGTCAATATTTCCAATATATTTGTATTTTTTATTTTAAAAAGTTGCTGCTGCAATTTTATTTACTTTGCGAAAAAGATAATATTGTATGTATATGTATGCATAAAAATAAATAAAAAAAAAACATATTTTTAAGAAACATAATCTTTAAGGAGCTTACACAATTTGGGAAATCAAATATTGGCGGATATAGTGTTCTCATTTGAAAAATATTATATTTTCGCTCTTTTTTTAAATTTTAAATTTATCCGAAGTACGTCTGGAATTGAGACCAGCAAGCAATTAATTATTTCCCAAATTGTGGAATCCCCTTTTTCTCTTTGCTGCGCACAAAATATTTGCTTATTTATGGTGGTATCGCTTGATAAATATGGCAAAAATGTTACTTTTGTTTTTCAATCACTTCAATCGCATTTAACTATAGACTTTTAAACTAGAAAAGCCTACGTAAATTTTTGTGAAGAAAATACAAAAAATACAACAATTTTTGCACACATTTACATTGGGGTGCATCACACCCCATACCGAAAAAAAATCCGTACTGCTATTCCATTGAAATTAAAAATTTTATTATATTTTAAGACTTCCAATAAAATAATTCGGTAAAATTTTAAGATTTACTTGAGCCGGACCAATTTAAAAATATCTCCAAAAATTGATTTTTTATAAATAAAAAAAAGTTGTTAAAGTATTTAAAAAAAACTACTTCAGATGGTAGAATAATTTAAGCTAAAAAGGTCTGATTTTTTTCGAAAATCTCATTATGATGATTTCGTTGAAAACTTTTTTTTAATATATTTTTGCTGTTTTATTGGATGAGGTGATTTTGTTTTAAATACTTAAAAAGTCTATTTGAACTTATAAAAAAAACTCAACTTTTGGAGTTATTTTCAAATCGGTTCCGCTCACGTAAATCTTAATAATTTTCCAAATTATTTTGACAAAAGTCTTAAGATATAATAAATTGTAAGATTCCGTTGGAAAATCCGCCACATTTTTTAGTGAGGCACCCTAATGTACATATATCTTGTCGCACAAATATATATATGTAATTTTTGTACACATTTCTTTAATTATAATTGTATGTGTGTTTGTGTACGTATGTAAATGTGTGCTTGTTAAACTGCAACATAATACATACAAAACACATGTATGTATATATTTTTTTAAAACATATTTACTTAAACCTCGTAAATTTAACATCGTTCATATACAAACATTTGTGGCATTTCAAATATATACTTTTATATACTATAATATTTACTCATACATACCTACTACATAACGTACGGTGGGCAAGTCTAGGCAATATTTTCACTTAAATGCATTTTTTTCTAAATGCATATTTTAAAATCTCATACGTACATATCTACTCGTATATGCTAAGTAATACGTATAATGCCTGCTCTATACTATGCCATTTTTTGTGTGTTTGACTAAGTGTTGCTCAAGGCGAATTTGATAAGGTAAACAGTTGATTTCTTTCGCCGTGCAAACAACAAATGTTTAAATTATTTGCAGTAATACTAACTCTCATTGTTTGTATACTTTTTTAGTGTAATTTTTGTTTTAACAAAACTTTACATGAATTCGCCTTAGTGTTGCTATTTTGTTTTTGTTTTTTCGTTTTAAAACTTTTGATTAGTATTTAATTTTTTATTTTTTCATTTCACCGCTAAAGCGAAATGCTGAAATAGCAACATGTTGCGAGAATTCGTGTCATATTTCGCTGTCAAAAAAATTGTATAAAAAATGGCACAATGTGAACGTGGCATTATTTGGCGTAATTTTTCCTCACTTACACCCTAAGCGCTAAGAAACTAAAAGAGGTTTGTTTGTATTATTATTGACTTATTGTTTGTTTGTTTTTTTTTTTTCTGATTTTTTTTAGCCAATAAATTGTCATTGCCGTTGTCATTGTTGTTGTTGACTGGTTGTGCGGTAATTTGATCATTTGGATTTGTTTTGTTCGTTTTGTGTTTTTCGCACTTTGCTTAAGCCTAAACTTCACGCTGATATGAACTTAACTGCTATATGTATGTATGTATTTAATGGCATAGATGTCATTCTCCTTAGGAAAATTATGTTAAAAAAAGAAAGTAAGGCATCTCTACACATTCGATTCTTCCTCTCTCTCTCTCTCTCTCTCGCTATCTCGCAGCTTTGAAGTGTAAAGTGATTAAAGTATGCAAAAACAAAAAAAAAATTTTAATCGATCACAGTTGTTTGGGCGGATTTCGTTTATGTTATGTGAGTGTATTATTTTTCAGTTTTTCTCTTTTTTGTTTAATGCATATTTATTTGTCGTATTCATGCATTTTGTAGTGGCTATGCTTATGAAAAAAGTGGAGAATTTAAATTTAAAAAAATGAAATAAAATAAATAAAAATAAAAACTTGTGTATGACACAAGTTTATTATGGGCTACAACAACAATAAATATTAAAAAATAATTCACATTCAATTCACATTTTGAATTCAATTCCTGCTTGCATTGTTAGTTTGAATTACTTAAATATTTGAAATAAAAAAATTTATTTCAAATTTGAGTATTACTGTTATCTATCGTCTTTCATCTAACGACGTCCGACGTTCGTCTTTTGTTAGCTTATTTGCTTGTTTTATGAATTTCTAAAAGTGACTAGATTAAGGTGTTGTTCTCTTCATTTAATAATTTACAAGAATTGAGGTCAGTTTTGAACAGAGAAAGTGTTCAATTTTGTTTTTTTCTATAATTCCTTGGGAATGTTGTGTATATAGTTTATGTATGTATGTGTGTTTGGAGGCAGATAAGGGTACGTCTATGTATGTATGTGTGTATGTAGTATAGCTCCCAGTTGGTCTTGGAGGCCTGTTTCTAAATTAATATTTTGCCCAGAAAGTAGCTCCTAAACCTGAAGTTTTGGAATGAGTTGAGGTTAGGTTAAACGGGCTGCTCTCCAACCTAACCTTACCCGTCCATAAACAATCCCTATCCTTTGATAAACCCTAATGTCCAGTGCGTCAGTTCCTAAATTGCCCAGGTCTTCGAAGAAATATTCCCTCAGAAATCTGTAGAGCATTTTTTTTAGTATTGGAGTCTACCTCTTCCTCATCGCTACCTTTCCTACGCAAACATCAGCAATCGTTTTACGTTTTGCTTATCTAGAAACAGGTTTTCCCCTCAATTGTGTCATATTTTGTTGTCAAAGATGAAAATTCAATGTGAAAGAGAACTTTTTTGTAAAGTACATTACGAAAAATCCGACTATGGGTTTGTGAGGAAGTATTGTAATTACTTTTTTACTTTCAATGACAATAGTTGACAGATAAGTGGCAACATGCCATTTGACACAAATAAATTCTCACCAAATTCTATTACGAATAATACCGAATTTTGTTTTCAGAGCAAAGTACAATAGAGCTAATATAACAATGGCATCCAGTATTTTGTTGTTGCCTTCAGACGCTGAAATGTCAATGAAATGTCGCAAACAATCAATCAACCATTTAAAAGAAAAGTTTGACAGATCAGGAATGTATAACGATGAAAGGTAAACCAAGTTTGACAGTTCAGCGTCTACATAAAATGCATCCTGCTCAATGTATTTTGTACTCACTTTATGTAGGCTTCTTGTCAGTTTATGGCACATATATTTGACTATCTCGCCAAAGTATGGCGATGATGAAGGTTGAGCCAGTTTATGTTGTTAGTCTATATGTCATAAAAACAGATATAAGACTAAATTCGCGATAGCTTTGGCATAGGCGTCTGGTTAGTTTGGGATTTTGTCAAATCCGGTCTGCCCCTCAACGATACCGTGGCTAGGCAATCTATATCTTTCGAGAAAAAGCTGATCAGATCTCTGAAGGGTATTCTACAAATTGCAGGCCTTTGCAGAAGAAGTGCTGAATATATTTCGCTATTGTCTCGCCCCTGGCAATACGGCCAATGGTTTGCAGCCTCGCCAGTATTCTCATGAGAAGTTGTGTACATAGGCGCCTAATTGAAACAACAGCGAAAACATAACGGTCGCTGACTGACTGATTTGATCAAACATAATTATCGCGTACGTGTAAGTTACCGACCGCGTCTGGCTTAAAAATACGATTATTGTCGACGTCAAGGAGCTGGGGGTACCTAGTACGGCTCTAGTGATTTTTAGATTTTTGAAAATTATCATGTTAGCTAGTACGAGCATGCAGATGCTACACAAAATATTAAATATTTGCTTATTTTCGCTTTTTGCATTATTTTACCACCTGAGAAAATGATGTTCGAAGCTCCCACCTAAACACTGTGAAAGATCGCACTATTTTGTTTGCTTGACGAGTAGAAGTCTTAAGGAACAAAAATGATTATGAGAATTTTTTATCTTACTTTCTTTCATACATATATTCGCAGTCGTGGTTCGGCATGATTTTCACATTTAGGAATAGAAAGTAACACCTGAACAAAATAAATCGCAAAAGATCTCATACGCAGATATATGTGCCTCTTTCGTTCTGGCACCTCAACTTCAAGATGGTAAAAGTGGGTGCTTAGTGTGTGGAGCAAATACGAGAGATTGCATTTGAGAGTGCCTAGTGCCGTTAGTAGTCGTGGTATGCAAAGAATTTGAGTAACTTTTTTCATAAGATATATCGCTACTCTTCGTTACATTTGCGTCTAGCTTCTTCAATATTTTTCCCCATTTATTTTTGTATTTCCCATTTATGATTTGCAGGCTTCAAATTTGTGAATTGTAGCTTTTGTGGTGTTTCATTATAGCTGGATCCATCACGTAATTATTCGCCTCGGCCATTTGCATTGGCAATGGTGGCAGTTTATCATTGGGATGACGATGACTTCCAGCTGCCTTGCGTCCCTTACTCGAAGCCAACTGTATCGTCGACGAAGCGGAAGTTTTAGTATTGGTGGTGGTGGTGGTGGTTGTGGGAAGCGCGGCAGTTGAGACAGCTGATGTTGTTGTAGTTACTGATGCCGACGCCGACGCCGACGCTGTGGCCGTGGCCATTGTTGTTGCCGAGGTAGAGACTGCAACAATGTTTGAAACTTCATTTGCACCAGCGTTCGTTGCTGTACATTGATGTATAGCTTTGCTTGTGGACACCCGTGCACCACTCGGCGAAGCTGACACAACGCTGGCATTTCGTGTTGTTGTAGCGGTGCTGGTTGTCGCACGACTCATTTTCGTATTGGTGAACACTTTCGTCTGTTTGAGCAACGAATGATCATTGCATAGCGCAGATATTAGCGGCAAATCTAAATGTTTGCTCTTTTCGCGCAGCACAGCGATATCCAGCGGATTGGTACTTGCATTGCTGGTGGTGGCTGGATTGCTACACTGACTGGCGCTAGCGCTTTCTGACTTTGACTTAGTAGTCGTCGTTGTTGTGTTACTGGTTTGTCGGTTAGCCGCGGCTACACTGGCTTGAAGATGTGCCAGAATGCTACCCCCGTTGTATGAAATCAGATCAGGCTTTGGACGTTCGCCAGCCCATTGGGCACCACTGGACGTCCGCGTCATATTGTTGACGCTTCGATTGGTGTTTAGCGTGGGTGGTTTGCGCGGCGGCAATTGACTGCGCATCGGTACACGGTTTTTCATGGGTACAATATTGGAAGTAGTCGTCTTTGAGGGAACTATTATAATGAAAAAATAATTAGCGTTGAAAATAAGATGCATTTAGTGGTACTTACTTGGTGGCGGGTTTTCAGATGGTGCCGGCATTGGTGGTTTCTTCAAACGCCGATTTACATATGGCGGTGGTGGCGGAGGCGGCATGCGCTTAATTTTTGGCAGCGAGTCAAGAGAGTTTAAAATATTATCGTCTGAACGAGAGCGCGCAAATAAGTTTGTGGCGCCTGAATTGGAGGCCGTTAAAGCTGCAGGATGTAAGGGGGGTGGCGGTGGTGGCTCATATGAGGAGCACAAACTGGCCATAGAAGGACTGTAAAGTGGAGAGTAGGTGCTCGGCAGCTGAACATATGTATCTGATAGGTTCTGCGTCGATGCGTAGCGTGAATGTGTGGACAGCGCTAACGGCAAGTAAGGTGTGCTGCGATAGATTGCGTGACCTTTGCAAGTATCCCACGATCCCACATGCGCACTGCCTGTATGGTAGGCTAAGTAAGGGTGCGGATGGGAATGTGGATGTGGATGTGGACGCGTGTGCGGCAGGGGCTGTGGTTGTGCCGTTGTTTGTGCCATTGCCGCATATATTGAACTCTGTTTAGCATCTAGATATTCTTGCTGGCTGACTGCGGGATCTTGTATAGGATAGATGACATAGTCAACGTCACTATAAAGCTGTTGCTGGTATAGCTCGAGCTGCTTGCGCGCTAATTGATTGCCATAAACTCCAGCTAGCTGCGATGGCGGTGGTGGCGGCGGCGGCTGACGTGGCAAGCTGGGTGGTGGCGGTGGCAGAAACTGTCGATGATTGATCACTGGTAAGAGTACACAGGTTCTTGGCGACTGCTTTATTTCCGGATACGGCGGCGGTGGAGGTGGCGGCTGCTGGTGCAACGATGCCATGCTAGTGTGCGTGCCATGCAAACTATATGGTACAATCGGTATGCCAATAGTGTTCGGTATGACGCCGGCACCCGCGGCAGCCGCAGCCGCAGCATGTGCCATGGCAGCCGCTGATATGGAAGATTGTCTGGTGGCCGTAACCGTATGGTGGTGATGGTCGCCATTTAACGAGACTTGAGAACCGCTAATGTAGTGGGAGTTGTGCACAGAATGCTGAGAAAGATGACTTGGTATATGCTGGCTTGAAATAGAACCGGTCGTGGAAGCCGCAGATGAGCAATGTGTTGGTGCAGCATAACTGGGTTTCTGGTTGTCATTAATTACACTGGTATGAGCTTTTAGAATGTTGATTTGTGGCCTTGTGGTGATGAAACGTGCAGTCACCTCTTCGGTTTTTAGGGAACTCAAGGAGCCACCCGTGGAGGAAAGCACGTTGTTGGAATGATTGAGCGAAGATGTGCCCGAGGCTACCGATACTAATGATGTGGGACGTGGCTTGGCCATTGTTGGATATGGCGGTGGGTCTCGTCGACGCACTGCAGCAGCTGTTGGGAGCGTCGCACGTGGAGTTGGTGTACCGACTGATTTTGTATTAACCTCAATTGGAATGGTGGGCGATGGCACTTTGGAGAAAGTTAAGGCATTTGTGGTATTTGTAGTATCCTTAGTTGATTTTTGTATTAACGGTGGGCAGACTGGTGGCCCACATAGACCAGTTTTTTCATGGCGTGCGTGATATGGCGGTGGTGAACGCATCGGTATATTGCTGAGGCTGGTCAGGTTTGTTGTTTGTTTCAGGCTATTACTGTCAATACGTTGAGGTGGTGCCGGTGGATCAGTTGGTATTAAATCATTGATTAAATCTTCAACTTGATCCTCGGTTGGTGCAGTATCTTGATGTCCTTGTATATAAGATTCGCCTTTGATGGGTAATGGTAAAGTGACATAATCGCAGTCTGAGTCTAAAGTGCTAGATACCGTCTTGCGATTGGGGTATGTACCGCGTCCCACAATTAGGTCGGTCAATTCCTCTGCGGAAAGTAGGTTGTGTTTGTTGTCGGTTGGGTCACTGCCATCGCCACGAAATGAACCACTTGTGCTTACGTTGGAGTCTGAACGTAGACGAAATTCTTCGTTCTTGATACGTTTGCCGCGATAATTCCCCCCATCCACTGAGTCCAAATTGGTGTGATTTCCATGCAAGTTGTCATCATTTATTTCACTTTTGGTTGGCTGGAAAATGCCATAATGCGAACTTTTCTCAGACTCTGCAATCTCTGAAGATTGTCCTGTCATTTCGCTGCTATGCATCGTGTATACGCCAGAGGTCTCAGTAGGTGGCGCGCCGTGTGCCAGTGTGTAGACCCCTGAAACACTTTCGGTTTCGTCGCGTGTAGAAGATCCGAAATCGTGGTCAATGCATGTTGATTCTGCCTCACTAAGTATAGAGTTTTGTGCTGTGTGACTAAAGCCGAGCTCAAGACTACTCGACGTAGAGTTGCGTCGCGGTATAGGCGTGGAATTCATTACAGAATGAACAGCTAATGATGTTAGTGTATTAGTTGTAGAATCGGAACTGGGTAAAACCACTACGGTACTACAAGTCGACGAACATTGGGAGCCGATGTTGTGTTGTGAACTTGGCGAGTCTGTGGCAGTCGATGAGTCGGCTGCGCGTTGGGATGCTTGATTCGAACTGCTACTGGAAGAGTTACCCGCCGAAATATGGCTACGTTCAGCAGGCGATTCATCGCCAGAATTGACAGAGTTTGAGTGCTGCTTTTGACGTTCCTGACGCACCGACAATGCTGCCAACTGCTCCTCCAGATCTTTCAATGACACCTGACCAACCGACGAGGTCTGTCGACTAACGCTGGGCCGATCTAGCAAATGTGCCAATGCTAAACTTTCCGTAGATGGTGCTGCAATCGGTGCAGGCGGTGTGTTTATCATTATCTCCACTTCATCCTCGGAGTGTACGCGATCGCTGACAATGCCCGAAGTGGTATTGGAACTAGTACTCGATATAACCGATATACGCTGGTCACTTTTGTTTTTGTAGGGCAAATGCAAACTGCGCGAGTAGATATAGCATGCATGAAGGCAATTGCTTTCTTCTTCCTCGCGCTTGATGACCTCTTTGAGACGCGCGGCAATTTTCATGCTAAACTGATGGGTCTCGCGACACAATGTCAATAGCATTTTGTTTTTCTCGTCCGAAGTCGCGTAAAGCAAAATTTTACAATCACCTGAACGTATCTCAAACTTCTTTCGCTCAAATGATAGCTTCGTAATGCTCGGCCACAAGAAAGTGGTTTGCTGTTGTGGGTTCTCAGTGGAGCTAAAAATTTTTATGCCCTTCGAATAAACAACAAACCACGAGTTACCCATACCGTTCTCACTTTTTGTTGCACGCATACGAAAAATATGCGCGTTGACGCACTCATGCACCAGAGACGCATGCTGTATGTAGTGCAGCTCTGCGTCCGCTGCCGACATGCCACGATTTTCGCGATGGCAAGCCTGCAGCGCACTCACTGCCCATGCCGTGCACAATTCGGTGGGCAAATAGTCTCGCAAGCTAAAATATTCCTGTGTCGTTGTTTGAGTTTGCCCCAGTCCCGAGAGGGATGTGCTTGAAGAAGTTGTTGTTGGGGTATTGGATGAGTTGCTTCGATTGATTGAATAAATCGATGAAGAAGCTGAAAATGAGGCTGCCATAGTGCCTAGGCTGCGCTTTAAACTGCCGCTAATGGGAAAAACTGACGTTGACGAAGAACTCGATGAGGCGGGCGTTGATGCTGATGTTGTCGTTAAATCTCTTTCCCTTTCGGATTTTAATCTAGTTTTTATGTTACAAAGTCTGGTTGTTGCATCAGCCGTTGAGACTGTGGAACTTCTTGTTGTTAAAAAATTTGACAGGCGTAGCACTCGATCATTTTCACTACTTAGGCGTTTGTTGATCTTTGGCAATGTTGTTGTTGTTGCTATTCCAGCAGCTGTCGCATCCATTGTAGTTATATTCTTTGCCTCTGTACCTCTTGTTGCTATATTTGTGACTTCATTTGTATTGGCCGTGGTGCCTGTGACATGCGAAGCGAGCAAGCCTAGATGGTCACATTCCACCGGACCACCACAGCTGCCCTCTTCCGTTACCAAAGATTTTAATATTGTGCCCTTTGAATTTTGTGTTGTTGGCGCATTTGTTGTTTGTATTGTCGCAGCCGGTGAGTCACCCAAATCTGCTTGTAGTGCCAAACCGGCGAGCAATATCATCGACTGTTCCGAATATTCTTTAGGCATTTCCCGTTGAAGAGCATTGTATTTTAATTGTAGGTAGTAATTGTGACGTGATATCTCATCTTTCAATAGAAAAGGGCTCTCGATGTAAAATTGTACACGGAAATGTAGCTCCAATAGTGGGCGTCCATTTGCATCGAGACCCTAGAAAATGAGCAAAATATTAGTGACTGAATTGAATTTTATTTACACATGTGCATTTTTTCAGGTGACTTACGTGCGTGTGCGAGGAACGCCAACTTTTCGGGCCGTATTTGGAGAGTTTGCTCTCCGGATCCGCAAACATGTATTCGCCATCTGCAAAACGAAAAAAAAATGAAAAATGTTAGAGAGAATCATTTTAAGAATCAATAAGAGGAAAATCTAAGAGTTTGTTTTGTAGAAAAAGCAGAAGACTGCAGTGGGATTCTATCTGATCTGATAACAATAATAATAAATTGCCGCGTACTTTATATAGTTCGATTTATATATTGCCGACATTAGGTTAGGTTGACGTGGTTATAACTCCACAATTGCTGGGAAGAGGCACATTTAGGCTGCTTGTCCCATTGTGATGCCATGAAATGAATAAATTAATTAATCACCAGAATGAAATTTTAGTATTTTATTAAGTTCGTCCTGTATCAACTGATTTTAATTTACATATTTGGAGACAAAGCGGCAAAAATAATGTAGCAGAATGCGAAGAAACTGTACCGGAATTAGACGGTTTTGCGGTGTATAGTGATAACGAAAGTGAAACTGATCAAGAAGCGGGCGATTCAGACGATGTTATTAATCCTTTAACTTTTCATTATGGGCCACGATTTGAATGAAAATGAAATTATACATCCATTAACCGATGAATATTTAGAAGATGTGAAGGAGGAGACAAAAAAACTCCATGGTAAAATCATGTGTCATTTCATAATATTTGGATCACATGATTATGTATTATGAGGACACAAAATATAGTGAACTTTCCATGGCCAAGAAAAGACTTGCCTTGAAAGATCTTGATCTAAATCTCGTGATGGCCCCGATTACAAAACAGTCATTTGAGCCTAATTTGACGCCATACATAAAAATTAAACTATATTTGATACCAAGAGTCCAAGAAGAGAAGAACATTCCCACCAATTCAATTAGAGAAAATGCCGGAAAACAAAGACATTCTGCGAGTACTGCTTTACTCATCTAAACACTCAAGTTTCATGTTTGGGCAATTGGGAAAATTTGTGCAGTGGTTTTAATAAGGATACTTTCAAGGCGAATTTATATCAGGTGATGTCATACGTACAAAAACAAAAATTTGCACTAAAAAAATATACGCACAGTGATAGTATAATTTACATCATTTTGACTTAACGTTCACTAAGCGAATTCAATCACCTGTTTGACCAACTTAACCTTATATGAATTCGCCTTGGATACTTTTGTACCATTTTTGCCAGATAATTATTTGACAAGTCTTTATTTAAAAATTGAAATTCAAAATTCTACTTCACTGCACACGCCGCCTCTTGCACTGAATGAAGTGTGTACCATTTAAACGTTACCGCTTTACTTTCTGGTAAGATGTTTGCTATTTCCATTACAAGTCTTACCCAGACATTTCGGAAGAGCAAAAATCCAAACAAAAGTAAACAAAATAGCTAATTGAGTTTTGTACAGTAGCTGCGCAAATCTGCACGACAAAACCGATGCGCAAAGTGGTGCTATTTGTGCAAAAGGGTTCCATATAAATTTGACATTTCATTTGGGAGGGTGCAAAGTTGCGCAGTGATGTGAATGAATGAATTTTAAATATAAGCGTGTTAATAAATGATTGGATTTTCTACGAGATTGGGCATGATCACTGGCATTCCTTGATGTTTCAGTTTCAATTTTCAATTTAAAAAAATCAAATAGCGATATTTTAGAAAATACATGAATGTGAGCTAAAATACCCTACAAGCAAGTTTGATCCAAATGAGTGTGTAATAACATTCTAGTGACGCTACTCTTTAAAATTTAAAAATTTTTAATACATATGTATGTGGTTGAGAAATACATAATTTATAATCGAATAAATCAAGTATATGCAATAAAAAAACTTATAAAGGCAAAAATATACGCAAATGACGATGCTCTGAAACTTCGACCATTGGTAGCAATGATCCCACAAAATTGGGCGACAAGTTTCGAAAAAGATCAATTTTCGATAGCGGACAATCGGCTTGTTTTCAATAAGTGAAATTCTGGTGCATAATTATTTTTAAAATTATTTTAACTATTTTTTCCATAATCTAATAATTATATTGTAATTTTTTGTAAACAAATATGCATGATAATTTCATTTATTGAAGATTTTTGCAAATTTTTATATTTAACAATTTTATAGCAATTTACGAAGAGTTGTATCTTCCCCATATGAAATACATGGGATATTTCAAAGCCGTGGCGGCAGCATGAAAAATATCTTTTTTTATTTTCAACAATTCTAGACCACCCTAATATGCCTATATGTATATTTTTTTATATGTGTGCTGTATTTTCTTTTCTTATTCACAAAAATAGTTTCTTAGTATCAACTGACAATATATTTTGTTGCTGTGAGTATGAGTATTCCTAACGCTGGTATTTTTATGTTACTTTTTTGTTTTTCAATGTCTTCAACATTGCTTTCGCTGTAGCCGTAGTCGTTTTGGGTGGATTCGATGTTTTTGTGGTTGTTGCTTTTTCCCTCTTTCATGATTCTTGTCTTTTTTGCCATCACAACATATCAACATTTTCTCTTCCATTTATTTTGTTAATGGTGCATAATCATTATCGGCAGGTAGCGGCCGCCAAGATAATGGCGACTAAAGCAGATCCAACCATACAACAACAACAACAATGACGACAACAACAACAGCAAGCGACAACAATAGCAGGAACGCGTTGTTTTAGATTCTTGATGCGGCCGTTGTTGGTTGTATAAATTCTTTTATTTGTTTGTTGTTGTTGTTGTTGTATTGGGTTTTTTTTTGCCGTTGATCGCGTGCAACCGATAAACATCGGAAATTAAAATTCCTCAGCTATGGCTTTAACTTCAGATATTTGTTTGTTACTGTTATTGTTGTTGTTGTTTACCTGTCGTATGCTGATGTTACCTGCTGCTGGTTTTGACGTTTAAATTTTGAGGCCATTTATGTGTCTCGCAAGTACATACATACATAATTTCGTTGAAAACAAAATACCAGCCAAGACGAACAAAAAAAATGTATGGTGCCATCTGCTAAGTACATTATGTTCATTAAAATATAAAATCAAAATTAATTTTCAGCTTAGAAAAAGACCAATATTCAGAGAAAAAGTGTACACACTTAGGTAAATGTAGGAAGAAAAATTGTAGATTAGCAGTGCGATTCTCAAATTGTTGTACGACAGTTTTCTTATCGTTAACTAATGATTGCGATGCAACTTGCATTGCCCGAACGTACTTTTAACGATTTTTGTCGTTAACTTTAACAATTTTCAACGACAATAGTTTAACTACGAATATTTTAAAAAAGAAATGTTTAACGATAAAATTAGTTTGCCTTTTCAATAAGAAAAAACCAAATCTACCAGTAAGGAGCTTTATACACACATATGTATATGTATAAAAATGTGGCTTGTTACAACTTGGCTCAAAAACTGATGAACGGATTTTAACGTAATTTGGACAATATATTTCTTAGACCCATGGGCACGGCCATTAGTCCGTTAGGCTTCGCATGAGCCAAGCCATTCAGCAAATCCGTACTTATGGTCCGATATTGATGATAATAGAAAGATTTAGTGTGTTGGTTAAAATAAAAAATAAATGCGCTAGGTGGCGCTAGAGGTGAGTTATTTAGAAAATCGGTATTTGCTATATGATTTTAATGAAATTATACGTTTGTATCAAAAATGGAGCTAGAAAAGAAAATCCGTATTACTGGTTGATATTGAAGATATTAGAAAATTATGCTGTAGGTGCGATTTGAAAAGCTATTATAGTCCGACTTAGATGGCATTGAAAAAAATATGTAAACAAATCCATTGGATGGGCTCTGTTTTGTAGTCAAGATTTCGAAAAACTCTATATGTATGTTTCGACATAGTTCAAATCTAATATGATTTGTGCAGTTGAAAACAATTGCACTTAGTCATAGTCGAGATAAAGTTAGACAACCCAAGAAATTTATTAATCACAAAATAAAAAACGTCAACGAAGATAATACATCAAATGTCAATACATGCCTCATAATTTCTTTTAGTTATCGACGAACCTCGCTATCATTTTCAACGACGCACTTAACGGATTCTGTCGCTAAGGGTGCGCTAATCATACAAGGTATACTAAATATTGTGCGTCTTTGAAGCCTCCTCTAGGATTTTTTTGTGGTATTCGTAGTTTCAGTATTTCGTTAATAATCATTTACCTGGAAGTTTCAGAAATACATAATTTAATGTGCCCCAATTTGGTCAAGTTCAGACATACTCTACTTATAAATATGGTATTCTTCCAACCTAACGAGTAGTGACGTAAGCCCTAAATAGTGCCGTGTTGAACCACTCAGTAATTAAGAGACTGAAAGATTACCAACTACGAATAAGATTACAAACTAGTTCAGTTCTAATAAAACCGGTGCATCTTATATCTCCAGTCTGGTTCAATGGCTTAGGTGGATGATACGTTCGATTCCGAAGTGGTACAAGCATTCTACTTCCATATATGAGAAGATACGATGCGTGTGCTTGGTGCGAGTATTTATATGCATATTTAAAGATGTATGATTGTAAATCTGCAGATTCAACAACACCTGAACTGAAACATTGTGAACCTAACCCCTTATAATAGTCAGATTATTATTACTATTTAATTTGGGTATATTTGCTCGTTTGCGGCCTAAAGAGATCTTTTGTGGTGACCCTTGAAGATAAAATCACTCATAGCCTTAGGCCTACAGTCGAACATTTAATCTCATGGGCGAGTGTCGTGTTGTATATTTTTGCACCTCAACCCTGGACTTAAAAATTTAAGCACTTTGGAGGGTGCATACTACAGATTTTGGAAGGAGGTAATGGCCGCTCTCCAAGGTGTGTGAGGCTATGACTTATAACACTTGAGCAACCTCACAATATATGCTCTGCTGTTTCGTCAGCCAAACCTACATTCGTTTCTTCAACTAGTCGGGTCTTACAAAGATGGCATCTTAAATAGCATTGGGCTGTGATGTAATCACTAAGAGGTCTTAGACACTCCTGGTTGAGATTTAGCTGTCGTTCAGAAATATTCAGAGAGCGAGATATGAGTGAGTTGCCAACCGAGACTGCTTTCGTCTTGGTATTAATTCTGCATTGTCAGTCTTGGATGTTCCACAAGGTTTGAGAGCCCGTCAGATCTTTCGTTGCCTTCAAACACCTCATGCCACGGAACCCACCACAACGTTTCTTTGTTGCGGGTGACCAATTGGAGGTCGTTATTAAAATCATTTGGAGCGACTGTGACTGTGCGGCATAGTATGTTTTATGGTTCCATTTGCGGGCACATAGTTCAATTACGTAAGCCTCCGCTTCAAAGATGGTTGGATAAGTCCTTCCTGAAGCCATGGTCTAAATATTCCAGTCCCAGTACTCCCATCCTCCAGCTTGGATCCTTCAGTGTACCACACTTTTGATCCTTCGAAGATGGACAAAAAAGCATCCGTTGGGTGATGGCCACATACACCAAATGGCGGATTTATCCAAAGTAATGCCAGTGTTAACTTGCTTAACCTTGATGTGCCGAAGATGCCTTTCGAAAGTGGAGGTACTCCAAGTTGCTTTGCTATATACCTACATATATAGAACTAGTGAGCGTCGCGAAAAACGATATTATAAGAATTAATTTTGAGCAGGAACTTTGTGGTTGTCTAACAAAAGCCATGAAACAACCATTTAGTATCGGTCTTGTAATGACCTTGGTTAGCCTTGTGATGACCTTTAGTCGATTGGCAGCCAATTGTGCACACCAAACTCTACCAGCTCTAAGCAACTGATGGTGGTAAAATTCACTAATTTTCATGAAATTCCAGTTGAGCAAATGTATAGACTTTATGTGCAGCTGAATGACGTTCTAAGCAAATGAAATTTGTAAAAAGTCAAATTTTTATTTGTGTTCGTATGTATTTTTTACGACTCTTTCCAGCTCAGCGTCGAAACACTGTGCTATGGAAAGCTGCACTTGAATGCTGTTCGCTTGTGGGCCGTGGGCAAAACGATCAATACTGACGGGTGCAGCGTCCGATAAGGTATGGAAAATAAAACTTATAAACAGAAACCAGTATTTTTAAAAGGTGATTACAACGCACGCCAGCCCAACAACCGAACAGTCAAGTGATGCAGCAGCGCTAGCAATAAGGCTGGCAGGCTGGCAGGCAGGCAGCAAAGATCCAACGACGACAACTCGATGCTGGCTCAATGTGTTGGTTCCTGCCAGTTGTTGGTCGTATTGTTGTTCTTATCGTTATTGTTGTTGTTGTTGTTTCTCATGTTGCTTTTGGCTATGCATATTGACTGCTACATACGATGCTGCACCAGGGACGAGACGGTAGTTGGGTTAGGGGTAGTGGTTGAGCCTTAGGCCGATGCGCATTTTATCTCATTCATTCTGGAGATCCATGCTATGGTATGTGAATACTAACACACACCAAACGACATGCATACATTTACACAAACCAAGTTATGTTTTTCGCTAATACCGATGAAGCTTGAAAGAAGACTTGCAGACCTTACTTGGGAAGAGGGTTGCCAAATTTAACTTTGATTGGAGAGTGAGAAATGGCATTCAATTAACTAGATATAATCATCCGACCCAAGGTGGTTAGGTATTGATAATGGGAGCTATCGGATAATAACCACGCCAACATAACCTAAAATAAAAAAATGCATTATTTTAGTAACTTGTAAAGAGGCGTCGGTTGTATATACTGCTGCTGGGGTACTATAGGGAAGGGATGGAGCCTCTCGCCCACTGGAGAAGATATCAAAAGTTCAGCAGCTAGGGCGTATGTAACGAATCCCACCCACTGTTGTGGTCAACGTTATGCTAAACGTGGCGCCTGTGAACATTGCAACAATGTTACATCAGCTCATGCCTAGAGCAATTCCTACAGTTTCAATTCTGCCTTCGGACACTCTAAAATTCATGTCAGCTACGTCTTTATCCCTCAAGAAACAGATCGCTGCCTTCGGTTTCTGTCTCCAAATGGATCCTTCTTCACTCACATTCCACTAAGGGAGGAATGGGTGGGGGTGGCGTTTAGGGCGAGGGGCAATGAACTTCTTCATGAACGGAATTGGAGTTTTTCTGTAAGGAGTTCCACTTTAGCCAGAGATTTAGGTTTTCGGACTACTGTAGTGTGTTTCAGGAGGAAGTAGCCGTAATCAAGGGGGTAGCCGATTGGCGACTCACCA
Organism: Anomoia purmunda; assembly: GCA_951828415.1. Taxonomy (NCBI): domain Eukaryota; kingdom Metazoa; phylum Arthropoda; class Insecta; order Diptera; family Tephritidae; genus Anomoia; species Anomoia purmunda. Next base: position 86,384,117 of record OX639994.1, read on the forward strand.
AAGCCATGCACTTTAGGTGGAGAAACACCCATTCTGCTAGTTAGCCTGTAATTAGGACCTTAGGATTTTTTATTGATCAGCCATCTCTGAATACTTTCATATCGGGCTGATTTGGGTGCCAGGCCAAAGCAACATTGTATGGCTGATGAGCTCGCCCTTGAAGTCATTACTCCAACCTCTGTGTCGGCACAGCGAACATTGGGCAAATACCACGACATGCAGAATTGTAAAGACTCTCTGACCGGTAGTGGACCACTCTCGATCCTTGTAGGAGTTCTTACCGGACATTGTCCGATAGGTATTCATGCGGTTAGGCTGAATGTTTAGGTGCGAGGCTGAGGTTTATATACGAGTACCTAGGCTCTTGTTTCATTAACACTGCGGAAGAGCTCTCAGAGATGGAAATCAGCAGCTTGCGGGACTTCATTTTGTGTATGCAGCGTTTCTCCAGTTAACCATTTTGGTTACGGTGTATCTAACCATTTTGGTTAGGGTGAACCTAACGGGAACTCGATTCCGAAAAATCACGGTATAAAACTACCGAATAAAAAACATCTGTCTCGAATGTTAAAAGTAAGATATGGTATCCTATCGGATTCGTGGCCCTATTTGTAGCCCTTTGTGTATGAATACCTGGCCAGCGGTTCGAATCGCACTATCTCAATCCCAAAGTATATTTGCTGAAGATTTGTTGTGGAAATTCTTCACTTAGGTCTCTGCAAGAAGAGTAATTTGCGAAACAACTACATATGTCGGAGAAATTTTAAACACTGATCCATTCAACATTTCAAAAGTTTTCGTATATGATAGCCAATGCGAATAAGCCGTGTAATCTGTGAATGTCCAGGATCAGATAGACAACGGTTTAGGTCGCTTGAAAATGGAAAAATATTGCAGAAGAGAATTGATCATCAAAAAAGGCTAAATTGCTACAGCAATAGCCCTTAAAAACTCTAGTTTCGCCCTAAGAACATATTTAAATTCGAAGTATTGACATTATAAAAGAATTGAACTTTCGAAAAGAACCTCTTTGAAATAAAACTGTAACGCAGTATCTCTAGAGCCGGGCGTTTGAATGAGCTTCAAAAAAAAAGGTACCGCAACAGGAATCAGGAGACAGTTGGCAAGCCTAGAAATCAATATATTGGTTAGAGTGTACTTGGGCTGTTGCAAAAACACCTACAACCAAACCAAAAACGAAAAAAACTGATTCAAAAAGCTGTACAAAAATGTTCCATAAAAAACCAGAAAGACTTAAAAATGCCAAAGACACAGCAAATATTGTACCAATAACAGCAGCATGCAAGTGGTGATGGTAGTGAAGGAGCTAAAAGGCTACAACAACAACAGCAGCCACAACAACAATAACAACATGGATAATATGAAAAATGCAGCATACTTGAAGTGTATAGGGCCCTAGGGTTAGAGGGCTCGGAGGGAGGCATCCAAGGCAATTGGCAGCGGACACAAGACGCGTGTTCAGTAATTCAGGTAGCAGTTGCGCGCATTGCTTTAACACGAGTGTGATCAGACGAGCGCATGGACGGACAGACGGACGTCCGCCAATGGTCGTTGGTGGAGGATGGAGGATGGTTGATGTTGGATGTTGGATGGGCCTCAACCGACGATCTGCTGCTGCTACAACCAGTAGCCGCACAAAAGCAGCAGCCATGCAGCCTGCATGACCAGAAACTTAAACAGCAGCGACGCGTCGCCTTGATTGTTGAAGAGGTGAGGTATAGGAATAAAACATAAAAACAAAAAACGAAAGAAAGATACAGCAACAGCGACAGCGAAAAGAACAAAAATCGTGAAAGTATAAAAGCTGTACCAGCATTAAAAGTAGCAGCCACATTGAAAATAGAAAGAAGACAGGAACATAAATACAGAATCCAACTGCTTAGGAATGCTGACAAAACTGGCTGCCGCTGGCTGCTAGGCTGCTTGGCTGCTTGGCTGCCAGTTTAACAACTGCGATTGGGATTGGGTTCGTGTGGGCAAGGTTTGCGACGGGGAATGGCACAGGGTTCAAGCAGAGATAAGTAGCAGTTGAAAAGACGTAGTGCAAGCATGCACACTCGCACACATGCATACATACATTCATATATACATATGTACATACTCACATGCGGTCATACAAACCTACTACCACCACCGGTTGCCATGCACTTATATATAATTTGTAGTTGTGTTGGAATGCCTGCATGCAGATGGATGTTGTAAAAGTACGACCATTGCATTGCATCGATACTGAATGTAAGAATGTTTTGTTGTATGTATATATGGATATGTAGATATGTAAACTCTATGGACAGGCTTGGTGTGCATTTAAATGCACACATGCAGTCATACTGATTCGTTTGTATCGTATATGTACTATGTATGTAATTTGTATGTGAGTATGTAGCAGGAAAATGGTAAGACAGGAATGCATTGCATCGACGTCAGCATGTTTTCTGCTGCAGAACACTTGCAACTTGCAACGTTTTCGATCCAACGAAAGAAAAAAAAACGACATCGCCATAGGCATGCCATTTTGATAATACGTATGGATGTATGTATGTATGTATGTATGTACTCATATGCATCTTTAAAACTTTGAAAAGTCAAAAGTAGGAGTTTGTCCGTAAAACCAAATCTCAATTCGAAATAACTTCGAAAAAAAATACTTAACAGCCAATGCATGAAAATAAAAATGAAATAGGCACATAACATTTTTGTATTTAAAGGAGAACTGTCGCATTAATTTTTTCCCGATATGGCAGCGCCAAAATGCAAGTCATGGTTAAAATTTTTCTTATGGTACGTTCCAAAATTTTAAAAATTATGTCCGAAATCCCAAGTTGAGCTCGCTACCTTAAGAGCGCTTATGTAAACTTTCGATCATCATCAAATTTCAAAAAATCATACCGAACGGGAAACCCTGCATGCGTATCGCGAGTGCACCTTGTTGCGCAGGCTAATCTAAGCTGTGCAGATTATAATTTGTTTAAATTATTTTTAATATAAAAATTATTGCACACACATACATATGTAGTATATATGTATATTAAATTATATATTACTCGGGAAATAAGAGTTATTTTTTAATGTAATTTTTTGCTTAGAACAGAAGTTATTTTTTGAGTTTTATTTGTTGCTTACAACAAAATGTTATTTTTTTTTTAATTTTATGGTTTGAGTTTTATTTTTTACTTAGAAAATAAATACTATTTGTTGACTTTTAAGATTTGCGTCTTATTTTTTGCCGAAAAGATATAATTAATTTTCAATATAACTTAACAATAAAAAATGCAATCGGGAAATAAACTTTGCTTTCATCTTATTAAGATACAGATTGGTACAAGGTTTTCTAAGCAAAAAATCAAACTCAAAAAATACAGATTGGTACAAGGTTTTCTAAGCAAAAATTCAAACTCAAAAAATAACTTTTACTTGATAAGTAGAAAAATGAGACTCAAATAATAACTATTCGTTTCTGAGTAAAGAACCAAACTTAAATCATATCTTTTATTTTCTGAGCCAAAAACTAAACAAAAAAACTACTAAAAAGTTTTTATTTTAATAAAACTGCTTTCGATTGTTAACTGGAAATAGGAATCACTCTACCCACGTGGTAGCGAATTTCGTGCAAATATCCTGACCTACACATAAAGTCCCGAAATTTAATTTTGTTAAATAAAATCAAAAAAATGTTGGCATAATTAAAATGTAAACTTTAAGTGAAGAAAAAGGTCGCATTTACTACAAACTTACTTATTCCTTATAGCTATTGCTACAGACCCAAATATATACATACATATATGTTTATCACGGTATCCGTACGAATTTGAGTTATTTTTCAATGACACCTCAAAGACACCGATAACAGCGGCATTATATTTTAGTTTTATTCATTCTTCTTTTTTCCTATAATAACAAAAAAATGTTACGAATTCGTACAAGTTTTTATATGGCAAAATATTCAATAAATCTGTAACAAATTTTTGTTAATATAAAAAAATAAGAATTTGGGTATAGCAATATAATTGAAGGCAAAGTTATATAAATTCAACGAATTCGTTGAAGAATATACGTTCGTCGTCCATTTTTGTATGATGTTTTTCTTAGTGTTCAGATATTTTGTTAGAACAGCTCTCGACTACTGCAATAGTCGCTGAACAAAAACCAAATGCCCCACGCAGGTACCGCTGCGAGTGTGAAAATCGGCCAAACCGCTGTGATATATATGGAACTTAATGTTTGCAATCATTTTGTTATTATTGATATTTATATCCCTTTTTTATTTAAATATTATTAGAATTCCTTTTCTCCTTAACTTTTTGATGCATTCATTACGATACGTCTATACGACTTTACGAAATCGCAATCGTTTTCCTTACGAGTTGGTCAAGTTTTTGGTGTGGGAAGGTTGACATGGTTTGAAACAATTACCTTTCCAATTTCGTTAAGAATGAACCATACAAAATGTTTCGATCCTTATACGAATTTTTAGTAATATCAATTATTATCGATCATTTTGTTGTTATCGGGTTTGAATCCTTTTCGTTATAATTATTCTTAACTGCTTAACGATAGTGTTATGGTTAACGCCAGTGTTATCACTATCGATTTCGTTTACGATATCTTTAGCTTTTCGATATCGCTGCTTGCTTAAATTTTTAATGCATTCGTTAAATTAGTTAATTACCAATTTCCAATATAAACAAAAATCAATCAAAACTTACCGATGAGCACCGCCAAACCGAACAATTCGGTATCGAGCATGCCTTGCGCTGCAAAATGTAGGCATGTTTGTGTGTACACTTCTCTCACTCGACTCTTGGCATCGACTAGGAAGTATAACGTTTTGGGCTGTTGGTTTCCCAAAAGCCTGAAAGAGAAGAAATGGATTCAATTACATAATGTAAGAATATATAAAGTTATGAAAAAAGAGAAAAGTTTTATTTATTTTGCATAGGTAAATGGTAAATATTTATTTGCAAATGTATATCCGATACCAACCTTAGTGCTAAAAAGCGTGATCCTGGTGAGAGTTGTTCGGCCGATGACGCGCAGACTTCTAATGGCGCGCTGACAGTACAAAACGCTCGCATGCTGCATCATTACTTAAATGCAACAAGTCCTTCGGAAATATCTTTCTGAAAATAGAAGGAGATAAATGTCAATAATAGGTTGAGTAATTCAATGGTAACATAATACAAACACTTTATAAATTATGAAATCACATTGACAATTTTAAAATAATACAAAATCATTTTTCCATAACAGTTATTAGAAGAAGCATATTTTTTATTTCGCCGATAAGAGTTATATCTTCTTCTTTTTAAGCATGAGACATTTTTTTCCGTTACCAATGAGAGTTATTTGCCAATATTTATTTTTGTGCTTTTACGTCGGGTTATAACTCTTATCGGAGAAATTAAAAAAAAATATCTACATATATAAAATATCTATATTTTTTTAATAATACCAATATCTATAGCTTTTAATAACAGTTAAGAAATAATACTTTCGTTAAATTTGAGAATTCGGACAACGTTTTCAAATTGTAAATTCGAGATAGCAGTTATTTTTGGTTCCGGCTCTCGATCGTTACTTCTCAGTATGTCACTATTCAGTCCGATCACTACATAAATACATTGTTTACAAAAACTACGAATAGGAAGAAAATGGGCATGCTCGTTTTATATGGCCTTTTTTTAAATTATAAAGTTAATTCCATGGGGAATTAATAAAAGGTGGTATTACTATAATCAGCGTATGGATTGTCGAATTGCAATTTTTGTTTATATTCTGGTTGTTTTCGTTGTTATGGGAAGTGAGCTTTTCTTACTTTCTGATAGAAGTAGTCAATTGACTTTGGCAATCGATCAAAATAGAGATACACTTTGTTAGCATTGTCCCAAACCCGTTTAAATCCGGTTTTCATACTGTGTGCGAAATAAAAAAAAACATTTTTCTCAAAATTTCAAAATATTTAATTATATCTAAAAAAAAACTGGGTATGCAGTTTAATATAGACAATTTTTTGTATTGAATTTTTTTAAATTTTGCACTAAGTTTGAAAATTAAATTTAAACGGGTCTAGAAATAAATAACGAAAAATAAAGAGTTAACATTGTTGTGCGATTATAGTTTTGAGATTGGGTGTATGCCATTTTTCAGAATCTATGATCATAGAAATTCGTGTATTATTTTTCGCTATTTAATCATAATTATTTTTTAGTATAAAAATATAGATTATTCTATAACAAAACTGTTAAAATCCTAGTTTTTGACTTAAAAAGATGCAACAAGTTTATTCAAAATTTTTAATTTGAATATAAAAAAAATAGTATGCAGTTTTATAGCTGACGCTTTTCTGTAATGAAAGTTCGAAATATTTTTATAAAAAAAAAACTAAAACATACACGGTACTTAAAATAAATTGAATGGGTTATAAAACTGCGTGCAGAAACCTTTTTGGAATCCTGAAACTTTTGAGAAAATTTTTATAATTTTTTTTTTAATTTGCACCAAGTTTGAGAGTTCAAGTTTGAGTCAATATGTGGTGCGACTATGGGACTATACTCGTACAACTTTTGACTATTTATTTTTCGTTACTTAACTTAAATTTTTCTAAACAAAATTATAGTTCCATCTATAATGAAGCCCCTTTCAATTCTAGTTACAAACATTGTGCGAAATTCAAAAAAGTCTAAAAAAAATTTTTTTTTGTAAATTCGAAATTTTTAATTAGATGCAAAAAATTGTTACTCAATTTTACAGCGGATACTCTTCGATATGAAAATAATATTTCATCACCAGCGTTGAATTTTTAATCAATTCTTCAGATCCCAAGTAGACAAAAACTTTCTAAGAGTATGAGAATGTTGGCGAACGTTCAACGATTAAGAATAATAGTTCGCCAGATGTTGTGGATTAAAATGGGAAAAAGAATGTGTAATGTTATAAAAGAGTATTTAGTATTAGCGTTAGCACTGAGAATAATTTCTATGAAATTCCTATGAAGTTCTTGAAACTCCTAATGCGATTAACTAATTTATAGAATTTCAGTAAGCAGCATTATTTCTATAACTATTTATTTAAGTTAATAATTTTACAATCGATAGCGCCAATCCATATTGACGCACAAAAAATAAAAACAAAAGAAAAAAGAAATGACGCAAATACTTTAAACCTAATAGCTTATAATTAAAAAATACCAAACAAATACGAAACTCACGTTTGCTGGATGAAAATCGAATTACAAAATCAAAAATTCAAAAATCCACCTTAAAGCTCTAAATTTTTGTTTGATTGTATTTCGCCCGTAGTGAAAATGTAGACATATTTTATTCTAAAGATACAGCCTTAATCGAAATCGGTATAAGAAGAATAGCTGACGGTCGTTGCTGCTAACTTAAATTAAAAAATGATTTCTTGAAATAAGAGACACTTCCAGCAAAGCGCGCTATTATTTCTGTTGTTGTAGTTATTATTATGGTTTTTTTTTCTTTATTATTCGCCTTATGGCCATACCCTATTATCGTCGCCACTATAATTTATAATAATTAATTTATTCATAAATACATATGTAGACATTCTTGTGTGTAACTTTCTTTGTGACCATCGCACCAAATTGCATTTAATAAGCCAGTTTGTCGCTTAAGTCTTTCGTTATTGATGAGTGAAATTTTGGTGTTACCTCTATGTGCCTGTGTGTGTTATACGTATGCAAATGGGTATGGTATGTGGATTGCATGAAGAGGAGACTCTAGCATACTCGTGTCCGTGGTTATATTAGGAATGTCGTGTGTAGATATGAATTTATTTTTTGATTATCGAAAAGGGCCCTGGGCAACTACAAATTGTATACAAAAAACGAAAGAAAGAAATTTTAAATCTATTATTGTATTTTTTTGGATAATTAGTTTTATGGCATTTGGGCATATTTTATAGAGGTGTAAATGTGTAAAAGAAGTTATTTGAAAAGATTAATTAGGCTCTTTCTCCATTTTGATTAGCATTTATTTATAGAATTCCACAAATAGAAATTTTTGCTAGTTAAAATACAAATGTAATGACGCTGTCGCCGTAGCTGAGTGTGTAACGTGTGCGCGCTTCATTCGGTGGGTCCCGAGTTCAAATCTTGGCTGGGGCAAGTGCCATCAAAAATTAAAGAAAAGTTTTTTTTAATAGCGGTCGTCCCTCGGCAGGCAATCACAAACCTCCAAGTGTATTTCTGCCATGAAAAAACTTCTCACAAAAAAACATTCGCCGTTCGGAGTCGACGTGAAACTGTAGGCGCCTCAATTTGTGTTACAACAACAAGACCCACACCACAAATTGTAGGAGAAGGCCGGCCAAAATCGCTTGAGCGGTTATAGCGCCAATTAAGTAAGTAAGTAAGTAAGCAATAGCATTCGATACAGGTTTATCACATTTTACACAAATTTCGATACAATTATTGGAAGAAAACGATTTAGTTTGTAAAATATATGAAATTATACTACAATTTTTAATACTATGAAGTTAGGTATAGTATGATCTCTTCATTGAGATTAACCCGAAATCGTTGAAAACTAATTAAACATATTTTTTTTTTATTCTACTCGAATTGCAACTCTGAAGGCATATAAGATAAGTGAGGGGAATATTTCTCCGCTTTGCTAAATAGTGAGAACAAAAGCACCGCCGGAGAAAATTAAGATCCTGAACCCCAACTCGGAAATGACGGTATCGATATCCCGCCACCCAGACCATGACGAAGTTCGAATAGCAAAATGTGGAACAACCAATTCGCGGGTTCTGATGGAATACCTGCCAGCACCATAACTGATTCTGGAAACACCCATGTACGAAATATGAATGAATTTGGAATGCCGAAAGATTCTGAAAGAAAAATTGTGTCTAATTTTTCCCTCCAAATTAAGCGACTCACCTTAAGGTCTACAAATATCGTCTGACAAAGGTGTGACAAATGTCATACGAAACATAATTCTAATCGCCAACTACCGTGGAGTCATTCTTCTAAAAATTTCACATAAAATTCTATAAATCGTTTTGTGTGAAAGACCGAAACCAACCGTCAATGAACTGATTGGACTTTATCAGCAAGGCTTTAGACTTGCAGGTAAATATACGCAAAATCTTGGAGATTACGCCATATATAGATTTCACAAAAATCTTTTAAACTTTGTGATAATTGTGATAATTTTTATGGGAAAATAAGTTTTTTTTAATAAAGCTTGAGTTTGAATTAAAAAATGTTTTAATAATAAAAAATGCGTCAAACATACATAATATCTATCTCATTTCCTTTATTTGTGGTTACAAAAATATTACTATTCTACAACACGGAACGGGATAGATAAAGTGCTTTCATAAAAGTACCACGAAATAGCGGGAATTCTTATTAACATTCTAAAAAACCTACTTATATATTTTTTCAACAATTCTTAGGGAAGTACGTAGGTTTATAATCCATATATACGAGAATCGGCTAAAGAAAGAAATAAGAAGCTTTCCATAACAAGCTTCGAAGCAGCGAATAATAATGAGTGAGACAAATTTTTTTTAAGTTTTGGACGGAGCAATTCGGGACTAGTTCGAGACCGGTTCGGTACTTCAACCGACACACGATAAATGCACGCATAGCAAGAAAGCTTGAACAATGCCTTACTTTTGGCATCATATGAATTTTGAGAGATTTAAACCGCGAGACATATATCTTATCTATATTGTGATTTATTGAACTAGAAATTATGCCAACATTCCACCTTTTAAACAATAGGAATTAAAAGTGTTTTCGATGACTTACGAAGAGGCAACAGCAAAATTACTCTCCTAGTAAAAAATATATTTTGTTAACAACCCCATTTCATTTAATTTATTAGTCTCAATTTCTCGCACAGCCAGAGTTACTGACTGTTACTGAACTGATACTCGTACGCAAGCTGGTCCCGAACTAGCCCCGGAATAGTACCGAAATGGTCCCGAAATGGTGCTAAAAATTTACGTCCTTCAAGACTGAAACAATTGTTTCTCCCTCATAATTATTATAAGAAGAATTTTAAAATATAAGTCTTTGAAGACTTAAAAAAATAGAGCTCCATATAATTATTATGGGAATAGTTATAGATTACTCGAAGAATGTACATATATCTCATTATAATAATTATTGACTAACTTTTACTATTTGCTCTTATAATAGTTATATCCCTGGTTAACATACATAGTTGAGATGTGTATTTAATAGAAAATCTCTTAGTTTGGGACACATTTAGAGAGAACATTATTATTTAATTTTTGACAGCTAAACTATTGAAAATTATGTCCGAGAACTGCTACTAAATTTAGAATCAACATCATCTTAACTCTGATTACGGGACATTATCTTTAAATTAAAAAAATTTCGACTTCATTTACTATGTAGTGATTAAAAATTTACACAACATTTGCAAAAATGTATCGAACGCTCTTATTATAAAAGTACATCCTAGGATGCGTCGGTAGTTTTGTTTCAGTGGAATTTGAATTGGGCAGGCGAAAAGCATGTGAAAAATCAACCTATTCAACCAGTTTTGACTGAATTGAATGTAATCTCTTTTATATTTTGCAAATTTCATCCACATTTCTTTATCATTCGGAGGATATTTAAAGAATATCACTCAAACTTTGCATATAAGAACGATAGAATACAAGATTGCGCCCTCCGCGGGCTTCTAGTTCTCTCTTTGTCGATTTGACAGCATCCACCCATTCATTGACGCAATAAAAGTATTTTGCTTTCATTTTACACAAACAATTCTAACAAAACTTTCAGTCGCTCTATCCTTTGTCCGCTTCTTCTTTAAAATTTTCTCTTTGATCTCTCATTCTCTACTTTTATTACGTCACTTGCAGTTGCTCTCAGCGGGGAAGGCACAATCTTGTTTCCTATCTTTCTTGGATGTGAAGTAATAATTGTTTAACGTTGGCGCGAACTGAGAGAAAACATGTATTTTACATGTTGAAAAGAACAAACACGATCGTCTTTTTGTTAACAAAATCAATAGTGACGTAGAACCAACAGCTGTTTCTGTAAAAGTTTTCAAGTGAGGGTTAGCGGTACTACAATCCACCAAATCTTAGTAATTTTGTTTAATACGCTTTGCATTCATAGTCTAGATATCAAATAGGTGTTTGCGCAAGTAAACGAATTAAATAAATAAAAACCAATTACCGACCCAGACTAATATGTACAATGTGCATAAAATACATAAAAGTACATTTTTTTTTTAGAATATTCATTCACTTAAGGTGCGCTCTCTGCATACGCACCACTAACCGGATGGGCTAGGCCCGGCTACTGAATTGTTCAACGAGAAAGTTTTCAATCATCCACCAGCAAACATTTAATTACTTGCATCAGTCATACCCTAATTGGCAAACAAATTGCAAAAAGCTAACAAATCAATGTGAATTGCTACTTTTCATATCAATTTAGTGCACTTACAAAAATATTTGTCGGAATCGAAAATTGCACTCTCATCAGCAATTATAAATACCCGTACATATTTACATGCTATTGTATTTATATATATAGCATACCGATCACACTAATTGCTATGTGGGAAATTCGTTTCGAAAGTTTTTTTTTTTGCACTTACAGAATCGAAATGTAATTGCTCATAAAGTACTACGATTGTAATCGATTTAGCCAGGTATGATTTTTTGTCCGTATGAAAATTGTACCAGAAATCTCAAGTGTTGTTTGTTTTTTAGGTAGTCAACTTCCACATTAGAGTTTCTTTTAATATTCGACTATCCGACTAAGTCAATGTTCGATTAATCGTTGTATTGTAATATTTCAGTTCACTTATTAATTGAATTGAAATAAACCTATTAAGCAGATGGCAACCCTATTCAAACATATATTCGAAATTAACAATATCGTTTGATATTGCAGTAATTGATTAAACTTTTTAATTTAATTTAATTCAACTGTTTACGCTGTTGGGAAATCTCTTTGAAAATACCCAACATGTTAGCCCCAATCATAAGCTTATCATTTGTAAAGTTTCATCCAACCGTTGACCAGCCGTTTCGTCGTGAAAAGGCAAATAACCGTGACGTTAAACGTTAAACGCAACCACATCCCAAATTCCATAATAAGTTTCACATCAATAAAAAACAAGTGTTGAATGAAACAGCTATTGGTCTCAAAAGTCGAAATTACGCAGATTGTCGATTATTTTTTAATCGAGCAACTGTGGAGGTATCGGTGTTAGTACGAATCGCCAGTAGAGACGAGAAAGATTAAAAGGAAAATAATAAATATTATTTTGAGACTGAAATTATAAAAGTCTTTTGATAATAATTATGAGTGACAGAAATTGTTCAAGCCATCGTTAACTATATGCTATATGCTACTTTGCAAAAAAATTCGAGATAATTTGGGAACCACTCCAGGAATGAGCTTTAACTAATCTTGAAATAGTTACCAATAAGTCCCGACATAGTTCCACATTTCAAAACTTAAAAATTGTTTTCTCGTTCATAATAATTTCATAGGTTATTTGTATTTTTTTGTTTTTAAGATGAAGATAACGGTTTTGCCGTGTTATTTTTAATTTTTTTTTATGGAAATGTTGTCGGCATAACTGTACAAGTAGCTGTTTTTCCGACAGGGTGAAAAGTTGATGTATATTGAAACGATTACCCGTCATCACTTGTCAAGTTTAGTTTGAAGACAACCCGATTTGGGCGAAATAGCGTTTTTTTGTAAACACAGTGCCTCAAAGAACTGACCACACGGTGATTTTTTGTACAATATTTACAATTTTTTCGCTCTAAGCCTTTTTGTTTATTTGTATATAACAAAAAACATTCAAACTATGTAAAATTTAAAAAAAAAATCAGCAAATTTTCATCCACATTTAAAACTTTTTAATTTGAATTTTTAGCAATGCCAAATCTGGAGTGGCTAAAAAACACGATTGATGTTTGCCCAAATTTTTTTTTGATCTTACTAATTTTTTCCAAATAACGGAGGGTTTTTATACAAATTTTTGTTGAGTTGTAATATTTTTTTGTGCCGTAAGAACTGTATGCGTTAAAAAAATTAAAATAATGTACCGAAACTTTCAGTTTCTTCAGACTTGCACACTCCAAATGCTCCAACTGAATGAGCTACAAAACTTCATACCCAAAATTTTTGTAATTATCAACTTTTCAACTTTTTTATCTTTGGTAATAAAAAATCGGTGTCGGCGTATTTATAAAAAGGCATATTGTTTTATTGGCAATTTCAATTAAATAACGACATTGAAATTAAAAGTGAATCAAGTAACTAGTTTTTTATTAATTATGGGTAAATTGTTTGCGTCGAGCAGTCATTTTATGTTACTTGATTATTTTGTGGTTTTTGTTTAAAGTACTAAGAAACCAGTTGGAGAAAAAAGATAGGAGTCCCTAAAAGTTTATTTGGATAAGAATTTTGTAAATTTTATTACAACGGAACTAAATAGTTAGCAGTTACATGGTTCTGTTTTATAACGGAGACATGAGCAGCCATTCCAAATTAAACATAATAGGCTTCTGCAACGCGGTCTTCGATTTCGCAAAAATTTTTCACATTGACCTAAATTCGTGCTTAAACTGAGGGCAATTTATTTACAGTAGTTATGGAGGAGACAAAAATGAAATAAAGTCCCTAACAAAACATATTAAACAAAACTTTATCCAAGTTAAAATTTCCTGATCAGATTTGCATAAATGGGGTATCGTTGACAGAAAATATTTTCAGATTGATTGTCTCCACAAAATATTTAATTTAGAAAGTATTTTCTTATGCAATTATATTCGTTAAATTAGATTTTTTGGTTTTGATTTTTTGATTTGACAGGTTAACTTCTGAAGCTTTTGAGACTATTAAAATGTATTTTTTTCAATACTTTGTATAACTAGAATATGGAACGAAATTTTAAAAATAACAAGATCCTCTTCAAACAATATGACATTTTTTTGATTTACAGCCCTTTTTTACATAAAAATGTAATCGATTTAGGTATTAAGGTTTGAATAATTTTATGTGAAATTTAGATTAGTTTTAAGGATGGCGTAAATAGGATTGGAAAACATTGAGAAGAAGGCAAACTATACTGGTACAAACATTCAGCACCCTGGCTCTCAAAATCTAGACTTTCATCACGTGCCAGTTTCAGAATCAACGCATCCAAATCCATATAAAATCTGATACTACATTAAAAATAAATTATGAATAAGTATTTGGCATTTACCGCTTTTATTTAATTTGTAATAATTTCTACTTTTTCAGCCCGATTGCGGAGCTTTTGCACTCCACATTTTGTAACAAAATTGTGTTTTATTTAGATATTTTTACATATAATAATAGATTGAACAGAAATTAACGATGTTTCTGTTAAAAAAAGTCCTAATTCTTTTAGGTCTATTTCTGTCAGTTTGAGCCTTAATTTAGAGCATGATTTAAATGAAATGGAAGGAAGACCATGTTGCAGAAAATCACCACTTTTTGTTAGATTTAATATGGAATGCTTGTACATATATGAATATTCTTTGATAAAAAAATACCAACTTCAAGCTTCCCGAATTTCAAAATAAACACGCACAATTTACTTAAACTTAAGACAAACGCTAAAAACATAAAAATAAAAATTTATTGTGGGTCTTACCTTCGCAGCGTCAAAGGCAAGGCTAATTAAAGAACACCTAAAACGACTGCATTTTCCGCCAATTCCTGTAACTGAGTGCCATTCGTATTATGTAATAACTGCGAATACAAACATAAAAAAATCCCCGTTGAAATGTTTGCACTTATGAATAAACGTATTTATGTACATTTACATATGTATAATGATTGTAAGCATTTTTTATAGAGACAATTATTTAATATTCATAAAAGGAGATTATGATAATTATTATAGCGCGAATTTTTTGTTTTTTACTTTGAAATATTTATAAGATGTTTTTATGTATAGTATTTTTTTAAACACTTCTTTATTATCACCAGCACTTTTTCTTAGTTTTTATTTCATTTTTAATGGACTTTGACAAATTCGAATATATTCATTTTTTGTGTTTTTATTTTTTCGGTCGCAGTACATTAAGAATAAATCAAAGAATACACTTGACATAAGCTAGGAATGTATGCCTGTTTTTTATAAAATTCGATCGATGGATTCTTACAAGACTTCGTAATATTTAATCAATCCAGATATATTTGTAAATAGGAAATTTTCACATTTTTTTTTAAATTATTTGTACTCGTAGCGTGTTGGCCCGATTATTGTGTGTGTTTTTTTTTTAATTTCGGACCGTTCGCATTCCAATGAACTCAGTGTAACAATTTTAATTGAGGCAACTTCGGCAAAAGTATCACCAATTGTATCAAATACATAGATAAAAATACACACACACAAAACACCAAAGACAATCACAAAAGTCACCCAGCCGATCCAGCTCCATACATTCATATATTTGGAATGCTTGTATATATATATATCTATATATATATAACATTAAGGTGCCTCCACAAAACAAAACTTTATATTTTCCACAAGAGTTATTAAGTTTAAAATTTTTAAAAACTCACTGAAGTTATTTAGCTCAACTCAGACTGCTCTAGAACTTGTTGTAAATGCATTTGTAATTCCAATTTTTTATGAAAAAATACTTTTCATTCCAACCTCACATCCTAAAAAGGATTTAAGTTGAAGGATCTTTATCAAGCCATTTTGAAATTCTACCGACAAAGAGAAGCTGTTATCTAAGTTTATATGAAATTTTTGTTATTTACTTTAATCGCAGATACATTTCGTATAAGAAGATCACAAGTAAAATTTTCTGAAGAATAATTTTCTACAACGTTTAAAAGGATGTTGCATTGTTTTATGAATCAAACCGAAACATTTCAGCTCAATATGGGGGTTTTTGAGTGGATAGTGTCCCAAATTATAGTTTTAATAAAAGAAATTATAGAATAGACATTATTTTCAGTAATGGAGACAGGAGAGCCAATTGTGGGATCAAAGCCTTTAAAAAATATATGAAAGTTCTCAAAATTATAAGTTTTTGGACACAAATAATGCAGTTTCCATACAAAATAGAATCAATTTACTGTTTCAAAGAACTTATCTAAAAAATCTATCAAAAAATGTACTATAACTAGTTAATATTCAACTGAGGAGAAAAAAGTTGTTTCTTTTTTTGACTACTAAATACTTTTTTCAATAAAATACCTTAACGAGAGATAAATGCTAAACGAGAAAAAAAGTTTATAAAAAAACATACAAAATTTATCAATGCGATACATTTTTGAATGCCAATTAAAAAAAGAAATATGTGCAAATCTCACAAAAAATCGAATCGCGCTGCCTTTCCTAAAAAGAGAATTTCTATTAAAAAACCTATATCAATTTATATAAATATTTAAAAGATATACGAAAGTTCTGAAATAAATTTTTGGATGCAACGAAAAAACAAAGATTAATGGAGTTTCATGACAAATCGAATCGCTTGGCATTCCTAAAAAAACATCTTTAAAATTAAGTTTCTATTTAAAAAATTATATATGTATGTACATAAATATGTATGTATGTATGTACATATGTACGTATGTAACTAGTAAATATAATTTTCAATAAATGGTCTAAACGATTTAAAAATGTCAACGGAGAAAATCGGGCTTTTAAAAAATTTGCGAAAATTTTCAAAACGATCATTTTGGAATGCAAATTAAAAAAATTGAATAGCTCTGACATTCCTAAAAAACTCTATAAAACAAATCTCAAAAACAAAAAACCTATATTTAAAAAAAATATATATGAAAGTTAAAAAAACGGATCACTTTTTCAATAAAATAAATTCAATAAATTCTTAGTAATTCTTATCGTTCTGTCATTGCCAGAAAAACCATTTTCGTTTCCTATCTAAATGTTATTGAGAGAAAGGCGGCAATGAAACTGGACTAATTTAAATAAAAAATTAATACATAGCAAGAAAAACTAAGACAGAGTTTTTCATATTTTCAAAAACGAAAAGCAGAACTTTAAACTGTTTTTAAATTCTTGATATGTTTATATTTCACTAACTTTTTTTTTGCGTGAAAAATAAACTTCGAGATGAGTTTTCAACTAAACTGAAACTACGCCAAATTATATAGTTCTTGTGGAAAAGTATTTGTTTTTGTATGGAGCATGAAGCACCTTAATGTGAACATATGTACATACATATACAATATGTACATATGTACATATGTATGTATGCATGCCTGTACAAAAAAGCAAATCAAAATGTATAACGCTGAATAGCAAACAGGCAGCGAGTGAAGTTGTCGTTGACGTTGAAATTTTTAATCAAAAATTTGCCATCGTTGTTGTTGTTGTTGCTGCCCGTTGACAGTGATGTGGTTTATTTTGCTATTTTGAGGCAGAGCCGCTTGGTAGCGGTGATAGTGTTTGTGTTATTTCTTTTTCTTTTTTGGTTTTCTGTTTAGATTGCACTACATCAGGGCCAGTTATCAAGAGAAATACTTTGCACACACAGATGCACCCACACACACACAAATGCACTCAAGTTGTTGGTGCGCTTGTGTGCGTGATCGCATATTTTGTCCTCTCTCTCTCTCTCTGACTCCAATTCTTCGCTGCCCATTGCCCGTTGTCTGTTGACTGTTGCCTGTTGCCTGTTGCCATTGCCGCATTTACTAAGCTCTTATTACATTTTCGCTTTATTGTTGTTTTCGTTAATGTTATTTTCGCTGTTGTTGTTGCTGCTCTCTCACTTTGCACACGATTTGTTGTTGCACAAAGGAATTTAATGCAATTTTTTGTTGTGTTTTACTTTGGCTTTGTATGTATGCATTTCATTGTTGTTGTTGCCGTCGACTTTTCGCTGCTTCGTCGACATTTTACACGAGCGCCCGAGCACACAGCACGAAAAGCGGTAGCGTTAGCGGCAGCCCCCGCACACGCACGCACACACAGTCAAAACATGATATCAGTCGATACCAAGAAACACGAAACCGAGAGGGACGAGTAACGCGACGGTGGCGGCTTATAGATCGCGAGAAACCGAAACGATCGTGTTGGAGTGGCGCGCGATTTTTGTGGCGTCGTCGCCGTCATTGTAAATGCTAATGTATTGTACGAGTATGTACATATGTGTTTGTAAATACACTTTTCGGGACCTGGGTCCCCTTACACCAATTTTCACCTGTATACGCGAGCGCACCCCACAACCAATACAAGCGAACTGTGCTTAGACGGGTTGTGCATGTGTGCCCGTACATATGTAGGTGTGCGTGTGTGTGTGTATAAGCCTATGGGAATGCGTGTTTGGGGAACGCAACGTGGATTTTTTTTTTAACCAACTAGATTTTATTCGATTTCTTCGTTCTTTGTCGCATTCGCTTCTAACCAAAATCAGAACGAACAAATCAAACCCAATCAGTAGGCATTTAATTACTCATACATACATACATACAGTTTTTAAAGAATCTTTTTTGTATACAATGTTTGTTGTAAAATAAAACGGCATACTCCTATTTGCTAGATTGTTTCATTCAATTAATCTAATTCCAGACAAGAAAGAGAGTTCCGAGCAGCAATCTGTACGATCTCCGAAATCGAGCAGAGTACCACCAACCACTACGAGCACGCTAAGTTAGTAATTTTTTCTTAATTTTTCATTTTTCATTCACTCGGCCACTGAATGTTGCTTTTGCTGCTGTTGTTGTTGTTGTAGCTGTTGCTGCTGATGTTTTTTCGCCACAAGTATTTGTAATGTATTAATGTGTCACATTCTTGAGTGATTAGTAAGCGTACTTTGCTCAATCACCTCATAACTTTGCAACTCTAGTATGTACAGAGTACCTGCAGAGATATTCAAAAAACAAAAAGAAACAAAAAAAAAACAGGGGGAAAACTTGCGTTCGAAACATTTTAAAATACTTTATACTATGTACTTTGATTGCTTTGCGCATAGATCATTTATCACTGGTTCAAAAAAAATCACATTTTCCTTAAAGAAATATTACTAGTAGTACTGGTATTTCAATACTCGCACAAACATACTTTCTATCGGCGCAAATATTTTCAGCTCACTTTTTTGCCCAAATCAGCATGTAGGTGCAGTTTAGTTAGTTATTCTTTTATATTCCTTTTGCCTTACTGCGATTCATTCATACCGTTTTAGTTAGATTTGTTTTTCGTGTTTTTTTTTTTTTTTTGAATGTAAATCCTCAACTATCTCTCTATGACCACTGTGATATTTCCAAAGTATTTTTTGATATATCAAGTGTTACATATTTGTTGTTGTGTTGCGTTTTTGTTGTTGTTGTTGTTTCTTGTTGTTATATTTACAAAAATATTAGTATTAAATTCAAAACGCTACGAAATCTTGACCGCTTCGCTCAGCAAAGTAAACCGAACTAAACCAAACGCACCGCGAAAGCCACAATCTTTCTCTGGCGGTACCAAGATTCCTGAGTCTCTGCCATATCCACACTAATACCAGTGTGTGTGTGTTTGTGTGTGTACAGTGTGTGTGTATACCTGTTTTTTGCTAGCCAGTTGTATGCATAGCAGGTACAGTACTTTATAAAAGTAAAGGTGTAACAAATCTAAATCTTTAAATTACAATTGGGTGACTCACAAGGTGCCATAATGTGTCATAAGTCATAAAGTCATACAATTTTCGATTTCAATAGATATGTTTTTGGATTGCATTGAAATAAATAATTAAAACTAAGCAATTTTGTATTTTTTAAAATTTTATGACTTTATGACTTATGACACATAATGGCACCTTGTGAATTACCCAAATATGTATATCATTATGTCCTATCGGGTAGTGTGCCTCTCAGTTTCCATTGAAGATAATTCTAGAACATCGTTTTATATTACGAGCAAATTCCAGAATCGTATATTGAATTGTTGTTTTGATTTTTTTTCAGATAATTTTTTCGATCAGGTTTGGTAGATATTTTTTCGATCAAAAATAAAATTTTCACTATCATGATCGAAATCAATCGCCGATAAGTTCTTTTGCGTTTATTATGATCGATAAAATCTAAATCCCATTAAATTTTGAAAGAAAAAATTGTAAACCAATTATAGCGATTAAATCACGATTTTTTTCAAATAAAAATTATATACGGTCCTAGATCTAAACTGTACTTGTACACTTACACTTAACTCATTACGGGGAATGCAAGGTCGTAGAGATATTTTATGTATAATCCTTGGAATTCGATATTTCTGAGTACTAGATTCTTTAAATGAGCGTCTACCATATCGATATTTTCGTTCAGATATCGTGCCCCCACATTGTTTGTATTCTCTGGGTAATCTCTGGAGCTGCTGAACCGATTCTGAAATTTCTTTCACTTGCACAGAGCTACGGTAATCTCGAATGCCATAGAATGTAATTTAGTTCATATAAAATTTCGGACTTATGTATGTCTACGTGAATAGACGGTTCTTAGAACTGAAATCGATGGTTTTCGACTGTGAAGTGATATGCAAAAAATGGGCATCAAACAAAAGTTGTTTTATTCGTATTACCAGCTTTGATTCAAATAGGGCTTATTAACTTTTCTTTTTCTTATACTTTTTTTGGCTGGATATTTTCAACTTAAACTTCATGGGGTTTTTTTCCTGGTTACTATAGTTTTTTAATTGTTTTACTTTGTTCCCAATAACCGTACCTAAAAAATTTAAAATGGATAGGATATTTTTATGGAAATACTCGCGAAAATATATGGTTTTTAGTTTCACAAATATTTCGTATACATTACCACATTTGCGCCTGGGTTAGGTAGGATGTGCAAAAATATAATACTACAAGCAACTCTGTTCCAATTATAAATTAAACAACCGTGTTAACTTGCAATCCAAACGGTAATGAAGGAAAGTATAAATAAATATTGCCTATTTCAAGGAGACATATTAGATTTTTAGTTTCTGTCGAATTTTACGTTCCATTCATACAGAATATGCCTGAATATTTTAGTCTTGTAATAACTTTTTAAATTGTTTTTTTTTTAAGAGTTTCTTGAAGTAATTGTCAATACGACACTTTCAGATAGAAGCTAATGGGTTTAAATCTTCTACCAAAATATTTTGCATAATTTTTGCATAGAACATGATATTTGTGTAATATTCCCGCTGTTATTTAGACTCGAACAAGCCTATGGTAGTAGAAAAGTCAAGTGCAGAGCAAGACAATCTCTCATTTTCAAGAATACGATCAAGATGGTTTATAGATTTACCAGCCTATGCTGATGACATGACAAAACTTGACCTGGCATTGGCCATGTTTACTGCGCCTAAAACTATGTCGCAGAATATAACGTTGCTGTCACGTACTCAGTAGGGCATAAGAACTACAATGACTGTTGTCATCATTAGAGGGCTGAAAATTATTTCTGCCGCGTAGTTTTAGGCTCAGTAAATCTAACAACTGTCAAATTGATCAGTTTTGTCAGGTCAGGATTAGGCTGTGATGTAGGTGCTGTTATGATCGGTCACGGGTGCTTTGGTCTAGTAAATCAGTATCCAAAAATTTGTTTTTGGTACGTAATGGGCGGTCTTCACCTGCTTCAAATTCTCGATTGCTTTTTGTATTTTTACCTATCGGTATGCGAAAAAAAGCATATGAACTTCCTACTTTTACTAATATATAACACCATTTTAAAAACTTGAATGGATGTACCTTGATTTTTGTGAAAAACTGTATGTGCTGTATGTGTGTAAAGTATCAGCTAGCTATTTATTGTACATGTATTGGTGCGCATATTTCTTAGGGTACCTGCTGGCTGGCTGTCGGCTGGCTAGTAGCTGGTATTTGGGAGTAGCTGGTATTTGGGAGTAGCAGCAGCCAGCAAGACATCAAGCCAGCCAGCCAGCAACTCAACAACGCGCTGAGATACTCGTTACTTGGCGTTGGTTTATTGAAAACGTGATTTTAGATTGGAATGCGCTATTTTGTTGATAATTTTCACATACACACATGCATTCGTGAACACTTGTAGATGTGTGTGTATGTGTTTGTGTTTGATCATGAATTCGTCGTATATATTCTCATTTCAACGACATGGTGAGAGAGTTTTGGGACTGAGTACAGTATATGACCAGCATTTCAGTTCAAAATTGCGATCGCTGCTCGCCTATTTGTTTTTCATTTTTAATTTTTGTTTTTTGTGGCCGCCGAATATTTTCTGCGATTTAATATACGAATGTTTGCTTGTATGGCTACATGTGTGAATGTATGTATGTATGTATGTGTGCGTACGTGTGTGGAGCATTGCCAGCGTAGACATTTGAATGGCCATAAATTTAAATGGGGTATCGTATATTTTCTAATTGGAATGCGGCAAATGTTTAAGCCCGGTGTTAAGCTCGCAAGCGGGTGTGGCGCGGCCTGCCTGAAATGCCGATTTAATGCGATCTACTGTGAATGTGTGTGCGCGTGTGTGTGTATGTGTGAGTGGTGTTGGTATGTGGTACGAGTATGCTTATGAATTTATTTATGCATAAGTTAACTTTACATTACATTTATATGCGACCATACTCGTATCACAAATTGTGTATAGAAAAAAACTAAGTAATCATTTTATTTAATATACCATTTATTTACATATAGGGAATATTATATATGTACTACAAACATTTTTTTGGAAAAAATCCAAACTGTCCAATGGGCCATGAGATGTAATAGAGTGTGTAACTACATAACGCGATTCATGGCAAAACTTCTGCAAAAATGTGGATGGAACCTCGCAAGCCAATAGACTGCGAAAAATTCTTTGAAAAATGTTTCAAATATGAACTCTATCCAGCAGCCTAACGATGGCTGGACATCAACATGTACGGAAATGTTGAAAATTACTTATGAACACACATTGCTCTAACAACATCCAGTGCTAAGGCCTATCTTTCCAAGGGCAACTCTGAGACATCGTAAATTTTAATAGAGTGATAGGGTGGGATGGGCTAGAATGTCTTTCCAACCCTACAAATCTCCGGAATCTGATGGAAACCCACCCCCTCATCTAAAAGCAGCTAAGGCTCTGTTCTTTCAAATGTTTACAGCCTAGCCTAACCGTAACTCATATACTACCAAACGAGTGTACTAAGGCTAGCGTAGTTTTTCTAAGGGCGACCAGAATTATCATGCGAAACTGAAGAATTTCTGCCGTATAACGGTTTCAGAGCAGTCTGGATGTGTAAAACCTTGGTAAGACATATTCTTTTCTACGGGGTCACCAACTGGCGGCCGGTGCTGTACAAGGCTTTGTCCAGTGCTAAGGTGGAACGTTTGTGGCAGACGGCTTCCATTCTCACTGGACCAATACCCTCTATGCCCACCATACCTTCGGAATTATTTCTGACCGGTAGAAAGAACTCAGATTTCGGCACGCAAAGGTCCTGAAAACTATGGTGAATATTGTACGCAATCTTTATTAAACTACTCCTCTACTCTGCCTGGTCAACAACTTACGAATTACCAGAGAGAAATGTATGGTAAGGTGCCACTGAGTCGATGGCTCTATACAGATGGATCGAAGCTAGGCAGAAGAGTAAGCATCGAGATACACTCCTGTGAACTCGTACCAAACTTCTGCTTTCGCTTGCCGGATCACAGTAGTGTTTTCCAGGCATAATGGAGACTGGCCGGTGGTTCGCAGCCTTCGCCCCTCCAAAACAGCCTTTCAGTATATACTCTGAAAGTGGTCATTTAATGCAGAAGGACTCTCAACCTACTCATGTCAAAAAGATCCAAGGTCGTTATATATGTCCCTGGGCTACTCTACTCAGGACGTGGGTATACCTGTAACCTCCTACAAATACAGTCTAAAGACTGAACTCATCGCAGAGATAAATACCCGGTGAATCATAAAACCCACCTGCCAGACCAAACTTAAAGTTTAACCAAAGGTTGAAGCAAATCGATTCAAAGTTTGATTCTCTGGAGGAAGTGTCTGAGAATGATGGAACTGGCTTTGCGAATTATAGAGTTTCCGACAGGTCATCAATGTCTGATAATTGCTGGATACTCTTTGATCTACGCGGTATATCCTACAACCCCCTGTAATTTCAGAACGACGCGTAGAACCAACTGGAGAAAATACAATAGAACTTTAGAAACTAAATAACTCAGGTTACCATGCTCCAATATTTCTTCGATAGATGAGATAGAACGACATTCTCCCCAGATTGAGTAAAGGTTTCCTTCACCCACTGCTGTGGATGATAACGTTGAATGCCATACTGCTAGAACTCTTGCCGACGCTGTTGTGCTAGCAGTCAAGGACCCTACCCTTCTTTCTGCTTTATGTGAAATCATAGAATAAGCACTGAGTAGACTACATGGTAGGGACCAAACGGGAAAGATATCTCAATTTAGACTTGCGTCCAAAGGAGGAAACATAAACCAATAAGAAATATCTGGATATTACCCTAGACAATAAACTCAACTGCAAATTTAAATAAGATAGACAAACATGAAGAGATGGCGATGCACGCTTACTACATTAGGTAAAGATATTCAATAGAAACTGGCGTTTAAAGTCGACACTTGTGATGAGATTGTACACCGCTTTCATAAGGTCAATATTTATCTACAGCACTCTACCTACCTTTAGACCAGCAATACAATGTTAGAAGACTGAATGTCGTCCCCAATTTGATTCCAATCGGTCTGTACCTAAAGCAGAACGTGAGTTATTAAGACGTAAGACACGTGACTCGGTGCTGTGGAAAATGAGAACCTTTGGGCAAAGCCCAACCCTAAGCCTTACTCCAATAGTAAATAAATTCACGGATTACATGGTAACATGTTTGCATTTTAGGTTGAATGTCCTTGTGCGGTTTCCATCTAGAAGGGAATAGACAAGGATCTAATCGGATTGGAGGATCCTTATATATCGGATTGCAATTTTGGGCATATGTGAGGCCTGTAGAATGCTAAATAATAGAGCTAGCAGGAAAAAAGGAACGACGATTTAAAGTCGCCGTTATGCCATCTTCAGTGGCATGTTTCGTTCTAAACGAAATAACTGAAACAATCAAAAAACCAAGAATTGAAAATATGTAGATCGTTTTGAAATTTTTTTCTTGAATGTTGTAAGAATTAAAGCCCCTGAGTCAAAAATGGACAAAAAAGCACTAAACAAGTCGCAAAATTCATGAAAGTGCCTAACAGGGTTGCTTTTGCAACTAAAGGAAATTTTACCCGAATTGGAGCGTTCTTTTGCAACTAGGTTACTTAATTATAATTGATGCTTTGATATTTTCTCATCCCCTTGCAAAAGGGCTCGCTCAAAAACTCTTCTCGCAACAGTTATAATAAAATTTGATCACCAGATGTGATTCGGAAGTTTTCAGGCACCATTTTCATGAAAATAGCGCTAAGAAAATATCTTAAATTTATTTCATAAAAGGAGTAGTAGAAATTTTTCTTAAAAACAACCATTATGGTATCCAAACCTTGGTTGACAAAGGCGTAGGCTAGCATTCGAAATTATTATTCGTTTGTTTGAGCCTGGTTCGATTGGCCACCTTTAATTTTCAGCTCTGATGAAAATAACTTGTTATCAAAATAATGTCGAAAGCTTTAAGAAGGCAGAAATAATAAACAATTTTTTGGAAATTTTTCAAGCCACATCTCATAAAAATCAAGATTTTGATAAAACAAAAATGAGGGTAATTTTATTGCAAAATAGGTAAAATATGTAGGCAATTGTTAATTCTCATCAAAGATCAATTAATCTCTTGTTACAAATTTATCTATTGATTTGATTTAGATTAAGTTACAGTTTTACATTATATAAAGATATTGGAAATTATTCTTCGATTTAATTTCTTGACGAAATAGAGATAAAGTAATTATTGCATATTTGTCTCTTTCTAACAATAATTTTTTAGTATCTAAATTTTCTACTTATAGATATATTCTAGTTTAATAAAACAACAAAACTAAATCATTGTTTTCTATTTGTCTACATTCCGATTTCAATTTGAAGTCATCATCAGGAATTTTCGGCTGTATCTGGCGACTTGAAATTGGGGGCGAAATATCGACAAAAAATATTAACGACAATTTAATTTTTTTCTTTTATTAAAACTCGGAATTTTTCTATAAAAAAATTGTAGGCCTTTGTAGGTCACTGTATAAAAATTCAACTAGCTATCGAGAACAATTTGGTACTTGATTTTTTAAAGATTAAATGATATTTAAACCAAGCAAAATTCAAGCACTAGCATACACACATACATATGTACATTATATAAGTACAAACATACATACCTGCATACATATTTATATATGTATATACATATATGATAAATTACTGAGGAATTTCGCACATAAAAATTATAAAAGAAGAAATGAAAAGTGTTTAGCTACCTTGAAGCTTAGATAATCAAATAATTATGATTCTCAAAAATCGCCCCACCTACCATAAAACAGGGTGCGAATAAGTGTATGTACATATTTACTATTTGCTTTTTGTTCGCTTGGAACGATACTACTCGTACTTAGCAGCGAACAAATGAACAACTCAACTGATAAGAGAGAAGTAATGAGATAAAGCGTATGTATTTCCATAGCTTGTGGAACGTCTGAAAATATTTGCAAGCAGGCAGAAAGCAAACAAGCAAACAATTAAATATCTCAGGCAACGATAGATAGACGATACTCGTACTGAATATTGCATTCAAATACATACATACTTACATATGTACTTATAATATTTGGGTATGTATGAGTATATGAATGCAAAAAACATAGAATTAGCAGTTCCCAACAGACGAAGAAAATATCGGGTTAATAATTTAGAGGTACCTTTCTCAATATAGACATTTTATGGCTGATTACGCGTGCGTCTGTCAAACTACCATCGTTTGTTTGTTCAATATTGTTTGACATTACATCATGGAAAGACTTAGCCCGGCACAGGCTCATGCAAAGTTTTGAGAAGATCAAGTATTTTTTAACCAAAATTTTGGTAAGCGATGTATTTATTTTATTTCTCAATGGCTGCGCCAATAAGACAAAACGTCCTATTTGAACTGAAGAACAACTCGAAGGAGTCCAAGAGATGCGAATACATCCAGACAAAACAACGGTATGGTGTGGTTTATGGGCAGTTGGATTCATTGGTCCCATTGACGCCCATTATCGCGTCATGTTAATGGGCTATTCTCTGCCTAAAATTCTCGGCAACTTTTATTTCTAACAATACGACACTATTTGCCACACAGCACGTCAACAATTCCGTGAATTTCACGCTTCGGACCGGAAAATTGGCCACCTAGATATTGTGAAACCCCACCTCTACCCTTTTTCCTTCGGAGCTACGTAAAGTTCAAAGTTTTTGTGCCTAAACCGGCAACGAATGAGGAACTTGAAGGTAACTTTATTCGCGGCAGATGTGGTCTAAATGGGACCGGAAACGGTCGCGCAGCGTTCTCTCTCTAAGTAGGGAAAACATTTCCAACGTCATCGGGGCTCTAACAGGGCACTGTCTGATAGGGAAACATGCTGAAAGGTTGGGAGTACCCTTCCGAAGATGCTGTAGGAGCTGCAAGAACGACGAGGAGGAGGAAACGATCTTGCATTTACTGTGTAAGTGTCCTGCACTGTGTAAAAGCAGAATACGATATCTGGGATCACCGTTTTTGGATGACCTTAGTGAGGTTTCAAGCACCGAGGTAAATTGTCTGTTGAAGTTCATCATCATTTTTCCTTTTGGATGGTACAAATTTTTCCTTGTGGTAACACAATGGGCCTCCTAATATTGGCCTAAGTGAGCCGCTGTAGGCGGCTGCCACTCCAACCTACCTACCTTATTCGCGTCAATCTCCATGTACCAGCCCCAAATATTACCTGCACACAAGCTGCTGAGGATCGTTTGAGAAGGAACGAAGCTGTAATGACATAGCGTATGCTGACGACCTTGCGGTGGCTGTAAGCGGAATAGTACCACAAACCCTCTCTGACATAGTACAGGCAAAACTGCAATTGATCGATAAATATATGAAGGAGAGTATAAAAAAAGGACACAATCACCCACTTTAAATGGGTGATTTGGATTTAGTCACACCTATTTTGCTTTATGGTGTGGTGTTCCATGTCTTAAGTAAAGTATAAAGTTCAGAGCTGCTCTAAATTAGCGGATATCTGCGCACAACAACACCAGAATGCGATGGATGTGATACTAAACATCCTAGCCGTAGTTAGAACGGGGCTGCAAATGCTATCATAAGACCACAGTAACTACCCTGCTGGAGGGAAGCACTAAGAAGATATACTTCTACTAGAAAAGATAATCCTATCGACTGCCCCAGACTAATGCATTCCAACATGTAGCTTTAATAACAACTGTAATCCCGGGCTCAATGATTAAGTTTGGTTCAATGTGGATGGTTCAAAACTTGAAAACGAAATTGAAGGAGGCTCCGTGAATCTGTGGAATTGGTAGAGACGAGGTATGGCCGGAAACTGTGAAACATCACAGAATTCATAAGTGAGCTAGCTGGGTTAGATGAGTTATCCGATTTCTCTTTTCATTCGAGTATTTTTGTATACGTATTTCTGTATCTATATCGGCAGTTTAAGGCCATCTGAAGATTGCCCAACGCCGAAACCTGTTTGTCTCTAAACCAAATTGGATATACATAAAGTTTTCTCCCTGTCGGCGAAACAGAAGAACAAAAACAAAAATATAAAAAATATCTCTAATGGAACACCCAATACTTCTAGGAATCCTTTTTCGGAAGTGCCCCGGTACTACAAGAACTACATATAATAGATCGGAATGGATCTTAATACTACAAGAATTTGCTGAAGCATCCAATAATTAGTCTTGACTGGTTTTACTTACTCTACATATAGTAAAAGTAGTACTAATAAAAAATATTTTAAATTTGTATCACAAATTACGGTGTATATCTTAATGTTTTCGTACAAATATGGAACGCCATACTTTATGGCAGCGTCCGACGGTTTTTATGATAAGCTTCTTCTCAATAGAAATACACTCGATAACGCAATAAAGCCTAACGAAGAACGAACTTAGAACCTTCTGCCACTGCCACTGGGCCACGCACAAGTACACGTGGCTTCAGCTATCGCAACGAATAACAAAAACGAAATATGCACTTCTCGTAACCGAGAATATGTACCTTCGGATAGAATTCCATTTGTGCTGGGGTTTGTTCGAAAGTGCGCCTTAGCGTTGCATGTGTGAGTGAAATTCCAATGGTCTACTGCAGCGACTGCAGCCAGCAATAAACAACTACAACTTGCTCTGCCGGACTATAACAAAAATAAAAACGTTGTCGACCACGACCACGATGAAGGCGAAGAATGGCAACAGTACAACAAAAAAAATATGTAAAAATGTGTGTGTTCAAAAAAAAAAAACAATAAAAGCAAACAAATTTTAATAGCTGGGGCTTGAACTAAGAAAAATCGAAGTCGAAGTGTAGAAGACAAATCAAGCCCCGAAAGTCGAGTAGCAGTGGCATGAAGTTACGTGCCGCTGAGGTATGTATGAACATTAGGCCGGCTCGGAGCACATACAAAAAACAAAAATTTTGGCAAAAAAGTCGTTAACAGCTTATGTGGAGAGTTTCAGGAGAAAAATGTCAGCCTAAAAACCATTAGAATGTTATGACCGATTTTTATAAAGGATATATTTTTACAAGGGACTCGATGATTGCTAAATTTTCTTCTGAGGGCTGATTCATATCCTTAACAATATTCCACCAGTGAACTCTTGCACTCAGCGTCCATTTGTACTCGGTAGACGAATGATATCGAAGCAAAAGTATCGATGCGTTATTCATTCAAAACATCACCCTAAAATAATGGATTATCTATAAATATCGAATTAAAAAGACTCGATACCAAATTTAAAGTAAGATTAATTTCCAATTCCTTATGAATTATCGATATATCGATGTCAAGTTTAAAATATGGTATCCAGCAACTTCCTAAGAGAAGCATTGCGTACCCATAAAGAGCTGATTTCCAGCCCTGAGAGCCAAAGTGCTTGAATATAAGCCTCGCGAAAGCATGACAGCTTGGGAGAAGAGATCGAGAGTTTTCGCTTTGTTATCGGATAATAATCTATGAACATTCCTATGGGGAACGAGAGTTTTCGCTTTGTCAACACACGAAGCTCTCTTGACCGCGCACGGTCCGCCGGCGGTATGTATGGGTATTTGCCCAGCATTCCCTAAGCCAAAAAAATTCTAATTGCCCAATAGAAGTGTGTAGGTATGTAGCAAGAGTAGACCCCATTCTATAATATTCTTTTGTTTATATATTTTACATATCCATATTAGGATTTCAGGGATATCAAATTCTGATATCGCGGCTTATAGACAACTTCTTCTCGTACGGTCGAAAGTGAATTTAAAGCAAAGTGCTGGTGTGTGTCGATTCTCTTCTAAAAGCTATTTTATAAAAATTTGGCGTATTGTGGAAGCTGGTCTATGATAGACTCGT
The DNA here is from genome assembly GCA_951828415.1 of Anomoia purmunda. Lineage (NCBI taxonomy): Eukaryota > Metazoa > Arthropoda > Insecta > Diptera > Tephritidae > Anomoia > Anomoia purmunda. The sequence goes on from OX639994.1 coordinate 86,414,645, forward strand.
CAGGTCTAAAGTCACACTGATAAGGTACAATCAATTCGTTGCCGGTTGGCTTCAGTCTCTAACACAATACGCTCGATATTATATGAAATGTATAGCAGACTGATTTCACAGTAATTGACGCATATTGACGGTTCACCTTTCTTGTGGATTGGGCAGAGCGCATTTAAATATGGCGGGCATGCATTCGTCCGGCCATATTTTGTAAATGAGATGATGCCCGCAGCCGTGGTACGTAGAGAGGAAGAAATGTGCTCCCAATGTCAGGGTATTCCAGTTTGCTGGGCTGTGGTCTTACTGATCAGGTATGCGAGTCGAATAGTGAAGTTAGAAGCTGTCTGCTGAGATTTCAGCTTTCCAACGCCACGCTTAACTTCTGTACGTCGTACGTCTAATACACTGCATTCCATCTATCGATATGATCGATTTTATTTTGAATTTTGGTGAATCTTTTTATGCTGGCACTAGTACATATAGACTATCAGTCATTGGGCGGTTGTTTCCTCATTGAGACTGAATTTTCCGACAGTGTGAATTTTCCGAGAGATCCCTTCCATAACAGCCCTGACATTGCAGCCACCAAGCAGGACTTTGTTAGTGCTACTGCCTCGTTCATTTTATTTCCTTTATAAGAGTGATATTAGCCCTTATTCTCAAGAGGTAATCAACCAGCCATTCAGGGGCTCCATCCACATTAAGAGTTCCGACATTCCAGGTGCATAGCCTCAATTGGTAATCCTTAATACGCTGCCTGTGTTCGTCATCAAAAAATGGAGATCTCATTCCAGGCTTATTGACGTTTTAGCTCACTTCCAAAAGTATGATCGAGTGCTACCCAGAGGACACTAGGATGAAATCATCCGGCAGTCGTAAGCTACTTGAACCGCAAGCAGAAGAATCGTTCTAGTCACTCCCAAGAGAATGCCAATCAGGGACTTTCATCACTTGCGTGAACTTCTACACACGGAACCCTCCTGTCATGCTTCCATGATATAGATAGATGTCTGAGCTGATGAGGTGGGGTATCTTCAGACTGGACCCAACCCCATTGCTCCAGATGGTATGTAGTCACTTGTAGCCCTGGCACCTCGTACCAAATTTGTTTGTTTTTTTTTTTACTTAGTTTGAAGCTCTTCTCTAACACTACTTGCTGCGATCAACCAAATTCTCGTCCAACCTCTGCCACGGGTTTACTGCGGCAAACACCAGCAGCACTTCAACTTTAGAGCTACTCCAATAAAAAGTTTCAATGGAAGCCATGATATCAAAGCACACACAGGCTAGGTGCAAGCAAAAGTACATATAGTATATACAAAAAAAAAATAGGCGCGCATGCCACAAAATCATGCACGCCTTACATACATACATACATATATGTACATACATACACATAGCGACATACTACCAAATTTCGCATACCTAATAATAAACACAAACGCAAAAAGCTGCTGCGCGCAAAATACCAAACGATCGCCGCACGGGACCAACTGGCCAACAAACAGCCACCAAGTGAAACAGGCCAAGCCGGGCCGGGCCTGCCCTGGCCGGCCAGCAGGCTTCACCGCGCGAACCAATCCAGTTGGGGCTATGCAGTGCGCACACAAATTGCCGCGCAAGCTTGAAATGCTTTTGCATTGCATACCTCTACCTTACTTTCCTCACCGACTCGACTTTGGCTTGGTTCCGCTCATTCAACTAATAGTGGTTGAACATCCAGCTTGCAGTGTTCTGGCGAACTGGTTTCATTGCTATGGCAGGATAGTTGAAAGTTGTTGTTGTCAATGTTGAGAGTGATGCTGTTGCTCTGCTGTTGCTCTGAAGGCTAACTATTTATTTTTATTGGGATTTTTTATTATGTTTTGTTCATGTTTTCAATATAAGTTTTTTTCATTTCGTCGTCATGTGCACACACACACACACACACGCACATAACTACGTATATAGTATGTAGTAAAGTATACTGTCCTTTTTATTAGCACGGCTTGGCAACATACTTTACATACATACATACTAAACTCATTGCTCCATTGATTTAAAAGTTACAGCTTCGCAACTGCAACTCCAATCGATGCACGAATGACAAGAATGCAATACTTTTATTTTGGTCAGCATTCGGCGGAGGGGCAGGTGAAGGGCAACATCTAGGGAATAAGAAGGAAGTGCCGGATAGTATCTTGAAATATTTATGCTGCGGACCGCAGTAGTAGTACCTTAGATATGTGCTGCCTTATGTTTACCAGAATTTCTTTGCTCAAACCTTACGCAAATGTTTTGTATGTACGTCAGAACATTCGTAGAACGATTGTATGGACAATAAAGTTCAAGTATAACAACAACGATCACAAATCATCTGACCCATTATATTATATATGTACATACAATACATAAATACGCACATATTTACCAGACGAAGGAATGGTATGCTGAGTTGGCTGTGCTTGGTAGTTTTATGATAAATCTAAATATACATACATATGTACATATATTTCTGAGCATATGCATTGAAATCTATTGGAGTTTCTGTGGGTTCATATTATCTGCTAAACGCTAAATTTACATACCCATATAAGCACTTACATATATTTACTTGTAGTTGTACAGTGATTCAAAATAATTTACTACATGCTCAATTTGTGAGCACTGCAGTAGTAGTGCGTTTCACTAATCTGTTTTAACGATATTCACATGGTTAACTTATCTTAACGAAGATTTGAATGAATTTGATATTCAGCATCAATTTTTAACGATATTCGATGTCACTGTATCAGCTGTTGTCGTTAGCTTGTCGATTATCGACCACAGCAAATATGAAGCTGTTAACTCAATCGATAAAAGAAAACTTCATAATTTTATTTTGCAAGCAGTTGAAAAAAGATAAATTCGACAATTCTCTGAATGTTTGACTTAGGTATGTATGAAGTATCATGAGGTGAGGCTCATGTAATCTTGTATGCAATGTTCTCACTTCATATTGTAAGGTTATAGTTGCTTTGAGATGTTGGTTGTAATCAACGACCCGCAGACTACCGCAGATGGTAAAAGCAAACGCTTATCTAGGATTCAAATATAAATGTATGTATATATTTTTTTTAAATTTATAGATTATGGTCCCTCGTGCACAAGACGATTCATAAATTTGGACCTTCTCCGCTGTGCGAAGGGTAAAGGAGCGAATTTTGAAAAGCATTTTTTTGATTTTAAGTTCTATTAATTCATTGAAAATTAGTAAATAGAAATAAGTTAATTGCAAACTATTTCAAAAACTATTTGCAGGTGATTCCGGATATTCGTTGGGGTCGTGATAATTCCGTTGCCAAATCACATAGAGGAGAGCCCGAAATACCGCTACAATGAAGCAGAATATTAATATAATTATAAATATTTGTAGCAGGAATCAACCTAGTAATTTACTTCACTTCAATCAAATAGGTATAATAAAAAAGCGCTCAAACTTATATTCGGCAGCATGCATTCATTTATTTTATTTTATTCTATTCCTCTTTGTGCCTTTCGCTTATTTTGGATTTTATTTTAACGGAGGTGTCACTTTTTATCACTTTGAATAAATACAAAACGACAGCCAATAAGTATAGTTAAGAATGTGTTAGTGAATCGCACTTTCGTTACTGCAAACGACAAATGTTATCGAGAAAAATTGCGATTGTCGGATCGTTTAAAGTTAGTGAATCGCACTACAGACTTGCATATTTTTATGCTAAAATTGAATGAGCTATAAAATTGCATACCCAGAAGTTTTCCAAAACCTCAAATAAAAATGTTTGAAACTTTGGAGAAAGAGAAAGAAATATTGAAATTCTGATTTATATGTATTTTGTTATATTATGAACTATATTTTTACAAAAAACAAGAAAGACTTATTTATTAACTACACTACACAACAAATTCCAAACTCAAAAATTATTCTCGGTTGTGACATATATTTTCTAGTTAATTTGGGGTCGAATAGATACACATACATACATATATGAATATGGTTAATATTGAAGTGAGGTTTTTGTTGATATGTACATATCATTAAATAAAGAAACATTTGCTAAAATTGAGCTCAAAAATATTTGCAGAAATTGTTGTTGTTTTATTAAGCTACGACGATCGTGATCATAGCTTTTGTTTTCACCTACATATTACGCTACAGTTTGTCCATATTTTTTGGGCTTTAAAGTGCAATATTTCGAAAAGTAAATGAGTTTTTTTTAATATGATTTTTTTTTTTACAAAATGTTGAGATATAGGTCTCAGCTACAGATTAAGCCTAAAAGCTCTGGAATATAGGCATTGGTTGTTAAAATATATTCAAAAATATAGAAAAAGCCATTTTCGATAGTTTTTCGACTTTCGTGTGCTGTATCTCGAAGATTTAAATGGAACCTTCATAACTGATCAAACCTAGTGCTTAACATATGCCAAAAAACTGAAATTAATATCTTTTATGATGCATTGACCAAAAAAGGTCTGAAAAAGGCTAGTTTTTTAAATTTTTAATGCCACGCCCACATAGTTAAAGCCACAGCTTTTTAATGGTAATATTCGTTATCAGCGACCCCAAATTAACTACAAAAGATATGTCGCAACCCAGAATAATTTTACGTGTTGCGTGTTATCCTTTGCATATATAACTAGTAAACGCAGATTCAGGTTCTGTCACATATAACAGGTGGCAACCCTCTCAAAAATATAGGTGTGCACCTTGTCCGTGCCGTCGCCAGTCACCAGTCACTCCTTCCTGCTAACTGGCGCCAATTGGAAATACCAAGTGACGTCAAGTCCTTTTCCACTTGGTCTTTCCAACGCAGCGGAGGCCGTCCTCTTCCTCTCCCACCACCAGCTGGTACCGCGTTGAATACTTTCAGGGCTGAAGCATTTTCGTCAATTCTCACGGCATGTACTAGCTAACGTAGCCGCTGTATTTTAATTCGCTGAACTATGTCTTTATCGCGGCAAAGCTCATACAGCTATCTTTCTGAACGATAGATATCGAGTAAAAAAATAGCGGTATTTGATGCCAAAAGTATCGATATAGGGTACTATTGTGCGACTGAAGCCAACCGTCAACGAACCTTGTGGGTTCGCCTTTAAACCTGGCAACACTGCAGTCGACCAGATATTCACGACTCGCCAAACCTTGGAAAATACCCGAGAGAAGAAAATCAACTCGCACCATTTCTTTGTCGAATCCGTCATAATGTCTGAATTTGGTTTCCCTGCAAAACTAACACGGCTATGTAAAATGACGCTGAGCAACACAACCAGCTGGATGAAACCCTATCGTGCGATTATTTTTACCTTATGTTTAATGGTACAATTCGAGCTGCAGAATTAAACCAGCCAGGCAGTGGCGTAGATAATAATCCCAAACCATAAGTTCCGGACATAGCCTTATTTCTTGCCTAGCATATTTTTGCATGAATAGAGAACACCGTAAATAATATGAACTCTATGAACTCTAGAAGATGCGAGTCAAAAATATTGAATTTTCGTAAATTTACAAACAAAAATCTAAAAATAATCACTTGTAGGCAGAGGCATCGGGAAAATTCAGAAGAGTACTTCCGCTCCAGGACTTTTACATCATCATGGACTATCAAGCCAAATTCACTAATCACACTAATCATGAACACATACTTAAACAATTTAGAGCGCTTTTTGGGCACGAGCCGCCTGAGATTAACAAGTTGGGTAAGAAATTTATTGAAACTGCGAAGTTTTATGGACAATTTATTCTTGCTATACTTTCTGACTTGAATATGTAAAAAATATATTTAGCTACCAATAAGTCTATTAAGTCTTCAAATTCATTAGAAGCTTTGAATCATTGCCATTACGAAAATTTCCCAAACAGCAACATGATGCTTAGGATTTTTTCTACGTAACCGATATCTACTTCAACTCCAGAAGAAGAAATATTTACGTTGATTGTAGCACCCCATTTAACCAGTAAAATGGCATTTTCCTGGTTTAAAGCGTCAAACTGAGCATGGTATAAGTCTTCCAGCTTTTTGAAGTTTAATTTAACGACTCACTCGTTCTACATTTATTTAGAATGAATTTCCATTTCAAAACAAGCATAATGAATATTTCATGGCAATAAAAAATGAATGAAAGACAAAAATATAAAATAGATAAACAGAGATGCCAAAGATATAAAATTAGCATTGCCATCAGGTTGAGGGAGACTGTTCTCCAGTTGAGATCTCTAGCTGGTGGCAGTTATAGCGACAATAAACAAGAAGAACCAGTGGTACCACATGTGCGAAGTAAGTTCACAAAAAAAGTTATGAGCAATAAATAGTGACACCACGATGTTAATTGGAGAAGCAAAGGTTTTCCGATTTATACATTTGATCTGTATCTGAAATATGCAATTTGTTTCTGTTCAATAAATGCAAACATACACATATACAAAAGGCATATTTCTGTATGGGCATAAGTGAGGAAGAGTGAATAGCTTTTGGGTATGCTTGAAATGTTTGGAATTTTTATTTTGCCCCGAATCACTTTGGGAATTACCAATGAATGCCGCAAATTCCAACAATTTGCGAAGAATTTTCTATAATGTAGTATGTGGGATACACAACCATAGATACATATGTACATAGGTGATATATCCAAACACATACGAGTCGAATATACCACTTTGCAACGCCAAATAACACCATGGCAAAATACGAATAAAGTGAAACGAATTCAAATAAAAACATATACTATATACATAAATACTCCCATACATATCAACGTAATATAAAATAAGGTAAACAGCATAAATACCAAAACTTGTTTTGTCTACAAAACGCGAATGAACCGCGCGCGTGAGCTGAGCAATTGATTCGGGGGATGATCGCCGAGGGAGGATAGTAGTTAAAGCAATACCAACGGCAACAACAGCGTCTGCGCCAATGGAGCGATGGAGCGTTGGAGCGTTGGAGCACCGAGTCGCTGAATCGTTTTGATTGTTGGTTCGTTAGATCTTTGGATCGCTACACCGGCTAGGAATGAGTAAAATAAAGTGAAATTCACGGTGCACCAAATACCATTGAATGCGATTTCGCGCGCTGCAATGCCAAAGTATGCAGAGCGACATACCAAATCAAACCGAACCAAACCAAACTGAATCGAACCCAATCGAACTCACGTACATACACGTACGGTTGGCTACTCTCCTATATACATACATACATACATGCTTGAGTAGTATGTACATATGTACATATGTATGTCCGTACCTACAACCATGCAGGCGTTGTTGCGCCGAAAGATGCCTTCCATTAAATTTACGAGTGTTGTGCCCGATTTTTGCAATAAACAGCAACGAGTTCAAATGAACCCAAATCAAGAGGCAATCACATATTTCAGCTACTTCAGCTAAATTCCAAATTGGTGCTGAAATATAGTACGTATGTGATTGGCAACAGTTGGTCAACAAAAAAGCGTTTTTTTTTTTGTAAAAGTTTATATATTTTTTACAGTTAGACGTTATAACTCATTCAAATTTAATCAGTCTTAAGGATATAACATATACATATGAATTTGAAGCGTGAAAGGCCGACCCACTGGCTGCTTCCAGGAGCTCACATTTAACCTCTGAGATCCGTTGTGACAGTAACGAAGCTAACTAATCTCCGCTCCAGATATGTCCGCCGGAGAGCGCGAGAGGTCCGATCCCACATAAAATGTGCTAAGAAGTTCCACCTCCTCATCCTCTGAGCAGTACCCTGCCATTACACCCATAGTAAATGAGAAGTGTGGCTTTGATAGCTGAAGCAGCTTTCGTGACCTTCTCCGATCTGCTTCTGGGAAAAGAGATCTCGCTGCCCAGCGCTTAGCGAGCTGATCGCAAGTCCATTCGTTCAGAAGCAGCTTACAGCTGGCCAGAGCAACCCCGAAAAGGTCTTCCGTGACACTCAAACTCCAAGCCCCCCACCAAGCTTCGATCCATCTGTGAACATGTTCAACAGCCCTCGACGCCACATGAAATGGCGTTACCAAAGTTTTGCTTTGGAGCGATAGTGGTCCGTTGTGACCGGGATGACGTCGAAACTTTGTAAGATCGCCGAACGACCAACCAATCCTAATTAAATTTTTATCCAATAAACCGTATCCCGGAATTATATTCAACAAGACCTTCAGCGCTGGCCGATCTTTGCTTGCTGACTGCCGCTATGTAATCCAGGGCACCAAGAACCCCTACAAAAGTATCCGTAACATTCCTAGGTGAAAGACCCCAGCGCTTGCCGATGGCCCCCTACAACAGTATACGTCAACCAGTGATTTCCTCGATCATTCCGCAATATTCTGTTTCCAGAAAACTTTTCTATTCAATATTAAACCGAGACACTTAACCCTATCCGAAGGAACAGTCTGAGCGTCATCCAACGAACGCCGTGAGTTCACAGTTTCGAGACATGCAGTTAACTGGTGTCCCAGGTTGACGGAATGATGGTTCGTCTTCTTGGTTGCACTCACCGTTACTCGAAGTGGTATTTCTAGCAGATTTCAATGATACCACCGGAGCATTGTTCAAAGTGGCCATAGAATGCGGACGGTCTCTCAGGCTGCTCGCCTACAAATTCTCCGCGATGGTTGTATAGGTCCCTGGGTACAGATAAATTTCCTGCAACTGCATGACTAGCAAGGAATGGAACGGAAATGTTTGTGGTAAATTCTGCTCTAACCTCGTGCAAATACAGATTAAAGACTGAACTCATCGAGGAGGTAAATATACCGCCTTGACTATAGGACCCATCAACAGTTTGGCCAAAGGTTGACGCAAAGCGATCCAAAGCTCTTATTCACCATGGCCGCTCCTCTCTTAAAATTAATAGTCGGGGTAATAACTGGACAATGACTTGTAGGTAGACATACCCAACCAAGGATATTTATCGCAGTTGTAGGGAGAAAATTAAACCCCACCCTGACTTTAGCTAATATACTCAACTTTCTGTGCTACATACTCGTAAGGCGCTCTCGGTGGTTCACCTTAGCAGGAAAAGAGGTAATAAATGGCTTCCGGCAGCGATACAACAACGGGCTTTTATTTGCTCTAGCCTACGTGTGCCTTTTTAAGTTTCCAGACCTGTCAGAACTTTACAGTATTTTGTAAAAAATGAATTCGGGGTCACTTACGTTAGGCAACAATAACCGCGCCGTTAGTTCTGTCTTTTCCAAACCCGAAAAAGATGCGAATCGAATGAGTCTGAGGGTAAATGAGGGCAAAACCAAGTATGTACCTCCTGTTATCAAATAAACAGTCAGCACATTCGTACTTGAATCCCACATCACTCACAACAAGAGCTATTTTGAGCTGATTAGCTAATTCTTCAACATCGTCTGGAATGGCCCTTGAATTGTTCGAGATAAAGATTCTCCCAAAGATTTATGAAGTTTTACGTTTTTGGGATTGCAAATACCGCAGACGTAATGGTCTAGATAATGTTGTACGAATGGAGAAAATGCTCCAGCCTTGTAAGTATGCAATACGGTACCCACTGGTGATGGCAGAGGAAGAAGAAGGCCTCCTATATGTTTGAAAGACCAGGTGGAGGAGAACTTGGTTTCACTTGGGATCTCTAACTGGGGCCAGTTAGCGAGGCAAAGTAACGACTGGCGTGCTATGTAGAAATCGGTCAAAATCGCTTAGCTGATTATAGCGGCAATTAAGAATAAGAAGAAGATAGCAGTTATTGTCATCATTTTATTCAAACTTTGTACCACAAGGATATTAATGAAGGCAGAGATGACGAAGAGCTTAGAGATGATAAAACGGAAAGCAAAGACGAAGACAAAGTGAAACATAAGGATACAGATTAGGGTAAAGACAAAATAATTCATGTTATGCAATAACTTTTACGTTCAATTTCAGAGTTCGGGCAACGTTTCCAAACTATTAATTCGGAATAACAGTTATTTTTACTCCTTGGCTGATACAACAATTTCTAATGCAAAAGTAGAGAAAAGTGGTCACAGTTAGGATATCAAAAATTCCTAGTGGAGGCAGTGTGTTAGAATCATAACCAAATATCTTACTTTGATTCTTCCAAACCCAAAGCATATCATACATATAAATAGGTATTCATATGTATGTGGTCTTTCGCTTTTCATAGTTGCTGCTGCTGCTCGATGCCATTCTTGCCTCTGCGCCGTGCCTGCGCGTGCAAACCACATAACTATAGGCGACGAAAACAGCTTGGCTTCATTCTGAGTCGTCGAGGTTATTTTTGTAATTCCTTAACTTTATGTTTTGGTTGCTTTGCCCTCTGGCAGGCATTTCTCGATTTAAAAATCAACGAAAATAACCAATTCCAGCACAGTAGCCGTTTCATGTTAATGCGCGCCGATATTGCAGTGAAAATGCTAACAAAAACTAAAAGCCAGGAATAACAACACATCACGTACTCATAAACGCACACACATACATTTAATATATTTGTGTGTGTGTGTGTGTAGAAGTCCTATACGAACGCCACCTCGATCAACAGCAACAATGCCCCTAGTAACAACAACGCCGTAACAACAACAGCAACAACAACAACCAAAGATAAGTTCAAGCAGGGCTTTAAGGCGCGCAGCTGAAACAGAAACAGGCAGCAGCATACGACGAGAAGAGGGATCTGACATGGTAGACTGTTTGAAGTAAAATCGTATACGTAAAACGTAAAGTGAAAAACGTAAAACGAAAAACATTTGCAGCCGCGTGTAATGCGAATGTTTGTGAGCAATGAATGGCGACGACTGTGACGTTGTTGGCGCGATCGTGCGGCAACCCAACTGTTGCTGCTCCAGTCGACGCGACCCCACCACTTCTTTCACCCGAAAACCAACAGCAACAACCGCGGTCTGCACGCTGTCGAGAATCATCAATTCGGTTTGTTTCGCTGCCGGCAAGAGAGGTACGAGGCGTGCATAGTTAGGATGGTATTGGTGCTGATACAAACCTCGATGGACCAAAAATGCTCCAAGTTGGTTATGTTCGCAAAGTTTATTCGGCTGTTTGACTGCTGCTTGTTTGCACCCGTATGTATGGATGTATATTCAGAAGGTATGTAAGAATCTGCGCGAAAGAATCACGCCACGAGCACGCACACACACACACACAAAGAAACAAACACATAGTGGAGCTGGGTCTGAAGGTTTAGATCGCTTGGCCGCTGCAGACACAAGGACCGTCTTCTTTTACTCTGTTCTGCTGTCACTCGCAGCTTGCGTACAAACACTGACAGATTGGCAATTTTGAGAATGTCAGAAAGTTAAGTAAGGTTTATGCATAAAAATATCCTACTGCGTATGTGTGTATAAATGTACATATGTAGATACATACATATGTACATGTTTATATACTAGTTAGTTATATAGAATGTATGTATATGTATAAAATGTGCATGTGCCTATACAGGACTTTATTTTTATTGTGATCGCGAAGAGGAAGCAACCGTCTGTAAATTCCTTTATCAATGCCATTTGCCAATGGCATTTTTTGTAACCACAGTTTCATATAATTTAATTATAGATTTTGCAAAGAAGCCGAATATTTAAGCCACGGCATGTGGCAAGCTTGGCAAATAATTTATTCTTTATTAATAACTATTTTCATATGCATATACAGTTAGTTACTCAAACAATTGACCTAATGTGATATTTTTTATAATACATTTTTTTCGTAAATTTCTTAGAAAATTGGACTTTGTTCTATAAAAAAAAGCATATGCGTCAGAATTTAAAACTTTGTAGGTACAAAGTTTATAAGAATTCACAAAATTTTTATAAAATTTTCTAATTTTTTAATCAGCCTTTTTAGAAAATGATATGACCTACAAAAAATACGTATGTAGTACCTAAAAGTTTTCTAAACATTGTAATTAAAAAGTTTGAAAATTATATACATACATATGTAGGTATTTTTAAAGCAATTTATTTTTTATTTATTTGATTGTTTCACTTACATTTTTTCTGATTTTGTTTAGTTTGTCTTTAATATTTTTTAAATTTCACTTTTTAAGCTCATTTTATTTTGTTTAAAATTATAACATACATATGTTTTTTATCTCATTTTTTGTTTCTTGTATTTTGCTTTATTTGCTTCCCCTTTTTCATTTATTTTAATTTTATTTGGCTCCATACCTATTATTTTCATTTCTTTTGTTTTCTCTTTTTATTTGCTTGTGCTTTATTTTATTCATGGTTTGTTCTTTTTATTCAAATTTATTTTCTTAAATTTAAGTTTCATTTATTTTGTATAACTTAAATTTATTTACCAGCTTAGTTAGATTTTGTTTTACTCTTCTTTATTTTAATTTTATCCAATATGGTTTTTAAATTTATTTATTTTATTTAGTTTTTATTAAATTGAATTTTATTTACATTCACTATATTTCATTTTACTTTATTTAATTCATCTTAAATTTAAATTAAATTTAATTTTTTTATATATTTTGTCCGATTTTTGATTAAATTTATTTTTCTTTATTTTATTACTTTATTTAATTTTGTATCATTTTGTTTTATTTTTTTAATTAATTTAATGCCATTACTTTTAATTTTTTAAAAATGAATTTCATTTAATCTTTTTTTTCATTTTTTAACTTTTTGCTTAATTTAGTTTTGTTTTTATTGTTGCGTTTATTTTTATTTTATCTTCTTTTCCTTTATTTTCTATTATTATTTTTTGCCTCCATCTTTAAGTTTCAGTTTTACTTGTATATTTTTTTTTTATTTTTTTTTTTTGCTTCTCTGCTTCCTTTTAATTTTTTGCCTTTTTCTTTTGTTTTCTTCTCTTATATTTCTTTATATTGTATTTTGTTTCTACACATAGCAAAAGCCCATTGTGTATCCTCGTAAATAATATTATTGTTTTCGTTTATTTTAATATCTTCTCTTTTCATTTATTTTTTATTTTCTCTTCTTTTGTTTCGTATTCGCATCTTATCATTTCTTATATTTTTTATTTTTTTCTTTTATTTTTTTTAAGTTTTTCCTTTTCACTCTTGTTTTATTTTCTATTATTAAATTTTTTCTTTAAACTGTTTTTATTCTATTTGCTTTTATTTGTTTTCATTTCTCTCTGATTTTAGTTTGCAATTTTACTTTTCTTATCTCCTCTTCTTCTTTCTTTCCTTTTCCGTTATTTTGTTTTATTTTCTTCAATTTTTTCTTTCATTTCACTTTTTGTGTTACTATTTTTTCCATTCTTTCCTGTGCATTTACTTTCTCTTCTCCTGTTTTCTGTACTTTTTACCTTTAATATTATTTCCTTTTTGATTCTATCATTTGTTGTATTTCCTTTGCCACATTCTTTAATTCTTTTCTTCTTTGAACTTTGCTATTTCTATTTCTTTGGTTTTATTTTGCTAGTATTATTTTGCTTATTTTTCTTTCGTGTTCTTAAATTTTATTTCTTTTCTTCCAATTCTCTTTTTTTCTTTCAGATTCCCTATTTTTATTTTGTATTTTCCTTTATTTCCGTATATTTTCTTTTATTCCTTGCTTGTTTTATCTTCTTTTATTTCTATATTTGCTTTTATTTTTTCCTTGCTTTTTTATTATTGTTCTGTTTATTTTCATTTATTGTTTTTATTTCCTTATTTGTTAATTTTCTTTTGTTTCAATACCTTTGATTTTATTTTCATTTCTCTTCATTTTTTATTTTCCCTTTATTTATTTTTTTTGTTTCCTTCGTTTGTTTCTTTTTTTTTAAGTTTATTTACTCTTCGTTTCTTTTATTTTAGTCTGTTCTATTTTATTTTAATTCAATATTTTAAATTTTATTTTATTCTTCTCAAAGTTTTACATTTTCCACACTTTTTAACATCTGTTGAATGCGCAATTGCGTTGCTAAATAAGTATTTATTTATCAACATTCAACTAAAAAAATAACCGCATGCATTTGCACATACATTTATTAAATGCATATGAGTACAGGCTTTTATTGATAAGCCAACCAATTTTACGAGACTATTAACATAACATACCATTTGAGCGTATGGTGTACATATGTGTGCATATGTATATGTATATACAGATATTTAGATTAATATGTTTTGCAAATGAAAAAGATAAGCCTTAAACAATTTTTAAACAATATAAGTAAATAAAACCCGCATTTTCTTTGTCTTTTCGTAATACATGTAATCAATATTAGTTTATTTTTTTTTCTATAATAATAGAAATAATTTGGCGCTTACATCTTATAGTTTATGGTGTGCATTTTGATCTTGTAACACAAATTGAGGGACCTATAGTTCTACACCGCAAAATATTCTCCTCATATGCATCCGGTCAAACAAAGTGGTGTAGCCTATTTCCGATAGCTTCTTCTTGCGATATAAATTGTTACCCGCAAAATATATCGTTGTTTTTCGGACCGCCTCAATTACAAGACATGTCACATGACGATCTACAGCTTCTTATTTGTGAAAATAATTTGCAAAAGCTTAACCTTTGTAAGGATCACGCCAGCGTAAAGGCAAATAAGCCTTTTTCAAATCCTGCTTTGTTTGATGAAAATTTGTTGAGTTTTCATAAAATTTTTACAAGACAGATACATACATTAATTTAGAAAAAAAAATCTTCAAAAATCAACAGAAATGTTAAGCCACTTGAAATTTGAAATTGAGTATACTAAAATTGAACGATCCCGTAAAGTATTCGATACTTCCCAAAACTAATATAAATACATAATTTTTTTTTTTCTTCCAATATTTCATTCTGATAGAACTTTCGATAGGGATAGCTGTCACTTGACAGCTGGTAAATAACATTTCCTTTTGACATTTCTGTTCAGTAAGCATTGACAAATCATCATGGAAAGAATGACGCCGCAACAACATTTACAAATTCTGGAAATTCACTTTAAAAATCAGTATTCGGTTCGCCAAACTCGAAATCGAAAAATTGTGTTTAGTGATGAAGCTCATTTTTGGCTAAACGGATATGTGAACAAACAAAATTTCCGTATATGGATTGAGAATAATCCTCATGAAACTCTCGAGGCACCATTGCATCCTGAAAAATGTACCGTATGGTGTGGTTTACTTGCTGGAGGCATCATCGCTCCTTATTTCTTTAAAAAAATAGGTCGGAGCGAATGTTACTGTCAATGGTGAACATTACAGATCATTGATTTCCGATTATTTGTTTCCAAATTTGCATAACATCGACCTACATGAATTTTGGTTCCAACAAGACGGTGCCACACCTCATACTGCCACTCGAACTATCGATTTGTTGAAAGAGCAATTTGGCGATAACATTATGTCAAAAAATGGTACAGTGAATGGGCCTCCAGGATCATGCGACCTAACTCCATTGGATTATTTTCTTTGGGGTTATGTAAAGTCTCTGGATTACGGGCGATAAACCAGCAACAATTGAAGCTTTGGAAGCCAATATAACTCTTGTTATTAACAAAATATGCCCACAGTTGCTCACCAAAGCTAGTCGTGGCAGACATATGCCAGAAATAGTTTTTAAATATTAAATGTAATGAAAATATCTTTAAAAATAAAAAGAAATTTGGCATCATACTTCAATCAGAGCTCTGAGCACTTTCACTTTTAACTCGAACATCGCGCTGGACTGCCGCCTATCTCAGCAGGAGATGGCCAAGCAGAACAGACTGCACCTCATTTGGGTCCCTGGTCACCGGGACATAGAGGGAAACTGCTTGGCAGACGAACTTGCAAGACAAGGTACGACCAAGCAGATTCTTCAAGATAAAGAACGCATTGGTATGTCGTTTGCCACTTGCAAACTGCTACTCAGAGATTGTACATATAAACAAGCTGACAACAGATGGAGGCAAAATACGACCTGCCGAACCTCAAGGCAGACGTGGCCTAGATGGGATCGGAAACGGTCGCGCAGCGTTTTCTCTCTAAGAAGGGAAAACATTTCCAACATCATCGGGGCTCTAACAGGGCACTGTCTGATAGGGAAACATGCTGAAAAGTTGGGAGTACCCTTCCGAAGATGCTGTAGGAGCTGCAAGAACGACGAGGAGGAGGAAACGATCTTGCATTTACTGTGTAAGTGTCCTGCACTGTGTAAAAGCATAATGCGATATGTGGGATCACCGTTTTTGAATGACCTTAGTGAGGTTTCAAGCTCCGAGGTAAATTGCCTGTTGAGGTTCATCAGCGAGGCAAAATGGTTTGGTGAGGGGTAATTTTCCTCATGGATGGTACAAATTTTTCCTTGTGGTAACACAATGGGCCTCCTAATATTGGCCTAAGTGACCCGCTGTTGGCGGCTGCCACTCCAACCTACTTACTTGCTTCATTTTTTTGTGTGTTTTATTTCAATTTAAAGTTCTATCAGTTTAAAAAAAACACCCTTTATAAGTAATCATAGCTTTTGCTTATCGCCAAAAAATAACTTTTATTTTATTCGCAAAAAAAGTTCTTATTTTTTAAGCAAAACAAATAAGATTAAAATAAAAGCCTATTGTTTACGCATGGAATACAACTCAAAAAAGAACTCTTATTCTTATTACGCAAAAAACAAGATGAATATAAAACTCGTATTTTTTGAGCAATACATAAAACTCAAAAAATAACTATTAAAAAATGCTTTTTTTTAATAAAACTTATAATCGTCCCTACTCAAGTGGCTTTGGTGTTGCCAGACTAAATGCTTATGCAGTGCTCCTCGTTACATCGTACAATATTACTAACAAATTCATAATACTACTAAAGAGGGAGTTTTTGACTAGATAAAATCTTGGTCGTTCCTAGAACATAGACCCGACTGACATGGCCACATGTTGAAGAGTACCCTTGACTTCTGTTTAAATGTCAAAATCTTCAAAGTCATTGCCTGGTTTGAGGTCGCACAAACCTACGTAAATACATGTGTATACTTATACTTATTACATATTTACACACTTGCATTTAAACGTCATTCTATGTTTCCAACATTCGACTAGCCCGTACCCATGGCAACCGATAACGGCCAAAACAAGAATTTCCCTTTTAATGACGGTTCTAAAATTTATACGTGTATGTCGTCTACCTAGATAGTTATTGTTAAATTTAAGGAAGCAAAGTTGACGCATAACCCGAAAAAAAGAAAAGGAAAAAATATTCACCAAAAACACTTAAAAACCCGCGGATGTCGACAACAATGGGTATACTTAAAAAGAGTACACACATAAATATGTACATACAAATTATCTTGAACGATGCAACGACTCGTTAGGAATTCCAATCAAATTGCGCGACCTTCGAATAAATAAATAAATAAAAGAAAATACAAGCCTGTCGTTACCAACTGTGGCCGTTGAAGAAATTAACTCATATCCGGTGCTTAAAATTCCAACCGGCCAAATCAATAAAGCCTAAAGACAGTGGAACCAATTGACTTTGAACAGAATATAGGTAATAAAGCAAAGTAGAAATAAGAGCGATTCAAACAACAACAACTGCTACTAGACTACCAAAAAAACACAAAACTAAAAACGAGAAAAAAAGTAAAAGAAGGCTCCCAGCAACGATTGCGCGAGTAGCATTGGAATCGGCGAGGTAGAAGGAGCGGAGGGACAACATACATACATACATACATACATACGGCAAGATGTTGACAGCGACTCCTTTGGCTCCTCTGGCCGCACTGGCACCACTCCCCACAACCCGCATGATGTTGGGCACTGCCAGCAACAACATGAAAATATTGCCTTCAACTTCTGCAAATAAAGCAGCAGCATCCACAGCAGCAGCAACGCAGCCACAGTCTGAGTCGCCGTCGCAGTCGCAGTCGCAGTTAGAGAAACAGCTGCCGCTACAGCCAACGATGACAATGGCAGCACTTGAGTGGCAATATTTTCAAGCAGTTTCGCTATTTCGACGGCGAAAATATGAAAAATGCGTCGAGGTGTGCAATGGCATGTTGCGCGCAGGCCACGAAACAAATGTGCAAATGTTTACCTCACCGCCAGCGAATGACGATGCCGATGTGACGCCATACGGAAGAGGAGGTGGAGGAGGAGTAGGAGGAGTTGGTGGCATCGGCATCGGCAGCAGTGGTGGTAGTGGCCGTGGCAGCATGCAAAGCAATGCGGCCTCAAGGCAGGGACGAGGCCACAACCAAAACTTCAAGAACAATAACAACCACTACTACAACAACAACAACAACAATGCAAAGCATAGCAATGTCAATGGTAATAACAATAAAGTGAGCATGCCCACGTGGATGATGGAGGGCGTTTGGCAATTAAAAATGCGCGCACTTACCCAACGCGTCTACATCGACGATCTCGAGACGGATGATGCCTTCGAGGGGGGTAAGTACATATGTATGTTGCTTGTATTCACATGGATAGTTGTGTGAAATTGCACAGTAGCTGCACTGCACAATCAACACTGTTATTTAGTTGCATAAAATATTGTGCAGCAGAATGATTACTGAATTGTTAATTACTATTCCAGGCAGACAGTTGCTCATTTTGCTCTTTTTGCGAATCTTCTGCCAGCCAAACAATGCAGAATCGTTTAATGGTAGCTTCATACGTACATATGTACATAAATGCGTTTGTTTTGCGTAGGTATGTACATAGATTAGGGTACGACACTACCTATACAAAAATAAACGTTGCTGAGCTGTTCCATAGGAAAGGGAAATGAGGGAGCATAGAATTTTCTTTAACTTTTGTAGTTTTATAGTACTTGGGGTGCAAAATAACTGTGCTAATCAATTTCGCAAATCCTATCGGCGAGAGCTTTAAATTTCTGGCATTTATTTTTCCCAATGTATTTTCGGACTACGTTAATATATTTAGCTGTAGTTATTTTCGTCTTCAAGGGCGGTCATTATTATTTTTCTCTATCCAACCCATATTCGTTACGGTTACGGGTCTACACTGCTCCAATTAATGTTCCGGCACTTCCCCATTGTTCTTTGGTTATATAGAGTTGTGGTAATAAAAACTAAAGTACAGGCTTGATAAAAATTTTGTATGCATTTCTTATTTCACGCGGCACAGCCTGTATTTGGAAAAATGTGTTGCGCCCAAATTTCGACAGATACTCCAATCTACCCCAATCACCTACTAGAAAGGCTGCTCCTATTCCACCACGCTAATTGATGTTTCGAGATTATTTTCCTTCGCCTACCTATTACAAAGAACATAATTGAGCTAGCGTCGTGGAGAGTCTCTCGAGGTAACTGGAGCTCTTCGCCTGATGCAGGGAGTTATTGGACGCCGACTATTGCGCCGTTTAAGGGCTGTCTATAGTACGTCCAGTACAGCTATTGAAACTGACTTTCTCTTCAGTTGCTCATCCTACAGCAGGTTCGTCAGCGATGGTATCTATATAAATAGCCCAATAGAAACTTTTTTTGTACTTCGCTACATATGTAGCTGGTATTCGGTTGAAGATATCATACTAATTGTCTCTCGGTGAATGTCGTTTAAGACCACTCTGTATGTAGGCAGCAGGTACCAGTTTATTTGTGGTGAATGACTGGATCTCGTCCGACATTTCAAGAAGATGCCTTCTGACGTGTCTAGGAGGCGGATCTTCAGCGAGCAGTTGCCCGTTTGAGTGACCAACACGGGAGCAACTAACGAGAAACTGCTTGCTGAGCATGAAATTGTGCTCCTTAACTAGAAGCATTGAAGCCTCACGGTGCAGGTGTTCTACCGTCGATATCAGAAGATATCCTGTTGCTGTCCGGAGTGCTGCGGTCTGGGTGGTCTGTAGTTTCATCCACTGGGTCCTACTTTTCTCAGTCGACCAATGGACTGGCATAGTTTAGAACCGGTCGGCCAATCGTCTTGTGCGTTGCCAGCAACGTTTCTCTGTCTTTGCCCCGCGTGCTGCCGGCTAGCGACCTTGTTGCGGCTCTGTAATTTTTTGACGATTTCGGTTGTGTGCGCAGAGAAAAGGCCAGGCTATCGAACATAACACCCAAGATTTTGGGGTGGTTTACTGTTCGTACAGGTATACCATCCACATGTATGTTCAATTGCAGCCTGACTTCCTTCGTCTAGGTGGTAAATATTGTAATCGTCATAACACACAGTTATGTGTATAGATTTGAGTAAAAGTTAAAGTCAACTACCTTAGTTCATGCAATCTATATAGAATATAGAGGAGGCTATCCTTAGATGTCACAAAAAGTCAAAGATAGGGACATTGAATTATGCCCCGATTTAAATTAAACGTGAACATCAACTATAAGATAGATCTGCGGCCTTTTAAAGATTGTAGGCTTATCAACATGACACTAGCTTTGTAAGATGGGATAGGTATTTCAAAATTCAGGGTGCGTAAGACGACTTCAAAGAATATGTTTCGTAATCGCTCTATTCTACTTGCCGAAAGTTAGTTATAGAGCATTCAACCAAATCCATAAAATCAAGTAATGTTAGAAGGGCTACATATAATCCTCAGGACTTTGATCACATTGATATGCTGCGAAAAATTATTCGAAATTAAATAACTCTTCGCAAAAGTAATCTTCAGACACAATAAATGACTAGCAAATATCATCACTTTTCTTACCACTCTTCAGAATTGGAATTATGGAAGTTACTTTCCAGTATTCCATAAATCTACCTGAAACTATAGACTTATTCCAAATTTTTTGAATTGGTGTCGGAATTCAAGCCACGCCTGTTAAAGTTATTATATCGGGTGTTTTTTTTACAGGTTTGTTTTTCGAATAGAGATAAAGCTGGCATTTTGTGGTCAAATCTGGCAACTCTAATGTCATTTATGTTCAGTTTGGTTTGCCATTTCATCATGAACAGGTTGACAAAAGAACAACGCTTGCAAATCGTGCAAATTTATTTCGAAAATAATGGTTCAGTTCGCGAAGTTTACCGCGAGCTCCGTCAATTTTATGGTCGACATAATCGTCCATCAGAGCAATTAATTCGGTTAACCATGGATCGTTTTCGCACTACGTTTACTCTATGTGATAATACGAATCCGCAGAGACGTCGAACAGTGCGCACCGAAGAAACAATTGCCGCTGTAGAGCAAAGTGTTGAAGAGGACCCGAATGAATCGATTCGCCACCGTGCACAGCAATTGGAGCTTTGTCCATCAACTTTATGGAAGATTTTGCGCGAAGATCTTGGCTTGCGACCTTACAAGATCCAGCTTGTGCAAGAATTAAAGCCGCGAGACCATGCAATGCGTCGTGATTTTGGTGTATGGGCCGAAAATGAGATTGATCTCGATGCTGATTTTCATCGCAAAATTTTGTTCAGTGATGAGGCTCATTTTTGGTTGAATGGCTACGTCAACAAGCAAAATTGCCGCATTTGGAGTGAAGAGAATCCACATGAGACCCTTGAAACGCCATTACATCCACAAAAACTGACTGTTTGGTGTGCTCTATGGGCTGGTGGAGTCATTGGGCCATACTTCTTCCGCAATAATGCTGGAGAGGCAGTTACCGTTAATGGAGACCGGTATAGAGCCATGATAACCGACTATTTTGTTCCCGAATTGGATGGCATGAATGTGGATGAGTTGTGGTTCCAACAAGACGGCGCTACATGCCACACAGCGCTCGTCACAATCGATTTATTGAAGGAAACATTCGATGAGCGCATAATTTCGCGGAATGGACCTGTAAATTGGCCACCAAGATCGTGTGATTTGACACCATTGGATTATTTTCTTTGGGGATATGTGAAGTCGCTCGTCTACGCCAACAAACCAGAAACGTTAGGGGAATTGGAAGCCAACATTCGTGGCGTTATTGCCGACATACGGCCCCATATGCTCGAAAAAGTGGTGGAAAATTGGACCTGTAGAATTGGCTTTATTCGAGCCAGCCGCGGCGGCCACATGCCCGAAATCATATTTAAACATTAATGGCATAAAATTATCCTTCCAATAAAGCCAAATTGATGGACCTTAAAACGATTTTCTTGTGTTTTATTTCAATTCGAAGTTCTATACCCCTAAAAAAACACCCGATACAAATGAAAACAAAAACAAAGTCATTCCCAACTTAATGCTTTGGAGGTTTATCGGTAACTGCGTAAAATTGTGTAGCGACGTAAGTGTGTCGGAGAATTCGAGATATACCCAAAGTTGCGCCCATCTCGTGCCGCTAGTTGACTCTCAGTGAATTTGACAAAATCCGCTGTATATTGACGTCACAGTGGTGCTATTGTTGATTAAGTATTTACTCGTCTTCGTCATTCGCTCATTCTCATTCGCAGCTGCATCTGTATGACGTCATAGAATACTTACTCTCAAAATCCTCTCAGATGGGCGCCATCTCTAATACCATTTCGAAACTATTTCAACAAGTCCCGCGATCGTAATTATTATGGAAATACTTTTATAATATAAGCCTTAAGTAAACGTCTTCTAAAGACTTAAAAAAAATTGTGTCACTCATATCAAGACTTTTGAAATATATGTAAGTCTCGAAATAAAAATTACCGACAACTTAACAAAATGATATCGCTTATAGTTGTTGTGAAAAAACTTTTATAATACTCATATAAGTCCCAAAATTGCTAAAAATAACTTTTAAAATTTGTCTCACTCATATTTCTTATCAAAAAACCTTTCCAATTTTAGTCTCAATACAATAGTTACCGATTACTTAAAGAATGTTTTTAATGCTAGAATAATTACAATGGGCAACAGTAATTTTACAACAAAGTAACCATGGTATTTTTTTTATTTGCACTTTAAGGTAAAGGGGGTCAAAGTGGTTGTGGTGTTGTTGCCTATAAAAAGATACACTTTGACCCGCCACCATCACTCCTGCTGCCATTTTTTGATATTTTTCCAAAGGCATTATAAAGTCCTTTCTAATATTTTTCTTAGCATTGCTACTTTTTGTGGAAATTCGATTTCAATGATGAAAACATGATGGAAGAAGGAAGTGTAGATATGAAATGTTTAGCTTTTTATATTGAACGCAAATCCATCCATTGCATTGAACAGCAACCAAAATTTTGACATGTGTATTTCGATTTGACGCCAATAGAATATTATAAAATAACAACGTATTGATATTTCGTGTAATGTTTCGTCATTAAAAAATTGATCTAAGGAAAGCCAGGGCATCTAAGCTGTAGCTCTTCAAGTTTTTGAATTGTAGTACAAAGGCCCATTGTGACCCCCTTAACCTTTAAGTGCAAATAGAAAAAACTCAGACGTTCAGCAAAATTAAATTAAGTACGCTGTTCCGTTTCAGAAAAATACTCGGTTGAAAAAAATATCTCAACTCGTTGTGCTGAGTTATCAAAAGACTTTTAGAATTATTACGATAATTTCAATGACTTCGTTAAAACTCAGCCATCAAATAAATATAAATTATGGGTCTCTGTTATAAGGAGTTTTTCTAAAAAATTTTCGGCATTTTTAAATTTATTGAATTTATATATGTATGTATATATATATATAGATATGCATATATGTACATCTACGTATATCGTATCCATATTTGTATGGCCCATTCAATACCAATACTAAACCAACTATAGTCCAGCCTACGTAAATGCCTGAAAATTCCGCGCTTGAGTGGCTTAACGGATTTCGGCTGCGCTGTAATATTTCAGCTGCATTCCATTGGCATAGCATGCTATGGTGGCTGCGCAGCCGCACACCAACCACAATGCCCAAATACTCATGCCACACTTCTCGCATTCCATTGTGTTCAATCACCCTGAATTTTTTTATATATTTATTTTTTTCCATCTTGCTACTCATTACTTGTTTCATATACAATTTAGTGTGTTGTTGTTGTTGTTGTTGATCGTTTTCTGATTGTTGTGGTGCTGCATTTTGGTTATTGCACGTTGCATGACCTGATGCCGCCCCTAACTTGGTGGAGACGTGTATACCAACTTGTATATTATGTTACATTCGCTTAAATGCGGGTACGCATTCTTCTTCTTATTCTTCTTCTTCTTCTTCTTCTTACTCTTCCTCTTATTTCCCTTCGAATGCTTGTAGTTCTTTAGCTTAAAAACATTTTTCGTATTTGTTATCTTGTTTTCATGTATCCTCCATGTTGGGATCTTTAAAAATACAGAGAATGAAGAAGTGGAGTTAGAGCGAATCGCCACAGCCGCTCGACCTGGTACCTCAATTAAAACCGCATTTATACCACGGCCAAGTACAAGCACACTGCGTGCAAAGTCTACAGCTGCAACAACAACAAGAAATGGACTGCCGCTGAGCCAAGGTAGTCGCACAACAACTGCACGGAGCAATCAAAGCAACAGACCTAAATCGAGCATGGTGAGTATAAAGAGTTACATTTGGATCTTACCTACATCTCATATGTTTACATTTCCGAAAGGTACGTCCTGGCACCGCAACTTCACGGCCAGGTTCTTCACTCGGCAGTCGTCCAGCCTCCAGATGCGGTACCGCTTCACGTGTTCGCGCCACCTCTGCAGCTGCCTATACTGTGGGCGATGCCACCGCCAAACTTTATCAAGCCTCTCGCCTTAATCCCACTATATACGCTGAGCGTGAGGCGCTTATAAAGGCGTTATTTCAATTTCTTTACTATCACGAGTCGGATGTGCAAAAGGCATATTCGTTATGTGAGGCCGTTATGGAGGTGCACAAACAGAAACGCACCTCGAGTTCGAGTCGTTCTGGTGCACCGGTCGATTGGTGGTGGGATCAGCAAATTGGTAGGTGTCTGCTTGTACTACGCCTACCACGAAAAGCTGAGCTATATCTGGTGCAATCGTTAGCCGTATTTCCTCATCCAGATACTTTTTTGCTGCTATCACGTTTATATCAGCGTGTGAATGAACCCGATCGTGCACTCGAACTAATCGGCATGGCTGTTGATCGACATCCCTTCAATGTAACCTTTCGCACCGAGCAGAGTCGCATTTTCGATGCTATGTCTAAGCCTGACGATGCTATGCAAATTTATCGCCTTATCACCAAGCTCAATCCTATACATGTCGAGGCGCTGGCCTCGATTGCGTTGAACCACTTCTACGATGGGAATCCAGAGATGGCGCTTATGTACTACAGGTAAGATTATTTCATTTGGCAACAAATGGAAATTAATATATTTGTACATTACTACATTTTTTACGTAGACGGATCCTTTCTTTGGGTATTCATTCGGCGGAACTTTATTGCAATATTGCTTTATGTTGTTTGTATGGCGGACAAATAGATCTGGTGCTACCTTGCTTTCAACGCGCGCTTTTGCTGGCCAAGGCGTCCGATCAAAAAGCAGATATCTGGTATAACCTGAGTTTTGTGGCGTTGGTAAGTGTCTAAAACTTGAAACATTGTAGGAGGCATTTGGATGTAGGTATAGGTTAGGTTAGCTTATGTGGTCGACACAGAAGGAGAGTCAACTTGGCTAAGTGCTAAATAATGCGTGAAGATTTTCAGGAACAGTATTCCCTTCTTCCCTTTAAAAGTTGAACCACCGACTGCGCTTTCTACTATATCACAGAAAGTTGAGATTGTTCGCTAAGTTTGGTTAGGGTTAACCATCCAAAAAGTACTTATGAAAATTGGTTGCAGGCCCTGGGCAAGGCGAAACGGTGGCAGAGATAGTGTTCAATGCTCTCATCCTCGTCCCTGAAGCTGCGACAAAAATCGTTGGCCGGGTATCACAATCTCCTTTCCATATGGTCTCATAAAAGGCAGTGCCCAGTTTTTACCCCGTCTGTTAGCCTGATAGAGGAGCTAAGCGAATGAGAGCTTTGAACCCCTTTACGTCCAGCGTTGGCCAAACTTATTTGGTAGACGAAAGCTCAAAGTGTATCAACAAAGTGTGTTAATTAAAGACAACGTTGTCATTCTTTCAATTTTGTGAAAAAGCAATGCTATAGGGTTGAATAATCATTCCTATCGTTAAATCCATCGTAGAAAATTCGTTAATTCGCACTATGCTGCAATCAGTGATTCCCCCGAATAATCTTCGCGACTCTCGAAAAGGATTCGGTAATAAACAGGGGATTTCCCCTCGGCCATTACATTTCCGCGGCCGAGGAGAATACACCGAGTCACCAGTTATTACATCTACCAGCCAAGGATCAACTTTTCCGTAGCCAGGAGATCGACACCAGCCCACACAGCGTTACCCCAGTGTATAGCGAGTGTAATGTAAGTTCCTTGCTTTTACATTGTTGTTAAACCAAAGAAATAGCTTCATAAATTTACTTAATTTGTATCCGAACAATACTAATTACGCCCTTTCTTTTTGAATAACTGACTCCGAGGCCATGGCGATCTGCGTCAGGCGTGCACACCCCGCTTTTCACGTATACCATATTTACAAAGAGAAAGTTCTTCATGTGGCTAACATCATTACTCATAGCTCGCTAAGAGTGTGAAAAGTAATAGCTACGATGTGAAGACGAAACAACTGTAAATTACTTACTATATGCTGCAACGATTGTGCCTCATCTTCTAGTAATTTGATACTATGTTAAACTTAACCTTTTAAGAATTTTATAGTATCCGTAAAATGGGTCCGAATTGCGGTTTTCCACTTCCATTTGGAAAAGATGTAAACTCTTTGTCAAAGTAATCATATTTTCAAATCGAAATATGTCAAAGACTGTCTGGCAATGCTCGCATTTTCTGAGCTGCCGGAAGCATTAATGTTTCGGATCAAACGGCTCTTGCCATATTGCGTTTCTGCAGTAGCCAGCTATAGCAGCGCATCTCATCTTTCTATTAAGGCTATTATCTGAGAACAACTAGAACTTTTCTCTGTTTAAAAATATCACCGGTTTGCATAGATGTAACCGCACTGGTTTTCGACCTGTTGGTTGAATCCTCCTGCTTGCTTTTCATCGATTGCCAACTTGCATATCCAGGTGGTTGCCATTTGATTTGATAACGGTGGGTCACCACGCCATCACTCTGACATTATTGACAACTAAGTTCTTTTCGACTTGAATTGAGCATTGAATTGATGATTGGACTATTGTGATGGCTACCACCTTCTCGTACAGAACCCAGTCTCAATAAATAGTAGTGCAGTTCATCTCTACTATTGGTACGGTGGTTGCCACTCTTCCTAGTCCGGCAGGGACGAACAGTTAGGTCGGTTAGACCCATTGTAATGCATCCCTGATATTAGGGAGTGAATATTTCTGAGTGTATTCGTACCGCTGCTCTTCCTCCGAGTTATGCTTATTAAATGACTTAACTTTCTGAACCCGAGACATACAGTGAGCCTCGGCTTAGGATAGGTCTCAAAAGTTTGGCGAAAGCTTGAAAATACCACTCGTTTCCGAAATGATACATAACTTTTTTTTATCAATTGAATTTTTTTAATATCTGTTATAAAAACTATATATACATACATACATATATATCTTTTCATTAATTTCTTTCAATTAATTTCATTAATTGTAACACTATTTCATTGATTTTCAAGTCCACTGGAGATTTTCACCTAGCTCGACGTTGCCTTCAGCTCTGCTTGACCGCCGACGCTAGCAACGGCGCCGCACTGAACAATTTGGCGGTACTGGCAGCAAACACGGGAGACTTGATGCGCGCCAAATCTTATCTCCAGGCAGCTAAGGAAGTGCTCGGCAACAGTTCGGAAATCGACAGTAACTTAGATTATATGCAAGCACATTACAAACTTTAATTATAATAAATAAATGTATGTGCGAGTTTACGCAAAACGTGTCTAAATGTGGCCTGTAAGTTTTAATTAATAATAAAATTCGTTGACTATTTGAAAACATGCGAGTGATTACATTTATTTTAAAATGTTCTAAGTAAATGCCCGACGTGCTTTATTGACTTAAAAACTAATAGATTTTGTGAGCTCAAAATTAACCCGATAGGCTCCGAACAAGGAAATCAAATCAATTTTTAATGGGCTCCACGGAGTACAACTATTACCTATTATACTCGCATTATAAATATGTATTCTCCTTTATTTGATCGTTAAGCTCCTGATCCCGTGATTCCGTATGTAAAACATTTTTATTACACAGTTTTCGGGAGATGTACAGATATTGTTCGGCCTTATTCAAATGCTTAGAAATATATGTATATAGCTTGGAATCTTGCCAGAATCGGCCGGCAGACAAATTGAGTAAATTTGAGTAAATACTTACCGAAATCGGAATTAATTAAATAAACACACGACTCTTTGAAATATCTCGCCCTGAACTTTTTCCGGCTTTTTCCGAAGAATATTTTCACTGCGTCCATAAAAATGCGCTTTTCTGAAATATTTGTATTTCTATGAGTGAAAGTCTCACCAAATCTCATCATAGACAAATGAATGACAGTCGAACAAAAAAGTTTTAAATTAAGAACTCATCAACATTTTAGTTACGAGTACCTATGAATAGTCATAGGAGCCCAAAAGCCTTTATTTCAAGAGCGGTAGTAAAGTTCAACAGTTTCTGAACTATAAAATGAACTGTAAATTTCCTTTTATTTCAGTACAGTTTACTTTACACTAGTGGTTGGGAAGCGCCGAATACTTTTAAGGACCGAGATCTTCGGTATCGATCCTTTTACGGATCGGGTATGTTTGAAAGTATCGGGTACGTTCATTTAATTTTAACATTACTAAGTGCAAATTTCAAGCGGCTAAAACTTACCGTTAATTTTTAATTTTGTTTTGCTGATGGTATTTCAAAATTTCTTCCATATAATACCTAGCTTTCATTAGGTAAATTTTTTCGTTCGCTCGTTTTTAGTTTTAAAAAGCGGTAGGAAAAGATGGCCAGATGCCCAGATATACATATATCTGCAACTCGCAGAGTTCGCCCCTGACCCATATTTACAGTGATCGAGGAGGCTATTTACAACGGAAACCGGAATGATGAGAATTTGTGGAAACTACACCGATTCGCATTTGGTCCCTGCAATGATGATGATTTCTTATAAGATCTGCATTTTTAGTTAACTGGAGCCATTGCACAATCTCTGGTGTTTTCAGACTCGCATCTTTAGTTCCAACTTATTTGACTCAACTCCCGACAGCTTTAAGGAATTTAAAAACTCGCTTTCAAACCGTTGACATCCCTCTCAATGGTATTTTCCAAACTAAACTGTTCTAAACCTCTTCCGTTCCACACCAGTAATTTAGTATTTCGTTGAACTTTTTAAACAGAACTCAATCATCTCCAATGGATTGTTCGAAGCAAATTTTCTTAGACTCTTTTTCTTTAGACATATCTCATTGTTATTATTAGTTTAATTGAATTTAATTTTACAAACAGGTGGTAACCCGAATTTTCGAAAAAAGCTTTCCCAACCTTTGTTCTTTTGACATTATGTTGAGAGTTTCAATTAATTTAATTTCAACCGTTGGCCACCCTCTTCAAAAATATTTTCTTATAAGCCTCTTTGGTTTCTAATCAATATTGGAGTTAATAATATATTTCACTTAACTTATTAATTGAATATAACCAAAAATTTAGAAAAGGTGGTAACCCTTTTCAAATGAAACCTCTTTTATTAGTCCTCTATAGATTTGATATATTTTTTCATTTTAATTTAACTTTTAACTTTAAACTCCCCTCTCTCTCTTTTTTATTGATAATCATTTTGGCGGGGGATGTCTACCGCAACCGTCTACGAAGTCCCATAACAATTTACTATAAAATTTTATACAAACATAAAAATGTAATTATTATTTCCTCTGCAAATACTTTCCAAATCACTTAAGGTATCTGTAACCAAGCGTATATAGCCTCCAAACCCAATTGACTTACTGCGCTGGCCTCCACAATTGTCAACTCCTGCCGAATTTCCTTTTGTAGTTTCTGAAACAAAATAAACTTGAAATTAACTGACATCATTTTACTTTTTTTTTTAGCATGATAACGGCGAAGGCTTACGTTAAATGCAAACTTTTTATAAAATTTTTCACCTATTCATACGGCGTAATTTACGACTTTCATTTATTTATTTTTTTTTGAAAAATGAGAAGCAACATCGAAGTAACGTTATTATGTCTACCATGTCATGAAGGTTTTGATTGAAATGAATAGAGTAGGACTCAACGAGATCAGTATAACCTTGACCTTTTCTGACAAACATTTGAAAAAAATATGTACACGAGGAGCTGCCAAGATGATGGGATGTTTCCCAAGCTTAATTTTACTGGCGAAAGAGAAAAGAGAACAGTCAATTCAAAAGATTTCTAACTATCTATCGGAGAGTATGTGAAAGACTTTCAGAACTCTGTCAGAAGGCACTGCCAGCTAAGAATTCATCTTTGGTAAATGATCTATGCCATAACAATTCACATAAAAACTTTAAAATGTTTTAAAACAGCATGACTAGGAAAAAAATTACAAATATTTCTGTATCTTATGTCCCTCTTTTTAAACCCCCTATATTTATAGAAACTTTAATGCCTTTTCAAAAAATCGTGAAATTCTGTAAAAAAATTTAAGTTTTTTACCAATACTTTCGCGCTGATACTGGCGAGGAAGATCCGCGCCCCTATATAAATATACAGGAGTCATGAGGTAAGAAAGAACTAAGATTGGTGATAGTGCATACAAAAATTCATATAAAATATTTTTGTTAAAGAATTTGTTTAAAAATCCACAAGGAAATTCAAGGATAAAAACTTTGATTTTGCTACTAGAAAAAATTCTTAGTGCAGAGCATTTGATAACCATATTTCCGTATATTATACAATTTTATATTTATACGATTTTTTGGAAAGCACTATCTTTATGATCTTCAAAAACTAAACATCAGACGTTCTATGAAAGAACTTAAAAAGGCATATTTATTATATTTGAGTTTGAGTTTCGCGCGTATGCCGATTTACTGATCTGTGACAAAAATATTTGAAGACATAGAATTAGCCACTATCTTTCTTACAGAAGGCTTTTTTTCTAAACAGCTTAAAACGTTTAATTTCATACCTGATCGGCTTAAATATTTGAGTGAGAAAGAAAAGAAGATTGCCATAGCAAATAGACTCGAATACAAGCAGCTGTTTATCAAAGAAATACAGTCGAGTAACTTTCAATACAATAAATTTAATTGGAAACTCAAACTGACAACACATACAAACGTACCGAGAACGTAAATGAGATATCATATGTATTCCTCAGTTTTTTGAAGTTTTTAAATAAACCTTTTTTTATCTTACTGGTATTTGCAACATAAGTAAAGCTTCGTTACGCATCTGACGATAGGCATAATCCATCTTTGCCAGAACCAACAGTATTCGACAGCGTTGTAGTCGAGGTTCTGCCAATATTGAATACAGCAGCACTCCTTGAAAGGAAGAGAAAAAAAGCTATGTAATTATTTACAATTAAATATTTTAGAGTATTTTATAGGCAATTCTATTATGATTTTCCTTCATCCGGTTAATACCTACCGAAGCGCCGGATTTGATGAAAAATTTAACACATACATACATACGTAAATAGCTTACCAGATTTGAAATGTGGCATATTTTTTAAAGAGAGTTCTCAATTTTTTAAAAAGTTAAATCTATTTAAATAAATTAATTATATCTCATATTGCAAAATGGCACTATATTGCCCATAATGTAAGCTATTTTTAAAAGGAGTTTCCGCCTGATTTAAAATTTAAATTCAATTAAATTATTGAGTGAAATCAAATAATGCAATATGGGGGTCAACCGAAAGATCATTTCCAAATTATTTAATCGAAGGTTGCCACATGTTCAAAGCTAAATTAAATGAAAATAATAAGTACAATGAAATTTTGCAATATGTACTTAAAACTTACAAGTTTAAAAACGCTTCATTTCAAAAGTATTTTTGGAAGGGGGATGCCACTTGCTTAAGAAACTTAATATAATTACATTTATGAGTGGATCACTACAATGTAGGTGTCAAACGAAAGAGGTTTAAGAAAGCCGTTTCCGAATGTATTTTTCCCACCGTTTGTTCAAAAAAATAAACTGTATTCAATTATTAACTCAAATAAAAACTTTCGATATGGCAAGCAAGACAAATAGGCACGAGATGGGTTAGTAAGAAAATGTTTACAAATTTTTTAAGTTAACTGAGGTATTAAAGCATTAGCGGCGTGCAATCAAGGAATTTATATGAAAGCATATTCGAAAATGTTTTAGAAAGCTTAATCTCGAAAATATTTTCAAACAGGGCTGTCTACTGTTTAAAATAGTAAATTCAATTAATAACTAAAAAGAACAATTAAAGGATAAGTATATGTGAAAGGGATTTAAGAAAGCTTAATTTAAACAAACAATTTTGGAGAGGGCTGCCAACTTTTTAAAAAGTTCAATTTAATTAAATATTTAATAATGAAAAATAATATAGTTTAAGGAAAAGGTGGATATAAACTATATTATACTGGTCTCAAAGGAAAAAGTGTTAAGAAAGCTCAATTTCAAAAAAAAAATTTTAGTCGTTGCCACCTGTTAAAAATTTAAATTTAGTTGCATTTATAAGACATCTGATAACACATTACCTACAAATACGCAAAAGATTTATATGCACATACATAGTTACACCAAATTATTTTGAAAGGAGCTTATAAAAAAGATGCCACCTTTTTAAAATTAAAGAAATTTGGCCACCTAAGTTAAATTAAATAAAGTAGAATCTCTTATCTGCGCCTCAAGACTTGATATTGTTTACTGAATACCATTTACAATGTATGTATTTATATGTATGTAGTTTCAAAATCAATCTCCGTTCGGAAGTCTTTTAATTGACTGTAGATTGTTAATGGAATTCAAAGATTAGATGGATTTTCACGCACCTGCGGCCGATATTTGACATAGATTTGAAGTATCCACAACGTAAATTAATTTCGAAACATTTCCATAGTATTGCCGCCAAAGCGGGGCCATTGCTCCGCCAATTTCCAAAATCCTTATGCATTTTAATGGAGCTTTTTGACTCTTACGCTTTTGTCCCGCTGCCTCAGCTGCATCTTTGTCATCTTTATCTGCTGCTCGCTCCGCCGGTTTGGTATTTGAGGCATTCAAAGGTTTCGTCGGAAGATTGATTGTAAAAATATTAGTGCCATTAGTTGGCATGGAATAGGACGTCTCATCAATAGATTCCGGATTTTCCAATGCCTTCAATAGATGGGTTTTTCCAGCACGTTTGGGGCCGACACAAATGCAGGACATTTGACTGACAAAACCAGAATCCATTTTATTAATGTAGCGCTTTGTTTTTATATTTTATATTTATATATAAACTATTACACAGCTCGGAGGTTTCGTAAGGTAAAATATTATGTCCTTGTAAATGCATGTATGTATGTATGCACATCTGGATTTGTGCAGGTAGGTAAATAAAGTGAAAACAAATATTTGTTGCCATGACGTCCATAAATTCTACTGTAATTCCATTACTTGTAAATATAAGGATTTTGTATTTTAGCTTAGGAATCATGAAAGAAAACTGATACTGAAAATATTGTCACGAGAGTTTGCAATTTTTTTATTCCCTTCATCTCTGCTTCATCTCTGCTTCCTCTTAGTTTTCGATCCCTTATGATGCAAAAATGTCGCAATCTTTTAATATATCATCCTTTAATTGGCAGTTATGTTTCTAAATCCACTTCACTTTTATTTCATTTTAAATTTTTATTTTCATTCCATTTTGTTTTATTTAATTTGATATTATTTTTTCTAATTTTTTTATTTTACTTCAATTTGTTTTGTTTTATTTCATTTTTATTTTATTTTTTAAGTTATTTATTTAAATTTATTTTGATTTACTTCAATTTATTTTATCTTATTTATTTTATATCAAATTATTTCGTTCCACTTTATTTTAATTTGTTTTATTTTATTTCATTTAATATTGTTTACTTTTTGTGTTATTTTTTATCTTATTTCTGTTCATTTTACTTGATTAATTTTTTTGTTATATCATTTCATTGTATTTCATTTAAATTTTTTTTTACTGTGTTCTATTTTGCTTCATTTCAATTTCGTTTTATTTTCTTACAATTTCGTTGATTGTAAATTATTTTATTTAGTTTAGTTGTGTTTTATTTTATTTTACTTAATTTTTTTGTAGATTTAAAATGTAATTAGTTATTATTTTGTACTTCATTTTATTTAATTTTAATTTATATTATTTTATTTTCTACAGTGTATTATTTAAAAGGCAGAAAAAGGTATATCTCCGAAACTATGTCACCAAACTCAATAAAAAATTCGATATTTTATTAGTTATTAAAGACAATTTGCTTGACATCCGACACTATATAGCGAATAGATCCATATATCCCCGAAACTACATTATCAGACCCTACAAAATTTAGTATACGTCTTTCATTTCAAGTCAGTAAACCCAATTTTGAAATGTATAAAGTCGTACAAAAACCACGCTCGCCTCTAATGTAACGGTGAAATACAGAAATCAAAAAAATTTAGATATTTATTAACTAACAAGGCAATTTGCACAAATTTGATAGACAGGATTCGGTATGTGAATGAAATACATGGAATCATAAATGTTGAGAATGGTCACCTTAGAGCAAATAGGTATAACTCCGAAATTTCTTTGTCAAATTCTATCAAATTACGTACCCTTTTGGCATTTTTAGTCATAAAGCAAAATTTCGAAAATTATAGAAACCATACTAAACCCACGCTCACCTCTCATATAACGCTAATTTACAACTTATCCAACTATTAAATATTTTACTAAATTAAATCGCGATTTTTGTTTTCAATTTGACATAAATAATTTAATTAGGGAGATAAATACGATACGGTGTGTAGGTTAAAATCACACTAATTTCTGTTTGTTTTTATTTAAAACAATATAAGTCGTTTAGGGTTTCAACGTTTTGCGATATTGAGCATATATTTTTGATTGAATATAGTGCCTTTATTGTAATGTAAAATAAAGCAGTATGATCACGAAATGAAGGCCTTTAGGATATATGTATTTTTGCTCTGATATCTTTCTGAGCAGACATAGCATCTCTTTAACAAGTTAAACAAATAAAATACTTTAGCTGTGCAAAATATAGCAAAATGAATATGACATTTAAGTATTGCAACTCCTCCAAAGAAATTAAAACGCAAAAGCAAGTTTCGAAACTATTGGAATTTCGCCCTATTTTATTTTTATCTTACATTACTTTTTATTTTACTTATTTTTTGACATTTAATCATAAACCCCAGCGTAAGTATCTGTTCAAGGGTTCAAATATAGGATGGATTAAATAACCTAGCAAGAAGACTGACCTAAAATAATCGGTTATGTAAATTAGCGGGAAAATTAACGCAAACAAGAAGTCAGTTTAGCGGTTAGTTTTGTATGGGCATCGATTATCAAATGACCAAAGGAATCGAATTCACATATTTTCTTGTAATACACACACTCTTTTTCCGTTGTGCTTCACAGCTAAACATTAAACTCAAATTTTCCTTGATATATTCGTACGTGCGAAAGCACAAACAGTATGCGTTGGCTGTTTCTCACCGTTTGCAGGAATTTGTATAATCGATAACTTATTTTCGATATGTAATAAGTAATTTATGGATTATTGGTATGTACGCAAAAACAAATGTGTTTAATTTATTGAATTCACAAACACCGTGTGCCTCTAATAACATAAATTAGCTAATCCTAAAACCTTTTGCGCCTTTGTTATCACCATTGTGAATAAATATTCACAATGGTTAATACTCCTCACGTTATTAGGTGATTTTTTGTGACTGTCTCCATTTTATTTTTTGACAGTTTTTCTGATTCAGTTTTGTTTTTTATAACTTAGATATTAGCTTATTTTTTGCTATGAAAAAGTTGCAAAGGGCCCGGTAAGAACACTAGGTAGGATAACGAATAGCCTGTAAAGCAACAACACTAACTCGGAAAAATAGGCGGGTTGGGTCAGCTCGGCAAAATGATATCAGATCTGGGATGCAGTGTTGGGAGTGAAAAAACGGCGCTATTGTGAATGAGCCCGGAAGAATATACTTCTTTTTTATTTGCGTAGTATTTTTAAATACATAATTACGTCAACCTAAAATTTGCTTTCACAACTATTTTCCGTTCTTAAATGGCACTAAACAAATCGCATATTTCAAACAACAACATCCTAATGTAGATTTGTATACATTTTAAAAGCAACCATGAGTGGTGAGACCGCTTTCGTGCTTTTAATTACACCTCTGAAAACATTCACCGTAAGTTTTTTCATTGAGAACTCATTATTTAGCTACCCAGTGAGAACTCTTTCGGCTAAATCGCGAATGACATCAGTTTTGTTTTCGTATTCACTATCCAGTAAAACTAGCAGAAACTAGTAATAATTTTACTGGATATTTAGTGTGTACATATATCAGGAAGATGCACAGAATCCGTGTGCTTGCAAGGATAGTCCTGAATCTTTAGTCGCAGTGGCGAATAATGGAGATATTTATTTGCTTTAAGTATGGATTTTTAAATTTCACGCCAAACAAAAATCAGCTGTAACAAAAACTTGGAACTTCATTAAGAGCAAATTTTGCTTACGCTCGTTACTGAATATTTTCTTTTTCTGGAGAAGCAGCTGAACATTCTTCAAGTGAAACAAAATAGATAGTTTGACATGTGAAAAAAAACAATGTTTTTTATCTCTTTCTCTTATTCCCCGCTTAACTCTTAAAAATAATACATATTTATATACAAGCTTTCCAAGAATTGAAATAACAGGCAATTCTGTTTAACAGGTAGATGCGCCCTACGGGGTATTTAATCAGCTCGCACAGCTGAAGATTTTTAATGTTATGAATTGTTTGTACGCCGAGAGAACGTGTGATTTATTTAGAAGTGTTTTCAGAAAATTAAATAATTAAAACGAAAATGGGAACAAAACGGCAAGGATCTAGTCTGGTGCTTGCGATGCATGAACCAAAGCGTTCCAAAAGCGATTTAATCGCTTACACTAACCGCGATAAAGCACTGATGGAATCGGTGAGCATATAATTTCTACATAAATAAATTTTAATTATTATAACACTAAATAATCGCTTTATACAGGGTGTTAGACGCACATCCAACTTGATGGCTCCCATTATGCTGCTGGAAGGTCATGAGGGAGAAATTTTCACAACCGAATTCCATCCGGATGGTGATTTGCTGCTTTCGTCTGGCTTTGATCGTCAAATCTGTAAGTGAAATTCGTTGACGGCTCGCAAAATTCTCACATATTAATTTCCACAAAACCTTGTAGATATTTGGAATGTGTACGGCGAGTGCGAGAATATTATGGTCATGTCGGGCCATAGTGGGGCGGTGTTGGAAGCACACTTCTCCACGGATGGTTCAAATGTGTACACATCCTCTACCGATAAAACCGTTGCCATTTGGGACATTGTGACTGGTCAGCGAGTGCGTCGCATGAAAGGTCACACAAATTTTGTAAATACTGTACATCGTACACGTCGTGGTGTTCAAATGTTATGTTCAGGTTCGGATGACCGTACTGTTAGAATTTGGGATGCACGTAAAAAGAATGTGGTGCACACATTGGAGGCGCCCTTCCAGGTGACATCGGTGTGTTTCAATGATACTGGCGAACAAGTGATCTCCGGTGGCATTGATAATGAAATAAAAATATGGGATGTACGCAAGCAACAACAGGTGCTACATCGGCTAAGAGGTCACACGGATACGATAACGGGCATTTCTTTATCACCAGACGGTTCATACTTACTATCCAATTCGATGGATAACACTTTACGTATATGGGATATACGCCCATATGTACCAGGCGAACGTTGTGTAAAAATCTTCCAGGGTCATCAACACAATTTCGAAAAAAATCTATTACGCTGCTCTTGGTCACCAGATGGTAGTAAAGTAAGTTTTTATATTATATAAATTAAAAACATCGCAAATAATTTTTATACTCTATTTTTTTAATGATATTAGATATCTGCTGGTTCTGCTGATCGTCATGTTTATATTTGGGACACAACCAGCCGTCGCATATTATACAAGTTG
Organism: Anomoia purmunda; assembly: GCA_951828415.1. Taxonomy (NCBI): domain Eukaryota; kingdom Metazoa; phylum Arthropoda; class Insecta; order Diptera; family Tephritidae; genus Anomoia; species Anomoia purmunda. Next base: position 86,452,536 of record OX639994.1, read on the forward strand.
CCTGGTCACAATGGCAGTGTTAATGATGTAGATTTTCATCGCAAAGAGCCGCTGATACTGTCTGCATCAAGTGACAAAACTTTATATCTGGGTGAAATCGAAGATTAGACTAAGCAATACTTATACAAATGTATTTATATATTTTATCGTGAAATAAAACAAAGAAAAAATGATGTTGTAATGATCGACTATCCTAAAATGTACAAACTCTTTTGTTTTTTAATACAGTATCACAAATGTCACTTTCAGTAATAAATTGAGTCGAGAGATATTAGAGTAGCTAAATATTTAGATATGTGTATGAAAGTCAACTAAAACAACACGAAATAGCTCCACTGAATTAAGGAATAATAAATATGTGTCGCAAATTATTTGCATCTATTTAAACCGGCAATGTACTTGTCGAGGATACGGTACTTTTGAACATTTTTCCAAAAAACTTGATGCCGGAAGCGCCACCCGGCACAGTGCCAACAATCATAAATAGTAGAGCAATGATTTGTGCCACAGCGAAGAGGACAGTTAACGCTGTGCTATGTACTAATAATGCGCAATAGAGTGTTGCCACCAACGAGCTGGTGTACGTAAATGATACTAGCATACGTGGTTTCGAGAAAGCAGTCTTGAGGAAGGCACCAAAGCCCGACAAAAAACAAAAGCCCAATATAAAAAACATGCTGCCCAAAGAATAGAGTAGCGCAAATTTACGCGCCTTCAATATTAACACCGGTATGTAGAAAATAGAGATACTGAAGCAGAGCGCTCCTAGTCCCAAACATGCAACAAATCCAACAATGCGCTGCAAGCGCGACTAGAATGGAAAGAACAATTTGTTTAATAATAATACATATAAAATGTTAATGGTATCACAAATATTTACTAGTTTAGGACAGCAACTGTCTTGTGTATCTTGTAACCAACTATTACTGGGTTCCGTAGGCTCCGAGCGTGTAAACAATTTCCCCAAATCTGGCACCTTGATTTGTGGAATTTTGGCACTAAAATTTTTCTTTTGATCGCTTTGTAACAACAAATATTCATCTAGATCCTGCTTTAAGCTCGCCATCTTTTGTGTGACGAATTATATTAGTTGGCACGTATTTTAGTGCCACGAATTTGTTTATTTGGTTTTTGCTATTCACAAAAATGTTGGAAAGTTAGTTGACGATTGACGAATCATCAAATACAACCACAGGATTGTGTCAAAGTACAGGGCTCACTATGTGCGCAATCTCTGTTTGTGCTGCACTGTGCGAAATTGATAGCCTAAATGTTTATTTAAATAAAATTCTAATGCTCGGTTTTCAATAGTTTTCCACGAAAAGTGAAAATCGGGCATATACGACTAAATTATTGGCCATGGGAACATCAACGATAACGGAACGACCCTGACTGTTACTTTAGCACGATTTCTCAAAAGTTTAAAGGGAAGTATTGGGGGAAGGGGCGGGGTTCTTAAATTCAGCTTCAAGTTCAGAAACTTTATAGTTTTAAATTTCTTGTTAAAGTTTTGAAATATGACAAACTCGCATGCACATTTTTGCACTAAATTTACACTCGATATACATATGTGCAACTGCAGTGTGCACAGTAAAATATGTAAATATTTATAGTTATGTTTTAGGTTATGAATGCTTTTTTAATAAAAAAATTAAATTTAAAACTAAAATTACGTTAAAATTTGTTTAAAAAAATTTACTCGAATGAGGAAATGTGGTGATCTCCGAAATGGCAGTTATCACTTCCACCACTTTGAAAAGTCGTTCTTTACTATAGTATCTCCTAATAAAAACTTTGCCAACAGTTCAATAAAATGACACTTGTTTCTCAATAAAATAAATATTATTTTTCCTATCGAAAATCACTTTTTGCTCATGAAAATTATTGTCGATGCTTAATTTTATTTTAAAAATAAGTTAGGCTTGGAAGTTTCATTCAGAAAAAAAAAACGATAGATACTTTAGGTCGGTTGATAGGCTGAAATTAATAAATTCAAAGTTTGAGAAAAAATTTTATTTTCAATATCTTTTATGACGAAAATAAAGTTCCAAACTTAATAAAACTAACTTAATAAAAATAAAGTTTTGTATAAAATTTATCAAAATTCAACAAATTTTAATTTTTTATTCAGAATTTTTAAAAACCTTTGGCTATGGATGGTTTCAGTAAGTTGTTTTTACAGTGCTGCGAAATTTGTAAAATACCTCCCTCATTGTCGCACGACAAATTGCACCGTAGGTCACCCCCTAAGTTTAAAGAGTATGACAACTGCGAAGAGTGCGGCTCGTCAGAGTGTCTGAAAAACGTACGAATTCCAAAATAAACCGCCCATTTCTCTTAGATCAATCGAGTGTGTTTCAAATATTCTCAAAGAAATTCATAAATGTAAACAATAGCTACATTTTTTTTCGACTATTTAATATAAATAAAGATATCATTTAGATTAAAATATGTGGAAAAATACCATTTGATAAATCACTGAAAAATTAACTGAACTAGAATGCGAGAATGAAGTACAAATTAAAAAGCGGCAAAATATTCGTATCTCACAGATAATTCTGCACTCACAGAGAGCGCGCTGTTCGGCTACTAAATGCGCTCACCACTAAAGTTAGCTCGTTAATAATACAAGTATACAGCTGGGTCGATATTATAGGGTGCAGTGCGTCTGACTTATCACGAAATTACCTGAAATCAAATTAACCAAAAAATCGTATATAAAAATTATTTCTTTCGCAAAAATTATTATTTAAAATAAAAAGTCACTTATTAACTTTAACCTCCCCTACTTTGGCGCTGTGGAACTACAAATTTAGCGAGCAAACGCTCCTTTGTTAAACTACAAACATCTAGATACTTTAGCCGCAATGTACCCTGTTTAACAAATATCGCCACAACCAAAAATTACTCTCCGCCGCTGCTGGTTAGCGATTGTTGAGCTCAGTCAATGAGTAAATCGCGATGAGGTTGCATCGTTAAAACGTAACGCGTTGTCCTCTTCAAATCATACGGCGGATTTTGTTGTATACATTTTTGTAGAACAACAAAACTAGCAGTAGCAGCAGCAACAACAACAGCAAGAGGAATTACATACATACATAGATCTAAATAAAAATTAAAAAAAAAAAACAGAAAAAATCCAAATTGGATGCAAAGCAGCAAAAAAGGTGAATGGTGATAGAAAATAAAATCAAAACGGAAGTTTAAGCATAAAAAGAAATGCAATAATTAAAAATAAATAGTATAAATGTATGTAGGTAAATACAACAAAATGAAAATAGAATCGTAACGACGAATCGAACGCGATTTTTATAAGTACGGCTATTTTGCGCGCGGTGCGCCTCTCGGTAGGCGGCCCCCCTTTTCTTGCAACGATCTCGGTGTAGGCAAATTTTGTGTGTGTGTGTGTGTGAGTGCATGTGCGGGTGTGTATGTGTGTGTGGTAGAGTGTGGAAATGTGCAAAGGTATCTAGCTGCGCGGCGGGCAAAAATGTGCACGACGTACGAGGCGGTCGCTGTTTGCGAATATAGGGTGTAGGCGACCCGGCATGGTACGGCGCAACGCGACGCGACGCGGGCTGACGCGATTCGTTGCAATATTCATCTACTCGTATACACACTTATACTATATGCATGTATGTATGTATGTGTGTATGTATTTACATATATAAATTTGTTCGAACCAAAAATGCAGGGTCGGTGCATTGCATGGCGGTATAGCGGCAGAGGCGTGATCTGGGGTGACGCGCAGCGGTGCGGCGCGGTGCGGTGAAACACGCGGCGCGGCAGCGGACTGATGCTTGTCCCTTCGAAAGTGCAATGATAATTGAAAAAAAAAAATTAATATATCAAATTTTTACTTCAAATTGTGAGCAGCAAAAAGCAGCAACACAAAGTTGTGGCAATCACAAATAACAAAAATTAAAAATAAAAACAAAAATCGAAAAAAGCCAATTACGAAATTTCTTCGCCCATATTCATTGCGTTACAGCATGTGCCCCCCATTGTCTCCTCCCAGCTTGCTGCCATGAATGCTTACATATGTTAACGCGAAAGCAACAAAAACGTTGCCTTATATGCGTTAAATAAAAAAAAATATATATTTTTATACAAAAATAAAAATAAATAAAAAATATTAGCAGTGTTTTGGCATAAAGTGGGCAAATAGTATACCTAACGAAATGTATGATAAAAGTAAAGTTTTGTAGTTACACCATACTAATTGTTAAAAAAAAAATGCTTCTCTCTCCTATTTAGTGATCATATGTATGTTTCTATATAAGGAAAAAATGAGTAAATAAAATTTCCGAAAAAAGAGAAATTAAGTAGTTCATACAGCTAAGAAATTAAACAAGTTAATATAATTCACGGGCAAAAATTAAAACCGATATTAAATTAAAGAGTTATGTGAAAAATTAACAATGTACCTATAATAAAGAATTAACTGCAATATAATACCGGATTTTACCTATAAACAACTACAATACAACAAAATCGCAGTTTAAACTACACATGGAGGTTTTTCGAATACAATATTTCAAAAACAGTCCATACAGAACTTTTGATGCTGCGTAACTTGTAAGTAAGAAACAAATTCGAAATACTACTAGACATAAAAATATTTAGGGTAGAAATTAGTGAAATAGGCGATTTAAAAACCATTTTTCGTGCAATTGAGAAAATTACATGTTTTTGTTAGACTTTTACACTTTTAGTACCCAATTTTATTTTGCAGTATTGGTAGGTATAAGGCGCACAATAATATTACGGTTAACTAACATTATTAAACTTTTTAATTAATTTTTTCGCGTAAACAGATTAAATTAATTTTATTTAATTACATGTTTTTTGACAAATTACAAAGTTTTAAATGCTTGATATTATGGAGTAAATAAGGAAGATCATTTTAAAGCCCGATTGATCAACGAAATAAGTGTTTACAAATAAGAATATGGGAAAAATTAAATAGGAGTAAACATTAAAAATCTTCAAAATCAAAAAAAAATCAGCAAAAATTTATGTACATATTAAATTATTGTTGAAACAGTTATAGAAGAAGCATTCAGAAAAAATTTAAAATCATTAAATCAGTAGAAAAATTCAGAAAATATTAAAAACCATTAAAAGAAAAATTCAGAAATAATAAATATAGAAATAATAAATTATAGTTGATATTAGGAAAAAATTAGAAACAATTTAAAGCCATCAAAAATATGTATATAATTTTACCAATTCTTTCAAAAAAAAATTGGCCTTAGCTCGCAAATTTTGTTTATATTAAAAAAGAGTTTTAGGTAAAATTAAAAACCATCACAAAAAATTAAAAGCCAAAAAGTAAATCGTAAATAAAAAATAAATCATTAGGAGAAAAATTTAAAATCATCGAAGAACATGTAATTTTTCCGATACTTTCCAAATAAAAATTTTGCCTCAACTAAAAACAAAAATTAACCGTAGATGAAAAAATTAAAAATCGACAAACAATTAGTACTTTTTTATATAATTATTTCTCAATCCCTTTTTTTTTCTGTATTATTTTGTATGTTTAATATTCTTTTGGCGCAAAGAAGCAAATCATAAATATAAAAATTTGGTGATCGATTTAGATTTTCTAAAATTATATGAAGAAGCATTGTGTGAGATAGATTTTGGCGTATTTTTGAATCTTTAGTACACTGTACTATTTTCATGGTTGCAGTATCGTTTTACAAACAATAATCGAGCTGATATATAGCACAGTCACCCAAATGGGAGTCCTTGTGAATTGCCCAATAGTTTTTTCATTACTCGATAAGACCACGTGGTGCTCCAAATTATTTTTCGCTGCTACATAATTAATCACGATACTGATTTACCGTTATTCAATTACTACTCATTTAGGTATGACAAAACAAAAACTAAAACCACCTTATCGTTTTGATTACTTATCGCAACCTTAATTCAATAGTGTTGTTCAAAATTATTTATTATAATTTTGTGAGTCTTTTATAATTTTTTATGGCGTATAAGCAAAATAACATTAATAACTATTATCCCACTTTTTGCTCTTGCTGTTTTTTTTTAAATTAAAAATTTGAAATAAATAATAGAAAGATAAGTAACTTTTTAAAAATAACTATCTATCTTTACTATTAGTAGAATTTCAAAAATTTATGTTGCCAAAATTGTGATAATTGATTTGTTTTTCTTATCTACTTGCAGCGCTTGGAAACATTTCAACAAGCTCCGACATCTCTTCAAATAAAACAAAGCAAAAAAGAACAAAATCACATTATTAATAGTAATTGTAACAAAAAGTAAAAAAAAAACACAATTAAAATAAAGTTGATGCTAAAATAATTCGTGAAAATGAAAAATATGTGAAAAATAACGAATAAATAAGTTCATACAACAGTGTTAAAAAAAATGTTGGGATCTACAAAAATCCACCAATATCCGGTAAGGTCCTATACTTACATATATATATCAAATATTACACAAAATTAAAAAAAAATATCTATATAATATTAAGTATTTTTTTTAATTTTTATAAAAATATAGTTAATTCATATACAAATGAAAATTTGATACTTTTAAAACTTAACGAAAATGTGAAAAATTTGATTAAAAAATTACGAAAAATTTTACATGAAAAATATTGACAATATTATGCTGCATAATTTAAGCTGACACTCACTGTATGTGTAAGCCGCTAATCCTCTTTAAGCGATTTTGACAGTATAAGCTGATTTTTTCCACGTCACAATTAATTTCATTTAGAAAAAACAATAGGATGTATTTTTTCTAATTTATGATCAACAAGTTTCCTCTCTGTTCACTCTCAAGCCAAATCAGCAGTTACGTCTCAGCAGGGAATTTTACCCATTAATGTATTGCATTGTCCTTGATTTTAATCAAAAGTTTTCTGCTGATTCGAAGAATTTTCGATTTCCTTTCCATACTTTGATTCCTCCGCTTCGTTCGGACGATTTAAATCTTCAGCAGGATTTAGATCGTGTTGTTGTTTGGTGCAAAATAAATCACATAAATTTAAACATATGCCTCCCTTTCCATATCTCGTTCTCCTATAATTAGAACTCTATTGCGAATATCGACTGGCAGTGGTGTAGACGTCAGTCGAATAAGTCGATTATATTTTTGTATTGATCGACAAACACCATAAGTGTCGTTTCGTGTGAACTTCGTGATTTCAATTTGATTGACGTCAATTATAAACTTAATTCTAATAAAAGCAAATTGATATTTTGTGTTGCTATTATGGTTTGCTTCCTTTTCGCCAATTACAACGAAATGTAGCAGAATGGACCGGTTATTTCATACCATTGTCCGACTTTACTGTCTTCGAAAAATCTAAGAGAGTATCAAAGATAATGAGAGAAATGTGAGTGTATTAGTAAAAAAAAGTGTGAATGTATTGTTGTTGTCTTCTCTAAACTGTCTGGTATAAACGTAAAGTAGATATGCTTCTTCCTATCACAAAAAAAGTTCCCTGATATTCGACTTTAGGTTCTCATTTTAAAGCCATCTAAATTACGCCATTGCATAGTCATATTAGTCATAGTCCGAAGTGCACGGGATTCAAATTTCGGCCGGGGCAAAGAACATTACAAATTGTTGAACAGGGTTTTCTAATAGCGACTGCTCGTCAGTTGGCAATGGCAAACCTCCGAGGGAATTTCTGCCATATAAAAACTTCTCGAAAAAATCTAATGCTGTTAGGAGTCGACGTTAAACTGTAGGTCCCACAATTTATGTAACAACATCAAGACGCACACCACAAATTGTAGAAGTTCGACATTTTTGTAGGTAGGTTACCATGACCTCATATCAGAACTCTCTGGAAAATTTTAGTTTATTTGCTTGGCAAGTTCATTTCAAAATGCCAAAATCATCTTTTACTTCTTTAACCCATTACCGTGAATGCAAAGTCGCCTGTAAGACATTACTGCCAATGACACGCCGATTTTAAGCAATGCCTTCTACTAGAAGCGAAAGAAGACGCCTTTACCAATTTCTTTCAATTTTAGAATCCTTACTGAGGTCAACACGCTACGACAAGAAGAGAGACATGGTTTTTTGTTAAGGCTCTTCGCACAGCTTCGTATTGACGAAAATCTTATTCGCTAAATTCGTGCGAGAGAAAATTCGAATTGAAGACCATTGACCAAAACATAGAACTAACAAATTTTAGCAATGTCCCCGAATACGTGCGAGTAAAATTCGGTGCTATCGAAATCACAGCCGTATTAGACTTCAGTAGCAAACTGTCAAATCCCTTATATCTTATGCTGTCCGTCGGAGCCTTTTCACGACCTCAGGCAGAATTTCCATTTGTATGTAGGTAGTTGCTTATCAATTTAAATAACGCCTTGGTCCAATATAACGTTAATAGTTAATTGAAGGGTCCTATTAATTCGCTACGGCCACATGCCTTTAAAGATCGTCGGAGCGAACGACGAACGAGTGACGGCGTAATAAATAGGCAAACGTTCGTATGCAGCGAGGTAACTTTAATTGTCGAGGGAAGCAAACAAATGAGCAAGTTAACCAACATCCAACCAACAAATTGTTATATGAACGCAAGTAAATAAATATACTATATGTATAGTATGTACAAAAAAAAGCAAACATACATACATATATACATTTTATAGTTGGTTATGTATTCGCCTATGTGGAGCTGTGGAGCGACAACCGTTGAAAGCGGCCAGCACACAATAAGCAAAAGAATTTCACCAGATTTTGCTACAAGTCTTCGATGGCAAGAAGAAGTGTAGACAAATGTGGAATGGAAAATCAAAAACACGAAGTAGTGGGGGGCATATGGGGCTGTAGTAGAAGCAGCAGTCAACTGAGGTCGGAGCGCCAGAGCCATGAAATACATAAGTAGCACCGCAGATTGGCAGCTCCCGCGCGCATACACACACACACACACACACACATTGATAGGCATGCACACACACAACCATGCATACTCATTCACTTATACAACTAGTGGGAACCCATTGTAGCGGTGTTTGCGGCCATGATGTTAGTTAGAGCCCAACTATGGTAGTTGCACCAATACACATAGAGGCAAAGCGTAGATACACACAGCGCTCACAAACATTACACGAAATCGAAAGAGATGTAGCGATACGCGCGCTGCGTGTGTGACAATGATAGAAAATACAGTGTTGCTTTTGTCTGCATGTTGGTATGTGTGGCTGTGTGCAGCCATTTTTCAGCACACAAAGAGAGCATGTTGCTGGGCAAGAGCGACGCGACATGGTACGATACAAAGCGACAGTCGACATCCCAAAATGTAGCCACTCATACATATGTATGTACATACATATCTACATACACACATATGTATGTAGATATGTACATGCATACGTAAATAGCATGGTTGCCACTGTGTTTCTTCCTCTATTTGGTTAGTTTTTTTGGCTTCGAAATTACTATAGAATATTTTTGTTGAAAACAAAATTCGTAAATTTATTTTGAATTTCTGTTTACATTGTACAACAACGGGTACCTATCCAGTACTAAAAAAATCGACGAGTTTGCAAAATTTAGCTTGAATGTTTTATTGGCCTACTAAAGATTTAATGTTCCGGTCTACATTGTTTTCAAAAAACTGGAAAAATGTTTAAATGGTTAAAAGGTTAAGACGTATCGAGTCAAATTTTGCGGAAATATTTTCGTAGAACGTTAGCTCCCACCCCTCGTCAAGAAACCCTTCAAAAAACATATTTGTTAAGTCGCTAGGAGATTAAAGTATTTTCAAAATTTTTCTTTGGAAAATTTAACCAAAATTTTTATATAAAGAACGTAAAAATCCATAGGAAAAATGTCTCCATGAAATATGCTTCATTTATTTATGCTCTGCTTCATTAACATTATATTGAAAGTTAACACAGCTGTTAACGGTCACTTTTCACACAATGTTAAAACGCAAGTGCATTTTAAAAGACACTAAGCCATCAGCCCTATGCTGAATAGAAACTCCGGGAAATTGGTTCCCGTCTCCCATTACTTTAACAAAGGAAAAAAATTCTGCCATTTTCAAATACTATATCTAAATGTGAGTGGTATATATATTTTAAAATTAAATAAGCTATATAACTTGCACCGCTTATTTCCCGAAGTCAACTCCCCGTTATTCCCGAAGTTGTGCTCAGCATTTGGCAATTATATTCCACACGCTATTTACCATTATTTTTTGTGTTTTGAAAATTCATCTGGTGGGACCCTGAAATTCCGAATCAGCCCCCTTGTACAGAAAGTGCCTTCAAAATATTTTTCGCAATAAGAAAATATTGAAAATTATAATTCATTTGGGTTAACACAAATGTCAAATTTTAAACAATTATCAACTAATACAATCAAGAAAATTGTCAAATAACCGTATCTGTGTTAAAAGCTGTGAAAAATGTTCGGAGCCTTTTCATAACATGACTAGAGTTTAATTTTGTCGTGAAAATATTGTTGAATTTCACGGATATTACACGGCAAACTATTTAATATGAATTTCGGCAGCTCATTTAGCGTGGAAGAAAATTAGATGAATGTTTTTCTTAAGAGCTAGTTCTGTATTTTACAGATTTTACACTGCTCAGCGAATTAATTTTTATTTAAAGTGGTTTTCTAAGAGAATGTATGTACATACATATGTAGGTAGAAACAAAATACGTTATGTTTTCTCCAATTTGATTCTTTATTTTTCAGATTTTAGTGATTATGTTTTTTTTTTCGGCAGTGGCAACCGTGCTACTTACACACACCCATACATCCACACATGCATAGATAGTTGGCAGAGCAGAAAAAAGCTAGCTTTCAACACGAATGCAGCAATGTGACCGCTACAAACAGCTGTCTATATTCGGGAGTACACACGCACACAAACACACATGTAAAATGGCGCATATCCGCTTCAAGTTGGTGCGTTGGTATGGCTTTGCGCGTCACAATCGAAAGAGCTGACGGGATTCCGCTCACCACTGCAGCGCTACAAAACACAGGCGAAAAAAACACGAAGGTGAGCGAGTGAGCAAGCAAATTTGCAAGTGAGACAACATCATACCGTCTGTGCACGCATAAGACAAGCTGGCAGGCAGGCAGGCAGGCAGGCAAACAGGCAGCACTAACGAAAGCAAGCATAGCGAACTCGTTTCACAACGCTTAACCGCTTTCCACTTTGCTTTGATAGTTTTACTGCAGTGCAGCAAAAGTTGGGCGACAGCAACAAACGGCAAAAACGAGCCACACACACACACACACACACATATAGTATGTACATACTACGGACGCATGGATGTAGTTGCTGGCATTTTTTGAACAAATGGAACAAAGCGACTGAGAGTGAAGCAGCAGCAGCAGAAGAAGAAGAAGACGAAAAAAATTTACCGACAATACAACAACAATGTGTATGCTAGTCACGTATTCAATCGCTACGACGTTGCTTAATTTGCGCCATGAAATGGCTGCCATGCGCAGCTAGGAACGTTGCCGCTACCACCACTGCCACTACATCTATGTACATACATACATACACACACACACACACGTACATAAGTATGTAGCTGCTACCGTGGCAAAGTTTTCGTTACGTTAGCCCGAATAATTTGCGCTACTTTAATTCCACTTTGCCGTATGAGTTTATGCGTTTGCCTGTGTATACGTGAGGGCACACATACATTCCATGCATACAAATCTACATACATACATAAATGCGAAGCACATGCACTACAGTTGCAGCTTGCAGCGCAACCAACTTTGGTTGTTTTTGGTTGTAGCGTAGCTCGCGCTCGCTTCCGCAAACTGGCTAGTTGGCAGCAGCTCATTCGCTTCCACTTTGGTGCGCACTTTGCATTGTTGGGTAATTGGTGACGTTGACGTCGACAGCGCTTCGGTCGTAAGGAGCGCATAACGTCAGAACGGTGACAGTGACAACAACAACCACATTTATCGACACAGTTCGTCAGCGTTGGATAGGGTTGGATTGGTGGGGCATGATACAGAGCGGGAGGTGAACCCCAACACTAAAGACGACATATCAACGAGTATAAACGTAGGTGCTGAGTAAGAAAACAACACCAAAAAAAAAATAAGTTTGTCGCAGAGGCGCCATAAATATCTACAATGCATACAGTATTGTGCAAAACCTAAACAATTTCCCAGACCAAGAATAATATGGCTGATGGCAAGTGTTAGTTGCTTCAAGCACTGACCTTTTGTTGGCAATATGAAAAATTCTCAGTTTCTGACGCTCGGTGACGCCTTCAAAGGTACCGCTATTTTGGTTTTGCTTTTTTTTTTACAAATGAGAACAAAGATTCATTTTTTTTAATATTTGCAGATTTATTTATTAAATCTCCGCATTTAAATCATCTTTCTACGTGTTAGCACAATTAAAACACGTTCCTCATTGATATATTGGAAGTTATATATTCTTCTTTTTCCGGTATACTTGTTTACAAATGGCGAGATCTGTCACTTTGGTCCAGGAAGGCTCAATCTTGTTTTCTAACGTTCTTGATCGTAGGTATAGTAAGAAAATAAATATAACTATTTCAAAATATTTGAACATAGCACTCCCTTGAATTGATTCTCTTTATTATTAACGTTTGGTCGTTACTAATATCAGCATGCTCAAAACATAGACTTCGGAAAACAACAAAACACATTTCAAAAATTTTCTTCACGTATTTTTTCTTTCTTATTTTCTCTAAATGAATAAATACTTCGATGCGCAAGTAATATGTACAATTACAATTATCAATTCTTTTCGTAAACAGAAAAAATTAAGATCAATAAAGTATAAATATTTGTGGAACAGTAAGTAAAGTTTTGGATCAACCACCTCCATTGCTTCCCATCCTTCAACAATGTTTCGTTTTAAATCTTAAATTCCATCATTTGTCTTTGGCTATGAATTAAGGATTTGTTATCAAAAATTCCTTTGATGTTTTTCGTCCACCTTGACAATCTTCTTCATCGGCCCTTTCATATCTCAAAAACTACGAAAAGTTAGTGGTCAACTGTTTAAATTTAGAAGAATGCTTTTTTTCAATTATTTTTATAGAAAATCTTTACTTTTCGTTCTTATTTTCTGCCTGCATCAAAATAAATAAAAGATGAAAATCCCTTGTCATTTCGTGTAGTTTCCCTCCAAAAATAGGAGTGTGCGTGAGCGTATGTCACCCTAATGAAATTGTAACACTTGAAGCGATGCTGAAAAGAGAAATTAAATTATTTACATACATATGTATATGTTTTAGAGCCGAAATTTTTACGTCATATACATTGTTACTAATTTTCAATGTATTGTAGTGCAAAGTTGGAAATAGATATTATTGATCAGCTTCTTAAGTAAACATCATTTTGTGGCACGATTTTTTTTTTAAATAAAATCTTAAGTCAACTCATCTCTTAATTACATACATACCTTCCCACTTAATTATCCAACCCATACCCCATATTTGGTAAACGAAAATGTCAGCATTAAACAAAATATAAGCATAATAAACTAAATTTCAATAAAATAAGCTTTATTCATTGCGACTAAGACGACTAAAACTCGATCAACGATTTTATTCGCGCTTATCGCAAATCAACTGGTGCTTGTAGCTCTGCTCCAACATATGTAAATACATAGGTGGAATACCAATTAACATTATTCTCTGCTTTTATTACAATTCCTATCGCTGCTCTTATCTCAGATTCAACATAAATGCAGCCTTATTGATGTGAGTTCGGCGGTATTCTATGAGTTTTTAAGGTGCCTTGATTTAAATAACTGATCGCATTTTTAAAGAAACGAAAAGCAGGACAAACGTTACCACAACGGACACAATAGGCCTAAGTGTGTCTCCTTCCTCAAGGGTGAAAGCAGCCACACTATATGCCCCTAACCGAACCTAGATAATTTTACTTGTTCAAACTGCTAGTATCGGTTAATTGTTTCTTAATAAAAATAAATGCATTTTTTTAATTTAAATTGAATGTTGTAGTAAATTTGAAATATCAGTAGATTTCTACTTACATATATGTATGTATAATAATTGATGAAGTTTAGTGCAAGCACAATGGTTATCCTTTTCTTGTCTAACAAACACAATAGATGTAGCCCGAATGGGCGAACGGCTATTGTTTTTCTTTTTTTTTGCTAATGTTTCATGAATGGAATATTCAAATACCTACCACTATAAAAGAGTTGCTTAACTTATCCACAGTACTGTATTTGTGCGTGTGTTGGTGTATGCTCGTTGCGTAAACTGCACAGCTACGGCTGCAGCAACCCTGTGCGGGTTCGCTCGCCTTTGCACACACACACACGAACACATGCAAATCCATATTCAATACGAGTATAAAGGTTGAGCTCGTTTTTTACTGTTGCTGATGCAGCTACAGCGCCGCGCTCATTTATCCATAAAATACCATTTATTAAGCACACATCCATCCAAATATATGTATGTACATACATACGTACACTTACATAAATGCATGCAAACCTACTACCGCCGCTCCATACTCCGAATGCACTTAACACATTGTGTACAATAATCCCCGAATGCACGTTCAGAATGTGGTGTGATGGTGGTGGGGCTGTTGCTGCTGCTGCTGCAATCGACAAAAATACAGGGACCACATTTGAAATGCATATTAAATTAGTGTAACGTGCTTATATACCTTATGTATAGATATATACATACATACTTACATATAAGTATAGGGATATAAGTAAATGCACGTTAGTGAAAAAATAAACTAAAATTGTACATAAACTTAATAGGTTTTCCACTCTAGAATATGAAAGCATTAAAAATTTTAAACGGGCATAATATAGAAAATATAGAAAAGAAACATAAAACGTTCAGGGAAGACGAATATGAATGAACCCGAAGGGAATTTTAAGGGAATGATAGGGGTGACACTAAACGTATGAGCGACATACAACTTACTATATAAAAATATGTAAATAAGTATGCACGAGTACAATGGGCGGTTCGGGCGCTTTAATAATAACCTTTATTTTTTTTTTTATTTCTAACGAAGCCTTTTCACAAATTATTCATCCTCAAATGACGGCTGACTGCTTACCTTGGTATGATTAAATAATTATTCTTTCTATATTCCTTTGCAAATAAATCAGATTTTCATTTGGTATACTGAAACTGTTAGCTAAACGCATTTTAAGCTGGAACCCCTATTCAATCTATTTCAAGATAAAAATGTTTCTTACCCGTCAATTTTAAATCTCACCAGTAAGCGACATCCAAATAGTACATTATTACTTTTGCCTTTAATTAGGAAAATGAATTTTTCCATTTCAATATCACTCAAGAAACTTAACTTACATAATTTTCTAAAAAATACCAAACACAGCTCAGTAATTAATCTGCTTTGTTTACATGCTTTTTAGTTACTGTAGAGTTTAAGTGTGGATTTTATAAGAAATGTGCGAATGTTCTACCTATACTATAAAAAAAACTGTTGAAAAAATCTGTCTGAATTTCTTTAAAAGAATTACCGAATACATTTGAACCATTTTTAGAATATTTGTTTGTCTGTTTGTCTTTTTGAACACACTAATATCCGATACTACTGAATGAATTGTCATGGAGTTTCAACTGGTGAGTAGACAGTCAACTCAGTCATAACATAGGAAATAATTAGCAAAGTATTAAATTCATTTATTTAAATGATTTTGTTGCTAGTTAGGGCCCATTTTGAATTCTATTAAGAGTGGAAATGAAAAAATATATGACATTCTTTAAACATTTTTGTTTCATTTATCACATCCTTTTGTTATTTTAAACCATTAATATAAAAAAATATGCACTCCGCGAAAATCTTTCAACTGTTAAGGTCGAAAATTATTTTAATTTATGTTAAAAAAGGACAATTTCTACCAAACGAAGGGAATAAATAACATAAAGACTGAATCAAAAATTAAAAAATAATACATTTCATTGAAACTTTGAAGTTTTGAAATTCTGAAAACAAAGTAAAATTATCTAAATTACTTTTCGTGTGATTAATTTCAAGAAATCTAAAGTATAGGAGATGTACACAGTAAAAAGTATAACACGGTATAACACAGTACAACATCTTTCTCAACCCAAAAACTTCTGTAAGAATTACGTCATACGAAGCTCTGAAACTGGCAGGCATATGGCTAAATTTTAGGTGTCCCGTCATATGTTTGAAATACTCAACCCCTTCCATATTCTTGATATGTCGATATGCCAAGTAAAAGCCATAAAAAAATCATTCGTACATACATATGTATGTACGTACCTGCATTTTTTGTGGCCGCTCTAGAAATTATTCCTCCCAAGGCCACAAGGCCTCAAATCATATAGTGCTATAGAAGAAGATTGTAGAGATGTTCGGCCTTTCGTGCCAGTTTTGCTGATACTCTGTATCAATTTTAATTGAGAAGTTTTGTGATTCATTACCTTCATTTGAAATGTTTCTATTGATACTTGAAATAAACTATTGATACTATACGAATACTATGCTATATAATTAGATATCTTTTTTTTTCTTATTGTTCTTCTATTTTTCCGACCGCGACTTTTTTGTCAAGATTTAAAAAGATTTTTCATCATCGTTTGACAAATTTGGTGGAATGAAATTAACGTAGGCCGGAAATTCGGAACTGGTTTCCAAACCATCCAATCATGGGTGCCCATTGCACTGAAGGCCTGGGGATGCGACTTTTTTTCTCCTCCACAAAGCTTCCAGAGTCTTTGATGAATCTTAGGAATAGTTGACGCGAATATGCTGAATCTTAGCCAATTAAAAGCAGGACAGATACCAATCAAATGCTCTGTGCTATCTTCATCCTCCGGCATAATGTGGTCAGGTTTATTTTCTATCTTCGACCCGTCAGCGTAGAAAGTTTTCACCCAGGTCCCAAAGAGAGTGCAATGATCGCTCTATTGGTATTTTGTAGGAAATATTACCATAAACTTTCAATCAAATCAGACTCTCGTTATCAGTTTGTCATTTCGGGCAAGAAACAAAGGATATTACTCTGACAACGTTCTAAACAACTCTCTTATCGTCGTACCACAATCCAAAAGAATGTAATTGAAACATCGTTTTCATTGCGCTCTTTTGGATCGTTACATCTAAGCGTAGCCAAAATCCCCTCCTGATGTTGTACTCATGGCGCCTTTTTAACGCAGAAACCGTGGACTTAACTGGGCTTCTAGCCTACCATAATGAAAATGTGATGATTGGTCTGACTAGAGCTGCGCATCCTCAAAATACCACAGCTAACCTTAGACCCCAAGTCTTACTAAAAGTTCTTCGACACCGTCCGAAAACTTGTCAAAAATTTGCCCATTACTATCAACTAAGAGTTTTTCACTCACTGGTTTAAATGTTCATTGTTGTATGTAGTCATGGCGTAAAATGTAGCTTGTTATACTTTTCGATCATTGTGGGGAATACAGTTCTAAAATTGATCAGATAAAAGCTTATTCTCTTCTCTTTCAAAGATATGTAATTTAATACATTTTTTTTTTCGTTATATGTATGCACATACATAAGCAAATGCGCTGTTTTTTTTAATATTATATGAATAAAGTGACCTCACAAGTTTGAATTAGTTCCAATCAGTTCTCCTTGAAATTAACTTAAGAAGAAAGCATAAAAATAAACCTCCCATTGTGGTTTCCCCTAAAACTTTCAATATGTATGTATGTAAATATGTATGTGTGTGTGTATGTATGCATCTCTTTTATATGTTTTAATTGAATAAATTGTATTGAGCGTCTTTCGGTTTGTATTAGGGGCCACTGTGAGAAACTTAATTCAAAATGATTTGCACTAAAACGATTGTTTGTCGAAATTTCACAGCTTGGCTTTTTGGAAAGGATCTCGTAAATAATAGAAGTATTCTGTATAAAAGGAAATAGGTATTTTTTTTAACAATAAATAAATACACATAGCAGGGGAAGTCTGAGTACAGTAATTTTTTTTTACAATATGCACAATGCTGTTTTTTGCTAATTTTTTTGGTTAAGTTTTTTTAATAAAAATATAGCTTATTATATAACATTAGCCATATAAATCAAAGTTTCAAGCTTTGTATGAAATTCACAAAAATTCAATTCAATAAAATTTTCAAATCAGAATTTTCATAAACCTTCTAGCCAATTTAGGAAAAAATAAGTACAACAAAGTGCAATTGTTAAGTGGCTAAGAATTCTAGTTGATTTTGGAAAGTTCTTTTTTTAGACGGTGTTGCACATTTTCTACCATATAAAAATCATGCGTTCACTCAAAAAAAAAATTGTCTGGATTGAAGAAAAACAATTATCGAAAGAAAGATGGAAAAGAATTGGTACTAAAGAAATATTTACTGCCTTTCGAAAAAACAAATTTGATTTTATTCATTTTGCAGAAACCTTTGCTCAATAGGGGAAAAATATCGCAATTTGAAAAAAAAACTTACGACATCAAAATAAATGAAAATTTTCTTTGGTCCTTTGAGTTTTTGAGTGTCGGCAAAAAAGTTGCCAAAATTGAAAAAAATCGAAAAAAATTAAAATTTTAAAAAAATTTGGAATACTTGTTTACGATTGAAATTGAAATTTCTTCAGGTTTTGTTAATTACATATGTATATATCTTGAAGGTTGAATTTATATGTATGGTTTATGTATATTATATGGTGAACATAGTTTTTATAAAAAATTAACGGAAAAGATTTAGCAAAAGGAATGTTGTGAATATTGTAAAAAAAATAACTGTACGCAGACTTCTGAAAATTTGTGTTTTTTAGATAGTTTATTATGCTCGAAAAAAATCTGTGCGAAAGGCAAAAATTTTAGGTCAATATTTACTGTTAAATAAGCAACTTAATGCACAAAACTTGATTTTTTTTTAAAGAATATTGCAATTATTTCCGAATTTTTCAATCCTACTACATAATTTGGAGTTGTGTCATTTTTATAGAATGAAATTTGCGATCGAGTACGCTAAAAAAATTTTTTTTATATTAAAAAGAGGCTTATTTGAAAAAATTTAAAATTCGAACAAATGACTACACATTGGGCTTTAATTAGCTTCTGCTAAAACTTAGATACGGTTAACATATTTTTATAGAATACAAAAGCAGGGTTAGCGGTCATTTCCATATACTTAGTTCAATTATTTTTATTTTTATTTATTTTTCTTTTCAATTTGCATTCGTTTTGTAAATGTGTGATATGTAAGTATGTACATACATACAAATGTTGTTTTTAAGCCTCTCACTAATTAAAATTTTGAAACTTTTTTCAATTGAAACATCTAATTTCGTACACTTTAGTTCAATTCACGGTTATAGTTGAAATGGGCATTGCTTGAAAAAGCAATAAAGAAAATCGGTTTTTCTTTTTCTCAAAAAAAAAAAATAATAATTTTATTGTTTAAATTTTCTCGCACTAACAGCCGGTTTCACCAACTATTTCAACGAAAAATAATTTGCATATAAAATAAAAATTTAGGAGCAAACTAAAAACATAATAACTTTTTGTAGAATTTCAAATACAATTTTTATGAAAATATTCGCCATCCACCTAAATCGATTTTCATTTCGAAGTAAACATTGCCAAGATATTTCGGCATACTAATAAAACTGAGGCAAGTTAAAACATTCGCATTTTTCAAATTTTCCACCTATTTTTGGTGATTTTTGTTTCTTATATGGAGCATGAGGCAAATCGGTGTGTAACATTCGGAACTCCTCAAAGCAATTCGAAGGGATTTTTATTTATTCTATCAAATAAGTGGCAAAGTTTTATAACGAGAAGGTTTTAATGCCTAAAAATAATTATAAACGAATGGAATTTAAATTTTACAGCGAGGCGTCATTTCAGACGGCCACCTGACAGACTGAGGGGAAAAGGACTGCGTCAACTGCGTAAAAAAATTGCGTAAAGAATGTTTATTTCTTCTCTCTACTAAACTCTGACGTAATTTTTTGTTTGGATAATTTTTTTTAGTGCTTTATTTTGTAAGAGTAAACATAAAAACATACATACGGATATATAAATAGTATATACATAAATTACATATGTATGTATGTATGATTGAATGTTCACAAGTGTAAATAAAAGTTGGACACGAAAAAAAAATTGAATACAAATCGTCGAATAAAATTCTTGAGTAATAAAAAAGTACTAAAAAGTGAATTAATTCAAGTATAGCAAAAATGTTAAAAAAATTATTTGTGAATTTATTTGAATACATTGCATAATCAATCGAGCATATTACATATCCAAATAGGTACATATTATTTTTTTTTTTAAACAAAAAACAGTGTTTTCTCAGTGCAAGTGTAAATCTAAAGGCAGCACACAGCAGCGAAAACGATATTATTTTTTTCTTGTTCGATTAGCTGTAAAACCATTAAATCTATATTCGAGCAATCACTATTTGTATGTTGTGTGCAGATGAAATACGTAACGTTCGCGCAAACAACCGCGCCCCAACGCGCATTTAATGCGACTAAATGGCAGAGAAAGCCAGTCGAGTGTTGGTACTCGCACTCGACAGGGCCCCAATTTGCGCCAACAGAGCCAAAACCACACAGCAACAAAAAGCGAGCAGCAAAGCTTAGCTACAAAATAAGAACGAACAATTTCACACACACACATACATTCGTGTGCTTTGCAAACGCAGCAAAAAAGCACAGGGCGTGAGAGCAGCGTGGTGGGGAACGCGGAAAGCCAAGCAACTTCTGTACAGTATGTAGTTGTAGCATTTTCAATTTATATACATATGAATGTACATATGTATATGTGTATGTGTGTGTGCATTTGTGTGCCTGCGAGTTGTGGTTGGGCGCGCGGGGCTATGGTGACAGCGAGGCAGCGAAGCATTGCGGTCATAATGGAGCTCAAGTGCCTACCTACCTACCTACCTACCTACCTACCTACCTACCTACAACCAGCTATGAACGAGAAGCTGAGGTGCCACTTCTACAGAGTGCCAGTTCCACGCAAACGCCTCATTGCGGCGTCTGAGCTGTTATATATCCATACTATACTATACTATATACATATGTAGGTATGCATTTATGTATGTGTGTGTATAGTATAAATATGCGTTCGCCTAAGTGGATGGTTGGTTGAGCAAACGGCCCCACTGCCGAGCGCGTACCTCCGCATTACCGCAGTAGCTCTCCGTGCATCGATCAACCAACTTGAATAGCACCTACGAAAATACTATGCACAAATTCTCAGATGCATACACATGTACATACATACATATGTATGTGTGTACGGATGTCTGTATGTATGTATGTAAATTATGTATACGACAAATGTCTGAATATTTTCTTGCATGTATTGCTTGCCATGCAATGTGGGGCCTTATAAGACAAGAATTTAATTATCTATGTAGGTGCATTAAGGTGGCCTCTGTGCCACGAAGAAACCCATCGTTTCTCCAATTGCAAGCGAATCATGCAATTTGAAGAAAATAATTTCATGATTTCCTTTAAGATATTTTAGCTTAAATCAGAATCGCTCGTGAGACAAAAATAAAGATAATGTTCCCTAGGATGGGCTGAAAAATCCCATTTTTTTAGAATTATTACTGTTAATAGCAAAAATTTAGTTCATTATGCTATAAAAAGTTGGAAATTTTCAGTCAACGTATTTTCCTCATAAAAAAGGACTTTTGCAAAGAATGGAATCTCATATACATATATTGAAACAACTTATCGATATTTTCGACTCATACCAAATACTATATTAATGTCCAAACCTTCCTTTTGTTTAATAAAATTGCGATTATCTCCGAATCTATTAGACCTAGATTGTTTGGTATCCGGATCTTTTTTCTAGAGAATTAAATTTGCGATCGAAGTAAACTAAGAAATTTTCAACGCTTTGAACTTTGATTGACTTGGGCGAGCTTAAGATATTGAGCGTAATTATTCTTCTTTCAGTTTTTTTAGAGCATAATTGACCATATTTTTGCTATTAACAATAAACCCACTAAAGCCCTGGACTCCTACTCAACTTTCTTTCAGTAAATCTAAGAGAGACCGTAAATTTTGTCACTTATTAATTCTGGATGCAGTCGCGGAGAAACGGCGACTGCTAAACCACACCATCTCTCTACTTTTGTCTGAGGACAAGTTCCCCACACGTACCTACATATGTATGTCAGAAAGTGATGAATGATGGGCGATCGGAACCTATACTCTAGAGTTCACGGTAATTTTTTTGGATGGCTTTCAAAAATACGTCAAAATAGGTAGTGAGATAAACTTCAGCGAATTCTCACTACACCCGAGCCTACATTTACCCGAACACGGCTCCGTTTTTCAGGTTGAACTGACAGTAATATCTGAAATCTCCCTTTGGCTTAAGAATTCTATACTGACTTCGCGATAGCACACTATCTATTTTGAAAGCTTAGCTGCCAACAAATCGCCAAATTCGCGGAACCATCCTGTGTGATTGAAAAACAAATCTGGCCATGTCTCGCTTCTCTATCACTCACTTTTTCCATATTGAAAAAAAAAAACATAAAAATTGTGAATAAATAAAACACAAGTTAGCTCGAAGTTTTTTGTGGCTTAAGTTGTTTTTCAAAAAATGGTATAAATATATGACTTAGCGAAGTGAATTGCTACGGCGTACACAGTAAAATTTCACGGAAAATATTTTCATAGAATATTTAACCCAGTAGCTCCCATGTAAAAGTGTCGTTTTGTGCCTTACTTCAAAAAAAAAGCTAAAAAAATAAATTTAAATAGTCGCTAGAGAGTTAAAATGTTCTAGATAATTATACGCCGGAAAAATCACTAGGGTTCTTCTCAAACAAACTCTGTATGCCATTAAAGCCGAATTCTATATAAAATAATAGTTTCATATAAAAATTCATATAAAAATTGTTAACTTGCAATGTGAATGAAAGACTTGTGATTGGTTTTTTTATTTTCTGTGAACTTTTACGTTTTTTGTATAAAAATATCAGGTTCTTAGCTCTTTTATTGTAGGAGTTATGTAAACCGCAAAATCTCATATTTGAATAATCAATTGTATGGTGCTGAAAATTATAAAAATCGGGTTTACCTAAATTCTCAAGACTAATGTCTTTGAACAAAAGTTTTAAAATATATCAAATTTCTAATGGAACCCGGTTAAGTTGTTTCATATGAAGTAAGTAACACCTTAATGAACTTAGGAAACATGCCACACATACGATATGTACTTGCATCCCAAATATAGGATATATGCATGTGTGTATATATAAATATCTACATATGTACGCTGTCAGACGTCAGTTATGAAAAAGGTGGTGGGACTTGTGTGGCACATGCATTCATACAAAGCTACATACATACATGTTCTATGCCCATGTGGGTGTGAATATGCACCGATGGTTGGGTTGCACATGCTGCTTTGGATTTGGAGACCTGCAGTGATTCCGTTGCAAACGTCCCCACCATCTGTATGATGTACATACGTATGTATGTATGTATGTGTGAGCGTGTGTGTGGAGCCTGGATATGTAGATATGTACAGCACAATTTCAGAGCCCGAGCAACGTTAACGAACAAGATTAGCAGGCATGTAGGCAAGCAGGCAGGCAGGCAGGCAGGTCGCCGGAAATTTAGTTCACTTGCCTGCTGGTTCGGTTGGTTTTAATGCTCGCTTCAAGACTTGAACCATAACATGAATTAACGAATGAATCTACTTGATCTTTCCTTCATGTCCACCTTCGGCATCCTCTCTGCAAGCACTTCTCACGTTTAAAACACTGCATGATTTCACTGTATTTTTTTTGTTGTTTGTTTTTCTTGGCTTGTATGTGTGCGTGTAAATGTGTTATTTGTGACGAGTTTGCGCACTGCAAACAAAAACGCATAACAAAAACAGTAACAATGCAGAGCCTGTGTGGTTTTTGTTTATTTTTTTGTTTCCTACCGCCTGTTTTACATAACGTTAACGTCGATGTCGCTGCAATCGACAGTTACTACTAGCATACCTAGTCCTGGGCTTTGAGGATTTCTGGGCACCATGTGTGCAAGTTTTTCTCCTATAGCTGATAATATAAATACATATGTACATATATTTATTTATATATGGTTGGATGTCTTTATCTATATGTATAGATATACATACATATAAACAATGCTTACTTACCCTCCCACATTGCTGCAACAGATCAGCAGCAGTAGCAAATTGCACAGCCAGCAACAACATACTTTTTGTTTGTATGTAAATGAAATTGTTTCTGTAGCGAGTTGCTGCAAAGGTTGTACATATAATGCATGTGTGTGTGTGTGGGTGTGTGTGTATGTGGCCAATAACAATAAACTGGTACTTGCTTGCAACAGAAAGCTATTCGAACTGCAACCAAATGAACATACTACATAACACATACAAACATATATACACATTGTACATATGTACATATCCTCCTAACACATAGCAATTTAATCTCTTAAAATTTACTGAAATTATAAAAATTGAATAAAAGGGATAAGTTCGTATATATGTATGTATGTATGTATGTAGCAAGTCTTGCGTTTCAATCAAATATGAAATCTAAAAAAAATTTACATTTACTGCATACAAAAATTGATACGCACGCAGTAATTGTTTAACAATAGTTATTGTCATTTGAAAATTGTTGTCACTCATTCTAATGGCTAATTCGAAACCATGCAAATTTAAACTAAGAAAAATTGAAGAAATTTTCATCGAATTTGCAAATATTTTACTCAGAACTTTTAGTAACTGTTTGTTTGAAGAGGCTATGCAATTTACATAGTGATTTTTGTACGATATTCGAAATGTTTTGCACGATAAATTTTGAACTGGCAATCTTTGCACACAATTTAGAAAAAAAATCAGGGTTTTCTTTTTCAAAATTTAAACATTTTTACACATAATTTTTTTGAAATTCTCAAAAATCATCGCGAGTTTTGAGGCTATTCAAACGTGCACTTTATTATACTAAAATTAAATGGTGTATTCTGAAAAACTTAATTTGAAAAAAAAAAAATCCTTCTTCTATTTCAAGAGAAATAATTTTATAATGGTTTGAAAAAGGGGAACGTAATTGAATGCAGCTTTTATCTGACAAGACTCCTAGTGAAATTTCAGGTGAAAGATTTTCCAAAATATTTTAAACCTCTAGCGTTGATTGAAAAATATGTAACTGTAGTTAAATTTTTATGGTTACAATTTTATTACTATATATTTAGAAATTTTTACGAATTTAGTAAAAATTTTCCCACACACACCCTTTCAGTTGAAAATCTATCAAATACTTATTAATTTTTTATTGTTTTTCCGTTAGCAAAGTTTTTTTTTTTTGACTTTTGAACAATGCCGCTTTTATTTAATTTGTCATTACTTAAATTAATTTTCATATTTAGCGACGCAAAGTTAGTTTAAAAACACTTTTTTGTGTAAACTAGTGTAATTTTCAAATTAAACTAACGATAATCGCTCTTAAACTTTTTTCAACCTAATCACTGGCATACGAATTATAACGCACCTAATATGGATATGAATAAAAAGTCACTTTGGCTACTCGCTCAACCTTCGTTAACCAAAAAAGTCCAAACACTTCATTCAGACACTACCGCATTTAGTTTAATTTGCCATAAATTCAATATTAATGGATTACCACTTTTGACTACAATTACAATATGTACACACATATGGACATATATTGTATATAGTATGTACATATGTACATGCTAAGTCTTTTTTGTTAATTGTTTATAAAACTATAGTTCTGCTATAATAAAAATCATATAAATCAAAATTTAAAACTGTATACACCAAATTTTTTAGAAAATTTTCAAACTTTTTAAACAGAATTTTTTGAACCGTTTTGAGTATGCAGCTCATTTAACCCAAGTTTGAAGTGTCTAAGAATTTCGTTTGATTTTTGATAATTTTTTTTATATGGAAGACTATGCGCAAAAGTGTCGGAAAAAAATTATTAAAACTCTTCCACTCTCTCTTCACACCTGTACTAACATTGAATTGAACAGTTTCCCAGCGCTCGCTGAGTCGACAGAGAGCCCATCTGCGTGACTGACTTAATTCGCAAGTACTTACGCGTTTCAAAAAGATAGGGAGAATATCAAAGGTCTCGCTAACTCAGTCTATACCAGGAAGAGGAAGAAAATCCAATGAAAAATCTGAAAAATAACTACTTATCTTTTAATTTTAATTATTTTTCTATTTTCTTCCAAATGTGATTTTTAAACCCGGTATCGATATACATACATATTTTTTCTGAGACAGATTTTATAGTTGTGGATAATTCTGTACAAACTCGTTTAATTTTTTCTTCATATAAAACAACACTTGTAATAGAATAACGTTAGATCGGTGGCAACCCTGTTAGACGAACCTGTTTGTAGAGGCCACCCTGTTCAGAACAAAGCTATACTAAGTTTTTGTATAACTTGTGTATAAATTAATTTAAGCCGGCGTTTGTAGTATACTTAGTAACCCTATTCAAATTTGTTTCTAATTTAAATTTATTCATACAATCAAATTAAAATACCACTACTGCGTTTCAATTAAATTAATTTGTTTTAATCTCTTAGACATGACACCATAATTTTTTGAGCTTTTTAGATACACATGTGGCAACCCTCACTTAAAAATTAAATTAAAAAATTTTTTTTAAATTAAATTTTTGCACACATTATCAGTGAAATATGTACTGTTATTACGTTTTCTGAGATTATTTTTTTTTTTAATTTCGCATGTCTGGCAACACCATTTTTTCTTTACAAACCTCCTACAGGCAAAAAACCATCATATTTAAAAAAATAGGAATACTATTTTTAAGCTCACAACTGTAGCGTCTTGTGATTTAAATCTTAAAGCCTGGGCACACTATCGATGAAACTAAAGAATTTCGCCTTGTAAAATCTGTCAATAACTTAAACTGAAATTAGATATTTTATCATAAATCAAGAACCAAATCATAAACAAATCAGTGTCAGCTCTAAATTTTAACGATATTAATCGAAATATCTGTTTTCACATAACCGAGCAGGACAATGTACATAAGTATTTCGAAATACTAGATTTTACTGAATCTTGAAGCTTTCTTTCATCACCGTAAATAAAAAAAAAAAGAAGATATTATAAAAATAAAATTTAAATATATTCAAAATGTACAAAATCTTTTACATTTTTTTCCTTTGATCAAAGAACTAAAGCAACTATGTGGCTACAGAGCTGCCAAGGAATGACAAGTGTGGACGCAGTTGGCTGATGTCGATTTTACTGTCTTCACAATTCTCTAGTTTTGAATGCAGCTGAATGTTGACTAAACTGAGTTATTAAATAAAAATTCGATATTTCTTTTTATCTGAACAATTTGGTGGTAATTTGGTTGAAAATATAGTTTATTTTTACTTGACTAAAATTTTCAAATGCTACATACATACATATGTAAGTATTTACTTCAGTTTAAGTTGTTATTCCTTCTCTGAACAGATATCAATTATTATGAATCTAACGTCTTAAAACGAATAACGACCACTCGATTTATAGGCTAAATACCTGCAATTTTTTCATAAAAATTACGAAATTTTTATTTTCAAATTATTTTAAATACATACTATGTATGTAGGTATGCGAATATAAAGCAAATACGTACATACATACGTTTTAGTTTTTTGCTCGAAATTAGTTATGTATATTCGTCGCGGGATAGTTAGACCCACTGCGTAACTACTAAAACAAGATTTCCTACTAATTTTTGCTCTACATGAATATTTCTACGTTGGTTGATTGTTTTTGTGACTTATAATATAAATGCATACATACATATGCACATACATACATACATATGTATATACTGTGGCCGTTCTGTATGTATGAGAAAAGCGAAAAATAAAATAAAAAGCAACCCCAACAAAGCCAGCGACTGCCACTGCGGTGATAGCGCTGCTCGAAGCAAACAACAAAAAAAAAAAAGACAAGCAAGAAAAACAATACAAAATTTATAAATACAAATATACATACATACATAGTAATTTCTAAATTTACAACAACGCTAACGACAGCTCTAATGCTATAAAAATCTTTGCCGTGAATTCCCTTCAAATAAAAGCTACATACATACATATATACATCCCACCACACCATTTATCGAACGAGCACCCCGTACCGGTAGCAGACATCGCTCGAAGTGAACGACGTACATACATATTTTATATACATATATTTTATTTCGTTTCTCTCGTTCTAGCAGCGCTTATGAGTGCTGGCAACCCGCTTTGCTGATAATCTCTCCCGCCGCGTGCTTTCTATATCAACTTCTATCAGCCTTTCCTTTCTTATTTGCACGCAACTGTAATAAAAGAAGCAACAGCAACGACACCAACAACAACAACATCAATGGTCAGAACAGAAAAATTTACACAACGGCAACTAACTCATCAACTTCATTGCCGTACACAAACAGCTGTGTGTATGTACACACAAACACTGCTTTGGTAAATAATATGGAAAATTCTCTCCTTTTCTTTCGCGCATACTCAGCAAGTTTTACCACTCACAATCAGCATTCCCTCCCCTGCCGTTCATCAACAACATAGTACAACTAGTCAATTATATTCAGAAAATATTTTACACTGTTGCCAATTTTCCTTTACGACTTTTTGCTTGTACTCTATTGCTGTTGCTGCACTGCTGCTGCTAGCGTTGCTCTATTGTGCTGCTTTTTAACGTTGCCGTTGCTGCTATTGGCTTTGGGTGTGTATGTGTGTACGCTGTTGCCACATTTCCAGTTTCCATTAATTGTATATGGACGGCGGGTAGATAGAAGCGCACATACACGGGCATACAAACAGATACACTTATACACTGCTATAGATTTATAAAGCCATGTGTGTGTATGTAGCTCTCATGACATAAATGGCGGCGGAATGAATTGAACTCATACACACACAAACACATCGTATGTTGTATTGTTTGGGTTTTGTACTCGTAACTCGCTCAGTCCAACTAACTGCAAAACAACCGACCCAACAAACGAACGAACGACCGCACTAAGGAAAAATATACATATGTACATATGTATGTATGTACATATGGAATTTTCAACTTTTGAACGTGTTGTGTTCGTGTTGCTCACTTTTAAGGCAAATGATTGTTCGTATGTATGTATGTATGTTTGATCGTACGTATGTTTGTATACCTGAATACATAGCACACATGTACATATGTACATACATACATACATACATACGTACGGCCATAGGTAGCTGGCTGTTCCATAAAAATTAGAGTAAGAATTCGATGGTCGATGGTCGTCGATTGCTGGATAGAAAAAGATATTAACACGTTTTACTTATAAACTGTTTACACACATACATACGTACATACATATACATATGTACATATATATACATATGTATATTTAGCCATGTATGGATAAAGGTACTTACATATGTATCTACAAATGTAGATATAATTAAAGATACATACATACATATGTATTTACGGATAGGATATTATGTCTTCATACAGGCAGGCACCATTATATATTTCACAAGCCGGAATATGCACATATGTGTATACATATGTACATATGTTTACGTATATATATGTGTACATACATACATATGTATTGCATTTATGCAAGCATGTGTGTAGCAATATCCAAACTCTGCAAAGGAGTAATAAAATTATAATCAATAACAAAAAGGGATTTCTTGGAAATATTTTCCATAGCAGTGCTATAGGATTTCTTTGATTGCCTTCAAACTTTGGTTTATATTTTCGATTTGAATAAGAAAACGAGGAAAAATAATAAACAAATGGAATTTCAAAATTTGTATTGTAAGTATATGGAATCTCTGTGTACATCAGATTTTTCAAGATTAATACTACAGGTTGACACAAAACAAATACCGCTTTTAGAAGAAGGAGTAACTTTTTAACTTTTTTCTTAGTTCATCTATGCCAATTGTAGTTTTAGCGAAGAAATCAGGGAACACTAGACTACTCCAAGTCGTTTAATATCACGTTTTCTGCTATACTAACTGACCGGCAAGATCATCAAATTTACATCCTCTTTCAGTTTTCTGAAGTCATAGGTGAATAAGCCTCAGAATATGGAAGACCATAATAGAATTTATCTCCAAAAACTTTGAAAAATGCTATAAAATATGTCCAAATTGTGTTGTTTTTTGTTTTCGGAGGAGGAAGCATCGAAAGGCTTACTCTATCAGTGTGAAACTTGAATCGCACTAAACCTCTTACCGTCCTACTTACATACATATATCCTTTAAGTATTCCGTCGGTACGGGGTGGAGCGTCCTCAAGGCGGGGAGAAATCATGTCAGAATGGAAGTTGACCTCGCCACGTTTGAAGTTTATCCATTGCTCAATGTTGGGGATAAGGGTGTCCTTGTGGCACTTCTTCTGTTCCCGCGTATGTTTTCTACCCTTCTTCAGAATCACCAGCACTCACTTGTAGAGGTAGGTTCGAATGACGTTAAAAAGGTACGAAGTTGACCGCTAACCTCATAAGGGATTTGAGTACTTGCTCCCAGTATGCTAAGATAAAGGCGTTCTTAACATCACTATCGCGCTTACATGTCATGTATGTATGTGTATATTCATAGTTATGTTCTAAAAAAATTTGGCAAACGCATTACATATTTCAAAAGTATGTTCATACACTAAATATAGTTTCGGTATATAACGGCGCATGGCAACTTCCAGAAACTGAGTTTTTCATACGAGTACTGTATATCTCTTGAAGTAGTTGTGGTGGAGTACTGGAGTTTGATAGGAGATAAATGAATACAAACCCATACTTATGGAGAAAGATTGAAGTTATTCCAAAGAGGTAATGGCCCTTCCCATACAAGTGGAAGTTTCATACAGCATATTTCTGGAAGTATTTGAGGTAGGGAACAGGAATTGTGTGTGAAAATTTACTACGGGCCATTGTTTCTAAATACATAAAAGCCTCATGAATCATAAAAATTTAATTATCGTATAAGTTCCAAATTTCATCACTAAAAAAGAAGAGAAGGAAACATTTTAGCCAAGCCAAACTGGTTCATGGAGAGGCTAGAAGGACGCGCTCTCAACTTGTTATAAATATGATTAAAAGATTATTGAAAAATCTTCTGAAAAAATGTAGACAACTCTAAGGCCAATGCATTACTACGATATGTCATATCCAAAAATTTAATGACTCAAAACTGTATGCTTATTTTTGAGAGGCAGGTCGCAAACAATTAGATTAAATTTTTAGGTGTTTTCGAGTTAAAAAAAAAATTGGAAAATATAAGTACATACATAGGTTGATATTACACTTGGGTAGATCCTTTAACAACGATCATTTTAAAATTAAAAAGTTTGAAAATTGGTTGAGTTTTTAGGAATTTGCATGCAAAATATTTACGAAAAAAATGTATCATGAAAAATATTTTACATATTGTACAAAAATTAACATGTGTTCTGTTGTTTGAGTCGTTGTAACTCTTGGCATCGATTTTTTTAGTCCTTTTTGATTTAAAATTCTACTATTTATATACTATGTATGTATGAATAATTATAAATATAAATTTTTGAACAATTTCTTTCTTTTCTTTTGCAGTTAATGTGTTAATGTGTTAGTGCGTGCATATAATATAAAAAATAAAATACAAAAAAATCAACGATTCTTTACGTTCAATCGACGGAGTGTTTGTCGAAAAAGAATCGTAACGATTGAAGAACATCAGTCGTTTTCCAATGCGAATGGGGTGGAGCGCGCCCCTCTTAAACAAGTCGCCTCCATGAAGTTTTATAAACAAAATGGTACGTGAAGAGACCCGAAAAATTTGTTTTGGTCAAATACCCGAAGCGAGATTACGTGAGGATACAAAAAATAGAGAACATTTAAAACGGTAAGTTTTATTCGAAATTCTCCAATTTATAAATTTAATTAAATATTGTTGTACATATTTTGTATGATATTTTTCGCATCGGAAATCGATCTGTAGTCAATTTAAGGGTTTGTACTATACCTTCCTAGCCGAAATTATCCATAGTACATTTCAAACTTTGAACTCGTCTATATAGCCATAGAAAATAGGTATGAGTAAGATTCTTCGAAAAAACAATTTGCTGATTGATTTGAAATTCTTAAGTTATGTTTACTATTAAAAAAGTTTAGTAAGCAGGATAAGTTTTTGAGTCTTTGGCTCGACAAAGTTTGGCAGTGCTGGAGAAAATTTCATCCCATCGTCCGCTAACCAAATACACAGTGTATACTAGGAGTACTTACACTGAGTCTTGCCACAAGCATAGCTATCATTAAGTGATCGCTGGTTAGGATCTACGCCAGCTGGTGTTAAATTTGTTCCAACGTTGTACTATTTAAAAAAATTTTAAAACCAAAGAACGTAGATTATAAAGAAGTTGCATCATTCCCACCGTTCCTCTAACATAAAATTACGCCCAATTTCATCATACTAGAACTAATTTGACTTGCGCTGATTGATATTAGAATCTCTTTATATCCAATTGGTTTGTGGTGTGGTGAAATTGGACGAAAGGTCTTGTCGCAGGAAACGCCATCCAACTTCTTTGTAAGCTACGTTCTTTGTTTAAAACAATTAACTTCCGTATGTTCCAAATATAATACTTGGACAAATGAAAAAAAATATAAAAAGGTTTTAAAAAAATGAGACATAAAATCTTCAATCATTCACCTTTTTCTATATACCAGCGCCAGCAGTCAAATCCACTTTTAGATTGGCGTTTTTCATCTGGGCTGGCATTCGTATTTCCTTTTTGAGGTATAACTATCGGTTAGAGCAATGCGGTCACCCTCTTCTAAAATTCATACGCCTTTGTAAGCCAAAGTTTAGTTATTGCTCGGGCTTAGGAACAAAGCGATATTGGTAAATTAAAATACTTACTTAATACTTTTTTCCATTATAGGGTACTGAGTAGGTAAAAAGTACTTGTATCGAAACTCGGTTCAATGACAATTTTATTCCTCGCTCTATTATTTTTTGCACAAAGTTTTCTTGCAAACTGTGATCTTCTAAATTAGTCGAAGAAATGCGGCAAATTTTGATTTTTGAAAAAAAATCCGATTTTCGACTAGCATTTTTTTAATAAATTAAACAAACAAATAAGAACAAATAATTTTATTCCTTCGATCACCTTAAGAACGAAAAAGTGCAATTCTTTTCGAAAAAGCTTTACGCCGATTACTTTTTCGGGACATATGTATTCAAAATTTTGTTTAGAAAACCTATGTACATAACACCTATTGTAATTCATTGTCATTAATTTTACAAAGCACATAAAGTTCAACCATACGCATTTTCGACGAATTAATCTACAAACCTTGCTTGCACGATTGATTCATAATAAAAATTTTATAAAAATTTGACAAGGGATGAATGAAAATCATTCCAAGATACATACATATTTACATACATCAGCGATATATGTAAGTATTTATCGACGCTTTTTTGCAATACTTAGTAAATATCGATACTTTTTTATGATACAACTTCCAAGCAAAAATTATCGATAACTGTTTGGTATTGTTTTATCGATTGATTTGAAAACAGAGTTGTATACAAATTTGACAAGAGATGACGGAAAATCATTCCAATATGCATCAATAGAATTATTTTTAGATACATTCTTTCGATACACCTCCCAAGTAAAAGTATCGATAACTTAGAGATAATTTTATCCAATAGACAGCATTTGCCAATCAATCGGAAATCAAAATTTTTAAGATTAGTTTTCATAGAAGAAGACCTAGACAGTCTAGGTTCGTTTCGTTTAAAGAGTGGCTTGGTGTTAGATACCAATAGATATGGATGGTATGAAGCTGGCTAGCTCCACAGTAAAAATTCATTCAATCAAAAACTCAAACGAAGTAACGTAATTTTGTGCAGCTACATAAATGCCTTTGAGCTTTGTTTAATGATTTTCCTTGAGTACATACTTATGTATGTATGTATGTAAGTACATTTATTTATAAATAAGAGGGGTAGCGAGGCAGCGGCGAAATGACGCCGATGAATGTAATTTCTTATCAAAAACAATTCAAAACAGGCATTCATTCATTCAAATAAATTCCTTAAACGACAATTTCATCCCATTCAGTCTATATTTTGCATTACCAACACTGTAATCACACAGCTAGAACGACAAAAACAACACAACAGCTGCTTGACTTGGCGTACATACATATGTATGTATTGTATTAAGAAAGCGGGAACAATGGAGGGCCCAGAGACTAAAAAGCATAAAGTAATAGCAGCTGATGTGGCATTAAGGGAAATGCGAGTCGGAGATAATATTTACTTTCATATACTCGCCCTATGTCATCTACATACTTTTTATTTATATGTAAATGTGTTTATAGATATACATATAGCAATGATAAGTCAAGCGCTGTACGGGTAGGTAGTATATTAAACTAAGCATATAGCGCACATACACACAAACTTCTGTATATTGTATTTACATCCATATAAAGGCAAATAAATAAGTAAGTCGTAATTATGGTGGTGGCATGTTGTTGAAAGTTCGCAGCGATAGGATTCAATACAAAACCAAAAGCGGCATTCTCAGAAGTTGCAACTTCCTGTATTGTATGCTCCCTCGTATAAAATCTACGAAGAGCAAGTTGCTCCATAGCTGACTGGCAGGCAGGCAGGCAGGCAGGCAACCAGCCAGCTAGCCAGCCTGTGTGTTGATAGCTGCCGCCGCTGCTGC
The DNA here is from genome assembly GCA_951828415.1 of Anomoia purmunda. NCBI lineage: Eukaryota > Metazoa > Arthropoda > Insecta > Diptera > Tephritidae > Anomoia > Anomoia purmunda. Next base: position 86,487,285 of record OX639994.1, read on the forward strand.
TGCTGCAAATTCTTTCTTTATCGCGAAATGTCGCTTCAATTTTTCTAGTAGAAACTCTGCGCTTGAATTGAGTGAAAAGCTCTTGCGCCGCTTCCTTTGACCTTCTTCAGTATTCTGTGCGACTGGAGTTGTTTCGAGCAAACTCCACATGTATGTATGCGTGTATGCGTGTATGCGTGCGTATGTGTGTGTGAGTGCGTCACATGAATAACGAAAACAACTTTCAGTCGTACTGCACGGTGCCTTCAACAGTGCCAATGTTGTTGTTGTACGCCTGTCTTTTCACTTTGGTGACTACAGTCACATTTACTATACAAAAATGAACTCAACGTCCAACCAAGCGATTCAACGATTCACCGATTCACCGATTCACCAACCAACCAGCCAGTCAGCCGACGAATAAAAACAAACAGCAGAATAACACGACGAACGGAACGGGTAGGTAGGTAAATGTCGTCAAATGTTGTCGGAATCGAAATCGGAATATGTACTCATAAGCGGGCAGCCAGGTACATAGGTAGGGAGGTGATGAAAACGCGTTACTCAACCAGGCCGCCAGCCAGCCAGCCAGCCAGCTAGCACGCACGAATGCTTGTATGCCAAAGTACGATTTTAGGCGAATATGTTTTGGGTGTGAGTGTGTGTGTAGCTGTGTGCCGTATTCAGGGTGGTAGTGCACATCCACAATAATAATAATAATAATAACACGATGTGTGAAATGTGGCAACGTCGCAATTGCCAACAATGTTGTTTTGTATAAAAATCATTTGCGATTTGCTGCTGCTGCCTGCTGTTTGCTGCCGGTGTCTCTGTCGTGTCAGCGCGAATCTGTGTGATACAAAGAAACAACTACAAAGTTTTGCTCGCTCGTTCGCTTATTACTTTGTCTGTCTGTCTGTCTGTTTGCATCGATGTATGTATGTAGTAATTTTAGCTGTGTTTCAGGTTATTTCTACACGTCATGGCTGAGTTGTCTGCCGCTAGCCTGCCTGCCTGTCATTTCTTCGCTAGTCTGCCTATAGGTCCACGCGTCTGTCCGTCCAGTCGTCGCGTTTTGTGCGCAACACAAATGTAGTGAGAGCGTGTTTACCTTTTTTGTAGGCTGTGTCACTCTACTGTTTATGTGTTTGTATTTCTGTGCGCCATTAGCTCTTATTTGTATGGGTCTAAACCGTCAGCTTCTCTATTTTTCTTGACTTAACTTTTTTTTTTGCTCGCTGTGACTATTTATTTTTCATTTCTGCTTTGGTGTAGATAATTCATGGCTGTATTCGCCGTTGTTGTTGATTTTGTTGTCATCCTATGTTATTCCTTCGTTGTATTTCCATTTTAATCATGCGCTAGTTCGACGAGTATCTGACGGATACACGTTTGGTAAACACTTTGTTTTTTTCTCCATTATTTCGTATATTTTCTTTCTTTATTCCCATTTACTTCACCGGCTAGTTGCGTACATCCCTCTGAGGTCTGTATAGCAGTCAATGTGTGTGTGTGTGTGTATATTCGTAGGTCTATGGCAGGCAAGTATTTTTGTGTACTGTTTGCATTCGAAACCTACAATACCTACAAAATATGGCGTAATGTTTATTTTCTTCGTCGTTTTTGTGTGTTGGTCACTTCCCGAAAGCGGCATTGCCGTAGTATGAAAGTTATTTTATAAAGATATGAGGTACATATAGATAATAAATAAGAAATAAACTATTTAAGCATCTTAGGTTAGTTTTGAGTCTGTAGGCTGGCAGTCAAAACGTTTATTTTTGCCAAAGAAGTCTGCAATCTAAAAGGCTTGGTATGTGTACGTACCGCTTCTAAACAGATAATAATACTTTCAAACATACATACACACACACACATACATATACTCACACACATAAATATGTCCGTATTAGCTTTGCTGCTTTTGTTGTGTTAATTCAACAGAATTTTCTTTATTATTTTTGTCGCTGTCGTTTCATAAGCGTTCCGTACGGCTGTGTAATCTACACGTTAAATCAGTTACATGCATATCTATGTATGTATGTATGTGTTTGTGTGCCTTTGTATTCATTCCACTTGTTTCACTTCGCTGTCTTATTCTGTTATTGTGGGGTTTCTCCACAATGTCTTGGTTGACATCCCAGCAGCAGAAATTACCATCTTTTTAATTCGTCTGGCTTAATGCTGTGCAATTTCTGAAGAATAACCTTTATCAGGGCTATCATTGAACCCATGATAATCGAAATTTCATAAAATCTACGAAAAACCTCACACCTAATCCATCGAAGTTCGAAAGTAGCATATACTTTGAATTCGTTCGAGCTAATCGTAAGGTTTGGGCAATAGCACTGAATCTTTTTGAATTCATATTACGTTAGGTTACGTTGATGTGGCTGCCTCCATCCTTGCCCAGCAGGTAGGCCAGCTTAGGCCTGTCGGCCCGTTGTCGCATTTCGCCTTTTCTGCTCCATTTAAAATATAACCAATTAGTTAACTTCAGTTACCTAAGAAATATCACTAAGACTCGACACCCACACTATAAATGAAGTATATTTGGCGGTTAGATCCATTAGAACCTGTCTACATTCGATCGCTGTTATTGAGGAGGTTTTGCATTAATCGACTAAGTTAATAGTTGATATCTGAGTAGATAGCCACTGACTGCCGTTTGATAGAGGAACTAATCAGAAACACGACCACTTGTCTTGTTGTCGTGAGCTCTGTTTGGTATACGCTGCAGGGATCCGGCAGTCGAAAACTACGGTTTAAGAAAATAATGTAAGCCCGGGTCCCAGTCAATAACTTTACCCCAACAGGATTCCCAGCCATAAGAGTAAAGCTAGGAATGAGAGAGCGAACATCTGGAAGTAGAGAACAGCAAGGAGATGGGCTGATATGCAAACAAGTGGAGTAGCAATGGAAATCTTTTAGAATATAGACGATAGATCTACCAGGTATTTACAGAATTGTAGCAACCATCAAAGAAAATTGGCCCCTAGGTAAGCAATGGGTATGTTGATGTGGTAGCCATAGCAAAGTGGCTCACTTAGGCATACAAAAACATGTACAATGTAACCGAAAACCTAATAGAAGTACCATATCGGGCCCGTAATCAATTCCTGCTAGCTGCTGATTTCCACCCTGATAGCTCTTCGGGCGCGTTAATGAACTCCTACGTTCGCTTGATCACTCAGAGTCCACTATCGGTCAGAGGGTCCTTGCAGTTTTGCATGCTGTGGTATTTGCCCAACGCTCGGTAAGCTGGCCAAATAGCAAACCTGTACAATAGAATGTTCAGAGGCGACCAAAAGAGATTTCAGGCACTAGCCGATGAGTTTCGATCGACTTCATCGTTAAATGCCTTGATTGTCGCCAAGCTATCAACAGAAATGTTGACGTACCCAAAAAAGTATTACACTGCCTATCGACTGCCTCTTGGATTGAGACTACCTATGCCTAAATTTTTGGCTGCCAGAGATTTCCTTGTAGAAGACACACCCACCAACCTTTCTGTTTGGCTTCGACCCGTCCATAAAGAAGTTCACCGTACTCTGCTCCAAACCCTACCCCTCTCCCACTTTTCCATCCCACAAAGGGATGCGAGTGGAAATAATCCATTTGAAGCCAAAATCGGCTGTTATACATTTTCTATAAAAATCTTCATAGTGTCATTATATTAGTGTTCCAACATATACATATATATATAGTTATATGTAGGTGCATATCCATTGTAGAAATTGCCATGATGAAGATGAGGTGGAGTCGAGTTGGGGCACTTCAAATATTCGTCATCATATATCTTCACCACCTAGGTAGATATTTATATCACTGGTAGGACTATCTGATCTTGTTTGATCTCATCTAAGATATCAAGTGGCTTAGCAGAACAGTATTTACCACTATTTCTTTATAGAACACAAGATGCCCGTCTCTCCTGGCACTTTTTAGTATAGGCCTACAAATGGGGGGCAGTTAATATTTCTAAAGGGAAAAATGGGATCATTCGTCATAGCAGGAAATCTCCGAGTAAAAGTATGTACTACTATTATTTTGAAGCTTCTGGGGGGTTTTCGGTACTAGGTTATTTCGTTTTTCGGTAATGTCAGTCAATCTGTAACTACTATAAGTATCAATTCAAAATTCTGTTGTTTTAATGAATGTACTGGTTCTTGAAACTCAGGTCTCGTTTTCCGATACTCAACTGTATATTAATTTTTTATTGTTTTTTATTTAGAATGCTAACTTTCTAGCACGTCATATGGATAACATAGCAGCATAGAAAAGTCTCGGAGGCTTTACACGCATCGAATGGTGGAAGCATGTACTGATTCTACATTATAGGATATTTTGGACCTATGTATGTATGTACATATGTACATAAATTAATAGCAATAATGATTTGTCCTAAAACGAACCTTCCTTGTTTTTCCTATCGCATTGCTGGGATACTTTGCCCGTTTTCTTATATAAATATATACAAATGCATATACTATGTAAGTAGATATGTATGTATGTACGTGCATGAATGGCATCTAGTATTTGCAAATACTTATATACATACATACATACATACATACGTACTACAGATTCCTGTATGCAAGCGGCTTTGTAGAAACAAGTATGTACATTCTGTATACGAGTATTTGCTAAGTACGAGAATTCGCTGAATAAAAAATTATTGCAGTAAGAAATTAATTTAATAGCAGCTCGAGCAAAAACAATAGCAATGCGTTCGTCGAACAGTCGGGCAAACAGCCGAGGCAACATGAACCAAAAGCAAAAATTATAAAATAAAAATAAAAATTGTTTATTGGATTGTGTTTTGTGCGGTAATGGAAAATGAGTCATGCGATACAGCAAAACAGAGGCCCGAATACAAATGTACGTACAAATGTATGTATGTGAACTCACGTACTGATGCATTTACTTATACATACATACAATAAATACATACATACATATGTGAATGTGTGAGTAGTGATGTTTTTTTTTTGTACGAGTATGCCAGACATGAGAATGGAATAACACACCATCCGGCGAATACTCGTAAGTATTGCATACGTATTTACAGTGCTTCATATAATATCTGTACATATGTACATACATACATATGTACATATGTATGTACGTAGGCTCATTTCAAATCACCTCATTCTAACTACTATACGAATACTGCCAGCAACTCGCCCGGCTGCCGTCAAACTTGCGCGATGTCGTTGCGTTATAAGACTCGTATAAAGGGTTCATATAGTGGGGGTCTTCTTAAAAATTAAAAGAACTAAAATCAAATTTTTTCAATATACTTACATACATACATATGTATAATTGGTTTATTCGAAATAGCAAACATTACAATTATTTATGGAATACGATTTCACTCATGTGGCTGCTTTCATGAAGTTGATGACGGTTTCTTGTTCTATATCACGAATTGCGATACTCGCCTTAAGAGTTTCAATCGTTAAAAGATCGTTTGTATAACATCGGTTCTTAGCGGCACCGCAAACCGTAAATCCGAGGTAGCTAATTGACAGCGCTGAGAGGGCTAAAAACGCGATTGCCGAATTTGTCATGCAGAACATTGATTTTGGTCGATTGTGGAATGAGCTATGTGATATGGCTCACTATCCTGTTGAAACCAAAGATTGTACAAATCCATGTCTTTAACTCTGAACTTTCGGCCACAAAAAACCATTTATCATGCCTCTGTTTACCGTTGTCCGAAATGTGGTGTTCAGCAGCATTTTCAAAGAAAAATGAGCCGGTGGTGGCACCGCTCCAAAAACCGCACCAAACTGACCCATTCACTGAGGATGCATTGGCTTCTCGGCAATCACGTACGTTCCCCAGATGCGGCAGTTTTGCATTATATGAAAGTGGTAGTTTTACATTTTGTAGGCTAACTTTACACTGGTCATCCAATGGGTCAGAATTAATACCGAAGTCAGAAGATGGGTTTTATTCAACGCCGTTAGAAGGATAAAATCATTTTAATGATCAAGTGTTTTGTTTTTAATTAAATTGTGATGAGTTATTACCGAAAATACTTCATAAAATTATGTTACATGTGTGTGGCCGATTCACCACTTCGCCGATTAAAAGAAGAATTACTTCAGTATTTAGAAATGCAGATTGACCAATGATATGGTCGGAGCCAATCACTGACGGAACTAATAAGAGTTCTATTCGCTTGGACATAGATACATAGATATGGCCATCATAACTTAACCTGTCGCAAGCACGATTCATCGCCGTCAATGTGATGAAATATTGTAAGACCATCGGTGTTAGGACATGTATGTGTTGCACTTTTTGGTCTCATTACCTGAATCAATTTGATCAATAACTGCCAACTGAATCTGACGAGCGCGGCGAGATATTTCATCAGGTTTCTGCGCAGCGGCAGTGGAATTTGGACTTGAAAACAGTTTTGGAAGATAAAATATATATACAGTAATCTCCCATTGATTTGTCCGCATATTTCACAATTGTGCCATATAAATAAAATAAATTTAGTGAAGTACACTTCATTGTTTCCTTCAAAATGGAATATCTGTATGAAATTATGCCATTTTTTAAAGTGGGCTGCTTATAGTGTTCTTTTACACCGAACTAGTAATCGAAACAAAATTAAAGTGTTTGTGTTGGAGCGAAAAAATGGCAACTGTTAAAATGCAAGGATAGTTTAGGTTATGCTGGCTGGCCCAAGAAGAGACCTTTGTGTTGCCAGAAAGAAAAACGCACGACCATTGAATCCTCGTCTCATGAACCGGTGGCGATGTTAATGAACAATGCCCTTACCTTGCTGAACGGAAGTAGACATTGCGGCCCTTTATGTGTTCCACCCTTTCATCCTTTCAAACCTAATTTAGATTTATGTGCCACCAATTTGGCAATGACACGCCCAAATCCCCACTAAGAGTCTGGAGTGGTCTTGTAAGCTCGTCATATTATTTGCATATGATTTTTGCAACTCTACAAGTCCGCGTTTGCTTCCCTAGCCTGGCTGCTTGCTGGTAAGTGTGAGTTCGTGCGGTCGTTGCTTGCCGAGAAATCGGCACTGCCTCACTAATTGAGTCTTCTAGAATCTAGATAGACATCCGATTTGACAAAGTCGTCTGGCTTTTCATTCCCTTCTATGTCCTTTTTTGTGTTCTATGTCCAAAGGTGAACGGTCTTAGAGCAGGTGCTATGCACTAGCCGGTTTTATATCTAATATCAGATTAGTCACTTTCTTCTTCCCCAACACTTCTGTTTGAAAAATACAGCAGTGATCCGGCAACTTATAAAGCCGACTGATCTCTGGCTCTTTTTAGTAAACCGCTGCTTCAACTCTCTTTTCCACCGCTCTCTTTTTTGTCGCTCAAAGCGTTCTAACGAAGCTCAGGGATGGGATCACATAGTTAGTTTGTCCAGTCAGAAATGAGGCTAGACTGCTGTGACCGTATGTTCTGAACTCAAACTGTCGCGAGGCGATAGGTCTTGTGGTATTCTATATTTTCTAGTGAACAGCACTTGTTCCGTCTTTTCTGGGATAGGCCACTCTCTGAGCCGAGTTATTTAAGCGTTTGGAGCATTAGGGGTTACCACTCCGCTACTATGCCAGTGTGAACAGCTCATGGCTTATTTCCTAAGAGTTCTCAACTCCAGAAAAGGTGAGTGATCTTCTAGGATATTCAATGATACAATAAAAAAAATTGAATTGAAAAAATTGAAACTATCAAAGAAAGAAAAATGCGAATGAATTTGCGTTAAAGAAATATTTACTACTTTTGGGGAAAACAAATTTCATTTTATGTTCATATGTACATAGCGTTTTATTCATTTTGAAGAAACCTATCTTCAGTCCTTTTCTTCAGTGGAAATTTTAAAATAAAATTTTCTGTAAATGTGTCTTCAACTTCCATTTTTATTTAATGTAGGACTTTTATTCGCTTGCCATGACTTTCCACTTTCGTTTGAGACTACATCCTTATACTGTGTGAAGTTGAAATCATGTTTTCTATTTTGTTTAGTGAAGGAATAGTAACAAACGAAAATCTCGAAAATTTGACGTGACGCCTGGTCGGTACCGATCAACTCAGTAGGTTTATCCCTAATCCGCAGAATCTACTAGAACGTTGATACAAAAGTTTCGTGTTAAAAACTAAACCAGAAACAGTGTTATCGTTGCCACAATTTCGGCAAGAAATCAAAACTTTGTATTTAGCATTTTTTCTTTGCTGAATTTATTATTATTACTGTTATATTATAATCTGAAAAAAATGTGTGCTTGCTGATGTAACCGGCATTTCGTGACTCTTATATCACAACTTTTGCACACAATTAATCATTAATTAATTATTTATACGCCCACTAAATATGAATAGCGCATACATATCTACACACTCGAATATGTTTACAAACAATGGCTGTTACTTAAATGGGCGTCGTTTGTTGATTGTCCTGCACGTACATATGTACATATTTATATATGTAAAGGGTGGTATCTTTTTAAAACTTAAAAAAAAAACAACTGTCTAACATCTTTTTTCAGTAAACTTTTGGTTTGTTCGAAATTTCCATTCCCATTATTATTGGAAGGTGATTTCATTCATACGGCTACCGCTACTAGCTGCACAGTAGTGCATCTGGTTAAAACAGTTTTCTCAGACCTTGGTAACATTTTCTGCCTATATTTCCCGAATGGCTTCCTCGATATACCCCGGAATCGTTAATGGATTGTTTGCATAACATCGATGCTTCGCGGCACCCCACTAAAAAAGTATAACGGCGTTAAATTACAGCTCTGGGGATTGCCAATTAACATTAACATTGGCGAGGCGGCTGATAACACGATTACCGAAATTAGCGCCAAAAAGATCGATTGTGGCATGACGCGCTATCCTACTGAAACTGAAAATCGCCCAATCACATGTTTTCAATTTCCAGCAGCAAAACATCGTTTATTATGCCTTTGTAGTGCTCACCGTTGACCGAAATGGTCTCCAGGTTTTTATTTATGAAAAAAAAGGCCAATTGTGCCACCGCTTGATAATCCGCACCAAGCTGTCGCTCTCTCAGAAAACATTGGCTTTTCGACAATCACTTGCGGGGTTTGTTGTTGTTATTGTTGTTGATGTAACAGCATAAAACATTACCCATCCAATTTTGGAGAGTGCTGTTGAAGTGACAGTCCTTGGCCGGATATAAATCCGGGTCGCTCCGGTATCGTAGAACCGGCTGTCATGGGAACGGACTTTTATTCACAAAATTAACTTAAGAAAAAAGTTTGCTTTGCTAAATGTTGTTCATGTTTAAAACGATTCATTTTGTTCCTTGGAGATTTGATACTGCTATCTGGTGGAAAAAATCTAGCAATCTCGAAATAACATTTCATTAAAAAACAAAGCTACATGGACCACTTAGTTATTACATAAAAAACCCAACTTTTATCTATTATACATTATCAATTTTATCGATATCGCCATCGCTCCTGTTATCGATTTGTTATCGTTATCGTTATCTCAACACGTATCAGTACCGTTTATACCCTTTAAATAAAACTATCAGATTACAGTTGTAACGATTAATACGAGTAATAGAGCTAACTAAATTTTACTTTACCGAAACTGAAAATGATTCACTTAGAAAACAATTTGAAATTTTCTTTTGATCTGAAATTATTTATATGAAATTTACTGCCATTTTCCCTTTCAGACTTTTATGACTTATGTCATGCTAGGACACCTTGTGAATCATCCGTCCTTTTCACGTGCTCAGTAGGTTATAATAATTACAATGACCGTTGTCATCAATAAAGACATAATTTTAGGCAGCATCGTTTAGACAATAGTCACGCGATGAATTTTGCCATTGGCATGGGAGTTGGGCTGCTAAAAAAAATATAAGTAAACTTTTAAAAATAAATGTATATATTATAATTCGGGAAACCCCCAACCATTAAAAATAAATATAGTAAATAAATACTCGAGCAATTAACTAAATTTGTATATATTTTATAATTTATAGATATTATATCCAGTTATGGCAGCTTAACAAATTTTTCCCTAACCTCCTAAAATATAGCTTTTTGTACCCATTCTGAATAAGTTACCTCAGACACAATTCTTTAGTTTTGACTTATTTCTGGAGTTCAAGTAGATATTTGAGATTCGGTATATTCCTAGACTTGTAGTAGAATTTTTTGGGAAATCATTTTATGGTACACTTTAACCCATTACATCCTTATTTGATGGGCATTATTTGACCTTTTCCACCAAGTAGACTCAATGTTGTCAGTCGCAGTTTATATACGAGGGTTGCCTTTTATATTTTGCGCCTAATAATGAAAACACAGTCAAATATTAAGGAAAATAGTTTTATTGTTTTTCAAAATATTCTCCATCCAAGTCAATACATTTCTGCATTCGCTTGAACCAATTTTCAAAGCACTTTTGCCAATCAGAAGAGGATATCTCTAAAACGAGCTGTTTGAAGCTCCTTCAGGCGTTGAACAACGTTGACCTCGTTTTTTTGTTTTTTGATGTTCGGGAATAAAAAGAAATTATTAGGTGCCAAATTAGGGCTGTAAGGCGGATGACCCATCAATTCGACCTTTTAAGTCCTCAAAAACTCTCTTGTGTGAATCGATACGTGAGAGCTCACATTGTCTTGGTGAAGAATGATTTGTCGTCGGCGGTTGGTTTTCCTTAATTCTCCAAAAACTTTTGGCAAACAAATGGTTGTACGAGTATACCACTCAGAATTGACCGTTTTAAGTTTATCTAGTGGAACAGTTGCGACATGCCCAGATTTTCCGAAAAAACAGACGACCATTTGCTTTGAGGTGCTTCTTGCGCGAACAACTTTTGTTGGATTAGGCTCGTCTTGGTACACCCATACAGTCGATTGCTGCTTTGTTTCCGGCACATATGCATAGATCCAAGATTCGTCACCTGTTACGATATCATAGACGTGCTTTGATCCGCCGCGGCTAAATTTCTTCAACATTTCTTTACACCAATCGACACGAGTCCTTTTTTGGGCAATTGCCAAATTATGTATGCGGCATCCAACGAGAACAAATCTTCTTTACGACCAAATGTTCATGCAATATTGAATGTATGCTGGTCCCACTAATGGCCAAGGATGCCTCTATCTCGCGATATGCCACATGACGATCTTGTATTATCAATTGACGCACAGCATCGACTGTTTCTAGCACAACCACCGTTTTGGACGACCTTCACGAAATTCGTCCTGCAAAGATTGGCGGGCACGTAGGAACTCGTTGTACCATCGTTTCACAGTGGCTAAGTGTGGTGATTCAACACCAAAAGTAGAAGTAAGTTGATTGATGCACTCCTGTCACGATAATCCACGTCGAAAATCGTAGTAAATCATCGCACGAAAATGTTCACGGGTTAATTCCATTTTTAGGCAATATGAATTTTTAAACTCACTATAAATAAACACAAATAAAACTCGTAAGTGAAAACGTTATATGCAAGTTTATGCCAAAAAATACTAAACTTTACGATAAAAATATCTAATTACAGCTAATCACATGTAGTGTTGCGAAGGCGCAAAATATAAAAGGCAACCCTCGTAATACTGCTAAACACATCATATAACTAGCCAGGGTTTCATATGCCGTCTTACTATAAGAATGTACAAAAAGATACAAACGTTGACACCCTGCCTAAAATAATCCATAGAGGGATTGCCTTAAAAAATTGTGATATTTAGAAACCAAAGCAATAAATAAAATGTAGGTATTAAATCAAACAACTCAGATTAACCACTTATGATCCTAAAACATTGGACAATTCTTTTAGTTTTCTTAACTTTATGAGGTTTTAATGAAATCGGACCATTAATGCGAAATTTACAATTAAATTGATCACCGCGACATCTAGTGGATTAATTTGTTCTTCATATTGCATTATCAACGAAACCCGTGCTATACTTCAAATTCCAGACCCGAATGTTAGTTTCAAAAGGTTATAAAATTTGACCCGAGTAGTCAAGGACGAAAGCGATTTGAGAAAAATATTTTAATAATAAATATAAAAAAAGGATGTTTGAGTTGTGGAGCTACTATATAGTAAATGCGGTATTTTTAGCACTTGTACATAAAACGCAAATGTATTTAAGGCATTTTTTTTTTGTTAAGTAAATTCTCGCGACAAATATGTATATGTAAATGTTTTGCAAAAATGTTGGCGCTTATCGTTAGAATAAATGAGATTATTGGGCATTAAAAGATTAGTATAAAAAATGTATCTCTTTAGATACACCGATCTTCATACATATTGTTTAGGATCATAATATTAGATTGAAATATTTTGAATTCCAATCCATTTTGGTTTATTTTTTAATTACCAAAGTTTCGATTATTATTGATGTTTGTGTTTTTCGACTGTCTTGTCAGGTTGGATTTGAGAAGTAAAGAGAAATCGGGTATACTTTTAACTCCTTTTGTGAAAAGGTAGTAGAAAAGTAGGTAGTTAATAGTTAAAAGAAAACAAGCTGTTTCGAAGCTGGAACAAATGGAGAGGGGTGCTGGGGGTGTAGATTTGACAGAACATGTGAAAAAGTCGTATGTTGGGGATATCAGGGTTGATTCTGTATAGGTTGGAGTTGAGTCTACTACAGTATCCAAATCGTTGTTGAGTCACAGCTTGAGCTCCTGCTCTACAATTTTGTGGTGGTTTGACCCGTATGACAGTATTCGCTGGGCGAGAGTTAGTGGAGGTGTTGATTGTCTCTCGGTGAATGCTGTTTTTGGCCTGGGTGAACGTTGTTGGATCCAGCGGTTGTGTCGGTTATGTTAGAATCTCGTTCAGAAGTTCATAAAGTTCATAAAGTGAGTGGGCAGTAGTTTCTTAAAAAATAAAGCACCACTGGCTAAAACAGCGAGCGGAAACGAAACAACTTCCAGGTTATCTAACATTCTATTATTGAACCATTGAATTGAATTTATGAAAAATGGGGTAGATTTTCTATCGTAAATAAACTGAATAATATCACGCAATATACAATATATGAATACTTAGTATCACACTTGTGAGAGCCCAACACATTTTTATCCAGAAACTTCTAATTGCTTTGGAAAATAAACATATGTAGCTTTAAAATTCTGATGAAATGTAAGCGTAATGCTCTGTTGCGCCGAAAATTTCTTCTCAAAATCAGCAATAATAATAAAAAAAATGAAATAAAATAAAGAGTAACTCTATTCTGCCATTTTTCATAATTTTCGTAGTAACCTAAGCCACAAGTTATTTAATGTACCGCATGTAGTTTAGTTTAAAATCAGTTTTATTCCATTCCTTTATATTGCGTTCTTCATTATATTCTTTGTTCTCAAAACAACAACGTCTACTATTCTTCTTTTATACTAAGAAAGCTACTAGGAATGCGCAACACCTTTCGAAAATCTCAAATTACACTCGGCGAATTGTGGCCGCGGTTGGTCGATTGCCGGTTGTATTGTATATTGAATATAAAAGAGCACAGTACAACTACATATGTACATATGTACATACGGACATATATACACTTATTTACATGGATAGATGATATGAACAAAAAAACAACAATACGTATGTACATACATCCTTATGTATTAAAACTTCTCAAATAACCCAAAGTAAGAACAACGTAGATATAGTACATATCTACATATTTTTAAATTTATAAGTACATGTGTAATACACATTGTGTATGCATGCGCATTGGGGCGATCCAAAACTATAGAAAATCGAATTTCTTTAACCCGTTCTCTTAACATTAAAATATTTCTCTTCAATCCCACTACCGCGAATTTTTATATTCTTCATATACCTAACCCAAAAAGTTTAGTTCGCAACGCATTTAGAGATTAACACTAGAGTATTTTGTAGTTGAATGTAGTTTATGTTTCATGCTCTTAAAAATGTTTGATGATTTATTTGCTGGCCTTTTTCGCACATCTGTCGATAGTGAAATCTATTCTTTGAGACCTTTCATTGAATATAGACTTTATACTTTTTCATACTTTTAATTTCTATGTCGGTAGTTTTGATTTTTCAATCCTACCGACTTTTACTCTGTTCAAGTATTTCTGATAAAATTTTCTTAAATTCTCTACCTTTGTGAACGAAGTCATAGTTTTTATATTCCACGTAGTATTGGAAAATGGAGCTTTATTCACAAATCCTTACATAAACAAATGTAGCCGTTTTCCGTTCATATTTGTTATTGGCAAACTCCAAAAGTAGTCACCCAATTGAGCTTAAACTCACAATCTACTATGTCAATACAACTTTAAGCCAATTAAAAGAGAGTCACCGGATTTCTCGTCAGGTGGTGCTGGGTTCGATATATTTGAAAAAAACAAAAATCGTATTTATAGTCCGATTTCGCTAAAATTCTAAACTTATATTAGTTATACGTAGGGAAACATTTGTTCCTGCAATTGGTTTGATAGATCTTAGCTCAAGTTCGAAAAAAAACGTATTAGTTATAGAAAGCAAAATATTTTCTCTTAAAATTGACCGGTGGTGATATATGTATGTAAGTGTATGGTTTAAATTCTAAATGTATTATTCAAGTAAAGGCAAATACTTTGCTTTCAAATTTGCTAAGTAGGTGTTAAATTCTACAAAGAAGTTAGCGAGTTGCCGTTCTATTCGCAACTCGCTATTTGCTTGACTCTTCGAAAACGACTAATGACCTCAAGTGGATAAAATTTTTATGGTGCGATGTGAGGTAATGGATGTGGATATCGATATATTTGCACGATTGTTAAAACGAATAACATAAATTTTTAAATATTGTATTCGTTTGAAAGCAAGAGTTTAAAAGATATAGAATTAATAATCTATTATGACTCGCCTACGTTCCAATGTAAGACGATAGTTACGACCAACTTAAACATACGAAGAACGTTTGGACTATAATGAACGTATAGAGGTGCTGCCTCAAAGGCGATCTCAAGAATAGGCAGCTCAGCTGGCAGCATTCCTGAATCGATTTCTGAGTTCCGCTTAGTTTTGTGAACCGATCAAAGAAATGGAAAAATTGGCAGTCGATTCTTTTTAAATTTATGCATATTGAGTCACGGTTTGCCCTAGAAAATCTAAAATATTTTAATTTGAGATCGGTAGAGAGCAAAGACCAAAGAATTCAATGACCAACATCGCTTTCTACTTGGACTACAGGACTCCTCATGGAGATCTTTTGTAAATAGGGGAAAATCCAAAGATGTTCATTAAAATTTTGCATCTACCATTTTACCATTTTTAGAAAAAATTGTAGTATGCCATAAGTGAAATTTTAAAGATGCTAACAAAGGAGTTGCATAGAGAGTTAGCGAAAACAATACAGAATCCAAAAGAAAACGTCCGCATTTTTATTTTGTTTCTTGATGATGTAAACAAAAACAATATTTTGAAAAAATTTAACCATTTTTCTAAGTAGGGCTAAGAATTTATGAAGATTCTGTTGAATGCTCATATCGTCCATATCGTTATCTTAATATAGAAAAACCTTCTACAATACTGTTTTTTCTTTTTTTTTTAACTATTTACGGAATAGTAGCTAACTGATAGGTTTTGGAATTATGTGAATATTAAAATGGTAAGGAACTATGTAAGTCTTAAAATGTCGCACAACCTTTTTTTTTATTGCAGTGTTGGTCTTGTTGTTGTCTCCTTAAAAAAAAATTAATCAATATTGGGAGATCGACCTATTTTTGGACGATCTCTTCCTGCATCCATTATTTCCGATTTTTTTTTGTTTCAATCTGACATCTCTACTCAACGCCAGCTGACAGCAAAAAACAATGAATTTAACAACAAATATGAGAGTTCAATAATTCTAAAACTTACATAGCACTAAACCTGCAAGTCCAGAAACAGGAAAAATCACCATCCTATCTAGTTTTTGTAAAATCGTGAGTGACTGAGCCGCAGCGAAGCGTGGTATATTTTTATTTTTTCGGAGTTAGTTAAAAGCTTGAGTTACATTTGGATTACAGAAATCAAATGTCCAATTTTTGTACAAGAATGTTAATTGTATTTGATTAAACAATATATCTCTCAGGTACGCCGTTATTATGTGTGATTCTGAAAGGGTTGAGTTGATAAACGTAAGTTACACAGTTAAGCGACAAAGCACTCAATGCTTAATTTGAAATGATTTAAAGTTTTTCGATTCGATTGAAATTTTTGCTTGGAAGAATCGAATGGTTTTCTCAATAAAAATAACTATGAAATCACAGCTATGTACATAAATACTATAATGAGAAAATTACACATTGCATTGCATGCGATTAAATACAATTTCCGACTGACGTCAATTACCCTAGGTGCCCAGCCATAATATTGGGAAAATGCCAATATTAATTATTTAAGATAAAAGATATACGAAATCATTTTTCGCTTCGTTTGTTACACACATCCACCTATACAAACCTACCAATGAAAAATCGAATTAAAACCATGTTCGCCATTTTTTCCTCTTCCACATGACATTCAGTTTATAAACGTAATACGTAAGTATACCGATTTAGTATACATACTATATCCATCCATAAGTTCTAACTAAGTGCACATCGCGTGGCGTTTGCGGGAAGAGTGGCATATTTTAAAAAAAATTAAAAAAAAAATCACGAAAAACAACTTTAAATTATCGAAATCATGTTTGCTTCCATAGTAAAAATAAAAATACATTTTTTTCTAATGAGCTACTGTTAATCGCTTTAGCTGGAAAGTTTATGCCTGACATACAGGGTTCGAGTTGCAAGCTTTAGTCCAAATTTTCAATTTTTTTTTTTCGAAATATGCCATTCTTCCGAAAAACGTGCAATACAAATATGAATTCGTGATGTGTTGCATTAGTGATAGAAAAATCGATAAAATAAATTATATTTCATGGGGGGAAAAACATTCCTCATTTAAGCGAGAATAATTATCCATATTATAGCCGATTGAACGATAGCTGTATATACATACATAGCTCGAAGGACAGCGACAATTTATAGTACCTGATTATAGTATCTGATAAGACATATGCTGAGTTTCACATATCGTTTTCCAGTTACTATTTGGATGGTACTATGTATTTTTTTAATTCGCAGTGTTCTCAATTTTGAAACAAAGAAACTTGTAGGTTTTGATATTTAATTTGCAAATTCAGCGATTTCATACGCAAACATTTTCGTTGGGTTTGGCGCTGAGGCTCACAGAACAAATATCGATTCACTTCAATCGAAGTTTATTGCTACAAGTTCTGGATTACTACTACAGAGGCCTTTTGCTAACACACTAGTCGTTCTTGGAGAATCTAATATTTATATACAAACTGTAAGTTCCATTGTTTTCACCCTGAAAGTATGCATAGAAAAATTATAACAGTTTGGATATCTTTGTAATATATTATTTACGTGATTAAAAAATGATAGGATCGCGTCGTGCGACGAGCTGTTGTACGTAAAAGACTTTTAAGTTAAAATTAGACTCATCAAGGTAAGCATATAATAATAAATAAATAATCACGGGATTGTTATTCTCAACACCAACAAAACAAAACTAATTAGGGTATAATAAACTATAATAACAAAAACGGGAAGCATGTCCATTAAAATACCAAATACACCGGATCCGTCCCGGTTTCTTATTGACAAGTTGCGATACTCAATTTATTTTTTATTAGTTTTTATTTACTTTTTACATAAAAATACATTCATTGTACAATAAAAACCGTATACATCCAAGTTTTTAACTTTTTGCAGACTTCAAAACAATTTTCAACTTTTTATGTAATATTTTAGAAAACTTTACGCAATTTCAAAACATTTTCGTGAAAATTTCAGACTTTTTATTGAGATTTTTTTTAAGAAAATATTTGTGTTTATGCTTAATTTTTATAAAAATTTTACCAAAAAAATTTGGCATTAAAAATATTGCCAATATTGTAAGAAATAACAGCGGACCATTTTAGCTATGAGCAACGTACATTCAATTTACTTTTGGCTTATGAAGCTTGCTGATAACTTACATATAGAGAATTTCGAAATCGCACCGAAACGAAGATTTTTCATATTTTGCTTGGGTTTTTCGGAAAAATTCTTTTAGAACTTTCTCAACTATATCTTTGTGAATATTCATAGATGCTAGACCGTTGAGCCTTTCGTTAGTTTAATTTTGAAAAAATTAATTTCAAGATTGGGTTTAAACCCCAAACAAACTACTCCACTCCCCTTGGGTACGCCAATGTTCTATAATAAAATGCCAAACAATAATAATACAATTTTTACGCATGCTTCATATACTACGTGGGTTAATTTTCGTATGAACTTCTCCTAAAATTGTTGGTGTACCTTGATGCTGTTTCTGGTTGCATTCGTTATCGATATCTTTATTACTGTCGATATTATTATTGATTTTATTTATAACTAAATATCGTTTGCAATATTGTAACCGATTTTGTTATCGATATTTTTGTGCCAATAAAGTCTCAAATGTACCAGAGCGATGTCCGAAGTTTAAAAATGTTTACCTGTACATAAAATTCATCAGATTTTTTCAAGATAGTTGTTTGTAAATCAGTGTTATCAATTTGAATCTCTCACAATGTACTTAGAACCCGAAAAAATTTCATTTTGTGTATAACCAAGAGATTAGTGTAGCTATTATAATTAGAAATAATTATGCTTAAAAAAAATTAGGTTATGGTTTTTATAGAAACACTAAAATTTTCTAAGTTTTTTCAACCATATTTCACTGGCTAACGAAAAAAATTTTGCAAACACTTTTTAAACGAATTTATCTAAATCTTGTATTTTTTCATAAACAAAAGTTAGAAATTCACTATTTTATTCATTTTCAATAGCGACAATATTCAAACACTGAAATTATTAAATATTAGTTGCTTATTTTTGAGTATTTTCTATCCCTCTCTTTTAAAAATTTTACTTAAAAAAATAAATATCTCATATTAACGACTAATGTGGATTGAAAAACAACTACCTTTGATCCAAGAATAATAACATATTAAAAAAACAAATTTTTGAGCTAGGTATCCAGATATTACCACTTTCACTTCCTTCCTTATATCGTGTTCACAACTCATTAGACAAAAATGTGCTATTTAAATCGAAAACATTAACTATATTTACCTCTTGTTTTTAATTCCACCCTCTTCCAGCAAATGCGCGACATGTGTGGTTTTTCGTCATTTTTTTTTAAAAGAATAATCATAAATATTTATACAAATTGAACGTTTTTACGTATGCGTTTCTATACTATATAAATATGCGTATCTGTATATATGTATGTACATTAACTATATTTGCACAAGTGTTATACTTTTGCATATATGTATCTGAATTATATGAAATGAATTCTATTTTGGAAAAAGTTAGAACTTTAAACTCGTTTAAAAAAGACATTTTAAAAAGCAAACATTTGATGAACTTTATTATTTTTCTACTACTCGTTTTATAAATATAAATAGTAAACACTTGTGACATTAGCGCGTGATAATGAGAGATCCGCAGGTTCAAGGTATGATTTGTTTGTTGCCAGAACTTATGCGTCACTTGTGCTGTTAAAATTTTTGTTAACTTTATGGTATCAAATCGTTTTGTACTTCATGAAGGTATTAAGCTAAATACAAGTGGAATTTTGAACAAAATATTTTCACAACTAGTGTTTTCGTATAAAGTCCTTCATTGCTCACAGTTATTGTAATTACTCAGTTATGGGGCGTTCCATTGTGACTGGTGGGCCTTTTGACTGCTTAATTTTACTATCTAAAGGGTGTTTTTTTTTTAGACTGATAGAACTTTCGATAGGGATAGCTGTCACTTGACAGCTGGTAAATGACATTACGTTTTGACATTTCTGTTCAGTAAGCATTGACAAATCATCATGGAAAGACTGACACCGCAACAACGTTTACAAATTGTGGAAATTTACTTTAAAAATCAGTGTTCTGTTCGCCAAACTTATAGAGCACTTCGTGAATTTTATGTCACACATAATCATCATCATAAGCATTAGAGCAGCTTATTCGTTCGAACTATCGATAAATTTCGAACAATATTTACTCTACTCGATGAAAAACCAACAACAAGACAAAGAACAGTACGTAAAGAAAAAAATATTGGTGCTGTACGTGATAGTGTTGGAGAAGATCCGCATGTGTCTATTCACCGCCGTGCTCAAAAAGTTGGCCTTTGTCCATCCACAACATGGAAATTCAAAATTACACTAATCGCATCCGATTCACCAAAGCTAGTCGTAGCGGATATATGCCAGAAATCGTTTTTAAATATTAAATGTCATGAAAATATCTTTCAAATAAATAAAAAAATATGGCATCATACTTCATTTTTTATGTGTTTTATTTCAATTTAAAATTCTATCAGTCTAAAAAAACACCCTTTATGTATTATAACCGTATCATCGAAACTTATGAAATAGTTAACTATATTTTTAACATAGATTAACAACATAAATACAACAACAAAATAAGATTGATTTTAAAAAACAATTTCTAAGTTTTTTTTTTTTTAAATCTTATTTAAATCAAACACTGAAAAATCCCTTTTTTACCTTTGTGAACTCAAACACGAATTTTAGCCAAACCACTTAATTTTTAAGATGAATTTGTTGCTTTAAAAACTTTACTGATACTCGTATAACTTTTATAATAATAAAGGGGTTTTCAATAGGGACGCTACAAAAGTAGACCGATAGTGACGGCAAACGACGCAATATTTTGTCCCGCTCTTTTGACATTTCTCTTCAGTAAGGTTTGCTATTTCATCATGGAAAGATATACGATCCAACAACGAGTCGAAATTATTAAAATTTGCTACCGAAATTCGCAGTCAATGGCCTCAACTTTAAAAGCGCTACGTCCAATTTATGGTCGTCGTCATTTCTGGCTGAATGGCTTCGTCAATAAGCAAAATATGCGTTATTGGACAGGCAGCAATCCACACGTACTCCATGAGTCAACATTGCATCCCGAAAAAATTACGGTTTGGTGCCGGCGGTGTCATTGGGCCGTACTTCTCCCGTGATGATCAAGACCGGCACATTAATGTGAATGGGAATCGCTACCGCGAAATGATAACCGAATATTTTTGGCGCGAATTGTATGATATGGACTTGGACAATATGTGGTTCCAACAGGACGACGCCATAAGCCACACAGCGAATGTCACAATCGATTTATTGAAAATCGGAGTTTGGTGAACGTTTTATCTCACGAAATGGCCCAGTCAATTGGCCACCTCGGTCGTGCGATTTGACGCCGTTAGACTATTTCCTGTGGGGCTACGTCAAGTCTATGGTCTATGCCAACAAGCCAGCGACGATTGATGAACTTCGTACGAATATCGAACGTGAAATTGCACCAGTAGCGACCGATTTATGCTTGAAAACCGTCGAAAATTGTGTTCAGCGTCTAGACTACTGCAAGCGTGCCCGTGGTGCCCATGCAAAAGAAATCGAGCTCCATACATAATGGCATCGAATGTACTTTCACAAGAATAAAGAATTTAATTCATATCCCAAATCGTTTTTGTTTTATTTAAAAAAAACTTTTGTGCGTCCTATTGCAAGACCCGATATTTAAAATCTCTGAAAATTATAGCTTACTCAAATCAAATTGTTTTGAATCTTTCTAATGTGTCTAATGCAGCACAGAAAACAAAACCTGCAGCTACCAAAAACAAAAAAAAAATAATGCAAGTAAAAGGGACAAGCACACTTATAACAAATTCAAAAAAAAATTTCATATTTGTTTTTAAATATTTTTCAACAGTTTAATGGAACACAGTCAGTAAGCTATACGTTATTACTGAAAGATGTACATATGTACATGGATGGAGTGCTTCTTAACTTAATATGTGAAAGGTCATAAGTGAAAGGTCATAAGTGAAAGGTATTAATCTTATTAAACAAATGGCAAGAATCTTTCAAAACATTTTCATTATTAAGACTTTTTATTTTGTTTGAATGCCTTATAAATGCAATTTACTTTACTTTTTTGAATAGGTGGCAACTCTGTTATTTTTTTTCGAAATACAACTTTCTTCAACCTCTTTCGTTGGACGCCCACATTAATGAGTTGCATTTTAGTTACTAATGTAATATTATTTAATTTTTAAATAGGTGGCAACGCGTTCCAAAATTTTCATGAAATTAAAATTTTAGTTTTAAGTTCATATTGCAAAATTGCATTTAACACATAATTTATTTCAACTTATTAATTAATTGAAATTAATTTTGAAAGGTGGCAACCTTCTTTTAACATATTTTGGTAGTGCAATATTTCGTTTGACCCATATATTGTGATATTTGATTCACTCCAAATTTAATTAAAATTAATCATTTAACCAAGTGGCAACTCTCTTCAAAAATAGCATATATGGTAATACAGCTATGTGTATGGCAAATCTATCCAGTCGTTGTATTGTAAATTTATTTACTTAAATTAAAGTTTTTTTTTAAATTTTTTTTTTATCTATTACCTTCGTACCGTCATTATCATCTTATACAATAAAAACCAGAGGCATAGGAAAACATACGCTTTTTGTTGTATATATATGTACATAGTAGATATGTATGTATATAGATATTGAAAAATTGATAATTAATTTGAAGTATAAGAATTTTAATGTTCAGAAAACATTTAGCAAATGCAAAGATTGCGACGTTTTCGTTTATTTATTGTTATTATAGAAGCGTATTTCAGTTCTAGCAGAAAAAAAAAACTGTCTGTTTTCAATTGCGTCGTTTTTATTTTTTTATTTATTGCAAATAAAAATTTATGACAACTGAAAATATAAATGAGTGCCATACCTCTGACAGCGGCGTGATAAAATAAACGGTGCTTGTTTTAATGAAAAAAATATGTATGTACATACATACATACATACCCGGTATGTACGTAATGCTAAAAAAGAAAAATGAAATTACTGCGTTTTTTTATTTACGCTAAGAACTAATTTTTCAATTCAATTACTGTAAAATTTGTACTCAGAACTGGATTCTGAAAGTGCTCAAAAATGAGTTTAGCTATTATATGACTTATATCGGAATTTTTTGTGTGTTTTGTTAATTAATACCATATCTGCATAGATATGCATACATACACACATACGTCTGACATACATACGTACGTCTGACTCAAAATACCTCAAAACTTATACAACTTTTAAAAACCACTTCATACACATGTGCACATTTTCATTCCGCAACTAAATATAGTTTTTTTTTTTACACTATTAGTTTTGACTAGTGTTGTCAACAAAGATTAGATTACTCGTCGTTGGAAGCTGATTAGATAACAACGTATGCTTGTACGAAATTTGATAAGATAATGGTAGAAGGGCGTACTGCATTGGACGGTGAGTTCTCGTAGTTTTGTTCAATGCTAGGTTGGATTAAAGCAAGGTGGCGAGGTGCGATTTGCCGCATTAGCGTGAAAAATAACATGTGGCTGAAATACTTATGACAAACAAAACTATGTACATACATATGTAAATATTTATAAATATACTTACATATATACGCGTACATGTTGGTTTGGTATGCATGGATGTGTTTCCTTGCATTTGTATTTATTTATGTATGTTTGAATTGTTGCTACTTGACCGACTTTCATTTATTGCGATTGTAAAATCAACTATCTTATATTTATTAGTTCTTGAATTTATTGCTGTGTCTATATTAATTTCAAAAACACACACGAACGAATGCAAAGTATTTGCATTACATTACATTTTAAATATCTAATCTAACTATAACAGCAACTTTTTACCATACAAAAAATTCAAGACGGAGCCTTCCTAAACCTTTATCGGTTCTACCACAAAGTTTCAGTTATCTTCTAAATTTAGTTTAATTCAAAATTTTCAACATAATACTTTTGCAGTTTAGCTTTTTAAACCCTTTTTCGTTTAACAGCTATGCGGTAGAATTTCAGTTTAATTACAAATAAATTGAAGCAACCTTTTTAGAAAGGTGACTGTACCCTACGCAAATATTTTTATATTTACCCTTTCCTTTAACACTATTACTATTTATATATACATATGTATATTTCATTATTTATAGATTGAATCAAATTAATTATTTTAAACAGGTGACAACCCTCTTCGAAAAATATTTTTTAAATATAGCTTTCTAAAATCCTTCACGCATAGACATTTACTTTAATATTTCCTTTATTTTATTAATTTAATATATTTTTTTGGACAGGTGGCAGCACTGGTTAAAATATTTTTGTAAACATTTTTTATGATATGACTAATTGTAGCATATCAGTTAACTTGCCATAAAAAGTTTAATTATAGTTTTTATAAAAGTGGCAACTCCCTTTCAAAATTTTTACATATAAAATCCTTTGTTGTACACTAAACTGGTTCCCGAAAAGGGGTTCGCAATTATCCATGACATCCTTCCCCATTTGACGTTTCGTAAATATCTGGTCGTTTATCAGATCCAATACATCAATGATAAGGTCCAATTAGTTGGCTGACGGTTGGTTTCACTCTTTCGCACAATATGTTCGAAAGAGTCTCATATGAAATGTTTAGAAGACTGATTCCGTAGCAGTGAATATCGTTATCAGCGATTTGGGGCTCGGGAGCTTCATCTCCTCCGGTGACGATTTTTCTGTCTCCATTGAGCGCAGTAGAGAAATTTCAGTATAATTAGGTATCATAATCCTGAAATCCAAGATCATCTTCAGCGGCTGTACGTAGAGAGCGAGAAGTGTGCTCTCAATACTCGCGAATACCGAATAACTGCGAAATACTCTTAGTGAGCAGGTGTTAGAGTCAAGTGAGGAAGTTAGTAGCTGTCCTTTGCGTTTGCAGCTTTCCTTGTGTATCAGTCCATTAGCGGAGATTTCGTCGTGGGGACTAAATTTTTCGACTGTGCGACCAAAGATACCTTCTTTACCCACCATTGACGATGTTGACGAATCTAATTTGGATGTGAATCTTGGCGAGTCTCTCGTCCATCGGTATGAACGACATTATTTGACTACGTTTTCTCTCTTCCACCGCAAATCTAACAAAGAGCTTGTACTCCTTAACATTACAGCTGTAATAGAAGTCGTTTATAACACAATTCTATGCATAAAATTTACAGATTAGAGATAAAAATATTTCTAAAATTTCGAAATTGGCGGTCAATAGTGGGAATGTTTGATATTTAAGAAAGTATCGATCGATATAATAAATCGATATATTTTATTGCGTATGAAATAATATCGATATCGGAAAAATCGATATTCAATGGCTAAACCTCTAACTATAATCCTGATAATTTTGTAAGGCCGAAAAAAATCTATAATTTAGTAATCGAATTTCATTATTTTCTTTGAGGGTATACTTTTTTGTTGGTTTGTAGAAGAAAAGTAAATTTCGAACTAAACATCGATATTGAGGGTGAAATATCGATGTCTTCGATATATCGATCTGGGAAATATCGATTCCAAAAATCGGTTATCGAAACATAGATATTCGGAATAATCGATATCATATCGAGTATTCCTAGTCAGCAGTAACTCAAATTAGATTGAACAGATGTCGCCCACAATTTTATTTATACATATGTACATAAGTCAAATGTGTTTAAAAAAAAATATCAAACAAATTTTTCTTCGAGCTTTTAGTACTCAAGAAAAAAATACCTTAACCTTTGAGTACCAAAAAGCAGCATTGTTCCAAAGCCTGTTTATTTTGCTTGCCACCCGATTTTGAATAAGGCTCATTGTGATTTTGATGGCCCAAGAAAATATGAAAAGAAATATATTCCCTGTACACGCAATTCTATAAACTATCTACACTTAGAATAGTACAAATCCATAAATACTTATAAAGTATATTTACAAATAAGCACATACAGGTAATAAATTAGTATTGTATTTACTTTATAAGTATTTAAGTATATCTCCTTATTACCGAACATAAGAAAACAAGTATGACATTAGCATAACCAGCATAAGAATACATAAAATACCCGCATTTATTTAAACGAATAACCAGTTTTCCAGAAATGAAATTCTTACCTTTTTTGTTCCAAACTCCACCACTATATACAAAAAAAAAAAAAAGAAAAAGAAAACAAAGAACAAAGTGTCGTTTATTTTATTTTTTAATAATCAAAAGAAAAATTTTGTGCTGAAAAGCAGGTAAAAACCGGTCCCAATGAAATGCACCAAGTGGAAAGAGGAGTCTAGATGGAAGTAAACAAGAAATGTACCTGTTGTATGTGAAGTGAGATATTTATTTGCGTGCGTATGTATGTATGTACATACATATGTACAATATTTATTTTCATAGTATAGAGGTGCGCGCAGACATTGTTGAAGAACGAAGAAAAATAAGCAGAAAATATCGGAAAGGTATGGAAAACCGGTTACTGCCAATGAGACAATATATATTGTATAAGTATAATAAATGGTAATAAGCACATGCATTTATTCGTATGTATTTATGTGCGTACACACATACGTACGTATTTCTGAAATGTTTATATAAATAAATATTAATAAGCATTTAAGCGTCGTCCGTTTGCTTCCTTTTCATATATGTACATAGATGTTTACTCAAAATATCTTACCTTCCTTATACTCGCAGTATATATGTATGTATGTGTAGATATGTATGTTAATACGAATATATTTTCGAGAGAAATTATTTAGTTTTGGCGGCAAAACAAAAAAACTGAAAAGACAAACTTTGTTTGGTTTTCTATAAAACTGCCAGAAATTGGCTGTGATTTCGAATCGATCAGGTAGTAAAAAGCACTTGGTCATGCTGGATATTTATACATAAATGTATATGTGTGAATGTATGTATGTATGTATGAACACAATAATGCTTATGTTTATGTGCTAATACTAACTAAAACCAATGAATGCCACAATCCTCCTAAAGACGTTAGCTATAGGCATACCTGTGTTCATATAAATAATAGCAAAAACTATTTGCAAGTTATGACAATTTTGTTTTTTCTTATTAAACTTTAATTACCATTTTTTAATAGAGTTAATTCTATACCAAAAATCATACAAGTCGAAGTTTCAAACCTTCTAAAGAATTAAGAAAAATATCGCCAAATTAAAAAAAAAGAAATCTCATCAATATTTCTAATTTTTACTCCATGCCATTTTTATTCCAAACAATTTTCCAAAAACCTACAAGAATTTTAAGCAGCTTTAAACGTGCACTTTGTTTTTGTAAAATTGCTTGGGCTACACAGCTGCGTACTCAAAAATTCTCCCAAACGACGTATTAGAATGTTAGAAATTTTGATGACAGCTTTTTTAAATAAATTTTCTAGAAAGTTAGAAAATTTGACTCATATGAGATTTGTTACAATTAAAATTAAATAAGAAAAGTGAAAATTGTCAATAGATCTTGCTATTATTTTTGTTAAGAAGCTTCATTTTAAAATTAAAATAAAATCCCATTGATTTTGTGAAAAGTGTTGAATTTGAACTTTGTATATGAAGCGTAAACTTTGAGGTATGTATATTATATACCCAGCTCGGCTGTTTTTTTTTTAATGAAAATCGTCATCACCATTCTCAATTAGTTAAACATTTTTCATATTTTTTTATTCTCTCTAGCCGAATTACTAATTAAAATACCAAACCTGAAGACGGCGGTGAGCCGAATTCCCACTACTAAAGATATTTATTTCAGCAGTATTCCCCAATAATGGATGACGAATATTTTAGGGCTTTAAGTATAACTCGGCTGTCGTAGCCGAATGTGTAGCGTATGTGCGCTTCATTCGGTAGGTCCCTTGCTCAAATCCTAGCCGGGGCAAGTAACAGCAAAAATTATAGAAAAGTTTTTTCTAACAGCGGCCGCCCTTCGGCAGGCAATCTTCCGGGTTTATTTCTGCATTAAAAAACTTCTCACAAAAATCATTTGCCATTCGAAGCCCGTGTTAAACTGTTGAACACGCAAGTTTTAGGAGAATTTTTCTAAATATAAGCAATACTTTGGCGGAAAAAACTATCGGAAAAGTACAAAATTGATAGAAAACCAGATTACAACAACGCCGGCAGCGTACACGTCATAACGGTCCCTGCCACAGCAATGGCGAGAAGAAAAGGAAGGTGATAACTACACTTGGGCGTTTTATTTGCACTGCAACTACTACAATACAAAGCTCGCCACTTGACATTTATTATTCTGTGTTTAACTTTTTGTATAAATCACTCAAAACTTAGGAAAATCAACTTTTTAAGACCCATTTGTGATGTCAACCCTTCGGCTGGGGCAAGTACGAAGTATCGGAATTGCTTTCGTCGTCACCTTCTTTTCTCTGCATCGTGGGAAAAGTATTACCTGTCTCTCAGTTTGAGGCAGCAGAATACAGTAGGTCTGTTCGATGAATGCACTTGAGTACGCTAATGTAGAAAAAAGTGTTCGATGAAATTTTCCTTTGCACTAAACTGTTCTGAACTGTGTTTTTTGAGTCTGCATTAAGTCAAACTTTTTGGGCTAAACTACTCTAGCTTCTTAGCTGGTGTAAGTTAGTGCAGCACAGAAATACAGCTGTTGTTGCAGTTGGCTTGGAAAATAAATTTAGAAAATATCGAATTTTCTTCATCGATTTGTTATGCCGTTTTCGTTCGTTGAGAGCTTTGCACTAAATTGCTTTGAGCTCTGTCAGATGATGTTCTGCACTATACTGCCTAATACTTTTAGTGCATTCATCGAACATATGTACATACCTACTCTCTCGATATTCGTCTTGGATACTGTTCCCGTCTCATTTTCTTTATAATTATTGGAACGTGGACGGATGTGGTTCGAACTCTTACAAAATTTTTAAAACTACCTTGAAATTTATTTTTTAAATTAGATTAGCATAAAAGGTCCCCAAAATATTTTTCTGTGTGCGCCACTGATTGGCGCTATTGAAATGTTTTTACTTTTGGATAAAACGTATTTCATTTTATGTAGGTTAAATCGGAAGAAAATATTATAATTTGAAGAACAAAATTAGTCCATTAAATTGAAGAATGTTTTTCTTCGGCATTTCTTTCAGTGTAACATGATTTCATGATGTGTTTTACTAACTAAATTTATTGTTTTATTTAATTTATTGATGCTTGAAACTGGAGATAGCAAGGTACGCCAGGGGCATTACTGTGGCGATATTTTAATTTGAATAGCATTTTTGAGTAATTGAAAACAATCCTTCTCTTTTTTCTCAAATTAAGAATTTTATTTAAAGTTTCATTTATAAGTAAATAAAAATTATATTATGTTCTATTCAATTTAATAAATAATATGTGACTATCACTAATTTCGTCGTGGTCCGAATTTTCATCATATCCACGAAAAAACTTTTACCGAATCAATTGCAGTACGAACGTATGTAGCATATACTTCGAATGTATTCGTTCGTAGCTATTCGAACTCAGAAAACTTTTCTTACGTTTTTTTGTTTTTGGTGCATGCTTTGGAAATCAAATCAAACACTTTTCAATCCCGAATGGCAAATTTAAAAGTATTTAGATAAGTAAAAAACTATGTAAAATATGTCTCGATCAAGGCATGCCCGAACACATTTTGTTTGATGCCAATATATGTAGCATTATTTAATTTAAAATATCTACACAATACTAACATATTATTTAGAAAATGGGTTTGTATGCAGTTGTAAATATAATATGGAGGCACTAGTTGTAACATCTGTTTGACTAACTTTATTTGTTGATAGCTGGGTACCCTATCAAAAATACTTGCACAACATTTTTGAAATTATTTCCTTTGGTATTGATGAACCCTTAAAAAATGTAGTTCATTTTGATATTCGATAGGTCGGCATTCCGGTCATACATATGTACATATATCTAGTTAAAAACTTCTAAAAACACTTTTCGTTTGATATAAATAGATTAGTTTTTTGGGTTGCCATCTAGTTAAAAATGAAAATTAATCCTTTCAGTCAAATAATTCAATTTCAGTTAATTTTTTTGTCATAAAGTGTATGAAAGGTTCTATCTTTGAAATATCTTGAGCTATCGAAAAACTATTTAAAGTCAGCTGACCATTTTTGCAGCGAGCGAAATCTGAATTTTCAATTTTCCGGTTAAATTTACCAATTTTTTACTTTACTTTAAACTGTAATTGAAGTAATACGAAAATTTTAAATCAGTTTAGCTGTTGAAGTAATACGCTTGTCAACGAATAGAATTTTATTTATATGTATGTATAAAGCTTTCTTTTCTATCAGATTAAAATTCGTTTTTTCTCTGCACAATTCGAGTTCGCGCTATATGCATATATATTGTATGTAGTAAATTTATATTGACAAATATATTTAAGTGATTAACAACACGCATAATGAAATATATTCAGTCGCCGCGTCTATCTAATTTGCAATAACAACAATAATGGCAACAACCAACCGCAATGTCTCGGCATCACCACCTCTTCGAATAACACAAATCATTTATGTCAGCCATTGTTGCCACCAACGGACAAATGTACTATGTATGTACGTACATTTATAGTGTTCAAAAATAGTGAACTGGGGAAAAGGAGAAGATGAAATCAATTTGCATTTTAAGACTGTTCCAGTTTCTTAGAAGTTCTCCAAATTATCTTAATAAACTTTAACGAGCACTTAAGCTGCGTTTAAGCAGCCACTTTTGCTTCGTTCAGTTCTCATTTGTGCTACTTTTATTGAAGAATTGAAGATGAGCAAAAAAAAAATACAGCCTGTGGTACAGCCTGAAATAAAGATACCTCATACTCGGTACACATATGTATGAATGGATATGTATGTACGAATGTTTAAGTGCATATGTACTTATGAAAAAGGAAGGTAAACATCTTTTAACTAAAGTGCAAAAAAAGAAAGAAAATAAATTAGATCAAAAGCTGTCATTCGCTTCCACACGATTGCACCTAAAATTGTTGCAATATTAAAAATATAATTCAATTGCTATTTTTGTCGTAACCAAACAAAGATTTAGGTTAGCTTCCGGTTAGAGGACAATTGCAGAAATTATATTTAGGGAAATTTTTAATAAAGGACAGTCCTTAAAACCGGGCAGCTTCAAAAGCCGGGCAAACGTCGTGTGCATGGACTTTTCATTAATTTTTCCATGCAAATATCAGCCTAATTATCGGACACCCTAATAACGAGCCGTGAACATTATGTTTCATATCTCTGTGATGAAACAATTTCTCCTAAACGGACAAAACTCAAAAGAATTCCAATCAACCGTTTAATGCGCACATAAAATGATAATGGGCACAAGTTTTTTTATTTTTAAACGTTCGATTTTGGAAAAGAAAATTTTTTTATTGCTGAAATCAATAAAACTAAAGAAACAATTGGTTCTAAATGGGAATCTGGAGATAATGATCATCAAAGGCGATATTTCTTATAAATTCATACATATTACGTATTCGTTTAGGCGAATGGAAGACAGTCACCTCTTAAAAAATTAAATTAAATTATGTTAAATGAATTATTGCAATATTGGTATCAATAGAAATGGTTTAAAAGCGTATTAAGTTAACTTAATAAGTTAAAAGAAATTGTGCAATATGGTTCTCAAACTAAAAGGTTTAAGAAAGCTTTATTTCCAAAACATTTTGGGGAGGGTTGCCATTCCTACAAAAAGTTAAATACAAATTGATTAATTAATTAATAGTGTGAAACGAAAGAAGTTTGATAAAGCTTGATTTCAAAAATATTTTCCTAAAGGGGTGCCGTCTGTGAAAAAAGGTAAATTAAATTAAACTAATAAGTTTTATAAAATATTACAATATGGGTATCAAAAGAAAAGGCTTCATATCGAAAAAAAATATTCCACAAAAGGATTGCCTCCTGATGAAACAAATAAATTAAATTAAATTGAATTATTAAAGGCACTTTTTGCAGGTCCCCATAATCACCGAAGAGGGCAATGAAGAATCATCGTTGATTCCATGAATTCCAATTATTCTGACCAACTCACCATTTCAATCCAAAATCGTGCAGTTCCCCCGTTGAAATTAGCCGGAAATTGAAAATAAATAATTAAATTTGTTGCATTTCGTAAAACGATTTCATTCATTTTCTGTTAAATTTGAATGAATAACGTTTAGACAAATGACCGAATGGATCTATGTAATACATATATTAATATTTCCTTGGACTGTGATGAATGTAATATTGGAATATTTCCTGAGACTGTGGCATGCTGATGAGATTTCTTGGCATATTAAATTATTTGATCTTAGGCTTTGGTAACAAAATATCTACGTATCAATGTATCGATATTGAAAATACTTTAGGTAATTGCGCCTTCTACACATACCGTTATTTTTTGTTTCATTTGGCCATCCCTGCATGGTATGCTGATAACATTTCTTGGCATATTAAATTATTTGATATAAGATAAGTAAAAAATATCTACGTATCAATGTATCGATATATTTCAATCTCAAAATATCGATACTCGATAGTCGATAATTTGGAATTAGACTTGGGTAAAAATTATCGACATATCAAAATATCGATAAATTTTTTTTGCAAAATAATCGATATTGTATACGTCGATATATTTTTATCTCGAAATATCGATATTTATGTTTGCAAGAAATGATAATTACATATGTACGCAATGTAGCTTCAAGAATCAGTAAAGAGAGTGAGCAGAAATATCTACATATTTGCAATATTGAAGGCGTTATGTAGGTATCCACTGGCGCTCCGTTTGTTCCCTTGATAATCTTTTTTTAATCACAAGCTCTGCTCTTTTGGATATTTATTTTCCAAGCTGACTGCCCCTCTAAATTCTAATGGCATTTGCTCTGGGTGTTGCCAATTAGTGGCATTCATATATCATAGGTTTTAAGCTGCCTTTCAAGCAGCATATGGTACACAAGTTTTTTTTTTTTTCAAAGAGTTTTGTTACAACTTCGCCGAATGATATGGTTTTCTATTTTTAGGTCTTCAGTGCGCCTTAATTTGCGTACAACTGGAGAAAATGTAGATTTTGTGTAACCAAAAAATAAAGATATAAAAGAAAAGTTGAACAACATTTGCATTTAAATATTGGTGCCATGATGATGATGATGATGATTTCTACTACAAAAACAGAAGATCAAAAAGAAACGCTACATACATATGTATGTATGTATGCACGTGTGTACATACTTCCCACGTCCGCACTCCACCCATTTGTGGGTATCAAACAATGCGCCAGCAGTCATCTCAAACTAAGTTCCAACTTCAATTTAAGCTACAATTTGGACAACGGCATCATCGTATCAGTGCTTAGCGTTCGACGTTCGGCATTCGGCGTTCAACATTCAGCGATCAGCGGCGTTCATTGATGGCTCTGGCTCTTTAGTGGCAAAGTTGAAATGAAGTTTTTGTGTCTGGCCGCTAACCGCTGTTGACTGCCTCTGTTTTGTTGCGTTGCCGTTGCCGTTGCCGTTGCTTTTGCGGCCTTTCTTCTTTGTTTCTCTAGCGTAGCACTCCGCTCCTGACGTTCGTCTGCCGCTTGGGCCCAAAGCTCACCTACGAATTTCCAAATGTCATTGACTTATGCTATTATTGCAGTGCTGTGACTGTGGCAACGGTCACCAATATTATTAACATATATGTATGTATGTATGTACATACATATGTATGTGTGTGTGTGTGTGTATATAGACACAGTTATGTTCCATGTATGCATTTGTTGTTGCAGTTGTCTAGCGACGTTGCCAATTCGCATGTGTTTATAAGTTTGTTTATTTATTGTTGTAAAGTCAGCTGACTAATGGCCTCATTGTTGTGCACATATATATACATACATACATATATACAACAATATATATGTGCGTGTGTATGTATGTATGTGTAAAAATGTTAATACGAGCAATAGTGTTTGAGCGCTTTTCGTTTTTGTTTCCCTATTATTTTATTATCTACTATTTGAAATTTCTCCATTTTGATGTTAATTTCATATTTTGATTTTTGTGTACTCAATTCAACTCTACGAACACCTGAAAAATTTCCATGTGAACCTGCATTCGACTCGATAACACCTTTTCATTTTTCCCCAGTCATTTCATTTATATAATCAGTCAATTTCTAAATGGGTTTTTAATATTGGTTATACATATGGATGTATGTACGTACATATGTGGGTAGGTATGTATGTATGTATGTATAGACATGTGGTATTTTTGGTCACTTTTTCTATTTTTGAAGAAAATTTTTCTTTAGTGAAAATAAATTTTAATCAAATAAGTACATACATACATTAGGGCGACCCTTAAAATCGAACGAACGATTTTTGTCAGTCTCACCTCACTCAATCGGTAATACTACGGCCAAAGATAAATATCACGCATACATTTTGCTCCCGATTGGAGACCAGCGGTCAAAGTTTAGAATATCCTATGAAGTTTCAAAAAAAATGTTGGGTATGAAATGGAAAAACAAAAGTATTTAAAATTTTTTTGAGTATAGTAGTATCGACCCCTACGTCTTTATGGCTTAGGAAATATACATATATATATAGTCTCCAAACCGAACTTGGCAAGGGATGAGGGAAAAAGTTCCAATATACTTCAACTTTTCAACCTGTCGAAAAAACAGAAGATCAAAACGAAACAGAAATATACATACCATCCTCGGGTAGGCACTTTCATAACTCCATTGCTTCAAACTTAGCAAAGTCATTTTCGGCGGCTCTTCTGTCCCATAACTTTTTTCCATCAGGAAACTTATGAAGATACCGAAACAAATAATAGTCATCAAAATTTTTCTCTTTTGTTCGAGTTGTGAGCCGAATTGATCTTTCCATTTGGTTGTGCCAGCTTAAAGTAGACACTTCTCTTCCAATACCGTCAAATACTCAGCATCATAAGGGTTGATCCGATACGAATATCTATGAGGTAATACTCGACACTTTATAATTTTTTTGATGTTGTTAAAGAGTACAGCTATCAAGTTCATGGCAATATCGAAACACTAATGCTTTGGTGACATTTTTCTAGACTGTAGCTTACTGAATACCAAACTCGTCTCATGCCACTAAAAGTGCCTCTGATTGAAAGTTTCAAATTTAGGGACTTTAGATGACTGAAATACTCTATCATGCCTCTTATAATAGGATCGAAGTGGCACCATTTAATTAATTAGATGAAGAACTTGTTCAGGCCGTTTTCGTGATAAATGCCGGTATTCTGTAAGCAGTCTCTAGTCACAAATTGAAACTTTGGTGAGATTAATTTCGAGACTATTCGGTATTCAGTAAGCCGTTTTAAGTCTCTAATTTTAAAATAAGGTCACTAATTTGTCAGCTGATCCAGAGCAGGTTACAAAACAAAGAAACTGAGGAAAATATTGAACAAACGCGAAAATGAAGTAGCACTCGAGCTGTTGACAAAGAATTGAAAAAGTATTTCGTGTGATGTCGATGAACACATTTTCATTGAGGTTGATTGCTGAGCATCTCTAGCTGAGCATAATACCATCAGCTGATTGTCTCTACTGGTTTTCACCACTGTCTTTGGTGAAACTTTTTGAGACTGGTGCTTACTGAATACCGAATTTGTCTCAAGTAACAAAAAATTTCTCTAATTTAAAGTCTTAAATGTAGTGACTTGAGATCCAACCAAGTTACAGAATACCGGCATAGTGAAGTGGTGAGCAAAGTGTCGAGCACAGCGCCGAAATAGCAACGAGTCGCGCAAAACATCGAGCACCATTTTGCGTTTGATGTTTTGTTGTAATAACAGGCTCGCCTGTATTTGGATGAATTTCTATCGAAAACAATTATTTCTTTCCTGAAACATTTGTTATGAGATAGGTTTTTATCATAATAGACTACCGAGGCTACTACCTAGTCTCCATTTAAAGCTCTATGAAAATCCATGCAGTAGTTACAGAAATTAGAGAAATCAAACATACAGACTGAGAATCTAAAAACGGTTCAAATTTAATTTATTATATTTCCAGCATTATCTTGCATCAAGAATTTTCAGGAAATTTTTAATATGCAACACGACTTTTTTACAGTTGTTAGTACTATAGTTTATTTAAGAACAGGCTTACAACGTACAAATGTTTTGTTTTTAATTAAACTGTGCCAACTAACTTGGAAAGAAGCATACATATGTGATATTTGAGTAGGGCTGGCTATTTAAATTTACTACTCAATTAATTTATAAAACGATTAAAAAATTAGTTGCAATTAATAACAAACTATGTATGGATTAATCGATATTTTCGATTATTTTTGTTTTTAATATTAAATTAAGGAAATAACTTGTTTGTAAATTATTTTTGCTTTTATTACTATATACCAAATAATTCCTTAACATTTTTTGTTTAAATCAGTTTGTAAAACAAGTAAGGTATATTGGTTGTTAATCTAAACACTGACCTTCCCTGGGTATTGATGTATCAATCAACCACTAAAATCTAACATTGTTATTCCCATATTTAAGTTGACAAAATCTTTTCGGGTTCATATAGATTGAGTTACACCAATTTTGTTTATCTTCGTAGCCGTTATTCGTATTCCCAAATTTTCAGGCGTAGGACTGAATTAGAAAGGCCTATAAAATGAATATCTAGGACTGGCTATTTTTGATTAACAAATTTATAATCCAACATAGTACTTGAGACTTCTTCTCTCCATGTTAACATGACATTATGACATTATGGATTTTTGAAAATATAAAAAATCTGGAAGAGCTTCACCTATGAAACGAGAGATCAGGTTGGTTTCCGAAAAAAGTGAAATGCTTTTCAGATAATACATTAGAATTTATTTCTATCCGCTTTCAATACACTGATTTTAAGATTTCTTTGATAATAAAAAAAACGGATATGCACCAGGAATAGCGCTATTTTAGTTATGGTTTATAATACAAGCGTACAAAATTCATGAAAATTGTCTGAAAATTCTGCTGCAACTGAATATGAAGTCAGAATATAAAAAAGTAGAGCAGTTTTTGAGATATAGCCAAATTTCATATGAAATGAATGATGATCAGATGTCATAGGTCACATTTCTTGTCGGCTATTGTAATTGGTTCGAGCTTTTTTTGGCGACACACCTCGTACTTGTGATCGTGGAATTTTGAACAATTTCTAGTGCTATGCTTTTCTCTTTTCTAAGTTCATACACCTTCTACTAAAGAACGTAGATTATTTAGCTTTTTTGCGACACACCACGTAGATTAATCTGCGTTCTTTGCTCCTAAATTTAGTGAAAGGATTCGAGCAATCGAGTTCAATCTGACGGATATTAACTTATGATACAACACATACGCCAATCAAAGCATTTTAGAAAGCGGAAATTAAATATGTACATATGTACATATGTGTGTAGAAATTCTATAGAAAACATTGCCATTGGCATTAGAGATCTTACAAACATTTGTATACAAAAGTATATGTATGTATGTGTGTACTATTTTTTTTTTGTATCTATATTTGTTGTAAGTGGATCGTTGCAAGCTAACTTTATATGGCCTCATAAATGTCATCCAGAACGGCTAGAGTGGCAACAACAATAAGAAAAAGAAAATCGCATTGGATGTTGTTGACAAGACACACACAAGATACATATATATGTACATATTTATGTATGTACATACGTTAATTCTTATTTTTATATCTACATGCGCTAATACATATGTATGTATGTATGTATAAATGTTAGTGCGTTTGTGTGTACGGTAAAAGAAATGGGAGAGTTGCGTTTAAGAAGCGCGCGCGCGCAAAATATGAAATTAAGTTCATTGAACTGTTGGCAAAATAAGCGGAAAGACGAACAGCATAGAAAACGCACGAACTGAATAGTGAAACGCGATGGGATGGGGTGGGACAACATGGCGGGAATAGCATCGGTGACATGAGCGAGCGAGCGGCGGCCATTGTGACGGCGGAAGCATTGCACAGAGAAGCGTACTTACAAAAAGCAATGATAACAATTTGCAACAACAGCAATTCCAGTTAATAGATTTCCATTTCTTTGTGTGATTTCTGCTTAACGCCTCGTCATCGTCGTTGTTGTTGAAGATGTCGATGGTGATGCTGATGCTGATGCTGATGTTCTAGCTGATGTTGCTGCTATGATGGGATTTGATGTGATGATGTGGTGGAATCTGCCATAAGTCTTATGCTATATATATACTTATGTATGTATGTACATATGTATGTGTGTGTGCTTATCAAGTGTATGTGTATAATCGTCTAGCCGATAATACTAGCAAAATCTTATATTCTATATACACACTGTATATTTATGGACGTACAGTAGAATCCGTTTATAAAGACCGATCGATTATAGCGACGTAAACATAACCTCAAGTTTGGTTTTTATACAAATTACTATGAAAGTAAAGGGGGTTTTTTAGACATGCGGGTTTTAAGAAGAAATAAAGCGTATACAATTTAATGTTATGGCTCGACCCAATCGAGAGGCTTAATTTTCGGTCACTTTGTGGTATGTCAGCAATAACGCGCCGATTATTCCCTTCCAAGGCATCAATCGTCTCGGGTTTACCTGCATAGACAAGCGACTTTATCTCACAAAAAATAGTCCAGCGATGTTAAATCGTACGATCTTGGAGGCCACGCCACAGACCCACGACGCGAGATAATGCGCTCACCAAAAGTTTATTTCAATAAATTTATTGTTTCCTTGGGTGTATGGCATTTAGCGTCGTCTTGTTGAAACCAAAGGTCGTCCACATCAACAGCCTCCAATTCAGCCACGAAAAAGTCATGAATCATCTAATGGGGAACATTATGGCCGACTTGATTTTTTAAGAAATGTAAACCAATGATTGCCATAGAACACCCCAAACAGTTACGACTCCGCTTTAAACGATCTATAAATAAATTGCCTGGTTATAACGACAAAAGTTTTAAAAAATCACAGAAAATTTGAAGCTTCGCACGACATGTTACATGAGTGAACATCGAAGGCGCATATGGGGCCAGGTCTAGATAACGGTTGGTCCAATTCGATTTTTTCGGTATCTGTCAGTTTTGGATTCACTTGAAATAAACATTAGTGCCTTTGCTCGTTAAATATACTTATTTTGGCAAAAATTAAAAAGAGGAGTTCTGTTTGTACGACGTCCAGTTAGTACGACTTATTTTCACCGGTCCCTCGGAAGTCATTATAATTAGATTCTACCGTATATGTATTCATACAAATGTGTTCATATGTAACTACATTTTCTGCAACCAAACTAACTAGTTCTGAACTATTTACTATGTACCAGTTTACTAAGGCACTTAACTGCATCGTTGGCTATTGGTATTTTTCACAAAATTCAAAATTCTTATCTATTAAATAAAGCCTATCGCAATTGCCGACAGGGCGTAACAACCACAGAGTTCTATTTAGATTCGAATCACTTCGAACAAAGAAACAGATTTTTTTTACTACAAAGAAACAGATTTTTTTTTACTTTTTGGTTGTTTATGACAGCCTAGGTATAGACCAAAAACCCTACCAAATTCACATTTTTGATTTTATCACAATAAGCATAATTTCGTAAATATAGGAAGTGGACAAAAACCATACCCACCTTTGATATAACGGTAATTTACAAAAATCAAACAGATGTGATATTTTAGTAATTTGCTAAAATTTGATATGCAGAATTGTGTTGGAGAAAGAAATAGGTGGGATCAAAAATTTTGCAAAATGGTCGTGGCGCAACCCACTTGAGAGAAAATTAGAATATCTCCGAAATTATCAATCTACCAAATTAAATAAAGATTATTAGTATTATTGACAAATTGTCTTTAATATATTTTATATTATTTTATATTCGTTATTTTACAATTAAAATACATTCCCATATACTCCCAATTTTGTTTGAAACTAAACAGAAAATTCAATAACATTTTATAAAAATTTCAAATTTAAAAAAAAAAATTTTAATTTTTAGAGCATGCAATTTTGTAGCTCATTAAATTTATTATATCAAATAAATTCAATTTATTATATTAAAATTTTTAGAGCAAGCTTCAAGTAGCTAGAAGTTGCCGTTGATTTTTATGATTTTTTTTTGCCGAAGGTGTTTCGGATTTCTTCCAAAATAAATTTTTTTTAAGCGTCAAAAATCAACGCCATTTTTTTGCATTTCTTTGAATTTTATTGTGCTGTAAATTAAAAACAAAGTTTTTAGTTTAAAATATTGAAGAAAATTTGTTCTATGTAAAAAAAAAGTTTGACGTTTAGGCTTAAATGGTTTTCGTAAGAGAATAAACTATATTTCAATTGAAAAATCATGGAAGCTAAATAAACTTGAGAAAATTTGTCAATAGGTTGTGAGTTTATAATTTGCAACGGAATTTATATTGAGTAATTTTATTTGAAATAAAAACATGCGCTGAGCATTTAAATTTCGATTACAACCGAACATATACTTTTCTTTTCTTGTTTATACTAATTTAATTAATTATTGTGAATTTATTATATTGTAAAAAAAAATCTTTATATTTTATTTAATTCTTAAATATCGGATTTGATTCCTTAATTTCGAATCAAATACATTTGGCTTTGCAACTTCCCCATTTCGAAGGTAGATGGCGCTGAGTCACTTTCGAAGTGGTATTATATCCGCCACTAAATACCACTTCTTGAACTAGTCTATTTGTTGACTATTTTGGAGTTTTACTCAGGGGTTCGTATGTACATATATATATAAATATAAATGCATATGTATATATTAAGTGTATGTGTTCAAATATGTAGATCACTCATATTGTGTATTTTTCCATAGCTATAATAATTTTTTTTTTGCAATTAGCAGCGACGGGACTTTTCCACGACATCAACGCTTCAAGTAATCTACACTAGAAATATATGTACATACTTCGAAATATTTAGACTAATGCACACATACAAACACGAGCATTTGCTATGTAAAGCATATCATATCAGTATTTCCATTCTAAGATGGGATGTGCAAAATGACAAAATTCCATAGGCAATAGGGTTGCCATACTTTTATTGTAAAGCAAATAAAGTAGTCAGTGGCGTAGTACAAACAAATCTTGTAAGGAAATCTAATGGACTGCTGGAGGTCTGAATAATAACAAGTAAAATACAAAAAACTAATAGAAATTTAGAACATTAATTTCAAGGCGAATTCACACAAGGTGGTAGCATAATGCCAACAACAACCTTAATCTAGGGATGTCTTGATAAAGGAGAATAAAGAAATGAAAGCCATTAAGACGTCTTGTTAAGCCATTTTTTTTTGTGCGCAGAATGCCATTGGGAAAGGGAAAAGGCAAATGTAATGGAAGAAGAAGTTACGAACTGTATGAATTTTAGACGTTAACACCTCGTCCAAAGTTGTCTTCATTCTCAGGGCAAACATTTCTTTTATCAAATTAAAGTTTAAAATTAAGTGGTGGAATAGTTTCCGGAATGTTGTCTTTCTAGTTTTCTTTATTATGACATTTTGGATCCCTTTGAATTCATATTTTCGCCATCTTATATAAATTCGCCTTGGCTAAACGTCATAATAATTATTTTAACAGTAGGTTAGATTTTTAATGTCTTGGTCAAAAAAGTAATTGTTTTATTTAAACGATTTTATTAGTTCGCTTTCGTTCTTGTCTGTAGATATTTTCAATATTCCCTATGTAATTTCCTTTCATTAATGTTTTTATAAGCATAGAAATCAAAATTTCAAACCTGGTATAAATTCAACAAATTTTCGTCAAAATTTCAAATGTTTTAATTAAAGTTATTGGAAAACTGTTTGGTAGGCATATTTGTAGCTCATTCAATTTTAGCATTACGCAATTATGAAGAGGCTTAAACCATTTTTTATATTTTTTTTTTTATTCAGTCTTACGCCGCTTTTTAAGTAAAGGTGAATTTTTAATAATAGCGGGAATGAGAACGGAAATGAAAACGTTAAAGCTATTTCAATCAGATATTAAAAAGGTGCCTTAAAATGGGAGTAAAAAATGGTCGTAAAATTTTATTATATCTAGGTCTCCGCATTTTGGACCAAAACATTGAAGTCTCAATTCACTGTAAAGAATTGTAATAAAGCTCGGTCAGTACCGCAAAACTACTGTTTCGATTGGTGTTTTTTAAAGAAAAAACGACTCAAATGTATCTTTTGACAAAGTTGTAAGATTTCTTGAGAAACGTTTTCGTATTTTAACCCACTAACTCCCTCACAAAATATGCTCGCTTTGAGCTTCCTTTGAAAGTTCTGCGAAAAAAAACTATAAATTTGTCACAACCTCGCTTACATGCATATGTATATATATACCTTAAAATATAGTTATGTAAAATATATGCTTGAAATACACTACTTTAATTTTATTTATTAATTTTTCATATATTTTTTTCTTTTCAGGTACGTATTCAAATCCTTTGAAACACATTTGACTTCATTCTTACCGCTAATTATCTATCTCAAGTCCTGGATTATTGAGATGGTAAAAAGTGAGTACGTAAGTATTTTTCGATAATTCAAGCCTTTCTAAGCTAATTTATACACAAAAACTTACTCATATCGTAGCTATGGTTTATGCTTGCTATTCCAGAAGCTAGGGTGAGATGGAAAATCGCGAATTTTCTAAATTTTCGTAAATGTCTTCTTAACAAGCGGAAATATGGGTGATTTTCTAACTTCCAAACCACTATGAAATCTAAGGCACGATATGGATTACGAAGAAATAAATATACTATAGTAATACATACGTGCATTAGGATGACACAAAAATGCATGGGATGGGGAAACAGTAAAGACTGAATTTCGATGTTCTCACCCCTTAGGATTTTTTGCATCGAAAAACTAAGGACCGTAACGGTTATAACTATTATTTGAAAAAAAAA
Source organism: Anomoia purmunda (assembly GCA_951828415.1). Classification (NCBI taxonomy): domain Eukaryota; kingdom Metazoa; phylum Arthropoda; class Insecta; order Diptera; family Tephritidae; genus Anomoia; species Anomoia purmunda. Next base: position 86,530,128 of record OX639994.1, read on the forward strand.
AAAACTTTAATCGTTATTTCTTGAATTTTATATTTTGCATGGAAAATAAAACTTAATTTGTGTGAAACCTCCAACCTCCAAAAAATAAAGCTCAAGAAATAATGATTAAAAAGTTTTTTTTTTTTAATTATTGTTATAACGGTAGCATTTCTCTTTCCGCGTGATTTTTTGAGTTAAAATTTAGACAATAATCGTTTTTCGCGGTCCATGGAAAAAAATATGTCACTTTTAGTTTCTTAAAACAAGAAAATATTTATTGGTTGCTCAAAGCAATAACAGTTTCACATGCATTTTATTTAGAAAAAATTATGTTTTTGTCGGAGAAGCTGTATAATCCTTGAAAATCAATATTTTTTAATCGTCAAACTCTGTATCTCTACGGCAAACTTCAAAAAACAATACTCAATTGTTTATTTAATCTTTTCTTTATGTTAACTATTGTTATAGATCCCCCAAGACAACCTAAAAATATAAAAATGGTCCCATAAAATACATCGGAGTCTATTAAAATTCTGACTTTACTTTTTCTAGACCAGCCTAATGTTCAACCACAAAAATACATAAGTATACGCACACCTTAAAGTACTGGAAAAAATCAACTTTTTAGGATCCTCACGTTACCGCCGCCGCCCTCCCCTAAATTATAAAAAAATAGAAAAAATGAACCCGTATTTTTTTATTTTGTTATAGGTTAACATTTAATGGAAAATAGATTCTTTCGTATAACGGCTATGAAACATTTAAATATTTGTTCATCAACTATGGATATTTCCCTTTAGAAATCTTCTATAAGTAGTAATACATATTTATTTTTAAAATTATATTAAATATTTGGTTCATAACTTAGCCTTGTAAGAGGAAAAATTTTATATTAATTAGAAAAAGGCATAAGTCAATATTTCAACTCAAGCTATAACTTCAAAAATAACATATATGTAAGTTGTGACCTTTTTCGATAGTAGAAGAAATACCAGAGATGTTCGTTTTCGAACATAATATGTAAGGGAAGACTTTTGGAACACTTTGTCAAAATGCGTGTGATGTGCCCTTTTCGGAATTGCATATTCAATTGTTGTTGTAATTTTTCATACACAATTTTTATTACTTAAAATAAATGAAATACCAACGATGACTTTATGCATACTAATAATAAATTTGGGCACAAATACTACGAATTTGTAGTTTTTTTTTAATTTTACAACTTTCGCCCTATTTTGTAGGCCTAACTATTCAATGGTTATGGAAAATATAGTTGATAAAATTTTAAAAATTATTATGTATGTATGTATTAAAATTTCATTTATTGAAAATTTCTGAAGAGAAATATTCTTATTTGACCAAAACATATTTTAGCCTTTTATTTGGGGAAGGCCCTGTTTTAAATTTATTTTGTTTACGAATAATATCATAAGTTTCATCTGTAACTACCACTATATCAATTTTTTTAATGGACTTGTCTCACTTTAAAAATAAACGGCATATTATTTTTACTATTTTATAGCTTTGGCAGCAGCTTAAAATATTAATCCTTTACAAAGTAAAAAAAAAAGTACGACCTGCTTTATTTCGATTTAATACAATTATGGGAAGTAGCTGGAATTTTTTTTGTTTGGATCATCCTAATATTCATTTAATATTTCGATAGACATTTTAATGAGTTTTTTTCATTTTTCTGTGCTATAATTTACTGTTTCACAAGAATATTTATTTCATTTAACCGGCTCTTGAAAGGCGATAGTAACATTTATTTACTTTAAAGCCCAACAGTTATAAATATTTGGAAATATTTATTAAGGGCTAACACTATATACATATTTACGGGAAATATACATACATACATATCTTAAAACATTGACTAAATTGCGCTTTAAAAAGCGTTCTCAATCTCATCCCGCACTCAGCTAAGAACTCGAAATTTCAGAAGCGCTATAAAGAATCCGCTGTATATGAATGAGAACGTGAAAATAAAAACAAAATACTCTAGCCATCTTCTTTGGGCGTTAAAGGTCCTTTAACCATATACTCATATTATTCTGCTAATATTTTTTCGTGCAGAGTAGAAGTTGATGTCGCATATAATGCCATCCCTTTTCAAATTAGATTTCGAGACAAGTCATCTTCAGATGGCGGAAATTGTTCCCAAAAATATCAGAATAGCATACTCTCCGAACAATGTCATGATTATAATTTTTTGGTGTAGTGGTTTCGAGAGTAGGTACTACGAATTCGTAAAATTCTTCTAATACTACTACTACCATATATTGTTAGTATTAGGAGAAAAACTTTATCTTGCTAATCTAAATTCTCAGACGCCTGTATTCCAACTCCAAACCCCTGGGAGTCATAAATTTAATTGAATAATAAATACACGAAAATCACAGTTTAAGAAGATGTTATACTGTGCCCTTTATTCTTATTGCAATTTCATTGGAAAGAAATGGGATTTGCATACTGCTCTTATGTCCCAATGTATAATACAGTGCTCCGTCCAATTATTTGTTATTTGTTGTGCTTCGTTGGTTTGAAGAATGAATAGGGTTCTACAGTCGGCCTCCGGTGTTATCATTGATTTTCATCAAGAAAAATGCTTCTCTGAGTAGTTACACTAGAACTCAATGACATTGACATTTGCATAAAATTCCACTTTATCTAATCAAACGTCTTCTGCGAGAAATCCTTCGACAGAATATAGTACTATATATTTATCTGAAATTAATTGTGAAGTAAGTGCGGGTATAATGTGACTTTCACCTAGAAGCGATTACCAAACTCAGTCCATGTGTCTTTCAATCAGAATTCTCGAACAGCGGTGAGATAGGTGCAAAATAACCACAACCTCAGAAGAACTCGATGACAGTTTAGCTATTTATTCGTACAGGCAGACGGCAATAAAGGCACCTGGCTCCGTGATTATCAATACTTAATCAATAAGTATACTCCAAATAGACCCAGTTAGCCGATTCGTTAGCCAGTTCGTTACCTTCAACACTGCCGTAACGCGGCACCTAAATGAGTTCAAGCTTATTCCATTTTGTAACCGAGTTCAGAATCAAGTTAGTTTCTCTTAGCTATAGTTATTTATCAAGGAAAGAAGAAACGGTAGATCACCTCTTTTGCGTATACATACATAAACACATATAGGAACGCTTTACAGCAAAATAAATAGGGTATGGAAAAATACTTCAACCTAACCTAACCTAATAGTAAAATCTCTATCTATTCCTATTTCTCTATTATTCCGATTTTTTTTGGGTCGAATTGCATCAGGCATACTTCATGAAATGTAGACGAAAGATTCAGAAGAAAAACTTGGAATAGGGATTCGCAAAAATAAAATTTATAATTTATCTTATGGGGCTTCCTATACGGCGCATGCAATGACCCATGAATCAGACATGTGGCCTATTATGGTCAAGGTGAATTCATTACAAATACAAGAACTTCATGCATTTTGTTTGTGATTTTGAGTGAAGATAAAGTCAGATAAACTAAGAAAGCGAGAGCCATTAGCGAATGGATGGAATGTCAAAAAACAAAAAAGAAGGCGTAAATAGTCCTATTTGAATGTAAATATAAAGTCCAATAATTTTGTCAATTCCATCACGCAAGTCGAAGATAGTACAAGCAATCAACTGATGAGTAGATATCACCTTCTATGGATTCGTCTAGCTATGAATGAAATAAAAAATATTACTGAGAAAGCGTGACATCCTTTTATTGAGACATTACTATTGACCCTTTGCTATGCAAGCCTTTTGTTGACATTTCAGCGTTGTCAGACAACAACAAAATACATGGAGGGGTTATATTTTTTCTACCGGTACTACCTGTTTAATGAGCTTTGAAAAAATCGAATTTTTCAAAATTTAAAAAGTAGTTTATGAAAAACAAATAATATACTTTTAACAAAATTAAAAATAAAATGGACAATTGGGTTTCGATTAAAATCTCACTTACGTAAAAAGCTGCAAATGACTTAACATTAAATCAAAATCGATAAAAGTTAGTAATAAAAGAAGTAGAAATTGTGAAAATTCTATAATCTGTAAACAAATAAAAAATCAAGAGGGTAAGCTGTTGTGTCACCAACGGAACGCCTAACCGTATTTTCCACTAATCTTAGTTTTCCCGTTTCAGTATCATAATAAGTGTATGGAGATCAATTTATATTTACATATCGAATTTTTACATACATACATACATATGTATGTGCAACACTCCATACAAAAACAAAATCGATACTGTCTTTCCATTGGAATTATGAAAATCTTTATACGCTAAAACTTCCACCAAAATATTTCCGGAAAATATTAAGATTTAAAATATCTCCAAAAATGTAGCACTTATAATTCCGTTGAAATAAATGTTTAATATTTTTTGGTAAACCTTTTAAACTCAGGCAATTTGCTTTTTTTACCTTCTGTTCTATATATAAAATACTCCCTTTTTGGTATCTTCAAATTGGTCCAGCTCACGTAAATCTTAATATGTAGTTTGTCGAAAAATGTTGGCGAAAGTTTAAAAACATAATAAATTTTATAATTCCTGTGGAAAAATTAAAGGGTTTTTTTTTGGTTAGGCCCATAGGTGTGTATGTATGTGGAACTCATGTTAAACATATTCTTAAAATAATCTTGTACTTTGTATCACAATTACCGCAAAACAGAGCTTTCAACTGTTGTTTTTAAAATAAAGAAATGCACATTCGAAACGCAATTAATTAAAACTGATTTCTGTGTATTTCTTTTGCTCTGTTTGCAGGTATGTTTCCTAGTCCAGATTTGCAAAAAATATTTAAAAAATAACATAAAGATAACCCAATTAAACTGATCGAAATAAATAATATTGTAAATCCAAAATAAATTTAAACAAAAAAATAGTAAACAAATAAATAACAGTACATATAAAAAAAAAACATCAACAAATCGCCTGAATAAATGGAATATCATTTGACACAAATTTACAATTCCAATAAGAAAATAACGGGCAGGAAGAACTACTACGCTTTAACATTGAAATGCAACTACTTGTGGAACTGCAACAACAATAATAGGAAAAGAAACAGAAATAGATCAACAAATTAAAGTCAAAATAATTCCGAGGAAGCTGATAAATTTAATCAAATCACCAACCAACGCAAAACACGATATTCAAATGAGAAAACCCAAGAAAAAAGCGTTTCACATTTTAGAATAACAACAACACGAAGCAGAGAGAAGCGTACAATCAAGAATACTGTGATGTAAGTGTTGTTGTTGTTGTTGTTGCTATTGTTACTATTATATCTGATATTGACATATAATACTTAAAAATAAGGTTTACAATACAAACCCAACATTGATGGTGGTTGGTAGGATCTTTACCTATTTCCTAGCTGGGCATATGCCCATTAGGGTGAGCAGGCGTAACCAAAAAAAAAAAAATTCGTATTCCACCATTTCTATTCACTATTCGGCCAGAAATACTAGGGCTTAGAATCTTAAGGTGTCTTGAAATTGTGACTTTCCATCTACTTTTGAAATACACGGAAAAACAAGAAGAGAGTATTCAGATTAAATAAAAAATTTTAATAATCATCACTTTTCATGCAAAAAATTGGAAATTTTAATATTAAGTCATGTTTCATCATAAAAAAAAACCTTTTCGGTCCCTGATTTTGACAACATGTCTTATTTACACAACAAAAACAGAAATCCAACAAAATGTAATCAACATTTTAAATTCTAAATAAAATGAATTTGAGACGTCAATCGAGGGTTAAAAATTTTCTAGAGAGTTTTTCGACGAAAAATTGCACTAAGAGTCTTCTCAAACCAAATCTTTATACAAAGAACATAAAAGTCTACAAAAAATAAAATCAAACAAATATGGCTCCTTGAAATATACAACATTTTTTATTTATGCTATCTTTTTCATTAAAATTAACATTGCAAGTTAACAGAGCTGTTTGTAATGTTTATATGCAACTATTTTTTATTTTATTTTATGTAGAATTCGGCTCCAATTGCACACAGGTTTTGTCTGAAAAGACCCTTAGGGAAATATTTAACAAGTAATTCTCTAGATCATTTTAATCCTCTAGCAATCTCTCAAACTCATCTCATTCAGACTTTCAAAAAAAGGAGTCAAACCGACAATTTTAGTGAAAGCTAACGGAACATGAAAACTTTCGTAGGCCATAAAAAAAATAAAACTAACTTTTTTGCGAATCTATCGACATAACGGAGTCCAAGCTGATTTAAGTTCCAAATTTATTTAATTAGGTTCTATCGTTAATTTTTTTTTTATAAGTCTATCACATCGAACCCTAACCACGAAAAAATTAAACAAGAAAATGTCGCTTAAGTTTTTTCGCGGTTTGGGCGCGATATGTTCTGTGTATACACTTCTTATGTTCACTTTCAGTACGCTCAGTGAAATTTCTTACTTCTCTACTACCCAATTTTAAAGGGAACCCACAAAAGATTCTGATATTTTTTACTGACACTCTCCCTGAAACCCTTAAATAAAATTCCTTATGCTATTTGGAAAATAAAATTACCAATGTTGCCCAACACCTTTATTTTCACAAATGCTTCACTAATCTAATTGAAGTCTTCATACCACTAAAATGGTATTGTGCTCTATATTCTAAAACCTTAAAAATTACTGCACGAATTATTGTCATTCTCTGCGCGTGTCAAACTATATAAATGACAGAGTTTAGAGTTTTTGAGTGTCTATTTGCATTCACCAATCACCGAAAAAACTGAATGGATTTTCATGAAACTTTAACTGGTGAATAGACAGAGAGTAATTTTGGATTTACGAAAAACTTAGCACCGCATAGGGTCGCGAACCATACCATTTAGCCGGACAAAATTATTTTACAGATCACACAAAAATGCAAAAGGGTTAAGCTGCTTCGCATAGCTTGAAGGGGAAAAATTATATATGTAAAACAATCTGGGCGGCTGTAGTAGGAAAACGCCAAGCGATTTTTACTTAACACAGTCTAAAACTTTACCAAAAACTTATACATGGCATTAAAAATCAATATAAATAAATTTGAAAATTTTCCAATCAATTTTGTCCAGCTAAATTAGTCAAACGCGCCACTGTGCGGCGCAAGCTGGGTATAGCTAATTTTAAAATATATTTTACACAACAATTTTTGAGTGTAATACTAGTAATGTAAACATATGGAAATAAATTCGGGTAACCCTGTATGACAGAAATCTGATGTGCACAAAATTCTCACTGATGATGTAAAAAGTGTTGCAGCTTTTCGGTTACGTTTATTGTGTTGGCTAATTAGGCGGCTTGAATAATTCATCACTGTCCCAACGAAATTAACTAATATTGCTGTTTTAAAATTCATACAATTGAATGTATAAGTATAAATGCACTTACATATTTATATATGTGTATGTATGTATGTATGTACATATGCATGTACGTATGTGTGTTGTATAGAAAACTCAGAATAATAAAAAAATATATATTCATTGCTATGTATTTCTTGCTCGAAGAAGAGTCTTCGAATCTTTTTCTGATGCGACAAAATGGCCTAGTGCAGTGGAAAATTTTGCAAGCGAGTTGCATTATTACATAGTAGCTAGTTGCATTTGAGGCTATTGCAAGCGTATCATTGCGCTCTGAAATATCTTAAAGTGCTGTTAATAAACCGAGGGGGAAAAATCTGAACAAAAAATATATCGCATTCGTTGTTATGGGAACAACAACGAATCGTCAATTACTTCTTATGATAATATTGTCCTACAATCGCCATTGTTTGTTTGTTTTTGCGTATGCATGTAAATATGTCCATATGTATACATATATGTATGTACTTATATATACGCATGTGGGTATGTACTTACACATACACTGATGTTTTATCATCTTTGTTCATTTTTTTCTTAGCTTCTCAAATCCTAGTATGCTATAAAAGGGCACGAACTTACCATCTTACGTCAGATTTAAGCCTTCCAAGCTATACGAATAGTAGCTACAAAGTGTATGCAGCTTTTAGCTGAAATATTCAACTTTTATTTTTATATCTATAATTATACAAAAAACAATTGATAGGATAACAAATTTCATGTAAAGCAATAACACAAACTCTGTAAATAACACCCGACCTGAGATGCAGTGTTGCGAAGTAAAAAAAAACTGCGCTATAGTGAATGAGCCCTACGAAAATATATGGGAAATTTCAATTTAACACCTAATCGGTTTTTAATTGTATAGAGTTTTTAAATATACAACCAAATCAACCAAAAATTTGCCAGCACAACTATTTTTTATTCTTAAGTAGAACTAAAGAAATCACATATTTCATGAAAACAGGGTTGCTTTTGCAACTAAAGGAAATTTTACCCGAGTTGTCGGTTAAAAGGAAATAGGGCTGTTATAAAAAATTTATTATTGGAGAATGTTTGTACCGATTTGGCTCTCAAAGTACCACCCAGTTTTAAACATTACTTTTTTTTTTAATTTAAAATTTCAAATTAAAATTTGTTAATCTCGGAATCGCAATAACGAAATTTTTGATGCTGTCTTTGAACTTTTTTGGATATTGATTTATGAAAAATTTTGAAGTTATCGGTAAAAATAACTCGAACAACTACGTCCTTTTTTTAAATTTTAACCTGTTTTTGGCCTAAAACTGGCTCTAACAGTGAGAAAATCTTTAAGTTTTGGATAACAAATTTCAGTAATTTTATGTAAAATTCAGTCCAGTTCTAAGAACTGAATTCATAAAGCAGTGATGGCTAAAAATTGAGAAAACTAAGTAAATGCTGGAAAAATTTATGTATACTTTTTAGAATCAACGGACCGAAGTCCATCCAAAATGTGATATTACAATACATCAAATGTACGTTCTGGCCGTTTCACTGTAAAATTAATAAGGCTTGAAAAGGTTACTGTACACTAAATTTGAATTTACCGCTTTTATTAATTTGCAATCACTTTTACATTCTCTATCAGATTTAAGTACTCTTACGCCCTGAATTGTTGTAATAAAATATACATTTACAAAGTTTATCGACTAAAACGAATGAGTAGAAATTAACAATTTTAGAAAAACTCGAAAATGTCCGTGTATAAAACGGTATCTCTAGAAGGTTAAATCTTCTTGCTTTTTTTGAGGGTTTTGGCAATAACTGCAAACTTACCTACATATATCTCGAAAAGGCTTCCTTGGACAAATATATTAAAGTCATTTGCATGTTCATCGACCCAACATTAGCCTAAGCTGATTACTTTTTAGAACGAGGTACTACTCATTAGTGAAATATTTGTATACTAGTGTAATATATAATTTTATTTCATTGCAAATAGCCGTATTCGTGTTACAAATTTTTTTTAAATTTTTTTGTTTGCAATAATAGGAAGATGAAAAAAGCAACAACAGAATGCACAGCTTACTTGGCTCATCTTGTTTAGGCTTTGTCTTAATGAGAATGATGAGAAGATGTGGTGATCTCCCAAATAGCTACATATAACTTCTACCATTGTTGTTTTTCTAAAATTTTTCCTATGCCAAATGGTTTTGAGCTCATAAAAATTATTGTTGATACACATATTTAAATGTTTTTATATTTTTATAAAATCTCCATTTTTGGCGAAATTTTTAAATCGAATCAAATAGCGTTAATATTAATAGCGCTAATCTTAAGTTAGTAAGAAGTTACGGTTTCTCAGAAATATCGTTATTTGAGATGTGTCCCTTTCAAATTAAGTGTTCGATGCACATACATACATATATGTATTACTTTTTATAGTTTCTCTAATATAATAATACAAAAAATATATAAAAATAATAGAAAATTATTCCCAGAAAAATTTCACTAGGACTCTTCTCAAACAAAATCTTCGCTAAAATAGCGATATTTCTATTTTTTTTCATTGGCCGAATATCAGAGATACCACATGAAATTAGAGACGGATTTAATAAAAATGCTTACAAATTAAAAACGAAATGCAATTTTAGATACAGTGCATGGTGAAAAGAATTCAGAGGGTGACGTAGATTGTAATACCGGTAAACCTCTCTGGGAAATTTTGACAGAATTTCCAGCCACAACAGATTCATCATATGATCATGTGTATTCTTTTCAACGTGTTTAACAATTTTAGTGTGTATTAATTTTTTCTAGTATGCATACCAAAGTGTTTCCTCTCGTTTCTCTCCGCCGGTAAATCTGATGTGATGTCACAGTCATGTTGCTCTCCGAATATCAGATCAGTCAGAGCAATCTTGTATTCTATCGTTCTTGGATAGAGTGGCTACACCTTTTTGAGATTTTTTTCGCAGCTCATGCAATCTTGGCAAGCGTCACAATTATTCGTCACGATTGTGTTTTACATGGTGGATATTGAAAAAGAATGTCGTCGGCTGGATGCATTCCATTTTGGTTGTGTTTAAGCTATAATAGGATACATTTTTGATGAAAAGGAAATAATTGGTTTATTTTAATCGTTAACCAAAAGAAAATAACCTACTAAAACTGAGTTTTTGATTAATCGTGCCATCATTAATTGTAGCTTAATAAAGTGCAAGTTCTTTGTTATTCACAATTTTTTTAAATGTTGAATGGGAATCTTTTCGTTATTCAAAATTATTGAATTATTGAATTATTTTATTTATTATTTTATTTTTATTACTTTTTATTTGAATAAAAATACAATCAAAAATGTCCATCCATGGTCTAGAATGCAAATTGCGACAAGCATTTGCAAATATTACTTCTTTCGAGTAGAAAGTGGTCGAAAATTTGTGTCTGATGCAACTTTCAAACTCCGAAAGTGATCTTGAGGGTCAAAGTCAAAAATAACAACACAAAACAACTTCTCGGTTGGTGTTTACGAATGAAAATAGTCTGCAGTTTTTTTTTTAAATTAGTTTCTTCGATAATTCGCTTTCATTTTGCTACCCTTGTTTTCTTACTCATTAGCAGACTAAATCGCTTTCGAAATCCGGAAGCTTATTTCATTAGTTTTTTGTTTTGTTCAATGAAGCATTAGCATTTATAAACACACATACCTACATACATACATATAGTTAATATATACAACATGTTTGCGCAAAGTTTAAGCATGTGAAAACCGCCCTGAAAACCCCAAACAAAATGAAATAACATCTAAAATTTTCTATGTATGTAGTTCTTCATTCTTAGTTTTTCTTAAGCCTCTTTCCTACTTTTACACGAAAATATTCATCCTTTCTACCAGTTCTACTATTTGTGTAGGTACATATTTATATGTAGGACGTATGTAAAGGGGATGTTAACTCAAGAATACAGTTAAAGAATGAACGGAATATGTAATTTTAGCATTTACTACCTACCCTAGTATTAGAGGCTGATTGTGATTTCTTGCGTACTATGCGAAATTTTTGTGCAAGCTTAGGAAATCGTAGAACTGTGACTATGACACATCAATTGATATTGATTGCGTGTGAGGAAGTTCTATGTGCTATGTATGTATGTATATATGTATATTGTGTGGTTTTGCGATTTGTTAAGTAAGCTATAGACATACATACATATGTATGAATACATTTGTATATATTCTTTTGGGTTTATTTACCCGAGTGGTATCATAACTATGGCTGTACAATAACCAATTTGCCGATAAGAAAACCATCTCAGCATATGCCATTAGTCCAAGTTGGAGCGCGTTTTTTGGGGTTAAGTTAAAAAAATAACAAGCAGTGTCTAAGTCAGTGACAGGGCATGAGCGGATTGAATTACCCAATATAAGGCGTCTGTCGCCAAAAAAAGGTCTGCCAAATTGGAGAACAAGGTCGACCAAACATCAAGCTATATAATGTAAGCGCCAAATTATTATTGTATTTTAATAAGGAAACTCCCCATCACTTTGTGCACTAAAGCTATACTAAATTTATAAAAAAAAAACGAAAATTAATAATAAGGCCTAGGATAAGTAAGATAACGAATTGCATGTAAAGCCACATCACTATGTCGGAAAAATATGCGAGTCGAGCCGACTTGGTAAAAAGATATCCGATCTGAGAAGTAGTATTTTTTTAATTTTTTTATTTAATTTGGCGCTATAACCACTTAAGCTATTTTGGCCGAAGTTCTACAAATTGTGTTGTGCGTCTTGATGATGTAACACAAAATTGAGGGACCTATTGTTTCACGCCAACTCCGAACGGCAAATGATGTTTGTGAGAATTTTTTTTCATGGCAGAAATACACCCGGAGGTTTGCCATTGCCTGCCGAGGGGCGACCGCTATTAAAAAACTTTTCTATAAATTTTGATGTTACTTGCCCCGGCCGGAATTTGAACCAGGGACCTACTGAATGAAGCGGTCACACGCTACACACTCTGCTACGGCGGTCGCCGCCGAGATGTAGAGTTGGGAAGTGAAAAAACTGCGCTATTGTGAATGAGCCCTAAGAAAATACATGGGAAATTTAAGTTAACACATAATCCGTTTTTATTTGCGTAGTATTTTTAAATATATAATTACATCAACATGAAATTTGTCGGCAAAACTATTTTCCGTACTTAAATATAGAGTAGCGAGTTGGAGCGTTCTTTTGCTGGTCGTTTACAAAGAAACAGACAAATAATTTTTTTTCTAGCTACCTGATTTCATAAAATGTTGATATGAGTTTTTATAAAGTTTGTATGTGTGTAGAAAGTTAGGTTAAGTTGAGGCAAGAATGAATGTCGTAAATTTTGGCGAATCGACACTTTTATTAAAAAAAATGACTTAAAACGAAAGAAAAAAGACAAGAAACCCGAATGATATTTTGTGAACACAGTACTATTGTAAACAAAAGAATGTTAACAGTTCTATGCTGACGACACATTTCGACTGGTTCTGCCAAATTCCACGAGAGCGATCCATAGAAAGCTCAACCAACTATATTGTCTCATCCGAGCCTTTACTTTCTTGAATTTCCATTTAATTTTCGTTTTGAATCTGTCCTCGTCTGAGGTAGTAGTGTCGAGATATTTTGCAAGTTATACCAATTTGGTTCATATAAAAACACAACGAAATCTGACAAAATGCTGACAACTTCTGGCGAGTTGGGGAACGACACTTTTATTGCTGGAAAACTGTTGCTCCCAAAAACTGTTCCGGCAGAAACTAATAGCTTCTCGGCAAAATGAAATGCCACTTTGCGCCCTCAATCCCTTCTTTGTTGATTTTTTTTTTTAACATGGAAGTTTTTGATATCTATCAAAAAGGTACGCGAATACAACCATGAACATTAATATAATTATTGTGGGGCTGTTAGTAAACTTATTTGGCATTAATGGTCGATATTTCCGTTGTAGTTAAAAGTAATTTAAAGAGAGGAGTGCAAAAGTGTTTTATTATTTTTTTCCTCTTCCTTCGAGGGCTTCATATTGATTTAGGCATAGTAAAGTCTTGATAGGTGACGCCGTAGTTATGTTATTGGCAAATACTATATTTATTAACGAAAATTACTTATATTCACAACATCAGTACGCTAAAGGACCCGAAACGTAAGTCGAAAGTTGTATACCCGGAAGGTGGCGCCGTAGTCGAATTATCGACAAAACTTATAGGCATAGCACATTTTACTGCTAAGTGAAATATTACTCTACCTTTTTTATGAATATAAGCCAAGCCATTTTGATTTATATGTACATATGTATAAAATGTATCAGCAAATCGACTGTACCGCCACCTCTCGGCCTTCTTCGAATGAAGTTTAGCATTGAAGATAGCAAATTACCGAAACTGGTTTGTCGCCTAACTAAAGTTGAAAAGGGCTGACGAAAAATAATCGAAAACGCTTTCATAAACGGTCGTAATTATATTTATACTAACGACTGAGGGAGTAAAACAGCAAGTTACAAGGGGTACAATCTGCATACGTAGTGGTCGGTGTAGAAGAGGTTGTAAATTCTCAAAAATACATCGGCATAGTCTATGTTAGATATTAATTTCAGTTTGTAAAAATGAATATGACGGGAGTAAGCGGGTATTAGCTAGTACAATATATAAAGAACTTTGAACGACATGGAAAGTTCCGCTCAAGAAAAATTTGAACTGTGACTAAAAATCCAGTTAAGCAAGTGTTTGCGTTTAGTTCAGATAAGCTCTGACGTGAAATAAAAGTGGAAACCCTTACTGAGATATATGCACATACATATGTACATACATATGTATGTATGCACATATATATGTATGTCTTCAGCCACATCTTTGTGAATTAATAGGCTCAAGATTTCATTAAAATTCAGCTAATCAGCATTTCACATGCATAATTATGTAATTACGTGTACATACGAATACTTGGACGGATTCCACATACATATGTATGTACATGTACTATGTATGTATGTAGATATATTTGGCGCAAGAGCTTAATCCTCGCTCTTTAAATTATTCGCACTTACACTGATAAGCCGAATGAAGCAGTATGTATGTGCATAGTGCTTTGGATAAATGTAGAGTAAGGCCACCCAAAAATAACATGGCGGCGAAATGCTTTCAATTTCCGCTTCCACGACCCATTTCTGTATGTTGCTTGTACTGCAACAAAATGTTTTATGCAGCTTTTGCTACCCTGACAACTTCCAGGGCTATACGCGTAGCTGCATATGCATTCATCCTTTGCTGATCACACCTATTGTGTAACAACGTTGGATTGAATTTTGTGTTTTTTTTGTTTTTTTATACTATAGTTAAAAGAATTTGATACAATTTATGGTTTACTACTGGTAAGAGAGTGAAGAATAAGTGAAGGAAAACTAACAATGAAGCGAGTACTTACATAAAATGCGATATTGTTTTTCTTTTTGTCCTGGAGAAACTGTACATACATAATTATGTGCCTAGCAATGTATAAACCTTCATCTGTGAAGAAATTAAGCTGTGAGAGACTTTTAGGGGTTCCTATATAATAATGAATGTTTTTAGTATATAATTGTAGGAGCCGAGTATGCGCAAGAACCGGAGCCTCTCCTGTAGCAACAAAAATGTCCTTTCCGTCCAGTTGGGACACTCTCGCGCGGCCTCTCTCATTGTAGTTTGCCAATCCATATGTACTATATGCATACATACATACATATTTAGTATGTCTGTTTTCTCTGTTTATGTTAGCTACAGTGGCAAAAATTTATATGCATATATTACGTAAGTAAATATGTATGCAAAGCACATATCCTATCCCAGGCAAAAGCACATACATACATACGTACATAGGCACATATGGCTTTACCTACATATGTATATGCATACATAGATACTTATTAATCGCATATACATACATACATACATATGTACATATCCATCTACATACATATGTATGTACGGTTGTTAACATAAATGAAAATTGATTCAATCCTATTACACAACCTTTTTGTTGGTAGGGGATGATGCTAAGAGCTTTAAGTGGGCACGAACGTGACCGAACCCCTGTCGTGGTTATAAATTGCCGGATCTCCTTGGTGGGTGTGGATTCTATTTGGCAACAACTGTAGTAGTTGGTGGGCCGACCATATTTTCTCGGCTCAACGTCAGAGTAAAATACAAAAAAAAAAAAACAACCACAAAAAAAACAACCACAAACAAAGCACTGACAGCAGCACAAAATTTCATTTGATAGCGAGAGCGTCAAGAGAAACAAGAAGAGCTTAATTGAGGTCGAAAGTTTAAAATAATAACAATAGTTTAAATCCAATAGAAACAAAAATAAGAGTGACGTTTATCTGCCCCTTTGCTAAGGGTACATACAGCAAGTGCTATGTAAGTAGATGAGTAGGTACATATGTACATATGTATTTATAAACACTTATGTATATACTTATATACACTTTTATGTATTTATACGGACATTGAAAGCACATAAATACATACATATGTACATACAAAATGTGGTTTTCAATATCGATGTAAGTATGTATGCATATTTACATACTTATATTCACACAATGAGTATACTTATGAATATAGTAATATAGTAATACATAGAAATTTGCCCAACTCCTCGCAATTAGACATGGGCGTCTGCTAAGTAAAGCGGAAAAACTTAAAATCAAAAAGCGAACTGTTTTCGTGCAGTAAAGTCTTCTATGCCATTAAAGAATACATTATTAGGTGTATTTATAAGTACGTTGTATCTATTATGTATCGCAGTATACATACGCTCGAAGGGTCGTAAGAAAGTCAATGCTTCCAAAGCTTCATAGCATTGTATATGTCGGATATACATATGTACATAAGTATGTACCTGTATACATTTGTAGTATATATGTAAGCACTTTTGATCAGAAGGGTACAATTTCTTCAACTTTTTCAAGATTTTCATACCCAAATACATACTTGAAACTATAAAAATTTTAAAGGGAAATGTTTCTGCTTTCAGGTTCGCACACGCGATTAGTTCTTGCGGTGGGAGGGGGCTTCTGATTTTTATTTTATAAAATGGAATAAATTCTTCAAAGAAAATCATTATTGCATGTATGTGAATAAAACTATTTTTAATTCATAAAGAGGATTATAAGTAAAGGTTATGCTAGATAGAAAGCTTGCTTCGCTTTATGTACATATGTACGTGACAGTTTCGCTTTGACAATAGGCTTTGACATTAGGCTTTGACAAGATGAATACATACAACTACACGGTGTACTGAATGCCGAAGGTGACGCCGAATTTGACAATTCTCAACTTCAACTAGACAAAGCTTTTTTCACAAATCAGGAAAAATTACCACTTTTTTTGGTATATACATATACATATGTATATGCATGTATGCACATTAGGGCAGTCCTTCAAAAAAGCCAAATGAACGATTTTTCAATTATCCTCAACGTTTTCTCGCTCTGCAAGATACAATGTCTAAAAAGAAAAATTTTCAGGATTATTTAAGGACTAAATTGAATCAATGATCAAGGGCTTAATTGAATCAATGATCAATACATTTGCCTAGGTATATTTAACTTATCAACATTCTCAATTCCACAAATTTTTTCATTATATTTACGTTCGAATGAAAATTCTATTAAATTGTTAAGCATTAAAGCATACCGTAACGCAATTTGTAATATTTTAAATAATTCGTAAAATTTTTGATGGTGACAGTAACGATATCGAACAATCCTACAACGTTTTTAACAACGTCATATTTGTAGCGGTGAGCTTTTAAACGAATATTTCAATGTTTTTTTTTTCAAAATAACAACAGTTTATGTTGTCAAACAAATACTTCCTCGGCAAGCGATTAAGATGAATTTCGAATTGATTTCGTCAAACCCGTCAAGGGTGACGTTCAGCAAGTTACACCCGTTATATTAGGCCCCCGTTTTTCGAGGAAACCAAAGCTTAATATTCTAACCTCGGTGTGGGGAGTAATGCATGCGTTCAGCGTTGAATGTATTGTAGCCCCGCCACTTAGAACACGTTGCGTCCGCTCCAGCGAAAAAAAATCCAACAGACAAGGTGTACGAAACGCAGAGGCATGCATGTAAACGAATCAGCTGGAAAGCACGCAACATGCTCTAAGTGACAGGGCCATGATAGTCAAAAAAATGCGCAACGCCGTCGTCTGTAACAACCAATATACAAATACACAAAATTGAATATATTTGACAACCACAGCTTAACTCATCCCAGGCTGTGTGTACTTTCAGCTTTGGAGCCAAATATTTTTTTATTATTATTCTATAATTGCATTATTACACTACAATACTTGTGTAGGCATATCGAATCGATAACAATAAAACATACCTATGATGAGCAAGGGCAACAAGTGCAAAGTTATCGAAAATTGGTTGTTGGTTTTTAAGCATTATTTATAAGTTTTGTTCAAAAATTCTTTTTGTTAAGTAATGCCAATTGTTTTAAATGCTGTATTTCATTAATTGATTTATAAAAACTTTGAAAACCATTTGTTTTGTGGTATATAAGTATGTATGTTTAGTGTGATTAAATTTTCTAGTAACGGAACGGTGCTGGTTATTTGTTTGCAAATTTTACTTTCATTCAATACGACACCAATAACCAACCATAAATTTAAGGATTACTCAGACGTCTCCATTTTTAAAGATCCGAGTGGCTTACGATTTATTGCAAAATATGAAGAGGTATATTCCAATTCAATAATAACAGAAATTATGGAAATTTTATATTTGACATCTATTAAATGTCTTATTCAAGTCCGGTATTAAATTACAAGCGGTTGTTTCTCCTTTTGCAATATTCTAGGTCTACTGAAGACGTTTCACCACCAAATTTCACAGATCGGAAAAGTGGCTTCTATGAACGAAGTACGCGCTTAGCTGCTGATAGCGACTCCTACTTGCGTCGTTCGAACCACGCTTCTCTTGGAAATATCGGTGGTTATCAAACGTCAAACAGTTTGACAGCCTCAATTCCATCAGCGTCTATACAAAATTTAAACTCTGTAGCCCCTGATGGTTCTGGTGGTCCAGTTGTCAATGCCAGTGGCACATTAGATAATCGCAATAAAACTCGTGATCGTCTCTACAAAAATGGACCGTATTCAACTGCACAGTTAAGCGAGAGGCAAGTACAAAAACAAACAAAAAAAAAAAAAAGAACTTTGTATTAAGGTATGAATGTTGTAAGAAATTATACATACAACTTTTACGTTGCAGAAGTTCCAACGGTGCCGCCATCAGCAATTACAACCGCTCTTTGCTGTCGTCATGGTACGACGCTCCTGCGACGAATACGAACGGTCCTGGTGGCAGTGGCAATGCCGGCGCCTCAACAGTAGGCAGCAACAGCAACCACCCTATTTACTCCACCTCAAATTCAATCACCACACCTGCCTCCTCCATCAATACGGTAATTGCGACAAATTTAACGGCGCATCAACGGAGCAATTGTTACGGCACGCTGTCGGACATAACTGCGTCTACGCCACATACGGCAAAAACAGCAACTTTGCGCATGAAAACCAATACAAAATTGAGTAGAATTGTAAAATCATCCCGTGTTGGCTCTGAATCGCTAAATAATACAACCAATACGCCAATAATATCTTTGACAACGCCGCCGACGACGATAACGGCGACAAATACAACGGGAATGGGTGCATCAACAGCAGCCGCCGCGTCAACGTCCTCGATTGCAAACAATAGTAGCAGTAGCAGTTGTAGTACAATCAGTAGTAGTTATAACAGTAGTTTAAGCAGTAGCAGCAATACAATACCATCAGCACGTGCGACTTGCATTTCTGCAACAACATTATCAACACAGTCGTCAGCTGTTGGAAGCCATTCTAATGGCAACAGTAGTGGGATTCTAAATGCTGCTGCAACATTAGTCGAAACGGCGACAGAAATAGGGAGCCAGCATTTTAGTAGTACAACTGGCGTCAATAATAAGATCAACTCTCCCACTGGTGCGGGTCAAGCAGCTACCAACACACCCCTCTCCTCGTTATCTACACAAAACCCGCATCGTCATCAACACGCTTCTAGAGTTCATCATATGCATGGGCGTAGTACGACATCATCGAGTCGCTCGCACTCACGATCGCCCAGTAGCTACAGCTCGTCACAGAGTTCTTCTTCATCACACGCTTCATCACATTCACATGCATCAAGTCCAATTAGGGGCAGTGAATCGACACCGAGCAGAAGTGCTGGTGCGTTAGCGAATAGTACGCGTAGCCTACAATCAGCAGTTACGACGCCACCACAAGGTATGGAGCTGCCAGTAATATGTCAATTTCATTATGTTCATTCAACGTCACTCGTATGTACATATGTATTTCGAGTCGCGTATTTACATATGTACATACAAATATACATACTACATACATTTGAATATAATTTAAGCCTTAAACAGATCATTTTGGCAAACCTTTCTATCATGCTGACAAAAGTTAATGCTTTCTTCAAAATTTTGTAAACATAACCTCTTAAATATGCTATTAAAAATTTGACAGAAAGACGTTAAGGAACGTAGTATTATTGATAAAATGTTAGGAAGGTATTGACTACTAGCGTACATATATCAGAGCCAAGTATTTTTCAAAACTATTTTTTATGAAAATGAACGACCACGCCTACTTTCAATATGTATAAGAATAAACCGGGTGGTTTAGATTTGCAAAACTTGAAGTGTTGCGGTATTTTTCCCACACAAAATTACAACTTTTGTATTTAGCACTATCAATAATATTTAAAATGAATAATTATGATTGTGTTGGTTTTGTTTTTTTGTTTTGTTTTTTTTGGAACAGGTACAAGTGGAATGGCAGGCAGTGGCAATGCTAGCAGTAACTCCAGCGGTAGCAGTAGCAGCAGTGGTAGTAGCTCAGCGTGCAACCCAGCCAATCCAGTTGTTCATTCCGAAGACAATCGTCCGCTCGCTATTTGCGTACGCAATTTACCCGCACGTTCCTCGGACACATCCCTTAAAGATGGTCTATTTCATGAGTACAAAAAGCATGGCAAAGTCACCTGGGTAAAAGTGGTTGGACAAAATTCGGATCGCTATGCGCTAGTTTGCTTTAAAAAGCCAGATGATGTGGAAAAAGCACTCGAAGTCTCACAGGATAAACTCTTCTTCGGTTGCAAAATAGAAGTTGAACCTTATCAAGGCTATGATGTAGAGGATAACGAGTTCCGACCATATGAAGCCGAATTAGACGAATATCATCCTAAGTCGACGCGTACGCTCTTCATTGGAAATTTGGAAAAAGAGATAACAGCCAGTGAGTTGCGTAGTCACTTTGATTGTTTCGGTGATATTATCGAAATCGACATCAAGAAGCAAGGTACGCAAGCGTACGCATTTTGTCAGTATTCGGATATTGTATCTGTGGTAAAGGCTATGCGAAAAATGGACGGTGAACACCTTGGTAGCAACCGAATTAAACTTGGTTTTGGTAAATCGATGCCTACGAATTGCGTATGGATAGATGGAGTGACGGAGAAGATCTCCGAGTCGCTGCTGCAGACGCATTTTTCCCGCTACGGCACCGTTACGAAAGTGATTGTGGATCGTATACGGCATCTAGCGTTGGTATTGTATGATCAAATACAGTATGCGCAGACCGCTGTAAAAGAGATGCGCGGTGCAACGTTACGTGGCCGACGACTGCAAGTGGATTTTGCTTCACGCGAATGCCAGGATGCCTTCTACGACAAATTGGAGAAACAGAATGCAGGTGCGAAGCGACTTAAAAATAAAGATCCTCATCCATTCGAACATTTAAACAAACTATTTTTGGATATGTAGACTAAATTGAAAGTGAAACAAATATAAATACAATGTTTTATTTCGAATGGAAGGGCTAGTCATTGCCTGAATGTCCTTTTTTTTTTACAAAACTATTGACAAGACAGTAACTAAATTAATTTGAGTATAAAAGTGTGCTTTAAAACAACACTTCAAGAACGTTGTCACAATTGGTTATGTACACATTGACAAGTGGGCGTGGCTCAATATAAGTAGTGTTTCGTTTATATACAATACATATATATTTTTTGACATAATTGACTAATTTTGGGGTGCAAACTTGTTTATTTGGACTGAATTTGTACAAAAAATTGTATACTTTGTTAGCTTTAAGCGCTTAATATGACGTCGCCTTAACCCTTACATTCAAGTATTTATTCCTCAAAGCTTTAGTATACCTAAATGAACTGACCCATCTATCTACTTTTTCAATGCAGAATTTATGATTAGTTCAAGTAAAATAACAAATGTTTAAATTTTTTTTTTATTTTCAGGTAATCGCTTCAATCGTTACGACTCGCAATCGCGTTCTCGCACCTCATCCTTTAGCCGCCAACAGAACTCAAACGATGGGTGTTCTCCCAGCAATACACCTGGCAGTAGCAGTAGTTGTAGTGGCTCTAGCGTAACCGCAACTACTGTGGCACCTGCGCTTTCGTCTGCGATTGTCGCTGGCGTTAATGTTGGTAATATTTCAACATCGTCAGGCGGCTCGTTGGTGCCGCAGAGTACACTCATGTCGGGCAATTCGACGCCAGCGCGCAGTCGTGGTTCGCGTAGTTCACGTCACACCGTAGACTATGATTATTTGGATACGCGCCGTTTTCGTTCGTATGACGAATTCAGTCAAGGTTCCGGTGCCTCACATGATGAAGATGGCGGTACGCAGAGCGTGTATTCGGCTGGCGTCAGCGGTGGTGGTGGTGCTGGTGGTGGGCTGCGCTCCGATTCGCCACTTCTCTCTCGTTTGGGACCCATTGTAAGCGGCAGTGCAGCAACCGGCAACCCAGCACCAAGTGCGAATGAACGGGTAAATGAAACGCTTGAAGTGACGGTGAATAGCGGCAGTGGCCGCCGTCGTTGTGATAAAAGTCCTGCGAAACAAAAAGGTAATTAACTCGCATGCATACTCCTTTCAATTCAATACAGGGTTACAGTGTGAATTTTTCTTCTACTTGCAGGTGATATAAGAATTCTACAAAAAGAACGTTCCCATCTTTTAGAGCAACTTGAAGAATGCCCGTCCAGTGGTGATGAAAGTATAGTGAGCCCGCGAAAGCGCATCAAAATCGATCATCATCATTCCATGAACGCTGGTGGCAGCGGATTGGTAAGTCCAATAACAATTTTGGATAGTTAATACTTTTTCTTTTGATTTTTTGCATAACCTTGACTTGATCTATTAGAAGAGCTCTTGTTAATTTTTGACGATACAAAAAAAAAGGGGGAAATCAATAACTAATCATTTTATGGCGGCATTCGTTTAATATTTAATTCTATCAGCGCTCTTAAAATAAACCCGTTAAAAATTTATAGATCTGACTACCGCTAAAACCATAAACATTGCTCAATGTATGCGAAAATAATATTAATTTCTAATATACATTTATTTGAACAACGAAAAATATGCTGAACAATGAAAAGTTTAAATAAACAATAGGACATTATTAATTTTTACAATGTATTTGTTGTTTATTGTTCGGTTTTATAGCCTGAACACACTCTTAATTTAAGGGCTATTCTTCATTTATTAGCAAATTGTGTCGAAATAAAGTATCACGCATGGAAAAGCTGTCAATAAATTAAGAAATAAGGTAATAATAAAAAATCGGGTTCTTTCTCTATTGGAATCGATAAAGACGGGTCGATTTTGGAAGTATGGTTTTAAAAATAATAAATATTAAAGTAATGATTAATTCAGTTGAGAGCAGCTAGAAAAGTTTAAAAATTCATTACTAGCAAAAAGTAAAAACATCTATTAACATGCTCTCACAAACCTACTCATCTAGCACCCCTTTCTCTCTGGTCCGACCCTGTCGAAACCGCGCTTTTCTTGTGCCTCCCCTAGGGGTAACGTTTTCAGATATTTATTGATCTATTACAACACTAAATTGTGACTTACTCTATTGTTTCTATCTGGGCGATAGCTTGAAGTTACGTTTTCATTTTCAACAAAGTCTGTTTAGCAACTGTCGGATTAACCTACTCTTTGTGAATATTTTAAGAAAAGGTTACAAAATCTGCATTATGTTCACTTTTGTGAAGTGTGATTTTCGCTCTGATTGGCAGTTGATCGACAAATCATCCTCGGCTAAACTTTTTCTTCATATTTTGGTTGTTAGATGCGGTCTAACCGAACATTGAGAAAATGCTTCTTAACTATCTTCTTAACATTCTACTAACAATGTGACCTACATACCTTCGTGTTGCCCACGCACGTGTGACTCCAAGAAACCTCGAGTTGCTGCAATGAAAGTTGCCGTGTGTAAACACCTCCTTATTAGGGAAGGTTTGGGTAAAATTCGATATATGCATTCGATTATATAAAAAAAAAACTTGCTTTCCGATCAATTTGCTAATCGATTGTTTGATTAACAGGAACTCCTATAGATCATTAAAATTTTTGTCGTGTTATGTACTTAATTGATTTGATAAACTCTTGTCTTGTTTTATTTGCAGTCTCAGTCGCACATGTCGGAGACAGGAAGTGCTTCCAGTGATCAACATAGAACTAACCTAAATTCCAACTGTGATGCTACTGTATATGAAATACCTGCAGCAGTAGCCGGGCTACGTAAGAGTGAAGTGCGACGCCTTTCAGATTCCAACAATCACCCGAGTCTTAAGTACCACCAATCTCAATATCACTCCCATCTACATTCAATGCAGCAGCCATATCAGCAACAGCACCCGGTTCGCCGACCGTCCATTGATATAACAACGACGACAATGGGTGCTGGTGGTGGAGGTTCCACTTCTACACGGCATGGCAGCGTGAGTAGTACTGGCTCTGGAAGTGATTACCACCATCCACCCTCCCATTCGAACACATCCGTTAGCAGTGGGCTTTCAAATGCGATTACTTGTAAACGACGGCGCGTCACATGTTCAAGTAATAACGGCGGCGCTGGTGGAACTGGCAGTACGCTTACCTCAACTGCATCCGCTGTGCCCTCTAATAGCCTATCTAATAGCACTGGCGGTGGTAGTGGCATAGGAAATGATGATTATCAACAACACATTTCTCGTGGTCGTGGTCATCCATTACATTCCCATCACTCACACGAAGCCAGCGGCGGTGAGAGTGCAGACGGCTCACGTCCGGGTACGCCGCTCTGCGACGAGCGTCCCGAATTGTTGCCAAGCGATCCACGGCGCGTGCCACGTGAACGTCGATATGAGCCGTTGTTATTGCCACTTCCGAAATTCGGTATACAGTTTTTTCAACAATATCGCAATAATCCGGCAGGACACAATATTTCAGGCCACAGTGGTAGCAATGTTTCTGGCTATCATCACAGCAGTAGCGGATTGCATTCCTCTTCGTCTATGGCGGCATGCAACAGCGGAGTCGGCGGCACGCACATGTTAACAAACACCAATACGAGTGGTAGTATTCATTCTAGTCATAGTTCTATCGTAGCGACGACGACGGCGACGTCGTCTTCAGGTTCCTCCACTATACCAGGGTTTCCCTTGCATGGCCCATCAACACGATACTCTTCGCACTGGCGTCCCCATCAACATCACCACCAACCACATAGCCATGGTCATAGTCATCAAGCGCATGCACATTACAATCAATCTGCGACTAACACAAGTGGTGCGACAATGATTAGTCCGTTACGACCTCGTTCGCTCAGCTCGAATTCTAGTGATTCGGATGTACCCGGTCATTCGAGTGGCAGTCCTTCGTTGGAAGAACGTATACGGACGCTTGATGAAATGTATGAGCGATGGTCTGGTGGGGCAGCAAGCAGTAATGTTAGCGGGGCTAGTGGTTCAAATATTGGTGGCAGTGTGGTGAAGCGTCATGACTTTGGCAGTCATAGTCAAACCCTCCATCGGCATACGTATCGTAGTAGCGAACATCATGGTGGGTCAAAACTAGCGAGTACAAGTACATCAGCTTCGACGTCGTCGCGCTATAAGCTTCCAGATCTTGATGTCAACGAAATGCAACCTTCAGAGATAGTGAAGTCAGTGTTGGCAAAAAAATCTATATTCGATGATGATTTACAGCGATTGAAGAAAAATCAGTGGTACGACCCGTCAACGGATCCTACATATTTGGCGAAGCACATAATCGGCGTTTGTGCCTCACCGGGTTTGCCCAATTTGGCAGCGACAAAAGCGCCTGTAGTTGGTTGCAGCTCCACAAATGCTGCAAACGCTGCAAATGTTGCAAATGCTGCACAAGCCAGACAACCGGGTGCTCTAATGCAGCGTCTGAACAGTCTGTCGCCGATGAATTCGCCACAAGCCTCAATATCACCATACAACAGTCCATCGCCGTCGCCATCGGTAAGTGCTAATCTGGCAGCACCATTACTACCGTCAGCGGCCAAATTGGCAACAACAACTGCAGCGAGTGCCGCTCTAACAACAAATTCGAGCAGCACTTCAACTATTGCCACTGCTACCAGCGCCAGCACGTCGGCGGCAGCCATGAAGGGTCTACAATATCCGTTTCCCAGCCATCCGCCGTTGCCGAGTACCGCCGCGCCACTACCTATAGCACAACCAGCTCCACCAGCAGGTCCTGCGCCCTCAGACCTACCACAATCGAAACCATCACAAGCAACCGGAACGGAAACGGGTACGTTAACGACGACGACGACGACAACGACGATTAGCTCGAGAGTTAAAGCAAATTCGATCACTAAAAGTCTTAGTGTACCATGGACGGCATCGGGTAGCAGTAATGGTAGTGAGCGTGTGGGGGAAGGGCGTGTGCTGACCAAGTCAGTCTCCGTTCCTGGTAGTACAAATATTGGCACAGTAAAGCCTTTGAATACACATGCGCCGGCCGCTGATGCATCAACCCATGTTTTGAGCAGGAGCGCGTCCTCGGGTGCTAGTGCGAAAATGGAAGAAGAAGCGCCGACTAAAAACTCAAAACCAGCAACAAGTGCGCCGTCCAATTCAAAGAAGACCGAACGTAGCTCTCACAAGCATAACCATCGTAACGAGAATGAGAAGCGGTCTTCGAGAGGAGAGCGCGCGTCTGAAAGGCGAAAAAACTCAACAAACTCACAGCACTCCGTAGCTTCGACGCCGCGAGTAGAGGAAGATTCAAGTGAAAATGAAGAAAAGGATGCTGAGAAGCCGGAAAAGGAGCGGAAAGAGCGAGGGGTCGAAAAAGAACGCGAGAAAGAGAAATCACACAAAGAACGTGAGAAAGATAGACAAGAGCGTGATAAGCGTGAAAAAGAACTGCGAAAACAAAAGGAAGAGCGCGAAATACGTGAGCGCAAGGAGAATGAAGAGCGTGAGCGAAAGGAGCGCGAAGATCGTCAACGACGAGAGCTTGAAGAGCGCGAGCGAGAGGAAAAAGAAAATGAGCGCAGACAACGTGAACGTGAGCGTGAAGAACGTGAACGTAGGGAGCATGAAGAACGTGAACGAAAAGAACGAGAGAAGCTCGAGAAAGAGCGTAAGGAGAAAGAGGAACGGGAACGCGAGAATGAACGAAAAGAACGCGAAGAACGCGAACGCAAAGAGCATGAACGCAAAGAGCGTGAACGTGAGGAGCAGTTGCAGCGGGAACGTAAACTGAAACAAGAACGCGAGCGACGTGAACGGGAACGGGAACGAGAGCGCGAAGAGTCGGAGCATACCGACAGGGAGCGCCAAGAACGCGACACGCATCGAGACAATACCCGAAAGAAATCGGAAACAAGCAACAAACACGATGTGGAACAACTGCATCCGTTGAATAATAACCAAACTGTAAGCGATTTCTTTCTGCAGAGCAATGATACCGATCGACAGAATAACAAAGAGAATGCGGTGGATGAAAGAAAAAGTCCCATTACCGTCATCGAGGCCACCAATAAGCACCGAGGTAGAAAATCTTCGCGTAACTCACCAGCGCGCATAGCAAAGCGACGTCTTAGCTCACAAGATAGTAACCACGGAAATCACGGTGGCCACACGGCGATTACAGAGGATCCAGCTAAACGTTTACGTATCGACACGCAACACACAATAAACGTCACCACCTCCTGCACTACCAAACCAAATGAGCGGCATTCTTCAAACGAAACGCACGATCAGCCATCGGCGCAGAAACAATCTGGCGGTAAACATCATCATCAGCGTACGACAAATCAGATCAGCGCCGGCGGTGTGAATGCGGTTGTGGATGCGGCGACGGCATGTGCGGAAGAAAAGCCGAAGTCCAAGGAACATTCGAATAAGCACAGAAGCAACAAACATCACAGACACCAACAGATGCAACAACAACAGCAACATCAACATCAACAAGAACATCAACATCAACAACAACAGCAACATCAACAACAACAGCAACATCAACATCAACAACAACAACAAGGCAACACCAAAGAAACCAACAAAGAACTCGAGGATAACAATAACACCCCAGCTGCTGCAGCCTTGACAACAACAACTACGTCACTAGTATCTATGTCGGCGGTGGCAGATAAAGCAAGTCATCATGAAAACATTTCCGATCAGGAGCAAACGAATCCCATAGGACATTATCAAAGCAAGCATACGCTAAATTCCAGTGGTGATGAAGACAATAACACAATGCTCCAACTATCGACCCAACAGAAAGGTAGTCAACACAAACAGCGCGACCACAGCGTCAGCGGCGGAAGTCATCATGTACGGCATAAAAGCAAACGTGAACATCGCGAACGCAAACGACATTCAATTACCGAGTCTGTAGCGTCGGCAACAGGCAACAACAACAATTTGACGGACGAAGAACTCACGCACAATCCAAGTCGACGCGCATCGGCCGCAGGTTCACAAAGTAGCGAATCGATGACGTTACCAATGCTGAAAGCAAAACAAGAAGGTACCAGAAGTATGGAACGCAAGTCTTCACGTTGTTCAGATGAAGGTCTAGTCTTGGCACCGCCACAAGCATCACAACGCCATGGTAATAACCCAAAAGCGACACCTTCACGGCGGGTTATAATGAGTTCGGGCGATTCGGATGATACCGATGATCCTACGAATAGCGGTAAAAAGCATTCAATATTCGACATACCCGATGAGGGTCCCTACATCTCAATGTACGACAAAGTGAAGGCCCGTTCATGTAAAAACATGCAGAAACACGAGGAGGAAAAGAAGATCAAAGCGAAATTTACGCAACTCAAGCAATCACGCGCTAAGCGCGAAGAGAAGAAACGTTCAACAAGCTACGAGGGCGATACGGACTCTGATTTTGAGGAACGCAATCAACGTAGCGGCGGTAGCAGCTCTTATAAATCGCGTAATCAGACAAATCTTACATCCTCCTCCGATGAAGACGATGCCACAAATATGGGTGGACGTCGTCGTAGCTCGCAAGCCTCTTCACATCCACAACGTATGTTCTCCGATTCGGATTCGACTACAACAGCTGAGGCTGAAGCACGTCGCAGCAAATTGCATCATAAACTACTGCGACTTTGCGATGATGATGCTGAGGAGACTTCTGAAGACGAAATACACAGCAATGCGCGCAAGTCGCTGACATCGTCGCCAAGCAAACTTCTCCCGGCCAAGCGCAATTCCCATTCAACTCGCATCGCCTCCGATTCTGAATCGCAATCGCATTCTGCTGCAGATATAAAAATCAAACAGGAATTGACAGACGACGAAGATCATGACAGCAAATTTAAATTACAAATTAAATCTGAAATGCAGCAGCGAGAGGCAGATGCAGATGCAGATGCAGACACTAACGATGATGTGAAACCAAAACAGCCTTGCATAAAAACTGAAGACGACTCATCTGCACCGCCGATTGAAATCAAACAGGAATATAAACGTTTTTCAAGCAATTCACTACTCGAAAATTCGGTCTACGAATTCACGCTAGAGCATTCAGCGGCAAAATCATCACTGAAAGCGCAACAACATTGCTCACCCGAATCGCGTAAAAAGCATAAGAAGAGTAAGAAACGTCAAAAGAATGCTTTGGCTTTGCCAACTATCACACCGTCACCGCACAACATTGTAGAGGCTAAAAATGTTTTAGTCACACTCACACCGGGCTCCTTCCAGCTGGTGAATTTCATGAACACGCCAGATACCAAATTGAAAACATCCATGTCGCCCGCCTACGATCCATTTGACGAATTGAAACGAGATTGTACGTCGATATCCACCACACCTCACACCAACAATGGCGCAAATGAGTTGCCTTTAGGTGAAAAGAAACGCCATAAGGATCGTAAAGAGAAGAAACGTGAGAAAATGCGTAATATGAGTGATGGTGGTGCCAGCATTGATTCGGATAAGATGTCGAAAGAGGAGCGGCATCGCTTGAAGAAGTCGAAAAAATCGAAGAGTCTCGATACCATGCGTCTGTTGAATAGCACGGCAAATGCAGGCAAAACAACGCCTGTGACGTCAACTTTGGCAACAACGGCAATCACGTCAGCAACATCATCCACGCTCCTTACAGTTTCAATACCGTCAACGCCGGTCGCACAAACGGGCAGCTATCATTCAACAACGGCCGCTAAGCGTAGTGGTGAAAAAATGGAAGACATATTCGGCCCAATATCAGACGAAGAGTCTCAATTTACAGATGCCGAGTCTAAAGAAATGTCTTCGACATTTTCTTTGGATACCAATTACGGCAGTCTCTTAACATCGTCCAGCAGCATTACTGGACCGATTGTGTCTGCAGCGCTAAATCCTTACAAACAGGATCCATTAACACCCAAATCACATACCGTTGAAGAGAATGAAGAGAATAAGCAAAAGGCAACACCTACTGCAGGCGGTGATGTTGGTACTGGAGGCGGCGGTGGCCATATAGATCGTGAGCGCCATCGTAAGGAGAAACGTGAGAGGCGACGCAAAGAGCGCGAAAAATCACGCGAACAACATGCGCTATCTGCTTTGCAACAACACAAACATCAAATTGACGATGAAAATAGCGTGGACCTTGACGAGGCCGGACGCGCGTTAGAGGCCCAACTCATGGAAGATTCTGACAATAAAACAACCGAAGAAGCCACACCATCTACTGCGACAACTTATCGCAGTGATATGACTGATGTTTTTCGCTTTTCTGATGGCGATGAGAATTCGCTCGAATCGTCGCTGCCATCCAGAGATAAAACTGATGGTGGCGAAATGAATGCCACCGGTAGCGCACAACAGCCCCAAGCAGGTGTAACTGCACTAACGCCACTTCACATTAAAAGCAAAGATAAGAAGAAAAAGAAGAAGCGCTCTAAGGAGGAACGACATCATCATCAGCGTCGCGAATCTAACACTTCGATAACTTCGCTACAACAACAACAAACGCAACCAATACAGCACACATCCATGTCACCACCACCACCGACCACAAAACTTTCAATCGATATCACGGCGGCCAATGCCAAACAACAACAATTGATGGACAAACAAATGTGCAGCGATGAGGGCGAAATGAAATCCACACCAGCAACACATTCGCCCATCTGCAAACCGTCACCCAGTTTGCCCTGCCTTACCGACGACGATATTGATTTGGGTGTACAACAAATATTGACGCCATCCAATACCAGCACTGACATTCTATCCATATCACCACCGATGCGCGATAAGAAATTGATAAGTCCTATACCGAAGACACCGACTACATACACAACACCGTTAGCAAGCGAAAAGGCTCATAGCAGCGCCTATGATCCCACTACCTCACCACTGAGTTCGCTTACTCCCGTGGCTGTCAGCACCGCCGCATCTACACCATCAACAGCTGGTAATGCATTGACAACATCACCGACATCTATTATGGAAACGGGCTGCACATCCTCTACAGCAGTTACGCCAACGACTACGAAAAAGAAATCGGAAATTTTCATACCTGGTTTCGATGGTAAATTGGATGAGCAGATTAGTGAGTCGGCTGTAAAATCCATTTCGGTCGAATTCAATGCATCTATATTGGATTCGAATGCTGATGAACCGAAAATACCGGTAGAATCGCCACCAGATCTGGCCGCCGTCAAACACCTGGATAAGATAGAAGACACAAAATCGCGTGTTACCATTTCACAAGAAGAGACAGAGAGTGCTGTGTCTGCGCTGTTGGGTGAAAGTTTCGGCAATTCGTCTAACATCGATTACTCTTTCCAAGATGAAGCGCTCGAGGATGAATTGAATGCGGTAGATGGTGGTAATGCCGAGGCACCAGAACCGGATGAGGAAGCCGCTATTGCTGCGAAAGCTATCGAAACAATCGAAACACCGAATGAGCCTCTACAACCGGAAGAAGATGCCGAGGAAGTCAACAAAGCCGTGCAAAGTCTCAGCGTCGAAGAGATGGATGTCAAAGTCGATACGCCACAATCAGAGCGTGGCCTACAAATCGATACGGATACCGAAGAGAATGCCGATGAGGCCGATAGCAGTGGCGTGAGTTTGAAAATAGATGAGTCTGCAACTTCGGGTGATATATCCGACGACGTGGGAGACAAAGGCAGTAAGTGTTAATTCAATAATAGGCATCTTAAAGCAAATTATTTGCAACTTTAATCTAGACTCTAATAAGGAGTATTT
This sequence comes from Anomoia purmunda, assembly GCA_951828415.1. NCBI lineage: Eukaryota > Metazoa > Arthropoda > Insecta > Diptera > Tephritidae > Anomoia > Anomoia purmunda. The sequence goes on from OX639994.1 coordinate 86,562,095, forward strand.
TTTTAAATTTAACATTACCAACAATGCTTTGTATATTGTTAAACTAAATATCGGTACGTTGTCGAAAAAAAAGAAAAGATTTTAGTTAAAAAAAAAGACTCAAGTATAGTTCTTCAAATATTTCGACTCAACACAACCTAGACGGTCAAATTGTAGCCTATGTCGTGCCCACATGTTAAGGACGTGCCCCACGAAAATTTGATTAATATCCGACTCGTAGTTTTTTTTTTACTTATTACCAACAACGAAAGTTGCTAAATTTTTAACATCTTGGACAGGCGTTTTATAAAATTCGCAAAATGCGAAACAGACGATTCTGAAAATATTTTCGAAGAATTTTCCACATGTATAAAACAATAAGATAGAAACCGGTCCTGTAGTTTTCCAGCTTATTGTTAACCATAAGAATTTAATTTTAAACATTTTTAACAGACATTTCATAAAATTTTAAACCGAAACCACAAGTTTTTATTAAATTTGCCTTGCTGCGCTCTCTAAAATTTTCGGAGCCTATACCTCCGTGCAAACTAATTAACTTACCAAAATACTGGAAGGTACTGTCGATTGTCCTAATCTTTTAGATACGCTATCTCTAAATGTTCCGTGTCATAACTCGGGTCATATTTCATTGTTCTATGTGGGATTCCCGAAATCTTAAGTTAAATGAGCTTTCAGAATATGATCCGTCTCTTTCACTTGTAACAGTTCGTTGTGTTCAGCTAAATTAGGTTAGGGTAGATCAGCTTAGATACTTTAGGTAGTTTTTAAGCACTTTTTTTTAGTCAGTAACTATTTGCGCGTCAATCAATCATTGTTTCAATTCCTACATACATATGTGCATGTCATAACAAAGTTATTTCTGAATCCACAGAGCAAAATCCAACCGAAACAAATGCTGAAGATCAGGATGACCAAAATAAACCAACCTCAGTCATTACAAAGCTGGCAGAATTGCCAACGACAGCTAACACCTTACCTCAATCATCCAAACTGGAGCCGCCAACGATAAGCAATTTGGTACAACCAGCAGTGCAGCCAGTGAAATCGGTGCTACCTTCTATGATCAGTCTGGATATGCCTGCAACAATGCTTGCCGACACAACGCAAGAAAAACCAAGAACGTCCTCCACTACCACCACATTTGCCAGCAACAAGTTGACCTGTAGTTCAAGCTCACCAATCATCAGCTTGACCTCAACAGTAAGCGCCACCGCAGGCACTGTTCATGTCCAAACGCCAACAGCAGTGAAGATCACCTCATTGCTGTCGCCGCCGGCGTCCACTCAACATGAGCCAAGGAAAATTGTTGTTACTGCATTGTCGAACTCATTGTCAACACCGCCCACCATCAGTATACCAGAATCACCGGCACATTTTGCCATACCGCATCTACTGATATCGCCTAGAAATGGCAGCAGCGCTACTGGTGATCATCCAATTATGCTTTCACCAAAATCAGCACAACAGAAGCAACAATCACCACAAATGCCCGGCCATTCGATGACTGCTTATGCGCTGAATGTGCGTGCGCAGTCGCCACACAGTCCGCACAAGCATGCACCGACGCCGCGCGGCAGCACACCAACACGCCAACTTAGTCCAACAGCTATGACAATGTCTTCGCCAACACCAACACAAATGACACAGCAGCAGCATCAACAATTGCTGTTACATGTTGGCGTGCAACGACCATTGCCATTGCCTACACACCAACAGCAACAACACCAACAGCAGCACCAGCAGCACCAGCAGCAGGGTCAGATGAACTCACCCAATGCGCAATTGCCTAATGTTTCCATGAACGTTGGCATTGCGGCTCAACCGTCCACAACATCAGCTGCCGGTGGCACTGCTTTCCATTCACCGCACCAGCTGCAGCACATAGATGGTGCTATGGCAGAAGGCAGTTTGAAAAATACCAAGCTTTCGTCAAATCCGGTCAATCCCACCGTGCAACAATTGTCAAAGTCGGTTATAGAACCAAACTCTGGCACTCCAGTTGGTATGTTGCCTTTGACAGTGCAGAAAATGCCGCCAATGCCCGCACTCCCGACCATCATCAGTAAAGTGGTGAGCGTGCAGCCACAGCAGGCGCAACAGTCAACAATGTCACCACCATTGCCCACTGCTCAATCCTCTAAGGGTGGCGTCTACCTGCCCAGCCATCAGCAAGTAGCGGCTACACAACCACAACATCCCCACCATTCGCAGACTTTGCAATTGGGTTCGCAATCACAGCAGCGCCACTCGTCGCAAATAATTCAGTCGCTGCAGAAACTGCCGTCGTATCAACAGCAGCAACCGCAGCCGCAATATGTACAGCAGCAGGTTTTGTTGCAACAACAGCGACAGCAGATACAGCAACAGCAGCAACAACAACGCCAGCAGCATCATCAGCAAATGCAGCAACAAATTTTGCAACAGCAACAGCAGCAGCTAATGCAAATACAAAAGTTGCAACACCAACAGCAGCAGCAGCAGCAGCAACACCAACAACAGCAACAACAACCAAACAAACAGATTGGCGTGCTGCCAACGTCAGCGTCAGCGCTCGTGCAGCAACACCAACATCAACAACAACAACAACAACAGTTGTCGCAGCAGCAACGGCAGCGCGGCGTATTACCGACTTTACAAAACGCGCAGCAGCTGCAGCCATTAATGCAAGCACAGCCGCCACAGCCCCACCAAACACAACAGCAACAGCAACAGCAACAATCGCAACTACACCAACACCAACAAATACCATCGAATCGTCCAATTATAAGTCCCCCCACAAATGCGACAACGGCGGTGTCTGCGCAGCAAAATCTGATAACATTGCGTCCGCAACAATCCGCCATTGCTGGTGTAACCTCTGTGAGTGGTTTGACGCAAAACGTCATCCAATGCGCTGCACAAGCGCCACCGAAGCAGCAGGAGCAAATGACCGGATCGGCAGCCATGCAGCAGTCAAAGCAGCAGCAACAGCAGTTGCCGTCAAATCAAATCACAGCCGCTGGCATGCAGTTCATGACACAAATGCAGGCGACAAACTCGAAGGAACAACAACAACAACAACAGCAGCAGCAGCAGCAAAAGCCGCCGCCGATTGCTAACAATCCGCAGTTAACGATTCCGGCGACCACCGCAGAAACAGCCAAACAATTGGTAGCTGCTCCCAGCACACCAACAACAACGCAACTAGTGACACAGGAAGCGCCAGCTGCTGCCGATACAAAACAGAAACCGGCAACACCGAAATCTCTGCCAATATTTGAGCTCAATAAGCAATCACAAAAGCCATCAACTGCGATTGTGGCGACTGATGAAAAACCAGCACAGAAATTGGCTGAAAGTGTATCTGTGATTTGTAGCGTTGAAAGCAACCCTGCAGCAAAGGGCGTGGAGAAAGCGGCAAACAAAAAGGTCGTTCAGCAAAAGCGAGACGCCTCAATGCCTGCGCTCAACACTGAAGAGCCTGTGTTGAAACCATTAGATTCGGTCATAAAGAAGGCTGAGGTGCCGGATCATAAAAATGGGCACAGCGCGCCTACTATGGCCCAGCAGTCGGAGCTTGATAGAAAAACAGACAACAAATCTAACCCAACTTCAACTGAGAAAGACAACGCAACATCGAAGGCAGCTGTAAATGCACCAACTGCAGCGCCAAATGTTGCTGATATGAGCAAATCTCCAACGTCTTCGCTGGCATCAACCTATTTTAAGACAACCAACAAGTCTTCAACATACAGTCCGCCAGCAGAATCGGCAAATACCACCGCAAGCAGCACTGATCACGAAACCGAAGACGAGACCGAAACCAAACAGTCAACGGCCATGCCAGAGGGATCTAGGTCCACTACACTGGGACACGGAAATCTCGGTTTTACTCGGTCCAATGTGAGTACACGTGGCGCTACTGCAAAGCGCGGACGTCAGCCGCGTGGTGGAAAGAAGCAAGCGGCTGGTGTCATCGCGACGTCTCAATTGCCGTTGCCAACGCAGGAGTCTAGTGGCGTGCAAACCCGTTTACGTAAACCAACAGTGGCAACACCGGTGATGCGCGGCCGTAAAGGTCGTCCACCGCGAAATCTGTTGGCACAACAACAACAACAACAAGCTGCGCAGTCGCAAATGTCGATGGATGCGGAAACTATTGACACAACAGGCGCCGATAAGAAGCCACGTCAACTGTCTGCCACCGCAAGTAGCGGTTCAACTGCTTCGGGTGGCGGTTCAGATGTCTACGAGTTCCACGATGATTCCGGCGAGGAGTCTAAGGCTACGCAGGACAGTGCGCACAGTTTAGGCGCGCCAAGCGGAAGCGGTGATGTGCGTCCGCGTTTGATTATAACAATTAAACCTGGCCAATCAGCACCAATTGTCAAAGCTGGTGAAAAAACTAACAACGCTGCTGCAGAAGACGTCTCCACCACCGCCACACCGTCATCGGCGGCACCAACATTCGCCACTAACATTCCACCAGGTGTACAGACTACGCCAAGCGAGGACCACAAAGTTGAAGCGCCTGCAGCCGCTACGCCAGCAACCACACAGCAGTCAGTACAACTACCGGACATGCCCATTATGGACATGGTACAGTCAACACCCGCGACCGCGGCAGTAAGCCCGTCCACTGCAACAGTGACGGCGCACAAATTAGAACAAGTGCTCTCCTCGCCTACTACCACAGCTACGCATGCGGTGAATGCAGCAGATCTGCTATCTGCCGCTGGCGCAAATACCAGAAAATCGCGGCGACTGCAGGAGAAGGATCGCTGCACAATTGACGATATCATTGAAGATGTGGTGCGGAATACTGTACCCCCAGCTGCGAACGCTATTGCCGCGGCGTTGTTGCCGAAGGGTGCACAGACACCACCCAGACGTTCGGGTCGCAATGCAACTACGATTAATGCAAAGAAGGGCTCTGGTGGGGAAACACCTACGCATACGCCCTCATCGCCAGCGGTAGGACGTCCACGGCGTTCGAAAGATCGTAAAAGCAGCGCCTCACTTGACCTCTCCTCAAGCGATACGGATGAACAGCATAAGCGTACGATAACGTCGATGCCAATTGAGCAGGAACAGCGTACCCTAACCGCTGTCGCGGGAGCGCATGAGCCAGAGGTATCGGCTGCCAACACATCGAATGCAGCTGTATCAGCGTCTTTGCAAGTAACAACTGCAGGAGGTGCAACGGCAGTAATGCCATCGAAGAGTGTGACTGCGACGTCGACACCACAACAGCAACAGCACCTGTTGCCCACCACCGTGCAAATTACAGCTCAGCCTTCGACGCAGTCAGAGCTACAATCACAACAGATGTCGCTGCAGTCACATCATGTCATTCCGCAACATCCGAAAAAGAAGGTGCTCGCTGCGGCCGAGATAGAGTCATTTACTGTCATACCCAAAAATAAAAATCAAGAGGAACGCAGCAATACTCCCATCTCGTCACTGTCCAGCAGCGACGTTCCTGCACGCCAGCCGCCAGCACCAATAGCGCAGAAAAAGAGCACAGGAGCTGTTGATGTATTAAACAAATCACTTATCGATCCAGTTACCGGTATAATTAGTGGCAACACCCAGCAAACCAGAGATGGCAATCCGCCAGTTGCAGCGGTAGTCGCTACGGCTTCTGCTGCAGCGCCTTTGGCCGCTATGCACAAAACACCTTTGGATGCGAAAAAGATGGTACAGGCGGCAATAGCAGCAGCGACTGCAGAGAATGTAGCGCCATCGCATGAAGTGCGCGGCACAGCACCGTCAATAAATAAAGCTGTGTCCACCACAACCACAATCAATGCACAGGCGTCACAAATGATTGTGCAAGTCCCACCGACCCCATCGAATGTAGCAACACCAACTGCGGCCATAAAACCATTACAAGTGGAAGCTACCACCACCAAGCCACTCGTCACTCCAATTTCGCTGTTGAACAAATCGGCTGTGAGTGTTGTGGTGAAGACAACAACAACACCTGTTATCATAAAACAACAAATAGTGCAGCCACAGACGACAATTACACCAGCGATAACGGCCAGCAGCAAGCAATCGATTGTGGTGCAGCAAAGCCCGGTGGTAATGCACGCACAGCCGTCAAATGTACGTCCGCCGACACTAAAGGCGCACGTGCTCAACAGCCAGAAAACATTGCAGCAGCATCAGCAACACCAAGCGCCACAGCAACATCACATTTTGTCGCAGGTACAACAGCTGGCGCATCAGCAACAACAACAACAGCAACAGCAGCAGCAGCAGCAACAACAACAGCAGACGAAACATATTGTTGTCTCGAATTCGAATCATGTGATTGCATCCAATGTAATAACAGCACGCCATACACTACAACAACATCCACCGCCACAACAATTGCTGGTGAACATACCGCCACCGAATACGCAGCAAATTGTAGCGAATATAAACTCACCACACTTGCAGCAACAACAGCAACAGCAGCAGCAGCAGCAGCATCAGCCGGTACAGCAGACACTGGTCATTAAACAAGGACAGACGGTCGCTGGCCAGCAAATGCCGCTTCATCAATCGGTGCATGTGGTGAGTTCGAAGACAACGGGTGATGGGCCTTCAGCAGTGACGCAACACCACCAACAAGCGCCACTACAGAGCGGCAAGACGCCACAACACACGACAACCTATGCACCGCCATTGCCGCAACAGCAACACCAACAACCGCAGATAACAGTTTTAACGCCGCAGCAACAACATCAGCTGATCAAACAGCATCAGCAGCAGCAGCAGCAGCAGCAACAGCAACAGCAGCAGCAACAAACGGTGCTGCAACCGCCGGTGAGTGTATCGATGGTGACTCAGCAGCAGCAGCCAACTGTTCACCCTCAGCTGCCGCATGGTGTGTCTGTGGTACACCACCAAGGCCACAACAAAATACAGCAGCAGCTACAACAACAACCGCAGGCACAACAACAACAGCAACAACAGCAGCAGCAACAGACATCTTCACTTGTAATGCAAACCGGCGGCATTTTGGGTCTACAACACCCTACCATGCTGCTCCAATCCAAACCACCGACGCATCTCCAAGCGCAGCAAGTCCATCAGCAGCAACAGATATCGACATCATCGCCACCACTACAAGGCGGCAACAATAAATCCACAATTGCTGCTATGCACACACTGCAATCACAAGGCGTGCAAATATTGCCTGGCAATGTGGCGAGTCCGCCACCAACTGCGCTCAAACAGCCTACGGCACAACAACAACAGCACCCGCACAGCAGTGGGGTTGTATCAGGTAAGTTGAAGCTCCACACGAAGACGTCTTCTAAGATCATTAATATTTGTATTGTTTTGTTTGTTTTTGTTTGTCGGTATAGGCAACATACGCACCAGCATTCCAACGTTAAGTCCCCACGGCCAGTCGCGCGTCACGCCGCTTCTGCTGCCTACCGGCATGCCGATACCACCTTTTGAGCCGAATATGGTAAGTCAAATTTCCTCTACTTAATTTTCAAAAGTATGTGTCTAGTTTTTTGAGAATAAAGAGGCAAGTAAAGGAGAGGATTACAATTAAGATAACTACAATGATAATAATAACGATATCGATAACGATAGCAAATGCGCAATATACTCCGTTGCAAATTATAAGTATGCTGAGAAATGTTATCTAATTTATTTTACTTAAATGTAATTTCCGTAACTTTTTTAAAACACAGTTTATTTTTTAAAATAATATAAACCCAAATAGCAAACCTTATATAAAATTCATAATAAATTAACAACTTTTCATCAAAATTTCATACTAAAAAAGAAAATCAGTTTGCAGTTTTGTACCCATTCAATTTCAGATTATTAAAAAAAAACAAGTTTAAAGTTGTTTTGGAGTTATCCTTGATTTTTAATAGTTTTTAGCCGACGGTGTCACTTATTTTCTCATATACAAAAGAAAAAAAATTATCACAAATCAACTGAAATCTTTAGCTATGAGCTATGTGCATACTTAGAATTTTTATAAAAATTGTATTTAAAAAATTTGAAATTTGTTTAATGAAGTTTTGTTTGTTTCCTAGTTTTTTTTTTTACAAAGTTTGAAATGTAGATTTATACGGTGTCTGTTATATAATGAGGTAAACTTTTTTTTTAACAAATTACAAACAAACGAACGATAGCTAAAACTTTGTACGAAATTCCCAAAATTCCAGTAAATTCAAAAATAATTGTCTTCAAAATTTCAAACTTTTGAATCTAATTTTTAGAAAATGTTTTTTTTGTTTTGGTGGCGGTGTTACACTACCGGCGAAAAAGTTATTCAAAATCAGGGGTGATTTTCAGTCGCTTAAAATTTGAACTTTGCTGCTTAAATTGAATAGACTACAAAACTGCATAACCGAAATTTTTCAAAAACTTGATTAATGAATTTGAAATTTTGAGTAATTTTTTTTAATAGCATAAATTTTCTTTAAAAATTTAAATTCTTTTATAAAAAAAACTATATTTTTATAAAAAATTAACTAAAAAATTTTAGCATTAGAAAAATTTAGAATAATAAAAAAAAATAAATAGTGTGCTAATATTTTTTCCGGCACTGTATAGTGAATACGACGAAAAAAATTCCTTACTAAAGTAATTTAACCGAAATGAATAAAGAATTTATTTTACGCTACGAAGTATCCCATGACAGTCTGTGGGATGCGAGAAACCTTAATGTATTTGTAATGTAAAGGAAAAAACATTTGAAAACTTATTTTTTATGAACTAATTTTACATAAATTAATTTAATACAAAAGCAACGTGAGCCAGTTTCGTTTTTATATTCTCATTTGCCGTGCTATTTTGAAATGAATAAATTGTTAAGTTATTGAATTTAGATTACAAATAAAAAAAAATTGAAAACATATGCAAGATAGGGTAATTGACTGCTTCCTATGAGATCGCTATGTTAAATAAATCAGTTTGTTGTAGGGAATGACAATTCGTAGTCATTGAAAATAGTAGTTTTAAATTACTTTAAAATTAATTTCATTTCCCGCAGGGTATATTCAGTTCAGTTTTGTAAATGCCATTAAAATTCTGGTAGTATAAAAATTTCATTGTTTGTAAATATATTTATTTATTCAATCGGGGACGCAGCATGAAATGGGGAGTTATGCTTCTGGTTCGCGTACAACAAAAAGTCCGCCGCCCGCACATCAGCAGGCCTCGCCCATAACACCGGTAAATGCCACAAACCATTCTCTCGTTTGTTTTTTTGGGGGGTTTTTTTTTAAACCTGAATAGTTTTTGTTATTAATTTTTGTTTGCATTTATTCCATAAATTATTTTACAAATAAAACTTAAAATTTGACATTTCTTTCTGACAGAGCGAATCTAGTTTCCCGGTTGGTGGAATACGCGGTGTACCAGCACGTGACTCATTTATCATTTACCAGCATATTTTACGCAATCAGCAGGAAACAATCAATGCTTCGTTGCGTGGTGAATTCGATGACAAAATGCTGGGTGGTAGCCCGCCTTTGGAATTACGTAGACCGGGTAGTGTGCCACGCACGATTGCCGTGCCGCATGGACTGCAGAGTCCACAAGATCGCGCCACGGGTATGTCGTTTACATCTACATATTTATTTGAATACCAATGCATTAAACCCATCATCCCCCTCTCTCTCTCTCTCTCTCTCTCTCTCTCTCTCTCTCTCTCTCTCTTTATTTTTGCACAGATTCCCCACAAGTTGCTCAAGTCTATGTACACAACACTCGCATACCACACCCCCATTACACGGAGCGTGCTTTCTACGAGGCTGGGCGGCAACTTCCAATTGAACCACCGCCAGCGCATCGCTCTGCTGCAGCGCATAGTGTTGTGCCACCGCCAGTTGTCGTGCCACCAGCAGGTGCTGCAACAGCCAGTCCATTCATTGTCGGTGCATCAACTGTACAATTACCATCGTCCGCAGTAGTACCAAACGCTACAACTGCTGGCAATGTGAGCATACAGCCGGCGGTAACGGCAGCAGCATCAGTCGTAGCACATCTACATCCTGGTCAGCTGTTGGAACATGAACGTGAACAGCGCGAGCGAGAGCAACAGCAGCTGTTGCGTGAAAAGGAACGGATTGCCAAAACAGGTAAGCTACATTTTGATGTGAAACACAAAACGCTTCCCATGTGTCGATAAATAATCGAACTAGTAGAATACCGAAACGTAGACGAATAATATATTAAATGAGAGTGATTCACAATTTTTTGAAAAATAAAAGAAGCTTCCCGAAACACAAACGTAGCCCGCTTCTCGTCCGAAATAAAATGTCAAACGGCACTAGTGCCACTCTCATTTGAATAGGACTGAACAAAACACGCGAAAAAAAAATCTCAACCAACAATCTGAAAAAACCCAACCAACATATAGGAAAAACAACAAAAGAAGTACAACAAAAAATGTACCAATTTTGCTTTTAACCAGTGACGACGGGGTGCTATTTCCAATGATGTCGACTCTCATATTTATACCACAAAACTTAAAGAAACTAATACTATTATTACTACTTTTATAATTAATTAACCACCTACAATTACCACCTAAGAACTATCCCACGACAGCCGGTTCTACGATACCGGAATGACCCGGATTTATATCCGGCCAAGGATTGTCACTTCGCCAGCCTTCCCCAAAATTTTATGGGGATGCTTTATGCTGTTACAACAACAACCACCACCTAAGAACGTTTAATTTATGGTTCATGAGCAAACCTACAAATTTTTACATACGTTATGGAAAAAGTATGAAAAAGGGGAAGGAAAGATAAACGAATTTCCCCATTTTCTGATACCATAAAATGCGCTGCCGAAAAAGACATATCGAAAAAGTGAGGTTAAGTTACTGACAACACCTTGTTATTCTACAATGGGATTTAAAAAATATTCTCTTTTTAAGTAAAAGTTAATTTCTAAGGACTGAATAACCAAATTCGAAAACAAATTTGGCTAGGTAAAGAAAGAAACCGCTGCTCGCATGACCAAACGAATAAACTTATTTTATTGATAGATAAAAATAACAAAAACGATATTGAATATAAAAACGATGTCTATAAAGATATTGATAGTTGATAATATGAACGGTGATATTGATAACGATAAGGGTATCGATAAAGAGGACGGTAAAAACCTCCAGCGTTACTCTGGCCCTACTACGTTCCGGATATTGTAGCAGGTTAGACTTCTACTTATACAGAATTAACCCAGACATACTCAATGTGTGTCCGGCATGTGATAACTCCCCGCACGATACCACCCTCCTTTTCACTTGCCCCTTAAAACCGACTCATCTAACCCCCCTTTCCATTTGGTCCGACCCTGTCGAAACTGCGCGTTTCTAGATGAGTTTGATGATAACGACCATGGTTGAACCGATGTTGTAAGGTCTGAGTAACCGCTACAACAACAACGGTAAAAACCGATATCGGTAATGATTGCTACCGGCATGGACAATATCCTTAGAGATAGCAACTTTGGCGGTAATGATTTTGATATCCGTAACGATAATGATAACGATTTTGATACAAATAACGAGGCCATAAAAACCGATATCGATAATTATGAAAATGTTAATAGCGATATCACTGTTGATAAAAGTATTGCTAACAATAACGATGACGATAACTATGGCGATAAAGATAGATAAAATAATTTATAGCGATAAAAGACCGATGAAGATATCGCTAACTATAACGATGTCGATAACGATAAATACCGGCATGGATAATGGCGATCAAGATATCGATACCTATGACGAAATGGTAATGATACCGATAAAAATAACGAAGCCATAAAAACCGATATCGATAATTACGAAAATGTTGATATCAAAAGCACTGTTGATAAAGGTAATAATAAAAATAACTAACGTTTGCGTGACAATAATGTGACAATGACGATCGATAACAATAATAATGATGATAGCGATTACAAACCAGATATCGGTTATCAAAAGAAAAACCGATAAGTAAAAAATTCCTAACCATTTCGAAAATAAGTTATCTATAGTACATACCAAATCTCTGCACACGATGAGAAACCCCCAATGAATACAGTTTATGATTCCGCACGAACGTATACATCATAGAAAATTGAGAGTTTAGTGTTAGCTGTGAAGCACAAGGTACAAAGAGTTAGTTTGAGTTGATTTTCCCTCTTTTATAACCGATAGTTATAGGTCAGGGTTCTTGCAGGCTAACTATAACTAACGAACACGACTAAGATATAACGGTAGTCGGCCAAAGACTATCCTTCAACAACATTCCGCAAATGTTTATTGTATACCTAATATATATATATTTTTACGCTTCTATGATACCAGACCGACCTGGATTTATATCCGTCCAAGGACTGTCAATTCAGAAACATTTTCTAACATTTATGGGTAATATTTTATGATGTTATAACAACAATATTGAAGACGTAGCAGAGGAATTGAAAACTAATAAATTAAGTCTCCCTAAGTTATACATTTTGTTTTTGCTAAATGCTTATCACTTATTATAAAATCACAAAAAAAATTTGTTTCGCTTACTTAGGTACCAATGCGGATAATATGTCGTCCGCTGCACCATCCACAACGCCAGCGAGAAATATGCAAGTCGCAACACCACCGCATGCCAATTTACAAGTGACCCAACCGCCACCAACCGACTCACTGCTGACACTACTGCAACGCTATCCGGTGATGTGGCAGGGTCTCTTAGCACTCAAAACCGATCAGGCGGCAGTACAAATGCATTTCGTATTCGGCAATCCACATGTGGCGCGCGCATCTTTGCCATGCAATCGCGATGGCAGTACACCGCCACTACGTATAGCGCAACGTATGCGATTGGAGCAGACACAGCTGGAGGGTGTGACCAAGAAGATGCAGGTGAGTTGTGAAGCTCTACAAAACAAGTGTTTGACGCTGATATTTAATTGGTTTTTATCGTTTTTTTTTTTAAATTTATTATTTATTTACAGTACGAAAATGAGCATTGCATGTTGTTGGCGCTACCCTGTGGGCGCGATCATGCCGACGTATTGCAGCAGTCACGTAACTTACAAACTGGCTTCATCACCTATCTGCAACAGAAAATGGCTGCCGGCATTGTGAATATACCGATACCGGGCAGTGAACAAGCAGCCTATGTGGTACACATATTCCCATCCTGTGACTTTGCGAATGAAAATTTGGAAAGAGCAGCGCCTGATTTGAAAAATCGCGTTGCTGAAATCGCCCATTTGCTTATCGTGATTGCAACTGTCTAAATAACAACATGAATGAAAAGAAACTCAAAATGTGAAGTTCAATTGCCATGCCTAGCCGTGCTTGGAAAGCAACGAAGGCGTGCGCGTAATTTTTGAAACAAAAATTTTGAACACAAATCGACTATGATTACCTACCAATGAGAACAATAATAAAACGAGATATTAACAGTTCATAAGAGTTTGAGGTTAGCCAGTTTTAAAGGCAAATCTCAGTGCCTACGTGGCCAAAGGCTACGTACACCCGGAAAGAAATACGCACCCAAAATGAGTAATATTAATAAGCATATACGCAGAATTTCTAACACACATGAATATATGTATGTAAATGTTATGCAGCAGCAGCAGCAGCAGCAGCAGCAACAAATATAATTTATTTAATTTAAATGTAAATGATTCTAGTAGTTAAGTTCTTTTTGAGAAAACAAGAAAACACAAAGAAAACAAGTAGCAGCGCCCAGAAATCTTAACTGGTCCTTGGGCAACACAATAAACAAGCAAATGCGCTAAAAGCATAGCGATCACATAGAAACTAAAACTTTGCATATTGCATAAGAAAATTGAATGATAGAACAGCGAAAAACAAAAAAAAAAACAAAAACAAAAAAACAAAACACCAGACGCAAAAAAAGGCATAAGAGAAAAAAAAACGCAATATATAAAATACAAAACACCACAAGCAACCAACCAGAAGCGTTGAATTTGAAAAACAACATACATATGCATATGAGAATTAAAAAAAAAAAGGAAAATAAAATTAACCGAAATAAACCGATATTAAAATGAAGCAAACAAAAGAATGTAAAACAACAACAACACAATACTACATACACAATGCGTGCAAATATTCCAAAAGTGGTATTGACGTATTTTGAAAATTTGAATTGATAATGCTAACACCACGGAGCAAACAATATTTTAAATCATATTATGTATGTACATACTATATCAACTTGTTAAAAAAAAAAAATGTATATAAAAACTTTTTGATTTTTACGCTGTTAAGCAAATCGTTATAAGCTTTGTGAATACCTCTATTATTTTTGTATGTTTTCTTTCTTTTTTTCTAGTAGTTTTTGAGAAGCACTTGTTTTACGAATAACATTTTCCTTAGTGTTTTGTAGTACAGTTAAGAAAATAACGAAAAATAAAATATTTGTAAGAAAACTTAATAACAAAATTTGTAAGTTAAACAAAAAGCGAAACCGAAAACTTATTTTGCGTACATATATTAACTATGAAAAATTGTAATTTATTTATGATCTCAAACTAAAAATGAAAAAAGCTTACTTCTTATTTGCTTTAGTTTTAACATGCAAAATCAAAAAACAAAAAACAAAAAACAAAAAAAAAAACAGATATGAGTGGCAAGCTGAGCGCATGTAAATTTCGCTATTGATCCGAAACAGAAATTGCAATTATTTAAAATACACTTTCTTGTGTGCTAGTGTGCGCGTAACAAGCCAAAAGGTAGCAAAACAGCTGACCCAATAGTCGAACGCATCAGTCCGTCGAGGGAGATACATTAACAGGGTGCCACATTTAATGCTCCTATAAAAAAACTACCACACATTGCCAGTACAATGCCAGTGGTTTCCACAACAATCGAGTCAACATACAGGAACGTTTGGTAATTTTGGTTTTTAAGAATTTGTCTTAGATATATTAGATTCACAAAAAAAAAATCATTTAAAGTTCAGCGAAAACAGTATCGAATTTATTTAGGATAGCGAAGTTATTGGTTTATCTGGTTATAAAGTTTTCAATTATTCGGTTTACAATAACAAATTAAACGGAAAAATGGCTTTAAAAATATCAGTACATTTGGTGGTTGAAAACAGTAAAAAAAAACTATTATTTGTTTTTGTAAACAGAAAGAACTGAAAACCACATAACCAGATAACCTGACCGGCGTGAATATCTTTATTCGATAAACGGTCAAAAATATTAATTTTTGAATTGTTTTTCTTTCTGTACTTGAGCAAAAGATGTTCTAGAAGATATGTAAGTGGTTTTCTTCGGATTCCAGAAGAGTAGCTAATCTTATCGAAATGAAAAATTTCCAATCCTTTTTTTTTGTTTCATAGATTCGATATAAGGATCGTCAAACTACTTCTAGAAGTGTCGCGAATTATACGGGGTTTTCATGTTTAATTTTTCGAAATTTTTTTAAAATCTTTAGTTCGAAATATAACAAAAAGCAAACGAATTGAAAAACAAAAATTAAAAAAAATCAACAAAATTGTTTTTTTTTTTTTTTGAAAACGAATTTTTGGCAACTCTTTGGTATGCAGTTTTGTAGATCATTAAATTTTTAGCAAAAGTAATGTGTAAGTCCTAAAGTGGCTAAAAACGCAGGCTGATTTTTTTGTTGTTTTTATATGGTCTTGATTTTTTTTTTTAAATATTGTCTTTTTTTTACTGTTACAACAACATCAAACGAATGAAACATCAAATGCTATGAGTATTCCACCACTCTTCTAGAAGATTCAGAAAACAATTCATAAAATAATGCAACCCTGCTAAAAGATGATCGAACAAAGTGAAACATTTCACACATGTTTTACTTACTTTTTTTCTGCAGTCTTGCGCCAATAATCGTTAAACTAGAATCTTTTAGAAGATTGGTGTCTAGCTCAGAGTAAAGGCTCTTTTAATATTCTTTAAAATTTTATTGGGTGCTGGGTAGAGTTGTATAGCCTGGCACTGTGGTATTTATTTGTTTTTTCTCCGTGTCGACTATTGCTAGTCGAAAGCGTTGAATCGATTAGCGGCATATCACTATTTATTTATTTTTTATGTTTTTAACCAACATAATGTAGACTTTTGTTATCAAGTCCGATGTTAAGCCTCGAAATTATTTTTCTTTTTGTTTAGCTACTTTCGGCTGACATTCACAATCTAATGTTTTTGTTCTCTTTCAGTTTGTGAGTTTGTTTTGTGCGCGTATGTGTGTTTTAAGTTTATATGATTAATTTACTAACAATTATAACAATTATAAGGTTCTAAGAATGCCTTAGATGCTAGATGCTTGTTACATTGTAAGTTCAAATGCCAAAAAAACAAATGAAACATAAGACAAAAACCTAAAACTAATATTCATACATACATACATACCTTAGTACGTACACACCGACATACAAGCATATACATACATACATAGATATGATTTAAAAAATAATAATAAAATACGATTCTACGCAATGTCTATGTACTAGAACCACCTGTTCCTGTGAGTTATTTTTTCCGCTCACCACTCGTCGCTCTTATTTTTGTTTGGTTTTTATTTTGCATTTGGAAAGTCAGTCTCCCTTCCTTGCTTCCGCAACGTAATTTTATTTTTTTTTTTAATATTTTCCAACTATTTTAATTGTCACTGCCATTTGTGAAATATGTACGCTACATTTGCATAGGTTATAACCTATATATTTAGTTAGGAACTGTTGTTCTCATAAACACTTTTTCTAGCGCACCATTTTTGCACTTACGAGAACATTGCTCGCAGAAATAAACTTTTGTTTTTTTCTTTCGGGTACCGCATTTTCCCTTTTAGAAACGCACACACACTCCCACAAAAAAAAAAAAAAACAAAAAGGCGCACAATTTTATTTGTTTCCATTTAACAAGTAAACTTCAACGCCTTGTGTGAAATTTATAGAAAGCTTTCCGACAGTCAATGGGTGTGGTAGATTTGAGTTTAAGCAGCGGCGCTTGCGTTACTTGTTTAGACCGGCTGCCCTGAAGTTTTGACTGCTAGCGGCAGCATTTCTATAGATTAGTAATTTTAAATATTTTAGAATCGATTCAACGCCTGTTGTTTTGTTTACCTATTGGCATTGTTGTTGGCTGGTTTGCGCAGAAAGAAGAGATATATTTTTGTATATTTAATTTTTCGATTTTTCTCTGCTCGTTTAAGATTTATCGATGAATTAATACTTGACCTAAGCATAAAAATAAACATTAAACTAGAAGAAAAAAAACACGAAATATGTACATATATATAAAATTTGAAATAAAAAAAAAACTTAAAATATAAATACAAATGAAAATCAATCCTCCTCACGGTGTCCTCAAATATATTATCTATCTTTCTCCCAATTTTTATTAAACGTATATTTGGTAACTAATAACATTGTAAAATATTAAAAACTAAAATAGTGTGTAAAATATAAATATAAATAAATTATGAGTAATAAATGTTAAGCGCTAATGTAAAACACTAAATATTTACGGAATAAACGTAGTAATAGCGTCTAATACAAATACAATGAACCTAAATACATAACTACATGCATACATATAAATATATATATATATAAACTATATTAAATCAATGTACAGTTAAACGTAAAAAATAGTTTTTATTTTAGTGTTAGAAAATGTTATTAAATATTATTACCTACTATAAACTAACTACAAAGCAAGCAACTAAAGCTGAGTTAGTCAAATAAAATAAAAATAAACAAACAAAAAAACAAAAACAAAAACAATTACAATAATAATAATAAATAAATAAATATAAAAATGAATGTAGCAACTGAGAAAAAGCGAACACAATTTAAAAAGTTACTGTACAATATTAAAATTTGAAAATGAAAAATTACTAAAAAAAAAGGGCCATTGAGTGCGTTGAAAAGTCACTGCACTCGCCCGTTTAAATATATACATACTTACATAGATACATACATACATGATACACACACACACAGACAATTACAAAATATACTATATGCCTACAATATAATTAATTTAAAAAAAACAACAAAGTAAATAAGTTTCATTATTAAAGAAAATGTACGTTTTAAGTTGTAATATGCAAGAAGTTTCACATTAATTAGTTTTGTTTTTTTAAGCAAAGAAACATCAGAAGGAAAATCAATAAATTTTCTGTTATTTTTTCGTACAACCAATTAAATGAGGTGTTTTTTCTTTAATTTTTCTTTTTATTTTAACTTCTCTTCCTTAATTCGTTGCCGTGCGTCTGTTTGGTTTTTGTAAATGTTGACTTTCGTTTTTCAAAAAAAGAAAATTATTTAGCTTACATCTCGGTTTATAGTCTCTTCACGACACTATGCCATGTTCCCACTAGACGTATTTCGCTCTGCCTTTGATCATTCAGCCACCAATTACGTGTTTAATTACGCCAATTTCTATACAAAATTTTGAAAGCGCATCATCTAAGCTGATGGGGGGGGGGGGGGGGGGGGGGGGGGGTCGCTCTGAATTAAACCGCTAATTACGAAAAACTATATAATTTTTATCGGAAATTTATCGAAATCTGACAGAGACAAACAATGAATAAAGTAGAAATAGTAATTGAAATAAAAGCGATTCTTCTCTATATACATATGTATGTATATAAACATACAATTTTTGATTTAAACATTTTTCTTCCACCATTGATATTCACAACAAATGAAGTAGTTAAAAACAGAGGATCAGTACAAAAAGTAGATTTTTGCAAATTACTGCGAGAGCAAATTATCTCACGTGGGAACATGCTTTTACACTATTACCTCACATTTTAGCCGCCAATTCCGTCTATAAACTTTGTTCTAGAGTTACCGTTTCATAATCGATTAGATCGGATATCGATTGTTCGGAGCACCCATGATCGAATTTTCTATTATTATTTTTCACCTGCAATTGGACTCAATAATCAATTCAAATAAATGAAGCTCTAGAGTTACCGATTTTTAATCGATTAGATCCTATATTTATTATTCGGTGCATTTATATAGATTTCACTCGTGAATCGTTTAACATAAATTAAACAAAATAAGTGAATCAAATTTCGAACTCTTTGTTCTTGCAGTAGGCATAATCGGTGGAGTCAGATAATCGATTAATTAGTTAGCAAAAGTTGTTTTCATAATCGACTTATCCGTTTCCTTTCGACTTTTTGTTTTTCTTTCAATAAATATTTCTTTTTATATTGGGTTATATTGGGTTGTCGTGTGCTTTTTCACAAAAACCTTTAGAAAACCGTAGCAGAACGCGTAGCAAACTCCGTGCTGTTAAAGAATATTTGGCTCAAGAAATTTGTACGTACATATATATTTTATTTTATATAATTAAGTTGTTATTGAATTTATTGTGCGTATTTTCGGTTAGAGTATTTTCGGACAAATCGAATTGTTAGTCGGAGGTGAACGATTAATCGAATGCGCGATATTTGATTTTTAGCAGGAGCAATAGGAACCGGCTGGTGCATCAAACAAAAAAAAAAAAAAAATACAAACTGATACCTAAATAATAATCGGGACAGACAAATTTTCAAAACCACGATTAAAATTTCGAAAATATAAATTTACCAAACTTCAGTAAAAGGCTTATCCCCACTATAATGGGTATTGTTTTAAAAGATAAGCGAAGCTCGCTTAGAGAAAATACTTTTTACCAAATTCGTTCAAGTTCACCTACTTCTTCCAGTATTTTATATGTGTATTTCCAGAGTAATTAATATATGTAAGTATTAATATTCTGTTAAAGTTTTAAGCTTCATCCTAATCTTCCTATAATAAGATTTGACCGCAAGAACGTCGATAATTCGTTTGAATGAATACCAAACTTCAAAATTCAGCTGAAATAGATAAAGTCAACCTCAACTTCAAGACTCCTCACAAGCAGTAAAGATTAGAAATAGCAGAACAACTTGCCAATACATAAACTAATCATGGTAACCAATCCACAAAACGAAATGACTTCAAAAACAAACAAAAAAACATTTTTGGAAGTTCTTCATTTAAGATGAGGCATTCTATTTATATTCACAGTATATCAATTTGACAATAAAATATAGCATTAAATGCTAAAATGCCGGTATTTTAGTATTTTATATTGACTTCAAATGGTAATCAGACCTGCTGATTCACAAGTGATTCGTCGTAAAATTGTGAAATCATAACATCTTTCAGTACCTAAAAATTAGTTTTTGTTGTTATTATTGAATTTCAGAAAAAAAAACTAAAATATCACAAACTTGAATGTTTAAATTTTATGATTTTAAAGCATTATGACACTTCGTGAATTCCCTAACGGTGTACGTAAACTAGGCATAATAAGGTATCGAACTGAGACAATTTTGTCTCATTAGATTTGTGTTCATCTGTCATTTATTCGACAACCAGCTGAATTTTGTTAAGCAGTACGGAGATCTTATGAATTTTGCTAGGCATTCTACTACGGTTTTAAAGTTTTTGTGTGAAAATAGAGCACAATGCAACCCTAGATTGCAACATAAATATATGACTGATTCATTATTGCTTAAAGAAAAATTGACAATTATCAAATTGTAGCTTTTTTGGCCGTTAAAGTTTTACTGTAGTTTTAAAAATGTGAAAAAAATGTTTAAAAAATATATACATATGTAAGCAAAATAAAATACAGGAAATATTTTAATCTATTAGGTTCCACCTAAAAATGTCCTTTTGACCCTTACTTCACGCAACCCACTATAAAAAACAATTTGAAGCGTCGTTAAAGGGTTAAAATATTCTAAAGAATTATTCGGCGGAAAATTCCATCAGGTGTCTTTTTGTCTTCTCATATAATACTCTTATACAAAGAACGTTAAAGTCCACAGAAAAAAAACCAATATAGTGAAGAGGAAAATTGTTAACCTTTTTTTTTTAAATATTATTCGCAATATTTTTTCTATACCATGCGTTTTACATAAGTTCCGACTTAATTTCAATAATTTTGTATGCTTCTGGTCTTTCATATTTTCTGCCATATAAAATATAAGCGTTAAATGAGAAAAGTTTCAAAAATTCTTAAAAAATCAGGAGGAATTTTAAACCACTTTGGAAAATTTAATGAGCTATACAACTGCACTTATTAAAAAGTGTGAAATTTTGATGGAACATTTGTTGAATTTCTATACATTTTGAAATTTTGTTTAATCAGCTCTTTATTAAAGTATGTACTATATTTTTATGAAAAATTTACGACAAAATATATTATGGAAAATATAACAATTACATATTATAAAAAATCACTACCTTTGCCCACTAGTGGCCCCTTAAAATATGCAACATTTATTTGTGGAATTCTTCATTAACATTAACATTGTAAGTTAATAGAGTTGTTACCAAAATTTTATGTGGAACTAAGTATTTGGTATTTTGTTTTATGTAGAATTCGGCTGTAACCGCACACAGATGTTATCTGACAAAACTCCTAGTGAAATCTTCCGAACAATAATTTTCTAGAACATTTTAATCCTCTGACGTTTTTCAAATTGATTTTTGCAGAGCTTTACTGAAGTAAGGATCAAAAATGACATTTTTAGGTGGGAGCTAATGGGTTGAAATGTTCTACAAAAATATTTCTCATTAAATTTTACTGCACACATATATCTTAACCTTTCATTTTGCTTTTATGCTTTTACGCAACTATTTTTCCCACTTTTCGAAAACAAATTAGGTCCCTACATGAAAACTTTGCTAGGCCATACAAAAAATTTAAGCTATCCTTTGAAAATCCATCGAGTGTTTTATTACTGGATAGGTATAGTTTTACAAAGTGGGATCTAGTGTGTGAGTTGCTATGAAATACAACACAAATGTCGTCATTTTTCGCTTAGAACAAATTCGTTCAATTAAAAGTGAATGTAGAATTTTTTAAAAACAAAATAGCGCCTGATCTAGGCTCTACAGTTGTTTCATGTTTGCCGCTAGTCATGAATTTGTATTAGACCAAGTTAAAAAAAAAAACGGAAATAGGAATTTTGAAAGCATTCTTGTTGATAGCGATTTTTTTTTTACACATCAGATGTTTGTCTATACTTTCCAAAAAAAATTTCATAGAAATAAGGGAATACTAAGCGGAGCTGGGTGCAAGAATACAAACTTTTTTATACCAATTTGCTTTAATCAAATGCAGCTAAATAAATTATGTATTTCTAACTTTAAAATATTATTTCTTGATTTTGGTTCTGCATCTGAAAGCATCGTAACAAAAAAAAAAATTAAGAAAAAAATGCCAAGAAAATATTTTCACAAAATATACACATTCATTCATCCCCACAATACTAGTTCACTTACTGTACATGCATACATACGTAATATGTATAGAAGTATGTATGTATACCAAAAACACCAAAGCTCTACGCGAGTTAATTCGAAGTTCCGTAGTTCCGTTGAGAAAAAGGAACAGTGTGTAAAATAAGTTACAAAACGCCATAGAGCAAAAACCAATCAACTCGTAAATGCAAATGAAACCTAAATTTAAACAAACAAAATAAAACACAACCAACTAAAACATTAATATAATATAGACACATACCTAAAACGATAAACTGAATTAGATACAAATCAGTAGAACTTTATAAAAATTATGTGCATATGTATTTATCTGGATCGAATACTTGTAATAGCAAAATACAATATATATACATATGTATATCTAAAGATAAACAAAATTTAAAAAAATAGTTACGAAAAATGTGAAATAGAAAGCAAAGCAGAACAAAAACAATAAAAAACAAAAAATCAATAATAAAACAAAAAATAGCAAAATTGAAGACTTTTAAGCGTAATTGTTAAAACGTTTAGAAACTTAGTGAAAATACTTAAAAAGTATAAAAATAAGCACAAAAGCAACAAAAATCGACGTCAAACCATTTAACTGCAAGTGTCTAAATTCATTGTACGATCATATAAATATACATACATACATATTTACACACATATACACATACTCACATACCTATAGTTAAAACTCATTGAACTCCTCCTCCTATTTTTCTTTACCTTAATAACCAACTTGTAAAAACACTTCAGATTTCCTTAAAAATAATTTCGCCTAGATTTTAAATGCTGCAAGAAGATCTATAAAATATATATACTACATATGTATGTAGTCAGCACATATGTATGTACATAGTAAGTATGTATTACATATTGTAAATTACCACACAAAATATATATATATATATATAAATATATGAATAGATTATATAAAAACATACATGCTATATAGTATATATACATATATATATTAATAGACAGGAGTTATATGAGGCGTGGATATGAATAAAATTAAAAAATTAAAAATAACAGAAAACAAAAAACAAAAAAAGCAAGGAAATGAAAAAATATAAAAAAAGAGAAATTCAAAGAATAATAGGACAGCAAGTAAATGTTTTGTGCGTGTTGTGGGAAATCGAAAAACAAATTGTAAATAATAATAATAAATAATAATTGTATCGATAAATATTATAATTAAAATTGACGTAAAATTTAAATGAAATAAATGAAAAAGAAAATTTAAAAAATTTAAACGAAATGCGTTTTTCTTTCAAATAACCTAGATATACATATGTACATACTTACATATGTACAGCGCATCGACGATTACAAGACGAATCCATATGTTGTTACTATAGCAGCCGGGTTGATTTTTTTTATTCAGCTACATCAAGAAAGATAGAATACAAGATTGCGCCTTCCCGCGGTGAAATGACAGATTTCGCCTTTAGTGAACAAGAATGCGGGAGAGAGAAAATTGAACAACTTCCAATATTTCATTGAAAAACGTGTTCTAATTGTTCTAAAGTGTAAAATATGAATTTATAGGCAGACATTTAATAAATAAATTCGCAAAATACTAAAAAAAGTGTCTCTTTTTCTTAATTTGTGAAAAAAGCTTTGTCTAGTTGAAGTTGAGAATTGTCAAACCCGGCAAAACCAAAGTAGCGGTACTTCTAAAGGCGTCACCTTCAGTATTCAGTACACCGTGCAGCTACATGCATTTTGTTTTTGCTTTTGCGTATGAGCTTTCAAAAACCTTAAAAACAAAAACAAAGGGTATGTAAATTTTGACAACTCTTACGCAAAAGCAAAAACAAAATAGATGGGAGCTTTGTAAGTAGTTGTACAGGGTGGGCCAAAAGAAACCAAGGGGTGTAAGAGTTTAATAACTTTTTCGTTTATTAATTTTTTTTAATTTGATTTATTTTATTAAAACCCGCAGATCATCGGCAACGTCTAAATTTTGCAGTTAAATTTCAAGAGTTGACCAGAAATGAAATCAACTTTATTAAAAATTTGATTATGAGTGATGAAGCTCATTTTCATTTGAATGGCTTTGTTAATAAGCAGAACTGTAGGTTCTGGGGTTCTCAAAATCCAAGAGCCATTCATCAACGCCAATTGCACCCCATCAGGTTTACAGTATGGTGTGGGATCCCATCTGAAAATGTCATTGGGCCTTACTTCTTCGAGAATGAAGATGGAAGTGCTGTAACCATAAATGGAGAGCGGTATCGGGTTATGATAGAAAATTTTTTACGTCCTGCTCTTGAAAACAGACCTGGTATGTGGTTTCAGCATGGCGGAGCCACTGCCTATACTGCCCGAGACACAATGGCACTTTTAAGTCAAATTTTGGGAGGGCGAATAATTTCCAGAAATTCGGAAATTATTTGGCCAGCGCGATCGCCAGATTTGACAGCACCCGACTATTTTCTTTGGGGTTATTTGAAGGAGCGAGTGTATGTGAACAAGCCAGAGACAATCCTTGAACGCTACAGCCACAAGTTTTGAAAGATGTTATGGAAAATGCTCTAAAAAGAGGCTATCAGTGCGAAGCTGAAAACGGTGGTCATTTAAGAGACATCATTTTTCATACTTAGTGTAAAAAAATTTCCCTTTTGAAAAAAGTTATTAAACTCTTACCCCCTTGGTTTCTTTTGGCCCATCCTGTACTTATAACACCACCTTGTATGAATTCGCCTTGGTCGATTAGCTGTTACACAATTTTAGTCGAAAAAGAAAATACAGCGTAGGATTGGGAAAAGAAAACATAGTATTCTTATTTGGTCACTCATTTTACCTTATTCTCAATCATTACTTTCGTATCTTTCACCTTTGTTCTTTTTTTTTGTCAGCTCCCAAAAATCCTTTTAGAAAAAGCAACACAGGGGGCACGCAAAGATTCGTACGGTATTTTATCACATACTTACCTTCAGTTAGCGTCGTTCGAGTTCTAGATCTAATTTTCGTATCGAGTATCGTAATTCCAAATTTATTTATTTTATAAAGCTGAAAATTCAAATTTTAGGTGCGGTGGGTCCTGTGCTTTCAACTTTGCTAAGGTCTGAAGTACTATATTCTTATTGTTAACTGACACCAGCTAGATACCCCTAGTGAAGCCTTGTCTTTCTCCACCTTAGTTTTCCAACGTGACGGAGACCATCCTCTTCAACTATGCAAGTATGAAGTAATGTTTTCAGCGCCACCTTTATTTCGGAAATAATTCCGAAAAAGTATTGATTTTCTATAATCTATTGCCAAATGTAAATAAACAAGGGCTCTTCATTGCACTTTTGTGGTGTTTTCACTTCACTCGAAAATCAGCAAAGGACAGCATTGGCACTTGTTGGGAAGAGAGGCCGGAGTGCGCAACATTAAATTATAAATACTAGATAACTACTTTTTTTTAATAGCAGTCACCACTTCGCAGTCAATGGCAAACCTCCGAGTCTATTTCCGCCATGCATAGAATAAAACTGTACCTTAATTTGTTGTGCCTCGTCACAATTTGGAGGCGTGTGCCATCAAAATGCAATGGCCTGTCAAAAGCCGCACTAAGAGCGTAGAGTACGTTTTTTTTTTTCAGAGGAAATAAAAAGCTCGTAAGCTAAGTGTCATATCATTTGCCCTTGATTTTTGCAACCCTTTAGCCCGCCCAGCCAATGTGCTTCTTTGTGTACAGTTTTTGGGATTTTTCAAATAATTGCTTCTTTTCAATATACATCCTGTTTGGTAACATCATCTGCAATTTCATTCGCTCCTAAACCCGTATGCCCTGGAACTCCAAAAAGGTGCCAGTTATGGCCCACATCCACCATTCTTAAGGGGTCTAGACCGGTCCGTGTACATTTGTGTCGTATTTCTTGTTCCCTCATCCTCTACACCGCCCATCGACCTCTATGTGGCCCCAACTCAACTATCACATTTTAGAACTATGTAGATTTATCATACAAAATATAACAAGATCATCTGAGCATTATCATTTGAATAAAACTAATATATTGAACAGCACCACCCTTTTCCGCTTTCCTTATGTATGTATCTTTGCTAGAAACGAGCGCCCTATTTAGCAAAAAAGTTCCATTTTCCACTCGGAAATCCTTGGTTTAGTCGTACTATTTATATGATTTAATAATAATTGGTTTGTTAATTAAGCAAATTTATTCTTAACTCTTCACAAATCTGCTCCTTAATTCCTTATCAAAGACCCGTATTCTTTCCTTGCAAATTCAAGTGTGAAGTTCGTAAAATAATTTTAAAGGACGGCAGAGAGTCAACTGCTTAATAGAAAGTATCTACATATATTAAACCAAATCACATGTTTGCTAAAAATTTCAAACTAAAAAATTTAGTGTTTACCATCAATTTTTCAACACCAAAGGTATAAACATTTCTGCATATAATAATATTATTTGTTTATTAAGGCTGCATCACGAAGAGCCTAATCGGTAGATCGTATGAAATAGCTCATGTCTATAATCATTGGGAACAAGTGGAAAATCTTAGCCCATAGACGTCAAATTTCGGCACAATTGAGATCACCTTATGTAACATCGCTCACCATTCTTCTGTCAATCACTGAGCGATTTTCTGTGTCTGTTAATTAATAGTGATCATTTGTGACATTTAATATCAGTCGCCGCTGCCATCTTTAATTACAAGAGTTCTCAATTGCATGCATTCACCACCATGGCAATAATATTTCACACAAAATGCGCCAATTTCTCCAACAAATATTTCGTTATTATGCTTTTTAAATTCTACCAATACTTACTTACTTTGTGTACTTTTTTTTACAAACTTTTCG
Organism: Anomoia purmunda; assembly: GCA_951828415.1. Classification (NCBI taxonomy): domain Eukaryota; kingdom Metazoa; phylum Arthropoda; class Insecta; order Diptera; family Tephritidae; genus Anomoia; species Anomoia purmunda. The sequence continues at coordinate 86,589,185 of OX639994.1, forward strand.
CAAAAGGGGGCTTTCATTTTGCCCCATTTACACTTCCTTTGTAAATGTAAAGTTTTGTAAGGGAGATCCAAAACTTAGTTATCATTATTAACCAAATCTTTAATAAAAAAGTTAAAAATTTTCCGACCTTTGACGTTTTTATATAAATTCTAATATAAAACATTCCCTTGAATCCATCCATCCATTTGAGCCAAAAACATTAAATTTACTCTCGTCGGTAAACATAACATTTTTCCAGAACGAGCAATACTTATTTTCATGTTCTTTTGCAAATTTTAATCGGATGATCTGATTGCGTTTGCTGATCAACGGCTTTTGTAGTTGTTTGTGGTTTCTTTTCGGCTTCGGGACCATTTAACTAATTTGTTAAATTACATTAAAAATAACTTTTATTTTTAAGCATAAAATTAAAACTAAAAAAAATAATCCTTCATTTCTAAGCAAAATCCGAAACTAAAAAAAAACTATTATTTGCTAAAAAACCGAATTATAAAAATAACTTCTATTTTCTAATCAAAAAATAAAATAAAAAAAATTACTTTTATTTTCGAAACAAGAAATAAGTCTTATTTTCTGAGTAATAAACTCAGAAAATAATAATTGAGTTTTTTAATATATCTCATACAAATAGAAATATTGGCATTAATTTCTAAGGGTTGTTCGTGTACCAAGGATTATGTTGGTGAAAAATCTCGCCACACATTGTTAAAAAAATGAGCATGTGCAAAAGAAAAAAAACCAATATATATGTACATACATATAAACATGTATAGCAAATTGCAATAATTCACTAAGAGTATTTATCATCTGCTAGCAGTACAACAAAGTATTCAATAAATTTTCAATGAATGCGCCATCAATTAATGAATGGCTTTTTCAAATGTCACAACATGCCTTTTGCATTTAAAAAGAGTCTTTGCTTCAAGTGAGTACATCAAGTACATACGTCAAGTATGTACATATGTGCATTAAAAGTATATAAATGGAATACATATATTTAATGAAGTTTTCAAGAAATTAATTATTCATAGCTGTAATTTAAGGAGGCATCTTTATAAAACTTGAATTTATCTACTGAATTTGTCTATGAGCCCATAATTTATTTTCCCACAATAAAACCAGATAAAGTCAAATAAGTTCTTTTGTTTAGAGCCCACAGATATATAAATTATGTACTTATATATAGGCACAATGTACTTATTAGAATATTAGAGTATGAACAAGAAGAGTACAAGCTCATAATGATAAAAACTGTAACAGAAAGTTGATTCCGCTTAGGAGATCCACATTACGTGATCCTCCAAGGTCAATAAGATACCGCTATACTCGCTAAAGAGACTTTGGTAAGATACCCAGTAGAAAAAGGAGTATTAGCGATAAGTATAGAGCTATATTCGTGTAAATTAAGTTTTCAGTTATGAAACATTTGCGAAAAACTTTTTTTTTTAAATATGCTCACTAGGGTGTATCACTCTCCATACGAAAAAAAAATCGGTATTGTTTTTCTAACCAAGTTAGAAAATACATTATATTCTAATATGATTAAGAATTAAGTGAAGTGCGCCGATTTGAAATTACGTCCATTTTTGGCCTTTTTTGCAATATTATTTATAAAAAATTGCCTCGGATCATAAAACAGTTTAAGCTTAAAAGTTCTACATAAAAAATATTTAAAAATTTGTTCAAGGGAATCCTAATAATGAAATTTTGGATGTGTTCTCTGACCTTTATTTGGAATATTGGTTTAACAAAAATTTTAACAACTCAGCCAAAGTTTTACCGATTTAGACTCATAAGGTATCCGTTTTTCGTTGATTTCGTGGAACAAATTTTTAAATAGTTTTGGGCTGATCTTTTTAGCTAACATTGTTTTATCATCTCAAGAGGTTTCCTTTTTAAATATTAACAAAAATGTATATTTTTATTTATAAAAAACTCCATTTTTGGAAATATTTTCAAATTTATTCAGCTCACGAATATATTAACATTTTTCGAAATATTTTGGCGGAGGTCTTAAGTCATAACAAAATTAATAATTCTAATGAAAAAACCTCAGCTTTTTTGGTGAGACACCCTAATGTACATAAATTACATATGATATCTATCCACAATCATTTAAATAAAATATCTAACGGTGCAAATAGTTCAAAAAGTAATTCCGAAGTCCTTCTAAATTGTCGAAATCGTCGCGAATTCTCCAACCAATTTTCATAAACATTTATGATTGAGGAAGAAACCATAGCTCAGGAGAAACTATCAGGCGAATAGAGCAAGTGGAAAAGATTGCAAGATCTTAACTTTCGAGCGGTAGTTGCGAGGGTATTCGAGAGAATATTATTCATATAATAAGCAGCAATGTTGTCACTGGCATCACTAACTATGCGCTGCAATCAGTGTTGCCAGATTTATTATGGCATATTAAAGAAAACTGTAAGCTTGTTTAGAAAACTATAATTAAAGTTAAAACTGAAAATCTGGCAACATTGGGTACAATATACTTAGTTATGTATTGCAAGTCTATATTATCAAAGGCTTTGACTAATAAATATAAATATCATGCGTATGCCTTACCGGCACGAGTAACAAGCAAATTTTGACGAATTGGGTAGAGCTCAAAATCTCCTAAAAAATTACACAAATAAATTATACTAAATTAATTGATGTCCATCCACAAAGCCGCTATCTATCATTTATGATTTCCAATATAACTTTATTTGGATCGAGGTGGGGGGAGGGCGCGAAAATCCACCCCCATTTTCCAAAATTTTTGTTTTTACATATTTCGCTCTCTCAAATTCAAATGACATGGCCGGATAAACGGTTTCGCTTTATCTCGGGCATATGGAATCAACCTGCTCCATCAGTTTTCTAAGTTTCCTTTTTTTGCACGCCTTCATACACAATAATTTTTCCCCCACTGGAATTGGATGATATTTGATCTGAGTAAGATGGCACACCATCACACACAGCCCATGCCACAATCGATCTTTTGAGCGCCAAGTTCGGTAATTATTCGACGTCATTTGACACCCTACGAGCTGTCATTTGACGCTTTTAGACTATGAGTTGAGTGTCGGAGAGGACCGATGTTATGCGAACAATCCATGAATATCGGGGCAAGCCATTCGATTGGCCAATATTTCGGCGTTTGGAATTCGTGAGGTAGAGCCAGCGGGTCATGGAAAACAGGGTTAACAGGATGCACAGACCACCGTTCAGACAACGGTTGATTGGTTGGTGCATTAAAGTTGACTGTTACTCTGGTGACATGCTTTAATGAAGTTCAATACGTCATACAGATGGAAGACTGCACTCTGAAATATTCTGCTGGAATGGTTTGCCGAGTGTCGTTTCTTTGGCTGTCTCCTCTTTGCCCAGTTTCGCACCGCTCCAACAGAACCTGTTGAAGGGTAAGCCGATCTTTCCGACATGCACTCCGAAGTATGTGCCCGTGCTTAGTGCAGATTGTCGTGAGTTGTGGGTATTTTCTTTAGGTCGGCCATAGAATACCCAGATCTGCCGGGTAATCCTATAGGATCCAGTACGGTTCCACCAATGTTTAGCATTCAATTAATACATTTCGACATTTCTGCATTTGATCTCCCTAAGCGAGTCACAAATACCCACCGCGTTTCGACGCTAAAATATTGTAAATGGGAGAAACGGAAGAGTCTTTACCGCTCGAAAATGATTACTGGGTTAGGAAAGCATCCGTATTCTCTGAGTTTGCTTTTCATTTAAGCAACAATCGCCGATGAGTTAAATGAATCACCGAATGTAATTAGACTAACTGCTCTTATCAAGGGGAATCTTATTACTTATCAGTTGAACGGGTGTGGGCACACGTCTTGTAAATATTAGCAGCCACAAAAAGATGACGCTGAAATGACTTACTGGATACCGTACATACCAACACTTCTACATTTAAGGCAGCCAAACAATTACAATACCGACAATCCACTTTGGCGCTAATGAAATGTTGAAAAACAACAGTAAGAAAGAAAAAACCAAACTACACACGCACATGTCTTATTAAGGCAATTGTGACAATTGGCTTCGAACAACAAAATAAAAAACAGATTCATTTGACGCCTCTGGGTAATCGTTTGGTGCGTTATTAAACGATCACGAAAGCGAGAAGGAAGCAGATGCAATTCGTACGCGTGTCTGCGCGGTTTAACGAGTAAACGACGAATTGATTAAGAGTACTGTGTAGTGAAATTTGCAGTGTACGCAAACAAAAAAAAAAAGCAGAAGGAGTGAGTTTTAACAAAATTATAGTGCAACGAAAATGTGCCTGTCAAAGGACGTGCAGGGTGCCACGATCCAGCGGATCGTTACGATTGTTGGTAAATGTCACTGTAGGCTGCCGCCTGTATTCTATATTGATGTACCATTTTCCGATTCCTTCTCGCTTAGGCAATATATTGTGCTTGAATTTCGGCATTATGTTCGGCATAACCCCTGCGCACATGCGTCTCTACATGAATGAACAGACGCCCTTGAACCGCATTGCCAGCGAAGAAGATGTGACTTGGATAGCTGGTTGTCTCTTTGCGAGCGCTGCAGTGGGTTCACTTTTATGTGGTCTATTCTTGCGGGCGATTGGGCCGCGTGCAATGTTACTCATAAGCGGTCTGCTACAAATTGTAAGTGCGCTTTCAAATACTCTAATTACTTTAATCACTTTCACTTTCCTTCGTTTCTTCATTCCCACTAGTCGAGTTGGTTTTGTATGCACTTCGCCTATGACATCCTGCACATTTACTCGTCGCGCATATTTGGTGGCATAGCGGGTGGCGTGACTTTTGCGGCTTTGCCGATTTACATAGCAGAGATCGCGGAGGAAAAGACCAGCAGTAGTCTAATCAGCAGCATCGAGCAGTGGCGTACAGTGGGCACACTCATAGGCTTGCTGCTCGGCCAGCATTTACAGTATGAGTATGTGAGCGTGGTGGCTGTATGCATCTCTTGTGCCTTCACTGTGGTGTTTCCCTTCAGCCAGGACAGCCCCTACTACTATATGCGTAAAGGTAATGTGCCAAATTTGGAGAAGTCCTTACGTTGGTTTCGTGGTGTACGTCGTCTTAGTGATCGTAATCGTCCCGATTTTGTGCGTGAATTGGAGGATTTCAAAAGCAACATGGAAAAGCGCAGTATAACTCAAGACCACGTGTCGCACGCCTATTTATGCAAGGTTACCATCTTGACGCTGATGCTAACTGTGGGTGCACAACTGAGTGGAATTTATGTGATCCTGACGTGGTCACAAGCGATACTTACTAACGCAGTCTTCGTTGACTTTCCAATTGATGTTAGTGTTGTGGTTCTTGCTTTCGTGCAATTTGTTGCGGCTACAATTACGGTGTGGTTTGCGTCGGCCTTCAGAAGAAAGGTATGACGGACTATATATAGTTTACTGTGCAGATCCACTTGTGATTACCTATGCCTGTGTTCTTATTGCAGATTCTACTATTTGTTTCGTCATTAACGTGTGGTTTTGCGTCGATATGTTTAGCTGTTTGTATTGCAACAGAAGTTAGAGGCCAATTGCAATGGGTCGCCACCGGACTGTTGCTGCTGCACACATTCTCTGCAAACTGGGGCATGTATCCTCTAATATCGTTGATTCCCAGTGAAATGTTGCCAACGAAGGTAAGATAAACAATTGAAGAAGAAGGTTCAAAAATAACTTTTATTCCGAATTTGCAAGTTGAAAACGTGTCACGAATTCTGAAATTTAACGAAAGAATTCGTTTATAACACTTATTAGATGAGAAACATTTTTTTCCGTTGCCTAAGAGAATTATTTCTTAACGTTAATTTTTTCGGCGCCTGATGACTTTTATACAAAAACATATTTTTCCCCGTTAACAATAAGAGTTGTTTCCTAACCTTAATTTTTTTCTTTCCTTAAGAAGTTATCAAATGTTTATTTTTTATGTTGCCCGATAACTGTTTTGTAGGAAAAACCATTTTTTACGTTACCTGTTAGCTGCTATGCAGAAGCAATTTTGTACCCGTTTCTAATAAATGCTATTTATTTATGTTTATTTTTTACGTTGCTTGATAACAGTTATTGTCCAACGTTTGTTTTACACTCTGATCGCAGTTTTTTCATCTTTACCATTATCTGTAGCTTTAACTATGTCTTTGCCTTCATCTTCACTTTCATTTTCATCAACTTTATCCTCTTCTCCATCTCCATCTGCATTAATATTCTTATCATACAACGTCTATCAGGCAATGTAAGAAATAAACGTTGGGATATAACTTTCATATAAAATACTTCCTTCGCTTTGCGTGTCACTTTCGGTTTGACAACTAAGTTGAATACATACAGTTATACGAAGTTTCCCACATAAGCAACGCTGACGCCGCGCTGAAAGTTCGCCAACTCTCATCTTTTCAGCGTATCAGCTGATTTTCATATTTCTTTTATTTAGAAGCAGACGCTGCACTTCCATTTCCTATGAAAAATAAATTATTAGGTCCACTTGCGGAAATGCAGAGCTATATTTATAAAGAAAAAGATAGTAAGTAACTCAATAATTTTTGGAGTTTCTAGTACAACACCGAAACGCTTGGTATCTAATCTCTCGTGGAAGTGAGCGCTTCGCTTTGCCAAAGCTCTGTTAAAGGAGTTGGGGCAAACATATTCGATGGCATCCTAATTCATATCGACATTTTTTCGTTAATTTCAAAAAAAATGTTGGACAATTTCTTTATGACAAAATATCACAAACTTAAATTTAACCCTGAATAACTGCTGGGTTAAATATTTATGTTTTTAAATCTGAGTTGATGCCTTACATTCTGTTGTGCAAGCAAATTTATCAATTTAACTGAGTTAAATAGATAACCTGCTTTATCGCAAGTGGGCTTTAGTATTATAATTTTTTAACCTATCACAATAAACAGATGAGTATTGTCAAAGCGTTTATTGTGGCATCCATTGGCGCACTCAAGGGGGGTATTTTAGGGTTCAAACCCCCACCAAAATCTTGAAACTGTAGTACTATCTTGAAATTTATTTCCTTTTTTAATTAAATTAGTAAAAAAACCCCACCAAATCATATTTCTGTGTTCGCTGACAAAGTTACAAACATTTGGTTTTAGAAGGCTCTACTCATAGACAGCGCTCTTCAAGGATTTCATAAGGCATTAATAAAATATCATCTATTATAAAAGTGTTTTATAAGGTTCCGCGAGAAAAACGAAAAGTGCCATCTAAAGCTCTAGAATTTTCGGATCAAAAACGAAATTTAAAAAGAAGGCTCGATATTTTTATGAGTCTCTTCTTTTAAACTTAGGGCATTCACGACGTCAAGGCTATCGGGTTTTATTATGGTTATTTGGCTTTAGTTTGTTCCGTTAACAACAAATTTAAATTCCATTTTTTTGCAGATTCCATACAACCTCGTAGGCGGGAAATCCTCGTACCCCAACTGTTTTCTCTTCCATTTTATGATTTTGGCAAATCCTCTGCAAATTTAAACTTTTAAATCTCTATAAATTTCCTTCATTCACAACGATAACTCATATATTTTTTTGTTTAGCAATAAAATAGAAACAGGCTAAATTAGACATTAGACATTAGAATTTACAATCATAAAGATCATGAACGCTCTTCAGTTATCCCATTTCGGAATTCGCTAGATAAGAAAAATACTTTGTTTTAAAGTCACTTATACTATGCGGTGGTGTGACCTTATAAATATTCGACTTGACTATGCGTTTGACACTCCATTGCAGATTTGATAAAGAAAGCTTGGTTTTTATTATTTACGATATATTTTTATTAATTTACAGTTTTGATTTTTATTGTTAAATATCGACAGGAGGAAGTATTGACAACTTGCGACACTTAATTTATTTCTAATTAATTTCTAGTTAGTTTTTTCAACACAGTTCACTTTCCAACAAAAACCGTACAAATCCAAGCTTGAAACTTTGCGTAAGTTTTATTAAAATTCAACAAGTTTTCTTCAAAATTTGAAAACTTTGAATCAGAATTTTGAAAAAATGTTGGACGTGCAGTTTTATAGCTTATTTAATTTTTAAATTATAAAATACCAAATTTGGTAGAGCAGAGTGGTGACCTAAAGTGAGCACTGCCACACCTCTTTGCTTCTGGACATTAAATTTGAGCAATTATCTTGTATTAAAATATCATGTTTTTTTAATCTTTATAAATTGCCGTTCTATGAAAAACGGTCCAATTTGTACAATTTTCGAAATTAAAGTGAAAAGCTTCCACTAAATTTTTTATTGTTTGGTAGTGTAGTTTCGGAGATATACATATGTAGCTACATATTTCCTTTGAGGTGAGCGTTTTTATAATTATCTGCACCATGCACACCCTTCAATACATGATTTGAATTTTTCCCAAATCGTAACATAAATTAGATTTTTATGAATATATCGACTATTGCGCCACCTAACGGGTAAATTTTTTGCACACTTATTTCTTTTAATATAGGTAATATTCATATGTATTTTTCGAATTTGAACTAAATTGGACTGTAAATATGAGTTTTGTGAATATCTCGACTGCGCCACCAAGCGGCTAAATTTTGTTTTGGACTTCTATGGAGGCCTGACCTCTAGCCTCTACTTAAACGGGAAGTTAGTGTGAACTCGATCGCAAGATTTGTACCACATAGACAACAACGTAAAACAAGTTAAGTAAAACGGGCTGGGTATCAGCTAGTTTACTATACATAAAAATCAGGCATGTTGTAATTTATTATAGGGAAGTCAAAATATACCAACAAACTAAAAATCTTGGGGTCTCGGGGGTCTCGTTTGAAGTTCATTGTAGGGGAGACCAACTGTATATGCCGTTACGCTAGTTACTCTTATTATTTAATGCCGCAATTTTTCTTCTCATTTCCTTCACGTAGAGTTAAGAGCAGAAAAAAGGATCTTGATGATAAAACCTCACTTAGAAATAATAATAAATCCATATATTTCTTCAACTTTTACAGTTACGCGTTAACTTGACCAGCATTTCGTGGGCGCTATCCTGGCTAATTACCTTCGTTCTTATTCAGGTAAAATAATCAATTAGTTTTTTGACCAATTTCGAATATTTTTATAACGCAATTATTATTTCTATAGTATTACCGATATTTTTCATCGTTTATTGGTCTACATGGATATTTCGTTGTCTTCGGTGCCGCCTGTATTGGCGTTGCTTTACTCGCTCTTTTTGTATTCCCAGAGACGCGTGGAAGAACGCTCGAAGAAGTACAACAAATTATGGGGCTTGGCACTGGTGCAGATATATCGAAGACTAATGTGCCACAATCTGGGCACATTCATTTCGAGCGATACTAAAAAGTTTCTAAATAATGCCAACATCAATGATTTTGTTGATCAAATTGTAAATCAAATTTATTTTTATTTTTATAAAAATTAGATATGTATATGTATATAAATATTGTTCAGATATATTTGCTTTTTTAATCTACATCTATTGTATATATTTTTATAAATAAATTTATAGTGTTTGTATGCTTGCCTGCCCATTTTTTCGGATAATACTCTGCATATTTTAATGCTAATGGAATGTTCCGAGCATATCGAGCCCATCCAACGCAGAGGAGTTCTTCGTTTTCCTTTCCCGATATCATCTGCATTCGCCTGCAGGTACAATGTTCTTATAAAAGATGGTGTCCGACCGGTCTAACACCGCAGCATGAATTAACTTTTCCACCATTATGATAACGAAGTCGCTGGCGAGAAAATAACTCTGTCTGAAACCTCGTTTGATATAAAATTGCTCGGAGAGGTCCTCTCCTACTCTAACGGAGTTAATGGTGTATCTCACCGTCATTTTACGTAGCTGTATTAATACCATATACCAAATTCATACATTGTGGGATATAGGAAACTTCTTGTGTCACCGAAAGCGGATTTAAAGTTGACAAAGGTATGCCGAGCGTCGATCCCCACGGGGCTTGATGTATTTTTTATGCTTAAGCCTGGTACTACTTACTACTATATTACGGGACCAGCGAAGTCAACCAGGCTCAGTCCGTTAGCGAATGTTTCATCGTGTAGGCTGAATTTTCCCGTCTGTGGGACCAAAGATGTCTTTCCTTCCTACCCTGACATTAAAATCTCTAATTTCGATTTTTATATCATGACGGGGGCAGGGCTCATACGTGACATTAAGGAGCTCATAGAAGCAGTCTTTGGTCCTATCGTTATCGTCTTCCGAAGGGGAGGGGCGCAAATTAGATAAATATTAAAAAAAAATTGTCTCTTATGCGAAACGAAACTTGACCTGATGCTCTTCATTCTATTCGCATCTCTTGCGGTGTTTCCTGCTTTTGCTTTCACGAGAACATCGACGAGCAGAGCTGAGGTACCTTCCCAATGAAGGACCCGGACATTCCAGGTGCATGCCCTCAAATCATAGAGGTTAAAACGTTTACCGAGATTGATTGCTGATTGCTTGATTTTCTTTCCCAACTCGTCCGACAACCAACTAAGACCGTGGTCGTCATCAGAATAAGGGGGCTTCATCCGAGGCATATTTGTTTGAAATTTGCCGCCCTGGTCAGCTGGTCCTCTTGCCCTTATGGTAAATCCACACCTATAAACGGTTTTAAAATCCAAATTTCTTTGATAGGGAGTGTTTTTTTCTCTTTGTCAAATACCACGCCTATCCTTTTTTATTACTTCATCACTTTTGTGGTAATTTGTAAAATTACTTCCAATAAAATCAATGACATTATCGCAAACGTTAAGACAAGTATTACTTTCGGCCGCCTAGCGATAGAAAAACTCAATGGATGTTAACACATTTTTCGAGTAAGCGTAGCAACAGCGCTGATGGCGCTTACAACATTCATCAACAAATTAATGGAATAAATAAAATAATATTGCTTCTATTTAATTTTTTTTTAAATTTCAAGTAATGTAAACAAGAAGGTTTAATTAACTATGTTTTTCAAATAATGGATTAAAAATACAAATATTGTAATATTTATTCACTCCCTTTATTTGTAAACAAGTGATTTTTAAGGGTGATGAACTAAAAATATATCTACTCGCGTCTGAAGTAGAAATTTACCCCACGTTGTCAGTAAGAGATTTAAAAAAGGCTGTAGTGTGAATTTTTAATGTTAAGTAACGTTGTTTGTAAAACTGTTACAATATTCGCGTGAGCAGAGTTACAAAACACTAAATATGCATTAAAGTATTGATTATATGCATAGAAATATATGTATATATATATATAGAGGTGTAGATGTAATTGCAATATTACAAAATTAAGAGCTTTTTAGAAAGGCAGGTTTTTGATCTTATTCACAAATTGGGATGATATAATTTGCAAATTAACATTTGATCATGACTTTTTTTAAATAACTTATTTTCGCGGTAAAATTTTAATAAATGCCGTGAGTAAATTAGAGTATGTTTGTATGTACATATATGTATAATTGAATATTTTTTATTATTATTATTATTTTATACCCATAGAGCGGCTGTGGAATGTGATTGTTTACAAAGTTAATTAAAATATTTAAAAAAAAAATCGCATAGAAAAATGGGAAAATATTTTTATACGTTTTTTTGTGTGTACGCGTTCCATATCAAACTATATTCGAAATCCGCATTTATTAATTTGAATATAGTAATATAGTGGTGACTCCGTGAGAAAAGTTCAACGTTTAATGGTATTTGGTCACAAACTAGCTCACGTCGAAATATTCATAAAAAATCTAATTTATGAACATATGCCATCATTTTTCGGAATATGGTTTCATAAAAATCTCTTTCTTTATTTCTAAATCGGATTTTTGGTTTGATCAGTTAATCTATGGCATATTTTTTGGAACTTTTCAAAGTCATAATTTCGTTACTGGTCTAACTTTTTTTTACCGCTATACCGCTACTTTGGGTTTGCCGATTTTGACAATTCTCAAGTAAAAATAGACAAACCTTTGGTCACCAATAAGCGGCAAAGAATCATTCCTTTTTGTACTTTTTAAATTTATTTGATTTAATTATTAAATTTATTTCTTTAATTCATACTTTTACTTCTTGTTCTTCTTAATTGACACTATAACCGCCTTTGCGATTTCGGAAGATTCCAATATAGTGCGGCAGTCGTAACCCTGCCTTGCTAACTGGCGCCAGCTAGTGATCCCATTTCTTCATATTTTTACATTTCGGCAAAATTATATCACTTTACTGAAAAGCGGAAATTTATAAATTTTTTTCTTATCTTTAATTTTTTTTTACTTTTACGTGAGATATGCCATCTCCGAAGGACTGCGAAATCTTGTATTCTATCATACTTGGATATATCCTCCAATAGTTTAATATTTGATTCCGTTGTATGCCAGCCATATTCACTGATGGCTCCAAGGAGGAGAAAGATGTTGGGGTAAGTGTGTTTTCACGTTAATTGGGAGAAAGGAAATTGTACCACCGAGCGTTTGCTATCGCTGAACGCTGTCAGATAGCTGGGCTATCATTTTGCCCTGGCATAATTCACATACAAACCAAAGGTCGTTTAGCAACACAGAACGATTTGAATATAGCCTTTAAGCAGCTCACTACTCTCAGTAGAGTTAATTTGGTTTCCTGGTCATCACAATATCGACGGCAACTAGACAGAACGTTAGATACAGAGAGAAGGTTCCCCGATAACCTCAAATGAGGTGTCGGTTTCAGTTCCACACAGGTTAATAAATGCGATCATTTATCTCTACCATCTTTAGCAATCTGGTCTAGAATGTGGAGTTATAAATTAATCCTTCACGAAGAGCAGAGACGGCGGGTATTCCTAACGGTGCGTGACTAGTAGCAAACAAGTAAGTAAGGAAGAGTCTAAGTTCGGGTGCAACTAAACTTTAAATACTCAAAGCAAATTTTTATTTCAAATAAACCTTACTTTTTGTATGTAAAAATTAATGTGAGTCCTTTATGGGGGTCCAAAGTACTCAACTAATCTTCATTAAATTTGTATAGAATATTTATGTGGTATTCAGAAATGTGGGCTTATAATTTGAAATACAATGTGTCTACCAAATTTGTTAATGTTTAGTTTATTGTAGTTTTCAAGATATACTTACATACTTATTTGCTCAAAAGTGGGCGGTGCCACACGCCTGTAACCCAATTTTTTTCATTTTTTTTATTTGTTTATGCATCATAATTCTGCATGTTAAATTTAAGCAAATATTGCTTTTTAGCACTACACATGCTCTGGGCCTCTCATATGAGAAATCGCAAATTACCTTATTGTTTGAGTGTGCGCACTTATCAGACCCATGGCATGGTCCATATGTCTATCCGCAATCCTCGGGAAGAAAACCATTATCTTGTGCAGCCATAAAGCGGTACTTTCATCCACGCAGTCTCTGCCTTTTGCAGATCAGCTAGGTCTCTTGATCCGAGTGTCACCGCAGGACCACAAGAGTTAATGCCTTCAATTTCCGGCTTCAAAAAATCGTTTATCATGTTTCTGTGAGCACTACACCGTTGACCAAAATCACGTTTTCAGTAACAATTTCAAAGTGAAATGATGCTACCACTCCAAAATCCGCACCAAACTGCCACTCTCTGAGGATCCATTCGTGGCAGAACGACAGGGGAAATTTCCCCGCTGTGACGTAACAACTGATTTAACGAAAGAGAGAATTGAGGAAAGATATGTTGTAAGAATTCAACCGAAAGAATACATACTATTGTTTTATGTAAACACAATCAATTGTCACTTGATAAAATTATCTGATCCTATCAAAATCGCTATGAGAGGATTAGCGGTACCATGGACATAGCCAGGAAGAAGGATATAAGGGTTAGCTGAAGCTTAAATAAATATGTGTATTAATAAGTATTTGAAGCAGTGACTGTAATGGTTATAAATTTTATGTAAAAAACTCATAGTTTAATCATTATTTTGTGATTTTTATTTTTTCGATTAAAAATAATCTTTATTCTTGGATTTCTAATTTTTGATCAAGTTTTATCGTCATTCTGGGATTTTTATTTGTTCGATAAAAATCAATCGTTAATCTTGGATTTTTCATTTTACGATCATATTTTTATTTTTTTGATCAAACATAATAGTTATTCTTATATTTTAAAATTTTCGATATTTTGTGATATTTTTTCGATCATAAAACATATTGCCATCGCCAACAAATTTGCTTGCGTTTAATATGATCGAAAATTTTTAAATACATGAATAACGATTGTTTTTATCGAAATAATAATAATAAAAAAATAACGATTAAACTTCAACGAAATAATATAAGTAAAAATATAACGATTATTTTTGATCGAAAAAATAAAAATTCGAGAATAATAAAAACCCCAGAAAAACGATTATTTTTGATCGAAAAAATAAAAATTACAAAAAAACGATGAAATATGATCTGAAAAATAAAAATCCAATAAAAATTACAAAATATCGATGAAATATGATTGAAAAAATAAAAACCCAAGAATGCCGATTATTTAAGATCGAAAAAATGAAAATCCAAGAATGACGATTATTTAAGATCGAAAAAATAAAAATTACAAAATATCGATGAAATATGATCTGAAAAATAAAAATCCAATAAAAATTACAAAATTCCGATGAAATATGATTGAAAAAATAAAAATCCAAGAATGCCGATTATTTAAGATCGAAAAAATTATAATCCAAGAATGACGATTATTTAAGATCGAAAAAATAAAAATTACAAAATATCGATGAAATATGATCTGAAAAATAAAAATCCAATAAAAATTACAAAATATCGATGAAATATTATTGAAAAAATAAAAATCCAAGAATGCCGATTATTTAAGATCGAAAAAATGAAAATCCAAGAATGACGATTATTTAAGATCGAAAAAATAAAAATTACAAAATATCGATGAAATATGATCTGAAAAATAAAAATCCAATAAAAATTACAAAATATCGATGAAATATGATTGAAAAAATAAAAATCCAAGAATGCCGAATATTTAAGATCGAAAAAATAAAAATCACGAAATAATTCTTCCAAATAGAAATAAGATCAGATTTGTTAAGTATAGATTTTCTAGTTTGGAAGATCGATTTATTCGAGTTTTGTTTTGAACGAATTCTTGTCAATAATTTTTCGAACTGAAAAAATTAAAATAACGTTTATTTTCGGTCCCTGATTTAAACAATAACATTAAGTTATTGCCATTTTTGTGAAATATTTTTTTTTTTTTTTAAATTGAAATACATTAAAATACAATTTTACTTGGCATTGTAAAGATGCTACTCTTCATCTATACTACTAGTACTATTAAACTACCACTATGTATATTGGAACTATTTTCCGTCATCCCTTGTCGAGCTTGGTTTGAGCCTTGTGCTATCTGCAGTATTAGTTTTCGTTCTTATATTGTTAACTTCAGTTCAACAGTACATAAAAGTGAAAAGGATAGTGTCCGAAACAAAAATGCACTAGATTTTCTGTGCCGTACAGTTACGAACTTGATTATCGCGCTATTTAACGTTTTCTTTTTGAATTTCGTCACATTTACTTGAATTATCTATCTGTACGCTGCTCGTGGTGGTTTTTGCACTTGAATTCTCCATTTTCAGTTATTTAATCATATGTACATAGTTTATCATAAGTGAAGGCCTTAGACGAACTAAAGTGTAACTCTTTCTGGGTGCGACTTTGATAAGAGTATTATCAAAGATTAATAGGCTTAGAGTAATTAGTGTCAGCCCATGAGAGGAGGCACGTGCAGAGCAACAATTTACCTAAATTTCAACTATTTGCATTTAAAGTGCGCGCAATCGCATTTGAATAACATTTGCCTCAAGATCGCTGCTGCTAGTCTGAAAATGCGATCGTACGAGTATACGTAAAACAGCTCTACGCCCAAAGTCGGCAGTGCAGAATTGACTGATACCTCACCGGGTGTAGATCGCCTCAGTTGAACGTAAAACATTTAAAATACAAGAAAAATCTAAAAAAAAATATATTATATAAAAAAGCCGCATAACCAAATCTAATGAAAGAAATCAATGTGCAACCAACTCTAACTTTAAAATTCAATTTAAATACCAAAGTGTTGTATATACTTATATGTAGGTAGTTTAATTGAAAGTAGTGGAAAACTTTTCTTTCAATTTCAATCATTTCTAATTTATACAAAACGTGTATATGTGTGTGAAACCAAAGTTTGAACGATGAGTGGCGGCAAAGAATCGAAATACCAGTACTTGGCTGGCATCTGTGGTTAGTAAAGAAAAATTACAATTTCTTTTGTTGTTATCCTGTTAAGTGTACATTTATGTTAATGAATCCCGCGAATCCGTTAATTATAAAGGTATGAATACATTTTTGCGTTTTAAGAGCTAAAGACAATCTTTGGTCCTTTTAGACGCCGGAAAATCCATTGATATGTATAATAATATATTTTATCTATGTGTTTGTTGTTCAATATTCAAAGGAATAAAAAATAAATGTAATATTCAAAAAGTAAAGAAGGCTCTGTTTTACGATAAATACGAAGTCCCAAGTACCCGACACATGTTTTTATTAAAAAAAAAGCAGTTAATATAATATTTTCCAATTTGAAAACTTAAGACTTTTATATATTTAAATAAAAACAAAAATATATTAATATGCATTTAAAGTGCCACGCCCATATTCCAAAATTTTGATTCTTACGTCTTTTTCTCGCTAATTAAATTCCTCTTAACAAATTTTAACGACTTAGGAAATTTTGTTTTTTGGTAACTTACCGTTATATAAGAGATGTGCGAGATTTTTCTCGGATCTATATAATTTTCAAAATTATGCTTATTAAGTAAAACGCAAAATAAATATAACTTATTTCTCTAAAGTGGGCAGTGTCATACTGATTTTTAAAATTTGGATTTCTGTGTATTTTTCTCTCGTTTTAAGTTCTTTGAACAAAGTCTATATATAATTTTATAAAATATTAATTTTTTTTTGATGTGTTCCGTTATTTTTTGCCCCCAATTTCTATATAGTTTACAGAGTTGAAATGCGAAGTGTGAGTTTCGGAGATATACCATTAGCAAAATCCATTAAAAGTTTTATTTCGCTCTTCGGGCTTTGATAAAAAGCGAAAGCCATCGGGGGCTCTGTTAATGGACCTCTGCGAAAAGAAGTGTATAACATTGAGAATTTCATTACAAAATATTTGAGAAAATAATCTAAGATATACCCGTTTGAAATACGAAGAAAATGAACTCGGAATTTGAATGTGGTCTATTTAATAATTTCTTTCTGTAAGGAAATCCCAAGCAGGGGGTGGGAAGGAAACCATTTCACTACATCTGACAACTACATAGTATGTACATATGTGATAGAATACAAGATTGCGCCTTCCACGAACCATTAGTCCCATATGTATTTTGTTTTTATTTTACACAAACAATGCTAACAAAACTTTTAATATTTTATTACGACAAATCGTGTTGTTTTCTATCAAAACAACTTCATTTTGCGTATAGCAAAAATAATAGTATTAGGTTGTGACGTAAACAAAAAAGATTAATTTTATGCCGGTTTAAGCGTAATTCTTATAAGTTTCCAGAATAAATATATGAATCACTTTCAAATTTCGCATGCAATTTTTAAAATGAAAACATATTTTAAACTTTAAATTTTCTTAAAATGTTTATTTCATTTTAGCTTTCGTAAAATGGACTTTAATTGTTCTACCAAAAACATGGATTTGAAAAAAGTGTCATAAAAGTAAAAAAGTCTTAATTACTTAAACAGAAAGTAAATATTGCAAAATCTGTTAATTTATTCCAAATTTTTTAAAATTTATTTGTTTTTTTTTTATAAAAGTTAGCGCCTAAAATGTGCATGTCTTGCCATTGTCCATGACGCCGATTGCGGTGTGGCTAATCCTCTCCAAGGGATTTTGACAGTATCAGCTGATTTTCACGTCACAACTCCAAAAAAACTAATAGTGTATATTCTTTCACCCGTATATAACAACATTCGTGGGTTTTCGTTCCAGCGTTTTATCAACATATTTCCCCTCTGTTCTCTCTCATGTCAAATCAAATTTTACGCCACAACGGGGGAACTTCCACATCAATCAGCTCAATCTGTGTTCTTTCGTTCTTGGTGTAGATCAGTGATCGCCATACTGACCTATACAAAAATTTCATTTGCTCAGAGTGCGTCCGATAACTGCTTTTGCACTGGCAAAGTGTGAAACAGAGATATATAACTATAATCAGAGTGCACCTTGCCAGCAGGATTTTCTGTGAACAGAATCTCACAATCAACTCGCTCAAAATTCGATACCAACTGATTTAGGAAAGATGCTACCTATGGCTGGTTTATAATCAGTAGTAGGTCGGCACCATGGCGAAAAGAATACAGAAGGTGGCGCAGAGTTTTGTACCGTTAATTCTCACTTGAAAATTTTGACAGAATCTCTACGAAACAACAGATTTTTTTACAAAAGCCGTGTATGTATGTATACTCACAATCGTGTGTATTATTTCCAACGAGTTTCACAATATTAGTGAATATTCTTACTAACACGTATACCAACGTGTTTCCTCTCAGTCCTCTCCACCGTGAAATCTGGTGTGACGTCACAGCCAAGTAACTCTCCGAATTTCACATCAATCAGCGCAATCTTGTATTCTATCATTCCTGGCTTGACAGGTGCTGGTATTTTCCCGCGGTACCCACCTTTAAACCTTTATTTTCTGTTGCCTGATCAAGGTTACGATTTTCGAGCTGAATTTTCGGCTATCTTGGTGAGAGTAGGAGAACTAGTAAGCCATAGTGATTGCCAGACTGCTATAAAAGCTGTGAGTTTAATTCAAAAATTGTACTGAACTGTCGCCGATTTCTGCAGGAGATGGCTAAACAGAACAGAATTTACCTAATTTGGTACTTGGTTGCAGGGACATAAGAAAGCTGCATGCCAGACGAGCTTGCAAGACGCAAAAGAGTCTTAATAGGGCTGAATGGGATCGGAAGCGATAGGAAGGGAGAATTTGTCTTGTATGGTGGGGACTTTAGCTTAGGAAAATATGCAGAAAGACTCGACTTGTCTTTACGAATATGTTGATATATTGCAGAAGCTGCACCAACTACGAGATGGTGGGGAGGAGACTATGATTTGTAGGGTCGCCATTTCTGGCTGATCTGGGTGAGATGGCGATCACCGATATAAGATGCCTGATGAGATGTATCAGAGACACCACTTAGTTCAGCAGAGGGGATACAAATGAGTGTGGCAACCTTCAGAAAAATTCTTAATGAACATTTTCTTACACCACTTCAAAATATTGGAAAGAAAATTGTAGCACTTTGCAAAATATAAATATTAACATAGTTTGAAAAAAAAAACAAATTGAAACGCTATTCCAACGAAGCTACCTACCCATGTTAGGAAATTAATAATTCCTTGTCAAGACACATTAAACACGTAGCTGCAACAGGGGTATCTGTTTTTTATATTTATTTTCATTCGAAGGGATCTTAGTTGATCTGTTAAATGACAAAAACAATGTTTTCTTCGTCGCTCACGTTTTACGCTGGGATTTTGACGTTTGTTGCACCCCAAGCACCATTGGTACTGAAATCAGTTTGTCCCCAAACTAAATTGTGACGTTTGGGATGACGGAAAATCCTTCCATTATTGTACGTCAATTTTACACAAGAAACAAATTTAATAAACTTAAATATAGATATCAAATCAATTATTATTTATTAGCTATTTTTTTAGCCTTTCTTCGTTTTATTAAAAAATGTTACTCGGCTCTACTTACATATCTCAGTCACGTGGTTGTTCGATCCAGCGCGAGCGATTTTACTTGTATTTTGGTTACAATACAAAATTAATTATTTGTAAACCAGTAACTGCCAGACTACACTCAAGTGCAGTTTATAAGTTATAGTAATATATATATAATCTGCGAACTACTTAATACTTACAATTAAAAAGGCTATGCGAAAATAGAAAAATAAAAAAATCGCCAATGTCAAGTGCGCCGGGGTGTGAAAGTGTTACGAGTTTCGGTTAATGCCTTTAAAGTATGATTTCGAAAGTATATAAAGTACTATATACATATATATATATATCTGTAGATGTATCTATTTATTTATATTCAAATATGTATGTACATATACAAATTTTCAATCAGTGTTATCGACATCTAATCGTAGTATGCAGTACAAAAAAGTCGAACTGAAACTGTAACATTTTTAAACGCGCAATTTCTTGTTGACGACTGTTAATAAAAAGGTTTTTTAGACTACATGCAATGAAGTTCACATAACTCAAACTCTTTGATTAGGGTTTGAAGAAATCTTTCGGCTATGCAATCTTATTTTAAGTCCTGTTGATTTTAATTAATTTTTTTGCCGTTGCCGTTTTTCCAAGTCGAATTCATTTAAGGTTGTGCTACAAGTGGAACTTCGAATTCCCACGTATTTTGTTTTTGCTTTTGGAAAACACCAGTCAGTATTTTGGTAAAATTTATCACATTCAGAATTCGTACAGTTAACATTTAGCTTACGAAGTGGTAGTTAACCTGTAACTTACGAAATGGTAGTAAGTGTTACACTTTCTTATTTTCTTCTTAGGTGTTTTGAATCTGCTATTTTTCGCTGTATAATTGAAAGTTTACTTTAAAAAAAATACCAAAATGTTAAAAGCTGTTTATGAAAATTTGCTCATAAATATTTTTCTATTAAAAATTACTAATATCTAAACATACAATTTTTAATAAGAATTCCTGATTTTTGGTATTTTCTAACCAGACTCGCCCAGTTGATTGACCTAAGTCTAGATAGCTTCGTTCTTAATGTGAACTCATTTCATCATTGGGTCTGCTTTAATATAACCGAGTTGCAAAAGAACGCTCCAACTCGTATAAAATTTCCTTTAAATGCAAAAGCAACCCTGTTAGCCACTTTCATGAAAGTTACGATTAGTTTAGTGCTATTTAAGAAAGGAAATTTGTTGTGCCGGCAACTTTTCGGTTTATGTAGTTATATATGTACAAATAATATGCAAATAAAAACGAAATACCTCTTAAATCTAAATTTCCCATGTATTTTATTAGGGCTAATTCACAATAGCGCAGTTTTTTCACTTCCCAACACTACTTCTCAGGTCGGATATCATTTAACAGAGTTGGCTCAACTCGCATATTTTTCCGAGTTAGTGTTGTTGCTTTACATGCTTTTTGTTATCCTACCTAGTGTTCTTTGCAACAAAAAAATGGGCCCATTATTATTTAAATTAAAATTTCGGTTAAGATCGGTGTTGCAGTCTCCTTCTTTTTTCATTAATAAAATCTTCATCCTCAAAGTAAAGTTCACACATTTTTGAAGAGTCTGTAAAGATTATGTTCCAAGCTAGTGCCAGCTAGTGGAAACTGTCTGCATATTTCTCAATCAACAAGTTGCTCATTATTGTTCTGCATGTGACACCGGATTTGCTTAACATTTTTGTGTGTGAATTTTTTATTGAGCGTACTAGAGCCCAGGGTGTCATATGGTTGTTCACTTGCTACATAGTTTAAAATAGTTTAAAGCAACTGAGATATATATAGACATACATACTTATATACCAAAATGTTCAGAATGAAAATAGAAGAATATGTATAAATAGATGTGGCCATGCTTGCTTGTCTCTTTGTCCGTCTCTGCATCGGAAAACTCAAGTAAATATTGAGTTATCTCAAGGAATCTTAGTACACGCATTGCCCTTAGTCCAAGGTAGATTGGTATTGAAAATGGGCGATATCGGACATTAACTACGCCAATATAGCGGTGTTTTGTGAAAACCAAAAGAATGAGATATTCCAGTAACTATAACTGATAATTTTCTGAAATTTGTTACACCGTATTGGGTTGGAGAAAGGAATACGTGGTTAATTTTCTTTGGGAGTAGGGGCGTGTTAAATATATACATACATATATCTTCAAACTGGCCTGACCAAATTCTACTAAATTTACTACACATTTTATATTTTAACTCTGTAAGTAAAGGTAATTTGTTCAAATTTGACATACATTGGTATATCTTAGACTACTATTTGGTACGAAAAATTTAATTAGGAAGAGAAATGGGTAAAAATCAATATTTCGGAAAATGGACGTGATGCATTAAAAGTTTATATTTAAATAAATAAAAGTCGTTTAAATTTTCAGAATAGAGAGTATTATCTTAACTGGTTTTATAGCATACAACAATGGACTCATCGGAACTTAAAGTGCGGATACACTATCTGAATTTATGGCTCATTCTTCATAGACATATGAGAAAATATTGCTGAAATTAAGTAATTTCGCCTTGTTGAATCTGCCAATAAATTAAAACAGAAATAAGTTCATTTAGCATAAATCATGAAAAAATCAATGCCACTGCCAAATTATGTCGACAATAACCAAACTAGACAAAGCATTTTAAAATAGTAGCATTTCACTCAACTTTTCCTTTATTTTTCCTGCCTCTAGAAGCTCTCTTTCGTGATCGCAAATTATGTAAAAAAGATATTCTCCAATAAAATTGAAATATAACGAAAATGCACTCATTTTTTCCTTTGATCAAACAACGAAGCAAACTTGTGGCTACAGAACTCTCAAGACAAATTAGGAATGACACGTATGAACGCACTTTGTATAAAATGCAGTCATTTACGGTCTAATGTGAACATAGTTTTAGACTTAACTTGTGTTGTTTGTCCCATTTCGTTAGCAAATTTTTATCATAAGTTGGCATAAGAAAGCATGCGGTATTTACATTTTATGTATATGATGTGTTCAGTAGTTAAATTTTTGTGAGTATTTTAACTTTGAAGCTCCTAAAAAACGGGCCTTCTTGTTGCTGTTGCGGGAAAGTGACAAAAAAAAATTCAATAATGGGTTATAATGTACCATAGAAATATTTTTCACAAAATTCTACAACTACGTTGTCCGTTCGGGTGCAATTTTGAAACTGTTTCCGATAAACTACATAGGTTCCTTGACAACTAGAGCTGATATTGGTGATAGTGGCATATCTGAATTTTTTCGATTTTCCCACTAAAATATTTGGCATAAAATTCTACTACAAGGCTTTGAATACTAATTATTTACATTTTTCTTTCCATTGTCCAGCTTATTTCAGTTATACAAGAATACTCTTGGAAGCTTGTGATTTTTTGTGTTGTATAGTGTAACTATTTCGACAAAATGTTTTCTTAAAACGCGGTAATCGTTATCTTCTTCTTATATATGTACTATATGTATATAATAATATACATTCTTCGTGACAACTTGGTTTGAAAATCGATAAACGGATGTTAACGAAATTTTGACAGTTAATCCTCAGAGCCGTGGCACTGACATAAGCTAAGTATATTTTAATAAATTAAGTGGCGCAAGAATTGAGATATTTAGAAAATCAGTATTTATGATTAGAAACGTACAATAGAGAATGTTGAGAAATTCTTTCGAGTCGATTCCTAAATCCTAGAGTCAATTTAAAATCTTTGAAACTATGTCGCAGGCGCGATTAGGAATTCTTTTATAGTTCGATTTATCCAGAAATTCCTTATTTAGGGTTCGATTTAGTTTAAATCGAATTGATTTTGTGCGGCTAAGAATAATGCCACTTCGTCATATATTATAGTTGAGATAAAGTTGACTCCTAAGTTAGTTACAGCAACATTTGGCATACGGTGTTGTGAAAGCAACGAAATTCAATATAATACAGTTGACTACTTAACTGTATTAATTTATTTCTCATAACTTTTTACAAAAGTATTCGAAATTCACAAGAATTTATCATATTTAAAAAAATTCTCATCAAATTTTTAATTAGAATTTTTAAAAACTTTTCGGGTAATGATTTTTGTAACCTTTTTTTTTAATTTGACGATTTTTCATACGTTTTCGAAATAGTTTGAAACTTTTACTTATATAGTTTGTGTTATGGAATTAGCAATACCTCTATAAAAAATTATTGAAAATAACGCACACACACACGCACATTTTTCAATTTTAGGATGTCACGAGGAAAGAGAATAGAAGAATGGAAGTCATTAGTTTTCCTTTTAGGATGTCATGCGTAAAGGAAAAAATACAAATATAATGGAAGAAGATGACATCAGCTGCTTTAATAACTGCACTTTATATGAATTCGCTTTGTGTAAAATTATACCTTTGATTAACTTTCGCATTTTTCGGTGATACATTTTTCTTTAGTCTCGCAACACTGCCCAGCAAAAAACAAGATTACCTTATAAACGAAAGTAGAATCGTATGAAAATTGGTAAGCTGTTAGTCCTTCGCTTTTAGAAGGAACGACTTTCCCTAAAATGGGTTAAGGCAGTAAAGAAGTGCTCTAACTGCGGCCTTGCCGAAGCCTTCATACCTTTCATGAGTATATAAAAATTTAATTTAAACTACTGCATTTTTACCGTAAAATATATTCAATTTTAAAACACTATTTAACACACTAAAATAAAGTAAAGTGACTATGATAAAATAAATTATATTAAAAAAAAAATAAAAATAAAACATTGAGATACATGTGGAAATGTAATGATATTAAGCGTTAAAATTAAAAAAATATCCCGTCATGGTCACTGTAGGAGGTCAATAGCCAACCAATCGCAGTTTGATGTTTTGTAGCAGGGAAATTTTCTAGCAATGAATTTAGCCCTAGTTGGCTCAATCGCAAACTTCATATTTGAACAATCAGTAGTATGGGAGCTATAAATTATAGTAAACCGATCATGATGATTTTCATTGCGCAATTTCAATTAATTATACGTGAGAAGAGTGAGTAATTTCAAATTAATATCTACTTTAATTCAGGAGTTATAACGCCGAACCTCATTTCTGAACAATTAGTTGTATGCGAGCTATAAGTTATAGTGGTCCAATCTCGATGATGTTGTTGTGCACTTTTAGTTAATGATAAATAAAAAGAGTGCCAAATTTCAAGCCCTTATAATGTACGATATGGTCGGTTCCAACAAATGATTAGTGCATTATAGAAATTCATCTGCCTACCAAGTTTCTAAAACTGAGGGACTAGTTTGCGTTCAAACAGACAGACGGACATGGCTAAATCGAATCAGCGCGTGGTCCTGATCATTTTAGTATACTTGGGTTTATATCTTCTTTTTCTTACACTTAGCAAAGTTATTATAATACTATTTCATCTTCATGAAAGGTATAAAAACCCACTTTACAATTCCGTAATGAGTTAATGTAGCAAAATACAAATTACAAATTAGGCGAAAGAGGAAGCGTGTACCAAATTCTTTCTATTCTACATTCAATCAACTATTACCAATTTAATGGAACTCATGTTTCAAATGGTTTTAGAGAAAATATTCCAACAGATGTTATATACACCGACTTCAGTAAAGCTTTTGACAAAGTTTGTCACCCCTTACTCATCCACAAACTTGATCTGCTGGGCTTTCCACCCTCTCTCCTCCGCTGGATTTCTTCTTATCTACATGATAGATCTCAAATCGTTATATTCAAAAATGATTTTTCCAATGTCATTAATGTTACTTCGGGAGTTCCCCAAGGCAGCCATCTAGGCCCGATTCTGTTTTTGTTATTCATAAATGATATTAGTACTGCAATAAGATATTCGAATATATTAACAGCTTAGTTGATTGATGCAACATAAATTATATGCCACTTAACCTTATAAAATGTAAATTTATGAGTTTTTCACGAAGAACTATTCAGCCAGCTTCTTACACAATAAATAACTATACTCTGGATCAAGTGTTTGACTTTGTTGACTTGGGTGTTACAATGGATTCCAAACTTAATTTTAATAGTCATGTTAATGCTATAGCTAATAAGGCTAGAGGGATATTTGCCTTTATAAAACGATGGTCAAAAGAATTTAAGGACCCATATGTAACAAAGGCTCTTTTTACAACTTTAGTAAGACCTATGCTAGAATACGGTTCGATAGTTTGGAACCCACGTTATCAAGTTCACATTGATTGGCTTTGATCAATTCAAAAACAGTTCTTACTTTTTGCCCTAAGAGACTTTAGATGGGATTCTCGGCTTAATCTTCCTCATTATACTGATCGTTTGAAGCTAATAAATCTTCCTACGCTTTCCAGCCGTATAGAAATGCTAGGCATAATATTCATTACTAAACTACTCACAGGGTCTATCGCAAGCACATTTCTTATTGCCGAAGTTAAACTTAATGTTCCTTCTCGGATTTCAAGACACTTTAAACCTCTTTATTTAAAACAGTGTCAAACCAATTATGAATTAAATGAACCTTTCCGATGTTTATGTCAATATTTCAACTGTCTTTCCAGCACTTTTGATATTTCGGACTCACTTTTCACCATAAAAAGAGCTGTACTGTCCTTTCTCAATAAATGATTAACGGCGGTATAATATATATTTGATTCAGCTGATGAAGTTTTTTTTTTTTTTTAGCTGAGCAGTTTTGGATCTCGACGCTTAACAAACTTTTTCCTTTTAACAACTCGGCACAAAAAAATTATAAAAATAAAAAAAAAAAAAAGATCCGTACGTCGTGCGGACTGTGCCCCTCGTGTCGTTTGGGCGGGAAAGAGGGTAACCGTTGGGCTTATTATTATTTCTGAGGCCAACACATTACCACATAAAGCGATTCCAGATTTTTTGCTGAGTGATGACAGCACATTTTTAGTGATATCAATGACGAAATCATCTAATCTAGATCATATATCATATAAATTTATGTACATATGTAGAAAGTACAATTTGTTTAACTTTTCTTCAAACTGCTACTTTTTGTAAACAAATTTTTATTTTATTGCAACATTTTTACTGAAATCTTTTTTTTGACCAGGATTAAGATAAGATAATTTCAGTTGGTAGCAACATTTTAATGAAAAAACTAAACCACCAAGTTTTGCAGGTTTTTGTTTTAAAGATTTGAGTTGTAAATGATTTGAATTTTGTTATTTTTTATAAGTAATTTTATCAATGTATGCAATATTTTATCTGTTAAGCATTTGGAGCTTTAGCTAAGAATTTCAGCTTGATTTAAAATACAAATTTTGCCTTGCAACAAGAGGTCTTATTTTTTATAACTTGAAATAATTTATATTAAAAGTGTACTGGTATTTGTGTGTGCTGCAAACGTTATATCACTAAAGAACCCAACAAATTTATTCGCTTATTTTTTCTTTTCTTTTTCTGTGTATTAAATTTACCTCTGAACAGCTCTCCAAGTGTTTATACTGCTTTTAAATCCCTGTCAAAATATACACACATCCAAACATACATTTGTACGGGCTTATTCATATTTTTATTTACATACAAGAAACGAATTTTTATCTAACTAAGATTATAAACTAAGTAGGCTTTAGATTTGTATAAGCATTTGAATAATACCTATATAAATTTCATTTTCCTCTCTTTGATTTCATCTTATCTACAGTGAATATCATCACCATTTCTTATGGAGGCTTCTGTGGTTGGCCTTCTGCAAGTTTTTTGGAGCTGCAGTCCGATGAAAGTCCGCTTGATACGGGACCCATGTCGAATTCCGATGCCGGCTGGGTGGGGTCTATGGTTTGTGTAGGTGGAGGAATAGGCACTATGTTTTCTTCGTGGTTTGCCGATCGTTTTGGGCGAAAAAAGTGCTTGCTGCTGGTGGCGTTGCCCTCCTTGGTAAGTACCTAGATGCAAACTGATTTCCCTGCATAGAAATGGAGTTTTTGCAGTAAAAAAACTAATTCGACTATCGATACAAATGCCAATAATTCCTAACTACTTCAGAAACTTTTGAATATAAGAAAAGCTTCTACAGCTGGGTAAATAAATACTAGGATGATACTCCGATTTTTGCAGCTAATAATAATTTGGTGCTTACATTATAGCTGTATCTTAGGACGAACTTCTCCCACAATTTGTAGTGTGTGTTTTGATGTGCTAACATAAATTGAGGGACCAACTGTGTTTTGTGAGAATTTTTTCTATGGCAGAAATACACTCGGAGGTTTGCAATTACCTGCCGAGAGGCGACCGCTATAAAAGTTTTTCTATAATTTTTGATGATATTTTTCACAGGCAGGATTCGAATTGGAACACAAACGTTTCTTTAAACAAATACTAACTTTCACTGCTGAAATTAAATGAAATATAACCAATTAATGATTTACATAGTTTAGTTCTTCGAGCTCAACGCCGAGCTAAAAAACAACTATTTAATTATTGCTATATTTATGCGTCAGATTTCTACCTCAGTAAATGTCCTTAGAGGTGACTTCAAATTGAGGACAACTAATCACAGCTAAAAGAAATTAAACTATTGTTTTATTAAGACCCAACCTTATGGTCGAGAAATTAAAATACAGAATCTATGTGGAGACTAGCCAATTGTTTTCAATCAAGTTAAAAATATAAATTTTTTCCACTCCTACATTAAAAAATTGCGGGTTTCCACCGGAATTATAAAATTTATTACTTTTCAGGACTTTCGCCAAGGATTTACGTGAGCTGATCCGATTGATTCCCAAAAATGGAGCTTTTTTATATGTAAAAATAATTTGATTTAAATTTTTTTTCACAAACACCATCTCAAATGGAAAAGAACTCAAAGAATGCACCCTAATGTGCATATGTATAAAATGATGTTAGCTAAGAAAAGTTCCACACGAACTTTGACACAATCGATTGAAAATAAAAATAGAAAAGTAGTGTTGAAAAAAAGTGTTCAAAGAGCTTTCGATCAATAAATTAGTGAAGTTTTCTCTAATAATAGCTAAGCTTTTCACTCATGTTGGCGAATAGCTGGTTAGGAGCATGCACCAGCTCAATTTCAGAATATGGTCGGACGACTAGATATCCGCCGATTAGAATTCAAGTGTACTCATCCCAATTCACAAAAAAGGCGATCATGCAATATGCGCCAACTACCGCGGGAGCAGCGTCTTTAACATTTCAATGCAAGGCTCTATCGAGCATATTGTGTGGAGGCAACGAACTTATTGGCGCTTATCAGTGTGGCTTTAGACCTCATAAACCCATCTATTCACGATAAGCCAAATATTGGGAAATACCCGTGAGAAGAGGATCGACACACACTATCTCTTTGGCATTAGCACGAGAAGAAGTTGCCAATATGCTAAGATGTTTGAATTTGGTTACGGCTATGTAAAATGACGTTGGCCAACACCACCAGCTCAGTCAGCATTGGGAACGACTTCTCAGAACCGTGTGATACCAAACGATGTGTCAGTCAGGGTGACTCCCTGTCGTGTGACCTCTTTAACATTATGTTGTAAAAGATAACTCGAGCTGCAGAAGTAAACCGATCAGGCACCATCTTTTATAAAAGCGTGCAATTGGTATCGTATATCGATGACATCGAAATCATTGACCTAAACAACTGCGCCGTTAGTTCTGCCTTTTTCAAGCTGGATAGGGAGCCGAAGCGAATGGATCTGAAATTGAACGAGAAAAAACGAAGTAGCTCCTTTCATCAAATAAACAGTCAGCGAATTCGTATCTTGGCTCCCGCGTCATTGTTGACAGTTGCGATTTTAATAAAGTGCATAATTGGACTGAAGAAAACCCCAAAGAAAGTTCAAAAGGTTTAAGATACAGCAACTATTTGATGTAGTTTCTGGGCTGGAGAAATAATCGGTTTATATTTCTGCCAAAATGAGGCCGGCTGGAATGACACTCGTACTACGAACGGTGTCAATTATTGTGTCATGATAACGAGCTGCCTGAAATTGAAGCTCGTAATCTCGACGACATTTGGTTCCAACAAGAAAGCGCACCTTGTCGCTAAGCGTGTGAACTAATGGCTTTATTCCGAAAACAGTTCGATGAATAGTTATTTTCACATTTCAGATCGGTGACTTAGCCACCTAGATCCCGTGATATAATAGCCTCTTTTTCTTTTGGGGCTACGTAAAGTCCACAGACTGCATGGACAACTTTAAGATTGGACAATGTTAGGCCGAAGTCACAGCCAACCTTTGTAAGAAATGGTTGAGACATAATGGTTGTTCATACGATAGCAAATACTGCCCGAAAAAATTTTTTTTAATTTTTTTATGTAAAAAAAAGCTTCTGAACAAAAGATCCTTTATTAATAAAAATGTCCGTAAGATCTCTGAGAGTTCTGGCTGTAATTGTGATGGTAAATAGGTTTGATGCATGTCTGTGTTATAACCAGGGTCTTTGCCAGGCAGAAGACTGTAGGGGTCCCCCTTCCCGACTAAGAATTTCAAGAGTTATTCCTCAATGGGGTGTCACAAAATGCAGCGGATACGTAATATTTCAAGGAATCGAGTTTAAATTTACATAAAAGTTGTGTATAGTAAAACGTACGCTTTTGCTGCAAAAAATTCGAGCCCCACTAATTTAGGTTTATATTAAGCTGAAATAAATGTGTGTAGTTATATGGTTTAATTTTTTATTGTTTGGGTGAAATATTTTATGTTAATTAGTACTTTTTATATTCAAAAGCATTTAAACAAAATAAAAAAAATTTTTTTTTGGCATAATCACCACCTCTCCCCGCCTGACCCTCAACGAAAAATAATCCTGAATACGGCCCTGGTTACAATCGTATAAACAAATTACTCAGTAATTGGTCTAACCTGGTGGCCAGGGTTCGAATATTGGTGCGGGCAAGTAGCATCAAAAATTATAGAAAATCGTTTTTCTAATAGCGGTTGCCCCTTGACAGGCAACGGTAAATATCCGAGTGTATTTCTGCCATGAAAAAGGATATCAAAATTGTAGGAAAAGTGGGGCCAAACATCAAGCTATGTGTTGTAAGCGCCAAACTAGTAATATTATTATTATTCATCGATCACCCTAGTAAATACTCGCATGCACAATAAACAAAATATATGTTTAGAGTAAAGTCGATAAATAATTGATTTAAATTGTTTTTTGCTTCAATAGATTGGTTGGTGGATCATACCATTTGCCACCACACCTACACACCTTTGTATAGCACGTGTGTTTGGCGGATTTGCCGGAGGTGGCATTTTTACTGTAGTTCCCATCTATGTCACCGAGTTGGCGCAAGATCAGTGAGTATGCCACAAGCTTTCTTTAAATATCTCATAAATACTAATGTTTTTCTTTTTAATATTTTCATTATTTTTAAAAAATATAGTGTACGCGGAATATTGGGTACATTCTTGATGCTGACATTCAATTTCGGTATATTTTGTTCTTTTGTGCTGGGCAACTTCTTCACATACGATGTGGTGGCTTGGATTCTTTCCATATTAAGTGTTGTCTTCCTACTGTGTTTCTCTTTTCTGCCAGAAACACCACAACATCTGATAAACAATAATAAAATTAAGGTAAGTAAACAGTTACATTTATACTCGTATGATAATAGGAACTAGTCGTTGAAAAGAACATACATATGTATGTATTTTGTGATACCAAAGTAACATTATATAAGTAGATTTATAGTTTAACCAAGCCCGGTATCTAAACTATCAAATTGTTACTTTTGTTATGCGAATAAATCACAAGTGATTGTTTGGCAAAGTGTTGTTGACAGTCTGGAGTTCAGAACATCAACATGCTGTTTAATTTTTTTCTCTGTTGCTATTACCTGTCTCAGTTAAACTCAGGGAGTTTTTTTTTTAATTAGAGGTATAGAGCGATCCCAGAGGAGGCAATGAAAACGTTGTGTCTCTTACATTCTTTTTGCAGTGTATGGTTGTACTCCGGACACAGAGAGTTGTTTAGAAGGTTGTCAGAACTCTTTGTTTTGCGCTGTATTGACAAACTGATATCGCGCTGCTCTTTTGGTAGAAAGTATACTATAATATTTATTACAAGAGAAAAATTAAGAGTTACAAACACTCTCCAAGGAGGCTTGGTGAAAATTTTCTACACTGACGGCTTAAAGAGACGGGTTTCCAATCGGAGCTATTTGTTATACTTAAAGTTGCGGTCTGGATAAGTGACGAAAGGTGGCGCGGATTCCAAATCAGAGTTTGCAGTGACAGGCGACCTGGACTGAAGCCTTGGCAGCCGTTTCGTAACTGTTTGAAAATTGTTCAATTGTTCATTCTCTATCCCTTGATAAGCTTCTGAGATTCATTAGAGAGACTGAAATATTTGTGGAGGCTTTCTTGCATCCACACCAGGCGGCTTAACTCAAAAGCCACTGTTTACTGACTGGTTTGCAGAAATTAAATAAATTAATTAACGCATCAGTCTCAGTGATGAAACTTCCGCGCACGTCGTTCATCAACTGCTGTTGGTTGTTTCAACAAACGTCGATATTGTGCGAGAATTTATTGAAATAGATCAGCATATCGACATACCGAGAAATAGAATCATTATCGTGCTTTGACAAAAGTCAAATATAAACTATTTTTCTTGAGTATTTTGTAATGAAGATTGTCGTTTTTTTTATTGAATCTTTAAATATATATACATATATCATTTTTAATTTATTTTAATAACATACATTATAAAATATAATCATTATTGCCAACATCAGTATCATCATGAACATCATCATCATCACTCCAAGCCTGGAAATTAGTGTTATACTTATATGTTTAATTTTTTACTGGTGGTGATTTTAAAAGATCTAAAGCCTATAGTGGTAGGTGTTGAAGCTTTTTCTATGTAACTTTGGTAAATTTGGTAAACTGAAAATATCTTGATTTGTTTTTTTTCCTGCTAGTTTTCCGTGCGAAATGTTCTCTGTCTTCTTTTTTTTTAATTATTTGTCAAGAAAACAATAATTATTCCATCGGTAATATAATTTCTTCTCTTAAAAATTTAAATTTATCTTTAAACCTCCCTCATAACATCAGTGTCATTTTTCGTTCGAAGAACGGCGAAGCCGGTTTGACGCCAAACCAAACTTGACAAGGGATGACGGAAAATCGTTCCAATATGCATCACATTATAATCACCTTATTTAGTTCACATAAATATCAATAGAAATCATACAATTTGGCGCAAGCATTGCAACACTTAAACCAACTTAAGTATTTCAGAAAATCCACAAATGCAAGTAAAGATGTCAAATACACATAGATATATTCTTTTCATATAAAAATAAAATTATTACTACAGTACACTACCTATTTCGTTAAAATATTTATAATTTTAAGGCTATAACACACAGAGTCCAATACTTGAGGTTAAATGTTGCATAGGACATAAAAATGAGTTTTCCGGATAATTATAATAATATAAGCAATAAAATTTCCCCGATACCAAATCCTATTGAGATATCTACATTTGCGGCCGTAAAGCATAAAAATAAAATGCTGTGTGATTTCTCGTAACTTTTTTTATTACATGTTAATGTTTTATTTAATTTTATATACATGTGTGTATAAGTACATATATTTTGCACAATATGTTGATTCTATTAGTTTGCCAGCAATTGTACATATGTATGTATTTTACCCAGTATGTAAAAATCGAGTTGAAGATCTGACAAAATTTTCCCACTATGAAGTGAGCTTGAAAATTCGTATATATAATAAGAATAGATAAGTAAGTTATTTTTTAAAATAAAAAAAAAAATGAAAAAAAAAAGATTCTCCATATTTATGGAACACGATTCCATTCATGTGACTGCCTCGGCTGGCCTCGCAGTAGTGCATGATGTTAACCCAGTTTTCCACGACCTTGGTGAAGGTTTCTGGCTCTATCTCACAAATGGCTTGCTCGGCGGTCGTCGTAAAGACCTCAATCGTCATTGGATTGATGACATAACATTGGACCTTCATGGCACACCACAAACAAAGTCCGACGGCGTCAAATCGCAGCTCCGAGATTCTCTATTGATATCACCGAGATGGTTGATAACTCCATGGCATGGCGCATTATCCTGATGAAACCAAAGATCCTTCAAGTCCTTGTTTTGAATTACCGGTATCGAAAATTGCTTATCATTCCTCATAGCTCTCGACCGTCGATCAAAATTCCTGCAGCATTCTCTAAGAAAAATCGGCCAATGATGCCAGCGCTCCAAAAATACTTTTTTAGTCACCCTGTATATGAAATAAAGCAGATCAGATATGTAGCTATGTTATGAAAGGTTGGAAAAAAGTTTAAAAGCCCCAAAACAATTTTGAATAGCGCACCAACAAAAAGCTACATCATTTATTTCACACATATTATTCATAACACAATTTTTGCTATTTTCAGAAAGCCGAAAAATCCTTGAAATACTTCCGCAATATACGCGCTCGTTCAGAAGAATTACCCGAACATTTCAAATTCGAATTGGACAAACTGAAAGGCGAAGGCAAACTTGACGATGAAGATGATAGCAATTTAGTGTCTTGGAAGGATATAAGTAAGCCGATTTAAATTTAGCATTTCCTTCCAAAGTATTTATTACATTATTTTACATTTGACAACTCAGATAATCCCACCGCACGCAAAGCTTTTTTGATAGGAATTGGACTTATTACTCTGATGCAGTTCTCCGGCTGTTTCGCTATGTTGAACTATTCTGGTATAATATTTAAAGAATCTGGCTCAAGTCTTTCGCCTAAAGTGGTGACAATTATGGTGGGTGGCATACAACTGTTCGGTTCCTATATGTCGACGCTGTTGGTGGAAAGAGCGGGTAGAAAGGTAAGTGTAAATCAAAATTGGTGGCGTGAAATTCGAATCAGCGGAGTAAAGGCACCGTAAAATTAAAAAATCAATTACGCTTTCAGGCTCTTCTTCTTATTTCGACGCTTGGTATCGTTTTCGGTCACACTATTTTCGGCACCTTCACATATCTCAATGTACTCGGCTACGATGTTAAAGAGTTCTCGTGGGTGCCAATGGTTAGTTTTGCATTCTCAATACTTGTTTCGAGTTTGGGTTTAGTGGTACTGCCGTTCTTGGTCATATCGGAGATTATGCCACCCAAACTTCTTAGTATGGGATCCATGACATGCATGATGCAGATGTGGATTACTGGAGTTCTTATATTAAAGGTAAGTAGGTGATTTTTCTCTTTACCCAAAAAAAAAAAAAGTATTAGAAAATTAGTTACTAATTTTTTGTATTTGTAGTATTTTCCGTTGCTGTCCGAGGTTCTGGGAATGCATGGTATGGTTTTCTTATTCGCCGGCATTTGTACTGTTGGTTTTATATTCGTACTTATATTTGTACCCGAAACCAAAGGCAAAATTATTGATGAGATCTTGGAGAACTTATAATATTAATGCGATGAGCAATATTCGCATTTACTATGATTCTCATTGCTCTGTGAGCGATATTTACTTAAGTACTTACCTACATTCATAAGTACTTAATTAACTTAGATATAAGTGTAAAAAATTGTATTTGTACTGACATAATATGTATTATTTTCAAAGTTCTTAATTTCAAAATTTGCACATAGCTAATAGATTTCGCAGATTTTTAAGTGTATCAAAGGAATTTATTCGAAGTCCATGAATAAATCTTGATTTATATTTCATAAGATAATGCTTAAAATTTCTTTTTTTTTTTGCTATATTTTTATTTCTACACAGAAAGCTTTGGCAACTATGACGCAAAAGCGAAAGCAAAATACATGGGAATTTTGTAGTTGTACTTATAATACCACCTTATACGAGGTCGCCTCGATACAGTCATAGTGTAATGATATAAAATGTACCAAAAAAACTTTGACATCCGTTTTCTGGACGCAGACTTGGCACTTGGCCACGCGAGCTGTTTAGGAGCGCAACCGGGAATGGGGAAACAGAGAAACGTTAATATAAGTACATATATTGGAACAATTTTCCGTCATCCTTTTTCAAGTTTGGTATGGAGACAAACCGGTTTTGCGTTGTACCATCATCAGTGCAAATTTTCGTTTCGTTCAGTTAGCTTCTACTGTTTCGTATTTTCAAATGGTAAAAACAATTTTATAAAATATTGTCATATTGCTTTTATTATTAAAATATTCTTCGCATCATTATAAATGTGTGACCAAATAATTATTTGTTTGTTTACAGAGTCTTACTCAAAAACTGTAAAAACAAATTTCGTTTATATCGATGGTATCGAATAATTTAGGGCGATAGTGGAAGCCATAGAATGTGCAGACTATCGACAGTTTTCCAACATCACCCTTTTATACAGAAAAACAGTCAGCGTGGATTTGAAGCCAGTTCTTTTGGTTCGCCTGTCTAACACGAAATTTAGCGATCGGGCGGCTCGGAATCCCGTCCGTTCCGACTGTCGCAATAGTGCTATATTCCCGACGAAATACTTGACGGTAGTACCGGGGGGATTGGAACTTTGACAGGGCTCTGGGTTTCGATGCTTCCGCCTCGTACAAACAACTTTTTATATCCCTCCATTCTCACAAGAATTCTATTAGGTTACTCTCTACTTGGCGTACATGCTTTCAGACATCTACTATCGCAGATGTGAGTGGGAAGAATAAGCGGAATGAAGTGAATCACCTTATCCGCCACTGACCAGCATTCAAGAGAAGACGGCCACGCGCGGATATTTCCAAACAAGCTACCGTTTGGAGTTCCCGAAAGCATTTAGTGCAGGCATTCATAAAGCAAATATTTCAAAAATACTTTTAATTCGATTTTTGAAACAGATTGAAATCCTATTCAAAAATTTGTTCGAAATCAAGCTTACTTAAACCTCTAAAGAGCACAACCTCATGCTCAGCAAGCAGTTCCTTGCTGGATGTCACCGCTCGGGGCAACCAAACAGGCATCTGCTTGCTGTGGAGCTACCCCCCAGGCACATCAGAAGGCATCTCTTAGAACTGAAGGACGAGATTCAGCCATATATAACGTAGCCGCTGGATCCAGGAGGCGTACCGGTGGGTCCTAAGCAACATCCACAGAGAGACAGTCACTAACACCATTGACTCTCGCCAGGCAAATGCTGCTATTGGAGCCCAACCACCACCTGTAGCAGATTAGGAGTCCCTGCTGCCCCGCGAGTCCCGCGTCACTCTGGCACAATTACGATCTGGATACTGTAAAAAAGACTCAACTCCTACCTATCCAGAATCAATCCTGACATACCCAACACATGTCCGGCATGTGGAGATTCTCCGTACGATACCAATCACCTATTCCGCATTTTACGGGGCGTGATAACCGCTACAACAACAACAACAAACCTCATTCGTTTGACAACAATATAGTTTTTTCAGATTTAACTTACTAATTAAACTGAATTAGCCCCTTCAAATAGGTGGCAACCCCATTTAAAAAAAATCGCATAAATCTCTTTTGTTGAACAACAATATAATGGTTTCAGATTTAAGTTATTAATTAAATAAATTAACCCCTTAAAACAGGGGGAAACACTTTTCAAACAATTTATCGTAATTCTTACTTACTTACTTAATTGGCGCTATAACCGCTTAAGCGACTTTGGCCGAACTTCTCCTACAATTTGTGGTGTGCGTCTTGTTGTTGTAACACAAATTGAGGGGTCTACAGTTTCACGCCGAATCCGAACGGCTAATGTTTTTTTGTGAGAAGTTTCTTCATGGCAGAGATTCACTCGGAGGTTTGTCATTGCCTGCCGAGCGGAGACCGCTATTAGAAAAAACTTTTTCTATAATTTTTGGATGTTACTTGCACCGAGCTGGATTCGAAGCTGGGTCCCGCCGAATGAAGCGCGCACACGCTACACACTACACACTCAGCCTTTTTAAATTTTCTTTGTTTAGTACCATTCATTATTAATTTAATTTAATTTCCTTTTTAAACAGCTGCCCACGTTTTTTTTCTGAAAAATTCTGAAGTAAAACTTTTTTTTTGACAACCACGTTGTAGTATTTCACTTAATTTATATTTTTTCAGGTTATAAACGATTTATATATGTATAGTCGAAGAGTCAGTATGCCCTACCCTAATGAGTAATGAGCCACACATCTGGTAGCTCCGCGCTAATTTTTTTGTGCTAGCAGAGCAAGAAAATAATGCAACAACTTGATAATACATTCTTTATAATATGTTTCATATAATACAAATTTTTGCAAACATAGCATTCACAATATTGTTTTTTTTTGTTTACAAATTAATTGTTTATATAAATTATAATAATATATTATGGAAAATATTTGGGATTACATTATTTAAAACTAATTCTATTACAATATGTATACGTACATTTATTTCGTATGATTTGTAGCTTAATGAGTAATTTATTTATTATATTTATTGAAGTGCATTGATTTAATTTTTTTTGTTAATGCAACTAGAATACTACATCACAGTGACTTTCAAAGAACAAACAAAACCACTCTCTATGTTTATTGCTTGTGTAAATGCTAACATTTGTAGGTTATGTAGCAGTATTGTATGTATGCATGTATGTATGTATATTTGATTTCTCAAGCGATATTTTAATACAATAGAATAGATATATAAATATATAACATTACTTTGCAGTTGCAAAAAAATTAAAACAAGAAAATCTAAAACTTCGGAAAAATTAAACAAAAAATATTACCGATTCTGACAATTACTATTTAAAACGTTTACCTGCTGAAAGTTGGATAACAAAAATGGCATCTTTTTTTACTTTCTAATTGTTGCATTTTTCATTTGTGATTTGTCGCCGTACAAAGTGATGCTTACGAAATTTTACCATATAAAATTTGCATTAAAATAGTTTTAACATAAAATTTATATATTTTAATTTAAAAAAAGTTTTTTTAAAATGGAAAAATTAATATGTATATTTAAAATACATTTCTACATATTATATTTTTATGTGTTTTCATATTTTTTTGTTGTACACTTTCAATTTCCTAGTATGTATGTATGTATGTATATATATTTACAGCTGGAGGTATGTATCGAATATCCTATGTATGTATATTAGCTACCTTCAGTACCTCATTTTTCATTATGAAAACAAAAACAACATTTCTTAATATAAAAGTTTTCAGCAGCGACATTAATTGTATCACCAGCCGATATATCCAACATTTTATTTATCTACTACTAGACATACTTAATACACACGTACCTACATATAAAAAATGCTATGTGCATTCTTTCTTTTTATATTATTCCCATTACGTTCACTGGACTTTCGAATTACCGCGCCTTGGGGCATCGCACATAGCGCAACACCGTATAACCGAGGCCACGAAACACCACGAAGAACATCATCAATACGAAAGTGTTTAGCCAAAGTGGCGATGTTGAATTTTGTGCCTTGAGTATTTCCTCATATGGAATGAACATTGTTGTGGTGTCGTTTGTTTTACAGACTTCAAAGCTACTCGGATTGCCACACCTGCATGAAATTAAGAAATGATTTTTTGAATTATTGAACACTACCCGTAAATAGTTGACCGCTTGATTTTCTTTCATACGCACCTTATCGCTGGTCCTTCGTGAAATTCCAATATCTGCATATTTTGATATGCATAATGTATCATTGAGGTGTAGCGTATCCAGCTAAGTCCATCTGGAATGCGTGTCGATAAATAGCCGCCAAATAGTTGTGTCGCCAATGTGTAGAGCGCGCTTAGCGTAATGCTAACATTCATGTCCATACAACAGGCGCCAATGAAGAAGCCCACGCTCTGCGCCACGATTGTATTGAGCAGCAAGAAGACCAACATCAAAACGAAGAGCTTAAAACTGTAAAGTAAAGATAAGCATTAGCAGCAGTTTGTAAAACATATGCTTATGTTATAAATAATATAGTTTTTTTTTTGCACAGATTCAGCGCTGTGTCCAGTAAGAGTGTGCTAAATTTGCAGGGGCATTTTGTGCGGGCGATATTATCCAATTCAGGGAGAGAAAATTAAACCCGTATAGTAAAATCTCTACAACTTCTATCATTCTCAGTTCAATAAAATTTTGAAATATTTACCTGTGGATGTTTTGGAAAAAGTATTGTATAAGGACATGGTCAGGATTCAAATTAAATCCAGCTATAAATACGGGGTTTGGAAATCTATCGACCCAAACCTGTTAAGTTTTGATTACTAATCGTAATTATTAGTAATCTGATTACTTTGTATTTGAGAGTGAAATAATTGATTACATTACGATTATCTTGGTCCCAACTATATTACGTAATGATTAAGATTACAAATAATCAAAAAATAATCAGGATTACTCTAGATTACTGAAAATAATCAAAAAGAATCAAAAATAATCAAAATAAATAATTTCTTCTTTTCAGCGATTCTTTTTGATTCTTTTCAATCCAAAACCCCAAACAACTTTTCTCTTTTTGCTTTTTTTAAATTTTTAATAAATGTTTTTATTCAATTTTGTATAACAAATAAAGATATTCAAGACGTAATAACTAAATGTAACACCAAAAAATTAACAAAATTCATTTATAACAAAATAACAACAAAAATATTCACTAACTCCATTTAGAATTTACTTTCAATAACATCAATTTTCACTATCCACGCAAAGGAAAATAGCCTCTCTGCTGGTGCTGAGGATGTCAGGGTAGTATTAAAGGCAACAAAAGCTTCTTTTAGACTGCTATGTTTTTCCCAAGTGTCGTCTGTTCTTGTATTGTCATTTAAGTAACAGAAAAAGTGATGGGTCAAAAAAGCCCGACGATCACTAGCACTTGGCTCAGGAGTAGCATTTGTTCCTTTTTCGTTATCTGTGTCTGTATAAAGATAAATGATGATCAGAACTGGGAACTTTCGCGATGGGGCTGATTATTTGAATGGCTGAATTGCTAAATTAATAGCAAAAATATCATCATTTATAATATAATATTTATAATAATATAATATACATATATACATATATACATATAAATGCATATACCTCAGAATCTGAGACTCAGATTATACAAAAAACAATATAAAAATTTTAATAAAAAATGTCTTAAAATTTAAAAAGAAAAGTTGTTTGGTATTTTGGATCGAAAGTAATCAAAAAGAATCGCAGAAAAGAATCAATTATTTATTTTGATTATTTTTGATTCTTTTTGATTCTTTTCAGTAATTTAGAATAATCCTGATTATTTTTTGATTCTTTATAATCGTAATCATTACGTAATCCCTATATATCAATCGCACAATTAAATAATCATTACGATTCTTTTTAGAAAATAATGTAACCGATTACTAATCGTAATCATAATTTAACAGCTATGTAGCGACCCCAGCGCTATTTATAGGAATTTGTTTGCCCTATGCGAAATACATATCCTATGAATTTTAACAAGCGGCTCAGTAGTTTTCGAGTATATAAACTACATACCAAGATAAGATTTGTTCACTTTACCTTTCTAACGAAATTGGCATTTTGACACTTATACCAGGTTCACACGACAATGAAAACAAGCTGTTTATTACTAATTCGTAATATTCTGTGAAAAAAGTTGAAAGTACAGGGTTTCACCCTGAAACAGCTGTTTAATTTATTACTCGATACTGATAATATCGAAAACAATTAAATTTTCGTTGTGTTTTCATATTCGAAGAATTGCCGTCACAAACAAATATCAATATAAACAAGACTGAATGGAGAAAAAAGAAATATGTACCAAAAGCGAAGCGAAGTGAATACCAACGCATCCATGAGTTTTATTAAAAGAAAAATAAACTAAAAAAGTTGCATTCTCGTTGCCGAATTTCACTTAGAGTCAAAATTTTAATAAACAGAGAAATGCCAACGAAAACATTTAATAATGCTGTCTGGGCGTTACGTTTAATTTGGAAAACATCTTCTGAAAACAACTTGTGTTCAATGGCGTGTGTACATGGTATTATTTTGAGAAGCATGCAAAACCATGAATTCGCATAATCACTTGGTAATTGAAATGTCCTGCCGTAAACTTAACCTTCTAATTGCTTCAAGGCAAATATAACAAAAATCCCATTTTGTCATTATGCAAGTGATTTCAATGTTTGCGGTCATACTTCTAATGGCATTTCTTTTCGAATTTAGAATGTAATCTGATGCACAGTTCGTTTTTTTGTTAACGAGAAAATCAACTATTCATTAAATACTAGTGGCAAAGACTGTTGCAGCCGACTCAGAAATCATTTCACGTACAGACCAGATACTAGCGACTCATAATGGAACATATCGCTGCTGGTCTTGTAAGCTAGACTTAGAAGCATGCGGGATATTGAACACAAAATCAACTCTGTTTAAAGTCATTCGAGGATTTTACAAAGTGTCGACTTCATTCCGGCCACACCATGACTCCCAAGGGTTACTTCCCTACTTCTAGACGCCATTCTCTCAAGGGCGGGTTTTGAACGTGTTTACGGATATATCGAAACTTGATACGAGGGCTGGTGGATTATACTGCCGAGAACTCTGTCTAAGGAAAAATTTTAGGCTATCAGATCACTGTAGCCTATTTAAGGAGAGGTAGCCGCCATAAAGACAGCGACCGAATGATTGCCTACCAGTGCCACGTATATTTGGTTCCATAGCGCAACAGATGCCTATTTGGATGGTTCCTGTGAACTCAAGGGCGAAAGAAGTCCTTTTGTTTAGCGGAGTGAAGTTCTAGAAATGAGACCATACAAGGTCCACAGAGCGAATGACCCGTATAGTGGGGGCTTTTTTTTAATCATACATATATTATTCTCGCAGTGGCGAGTCTTTTAGTCAAAGTCAGTATCTTGGTATCGATCTCAACAACTCAACATTTCAAGCATGAGGCTGATGTGAGTTTCGCACAAATACCTCGCATTACACATGCACAGCACATGAATGAAATAATGTCAAGATTTGCTCTTTCGAATTAGACATATAATATTACCGAGAAAATTTGATTTTCGTTAATTTTTTTAAACCGCTATATGGACCACTCTTTAACTCATAATGGAAGCCCAAATAAAAATTTGCCAATTTTTTTGTTCACTTGCGGAAACTGTAGCCAATTCCGCTTTTGCCATTTTATTTTACACCTAAACAAACTTTACTCACCTGCTGCAGCCCAACATTGGATAGGATATCATGAGGTAAACAGTGGGTAGCGTCACAACCAAAGGCAACTCGCCAAACATTTTCGCCAAGTAATAGGCAGATAACCTGTAGGCGCCAGAACGACGCTCCTTACTAATAACTTCGCGCTCGGCAGGGACTATACAGGAAATGAAAATATAAATATTATTTTTGAAGGATTTCATTTCATAAAATTTTTTTTTACTACAACTCACATGAATTCAGCGCGCCAAATAGCGCAAACATCATCCAGTATGTCTGTGAGAAGAACATCCAACCTTGCAGATCGTGTAGGAACTCTTCGGTGCGTGGTATTTGATACCAAATCAAACCAGCCATCAATGCCAGACCGATCGTTTGGAACCAATTCAATTTGGACAACATACGCGGCTTTGCCTCTTTGAAGTTACGACTGGACAATACACAAAATTGTGTGTGAAAACTCGTTGGATAGTCAAGCCAATCGCTATCACTACAACTCTCATAACGCTGACAAACACTGGAAGTGGCGCTGGAATTTGATTGCGAATCATGTCCATACCATAGCTGTTGCGATGCTTCCTCATTGGAATTCTGATGATCACTTATGATCAGCATGGCATCATGATTGATATGATTATTGTGATTTTTGTGTATGCCATTGTAGTAATTTTTGATAATGTCATTGATGAGTGTATCGTGTTTGTGGGACTTCTCGTTGACGATTTCGGTAGTGGTGCTGGGGGTGGTGGTAGTGGTTTCGACAGCGCTTGGGATTGTATTACCATTCTCACCATTGACATTGCCATTGCGACGCATGTTATTGGCGTGGTGTTGCTGGTTGTGTTGATTGTTCGTATTCACCGTTATAGAATTTCGATTCAAGTAGTTACCATGCGACTCCTTGGCGGCTATGAAAAGCTTATCGCGTATTTCAGGAGATGATTTCAGCTGTTCCACTGTGTGATCAAAAAATA
This sequence comes from Anomoia purmunda, assembly GCA_951828415.1. Classification (NCBI taxonomy): domain Eukaryota; kingdom Metazoa; phylum Arthropoda; class Insecta; order Diptera; family Tephritidae; genus Anomoia; species Anomoia purmunda. Next base: position 86,633,045 of record OX639994.1, read on the forward strand.
TATAAGATTTTTTTTTTATATAATTTAAAAATAATTACTTACAAACGAAATCCGCGGGATTATAGTGCGGCTTGATGGCAACACCGATGTTTTCGAAATGCGTATAAATATTATTCACCTCACCAAAGTACGCTGTGCGACCGTTGTAGAGCAGCAACAGCTTATCGAACATATGAAACATCTGTGAGGAGGGTTGATGTACGGTGATCACCACGGTCTTTTGTTCGTGCACAGCATAACGCTTGAGAAACTTCATAAGCGATATGGCAGAATGACTGTCAAGGCCGGATGTTGGCTCCTGCAATTTAACGCCAACAGTTTATTGAAAGAGATGTATAAAAATAAAATTACTTAAAGAGTACGACGGAGCATAAATTTTGCTCATAACTTTCGACAGCTAACGTTAGAGTGCCAAAGCTCACACTAATAGTATGTAACTCTGCGACGCTCAGTGAATGAGCTGAATTGTGTGTGTGTAGCTAAATACATACATACGTACTAAATGGGTAGTAAGGCCCAAAAGGTTCTGATCTACCAAAATCCGAAATGGTGGATACACAAATCTGTAATATCGTTATATTACTAGACTTTTATTTATCCACCCACAATAGAAAATATTGAATTATTTCATTTTGTTACAGACATATAGTAAAATACAATGTCTGAAAAAACACATGGGGATTTTTTTAGGTACATTATTTATAATATCTTTCACTCTAAGTCTCCTTTGTTAATTTTTGATAGACCTTTAGTTTGTAATAGAACAAAGAGCATATCAATTGCAACTTTGAAATTTGTACACAATTTATAAAAGTTCAATAAAAGTTCATATTTTTTTAAATTGAATTTTTAGATAACTTTTGGGTATTTAGGTCTTTAGTTCATTTCCTTTAATATGCGACTCTGAAGTAGCCAAAAAATATTTATTTTATAAATTCCGGTTTATTTTTTTAGTAATTTTTTTTGCTGGCTTTTAAAAGGTTTCCAAGATTTTGCCATTTCAATTGACATTTTTCATCAAAATATATGTAACTTATTTATTATCATAAAATTTTCAAACTTTTTAATCAGAATTTTCCAATGTTTTTTTTTTTTTAATTTCTGCGAATTTGCTATGAATGTGCCAATACATTTCCCGACACTTTATATATATATGTATTCTTATCTCTATCTACCACGGTTACTTTATCCCGTTACAAAGAACCGTTATGTGAACAAAGTTACATTCGCAATAACCAGGGCACTATTTTATAGTTCAGTCATGAAGCTTTTGGACCTTACTGCGCACGTAAATATGTAATCAGCAATTGCTCCCCATTTGTTATTTGAGTTTTTCTATTGATTGCTCTCCCCACTCGTACAGTATTGTTCATATCATATGGAACATAATTCAATATGGTACAGTTGGTCATTTATTTTTATTAATAGTTGCGTAACATAAACTTAAACAAAAGTTAAACTTATTACAAAAATTCAGAAGTAGCTAAAAATTATTTTTTTTTCTGCTGGCCTTAATTGGAAAATGTTTCCAAGCTTACAATTTTAAATGGCATTTTTTATCAAAAGATAACGCTTTTTATTTAGGGGATTTCAAAAAATTTTCAACATTTTCAATCAGAATTTTTAGAAACATTTTGAGTATACCAGTTTCACAGCCCACTTAATTTTACCAGGACAAAGTCTAAGTTCCAAGTGGCAAAAAGTTCGGATTGATTTTGATGATTTTTTTCACAGACGGTGTTCGGCATTTGCTTCAAAAGTAAGTTTTTTTTTATGCGTTATATGGAGGAAGTTGACCAATATGGTCAGCAAAAAAGTTGTCAAAAGTCAACAAGAACTTTTCAGCCACTTAAAATTAAATAGGCTACAAAATTGCATACTCAAAAAGTTTTTTAGAAAAGCCGATTAAAAAGTTTCAAATTTACATTTATATAGTTTAAAATGAGCTGTAGATATTTAAAAAAAAAAATTTTGTCATAAGTGACCAGCTGTATTGGATTGAATTTTGTTGCTTATGATATGAACCATACTGTATAAATTTACATACATATGTACATATTTGTTTAAAAACATTTTTATACTCACATCTAATAACATTAGCAACGGGTTCGTCAACAACTCGCATGCGATATTGGCACGTTTCTTCTCACCACCCGACAGCCCACGATTCATGTAATCACCGAATTTCGTATGTTGGCAAAATGTTAACTCCAGTGCATCCAGTATACGATCAACTAACTTGATTTTCTCCATTTTGGACATTTTCTCTGGCAATCGTAACAGCGCTGTATACATAACTGTCTCTCTGAGGGTTAGGCCAGAAAAGAAGATCTCCTCTTGCAGTACATAGCAGATTTTGCGGCGCCACTTTTTCGAGAGCGGCTCACGATTTAGATAAACACCGCCACTGTCGAAACGTCGCTGTCCGCTGAGGCAATCGAGTAATGTGGTCTTCCCACTGCCAGATGGGCCCATTACGGCTAAAACTTCGCCGGGGCTGCACAACGTCGAAAGAGGCGACCAAGCCAAATGCATAACATCATCGAAGAAAATAAGAAAACGCAAAAACAAAAAACAGGAGCGCAATGCAAAATGCAAAATGCAAAATGAAAAATGCAGTCGAGAATCGTTGAATGGGCCATGCCATAGGTGGGTAGGCAGGCAGGCAGGTGTGGATATGGAGAACGTAGAGTGAAACAGAAGTGGAATGAATGTGGAAGGAAAAATGCATAGATATATAAAAGCGTAAAAAAGGGAAAGAAAAACAGAGAAAAAAAAATTAAAATGTATTTTGTATATGTACATAGGTAAAATGTGGCAGTATGTTTGTAGTTCATTTGTTACCTTACTAAGCCACTCACATCGCAGAGTATCGGGCGTTCGCTGTGGAGCAAGTTTAGATTCTGGAATGACAACTGTAACGTGCGATGATGCGGTTCCGCGTCGGATATGAATGGAAATGTGGACATTGTGTGTTCGCTGCTGTAATGATAAAAAAATATTTGTATGTAGATTTGTGAAATAGAATTTGTAAGTATGTATATCAAATGCATTTACTTGGTATGTATGTACATTTATAGCAATTATATAGAAAATATGTGCATATACATAGTTTTGGTTAGAAAGGTAAGCAACTTTTGGGCTATATGAAATAATTAACAATAAAATTGAAATTTCAGTACTCGTATTTTAAAAAGTTCAAAATTAATTGCCTATGTGCATTTAAAAACAAATTTCAATATTTTGTATGAAACCCATTGTTTTTTATCAAGCGCATCGTTTAGGCATAGCTAAATTCTATTAGTTTCGTAAGTATTGTTCTTGGTATTGATTCTTATTGTGATTTTAAGCAATTCGTCAATTCCTGTTTATTTTAAAAACCTCGTAACCCTACCCTGCCTGCTCTTGAATTGACTACCTCAATTACCAGACTGGAAACCCATTAGTAGATTATCATTCTTTCACCAACTGCGATCAGTGTTTTTCGAATCATTATCGTACTGAAACAGCCATCGGAGCAGCATTTCTCATTCGGGTAAATATTTTTTCGATTTAAGCTAATAACAACAATAGATTTGTGTGTAAGAATAGTTGTGCCAATCAGTAATAATAATCGCTTCCAGATTTATTTTGTATACATATGCTTTCTGTAAAACATTTGTATATTTTCATGTATGTTTGCATGCACACACATTAGGGTGACTCACAAAAAACAAAAAAAAAACTTGCGGCGTCTTTTACCAGAATTAAACAATTTATGATGCTTTAAGGCTAGCGCCTAAATATTTACAAAACTTGATCTATTTGAAAATGCCTTCAAAAATCCTTTATTATAAATAAAACTAGTTAAAAACAAATTTTTTTTCAAATATAGCCTCAGATGACAAATTAGCTTAAAAGATCTGCGTACAAATATTTGAAAAATTTATGATAACAATAAGATTTTTGAACCCGTTTGCAAATCTGTGCAGCTCACGTGCATCTGAATGTTTTACGAAATATTTTTGGTGGACGTCTTAAAATGTAAAACATTTTATAATTCTGATGGGATAAATGTGCACATGATTATTGTATGATGTTGATGATGCACCCTAATGTGCATATAAAATATTGCTTATTTTGTGCGATTGTTTTAATAAATTCTTCTCAGTCACCAACTCACTCAGCCGGCTAAATGTTGCATTAACGAAGCGGTGTCACTGCCATTTTATTTTAGTTTTTCTAATATTGGTCCGATTCCAGCGCTGGACCACTCCCTTATGTACTATATCTATATATATATAAGAATGTATGAATATTGTGCCCTCACTAACGCACGCACTCTGTAAATATTGTATTTTCATTTTGTCGCATAGCTGTTGTTTCTTTTAAAATTTGTTGTTGCTGTTAATATTATTATATTTTATATATGTATCATATATGTATGTATGTACATACTATTACTCCAATACTTGGTGCGTGTATTCCCACATGTATGCACCTACATATGTTTTGTACAATACAGAGGAGAGCAATTAAAATGCAACTTTTACGGACTTACATATTCCCTGTACTTCACGACAGATCGGTGAGTCACTCAACTTATTTTTTGACTCAATTTGACAGTCGCACACGATTTGGAATTTCAATATACTTTTATTGTAAAATTTTTTTTTAGTAATTATAATCGAGATACATTTTTTAAGTCATCGGTAACTTTTTTTTTAGACTTATATTTTTTTCGTCAGTCCATTATATTCATGAAAAATAAAAAAAAATTTAAAGAGCTTTATAAAATGAGTTTGAAGTCTTCTTTAGTTGTTATGAATTTGGGTGGAAGGAAGTATTTTCAGAATAGTTATGAAATGAGTGAAACACAAATTTTTTGAATCTTAAAAATACTTTTATAATGAGACTTATTTATGTATATTATAAAAGTCTTTCCACAATAATTATGAATGAGAAAAAAGTATTTAACTCGAGTTAATTTTGGGACTGGTTCACGACCACTTCGCGACTATTTACGAGCTATTTTGGGAAAATTTTTTGACACTCGTTTGGGATCATTTGGGAACTGGTTTCCTAATGTTCTTGAACCAGTCTCGAATCGGCCCGGAATGGTTCCGAAAATATCTATCTCAGTTTTTTTTTAAACTAAACCACTAAATATTTATTTTTCTGGGTATTTGCTTTTTTCTTCGTATTTTTAGGACTACTTTGGCATTTTTTTATTTTAAGGTTAAATTGGACCAGCGGCTACATTTTCATTTTGCTTTTTCATAACCTTTAATGAATGGTGATGTTTCGATTTTGGTTAAAGTAAATTTAGGCAGTGATATCACTGATGCCATCGCTATCAACAGTTGTTCAGTAGGCTATATATTTTTATTATCTGAATGAATATTTATTGACTTAAAATTTAAAGCGGGCCAACTTTCTCATAACATTGCATTTTAATTGCTCTCTACTGTAGGTGCATATGCGATTTTTATGTTTCTCATGTCTTTTGTTGTCGCTATCCATGGTACTACGCATATTGCTGTCACAGTTGTTGTAGTTGGGTTGCGGCCGTCACTGCCTCGATTTAATCTCATTAATACATTTACACGATATCTGTTGAAATTAATATTTCTTCTTAATATAAATTTAATCTTTTTTTCTTTCATCCACAAAACTTGGGACACATTGCCCTCGGTGTCATTGACTTCTTGTAAGGCAAATATCTACATGCATACATACAAACATACTAGAACATATGTATGTATGTATTTCGATAGGGCTAAAATGTTTGTTTATCTGATATGTCTTTAATACTTGAAAAAGTGAAAAGTTTCAGCTAAATCTATTAAGCCATATTGAGCTGGAATGAAAATGAATTCTGGGCCACAAAGGTATAACAACTAAAATGGTGTTAAACTTAAAAATTGTAAACAAGAAAAAAATAAAATTGTTATCAGATTAATCTCAAATTTTCCAGTTTAGGTAGGCAAATATGTAAATATAAGTTTTATTTTGAACCCGTCATTTTAGTCAACTTAGTTGAATTTTAAACTCGGCTTTTAAAATCAAACAAAAACAATTCCTTTTGTTGACACAAAATTTGATATGATGCTCTCTTGGAAATGTTAAAACAAAGCGAATTCATATAACGCGGTGTTAAGCAAGCAGCTGAGTGAATTCGCTTGGTGGAAGGAATGTCAAAACTATGTGTTTGTTGTAATTCTCACTAATTCTAATTTGTTGGTGTACATTTATGTTATTGTTGACGATTCTTAAGAAACTAAATAAATGAAAAATATTTGGTTGATGGAAAGCGAAGTTGAAGTAAATAGCTTTTGGCTCCACTTTAGAATAAAAGCGTGTATTTATTGTATGTCAGAGAGTTTTAAAATATTGCTTAATGAATTTATTCAGAGACCTTGAACAATAAATATTTGGCGGTTGAGTTTTAGAAATGCCCTTCAACTTTTCATAAGAATTATAAAAGTTTTTTGATAATAGTTGTGAGGGAGTAAAATAGTTGAGGTCATCGATAACTATTATTTTGAGATGTTATTTTAAAAGACTTTAAATAATAATTATGCATTTCCCTTCGACCCAAATTCGGGGCCATTATGGTACTGTGTTAGGGAAAGTTCGTGGTCACTTTGGAGTAACTATAGCAAATATTTTGTTGTTTCGAAGAAATTTCAATAGGGACGAAAAATATCTTTCGATATAGAGAGGATCTCAGTGAGAAGATTCAAATAAATCCATTTACTTACATATCTAGACGCAGAATAAAAGTCAAATTTGAAAAGAATTTCGAAAATATTAAAAAGGAAGATAATAATTTCGGACGAAAGCTGAAAGAAACCAGTTTTGCGTATAATGAAATTATTTATAATTTTTGAGCGAAATAATTTAAACTAAATTTTTTATACAAATTTTACTTAAAACGTAATTACATTCCGAGTCAACAAGGCTTGATGTGTTACTTATCTGAAATTTGGAATGTGCATTTTACATATCCTAAAGACCAGATATTATCTCATTAATATTCCACAACGTTACATTTCGAATTTTCGAAGAAAAAAAAATTGCATACGGAATAATATTCAAAAATTACAATATGCCATTAGACAGAAGGAAAATAGCCCGCAGCATCAAGGCCTCGCGGATTTTAACCATTACTAAATTTTTATCAAAATCAAATGGAACGCTGCAGTTATCCGCTGATGCTTTACCAAACTTTCCCAAATTATTCCATATTTACTGTTTTTTTACCTTGAAAAGTGCGTAAATTATTCAAAAACAGTTTAGCTGAAAATAATATATTGTGCTTTAATTTTCAGAAACAAAAATCTAAGTTAACTAAATTAATTTGACTAAGTAAATTAATGGAAAACACACAGAGCAAAAATACCACCTAAAATATCCTATAAATCGGAACAAAATTTATCGGATTTCTCTATGATCTTTTCCAATGAAAAGCCCTACTTATTACGACTGGGTATGTCTCTCCAATAGAATCAAGAAGATAATCTCTAAAATTAAGATGAAAACTTTACAATTTAATTAGAGTTAAGATGAAACCCTAATAATAAAATCTAATAGATAGCCTGTAAAATTAAGATGGAAACCTCTTCAATAAAATTAAGAAAGGAATCTAGGTTTTCATTAGAATCTCCTTTTAATTTTTATAAACCGAAGATTTTATCAATTTCACTAGTTAAATTATGTTCTGAAAATAAATATCACTGTTTTTATAAAGTGTTTATTATTTAATTATACCAGCGCTACTTATAATTATGATAAGTGTAAGTATTTTTTTTACTTATTTTCTTATAATAAGCCCATTTCGTTGTACCCAAGTTGCAAAATAACGCTCCAACTCGGATAAAATTTCCCTTAGTTGCAAAAGCAACCCTGTTCGCATCTTTCATGAAACATACGATTTGTTTTGTGCTATTTAAGAATGGGAAATAGTTGTGCCGGCAATTTTTAAGTTTATGTAGTTATATATTTACAAATACATACTACGCAAATAAAAACGGATTAAGTGGTAAACTGAATTTTCCCATGTATTTTCTTCCAGCTCATTCGCAATAGTGCAGTTTTTGCACTTCCCAACACTACATCTCAGGTCGGATATCATTTAACCGAGTTGGCTAAGCTCGCATATTTTTTCGAGTTAGTGTTGTTGCTTTACATGCATTTTGTTATCCAACCTAGTGTTTTTTAACAACCAGGTTACAAAGAAATGGGCTCCTTAATGCAAAGAAAAACATTTGTAGAAAAAGAGAGCGTCACTATCGAGTAAATATATTTATTTTTAAAACAATATTCATTGAAAACTTCTGGAACAATAAATAAGTAAGTCAAACATTTTCATTTTAAAAATACAAAATCCAAAGAACAATATTCACAATATTAAACTAAAGCCAACATGAAGTAGATTATTCACAAAGTAAGGTGAATTAAAACGGGTTCTTTTAAAAATAAAAAGCTTTCTTTATTAATAAATTCAATTTAATTCTATGTAGCAAAAGAGGATATCCCTATTAAAATCATCTATATAATTTTTAATATAAAAACAAGATTTCTTCATACAGTTGAATACTTTTGAACAAAATTGCATAAAAATTAACAAGAAGTTAGCTCATATATTCCAGAACCAATATTAAGGAGATTTTCTACCGAAAATTTCTTCGATTTTGTCGCCTCTCGCCTTCCTTGACCATCAAGCTTTTTTAGAGGTTGATCTCTTTAATTATAGGTGCACTTTTTAACCATCTGCATGTTTTAATTTTTACTCGACGCATTTTAATCGATGATTAATATAATATCATGTTGATTTTTATTTACTCATGTAGGTATGTAGTATATACATATGTACATAGAAAGGTACACAAAGCGATGATTTCAGAGGACGTAGAACTACCGTTTGACCCAATTCTCGCCAAAATATTTGTGGGAATAAAGATACACCCAAAAATTTAAAGTCACAATTGTTGTGCCTTTATTTAAAATATGAATTAATTTTTAGTTATTTCTTCTCTACCCCGTTATTATTTATTTTTAGCTCTTATGTTTACACTTTGGCGACTAAGAAGCAGTGGCTTTCCAAAAAGTTAATCGAAATAGTCATTAGCAAATTGTACCTTTAGAGGTTTTTTCTTTGGCTACTACGTCTTTTTAAATTTACAATATTATGATTTATCGGTCAGAGCCTATTTAACTTAAAATTGTAACGTAAAATAGTAAATAATCTAAATTAATAGATTTGAGTATAATGCAAATCACTAGTTTTCTGGGTATTGGCTTTTAAAAGTACAGTCAGAGAAGACTGCTTCAATTCTCGACCTGAGCTCTTATAGATATAAAAAAAATATCAGCAATCAAGCAATGCCAACATTAATATGACTCTCGACACGCAAATGATAGGAGAAGCGCGGCCAAACATCGAGCTGTTTGATGTAAGTGTCAAATTATTATTATTCGTATTAAGTATTATATTTATTATGCACATACAGCGAACTTTTAAAGAGTGTCGATTATCCCCAGTTGCATTTTTACCGGATAGCTCTAAAGTAGTATGGAGCTCGCGTCTTAAATATCTATTTGGTTTTGGAATTTCGGCAACAAACAAATCAATCACGGTTGCTGTGTTTGTAAACCAAAAACTAATGACCTCCGGCAAAATGCAGTTTGGTAGAATTACAATACAATCGTTAAAAATAAACATTTGTTAATTGAATAAAAGTAATTGTCTTAAAAAATTTTAATAACAGAAATGCTGCTACACATTTATTTTTAAAATTATTATAACCATTTTTTTCCATGAACAATAAAGTAGCCCAAAAAAATGTGAGAAACGGGATAAGTATATTTTTGGGTATATTTCTAATAATGTTAACGTTATTTTGTTTTAATAGATATACTTAAGAATTTCATTTATTAAAGATTTCTCAAGAGAAATTTTCTTTCTCGAATGAAATTTTTTTTACGATTCTATAGCAGTTGTAAGGGAAAGTTAATGCATGGGAAGTTTTAAAGCTCTAGCAGCGCCATGGATTATTAACCATTTTCAAAATAAAAACGGTTATATTTTCCATTTTTTTATAATTCTAGGGCGCCTTAAAAATTCAAGAAAATTTGGTTTCCTTCTGTATGTTTGGATCACCCTAATGCACATATACAGTGACTCGAACAACTAACCATATGGCGGTTTTTTTTTATAAATACGCAATCTCGTTAATGTTAAGTTTTTGGTTATTTTTTTATACTTTAATGCAACAAAAAATTTTATAGTTAAACCTTCATACTTTGTACAAATTTTTTTAGAAATTTAACAAACTTTGACCGAAATTTCTAACTTTTTGATTTGAACTTTTGGAAAACTTTTGGGTTTACAGTTTTGTAGTATAAACAAACAAGTTTGCAGACCAAAGTATAAAAAATTTGTCAAAAATCTGTCAAAAATCAACCTAAATTTTCATTTACATTTTGTCCAGAGTCTGAAATTCTGACTTACATGCCTTCTGTAATACTACCAACTATATTTTTATAAAAAATTAACGAAAAAATTTATAATGCTAAACATTGGTCAATTGTTTGAGTCACTGTAAACGAAAGAAACTTGCAGCATTCCTGAAGTTTTCTTAAAGTTTTTCAGCTCAATTTTTTATTACTTATTATGTAAATAAAAAAAATATATTTATTATTTTTTGACATAATCTTTTTTTAATATCAACAAGCATTCTACCAGCTTCAGCCTTTTATTTTGGTTCTCTGAAATGAAACCGATAAATTTTACTGTTTTGACTTGATGTTGTTATTTCGGCGATCACCACGGCTCGATCGGTTCCTCCAACATAGAGTCTTAGACTAGCAGAACACTCGTCGGTATTAGGTTATTAGGTAAGAAAATAAATTAACCAGTTCCAGTAACACGTTGGCTCACAACTGGACCCTATGGATTATAAACAGAGGTTATATATCGGAGGTTTTAGTTATTGTAGCATTTAATCTGCTCCTACTTATTTAGGATTGTTCCAAACAAACCAATTATTTGTCCAATGTATTTTTATATACTATGTGAAAATTTCCCGCATGACACTAATCACCTCTTCATATGCCACACAAAATCCCAAACTTTTGCTGGCCCTTGCTATAGATGACCTTGATGATATCACTTAATGAAAAAACCGATCTTTATTGCAGGATACATTGTCGCTGCTACATGGGCAATGGCTTTGACATTGTTATTTTTTAATAACTAGCTTCGAGCTTCTTTATTCACTCCCGATTTTCGAACAGTTCTAGGTTTCTCTGCTGGATATTTACTCACATAAAAATTTATTCATTTAGTTATTTATGCATTTTAGCCAATGAACACAAGTTTCTTACAGACTAAACTAAAAGTAATAGCTAGAGTTAGAGTGTTACATAGAAATAAAGTGAAAGCTCCCAAAAGCGGACACCGATGGTTATGGGAATGTCGTGAAAAATTCTTATAAAATTCGGATTAACAAAAATTGGCGAGGCGGTTTCTTACTTAAAATAACTAATTTTCTACAATAGATGAGAAGCAGAACGAATACAAAATAAAATAAAATTGTCTGCTTTTTACAACTTCACGTCCGCTTATAGGAGATTGTTAGAGGTGTCCGGTTATGAGAGCGTCCGTCTATGGAAGAAGCTCTCACTGTGTACGTTGTTTGCGACATTTAAAACCCCTTCTTGTAGTTGTGACTTTTTGATATAGTAACGTATATTTTTTCATTGATCGACATTAGCTGTTTACTTAAAAACGCATTTCAATTTATGGAAACAAATAAATTGAGAAGCACATAGATTAATTAGAAAGGGTCCTATGACTTTTCAATTGATTCTTCAAAAATTAGGTCATTCTATTGTATATTTGTGTATGTTTGTAAGTGTTTGTTTATCTAAAACATTTTTGCTTTATTCCCAAAGTCATTCGGTGGCCGTCAGCAGTTTCCGAGACCTTGACACATAAACTTAATTAGTCAGCAATGAACGATATGTACATACATAGGTACATACATATGTATGTAGGTACATATGTGTATGTACTCAAAAAATATATGTATCACTCGACAAAATCGCATGAGAACCGCAATTATATATTATATACATACATACATATGTGGATGGAGAAAATATGAAGTGAAAATAAAGGCAAAGCAACGGCTTCCTTTATGAAAGCTGTAAAAAATTGGAAAATTGTCAACAAATTTTTGCACTGTCTACATATATATGTCTGTATGTATGTATGTACATATAAATATGTATATATTAAAAAAAAACATAAATATACAGTATGCCCTCGGTGAAGCGAACAGTAAAAATTATGGCAGTTGCCTTTCTTGTTCTTGGAGTTATAACCAAGAAGCAAATCACACAAAAGTTGAACTCCAAGGTTAGTAGGTACCGTGAAATTTCGCGAACAAACATGCATTTGGATTAGACTGTGAAATGTTGCTAGCCACCAAAGTTATCGAAGCGCCTAAAAAATGCCACCAAAAAGCAAATAACAAATAATACAAAAAAAATTTCTTAAATGAAGTGGCGAGCTGTCACTTGCGACGCAATTTTAAATAGCAAATGCATTTTAAAAGGTGTGAAAAAGTTTTGCTGGCAAAATGCATGAATCGATAAAAGCTATGCCACATAAAAAGATTTGGCTTCGCGTTACATTTGTAACTTTGTCCGAAAAGCGAAAAACGCAAGAGGGATGCCACAATGATCGCTTTGATAACACTCATTTATTTATTGTGCTAAAGATTGAAAAACCATAATGCTGAGCATTGATTTTGGTTAAACTTTAAATCTATATTGTTTTTTCGTAGAAAATTGAATTGTTTCTAAGCGAATGTGAGTAATAAAAGAAATATGAAAATCGGTTGGTGAACTGTCAGCTTCGCTTTAGCGTCGAACTTAGTACTACGATTATTATAAAAAAATATATAGTCACAATCGATATATGTATGTATGTGTACATTGGAGCGATTTGCAAAGTGTTAAATTTCTTCACTCCCCATGTATTTCCCTATCGCTTCGAGATGAAAAATAAGCTCTATAAATAAATTTGGACAGGAAAAAGCCATTCGATTTTGATTTCAAATTGAAAAATTTACCAAAAAATTATACATGGCTTTAAAACCAATATTTCTTAAATAAAAAGTGTTTAAGGTGAAATAGCAATATTAACATTTTCATGCAAAAGAATAACAGGAATATCTCTTTTTATTTTTGTTCTTTTGATTTTCCGCTTTATAAACTTTTTACGTACACTGCATTTTTAGGTCCTTTACTTGGAAAACTTCGGTGACCAAACGCTGTCAGTATGCGAACTTAGAGTCTGTTTCTTGCTATCCGCTCAAAATAAAAATTAAGCTCTTATTATTTCTACGGAATCAAAATGTAACAAATACAAAATTGTGAGCTCAAATGATTTTGCAAAGAATTTGCGATTTTTTGTATGACACATTTGAAGCAACGAGAACATACCACATCGCTGTCGAATAGAATTTTTCGCCGATTCGAATCTTTAAAGCGCCTCTCGTGCTTGAAGTCAAGTGTCATTTGGACAACTTTATTTATTTTTGACAGTTCTCAAAGCAAGGTAAGCAAATGAATCGTGCATAGGGCCAGCAACTTTATTATATGTATGTAATTTCTCATCTACAAACATTCGAGGTAAAGTTTTTTCTAATAAAGATTTACTCATGGTATAAACCCATAATGCTCTGAACTTTAGGATAAAATAAAGCGATTACTCCTTTGTATGTTTGAAATATGCCATTACTGGGCAGGGTATCAAACTAACATAAAGCATACCTATAAAAAATATAACAAATGTCGAAAAGAAATCGATTAGGCCATGTGCATCTGTCCGTCCATCCATACATCAGATAACTGGAGTTTATATTGAGATAGTATAACGGAACTTGGTACACGTATTGCTTTTGATCCAAGTTAGGTTGGTAATGAATACGACGAAATCGTATAAGAAATTCGCCAACATAACTGTATTTTATGAAAATCGAAATAATGCGATATTTTAGTAACTATCAGGACTAGGTTGCGGAGAGGAATATGCGGATAAATGGGCGTGGTAGCACCCACTATAGAGCAAATAGGTTCAATTCGGAAACTATCTTATCAAATTCTATCAAATACGCGCTTTACATTTTAACTCAGTAGGCATAATTTCAGAAATTACATATATATATATCGAACAAAAGCCACAACCAACTATCATATAACGGCAATTTATAAAAAAATCAAAATAAAAAGTATGTATTTTATATTAAGTAATCTTTCAGTTTCGCTTAAATTTGATACAGAAAATTTCATTAAAAACAGAGATACATAAAAATCACGCCCACATATCATATAACGGTAATTTCCGAAAAATTAAAATATTCGATATTTTACTCAAACACATGTCAAATTTGTTCAAATTTGGTACGAAGAATTTAATGAAGTTGAGAAATTCGTAAAAATCTAAATTGTAGAAAATGGGCGCGGTTCGTTAAAACCATACTAATTTCCTTTTGTTTTTATTTAAGTAAAAAAAGCCGTTCACATTTTCTGAATGAATATTAACTGCTTCTGTTGCACACAACAAGTAATATTTATTTGAAATACAAACATGCCAAAGTGACTACATAGTTATGATTGACTTTTGACTTTTTTGTTTATAATTATATTATTTTCTCAAATTCCACTCTGTTTTCTCTTTTGTTTAAGAACTCCCTTATGGTTTTTAGGCAGGACCATTATTTTGTATTTTTCAGGCAATGTGATTTCTCTGCTTTCTGCGCCTCTGTTTCCTTCGATATTTCCCTATATTAACAATCTCATAACTTTATATTTTTGTACTATTATAATATGTTCTATATAGGCCGTTTATCCATTTAATTTTTAAGATTTTTCTACAGCGTCAGCTTCCGGTCGATTAATTCTTAATTGGATTTAAAAATTATGAAATTTTTATTTGAAATTTGTGTGGCGACTTTTTTTTTTATCGATAGCCGACTCTCTCAGTTTTTGATGAGTCAAGGTGTCTTTTACTAAATTCCATTTTATTTCAATCTATTAAAAATTAAGTATTTAGTTGCTGTAATAAAAAAAATTCAAAAACCAAATTCTAGAAATAAAACGACGAAACTTGATTTAAAGTTGTGTTCACTGGGGCAAATTTTTTTTGTTAAGCTACAATTACCAATTATTGAGTAATGCAAAACTAATGCATAGTATTATACCTAACGAGTTTTGCTGTTACCGAGGGCGTACTGTACGCGTACTTGTCAACTGAAAATTAAAAAAAAAATAATAATCACTTCCACACATTGCTTGCCAGAATGCGGCTGTCGACACTCCCAAATGCACACCTACATATGTATGTACATATGTATGTATGTATGTGCCGTATATGTAGATATATATTTAAGAGCTTGTAGAATAGAAATATTGAAGAAAAGGAGAAAATCGCAAAGAAATGAAATAAAAGCGTCCAAAAAATTAGGTCAAACTTTGTGAAAAAGAAGACGAGCGAAATGTTCTAAATTCACTATTAAAAGTCAATTATTCATGGTCACTATGCAAAAGCACGAAATTAGCAAAACAAAAAAAAAACAAAATGAAAAAAAATAAAAAAAAACACAACTCAAAGTAAGTGAGTGAGTGGAGGACATCTCTACTGATATGACATAAATTTGTAAAACATATTTGCATGAAATATGAATGTTTGCATTTGTAGACGTATGCGTCTAAATTCTGAGGATTTATTTTAACCATGCACATGAGGTTGGATAGTTTTAGAATGGCTCTGTTGGAAATAATTGAAAGTTTCGAAATGTTTCTGTTTGAAGTGCAACAAAATACGCTAAAAATGAAGCGCATATATTTTGTGGCAGTAAATAATAATAATAATTTAAATTTTAATTCAAAAAATGTTTATAAAGTTTGCATTCTAATCTTGATTTTCGCACTTTAAATTTTTGAGCATTCATAGTACTGAATAATGCAACTTTCAATGAAACAAGTTATTGTTAGAGTTAGAGCTGAGTTTTTCATTGCGTGGAAGAACTGCTGAGTACACCGCCTTCGATCTTAGATTAAAGAATAAAACCAATGGTAACGACAAACCCTAATACTGCAGGTCTATCAAACTCCTACACACTTCGTTTTGGGCTATTCGAACTAGGCAAACATAGTATGACCAGTAGTCTAGTAATCCGGAGTCGTTTATTTATCTTAAAGAAATTATAACAATGAATTCATATTCTATTTCGTAAATCCTGCCTCGCATTCTTCCACCTACGGCTTCCTCATTACCAGGCATAGAACTATATCTTGGAAATCAGTATGCATTGAGTGGAAAGATTGTACAGATCTATGGCATTCTCGTATGCTTGATACTGTTAGAGTTGCTGGGAGAACTTGACAGATGTTGTTCCAGTGTTTGGTTTTTTTACAATTACTAGTAATCGAAATAATTTCAATTGCATTCTTTTGCTTTAAAATATTCCATAAATAACACCTCGTAACAAAATTTAAAAAAAACCTACGGTCATAATTTTGTTAATAGTTTTTATTAACATTAGTACCAGACTTACGAACTGTGTTTTTACTTTTTTTTGGATTGGCTCTAGTTCTTGAGATAAACGAAACTTAAGAAATTAATGAAAAAAAATTATATGACCCAGTTCCAGTTGTATTAATTTAATTATTCCTCAATGTGTGTTGCTACACAATGGAAATAAACTTGCTTCGGTTCCAATCGCTCATAGTACCAAACTAAAAGAAGAATACGAAAATGTAAAAATTGTTTTAGCAAAGATTTTGTATGCAAAACATAAGTGGTGAGTATGCGTGGACTTGAAGATGGTGAATTTATTATTGGGCCAACAAAGTGGGTATACTAAATAGCCCTGTTTTATATGTTTATGGGAGAGTCGTGCAAGAAATGAACATTGGATTAGAAAGGACTGGCCGGTGAGAGAAAATATGTAGGTAGGAACAGCCAAATGTGGTTCATGACCAACTGATAAGCCGAGAAAAAATCCTTCTTCCACCAATTCACATCAAGCTTGGGCTAATGAAACAGTTCATCAAAGCCCTTGATAAGACAGGTGACTGTTTCCAGTCCTTAGTATGGAAAAATTAAAAGCAGGAGTCTTCGAAGATCCTCAAATTCGTACCCTTCTAAAAGACACTGAATTCCTAAACCATATGTCACATATTGAATCTGAAGTCTGGCTATGCTTTGTTAATGTAGTCAAAAATTTTTTGGGAAATCATAAATCATCAGACTATACAAAACTAGTTGCTGATATGCTTCTCAATTTTCGCAAACTAGGAGCTGAAATGAGCATTAAATTACATTATTTACATAGTCATTTGGATAAATTCCCGGACAACCTAGGCGATTACAGTGAAGAACAAGGTGAACGGTTCCACCAGGACATACAAATAATAGAAGAAAGATACCAAGGTCGATGGGACGACCAAATGATGGCAGACTACTGCTGGAACTTAATACGGGACAGTCCTGAGCAACGAGCAACGACATCATGGGAGGTCCTACAGAAAAAGTTTTTTGTAATTTTTTTTAAAATTAATTAATGAAAAGAATATATTATTTTTATTTTTTTTATTATTTTTATACAGGCGCGCAATAAAAATATAATTTATATCCATATTGGGATTTTTAATTAGGTTTTTTCGTGAAATATTTAAAAGTCTTTATCTGAAAAACTAGGGCCAATTCGACAAAACTGATACTATTTTCGTAATGAGCGCCCCCAAATTACCCTAAATCGGCTTAAAAATCTCCGACCGCAAAATTTTGTACCGCAATGTAATCGTTTAAATCGAAGACATAAATCTAAAACAACCATCGAAAGATATCGCAAAAATTTAGATACAAGATTATTGATCATCCTCATTCATTAAAAGTGTCTCAAAAAATGCATTGATAGTTGGTACTCTTTAACGGTCTAGCGCATTTCTTATATGGAAGAATTGCGGAAGAGCATCAGCAACAAAAAATTGTCAAAAATCAATGGTAACTTTTAGCGTATACTAAAATAAATTTTCTATAAAATGGCATACCCAAAACATTTCTGAAAGTTCTGATTAAAAAGTTTGAAGATTTGATGAGAATTTGAATTTTTTTTTAAATTTGCACAACGTTTAAGGCTTGGATTTATATGGTATTTGCTGAATAATGAGCCATATTTTTATACAAAGCTAACTATAATTTATTTAGAAATAAATAAAGTGTCGAAACTTGTCAAAAAGTCACTGTCGAACTATAAGGTTTTTTTGTGTTACCACCAAAATGTCTTGATTTTCTTGTCCTTAGCACCAAACCTATCTATATTTTGAATATTAGCCAGTTTTGTTCATAAATGTGAAATTTGTTAATTAATCGACTATGACGCCAATTTTCGGGGCTTTACTATAACTTTTTCAACAGGTACAAATAAATCTTAAGTTGACAAAATCGTATAGAAATCGGATGAACGAATTCATCACAAAATTTCAATATAGTTGTATAGGGAGAAAAGGGCTTTCAAAATACTTGTTAGTACTAGAAAAATCCGGCAGACGTTGCTTTGTCTATATTTATTTATTAATTCCATTTCCATATGTAAACAAATTGATGCATTTCCTTTTTTGAAGCTATTTATTTAATCGATGTAAAGATTTTTTCTCTGAGAATATTATCAGAGATACCAAATAACAGTTGATTAGAAAACGCGTTTCGGTTTCTTTCATTATAAATTTTGTATAATTAAATTAAATTTGACCCTCTTCAAAATATAGTTATAAACCTTCTTCCCAACGAAACGAATCCTTTGACTCCCACAACCCTGTTCAATTAATAATTATAAATCTTCTCCTTGTTGTTTCCACAATCGGTTGTATGGTCTTGACGTCTTTATAAGTAGAGTTCTAAAAAACCATTACCCAATTTTATACAATTACATTAGGCTACGTTATTTCCCACACAAAACAAAAAAATTCGGTATTGTTCTCCAAAGGATTTATGAAGTTGATAAAATCTCAAGATTTCTACCAAAATATTTAAAACGTTTTGAAAATACCACCAAAAACCTACCTATTATAATTCCGTCAAAAATTTTCCAAATACTTGGAGGCATGCCATTAAAGCTTGCAACGGGACTTTTTTTTATATGTTAAAAAACTATTTTTATTTTATTTATTTATAAAAACCCCCATATGTGAATCTTAATATTTCTCCAAAATATTTTGGGTAGAACCCGCAACTTTTTATTTTAGTATAATTATTTTGCTTTTTATTAGTTTGGAGCCCAAGGCCATTGTTTTTTTTTTTTGTTTAGAAGTTGGATATAACATGGTAGAGGGAGAAAGTACTTTCATGGTATAGATGTCATCGAAACGATGATTTAATCTGAAATTTTTGAAACAATTGTTTGCCGTTGTTGCCAAAAGCTGAGTATCAGATTAGCAGTCGCTCCTGTTGACGAGGTGCACATCAAGGTTGTAGCTAAAGCCGATCCGTGAAATGGAGGCGAAGACCAGCTGGATGATCGATCACACCATTGCCCCAGGAACTATGATTATATGCATGTATGGATGTGTATGTATGTGTGTAAGTAAATACCCTGTCGGAAAAAGGCAGACAGTCTAAAACACGTACCAATTTAAAAAGTTGTTGGAAGTCAACTCAGCTTCGAAGCAAATGCAGTTAAATTAATTAGGTTGTTCTAACTTGCGCCCATTATATGCATATGGTTATAAATTTTGTGTGGTAAATTATATTTTCAATAAAATGAATGTATATCTTTATAAAAAATTAATTAGGTTTATTAATTATTATTATGTAGATAAATAATAGGTATTTATATTTGGTTTAACACATACTGAGTTATACATAGCTGGTCGGAATTAAACTGTTTTTTTTTTAAGTGAAACTTCTTTAGCGGCAGTTATTTTTTTATACCACGTAGGGAAAGTCGCGTTAGAATCGCTTTACTAATTCCTACCACTATATTTACTAACTTCAACCACTATTGTTTGTTACAAATGCCAGTACTAATTTCTACCACTACTTTTACTCATTTATACCACTATTCTTACTAAGTTCTACCATTATTTATACTAATGCCAATACTAATTACTACCAATATTTTTTCTAGTTTCTACTTCTATTTTCATGAATGGTACTACTAATTCCTACAACTATTTTTACTAGTTGTGCTACTAATTTCTACCACTTTTTTACTTACTACTACCAATATTTTTTTTAATGCTACTACTAATTAGTACCACTATTTTTACTAATCTCTACCACTAGTTTTACAAATTTCTGCCACTGTTTTCACTACTTTCTACCACTATTCTCACTAATTTTTCCCACTACTTTTACTTATGCTACTCCTCATTACCACCACTATTTTTTACTAATCCCTACCACTGCTTGTATTATTGCTCCTATTTCTACCACTATTGTTACTAATTTCTACCACTATAGCCACTACTTTCTACCATTGTTCTTACTAATTTTTGCCACTATTTTTGCTAATACTACTCCTAATTACGACCACTGCTTTTATTAATTTCTACTACCACAACGCAATATTCTCTTTTAATTAAAAATTTCTGCGATTTTAAGAAATTTAAAAAAAATCGCAAAATTTCTGAAAAAAGAAACTTTAAAATCAAAATTAAAATCAAAGTTTCATTTGACTTTGGCTTTAACTCAGCATGTTTTTAAACAATCCCTGCATATATTATGTTGTTAAATTGTCAGTTAAGTGATACGCTAAAAACTCAAAATTTCCGTCATCTCAAAACCCTACGCACACAAAAAATTTTACAAATCTATGTTTCAGCTCAGCAGGTACATACCGAAATACTAATCTACTTTGTACCAAAATTTTTTGCCTGTAAAGCTGTGTAATTGAACAAGAAATCGACACTCACAATACTTTCGAGAATTGATGCTCGAAATAGTGGTGTAATTTTTTTTAAATTCGTATACTGAATTGAAATAAAAAGGTATTTTTGTTTAAATTTTATAGTTACTATAAGGTAGACATAAAGGGTCTTGCAGTAGGGACGCTACAAAAGTAGACCGATAGTGACAGCAAACGACGCCATATTGTTTCCCGTTCTTTTGACATTTCTCTTCAGTAAGGTTTGCCATTTCATCATGGAAAGATATACGATCCAACAACGAGTCGAAATTATTAAAATTTACTACCGAATTTCGGAGTCAATGGCCTCAACTTTAAGAGCGCTACGTCCAATTTATGGTCGTCGTAATTTCTGGCTGAATGGCATCGTCAATAAGCAAAACATGCGTTATTGGACAGGCACGTACTCCATGAGTCAACATTGCATCCCGAAAAAATAACGGGTTGGTGCGGTTTATGGGCCGGCGGCGTCATTGGGCCGTACTTCAAGACCGGCACGTTACTGTGAATGGGAATCGCTACCGCTCAATGATAACCGAATATTTTTTGGCCCGAATTGGATGATATGGACTTGGACAATATGTGGTTCCAACATGACGGCGCCATAAGCCACACAGCGAATGTCACAATCGATTTATTGAAAATCAGAGTTTGGTGAACGTTTTATCTCACGAAATGGCTCAGTCAATTGGCCACCTCGGTCGTGCGATTTGACGCCGTTAGACTATTTCCTGTGGGGCTACGTCAAGTCTATGGTCTATGCCAACAAGCCAGCGACGATTGATGAACTTCGTACGAATATCGAAAGTGAAATTGCAGCAGTATCGGCCGATTTATGCTTGAAAACCGTCGAAAATTGGGTTCAGCGTCTGGGCTTCTGCAAGCGTGCCCGTGGTGCCCATGCAAAAGAAATCGAGTTCCATACATAATGGCATCGAATGTACTTTCACAGGAATAAATAATTTAATTCATATCCCAAACCATTTTTGCTTTGTTTAAAAAAACTTTTGTAGGGTTCCCTGTATTTAAATATTTTTAAATAATTGGAAACGAACAGTAGTTTGGAATTAGAATAGTTTTAAAACACTTTTGCAGCTGGGAAAAAACTAATGTTGATGTACATTCTGCCAAAAATATTTAAAAGTAGTTGCAATCAAATGCAGAGAGAGATAATTTACTTGCGAATAGGGCATTGCAATGTTAATAAAGTTAATTGCTTACAAGAAAAAAAAAACAATTTCAACCACTTGTAGTTGGCAAATTGCTTTTCAAATAATCCCATTTCCGACAGGGTATATTTGCATGCACGTTCATTAATTGCGAATTCTAAGATGACCCATTTTCATTTGCGAAAATTGTGTGATTCCAAATTGATTAGATGATTTTGTCAAGCCATATATCAATTGGCACAAACACACGCACTCCGAACTATTTACATACAAATGTATGTTTGTATGTGTGTATGTATGTACATATGTATGTACGAGTATGCATATGCGTAACACACATTTCTAAATGCCATTAAGTATATTGCGAAATATTTTTCAAAGCGCAAAGCTCAAAACACTATCGGTTAAAACCAGCGCCAATCGAATCAAATCAGTAATACAATTCGTGTGCATTTCATCCAACAGTTGCGATCACATTCGGCACATAGAAATGTGTATGTACAATGTATGTATGTGTATGCATTAGTGAAGCTATGCATGTGCTATGTGTGTATGTATGTATGTACGAATGTGTGGGTATGAAATCAAAATTGAATTTTCGGTACAATTAAATTGTCAATGACCTTTTCGTTTGTTATTTTATTGTATTTGCTTTAACATTTTTTTCTGTTTTTTTTTTTTTTTTTTGATTTTTTTGTACTCGTATTTGTGGTGTCTATTGAAATTTCACTCCTCTGTGTTCATTCGTATCTTTTTTTCGTATTTTTTTTTTTTGCAATTTGTTTGTTTTTACATTTTGCTCCATCTATCTACACACATACACATACACACATACATGTAGATATCAATGCATGCACGTTTCTATGCCATTTTTTGTTTTTTTTTTGGGTTTTTTACGTTTTCTACTGCTCGCCCCACTAGCAGATTGTGGCGCTGATCCGTCGCGGTTCTTTGACACCTATCCGTGTGCGCTTTGATTCACCCATTTAATATCGGTCAATGTAGGTACTTATATTAAAAGCAAAAACAAAACAAAAAACGAGATAAGAATTTCCAATACTGTTTTGCGTCGGTATGCTGCCTGCCCCATTGTTCACTTTTTCTGCACAAACGTACGTCTAAATTTAAAACACAGCTCACCAGCAGCGGACAGCGGGTAACGGCCATCGGCACATTGCCCAACTTTCACGTAATTTTTGCGTTTTTGTTAATGTTAATAACCTCTTGCAAAAGTAGGCAAAAAACCAATACAATAAAAACTAAAGACAAAAGATAACCGTCACAAAGCCAAGGCACTTACTACGAGCTTACATATAGACATAAAAACAAATTCGCAACAAAACCGGTACTACATAAGAAAGTAGATAGCCAAATGTTTAGTTCCTGCGAAAAAAAAGAAGTGTGCGACTAGTCTCTATTTAGAGTTTAACCGGGCTTTAATTAGTCCCAAACGAATGCCTTTAGTGTACAATTTAAGATTAATAAGTATTATTCTGTTTAGAGCTGATTTGAAAATGCCAGCAGTGGAATCTCTGAAAATGTAACTAAATTGTCCAAGGGATGGTTGCAAACATCCAAAATTGGTATCTATTGGGCGGCTTCAAGAAACTTCAGTTATTTAGTGTAATTATATGTTATTGATAAATATGTAATTGTATTCCAATATAAGAATGGGATAGTTTTATAAATAGAGATATAAAAAACACGCGCGCATTTAAGTTCGCGAGCCAAGAGTAAAACTTCTGTGCCAGTTCTACGAGTACCAAAAAGATATGGAATTAAATATGGGACAGAATTTTATAATACTTCTTTCTAGTGTTGTTGGTTTTAGCTTCAGAGATAATGGTAGTAGAAATTAGTGAATATAGTTGTAGAAATTAGAAAAATAGTATTTAAAATTAGTAAAAACAGTATTATAAATTAGTAAAAATAGTCATAGAAAATAATTAAAATATTACAAACAATTAGTAGTAGCATTATTAAACCTCATCATCGTTGGTCTCCTTGGCGTGGGGATGAGGCTTAAGTGTTGGCACGGTTGTTCCTTTCGAGGTCTTCCATGCCACCACGAACTAAGAGGGAGGCTCCATATAAGAATCAGTGTAGGATTCGTTCTTGCACTGATTCTTATGTGGAGATTACCGTACCAACATCTCTCTGGTCCGCATACCCTGTATCCCTCCTAGTATCTCCCAGCTCTCCTTCCTCTCTAGCTAATCCCCCCTCCCCCCCCCCCCCCTAATCCAGGGTGTCAAGCGTTACCGTGCCCATTGGTCGGTTTGCAGCCAGGGGGTTTAAATTCCGGCTGTATTTTAACGGCGCCTCCCTGACACCGGGCCACCTCAGGGAGTAAGTTTGGCCTTACCGCGGCAAGGGGCGCTGTCGTGGTGTACCACCCATTTCCCCCTCAATATTTCTAGACCGCTGCGCTTGCCTCGTCGAGCAGGTGGTCGTACGACCAAGATGAATAAAGGTAAAGCAACAACAACAACAAAAAACACAAAAAAATTGTCTTCCCCATCTCGGGGTAAGACAAGCATGAAATATTCTTCTTCCCCATCTCGGGGTAAGAATGCGCAGGCGCAAGCGCCTAACGCGCCGCTTCGCTCCGATAGGAGCTCTTCCGGGCTGGATGTGAGTGTTGCACGCCGGCCCGTGACTTCGGGTGTTATGGCGGGGCCTAGCACCAGCAAAGCTGCGGGGATTGTGCTGGAAACGGCAGATCCCTCCGTGGCACTAGGCACTAGGGGCCCGTCAAACACCGGCGCGGCTGCGAAGCCTAGTCTCGCGAAGGCAACGGTCTCACGGCCTGGCCCGAGTGGACTAAGGCGACAAGTAGCCGCACAAGATAGTATAGAGGGCGTGGCAGCGATGGAAACTACGAGCCACGCCCCTCTGATGTTGGAGTCGGAGCGGTTCAAATTCGCTGACAAGCGTAAGGCCGCGAAGACGTTAAAAAGATACGACAGGGTCCCGTTGGAAACGTTGTCCCAGAGCGCGAAGGAAGCGGTGGAAAGGGCGAAAGCCCTGCTGCCTAACTTCCGGGTCACTGGGGCTTCGGTGGAAAACCGGGTGCCTCCGTCAAAGCGACAAAGATCGGCGGAAGAACAAACTCCGGCCTCTAAAAGAATCCGGCCGCACTCGTGGGTGGGCAGGCCTAGCTTTACCGAGGTTGCGAAGGACAGGATCCTTATTGGGGTCCTGGACCGAGGCAACGAGCTCGGGTCCATACCAAAGGACCAGTGGAGGTGGGTGAAGGCAGCTCTGGCGAACGTCATCTTTGACGTTCTGCTGGAGAACCCTGGAACCCCCCCTGCCTGTAAGGACGCTGGTTGGTACCAGGGCCACATTAAGGTGGTCGCCTGTGAGGACCTGAGATCGGTGGCGCTGTATAAGGCCGCCGTTGCAAAGGTGGGCCCTGTCTACCCAGGGGCTAAGTTGGAGGTGGTAGACTGGAAGGACATTCCAGTCAGACCCCGGGCGAGGGCATGGGTTCCGGTGACACCATCGGCACCGGAAAGCATCCTAAAGATGCTTCAGGTGATGAACCCGGCCCTCCCAACAAGTGATTGGAGGGTCGTCCGGGTCGAGGACGCGGAAGGCCCTTCGAGACAAGTGGTCTTGTCCCTAAACAAGGAGTCCATCGGACTCCTTGAGAAGAGGCAAGGCCGCGTCTGCTATGGCCTCGATGAGGTCATCATTAAGGTGTACCGCGGGGACGCTCAGCGTGCCTCTGGTGCGGGTGCAGCAATGGACGTGGACATTGAGGCACCCGAACCGGAGCCGGAACCGGAACTCTCCGACGCTGAAGGCAGCGTCTCCTCTCAGACAAACTTTGCACCAACAATGCACAGGATGTTTGCGGAGGAGGAGCTGCTGCTCAGCGACGGAGAGAGCGTGGCTGATGTCACCGTCGTGGCTGGAGGGGAGGCAGCGGTTTTCTCGCATGAGAATTCTGCAGATAAACCTCCATCGATCTAAAGCAGCCTCAGCTGCTCTCCTAGGTCGCCTGAGCAAAGGCGACGTTACGGTGGTACTCATTCAGGAACCCTGGGTTTGTAACTCAAGGGTATGTGGGTTGAGTGCCACCGGCTTTAAGCTTTTCGTGGAGCGCGGTAAAGGTAAAATTAGAGCCTGCATTCTGGCTAAAGCAGATTTAAATATCTTTCTTTTACCTAATTACAGTGATGGCGACGTCACGGCAATTCTTGCGGAGATAGGGGGAATGTCACTGGTGCTGGCATCGGCTTACATGCCGTACGAAGCCGAGTACCCCCCTCCCTCTATGGTGCGGAACTTAGTGTCCAAATTTGAGAGCGGACACATGTTGGTCGGCAGCGACGCAAATGCTCACCATGTCAACTGGGGGAGCACGGACATCAATGATCGAGGTGAGTTACTCTTCAACTACCTTCTAACTACTAACCTACTTATATGCAACAAAGGTAGGGATCCCACCTTCATTACTAGCAATCGTAAAGAAGTTTTAGATATAACTCTATGCAGTGATAGTCTATCTGAATTGATCGAGAGTTGGAGGGTTCTAGATGAACACTCCTTCTCTGATCATCGTTATATTGAAATCGTATTGAACTTTTCTATTACCAGCCCAAAGGTGCGAAAAAACCTAAAAAACACAGATTGGTGCTCTTACAAAATGTTATTTGAGGATAGGCTAAACAGCGAACCTCTTATTGAACCTAATTGTATCGGGGATCTAGAGAACATGGTGGACGTTTTTACGCTGACCTGCTCAAATGCCCTAAATCAGGCTTGCCCTGAACCAAAACAATGGGGCAAACGTAAACCCCATTGGTGGTCACGCGAGTTGGACTCACTACGAAAATCTTGTAGGAAAAACTTCAACAAAGCCAAGAGACTTAGTCTCGAGCTGGTATGGCTAGAGTACAAAAAGTCTCTTCAGACCTATAAAAAAGCTTTAAGGGAGGCAAAGAGATCCTCGTGGAGAAACTTCTGCGGCGGCATCGAGGGTGCTTCCGAGACAGCCAGGCTAAGGAAGATTCTCTCAGGATCCCCTAACCCGATAGGTTTCTTGCAAAAGCAAGACGGTTCCTGGACCTCAACGGGAAAGGAAACCCTTGAATTGTTATTAGATACCCATTTCCCTGGTAGTACAATTGTGGAGGAAGGAACTCCTCCGCTCATCTCCTCCAACCCCGTTAACATACCGGTTTCGGAAGAAAAGGTTAAATGGGCTATCCAAAGCTTTAAACCATACAAATCTGCTGGGCCGGATGGGATAATACCTGCCCAGCTAATTGAGACACTGGAGCTGTCTGCAAAATGGCTCTGTACTATTTTCAGGGCCTGTTTCAAACTAAATCACATACCGTTGGCATGGAGAAATGTCACGGCTGTCTTTATTCCTAAAGCCGGTAAGGCCTCACACACAAATCCAAAGGATCTTAGGCCTATCAGTCTATCATCCTTTGCTCTTAAGGCACTTGAAAGGATTATTAGTAGCTACCTGTCCGATACCATCGACAGTAGACTACTGTCTAATGACCAACATGCCTACCGCAAAGGCAAATCTACTGAGACTGCACTCCATAGCTTGGTCGGCTATATTGAGAAGTCTCTCAGCGTTAAGGAATTCTGTCTTGTAGCCTTCCTGGACATTGAAGGCGCCTTTAATAACGTATTTCCAGAAGCTATAACTGGCGCCGTTAGGGATCTAGGGGTTGAACACTCACTGGTTGACTTTATCGGCCAGCTACTCTGTTGCAGAGTAGTAAGGGCTAAGCTGGGTGCGAGCGAATTGTCACGGCACGTGTCGAGGGGGACGCCACAAGGAGGCGTCCTATCCCCACTCCTATGGAACCTCACCGTAAACACGCTACTGCGAGATACGGCATGGGGTGGCGCAAAAGTCGTCGCGTACGCCGATGACGTCGCGATTGCAATCAGGGGAAAGTTTCCGCAGACACTATGCGAGCTGATGCAACGAGCGCTTCGGGAGGTATCCAAGTGGTCCACCCATTGCGGGCTCAGGGTCAGCTCAAGTAAAGTGGAACTTGTACTTTTCACGAGAAAGTATAAAGTGCCTTCTGTGACTCCACCGGTACTAAACGGTACCCGGTTAAGTCTTTCTACAAGTGCCAAATTTCTAGGCGTTATTTTAGATAGGAAGTTGAGCTGGAAGGAGAATCTAGTTCAACGTCATGAGAAGGCTTCTGTAGCCCTCTACACATGTAAGAGAGCCATAGGCAAGAAATGGGGGCTAAATCCCCGGATCTGTCGATGGATTTTCACAGCGGTCGTCAGACCAATACTCCTGTATGGGGTGATCGTGTGGTGGCCTGCATTAGAAAAAGAGGGTAACCTTAGACTACTCACCAAGGTGCAAAGATCTAGTATGATCTGCATAAGTGGGGCGCTCAGAACTACTCCAAATGAGGCCTTGAACGTCATTTTAGACCTTATTCCTTTAGATTTGGTTGGACAACAAATGGCAGCGATGACTGCTTTGCGACTAAGAGAGACATCCCAGTGGCACCCTGAAAGCCAAGGGCACTCTTGTATTTTGAATAAGTTCCGCTCTATTCCGAGCAGCACGGATCGGTGCGCCTTGACATCGGTCTCTGAAAGTAATTTTACTACACGTATTCCAAGCAGGGAGGAGTGGAAACTTGAGTTTCATACTCCACCTGATAGCATTGTCATCTATACAGATGGCTCGAAACTCGATAATAAGGTAGGAGGAGGCGTTTTCTCACGAAACCCTCTCCTGCAAATTTCCTTTAGGTTACCAGATCACTGCAGCGTCTTCCAGGCTGAGGTCTCAGCTATCAGGGAGGCGGTAGAGAAGATTGGGACCGGGATTACAGGAAGAGACATCTTCATTCTTAGTGACAGCCAGGCTGCAATCAGAGCTCTGAGCTCTTTCACTTTTAACTCTAACATCGCGCTGGACTGCCGCCTATCTCTGCAGGAGATGGCCAAGCAGAACAGACTGTACCTCATTTGGGTCCCTGGTCACCGGGACATAGAGGGAAACTGCATGGCAGACGAACTTGCAAGACAAGGTACGACCAAGCAGATTCTTCAAGATAAAGAACGCATTGGTATGCCGTTTGCCACTTGCAAACTGCTACTCAGAGATTGTACATATAAGCAAGCTGACAATAGATGGAGGCAAAATACGACCTGTCGAACCTCAAGGCAGATGTGGCCTAAATGGGACCGGAAACGGTCGCGCAGCGTTCTCTCTCTAAGTAGGGAAAACATTTCCAACGTCATAGGGGCTCTAACAGGGCACTGTCTGATAGGGAAACATGCTGAAAGGTTGGGAGTACCCTTCCGAAGATGCTGTAGGAGCTGCAAGAACGACGAGGAGGAGGAATCGATCTTGCATTTACTGTGTAAGTGTCCTGCACTGTGTAGAAGCAGAATGCGATATCTGGGATCACCGTTTTTTGATGACCTTAGTGAGGTTTCAATTGCCGAGGTAAATTGTCTGTTGAAGTTCATCAGCGAGGCAAAATGGTTTGGTGAGGGGTAATTTTTCCTTTTGGATGGTACAAATTTTTCCTTGTGGTAACACAATGGGCCTCCTAATATTGGCCTAAGTGAGCCGCTGTAGGCGGCTGCCACTCCTACCTACCTACCTAGCATTATTAAATATAGTAGTAGAAATGAGTAAGTATAGTAATAGTAATTAGAAGGAACGTGAGTGCAAATAGTAGTATAAATTAGTAAAAATAGTAGTAGTTATAAGTAGTAGAAATAGTAGTACAAATTAGTAAAAACTAGTAGTAGTAATTAGTAGTAGCATAAGTAGAAATAGTAGTAGTAATGAGTAGTGGCATTGGTACAAATAGTAGTAGTAATTTGCAGTAGTACTAATTAGTAGTGGTAGTTAGCAGTAGCAGTAGTGGTAGTTGTAGGAGTAGTAGTAATACAATTAATTAGCAGTAATAGTAGAAGTAGTTGTAGTGGTGAAACAGTCCCGAACAACTGAAATGGTCCCGAAATAGCTGGTCCGAAATTTGAGTCGAACCTTTCCAAAACTTTTCCTCAAATGGTTCTCAACTAATGCCAAAATATTCCCAAGCCAAGACATATGTATGTAAGTATGTACTTATGACCATAGATAGAACATACGTATATATATAAATATATAGATGAATGTACATACATACACATTGATATGTCGCTACCTCAGTATGTACATTCATACTATGTTTGTTTTTTCTCATATATGCATCATGTCGTGACTTCGTGACGCGACTTCCGTGACGTGATGTAAAAAATTACTGCCGCTAAAGAATTTTTACTTCGAACGCGACTTTTGTGACGCGACTACCGTGACGTGATGTAAAAAATTACTGCCGCTAAAGAGTTTTTACTACGAAAGTTCATTTAAAAACAAATCACCACAAAACAAAAATAAATATTTAATTTAAAAAAATTAATAAAAATTAATATTAATTAATTTGAAGTAGCTAGTAAGAATTAGCTTGGGTATTTGATTTTGCGAAATAAGTTTTAACCGTCTTGACGTGAATATTCAGTGAATTGTGCATTCCGCTGGAATTGTTGTTAATTTCGTACCACTTGATTAGAGTATTCACACTTTGAATCGCCTCCGTGTACGATAATTTTGCAATGTTGTCCTTCACCTCAAAATCTGTTTCGCCGTTCTTGAGTTGGAATTCTTCTTCTTATTTTGAAGATCAGTCACTTACAGTGGGCCAAACAATTGACTACATACTGATTTTTTTATAATATTCACAATGATTTTTTTCGCTAATTGTTTTCGTTAACTTTTTATAAAACTTTAGAGTCATATAACAAAATATTTGTAAATCCTAGCATCCTAGTCGACAAATTTTCAAAAAAAAAAAAAATTAATGAGCAAAAGTGCAGACCCAATAGTTTTATCAATTTTGGAAAAAGTTTGAAATTTATGTATAGATGCCTTTTGCGAAAAATAAACTAAGAGAAGTGTCATGAAAGTGATTTCAAATAGTATAAAAAATCACCATGTATTCGATTGTTTGAGTTTATGTTTTTGAATATAAATTATTTCATTATAATTATGAATGAGAAAAATTACTCAAAATCTTGAAATACAGAGCTGGTTTGTGATCATTTCGAGCCTAGTTCAAGACTATTGCGGAAAAAATCGGGATTATCTCTACACTAGTTCGGGACCATTTGGGTGGTAGTCCCTAAATAATCCCAAAATGATATCGAAAGAGTCCCGAACCGGTTCTGTATTTCATCTCAAAGTAATAGCTCTCTCACAGTGTGCCATCATCATACTAATCTACTTACAAAAATAAGTATGTACTGATTTTTTTTTACAATATTCAAAATGACTTTATTCAAAATTTATTTTCATTTTCAATGTAAGCCAAATAAATTAACGTTTCAAACTTATACAAATATCACGAAAATGAAACAAATGTGCGACGCTCGACTACCCAAGAAAATAGCTCGTCGACTTGTACACATCATGCACTACACTATCTTGGTTTTATTCTATCACTATCTATCGGTTATCGTCGGCCACGATTTTCACACAACAAAATCTCGCATATAATATCTAAAAGAAAGAATCGGCCTTGAATCGGAATTGACCTTTTTCAATATATCATTTTCAATTGCCCTTATCGCCAATGAATTTAAACGGTTCTGAGACATTGATATACGAATAAATTTTTTATTAGTTTTAGCTTCGAAAAGTCTCGTTCATCCGCGGCGTTTGTTATCATCAGACTGCTATATATTTGCAATGCTAATATTGTATTTGGGAAAGTTGATTGTACCATATTATCAAAAATCAATTTATATGACATCCCGGCAGGTACAGTTTTATCTTTCACCGTATGCACTAATGGTACGATGAAGTATTTGAACTGCGCCTTCTCGCTCATAAACTCAGGCTCAATGTCCTCTGAATAATGTTCACTAAACCTTGTACAAGCCTCTTTGATATCATCGCTCGGGCTGTTGGAAATCCAAACAGATAAATACATTCCCAATATGGCTCTAGTCGCCGCGACAATTCTGTATACAACATTTCTAATATGGGTGAATAAGTCTCAATTTTTTAACGGTCCCTATTTAGGTAAAAAGCTCATCTCAAATTGTGCCTGTTGATGCAAACCTACACATTCAATTTTCACCCGTTGAAACATTTTGAATTTTTTTTTTCTCTGCGTGGAATCTCTTTCCGCTGCGGGCCCCAAGACAGTTGCCTAAACTGCTTTATTTACAATCCTTCTCTGACTGTATGAACTTCGAAGGAAATAGCCGGAACAACTAGACTTATCACCACCGTCCTGTTATAGTAACATAGAACGATCAATTCTGAATTATAGAACAGAGCATTTGTTTGCCAGAAGTGTCGGGAATAATAAGGGAAATCAATCGCAGAAAACGAATCATTCTTTACCACGACAATGCAGTCTCCCACACATCAGTTCAACCACAAAGGTTTTTGAACATTCGAAACATCGAATTGAAGGACCATTCCCGCACATTTCTGATTTGGCACCTAATGAATGCAGCAATTAAAAAATAAATTGCAAACAATATGTTTTTTCTTTAATCCGAGTGGAAAGCGCTCGGAAAATATTTCGAAAATATTTTCAAAAACAATAAAGCAATTTCCGATGGCAAGAACTGGAACCAGCTCCAACTTTGTTAATATTTTCTGAAACCTATTCCTACACCTATTCAGTAATAAAACTCACAATGGATTTGCAAACGATAGCTCGAATTTTCATTTTATTGCCAACTAAAGTTTTCATATCACGGCCAAAAATCGTTAAAGTCGACAGAAATAAAAAAAAAAACAAATACTATATCGTCTACAAATATCCAACATTTATTTATGCTATCCTTCATTAGCATTAACATTGCAAGTTAGCTGAGTTGTTATCGAAATTTCATAACAAACTCTTCAAAATTTTATTTTATAGAGAGTTCGGTTTAACCGAACTCCGAGTGAAATTTCCCCTCGAATAAAATTCTAGAACTCTCCAACGACATTACCAATTGGTTTGTTTGAGGGGTTTCTTGAAGTAATTGACGAAACAACACTTTTTGGTGCAAGTTAATGGGTTAAAAGGTTTAATGAAAATATTTTCCCGTGAAATTATATTATATTTATCTTAAAATTTATTTTTGCTCAGACATATATTTTAATCACATATTAAAATCACTGTCCTTAGAACCACATAGGCCGGGACATAAAAACTTTAGTAGGCCATATCAAAAATTAAACTAACTTTCCCTAATCCATTAAAGGTTTTATGTACATATTTGAATTAGAAAATATTAACACAGTCCGCGATGGTTAGAGTAGTCATAAATTTGTGATTTATTGTTATATGTAAGTAGTTATTTGTTTTTATTTGTCTATCTCAGCATTTCAGTAGCCAACCCCCGTCAATGTACATACATATTTATAGTTTTCATTGAACATCGCCTTGGTATTGCTCTATGTATAGGAGCCATGCTTTAGTTGCTTTAGTTTTGTACGACACTGTAACTATGCACTTAACCTCCATTTGCATAAAGCAACCGCGTCAGATTCAGATTCCCTGCCTTCTCAACTGCATTCATCAACATTCATTCAATCTGCCAATTGCACTTCATTCAATGGCGCAATAAATGCAATAATGGACAACAATGGAACTAGGAAGCATATTTCCCACAACTAATTATCACTCTAGTTATTGGCGAGAAAGTGCGCCACTTCAGCTGTTTGAATAATAATAATAGCTTCGGCCAACTCGAACGTCCATACATATGTACATACATACGTACGTACGTCTGTCTGTACCCCGGTTCGGCCTTTGGCTGGCCGGCCAATCGCAAGAAAGAAAGCGCTTTCTTGTTAAATTATACATATTGGCTACGAAAACACTTCTTTTCAAAGATTACACGCTATGTGTGGCACAAAAAAAACCAAAAAAAAATTGCAGCTGCAACTGCCGTCACAATTGTCGTTGCTGTTGTTGTTTTCCATTTTTTTTATTTTTATTTTTCAGTTGTTATTGCTTTAGCCTTGTCTCACTATTTGCTTTGCAGTGCCCGTGTTGCACTTCCTCTTAAATTTCTTTTCAATCATTTTTTGAAAAGTAATTTTCAACATCAATTGCAACTTAACCGCAAGCCAAAGTGTGCGTTGCCCGTAGCGTTGTTGTTGTTGCTGCAAATGCGGTGCCGTGTTGCAGCATTGCACAAATGTTTTTCTTCCTTCATTCCTTTCCGCTACGCTTTGTGAATAGAGACAGTCGTAGATATACATGAGTAGTAGATTTGTATGTATGTATCTTGTAAAAAGGTGTGACTTCATATGAGGAAATACCCGTAACACCTATGGTAGGTAACTTTGACTACTTATAAACTAGCGTAGAACTAGTTCATTTTCGAACTAAACCAATCTGCGTTCAGCCATGCAATCCCACTAAAGATGAAAGCATTCCACATAGCTGGGCGACTGTCTGCGGCAATTGCCCTTTATCGATGCGATATAACAAAATACTATGCAAAAATTCGATTAATATAATTTAAGCTCCATATTACACTGCGCGACAATGTTATGGCAAGCCAAATCGCACCAGTGTTTGTTAATATTTCCCTGGTGGTTGTTAATATTTTCTGAAAGTAGTTAGAAATCACTACATGGATTTGAAAAAAGTAAGCTCGAACGTCTTTGTTTGGCCTACTAAAATTTTAATTTCCCGACCCGCGTTGTTTTCAAAAGAATGAAAAAATGCATTCTTGTTTTGGCACTACAACTGATTATCGGTTTGAACCGAGATCAAAAAACTTCGCTAATCGCCACTCTCTTTTCGAAGTAGCGCCTGTTATTCATACCAAGTGTAGACAGTTCCTTCTGTTGTGTCGGTGGGCGCGCTTGCTTGCGTTATCCACCTTTTTATCATTTCACCGGAGCAGCATCATTCCAAGTCAGCGCAATCTTTAATTTTTTAATCGTTTGACTAAGTCCATGTCATTACCGAGTTGGTATAACTCATCATTCCATTTTCTTCGAGACCTGGCGCTCTCGCGAACAGGGTCATAGATGTTATGCAGAAAAGTACTCTCGAAGGCTCCCAAAGCCATCTTATCTTTTCTCGACATCCTTCACTTTTCTGCGCCATATTTAAAAGGATGGGAATGCTGAGAGATATTTTTGGAAGTCGAGAAGCGATCTGCCAAGAATAATAATACACTATATTTCGTCTACCGAGCTAAGAGCAACTAAAACTGGCGTAATAATTGCGGCTGCCGTAGCCGAATGTGTAGCGTGTGCGCGCTTCATTAGGTGGGTCCTGGGTTTAAATCCAAAAATTATTGAAAAATTTGTTTCTTGTAGCGCTCGCCCCTCGGCAGGCAATGGCAAACCTCCGCTCCGAGTGATTTCTGCCAAGAAAAAAAATTCGCACAAAAGAACATTCGCCGTTCGGAGTCGGCGTAAAACTGTAGGTACCCCTAATTTGTGTTCCAATATCAAGACGCACATCACAAATTGTAGGAGAAGTTCGGCCGAAATCGCTTAAGCGGTTATAGCGCCAATTAAATAAGTAAGTATGTAATAATCGTGAGAGAATGAAGAAAATGTGAAAGGCTTATATAAACACATGAGTTCGAGAAGGTAAGAGAGCGAGCGAGCGGACGAACCAACTGTTTCCCCTTTCATTTGTACTAGGAAGAATCTGTGATTATTGTGGTATATACTATGCATCTAAAAAGCAAACGGTTTTCCACCAAACCAAAGGTGGCCTAAATCGGGCTACGTAGTTTCAGAACATCCCCTCATCCCTAAAAAATAAAAAAATGTTAAATAAATTAAATGCTTGAGGCAAAATTCAAGCACCACACTATTTGATGATATGAAAAAAATGTCGAAACTATCGATGATTACTTAAATTACAGTACCGAAGGCAAAAGTAACAAGGAGAGTTAGAAAGCGAGTGCGAAGATTAGGTTAAAATCAGACATGCGCAGCACTGAGGAATATTGACGAACAAAAAGGGCAAGACGATCGTGAGGACACAAGTTTAAATGTCAAAGCTAAGACTGGAAAGGTATAAACGATAAATTACTAAGGGTAAACACAGTTGCAATAAAGCGTTAGACCGATATCAACCCAACATAATTCACAACATAATTTATCCTCCAACCAATAAGTTTTCAAAATGTGGAAGAGCTAAAATCGATATATACCACTTTATTTGTTCATCTACTATGCTCCAGTCAAAGTTGTCATACAATTTTCTTCTGACCATGGTAATGCAACTGATTTTTGTAGACCTGCTCGAATTAATCTAGCAAATATTTCCGACACTAGTTATGAGCTAGATATACTTATATATATACATATATTGAAAAGTGTCAATCACTCAAGTTTTTCATACAGGGTACATAAATGTTGCATAAATACATAAGTACACTATATCTGTAAGTGAATGTTTGCATAAGGCATCAACCGACATTTGGCTCATACCATGGTTGATAGGCGACACTTGGGTGTAAGTATGTCAACTAACTACTACCAATGACTACAAAAGCAAAAACCAAAAAAAAAAAAAAACAAAAAAAAAACTAAAAAGAAAAGAAAACTGCCAGCCGCAATGACGACAAAAACTAATTAAAGGCGAAATTTTCTCATCACATAATTTCTTTGCAACTCTTAGAGCCCTCCTCACAGTGTGTAATTTTACAATTTTAAAAGAAATTACGGACCCATTCTTACGAAGATAATTATTATGGTGAGGACAGCGAGTGATGCTTACACCGGCTATGGGTAATAACCCGGACTTGACTTATACTTGACTAACATAGAAACTTTGAAATGAATTATATTGTACTTCCACATTAATTGCATTTATACAAAGATATCAATTTTATATCGCATATTTGGAGCGATTTGGTCGAGAGCAACTGTAAGCGACGTAATAAAAGATAGGGAATGAGAGAACAAAGAAAAAAATAAAACAAGTAGAGGAAGAATCGTACAAATGGCAGAACAATTGAAAGTTTTGCATGGTTTGTGCAAAATAAAAGCAGGCTACATTTATTTCGCCAGCGAATGGGTGGATGCTGTCAAATAGACAAAGAGAGGACTACCGGTCCGCGAAAGACGTAATTTTGTATTCTATCTTTTTATTTGATTTGAATTTTATTTAAAATAGGTGAAAAAATAATATGACAGCATGATTCTCTCTCGGCTCTCTTTGCACCTAGAAACTCGACTGAGAAATCAAAAATCTATAGTTCTCCAAGAGAAGTGCTCATTCCCCAGTTTTGCAGTCTGACGTAACCGAGTCATAATTCGAATTCTTTCAAGAATATCAGAGCTTTTTCTTCATAAATGAGCTCTTTTTGGAGCCTTATTGAGCGTAGAAGTATAGGAAGGCTCCAAACACTTTCAAAAGAGCTTAAAGTGGAGATTCCTTTTGGATCTTAATTTCGAAACGCTCCAATTTTAGCAATTTTAGCACAAATAAATTGAATCCATGGTTAAAGCAGTACAGGTTTGGCTCTCAGCTCTGTATAACAAAAAATTGGATTTTTGTAGTGATCCCTTGTCATGATGATTGGAGCTCGTCTTGTGTGTAAACAGAAAATATAATGTTACGAATTATGAATTTAAATTAAAGAAGAAAAAAGCGCATATTTAACACTGTTCATAATTTTTGAATTTAAAAAATTTTCCTAAAAAGGTTTACAAAGTCATGAAGTAGTAATAAAATGGAGATAAACTGCATTATCAGTTTTATTCTACCACGTGTTTTTCGAGTTTTTCGGTATTATTTAGTTAGAAGGAATATCTCCCTCATAAAATACATCTTAGGTACAATTTTTGCTAGTTCAAATTGTACGACCAAGAGGTGGATGAAATAAAACCAAAAAAGCATTTGAAGAAGGAATGGAGCGGATTTACATGACTAACATTATTGATAATCCGAATCATTTTGTAAGGGATCCAAAATACGTCTCGACTTTCATTCTCTGCATTAAAGTTTTTTTCATTTAGTTGTTGAATTATTGAATTATATTATTTTTTATTTAAGTATTGTTTTTTATGAGAAATAAATTTGAAATTAATTACCGATATTGAGAGTAAAATATTGACATTTTCGATACATCGAACCGGGAAGTATCGATTCAAAAAATCAATCACCGGGCCATGAATATCGATATTCGGAATAATCGAAAACATATCGAACATTTCGATACACTACATAGGTTTTGTCAACTTTTTCTTAAAATATCGACGATGCGCAAAACAATTGGATACCAAGTAATCATAGAAAAATGATTTTTCATAACTATCATCGGGTTAGAAAAAAAATATTAATCAGATATTGAGCACACGAAATGAGCTGCCACTTTTCTTTTCAATTTAAAAAAAAAATACGACGACGAAATTTACAGATTGCCGTTAAAGGAGATTCAAAAATACAATAAAAATAACCAATAGCGGTTAAGGATAACCAAAGTGGCGCTGAGCTATATAGACAGATGACCTGCAACTGATTGTAGACTACCCTTATCTAACCTTCGAAATCAAATTGTGTGCTCTACTCGTTTATGAAAAGGGACCACTCTATGAACAAGTGAGACTGCAAGCAAAATCTTTTCACAACTTAATATTCATACTTTTCAACGCTGTTTATAGAATTCAACACCGGCTAGACATCACTAAATGTGCGAAGAACTCGGAGTCGGCTGAGGCTATTCAAACCGAAAATAAAGTTCGTATAATGATTTTCGTAAGAGCTGTAAAGATGAGGAAAGGGGTAGAGTCTTTTATGTACTTCCTGTTCGAGTGTCCGGTACTACGACGAATTGTCTCCTCCACGAAGACCTAGACAATTTAGCTATTGTCGCACTAGATGTGCTGATTTGCCAAAAGATCGGGATTGTTTAAGGACATGATTGGTTAGGCGGGAAGGAAATCCACTGCTGGTCATTACAATGAGTCCCGTGCCCACTAAGTGGACTCTGGTCAAGAGCAGCCCGTTTAACATAAACTAACTTAACCTCGCCAAAGGACCCTGGTGGTAAATGTAGTAATTATTTATATCTCATCGCAACAGTTCAACCAAACTTGAGAAACGCGTGGCATGCCCGCTCCAGTGTTGTAGCTGCGTTACGAGTGCCGCTGAGTGGACATTCTTCGATTACAAGTGCGAATTCTTATACAGTAGCGTAATTACACGGGTACTTGATTTTTTTTTTATCGAGAGTTCAGGCATTTAATTTCAGTAGATATTATATTTTCGCTACTACAGCGAACATACTTGCATACAAAAATATTCACATAGACACGAGATTTAATGTCGAATGCGTAACGCAACGCTAAAAAGTCGGTTTTATACTATTTAAATATTTTGTGCAGAATGGAGCGCCATCCGCGCCACGCTACGACTCTTGCATCTTTTACAGGGCTGCCAGCATTTGGCTGATTGCTGAGCAATTGATGAGTTGCACTGTGCTGCATTCCGACAAACTGCAGCATTTAAATATGTACATTAGGGCGGCTCAACAAAAAAAAGTTACGGGTTTTCGACCGAGTTTATAAAATTTATTCTGTTTTAAAACTTCTGCAAAATTAAGATTTAGGTAACCAGGACCGATTGGAAAATACCTCCAAAAATGGAGCTTTTTGTATGGCGAGTCAACTAATCGACCACATGCTGATTTTTTTTTTGCAATACTTATAATGTTTCGTACGCTATGTCTTTTTTGCCAACTGTTTTATAAAACTTTGTTATAGACAAAAAGTATATAAATTAGAGTTTCAAACTTTGTACGCAATTAAACAAAAACTCGGCAGATTTTCATCAATACTTCAAAGTTTTTAGGTGTGTTGCCCATTTAATTTTAGTACGAAAATATGCAGTCTTGATAAGGTTAAAAATTCTGGTTGATTTGTGAAATTTAGGTCTTACGCACTTTTTCCCATATAACAGTTGGATTTTATATAAATTCCCTTTGATTTTTAATATATTTCTGCCATAAGCAACATGTGTTAAATGATGAAAAAAGTCCAAAGTTCCAAAATATCGTTCCAAATCAACGGGAATTTCTAGTCTCTTGAAACTTGCTTGTTATAATACGTAAATCATATTGGCTACAAAACTGCATATACAAAAACGTCCTAGAAATGATGGTCAAACATTTTGAAATTTTCTTGAATTTTTATAAATTTTGTAAAAGTTGAGAAATTTTTATTTATATAATTTTTGTTAATAAACGAACTATATTTTTTATAGAAAATTAACGAAAAAAATGTATCATAAAAACACTTGCGAATATTATAAATAACTGCTAATGAAAATAGATTTTTAAAAAATATTTTTTTTTCAAAAACCACCTGAGAGATATATGTACATAAAAATATTTAAAAATTTGGCAAACGGAATTATAAGTAATGAAAAGATTTGTGAAAAATGGGACGTGATTGAGTTTATTTGCAAAGAAGTAAATATTTTTTCCAAGTCTAAGAGCCGTTTCATCGACTGCCTGTTAATGTGAACGTTAACTAATAGACAGATAAATTGACCGAAGGGATAAATTCGATTTCATTTTCACAATATCCTGTTAAATATTTTTTTAATTCTAGTTAACAGTTGGCAGTGCTGCAGAAGATAATAGAGGAAAACGTCAGAACCAGCTGTTTAAAAACAAAAAACAATGTATGTGCATGGAAAAAACCAAATATAGATAAAAAGTGAACTTCCGAAGAGGGCATTATTCTAAAATACCGATACGAAAAAATGTAAACACGTCAATCAGCAAAAAAGATGGATTTGTCGAAGCGATAAACGCTAACCGTAGAATCGACTGCCTGTTAAATTTGTAGCCGGGATAAATATAAGAGGCACTGGAGAAAACGAAAATGTCATGTTTTGGCTGAGTTACTCAAGTTTTTCCATAATGCCAAAAAAGGTTC
Source organism: Anomoia purmunda (assembly GCA_951828415.1). Classification (NCBI taxonomy): domain Eukaryota; kingdom Metazoa; phylum Arthropoda; class Insecta; order Diptera; family Tephritidae; genus Anomoia; species Anomoia purmunda. The sequence continues at coordinate 86,674,129 of OX639994.1, forward strand.
AAAATAGTATCAAAAATCTGAAAATTGGGATTCCGTTGAAAAAAAAACATATTTTTTTCTGACTTTTAAGGCCTTAACTGTTTTATCATCTGAACAAATATTTTTAACATTTTTAAAACTATTTTTAATCATAAAAAATCCAATTTCGGAGGTATTTTCAAACCGATTCAGCTCACGAATAGCTAACGTTCAGCTCACGAAAATCTTAGTATTTTATAATTCCAATGGAAAAACTGTACCGATTTTTTTTTGTATGGCGAATGATACATCCTAATGTACATGCATTCATAATGTGTTAGAGTATAATTATTGATAGTTATCTTTGCAATTTTGGATCAAGTTTCGAAGCATACTTTTTACATTGTTGCAGTGTGATGGATGTACGCTGTTAGCGACGACTGCAGTGTGAGAAGACAACTGATGTTCAAAAGTCAGCGAACAGAGGAGCTTAATGCGAGATACTGAAAAGCCGCCACTACGGCTAAAGATGCAAAACGAAAGCTACGCGAACGCCTAGAAAAATCGGGCAACCAATTACTTGGATGATAAATGGTTACATCTCTATGAGCTATGCGGAAAAACATGTCTATAGGTATGTACTACGTATATACATATGTATATATATATATTAAATGTAGTTGGGAAGGAAGGAGTGGTATGGTGGCAATTGCGGTGGTGTGTCGCTGATTTGCATTTGCTGACAATGCGCCAGAGAATGTGGCAAAGAAGTCAACAGCGAAAAAAAAAACCAAAAAAAAAAAGAAACAGCACAGTTGCGGCTGTTGTGGCAGAAAGTAAGCCGTTTAGTAAGAGTTCCACCAAACAGCACCACGACCACCGCTCACGCAAAACCCACCAGCAGCATGTCAAGGAAGTACGGCAATCACTACGCATATTATATATGTATGTGCATACATCTGTACATATGTATGTTTGTATGTGTGGAAAAGCTCAAGTGTTCCACGCGCAAAGTAGGTCAACCACATTTATAAATTTTTTTTTTTTTTGTTAAACCCGTTTGATAGCTCACTGCTCAGATGATTTCTGCGAATCAGTTTAAGCTGTAGGAATTAGTTTTTCTCCCTCCATATATGTGAACTTAGTTTCGAAAACTAAGCTTTTTTCTTTCATTACTTCAATAGGTATCCTAGTTGAACACGCTCCATTAGTAGCATTGTAGCCTCGAGTCCTTCAAACATGCATCACAAGGTTTCACACCTGCTATTCGACTTTCAATCAACAATTAGTCGATTAGTCGAAGAGCTCTAATATTCCAGAGTACTTCAGCCAATCACAGTTGTTCGAAAACACAAAATCCAGCGAATGTGAGGAAGAAATCTACTGGGGCAGGCTGAACTGAGCAAGGTTAGGAGAATCCGTTCTTCTCAGGGCATGACTAGCCACCACAACAACACCAACAACAAGAAATCCACTGTTCATATTGAGCAGAGCTCTCCGCTTAGGAAAACATACGAGTACTGCTGGATTCCATATCCAGATCTGAAGGTTGGAGATTTGATTTGTGGTTTCTATGCACAAAGTCCATCTACATATCTAAAAACTGGCTTGCCACTTCTAGCACGTGGACTAGCATCGGATAAGGCTGGAAATGTACTGCTCTGTAACCGAAGATGTACTAAATATTATACCATAGATATCTTCATCAGTGTTGCCGATGAGAATTTTCACCGTACTTACAAAATAAATCTGAAGTTTAAACTGGAACTCTGCATACAAAATATTTAAATAAAAAAAATAGTAAATCAAGTTAAGCTGAGAGGAAAATACTTGCGCATTACGAATCCAAGCCAAAATCAAAATAAAATCTACTAGTATTATAAATAGTTTTCGCGGCTAAAAGTTCCGCTCTTCAATCTACAAAGCAAATAGTGGGTCAAGCTTTGCAAATTAATACTACATTCTCTGCAATGAAATTTTCCTTATATGTTCTTGATTTCGATTTCATGGATTTCAATCGGATCTCAACAAACAAATCTTTAGATACTAAAAAGTCCAACCCTCAGACTGCATAAGCAAAACCACACAAACGAGACATTTTAAAATCTTTGTGTGCACAAGAAAACCAGAATTAGGACACCGTAAGGTGAAGACTACCTAGACTGTGGTCGTCTATGATTCTAGAGACATCCTCTTTCATTATTATTAGGGGTTGTTCGTGTTAAGTAACATTTTTGATCATTTTGATACTCCACTCATCGGAGCAGCGTGGTATATCCGTTGTGAGAATATTCAACACGATCTGAGGACCCCAGAGGTATGCACCAATATAGTTATCGAAGCTTTTAGCGTACCCGAATCAATTAGTAAGATCTCTATTGTCTGTAGACTTCAACTCAAGGTAGCATAAGAATGTCTTGTTACCTCAGTCCATATTTTTTACGACGAGTTAAAAAAATCCCCATCCCAGCTGTGAGATGAAACTTAAGTAGGGCAAGTAGGGCAAGTAGGGCAAATTTTTGATCGGTTTTAAAAAGGAAATAATCTTCCTAACTGATGCGAAAGGTCGTACGCGAACACAGACGAGGTAGTTTATACTCGTACACATTTCTAAAAGATCCATGGTTTTAGGTGGGCCACAGTTCACCTAGAACCGCCGTTTAATTGCTGTACGATCCTGCGCCACAACTTAGATTTCGATTAGTATATTCCGGCAGTTCTGCTCATCCTATTAGGATAATCTCGTATTGGACGGAAATCGAAGTGAGATCTCTCTCTTAAACTCATCCACTAGTTTAGATCTAACCGAGGTAGAAGAGAGTGCCTGAATAACTTACCGGTTGGCTATCTGAGAAGATATTCACCTGCCTTCACGCGGGTGCATTATCTTTTCTGTACCTCATTGTCACATTGACAACCTTTAGTTATATTGCTCAATGGAAATCGCTGCACTAACTCCACATTCCATATTTGATATGTCTGCACGGATCCTTCGATCTTAGGCGGTACTATTGTATGTACATAAAATACTGAGATTTTGAAACTTCACGGGTGTCAAGTCAAACGAGTTTAATAAATTCGTGATCTCTATTACTATTTATTAAATTTAAATAAACTGATTGCCATTAACAGTAGTCGTTTTAATTGTTTTATTCGAATTGAAGAAGTTTAAGTGCAATTCAACTATGGAAAGCAAATATTCATATTGTATTTATAATAGCATCCCACTAAACCAAAGCATACGAATTAGTCGGAAATCTGACTTTACTGAACAAAGTCGAAAGTTTGTCGATCTTTCTTTATGGATTCGTAACGAGTCCCTACACCGATACATTTGAATTTTCCAAAAAACAGACTTTTCTGAAGAAAGTTGAAAGTTTTTCGGTCTTACTTAAATAGTTTGTAACGACTCCACACCGAACATTTCGGATATCAGACTTTTCTGAACAAAGTCGAAAGTCTTTTGCCCTGGATTAAGAGACACAAATGTCGCGTCAGGCTCAAAAGACAAAAAAAGATAATAAATTCTATTTTAATTACTGAAATTGAAGATCCTAAAAATAGAAGCCCTATTCCAACTATGGCTTGAAGAATTTCCTTACACAGCCATTCATACAGGAAACCAAGTCTTAATTTTTACGCAACTGAATTCCCAACTTCCGTCATCTGTGTACGCGACTAGTGGAACAGCTGGCATGTAAGTCAGCTTAGGTTGTTAGTAGAAAATATAAATATCTGAAATATGCTATAAAATCATCTATAAATCATTCTATAAAACCTTTCCATCTTTTTTAATTAGATAATCAAAATTTGTCAGGAATGGTAGTTAATCAAAATAAGGAGCTGATTGAAGAAAATTAAAAGCTTTGCGAAGTCAACAAAAAATTCTGTTCCAAATTGCCAAATCTTCCCTACACAGAAGCCTGTGAGGTATTGGACTTTGAGAAGCTCTTGCAAGATGACGAACAAATATGACAAGAATTGGTAAGTCAAATTATGAAATTTATTTATAAACTTGTGAAGTTGGCAAATCTGTTCACATATTTTAACTAATCACCCTAATTAATTTTCTTTTCGTTGTTTTTCCCTTGATAACGAAGTTTGATAAGCAACCGACAGATGACCTGAAAAAATTTATTTTTGCCAACTTAAAATCTTTGGTATGCTAATTTTCTTAGGTAAATGCTAACAATAATAATATATCTCTTAAGAATGTTAAGTTCATTAAACTACTAAAGGTATGTAATTATTCAAAGGGTAAAACTGTCAAATATTTAATTTTTTCCTTTACGCTTCTAGATTCAAGCATGAAGAATATACCACAAACGAATTATTCTAAAATTGATGAAATAATAAAAAAAATCCCTAATGGCGCCAAGGACAGAAAAGCTAAATAATCAAAAAGAACGAACGCACAAAGTGAATGAATTTTCATATACTAAACTTATAATTTAATTATGTTACATGCATTTACATTTATAATAATGTATGAATTAATAAAAAAATATTAATTTTATGCTGACAATTTATGTATACAGATTCGAAAAGATTTCGCTTAGAAAATTTCTAAACGATTTCACAAAGCCTAAAGCGAAAAGATTTCATAACAATAAATTCGGTTCGATTTAGTTAAGCCACTTCTTTGCGATTTACTAAAGACCCTAAGGCAGGTTTTGGAATCCGAGTGAAAGTGAATATGAAAATGAATCTAAAACCGAATGAATTTAGTTTTAGTGTTCTAAAATCCGTATGTTTTTTTCATTTTAGACCTCGATTTTGAGTCATCCTAGAAATGAACTACGCAGCTGACAGTTGTCAATTTATCGAAAATCAGTAATAAATTTTTTGGAAAAAATTGAAAAATGAGTGCGTTAACAATTATTTTTATAGAAAATGTTATACTTTCAGAAGAAGGAGGACTATTCAGGACCATTCCGAGAAATTAGATGTCCCTGAATTAGTGTAAGTATTTAGATACATATGTATGTTTATTGGTGATCGCAGTTGGTGCAAATATTTTCATAAATAAGTTTTATAGATTTGTGTCTAGCTATAGGATCAACAAAACTGCATTTATTATGTTATTAGAAATTGTGGTTCCCAATTTGAAAAATATATCCATTCCGGGGCACTACCTACTACCAACTGACGGCCACACTGAGATTTTTGGCGGAAGGTGGCTTTCAAAAGGCTATAGGGCCGGATGGCTGCGCTGCAATGCAATGGGTCGCGGTCAAGAATGATAGAAACCCAGATTACGACAACGCCGGCAGCATACACGTCACAGATGTTCATACCACAGAAATAGCGAGAAGAAAAGGAAGGTGATAACTGCACTTGGGGCTTTATTGTCTCAATACTCTGAAAAATCCACTTTTTAATAGCCATCGGTGACGTCACTCCTTCAAACGAGGCTGGTACAAAGGAACGGAATTGCTTTTGTTATAACCTTATTTTCTCTGCATCGTGGGTAGTGGTACTGTTGAAAAATTAATTAAACGTATGCTAAGCATTTTGTAGAAATATATTTATCCACCGTGGCTCAATGTAGTTATGACAGACGACTAGAAGATTAAATCAGAAAGGCACTTTTAAGAAAAATTTAATTTTTGATAACTTTTTTGTGCTGGATAATTGCTTCCTGTGTTGTGTTTTCTCCTTCAAAAGTGTTAAATCTACAATATTTTTGATTTTAAATTACTTGCATTTTGTTTTTACTCCAAATTCACAAACTCAAACTGAGGTGAATGCTAGCTGAATTTTTTCTTATGAATTCGTTTTCCAGAACATGCAAACTCATTCGGAATTCATTTTAGAAAAAAAATGTGGAAATGAAATGGGGAAAGTGAAACACAGAACACCTAATGGCGGATTGAAAGTGAATTTGCCCGACATTCACGCGGAAGTGAATTATAGAACCTGCCTGCCTACCTTACGAAATCGTTGCGGTATTTCTTTAAGAAGTCGTATCAACCCTTTCATACGAAATTCTTGACAATTTCGTAAAATTTCGTGAAGAAATCGGTTCCGATTTCGGAAAATCTTTAGACGCGACGTAACGGTTTCGGTAAAAAATCGAAACAAATTGTTTAGTGGGTTAGTATGTATATGATTTTATATATACAATTGTATGTATGTATATACATACATATATATGTATGTACAATTGAAAACTGTGATTACGCCAAGTGCAAATTAACAATTAAAAGCAAATTCATTAGTATTTTCACCCAGAGTCAACGACGTTTTCATCTTCTCTTCATCTTTGTATTTGGCTTTGCCGTTGGTTTTGGTGTTGTTGTTGTTTTGGTTATTGTTGCAATTGTTGTCGTAGTCGTTGCCGTTGTCATTGCCGTTGTCGCTTATCGTTGTAATGCGTTGATTGCCACCAATCGAAGCATCCACCACCATAAATGAGTGAGTGAGTGAGTGAGTGACAAGCCCGATGATTGTCGTCCAGTGGTCAGTGACTGTCATGCGTTCTGTTGACTTTAATACGCGCGTACAACTTGTTGATAACGACGCATCGTACTCGTCGTAATACGTCGGTCGACCAACAGTGAGTGATAATAAAAAACAAAAGCAGTAAGGCAGGCAGGAACAACAACGACAAGAGAAAAAGAGTGGCGATGGAAACAACCAATGACTGTGGCAAAAAGTGAAATGCAGGAAAATCTCTAGATTTCACCCACTGTCAGGAAAAGAAAATCGCATATCTGCACACAAAAAAAAAAACCAGAAAAAAATATACGCAAAGTAACGAAATAAAAAAAGTAACGAAAAAACAAACAAAAAAATTAAATGAAAAGAGAAAATTATGCTTTTCGCAAATATTCACATAGAAAAAGTGTACGAGTAATATACTTATATTTGAAAATGAAGGAAAGCAACGTGTCATCAACTGTCAACATTTATTGTGAAATACTTTCAATGGCATCGATATTTCCTTTCAAATAACCGGTTCGCCCGCTCAGTGTGTACATGATCTGAGAAACACTTCGGCGCTTAAGTTTTTCCTATGCGATATGGGTTTGAAGATTTTCAAAAATTTCTTCTCCATAAAGCCATTCGTCTGCCATTGCCTGCCTGACCTCTGGTATTTTTTGTTGGAAGGTAGTACAAAGTTTGTTTAATGAATGCACTTACTTAATAAGGTCCACAAGTTTCTAACCTGAACGATAAAATGGAGGATAATACTCAAAACACTATTACTCTATTTCAATACCTTCTTCCTCTCATCAATAGTCAACTGCTATAACCAATATACAATATAACCAGTCGCTCATTTGCCTTGCTAACTGGGGCCTGTTAGAGATCCCAAATGAAGCCAAATCCTTCTCCACCTGATATTTCCCACGTAGAGGAGGCCTTTCTCTTCAACACCAGTGGATACCACTTTGAATACTTTCAATACTGGAGTATTTTCTTCCATTCATACAACATTACCTATACAGCGTAGCCGTTGAATCTTTATCAGCTGTACTATGTCTATGTTTTTCTTTTGTCCATCCCAAGGGCAATGTCATCCGATGTTTATAGCGTCCATGCTTTTGGGCATGCAATAGCATGGGCATGATGAGAGATTTCTAGAGTGTGGTTTTGGTTCGTCGAGAGAGGGCTTTATTACGCCATTGCCTACTCAGCCCAAAGTAGTAATTTTTGGTAAAAGGGATACTCTGTTGGATGCCAGACCCCTATCCGGCTGGAAAAGGCGCGGCGCGGTTTTGAGGCCAACACGCCAGAAGTTAAACACTAAAGAATAAAAGATTTTGTCTTGCCGGTTTAATTTGGTCGGCTCAAATAACTCCTTCACAATTCTCACGAACCTGGCCGTATTACTCAGCGTCGTTTTACATAGCCGTATTAGTTTTGTATGGATACCAAACTTTCTCCCGTGCTGTCGAAAACCGATCTAAAGTCGACAAAGAGGGTCTTTTCCAGGATTTGGTGTGTTGTGAATGTCTGGTCGATGACAAATTTACCAGATCTAAACCCACAAGGATAAGGTTCGATCAGTTCGTTGATGGTTGGCTTCCGTCTTTCACACAATACGCTCGATAAAATCTTATATGAAATGTAAACGAGGCTGGTTCTACGGTACTTGCGGCATATTCATAGTCTCGAAAGTTCAATTAGAGGGGAAACAGAGGTTCAAGAGATTTCACAACGGGCTAATTTAAGGGCGCACCTCGTAACCTCGCCTAATGAAAATACCCAATAGATATATAGACCGGCGAGTTGCTATGAAGCATTAGCACTCCTCGCGATAGTTTTACTGCCCCTTCTTATTACCAATTATTCAAATAGGATTCTATCCACTGTTGTCCAGCCAAATCTTGAGACCCCATTTAGATACGTTCTCTGGAAGTCGCTCCCTTAATACTACGTCTTTAAAGTGTAGTTTTGCTTTTATTTGCCACTGTCTCGATCTGACATCAGATGTAAGATTATGTAAATTATGAAAACAATTGCAGATTTTTTGTTGAAGTTTCTTTAGCTAGATCTGGCGGAGGCAGTTCCCAGCGACAAGGAATTTAAAATGCTTGCAAAAACGACAGCTCCGAAATGAAGCCATGTATTAAAGGCTATGTCAGATTGAACGCTTGCTTCGCTTTGACAGGTTCGCGTTAACAGCCAATTCAACTTAACAATTATACGAAGTTTTCCACATAGGCAGCTGAATGTCTTTTTTCCAAAGCTTTGATCGTCAGCCAATTTTCGCATTTCTTTTATTTCTTAAGTTCACTTAGGGAGTTTTTTAATCTTTCACAGTAAATGAGTGTTGTGAAATCGAGTAAAATTTTGATGAATAGATAACAATAAAAATTAAAAAACAAGATATCAAGAATTTGCTATTTAAGGGAAACTTGTCGGTTTTTGCTTCGCAAAATTATAATAATTGAAAAAATATTAGGACTCAGCTAAAAATAAAAATATGAAATTTCCATTGTGAAAGTGAAAGAGCCTAACATTGGCATCAAAGTAGCAAATC